>JAKNDB010000068.1:1172500-2537500 GCA_024305405.1 Dirofilaria immitis
GAGGTAAATTTAATTTTTTTTCGATCTTTTTTAGATAAAACTTAGAAAAAGAAATTGTTTGATTTCGAATTTTAGCGGAAATTTCGGGAAAAATTTAAAATTTTTGAGTAGTTTCGAAACATTATAGTGATTAAAGAATGTAAGCTTTTTAATTATTGTTTATTATTTTTCAGGTAATTTTAGGCATAGCTTTTAAATTATTCAAAAAAATCACTAATGAAAGTCATTGGATAGTGGAACAATGCTGGCAAGTAAACCGAGGTGATTCGTTACCACCTGTGATTAGCTGTGAAGGTATGTTTGTGTAAACAAATTATTTATTTCCCGATACAGCCATTTTTTGCTATCCTTATCATCATAATCTTATTTTAAAAAGTTGTCAGAGTTTAGTAGTTGTTTAAAATGTAGTGAAAGAGAATGTATAGAATAGAATAAATATTACATATTTCTTTATTGTTGTTGTTTTTTTCCTTTTTTTCGTTATTTTCGCTTCAATTAAAACTTTAGGAATTGGTAACCAGCATTATTTTTATGTCACTATGGTTTTCGCTTTGGCAAGTACGGTAGCTACAACGATATTTTTATTTGGACTATTACTCAGGTTAGGTTATTATTATTTTATGCTTCGAAATATGAAAGAATTATCTTTGACTATGTGAATATGAGGTGAGGTGATGTATATTTATGTGAAAGATAAAGAATTATGGAAAAAAAAGAAGTGTGATCGATTAATGTAAATAATATAGACAACATACAATTGAATTGAAGAAAAATAAACTCATATATGTAAACAACATACCTGAGCTTTAGAAAATATAAATTTATATAAATAAACAGTATAATTGAACCCTAAAGGAAGATAAATTTGTTTATATTTCCAAAAAAATCATCTTAAGAGAAATAATGACAAGAAATTTTCCTATACTAAAAATAGAAAAATAATCATTTTTCCATTGGAATAAAAGTCTAATAATTTGATCTAATTTAATTATATGAATTTCCATTACCAAATGCATTGAAAGGCAATCATCATAAGCAAGATATTGGCAGGGAACTTTTCTAAGCCATAAAATAAAGATCTTAGGCAATATAATTACTGGTTAACTTATAAATTGATAATTAAGAATTGTCATTGTTTAATTGTATGTTAATAGTAACGCATTTCTGTGTGCATAGTGGTTGTAGTATGCTTAATATTAGTTTATTTCAAGCTGAAAAATTCAGCTATATAGAAATTTTTTTTAACAAAAAGAGCTTCTTTCTGGTACAACTTGGAATAAAGTGAGCGTAGTTGTAGCGTAGTTGTATCTTGAAGTAAGAGCATCAAATTAACCAAATTTGATCGTTTTAAAGATGATATATGAAGAAGATGAGACTTTACAAGATAGTGATTTTTCTTTATTGCAATTTCGGCAAGCATTTTTTCCAATTACAAAAATTTGTCGGAATCAATTCTACAAATGAATAGCTTTGCAAATATTTTCGAGACTTTAAAGGAAAAATATAATAAATTGAAAATACATTATCGCTAATGTTTATTGTTGAATTCAGAAGTCCGTTTAAGATGCCTATATTAAGAAATGATAAATATAAAAGTTTCATGAGATGATGAAATAACGCATCGAATTGAAATGTATAGAAAGAAAAGTTCTGAATTTCTATGCGCATTAGACCGTCCATCATCATAAATGAAATATTAATATTTAATTTTTCGAGATTACAGAGTGCGGAAAAAAATGTTACTAATCAGCAGCAGAGCAAATTAGGTTTGCTTAATTTGATTTGATAATATTAAGTCTACTTTGGCTCTATTTTTGCATGTTTAACTTTTTTTTTTATTTTGATTTTCGAATCTCTGTTTTGGCTCGTATTCAATTGTTAAGACAGGAGTTTCCTCTAATTTTAAAAGTTAGGAAAACTGTGGTAAATTTTTCCAAGATAAATTTCAGCATAAAATTTCTAATAAATATTCATTTAATTTCAGTGATACAATATTAGGTGGTATAATTGCAATATGTTGCTTTTTTTCAATCATAGCCAAGCAACAAGAGTACAATGGACACCTCCACTTCGTGAATCCTTTGGCTATCCGATTTTTTTGGCTCAGATATTTGTCATTACGTATGTATTAAGGTAAGAATTGAAAATTTTTTTTTGTAATGAATTTAATTTAACCATATGCTGAAACTTTTAAGCTCAGAATAGATTATTTTGAATAGGTATTGAGATTTAATTATAAATACAATGTATTAAAATATAGGTGATGCAAATTACTATTTTGATTTTTAGATCTATTAAAAAGGCTTCTTATGGTCTTTTCTTATCGCTTGTCTTACAACTACGTTTATGCTTTTTGGCAGGTATATTATATTGCGTTAATATGAAAATTTTTAATGTTTAGTTAAAAAAATAAAAATAGAAAAAACGTATAAGTATCAAAACATTCCTGGAAAATATCCAAAATTTTGGAAGCGAAGATTTTATGATATAGTTTTATTGTTATTTTGTTTTTTCACTTTCTTATTAAAATATTTTGTAATAATACTACAGTTATAGTTTTCTGCATTTGCGCTTACTACTCAAATGGGTTCACTTTTTGCTACTTTTATCCTTGATTTTATTCCGGTCAAAACAATGAGTACTATTGTACGTGGTCATGCGGTATGTATTTTTTTCATCAAAAGTTATAGATTTTTGAAAGAAATTTTTGAATTTATAATTTTTCAATTAATTAAATTTGAATTCGATATAAAAATATATATTATTTATATTAACTAATTACAGATAGCATTTTTTATTGCATTTATGCTATTATTTGGTAATGAAATGTTGCTTACATCATTCTATTTCTCTAGCATTATTACATTATTGGTAAGTAAGCTTTTTCTTTTTCAATATTTATTCATTTTTTAAATGCTAAGTTTAAGAAGGAATTCTGGATTTTTAAATTTTCAGCAGTTTTATTCAAACTAAATTTGATCTAATTATTACAGATTATTTTATCTCTGGATCAATATCTATATCGTATCATTAGTAGACCACTGTATATGGCAATAAACAGCATATTGTTTATTATTGGTACAGTAGGCATCAAATTAATTATAAGTCATTTGATGCATGTGGAGGATGATGTAAACTCTTTTTTTTTCTTCCTTTTACATATAATTCTAAATTTTATTAAAAGAAAAAAATCATTACGAAAAAATTCTTAAATTTTTAATTATTATTAGATTCTTCTTTTTTTTTTAGAAATTTTTGAGACTAATATATTGCGCAATTTTTAGGCTCATATAATGGATCTTCTTCGTGCTAAATTTACAACATTTGCAAATTTTCATACACGTTTATATACATGTGCGAAAGAATTCGATTTTATAGGAAGTGAGGTAAATTATAAAATTGCAAAATATTATTATTATGATAAATGTTTCTAAAGTTTTAATAACAACTGATTATTATTATTATATTAACATATTCCAAAATATATTATTAAGTGGAATTTTATGGGAGATTTTGTATCATAATTTTTTTTTTAAATTTTACGGATAATATGCAAGATTTATTTTTTAAGTATGTTAGCCATATTAAATTAGCATTATTATCTATTCCTATCATTAAGCAAATGAATAAAATAATATTTGTAATAAGCAATTTATAATATCCGAATTGGTTTCAGGATTTGACAGATCTTACGAGAACACTTTTATTGCCAGCTGCAGTTTTATCACTTTTCCTCGTTTTCATGTTTTTCGTACAGTATGAACCATTAATGTATCGAGACAAAGTTCGTATCAAACCATGTGCAGAGGTATTTCGTTCAACTAAAAGCGAAATATTTTTTGATCGAAATTCATTTTGGCAATAATTTGAATCATTTAGATTAAGATAGTTATGTATTTTCAATATTTATAGTTTAAATAAATATTAACATGCAAATTATTTTGTATTATGTTATATTTTTTGATTATCGGATGATATGAATATATAAATGATGTGCATTTGCCATAAAAATATAACAAAACAATTTAGAATTGGCCCAAAATATATGTAAAGCATTTTTGTATTTTTTTGGAGAAATTTTAAGAAATTATCTGAAATCATTTTTATTTTAGATCGTTTATAATATTATTCAATGTATTTGTTTTGTCATTATGGCTTGCCTTATCATGCGTTTGAAATTATTCATGACGCCTCATTTATGTATTATTGTGGCAATTTTAGCTAATTATGAGGTAAATTTAATTTTTTGCAATACTTTTGAAATTATATGAAATAATGTTTAAACTGCGTATTTTTAAAAATTTTTATTATTCCTAAGCAATTATTTCGTATTTTAGTATTTTTTTATCTTTTATAGAATCTATGGAATGTAATTGTGATATTACAATTCACAGATACTATGTTGAAATATTTGAACATTTTTAGCCTGTTTCATGTTGTAGCTATTTATAATTTATGAATTACAAATGAGCAAATTACTGAACATAATAAATCTAACTTATTCTACGAAATAAAAAAAAGTGAACAATATGCCTATTATCATTCGCGAAAAGCTTCAAAATATGCTTTACTGAGTGATTAAATATCTTTTATTAATTTTTTGTTTGTAATATTTCAGTTCGTGATACATGCTATGCGTTTTAATATATCAGGATGGATGCATCGAATTTTAGTTGTTGCATTATTGGCAGCTATGGCTTATCAAGGAGTGATAAATATCCAGAAACAATGGGAAATTCAAGGTGAATATAGTAATCCGGATCAAGAAGCACTTTTTAGTTGGATATCTAGTAAAACAAAACCAGGTATGTGTTTTTCATCGGAGAAATGCTTCAAAAATTCTTTTTTTTAAATATTTCTCACTATTTTATAGCTTATAAATCTAAGTGAGTTAGATTAAATCTCATTATTTATCATATTTCATGAGACAATTTGCAGATGCTGTTTTTGCTGGTCCAATGCCAGTTATGGCTAATGTAAAATTATCTACTGGAAGACCGATCGTGAATCATCCTCATTATGAAGATGCTGGATTGAGGTACTATTTGGTCATTAAAACTAGAAATCTGTGAAGAATTTGATATACTGTAGGCGTAATATCGTTAAATTTCTGGAAAAGTGAAACCATCTTCTTATTCTTTCGATTCGTAGTCTTTTTTCTAGCTATAAAAAAATAAATAAATAAAATTTTTGAGAAGTTAGGACTATTAATTGCTTAATTAATGATTCGTTTTCTTTTCGAGAAATTTTACGTGATTGATTCTGCAATGAATTAAAATTCCTTTCGAACAAAATTTATTTCCTGCATTATCTTCATCAGCAAGTTTAAATGTAAAATTGCAAATGCTTATTTTTATGTTATACTATAGTGTAATATGCATTTTAGGATAGATGAGATTCTTTTTCTTTTTAAAAATAAAGAATTATTAAGATATCTGATTGAAAAACTATATGAAAATTTAAGAAGTTTTAACGAGCTTTTTTTGTCATAATTTCAAATTTAATTTTTCAGAAACCGGACACTTAAGGTCTATTCACTATTTAGTCGGAAACCGTTGAGAGAAGTTTATAGTACCTTGAAAGAAATGGGTATCAACTATTATATTTTTCAGCCAAGTTGGTGTGATCCACATGCATCGATGTAAGTTCTTAGTATTTCTTGATTTTCAAAAATAATTTCCTAAATTTTTTAAATAGTGAAATGAGGAAAATGCATGCTTTTTGCTTAGCCGAAATCTTTTGGATGAATTCTGTTAAGATATAATTTGTTCAGAAATTTATTCCATGAATTTCTAAGAATCTCGAAAATCCTGAAGCGAAAATTAAAGTTGTATTTAATTGATTTTAATAATTTTCTTTATATGATTTTGTATCTTCGACGAAGATAATCATGAGTTGCATTCCTGTGCAAATTTACTTCTCTCGAAATTGTGAATTTAGATGCTTTAAAATGAAATGAAAATATCTGTCATAATAGACGATACAGAAATTTAAGTTCATGTCATATTGAATGGAAGAGGAAAATTAGAATTCAAATGCTAACATATGATGATAAATAGCAATATTGATTTTTTTTTATCGCTATGCAAATTATTCTCGATAATAGTTTCGAAAATGGATTGTATATGAAAGAGTTGAAGTTATTCTGTTTTAATTGTAGACAAGAATGTAGCTATCAAGCAATGTGGGATTTACAAGATCCTGCTAACCGAAAACGTGAATCGTTATGTGATTTAATTTTGGATGTGCTAAATGGACGTCGTACTGAAGCTTTTGCACCGTTCAAGATTGTTTATAGTGCTAGAAGCTATATTATTTTTGAACTTTCAGAATGAGCTTTTATTTATTTATTTTTTACTAAATTTGTAATCTGTTATTTATACTGAATTCATTTCTTGTTTTTATTTATATCTGTTGCAATTATTGTTTTTTATTTCTTAAACTTTTGGAAAATGATATTAATTCGATTTATTCATTTATAATTAGTCAATATCGTTGCATTTGTTATTTCGCATTTGTCATTTTTTTCTTTTATACTTATTTTGTCTCCTGAATATTTCAACTACAAGCATTGCTTTTTTTTTAGTAAATACGCTATTACTCTGTTATTTATTTATTTATTGTTTCTTACTTTGATTAGCATAATAATAAATGATAATTTTTTTATCAACTATTTTGTGATAAAAAAATTTACGTATTGAATTGCTTAAACTTCATCTAAGGCTAAATACGATCACAAGACCGATAACAAACAAGTACAGTGAGGGAAAGTTGCAAAAACTTTGAAGAGAGAATTCAATAGGGCGCGTGTATAAGAAGATGGAAATTCACTTTTTTTTTTTCGCATAATGAAGTTAAATGTTAATCATTATTTGTCATATTTTATCGCTATCACTTCACTATCATTATCTTTTTTTTGTTTTTTGAAACAATTTGAATATCTTTATGCGGGTTATATTATTTCATTTCTTACCATTAGTAATTAATAAATTGTTATTTGAATAATTTTGTTAAATACCCGAAACTAATCAAATGCATTTATTGTATTTACAAATGATTGATTAATTTTGCATATTTTTTATTTCTGATATTTATCTAAATGATTTAACTTTGTTTATTTGCTTCCTATTGCAACAATTTTTCTTTTATTAAATAGCAAAATAAAATAAAATGAAATAATAATGATTATTGCAATTACAACTTAAATAATTATTCCTTTCAAAATGCATTCATGATAAATTAATAGATTCAAATTATTTCATAGTAAATTGATTGATCATACATGGATCAATTTGAAAATGATTAATTCATTCCGGATAGATCGTTGCGTAACATATGACCTTGATAAATTGCAATGATTTTGTTTTGAGCGCTATTAAATTCAAGTAAATTTTTAGTATTATAGAATTTTAATTCTTCATCAAAATCTATCATTGAGTTAATATTGAAATAGGCCTACAGTATAACTGTGTACTATCACTGCTAGTTATACGATAATTAATGATTCAGATGTTTATTCCACTTTTTTTTTTTATCAGATATTATTTATAGTCAAATTGTGTTTGAAATTATTATTAAAATACGCTTACTGATTTTTGTTTATTCTTCCTCTTGAAACTGCAATTATTACAGATGAAGGTGTCAAAGGTAATTATTAAAAGGTAATATTTCGTTACTTCTATTTAGTTGTATAGATTTCATTCATTTATCAAAAAACATAAGAAAGGTTGAAATGACCATGAAATCATTCTGTTATTGGTTCAATTATTTAAACAAAAAATAATTGCTATTTGCAAATTAATATGAAAAAAAATAAACAACTTAAACAAATAAATTTTTTTGTTCGAAAACGCTTGATGATAAGTTTTTTTTTTTTTTCAAGACCGAATGAATAATTATATTATGAAATTGTTTTCTAAAAAAATTTTGATAATTTCGACGAATAACATATTATGAAATTATTTTCGATGTTTTCTATTTAATATGAAATTCAAATGAAAATTATAAATGGTATTTAAATTATTGATGAATTCTCGTAAAATTTTTCATTTTGCTTTCCGTTTTTCTCACTTCTACAAATGATTAGAAAACTTTCAAAGAGTGAAAGTTTTTTTTTTTGAATAAATAGAAATTGTGAATTTTTGTAAAATACGCATGTATGTGTTTGTACATTTTATGCAATACAGATGGATAGATAGATAGATATTGATAGTTGGATAGATGGATGGATGAAAGAATGATTAGTATTGGATGGACGATTTTGATGATATGGAAAATGGCATCAATAAAAGCCGGGAGTTGGAGCACGTGTTGATATTGCATGATGATCGAGAAGACCTTGAATGATTGTCGGTACCTGCCTAGACATGGATCAGCTCTTGTTTTCAAGGTCATGCAAATGATTGCGAAAACATACAACACGAGGGCAATCAGAAGAAGGTATTGAAGAGAAGGAAGAAAAGGAGGAGACTACTCTTGATGTTCGTCCATTTCAATATTAAATAATGCACCTTCATTTTCGATAGAATTTACCTGCAATAGGTGACAATTTTAAAATTTTGTTTGAATCTTCTTAGTGCTTTGATTCAGGATCAATTCAAAATTGCTGATCGATTGTATTAACTCTGATGACTACAGCAACTGTAACATATCATGAATTACCACCACTTACAAGTTGGATATCCGATTCGCAACAACAACAACAACAGCAGCAGCAGCAGCAACAACAACAACAACAACAAGAACAACAACAACAACAACAGCAACAACAACAACAACAACAACAGCAACAGCAACAACAACATCAACAGCAACAGCAACAACAACAGCAACAACAACAACAACAACAACAACAGCAACAACGACAGCAACAACAGCAGCCACAGCAACAGCAAACTCACAATTCATCTTCATCATCAGTTCCAATTACAACATTTGTAGCAACGTTACCATTAGGAATCGAGCAACAGAATCAGCAATCATCGCAGATTCTTAACGATCATCGACATCAACAACAGCATACATTAGTAACATCACAAGAAATTTTCTGCACTCAAACACTGAATCACTATCGTACAGGTTATTTTTAAATTTTATTCATTATTTTTGTAATTAATAAGGATTCAGAATCGATTTTAGCAAATTGTATCATAAATATATTTTTGTAGGTTTGTATTATCAATAAATTTTTTCATACATCAAACTTATAAACATCAGAATTTATCACTACAATTTTATGTTTCATTTTATCGCTATCATAATGTTTATCAATTCAACATTTATCGATGCATCGTTTAATAATTACAAATAATGTTTGTTATCATATATTTGAAATATTGTAATTTATCATAAATTATGTAATCATTATCTTAAACATTTTAACATGGATTCAGAATCGATTTTAACAAATCCTGTCACAATTTTTCTCATAAATTTAATTTGAAAATCTTTGCAAATCACTTCTTTCAAGATGAAAAAGAGGTGAAGGTCATTTTTGAATATGAATGAATCAGATGGCTTGGTATATGTATGTGTATGTATGTGTGTGTATGTATGTGTGTATGTATGTGTGTGTATGCGTGTATATGTGTGTATGTGCTATGCATTTATATATGCATATATGTGTTTATATGTATGTACTGGTGATAAACTGATAATTTTTATCCATTTTATGGCAATAAATAATTAATTTCAGCATGTTGCAGATGCTGAAATTGATGATAACTTCTGGACGTCTACATCCTTTCTCTCAACCCAACCATCAGCTACTGCAGCAACAGTTCAACGATTTCATCAGATTCATACGGCCGATAATCACTGTACGACGGTTGCTTTACCAATATCCGGAATACAGCAACAGCAACAGCAACAGCAACAGGTAAGTGTTTTCTTTTTTGTTGTGACAATTGTAGGAAATAAAATCGCTCGTTCAAACTATTTCCTCAACAGAAAAAACAATTTAATAATCTGATAAAGATTCGAATGGAATCAGAAGAATGGATTCGAATCATCGAAATTTTCCTGTTACTGAATAGGAATGAATTTATTTTATCTTCTTTTCGCTATAAATGCTAAATGCATCATTTTTTCAACATTGATAAGTTTAATTTAACTGATCGAATAAATTTTTCTCCTACATCAATTAAATTTACAAGTTGCCAAATTTCAAATTGATCATACATTTTGTGATCTATGATTCATTTGAATGCTGGCATAGAGAAAGAAAATCTAAATTCATCAAATATTCTAAATTTATTATTACATATTTAACACTTCTATAATTTAATATACATACACGATTTAATTATAATTGACTATAGCAGACTAAAATGAAGTACGTATTCCATCAACGATGAATCTATCAATTTGTTGACCTTGAAAGTTTGATCAATATTCATATATCTTTTTAAAAAAATTTAACGTTATTTATTAACAAAAAGAAAGAACATCGTTTTTTTTTTTTTAAGACATGATCTTTAATTTCTTACATTTTTTATTTCAAATTTAATTTCCAATTTTTTCAAAATTAATTTCTTTGTAAAAACACTGATTAAATTGTTGTAAAATATTTTTTTGCGTACTTTTAAATAAAATGATTTATTTTCTTACAAAAAAAAAAAAACGTTTTAATTAGATCGTAATAGATATATTTATTTATTTAATTTTTTTTTTAAAATATCCATTCCAATTACACAGTAAATTCATTTCTGATTTGATATCAAAAGAAAATATCACTTTCATTTGTAAATTATTAAGGTAAAAGCTTATTATAATTATAAACAATGAAAAAATAAATTTCATCCATTTTTTCAATTTTATCATTTTTACTAACA
The DNA here is from genome assembly GCA_024305405.1 of Dirofilaria immitis. Taxonomy (NCBI): domain Eukaryota; kingdom Metazoa; phylum Nematoda; class Chromadorea; order Rhabditida; family Onchocercidae; genus Dirofilaria; species Dirofilaria immitis. The sequence continues at coordinate 1,183,333 of JAKNDB010000068.1, forward strand.
GACAATTAATATAATCTAATGAATTTTGAATTTAATCACCTTTACTGATTAACGATAAATTTTTCAAGACAAATTTTAAAAGTTTATAAATATAAGTTTACTAATGATAAATAATTGATGAAACTTTTAATGAAATAATCTTGCATTTAATCATCATTTTTAATCTGATTAGCACATCTTTGAATGATAATAATGATAATAGAAAAAGAATTTTTGTCTTTTTTTTAACATTTAATTTTTTTAAAAATAAAATATATATTTTTTTTTAGAAAGTAATATGGAAATTTTTTTTTTTCACTAGGCTCATAGTGAAAATGAATATCGAAGTAAAAAAGGCCCAGTAATAGCAATTGTCAATCATCAATTCGTTCACCATCTTTGCCTTCATCAAGTGGTATGATCGTACATAGTGTTACCGAAGAGCTTTGCTTAGTATGCGGTGATAAAGCATCTGGTTATCATTATAATGCTCTAACATGTGAAGGATGTAAAGGTATTATTATTATTAATTATTTTTATATATATATATATTTTTTTATACGTGTTACGTGTATATTTAATAATTTTTAAAAATATTAAGTATTTTCTATACGTGTTACGTGTATATTTAAAAATATTACATACTTTCTATACATATTACATTGTATATTTATACTTTTTCAAATATTGCGAATATTTTTAAATTAAAAATTAAACTGAAAAAATATTTTTTTGTTATTTTGATAAAAAAAAAAAAAGAAAATTGTAGGATTTTTTCGACGTTCTGTAACTCGAAAAGCAATTTATCATTGTAAATATGGTGAATCATGCGATATTGATATGTATATGCGACGAAAATGTCAACATTGTCGATTGAAAAAATGTATGGAAATTGGAATGAGGCCTGAACGTAAGTTGTAAACAAAAATTTTTTGAAATATAATAATTTAATTTTTAAAATTTCAATCTATTCATATTTATATATATATGTATTTTTTTTTTTTTTTGATTATAATTAATACATAGTAAAAATTTTTCTCTTATTATTATTATTATTATTGTTGTTGTTATTATTAATATCATAAATAATAACTCTAATAATTTAATCAATAATTTATTATTATATGAAATTTTTTTATCATAAAATTTTACAATAAATTATTTCTTGAAAATATTACTATTAAATATTGATGTTATAGCAAAAAAAAAATAAAAAAAATCAAAAATGCTTTTTCACATATTTGCATGTTTTTAAATAATGATTATATATTAACTTTTTGATTATGTTTAAATATTTTATCACTCACTCTTCTTTTTTTTTTTTTTTCATTTTTTTTTTTACCAATTTACTCACACATATATTTATCTATTCATATTTAACGAAAGGATAATTTCACTAAAAATTTTGTAATATTTAAAATTTAGTTATTTATAATTATCCTTTCTAAAATTATCATAGTTATCACCTAAAATTGCACTATCAATCAATCAGCCTTTTTTTTTTTTTTTTTTGACATATTTTGATTGCATGTATATCAAATTTTTAGTTTTGCACCCCCATTAGGAAGTGGAAAAATTCAGGATTACGCGCTGATTCGCGAGTGCCTTTAGTTGTGATACCGGAGGATCAATGCCGTATTAAACGTGAAGCGAAGCAGAAATTACGTACCGCATTGGAGCAGCAACGTAAAACGAATTGTGCCAGTCCACAACAAGCAGTTAGTTCATCAGAATCACCGGATGATTGTGTAGCATTATCAGCGGAAACAAGAGAATTGATTAATCGTATTGTCACAATTGATCAACAATTTGCAACACCATCTACTGATACGTTAATGAAAATTTCGGTAATTTTAAAATTAAATTTTTAAAAATTTTTTCTTTCCTCGTTTCTAAACTATTTAATTATATTTTTCAAAAATTTTTCGTTTATACTTATATTTTCAGCATTTTTTTCTTTTATTTCATAAATTTATTGTATTAATTTCTTAAAAAAAAATGAAATTAAAACATATCAACATTTTTAGATTTCATTTGTTTGACGAAGTGAAAAATGAAGAAAGGAAGTGATAAAGTCAATAATGATATTACTAAAGTGATTAAAAATTATATAATGATATTTGTTAACAATCATAAATTATAAATTATTCAACATTGATACGATTACAATTAAGATTAAGTGAAGTTTTAAAAAAATAAAATATAATTAATTGAAATCAATAGCAAAGGAATGAAGTGATAATATTATTAATGATATTATTAAAATGATTGAAAATTATATAGTGATTATTATCATTGCTAACAATGATAAATTATTCGACACAATGATAAGATTTTCAATTAAGATGAAATGAAAATTTTGCTGAAAAATGAAATTTAAATTAATTAATTCATTAATTTTTATAGGAACGTAATGAAGTGGGTAATTCCTATCAACAGCTTGCTGAATTGACAATTTTAAGCTTACAATTGATTCATCAATTTACAATGCATTTACCTGGTTTTTGCAAACTTACCGATGAGGATAAACGTACGCTACATAAGGTTTGAATGTTAATTCAATGAAATCTTTTTTGATTGATGGAATTTTGAAAATCATATAATTAATTTTTAAAGATTCACAAATATTTGGAATGCTATTATTATGTTAGCATGAATGAAACAATTTTTTTTAATAAAATTTTGCTTCATTGTTTTTTTTTTGAATTTAATGAATTTGATAAATTTGCTAATTTTTATTTTTAATTTTTTAAAAATTTTTTTTTCGCTGACCAAAACAATGATTAGTCTAAATTTTTGAATGTAAAAGAAGCTAAATTCAAACTTTTGAAAAAAAAAATTTTCTGCTATCTTAATTTTGAATATATTATTCTTTCGATTTATTAAAAATAACATTAAAAAATTGCTTTCAAATTTTTTAATGAAAAGATTTTATAGTTTATATTTTTAAGAATCATATTCTTTTACTACTAGTAATCAACGAAAAGATTTGTAAAATTTTATGAAATTTTTAGACCTGTAAAACAGAAGTACTTGTATTACGAACATCACGTTGTTATGATGTATTTGATGAAAAAGTAGTTCTCGGAAATGAAGCAAAACAATGGCGATACAATCGTGAGCAATATCGTGAATTCATTGGACCATTAGCTGATTTAATGTTTGATTTCGCGCATGCTTTATCTAAAATGCAATTACATCAGGCGGAATATGTTTTACTTACTGCAATTGCCATTTTTTCCGGTAAATGATTTAAGACTGATTCATTATTCAAATTTTCACAAAAACTTGCATAATGTTTTCGAATTTATTGAATCGGTAAACTATCATAAGTCAAAGTTTTTGGTAATAATGATTTTTAAAACATTTAAATAGAATCAATCGACAAATGTTTTTTGGCGGATTTCTAGTTGATTCTAAACAAGTTTCTAAACAAAAACCTGAAACTCTTGCAAAAATTAATTGCATTTTCAGCCAAAATTTACAACTGATAATTGATATATTTGTGGATATATTTGGTGAAAATTATATATCAGGCTATCTATTAAGCTATCATTGATTATCATATTGGGATAGATAAAATAGATGCACATATAATTTCTAACCTACATAATACTAGATAGCACGCTAAACTTTATAATCAATGATAATTCGACAATATCAATAAGTTCGAATAATTTAATTATTTTCTATTTTAGATCGACCTGGTTTACTTCAACCGAAATCAGTGGAAGATATTCAGGAAGTTTATACTTCAGCATTACAATCATATGTTGATGCACTAAGACCAAAACAACGAAATATTTTTTCTCGTTTGTTGATGAAACTTACCGATCTTCGAAGCCTTGCTTCTGAACAGGTATCAGATTCATTCATGTCTTTCTTAAATTAAGTGACGACGCCGTAGCGAAAAGAAAAAATGAAAATTTATCTTTCGTGTAAGAAGGAAATTTAAATATTGCAGAGTGAAATCATTACGGGAATTAACTCGACGGGTATCGCTATTACGCCATCATCATCATTGCAACAATCATATGACGTGAAATTTACTACTACAAAACCACACCTTCAACAGCGTCAACATCTTCAACAGCAACAACAACAGCATCAACAACAACAACAGCAACAACAGCAACAACAACATCAACAACAACAACAGCAGCAGCAGCCATATTCTTTGTACACGCAGGCGCATTATCAACCGTCAACGTCAACCGGTTATCCATAACGCCAGAATTTCTTTTAGTTTCACGTGAATTTTTGTAGAATATTTGGTGAAATATATCATTAATTCGAAAATATTTTTCGGATTTCGAATTATTATTTCACGGATTATTATTTCACGCATAATACTACGTACGCTATTTGTTTGTTAAGAGCATTTGTTAATAGCCTTCTTTAAATATTAGCATCGTTTCCAAATATCAAATTAGTTTCTTCATATTAAGTTATCATAAATAATACATATAACTGCAAGTATCAGCCGTACAATAGAAATATTTGCTAATCGGAAACAGTAAGCAATAGATCATTTGTGATTGATCCTCGGATATATTTTAAACTTATTCCACCTCGATTGATTAACACTTTTTTTTTCGAATATATTTCCTTTTTAATTCTAACATCTTTTCGGCGAAATTTTCTAACGAAATTTGAAGAAAAGTTAAAAATTCAACGAAATTTATACACTACAGTGCTACTGTATATTGATGACGTGAAAAAGACGTGCCACGTGAAAAATAAGATTGTAAGAAATAAAAATAAATCTATCATTGTTTAATAAACAATAATACATTTGAAATCTTATTTCATATGTTTGTGTTTCAACATTGTGAAAGATTTTTTCTTCTACTTGTAGTAATGGATTGATTACATGTTCATTAAAAGGGACAAGGAATTGATGATGATGATATGATAATTTCGCAAGAAGTGTTACGTAGGAAATGGAATAAATTGGAAAATAAGGTTAATTGATTATCGAAGAATGACATATATTTGAAATACTTAGCAAGCTCGTTTTACTGATGACAGCATTTTTCATTATGGGAATTAAGATTGGTAAGAATTCGTGTAATTCTACTGAGGTGGTAAAAATTTGTGTAATTCTAGAATTATTTTTCAAGATTAATTTCACAAATATTTCTCGTTCTCCATAATCTTTTGGTGATATTGCCATCGCACATTTTCCTTTTTGTATTACTATTTTATAAATAAAGAGAAGCAAAAAAGAAAAAAATTTTTTATTTTATAAACCTGCAAACACATTTTATTTGCTACTAAAAAGAAAACTGGAAATAGCTACCTCATCGTAAGTTTCGAGTAAATAAAATAAACAATTTTAATAAATATACCATCTTACTTTTGCGCAATAAATTTGGGAAAAAAACGATGCGGAAAATCGGAAATTATTAGCTTTATATCGATTGTATAATGGTTTTGGCTGATTAGAACGAAATATTCGGCATTTCGAGAATTGAAAAAATTTAATTGTCGAAATTATGACGCATTTTCCTTCAAGGTTATGAAAGAAATTGACCAACTAAGATGATTTACATTTACTATCTCTCAAATGATAAACATCAATCTACAACATTGATGAATGATATAAGTTAAAAGTTTGTAGAGATAAGTTTGTGATTTCTAGATTTCATTTCAAAAGGATTTAATATTTTGGAATAAGGCGTGTTCAATTCATAAAAATTTACTTACGTCTGATTCTTTGCAAAATAATGAAGTAACGATTCAAATATTCGCATTATGTCATTAATTGTTCATTTATTTTATGATTAAATTTAGAAAGAAAAATTTATACGAAACACATATCAGCTACTATTATCAATAAAATCGAAATATGTTATGATATAAATATGACTAAGTAATCAAAGAATTTTATATGGTAGAAATTTATTGTGTTTCTTAGACAAATGAAACATCGTATCCAAATCGCAGTACAAAGGTCTTTGTTCTCCTCCTCATCTACTGATCTACTAAGAAAAGCTTGCTATGTCTGGAATGTTCTAACGATCGAAGGTTTTGTGTATATTATTTGAAATATCTGTAGATGTTGTCGATCTGTCGTTCTTTGATAGCCAATCTTTTGCATAATTAACAATACTATAAGCCACTGTCAAGGTCAAAAATCATCCATATAAAAACAAGCTTTTCCGGTCGTAAAAGAAGTTTCAGCTTCTTTATCACTCATGCATTCTACTTCTGATTTTTATCGAGGATGCTATGCAATTCTATCAATTCCTAACACCAATCAACCAACCCTATAATAAAAATTTTTAGCTGTCGATTATGTTATCGATATTTACTAAATTGTTTTGTGTATGATAAGGATGTCATAATGAAACTTTGTTGCACAACAAATTCAAAGGAAACTTTGTTGCACAACAAATTCAAATGAAACTTTGTTGCACAATAAATTCAAATATACCTAATTTCCAATCGCATAAAGGCTTATCTGTTACGATAAGTGTTTATTTGCGAATACGAAATCGCTATAACGTAAATTTATTAACAAATTATTTGAAAAAGCTTCTTTTTAAAAAATTTTTTTCCATTATTTCAGTTCATTATATTTCGGGTTTCTCGAAATACCAAGCGTTTAAAACCGCTCATGTCCCGATTACGGTTGCTACTTCACACAAAAATATGGTTGATTGTTTAGTTTTCTAGTATCAGTTAAATTATCTCAAGAATTTTGGAAGAAATCGATCAAATTTGATGATAAATCGATTTGAATAAATATTAATAGTTAAAATCTTTAATTAAGAAGCTTTTTCATCCTGTTAAAATTTTCCAAATCTAACACTATTCTTATTCGAAGGATGAAAATGAAATAAAGTTAATCTTACCATGCATGATGTCAAAATCAATGCTAGAATGATTAGCAACATTTCTATCTTTTTTTTTTATTTTTGATTATACATCGGCAAATAGAATACAAATTATTGTAATTAATTGCAGTGAAGAAAAGGACATTTTAGGTATGGAACATAACAAATTCAGTAAATTGATTAAAGCAGTCAATTGATACTTTTTCTTCTGATTAAAGAGCCTGATGGCCTACTTTTTCCTGTCTTTCATCAAAAACACTGTAAAAACTGTAAAAATCTTAAATATTTTGTGAATGCACTTTGGAGTAAATAGATTTTCAGCATAAATGTTTCTGTACGAATAAACGTGAAGAAGTTCAATAATAAAAGCAAATAAAAAGATTCATGAGTGAATATATTAGAGAGGTATTAATTTGTAGGTCAAGATGTTGTAAATCGATTCATACCAGTAATCATGTTTGTGTGCTCAAAGTAAAGGCAGTGACTTTTGTGACCCCAGAACTGACCTTTGAACTGTACGATGGATCCTCAGTATCAGAATCATTTCCAAAAGATGTGCTCCACGAGGTCAGTTAGATGGACAGTATCAAAAGCCATATTGGATTTCTTTTTCATATTGTTACCATCACTAATTCGTCTTATCAAAATCTTCATCGTTGAATTCGTTGTTGTGTTAATGGTTTAATCATCCAAGCTTAGAGAATGATGTCTTTGGACTGTATTTTTGGCAACGTTTTGGAGCTTAAGTGGAGATAAAGAATTTGCAACTCTATATATCAGCAAAACAAATAAAGAATAACTTCACTATAATTTTAGCTAAAATCAATTTGCTGAATCATTCCGATTGCGATTAATATGATCATGTTTTATTTATGAATTTTCTGATTTCCAATTAAGGTCTTATCAGATAAACGATTTGAGTAACTATATAGATAATGACACCCCAATGCAAGCACACATGGTTCATAGGGGTTTATAATCTGGAATTTTTGAAACAGAATAGAGAGTAGAATCTGCAGTACTATGTCATAGATTCTATTACATATGTAGACAATCGTATCCTGTGCCAGTCAAAAGAATCATCGCTAAAAATCTTTCATATTTTGCCACTCATCCAGAGAATCTACTTTAGATCTGTATGATATCCTAAGTTTATTATCGCAAACTTAGCATATTTTTAGGAGCAAAATTTTCTGAATGAACAAATAAGAGAATTGTGAAAAACATGAGATAAGAGATTTATGAAAAACATGGATGAAAGTAACTCACGAACCTTCCGTGAAAATAAAATTATAGAATCCTATCCATAAAAAATAGAAGTTCCCTTATTTGTTCATTTGGTAGCAGAAGCGATTTTTAATGTAATTTATGGTCAAGTCCAATTTCGATATTTTGTTAATCCATAAACTAGACTAGGAAGGAATAAATTTTATTGGTATTATAATATTTATATAACTGAATATACAATCCCAAGCTTCCGAGTGTTCCAAATCCTAATATTCCAATGGTATATCATATACCAAAATTAATGCAACCGCGAGTAAAACCTGTTCTAACAATTATTTCGCAAATTTATTGCACGATCAGAATTTATTCCAAAATTTTTCTCCATTCTTTATTGTAGAGTATTTCGTTTCCAATATCTGTTATTGTTATTGTCGAAAATAAGCGGTAATAGAAGCGTTACCAAAAAAAGTAAGATTTAAATTGAGTATGAATAATTGGATGGATCAATCTGATAATCAACCTCAAAGTATATGATGTAAATTTCCTAACACTATAATAATATTGCTTATTTATCATTTGTTTATTTACTTGCTTATTGATTTCCTTATTTTATAATGTAAATTTCTGCTAACGAAGGAATATTCATTTACGCTTTTTCGTTGCTGCAACTATCTGTTATCATTAGATAACTTTTCAATGTGCTGTTTTGTATATGTCGTAAAAGATAAGTTATTCGAAATAGTTAGTATCCATCATCTAAGAGAATGTATCATTGTCATCTGTCCAACATATACCGTCATTCTGCTACCGTAGGTTTATTTCTTTTTCGATTTTTTGTTTTTATATTATAAAATGTAGAAAACGAATAATGTAGGGAAGTGTTTCTGAAGCTTCGAAACAATTAAAATATGCGCAGCGTGAAGAAATAAAATATCAAAAAAAAAATATCAAAAATTCATGAATTTATTCAATCCTACAATACTCTCGACATTTCCACGAATCATGAATTTATTCAATCCTACAATACTCTCGACATTTCCACGATCTGTTATGTAGAATGCGAAAAAATGAATTTGCAAAGAGAACATTAATTTTTTTTTTCAATACAAAAAAAATATAATGATGAGGTATCCACGATACTGGATATAATTATGAAGGTATATGATTATAAAGGTGTATGATATTTATTGGTATCGGAATTCATTTGTAACTATTGTTGAAGATAAGAAGTTGAGTTTGAACGGAAATAAATTGTCTCAGGAATAATATTGACATTAATTCTGAAGTATCGAAACTATTTAACTACATACAATATGAGGTGACAATATGAAAGCATTGAAAAATCTGATTTCACATTCTATCACATCTTTATTCTGAAGTTACTTTATGCAATGCTTCATGATTGAAAAGTTGATGATTTAATGATCAATAAACAGATTCTGAATGATCGTTCCATACATATCGTAATTAAGCATTTAGCCATCATAAAATACACAATGGAAGTGTTTAATGATTGGTAAAGAAATTGATGCCGTCTACGCTTAGTGACTTTCAATTGAATCACATGCTTCTACGACAGAATCATGGCTTCTTGCTACAACTTTACAAATAATAATTTGCAACATCTTTATCACATATGACTACGCTGTAAACGCTGACAGCACTATCACAACGTTGTTTTGTTGCGGCGTTTACTGTAACTTCTGTTAATCGATAATTTTAGGATTCTTACAAATGCATTAAGTATAGACGGAGAGGATGGAAGAGTCTGAAGAGGGTAAGAGAGAAAGGGAGGAAGACGGGCAGAGAACGAAAGGAAGAAAGACGTCAGTAAGATATATTATCTATCTCTCCCATAGTTGCTGTGGGCTCTTCTATCCAATTTGGAATTCTCTGCTCGTATTTCTATCGCTGACGTGTGTTTTGCGTAAAAACACGTGCTTTCTTAGTTTCACGTGAAAGAAACGAAATAAAGGCGAGCCACAGATATAGACATACGGTATGTTTCTCATTCATAAGCGCCATTTTAAAATTTGGCCAATTGTTGCAAATATACTAAATTTGACCTTTGATTCTCATTCCTAACATATATCTATTGCCGTCAAAGAAAATATGCATTTTGTGATAAATATACAGTAAAATTGCACACGTATTAAGATATTTCATGATGTACAATTTTGTTGCTTTCTATTTAATCTGATCTTGTATTTGTTCAGCAAATGTCTGTTGAAATATTTCATTTGATGCTGTTTATTTTTATCGAATGATATTGAAATTTAGAAGAAAAAAAAAAAAAAAAAAAGAATGGGAATATTTTTTTGCTCTTCTCTTTCGTCCTCTCTCTATCTCTTTCTCTCTCTCTCTCTCTCTCTCTCTCTTCTTCGTTTTCTTCTATCACTTCAATAATAACAGCAATATAAAGATAGAGATATATTAAAATATATATATATACATGAATGATTTATTTCATTTTTGTTTGAGATTTTTCACTTAGAACCGTATTTTAATTTTTTTCCGTTATTTTGTAAAATTCAAACAGAATATTTTAACTTATTTTGCACTAACAAATTATAAGAGATATCGTTAAATTATGATGATTATTAAATATGAGAAATTTCATTCTTTTCAGGCTTAATTACCCATAATTAACGTGCATGTTTATTAACGGGAAATTTTTGCAACTGCATCAATTTATGGATGTCAGATCGCATACTGTAAGTTTTTGGTTTGATTTTTTTTTTTTTAAGTGACGATGATATTTTGGAAATTTTAGTTAAAATATCAATATTAGATATATATATCTGAAGTGATCGTTTTTTTTGTTTTATAATTTGTTACTATTTTAGTTTTGTAATTTATTAATATTCTACAGTATCCGTAACAAATACTATCTGAGTTATTATAAAAATTTGCAGACAATATGAGATTATTTGCACAATTACGTGATCAAGGAAATATTTTGTAATTTGTTCAATTTTAGGGTGACGGTAGAGCGGAAAACGGGAATGAAAATTACGGTTCTTCTGTACAGAAACGAAAACTTGTAAGTTCATTTTTGTAGATGATACAAATTAATAAAAATTTAGCTCACTGAAATTCAAATCAATTTTAAATCTATGAGCCAGTTTTTTTTTAGCTTCAATTATTTATATAATTGATACGAAAGTATGAGTTATTTATACCGTATGTCCTATGGTAGGTAGTACTGTAGCTCATTCGTAATTATAAATTTTCTGCTATAACATCTGTTATTTTTGTTTTGATTTTACTAATTCTTCTTTTTTCTTACGAGATTTTGTTATTTGATATCTTGAGCAGTAATTAATATCCGTTTTGAAATTTTATTTATTTTTTTATAAATCGACTAGAACTTTTTTTCCCGCTAAACTGAATTTATGCATTTTCACTCCAACTTAATAATAAAAAATAATAATAATTACTTTAATAGATTTGATTTTGTTTTTCATTTCGATTGCAAAAACTTATATTTTAGAATGATAAAAATTTTTTCGCATCAGTAAGATAGCACAGTTTTGGAGAGACACATCTATGAAATATTTCATGATTAAAATAGTACTACTGCTCTGTAAGTCAAATGTACTTTCCACTGCCGATAAATTCTGAGCACTTAATGCTCTATTATGTAAATTTAATTAATGAGTTTTTTACAACATATTCCCATTCGTTACTCTTTGTACTGTAGGTCCACTATGTGTATAACTCTTCTTTCTAAATCCAAAACATTTCGATTAAACATGCACTGTATTAATAGGAATGCAGCGATTGTAGAACAATCTAAATATCGCAACACAAAACTTATTTTAGAAATTAAACGATGTACTATGCAAGAGTTGCATAATGTAGCAATGATTTAATAGAAATATCAAGAAAAAATGAAGGTAATCAATCATAACTTATTAGCTTGGAAACAGCAAAGATTGCTTTTTGATTTACAATTTTTTTATAAATAATTTAAATTAATTTCATAGAATTTGCACTTTGCAAAAGAATTTTCTCGTCCAGTAGTATTTTTTGATTTCTGTGTGCAGAAAATAAAGTCTCTTCAGTTTCCATTCTATAGTCAGTGAAATCATCATATTTCTTACTTGCTTGAACAATATATCATTAGTTTCTTTTTATAGTTACTTTTTTCCCGTCCATTTAAGATTCAAAATATTGTGAATAGTTTGTCCTTTGCATTATGTTTCTCAGACATCTTTGATGAGAAGTCTGGTTTTTAAAATTTTCCAAGTTCATAAAACTTATTACATCATTAAGTTCAACTCTGCTTACTTCATTTTGTGTCAAAAGTATTATCTATTCGGTAAAATTATGACCAAAAGTTTTTCACTTCCAAGTTTTAGCATTTTCCATAATAAACATTAATATTATCAAGATTATTATGAGAGAATAGAATAGATGAATTTCTTCTGTGAGAGGCAATGTTCTTCTGTTTTTTATTTTATCTATTTGTAGAAATCTATCACGATATGTTGTGATTATAGAAATTTATCACGATATGTTGTATGCAAAATTCGATTTTCATTAAGAATTTACTTTCTTTAATGCAAGAATTGAAAATGACAGAAAAAAAGGAAAAGCCGATAATTTCGATATTTGAAATTGGTCAATAAAAAATAGGCGGAAATAATAACTTTCGAACTTCTTTAGCTTAGAATGAAATTCTATGAACTTTTCAATAAATATAAGGCTAAATTCAGCAAAAACTAAGCATTTTTAGTTATTTCTTTACCTTGAACAAGGTATGAAGTATGAACGCATCAATTCATTTTTATCTCTTGCAAGGATTCTAAATTTTAAATGTATTTGTTCTTAGCCCTTTCGAAGGATATTAATTGTGAACGCATTTTATAAATGATAAACATCAGCCTTTTGGAGGTTTTAGTGGGAAAAAAATTACTACAGTAGCATAGAATTTATGAATTTTGTACACTCGAATTAATCTTGTGATGTTATTTTTAGATTAATTGCGATGCTGATCAGTTGACACATTTAGTATATGAACGAGCACTAGAAGAAGTTAATGAACTAGATAAGAAACGCCAACGTTTGGAGGTCGAGGGAAATAAACAACTAGCGGCAAAACAAGAACAGCAAATTCAGAAAAAAAGAATGTATGGAAATCTAAATCCTTTTTCAAGTTGTTCTCGAACATTTTTATTCCCACAGTTTTTTATCATTAGATTATGCTTATGAGTTTGTTTTTGTTTATATAGTAAGTTAAATAATTAGCATCATAATTAGTATAGAGATAGGGCAGATCTCATACTTAACCATGGATCTTCAACATTTAAGATTACCATCATGAAGTGATAATCTATGATGAACTTTTACACTTAAAGTGTGGATAATTTTTATGTTGATGAACAACTCGCAGCTCTTTAAAGGTTTTTAAATTAAAAAAATTCAAGGTGATCAGCGCTCGACCTTCGATTAATTTCACAGCACTGGTTGGTTATAAGCGTCTACAATATGCCGGACCGCATGAATCGAGAACAACTGTCAGTCGCTTGTACAATTTCGATAAGCTTGCAAATATCAGTGGAGGTTTTCGATTATATCTTCGACTTATGACGGATGCTATATTAAATGAGATCTGGTATGGTTGAAATAATTTCAACATTTACAATACATGTAAGGAATTCTGAAATAATTATGCGGGTAGATGGAAAGGTCCATTCAATCAATCGTTGATTTCTTAATAATCAATAATCTGTTTCCGATAGCAACATCCAATCTTTTATATATTGCATAGTAGCCTTTCTGTTAATTTGTTCCAATCATTCACAGGAAATTAAACGTTTGATCTTTCTTAAATTCAAAGCAATTATCTGGTGTTTAATTCTTGGTCAAATTTAGTATCGGGTTGAATAATAGGATAATCCTGAAGATAATGCAATATTAATAGGAAGGCTACTATGCAGTGTATAAAAAGATTGGATGTTGAATAAAAATATATAGCGATTTTATCCAAATTTTAATCTGAATACAGTTTCTCAGAGTGGTTCTTCTAACAAAGTTATTGGTCATACGAGCGAGAGTTCAGTGCAATAAGTTACATTTTGAAATATTCTCTGTTATCATCCAGATGCTACTGCAATTTCACTGTTCGGAATTTAGGCAAAGTTTGACTGATATCCAAATAAATGACAGAAAAAATTTTATAACAAGCATGAAGTGTCAACCCATATAAACCTACATCATCAATTAAAATGTAAAGAGTCTGCTTGAAATTTTAAGCAAAATTTCTGTATTTCTGTTTCTTTAAAGATAAAACTTCATACAGCTTAATGCAGTGAGGAATAGAAGATTTCATCTTTATTTTTGAAGTGACAAGATTGACGATCTGAGCGACCGTTTCGATAAATCAAAGGATATGGATCTATGTGTTCTGCAGATCTTGCGATATACAGTAAATATTTAATTACATAATTTTTTATAAGATTCCGTAGATAGAAAAGTAGGATGGTGTGAAATGATGCTACAAATTTAAATGTAATTTTTCGTTATTATATTTGAAATACTCTGAAGTACACTGTTTTTGACCTGTCATTGTCTTTCAGTGGTCTCAGCTAAGTAAGAAGGAACGGTTGACATACGAAACCGCGGCACGCCGTAAAATTCAGATGAAATATAAGGCCGAATTGAATGTAAGTCGATCATTCTTTATAGTTTTTAATTGTCCATATCTTCTTATTTAGTAATAATTAAATAGTTTTACATTTAATTTTTTATTTCTTATTGTTTTCCTGTATTACCGGAGCATCGGCGCATTATTTTATTTCTCTATTATATTTTATTCATATTCCAAGTATGCTTATATGAAATTTTTTCTGTTCCTGAAGGTGTTAATATGGTAACACCGTTCTCAATATTGATTTAGATTATCTCATAATTTTAAAGTTTTTTTTTAACGCAAGAATCGGCATAGCATTTTCAAGAGATGCGCATTTGAATTTCGCACAATGATAAGTTCATTTCAAAATTGGTAGACTTCAACGGTAAATTTTTCAGAAAATCAAGAGTGATGGAAATATTGGATCAGAAAAAATATAAATATGACAGGTAATTGTTTACAATAAGTATTTTATGGCTCTCATCTGCATACAGAATCATTACCAATTTTTTTTTGCTTTTGTTTTTTTTTTAAATTATGTTGCGACTTTATTTTTTGATAATATAACATTGTAGTGTATCTTTCTACTTATGTATTCCATAAATGATTGTATAATTGAATTATAATTTTTCATTTCAGAGATGCAGTGGGTCCGTTCGTTACCAGCCATGCCTTTAACCGAATTTCGATTCATGTCGGTTTGGGCGAAAAACAGAAAGAAAATGAATATCACCGTTTACACTGTAAAAGATCCGGTGTCCGTTTTGCAAAAACGCTATCTTGAAGGATGATACGCTGCAGGTTATTTTATAATGTGATATATTAGATTTCTTTTATGTTGTATCTTTTTAATTATTGCACCAATTCTTAGATTTTATTTCAAGTGCAAATAGCAAAATATTGAATTTCTGAAATCCCGATTTGGAAAATCTGATACTAATAACAAGTCGGTATATAATTCTTGTTTTATTGATCTCCATTTTTTCTCATTTAAATACCTGTTATTTCTCCTCCATCGAACAAATATTTTTTAGTACTGTCTACAAAAGATATGATTTAGCTGTAATTTTTAGATGCATATTCTGTATGGTCACTACAATATGTACGTATATGCATGTCATTGCTGTTTCGAAGGATTCACTTCTCTTGAACAATTGAAACAGCATTGCTGTGAAGAATTTACACGCTTCATGCTGCAGTTATTGATGCAGAATGCAAAGGTGCTATAATTTGATTTTTTTAATCTTGCGGAATTGGTTTAGCTGATTACCTTTCAGTAACTTTTTTGATTGTTTATTGCTTAGTCCATCTAATTTCCAATAAAGAACTCTTCTATGAATAATATATGTGTAAATCGTTTTTGTTATTGAAAATCAAAATTTCTTGCTTAAATTATTATACATTATTGAAATTTTCACTGCAGAACAGCATGTTATATTGTCTTGAATGCACAATCTTTTTATCGATTTTAATTTTCAGTTGGAAATGATGTTTGCAATGCATACAATGATTTGTGCCGAATGTAATCTGCAAGTGCCTTTGTCGTCTTTGAATAATTTATCCCGTGACAAAAATGCATGAAACTGCAACGTTTACTGGTTAGACTATGTGATATATTTCTCTTGATTACTCAATTAAGTGGCTTTTTTACTTTAAGGTTATGCAGAAAAGGAAATGTAATATTTTATGTCATATATCTTATCATCTCCGGAAGTTTTTTTTGTAATTAGATGAATACAGATGTAAATAATATCTAAAGTAACTTGTTGTAGTCATTGACCATTGGAGTTATGAAAATCATGTTTGAAAATATTCCGTTATCCTAATAATTATTATCAAAATCTTAATTTCAATTTCAGAATTATCACAGTACAGAATTTCAATTTCAGAATTATCACAGTACAGATAAACTAGTATCATGTGTTACATTATTTGCTGCCCGGCCATCCGAGGTGGAATATATAACAGTGAAGGGTTGCGCGATGAAATGTGGGATACCATTGCAGTGCAAATCTTGTTCACACAAATTTATCTCTGCAACAGATATCGAAAAACATCAATTAAATGAACATTCTGGCGAAGTAACTAAATTGAAATGTCCGGTGTGTCCGCGCTTTTATGTTACAGATTGTTTTTATAGGTAAAATATTACGTTTATTACTAATGACGTCATAGTTATGATTCTTAAATTTCTTAAACTATTGTACAAAAATTTTTATTTTGATACAGTTCTGTCATTTACCAAATATATTACATGTGTAATATGAGAGGCATAAATTTCTTTTTCAGAGATCATCTGTTATCGCATCTCGGTGAAGTACATTCGATGGTAGGCATATTAGAAAAGGCAACATTTTGGCCACCAGCTTTTTCTCGTAAAACAAGTTTTAAAATGGGACCCTCATTGCATAAAATCATTGGTTCTAATCTGACAGAATTATCAAGAGTCGACAAATCCAATGATGTCAATTTTCGTTTCTGTTTTTCTGTTCTACGTCTTATCAAAATAATTAAGAAATTAAAATTTGAATTGTTAATTAAGAAAATTAAAAATAAAACAGTGGAATGTAAAACCTGCATTTTACTGAATTTTAGGTTTTTTTATTTGGGATTATTTATTGTTGTACTCCTATCTATAATCAATAGAAATCTCTCAGCAAGCTTATATCCCTTATAAATTTCTTTTTCGATAGTCTATTATACCAACGAAAGATGAAAGGAATACATTCGTAGTTACTTTTTGCTTCTGTAATAGTGATGTTGACTAAGTTCATAAGATCTCAAATTAAATCATTGTCAACGATCTTCTAGTTTTATAAGTGTATTTTGAACTTCTGATCTTTCAGCTCTCCGATAACGAGGATGAGTCATATGAGAAGTCAGTATTGAATAGAAAAAAAGCTGGCTAACGAGAAAAAAAGTCGAAAAAGTCAACAAAGATCAAAGTTTGTGCTATTTCTGCAGACAAGCAAAACAGGTAGCAAATTACCGCAGCCGTTATTTTTAACAATTTTTTTTCAAACAGTTTTGTGATACACACGAATAATTGAGTTAATCAGAGTTATTTTTTTAAAGACAAAAATAGTTTAGAACTTATAAGTTTATTCATTTTCTTTTATTTCTTCATTTTAATTTTCTTTTGCAGGTGATGACTAAGCCATTACAGTCCAGCCTTTGCCGATGCGCGAAATCGAAATGTGAACCAAAAGCATTTGTGACAAAGAATTCTTTTATGAAATCACTTGTAGAAAAATTCTCTAGGGAGGGACGGCTGTACGTCGACAAGAATGATTCTATTATGGATACAACGATTGGCGCAGTCATTGATGATAGGTCGAAAATTCTCTAATATTCTATTCAAAAATAACTGAAAGATAGTTCTCAGACTTTCTAATTCTTCATTCTTTAGTGTCTTTATCTGTGTCAAATGTAAAGGGCTTCATTTTGGTGACGAAAATACGCTGAAGCACCTTCGGATTTGCATGCAGAAAAATGTTGAATCTCCGGATCCAGAAAAGCATTTTGATCTGACAGACAACAAAATTGTGAGTCATTTGAATCTGAGGGATAAAAACATTGTTGTTGTTGATGGATATAATAGTTTTTATTATTTCAATATTTGCTATATTGTTGTTTGATAAGCAATAAAAAGGATTGTTAAAGCTAGGAATTTTGAACTTTATATTCGGTTAATTCAGGCTATCCGTCTAACTCAATCTCATTGTTCTCCAAACGGCAGAATTAGTTGTCCGGAATGCGAAGTAACATGCTGTTCAATCGCTGGCTTACGCCGACATTTGGCTCTGGATCACGGCATTTTTGCATACTATAATATTCCAGGTAGTTTAAAAATCCTTTTTGCTTCAAAAAATATCTCATCCTTTATGTTTGTTTAGAATTTCTAATTATAGAAAGTCATAGAACTACCGGCATTATGGAATATATTCCACCGAGAGTTACGAAAGATACAAAACTTGATATTGCTGCAAGGATAAATCTAGAACTTAATTTGACTCCAACAGGTGATTTTAAGCTGCGTCACGACAAGACGCCTCATTCACCTGTTCTCGTCAATGGTAATTATTTATTGTTTTTAGAGAAAATGTAAAACAAAATGCTTTTTGACAATCATTGTAGGTTCTTTTATTACAAGAAAAAAATTTTGAGACGGTGTTTAGTCCTCAGGAGAATTTCAGGAGTCTTCAAATAAAATTCATGGGATCCACATTGAAAATTTACATTAAAATTTTGTATTTCCATTTTTTACATAGAAACTTCAGTTTTTTAATTTTCGAAATTCCATTGTAGGGAACAGTATAAAGCCAGTTACCTCCAACATCAATTCTGCAG
Source organism: Dirofilaria immitis (assembly GCA_024305405.1). NCBI lineage: Eukaryota > Metazoa > Nematoda > Chromadorea > Rhabditida > Onchocercidae > Dirofilaria > Dirofilaria immitis. The sequence goes on from JAKNDB010000068.1 coordinate 1,202,368, forward strand.
AAAATATCCAAGTATGGTTTTAGAAGATTTTTCGTAGTTTCCATTTTACGTTTATGAACTGAGAACATGTTAAATTAGTAGTTTATTAGGTGAAATTTATTTGAGAGGCATCAATATTCCCTTGTTTTTGTCTCGTTAAATTCAAATTTTTAGACAGCTCCAATGTCAGTTGAAGCTCGGTCAAATTTTATGCAGGCTTTCATGGAACCATCACAAAATTCAACAATGAAGGAAAAATTTACTTGCGTAGTCTGTTTTGTAAGTTTGTTATTTACATTATCATATTTTTATTAGAGAAAACCAATTCTGGAATTTTTAAATACATTTTAGACAGATAAATAATTTATTATGTTAAAACATTTACCGAAATTATTTAATCGGTATCGACATTTATTGTTGACGGAATAATTCCATCCAGGAATATTTTTCTCTCACCTTGTTCTTTAAGTTTGTGTTCGATTTTTTCTGTTTTTTTTTTTTTTCAGTACTCTATAAAAACTTCAAAGAAATGAAAAATTATTTCACAGTATAATCCTCGTATTGTAGAAATGTTTGCTGTTTAGATAGAGTTTCATAATTTTTGTCTCCATGGCTTTTATAAAGATTTAATAAATTAGCATCAGCATATTATTTCAGTCAACTAATTCCTAATTTTTACTCTTACAGTAATTTGAAATATTTAAACTTTCTATTGAATTTACTATAATTATTAATCACGGAAATACTTTTTGAATCTTTCTGTTCCAAGAAAATTTGGGGCAGATAGTCTTTATATTAAGATGTAAAATGTAGATATTTAAGGCAACTAACAATTCATCGCAACAACTGGCAAATCATTTCGTTCATTCTCATCTATATTTGTGTTCTGAATGTGGAACTGGCTTTGTTGAGAAACATTGGCTCTTGTTTCATTTGACTACATGTCAAAAGTGGCCCCGTAAATGTATGTTAATAAATCTTTTATTTTTATATTTACTACCACTTCATTTGAATTTTAAATTTCAGTTAGCTATTTGCAGAATTCAATAATATTTTAATGTATTTAGCTTGTAATGATTCCTGTAATACGAAACATTTTTTAGGTTCGGATGGAGAGTTTTTTCCTCGTTGTTCAATTTGTAGTTTGCTTTTACCCACTCCCGATCGCTATTTTTATCATTTACTTCACTGTCATGATGCAAGTGTACATATCAGTCAAAAAAACCAGCAGGTAATTATTATCTAGTTCATTACACTTTTATATTCGATGACTACAAAAAGTTTTTTTCACTGAAATTATGGATTCAAAAATTTGCAGATAACTAATAGTCGAAAAATAAAATGTTAGGAATTGATCGATGCCGCCATCATTATCTTCTGCCTTAAGAAACTTATTTGAAATTTATTCCTTTTTTAAATGGATTTACAGTTAATTTCTACTACATTTAACAAATAATGTTTCATATTTTTTTATGTCTTGAGGAATAGCGCATTCTTTTTCAGTATTTGTTTTTATAGGTTAATCCGATGTTTATTTGGAAGAAATTATCATTGACGGATGCTGCGAAGTTTAGACAGACATTAGTAGATAAATTGGTGAGTTCAGTATATGGAATCCCTTTCTTTATTTTCCTATATTTTATTATTTTTGAAGTTTTCTTCAACTAAATAATTTATAGACAGTCAAAACTAATCCTAATTCGGTAGCGGACAATATATTCGGTTCATCTAATCATTCGATGAAAAATACAAGTTATACAGAATCTGCTGCTATGGATGTAAGCTTAGCGATACTATATTTATGGTTAAATGGGAAGTTAACATGGCTCTGGAATTTCGCAGAATTTTTTCCCAACCACGATTCATTTTGTTTACTCTTTTTTTTGATAATGCAAGATTAACTTTAATATTGTTTTTCTCAAGCCTTCCAAAGTTCAGAGTAAATAGTATATTTTCCTAAATTTTGCAGAAGTTTTTTTGTGCTCTTTGCGAATTAGATTTCTCAAATCAAGCAGAATGCGAATCTCATCTGCAGAAACATCCGGAACAATGGAACTGTTGCCCTGTTTGTACGTACTTCCGAGACTACTATCCTGTTCATTCCGTCAGTGAACTTCTTGAGCATCTGTTATCTAAGCATACAATAAAATCACTTCAACCAAAAGTAAATTTTTCGAAGTTTGCTTTTTAACTTCTTATGACTGTGACTTATTGGAGAAATGTTCTATATATCCTCTCTTTTCGTTCTTATTATGACTTGAAGTGGTGTGGTTTAAAAAGCTCGACTTCTGTTTATTAACTATATTACTTTCTACTCATGAATTCGGCAAAACTCGATTAAATAAATAAACTACCATCAGTTGTTGGAATTAATATTTTGCAGTTTGTTTCTGACTTGATATTCTTTTCACTTAATGGCCTTGAAAGATTCTGTAAGTCTGCTGCTATATCTCATATGCAACTTGCATTATATTTAGCACAAATGCACATATATTTATCTTATGAAAAGAACTAACTTCTTTAATTTAAGTAAATTTGTTTGTGTATGATTAAAGGAATCATTACATAAACAAATTTTATTTTAGCGATGTGAAAATAGCTTGCAGTCTCTGCCGGAGTTTATCTTCTTATGAGTCAACTACACCACTGTCAGTCAAACGTTGTGAAGAGCAAATGATCCGGCATATTTTGTATTCCTGTAATGGCACTCAAGTATGCTTCCTTTGCAACGATGGCGCTGTGTATTCACCTGAAAAACTGAAGAAACATCGTGTCAGTGAACATCGCACGATTTTTGAAAGGTTAATTCCTTGAAAAAGTTCACTTGGAAATAAGAATTCCAAAGAAAGCTGGAATTCCAATTAGTTTATTTTCATTACCGCTTCTAGATTCGATTAAAATAATGATAATTTAATTATTGATGGTTTTTTTAACCTCTGTATTGCATGTTTTTCCAAACATAAACAAATGTTGAAGTCTAATTTGGCCGTTTAAATTTTTAATGACTAATTTTTTTGTGATTATGAAGTTCTAGAAGCATATTTCGAGTGCATTAACATCTTTATTTAAAAATTAATTTTCCGAATTTTTTAGGTGTTATTAATGTCTATTTTTACTCTCATTTCAGATTCGGTTGTTCGGAATGCTCACGGAAATTCTACACTTGTAGTGCATTCATGAAGCATTTCTGCAGTGTGTTGTTAAAATGTTCATGTGGAATTAGTAAATTGTTCACAGAAGAAGAATTCGAGAAACATTTCGAAATCCACTTGAATTCAATGAAGGACTTTTGCCTTCTTTGCAACAAGTATTTGTTTTCGGTATGTAATTTATATTTTGAAAAAATATTATACATTACTTTGTTGAGTTATATGAATATATATGTGGCTATCTTTTGTTTATAAATATTGTATCTAAAAATTGAGTAATTTTCCCGAGAAAATAAGATTCGTAAAAGTTCAATTTTTATAATAATTTTTTTATTTTCAAGAAGGAACAACTTCTTTCTCACATGATATCGCATCGGATCACTGTAAATGGTAAAAGGCAGTTGATTCAGCTGGACATGGCAGAAAATGTGTTATCTTTTCCTTCTCCAAATACTGTTATGCCTAATAATACGAATATAAATGTTCCATTTAAAGAAGTGAGTAATTTTATAGGAGAAATAAAATAATTTCATAATTTTTTATTTTTATTGTAATTTTATAGGAAAAATAAAATAAGAATTTAATAATTAGATTCTGTTTTATTTTTTCAGTGTTTTTCATGGTGGCCTTATTTGCATAAAAATTTTTATTCTATGTATAGGAGATATTAGAGATAAAGAAGACGCTTAGAAATTTTATTTCAGTTTTAAGAATCGTTAGCATTATAGCTAAGTTTCAAGAACAGTATCTTAGCGTTCTTCCTTTTCCAGAGTAAAATTGAAGTGTTGTCTAAAATAGAGTTTTTATAACTTTTAATGGGAATTAAATGTAAACATGTAAATTAAAATTTTCCCTTTTTTTAGATCGTTTCGTTTTCATTTCTTCAGCAATGACTAAGATTAGATCATGTGATAGATCAACAAACAATCACTATTTTTGTTTATAGCACAGCGTTGCTACATTTCGATTTGGAAAAGTGAAGACGGATAATAATGACGATGAAATCGAATTTTTGGGATTCCGTTCTCTTAATAATAATACAAACAGTAGTGATAATAAAGATGAGAATAAGCATGGTGAATCATTTCTTAATAAAAGTAAATTGATAATACATTGCCTAGTGTTTTATTTAGAATTTCTTGAAATACATATGCTCACTTTAAACATATATAATTGATTTTCAAGATGTATTAAATAAATGTTCTAGTTAGTAAATTTTAACATTTTCTCTACAGTTGATGAATTAATTTTGTTAGGTGATGATAACGATGTAGTATTCGTGGCAGAAACTGTTCCAGTTGATTTCATGACCAACATCCGATCGGAATTCGGTGCTGATACAGAAGAAGTGCCTTCATTTTATAAACATTCTCTGGAAGCTACACCAACTATTTCAACTGTGGAATTCCTCACTGGTTAGTATAATTCACTTCTAACTTTAGAGAACTTTTGATTTTTATATGAAACAGATGGAATTCGAAGTCATTCAGTAAATGAGGAAAATATGAAAGTCGAGTAATACTTTGTAGAAAATTTGGGTTGGCCATTTCTTCTCTAGAAAATTATTTTCCAACTGAAATTTTTGAAACTTAATTTTTCGCAGAATCGGATGAGATGGCAATAAATAATATCATGGAGAAAATAATCGATGGAGTGATTTTACCTTGGCCCTGTAAGATTTTTGTAAACTACTCTGAATGTCAAAGTATTTTTTATGACAGACAACGGTTACTAATTTGTTACATCAGCGTTTATTACAGATCAAACTACGTCTGATAAATCCGACCCATCTACTACGGCATTTAATGCTAATGCGACTAACATGGTACGCGGCATTGTACGTGAACAGAATTGTTCACCCGGAAATGAGCGCTCAATAAAAACAACGGAAAAAGAACTTACTTCTGCAAAAACTTCATGTATTCCTATGGCTGCTGATGATGAGAATGATATATTGATCATCGAGGAATCGAAAAATGTAGTTTTTCATTTTTATGATGAAATCCTGGCAATTAATTTAATGATTGTACAAGTTCACTAATGGTATCATTATAAATAGAAAATATTATTAATGTCGCAAAGTTTTTACTAAGAGGTATTGAAAAAAATGTCAATGAAAATAAGCGATGTCAACATTTGAAAAATTCTAATAATTTTGTAAACCTGAACACCAGTTGCTAAAACTGCTATTTCAGGAGAGCACTGTTATTGATGGGGAGGTTTTAAAAGAAGCGAAAAGAGTTAGCGACAAAATTGATGATATAGATTTCGAAATTCTTGGAAATACTGAAAGGTTCCTGTTTTTTTTTTCGAAGTTTTTTAAAAATATCCTTTTCCTTGACAACAGAAAAACTATTTAGTTATTGAAATGCATGATATGTGATTCTGAAGTGAAAGATTGTTGTAACATTTGAAAAATACTACCCATGTTCAATCAAAACCCAATTTTCTATGAATCATTGATTTTGAGATAAATAAAATTTCAGGCGGCGTAGCGGGTCTCGTAAGATTTCAAAGCGTGAGGCGAAATTTCGCTGTAATCAATGTACAGAGAAGTTTCTTACAAAAGCTTCCTTACTGGTACACAAAGAAACTCATAAGTATGATGCCGGCCAAACAATTGAAGCGGTTGGTTGGCTGTAAATAATGAAATAATAATTAGAGAAATTATGCTGAACTTTGTATGATTTTGTTCAATTTATTTTATAAAAAAACTTTAATCTTAGGTTTACGGAATTCCTGTTGAAACAAATGTATACATATGTCGTCTGTGTTGCTTGGCGTATGAATTGCAAGCGATATACCAAATGCACATGCGTACCCATGGTATATTGCAAAACTGTGAACGATGTTCAATCGTAACATTTAACGAGGAGCAAATGAGAAATCATCATATTCAACATATGCCATCTACCAGTAAACAACAAGTAGTTTATGTCTGTTCGAAATGTGTCACCACTTATTCAACGGTTAGCTTCATTTTTTTAAGTTGATAATTTATGAAATGTTAAAAATTTTATATTTATTAAGTTAATGGTTTTCCTGTCCGTTAAGGCCAAAGCAGAATTGAACAATTCTTGGATATATGATTTTTTTTAAACTTTTAATTATTTTTAGTCTACGTTTTCAGGACGAACGTTTATATCATCATATGTTCAGTTCTCACGCACAGGCTATACTATATTTTTGTAAGAACTGTGGATTGGCAAACACTAATGGACGTGTTATTTATGAACATATAGTGCGAAATGGATGTTCTTGGCGGGTATTTTTAAAATTCAAACTGTTTGCCTGATTTTCTATATTTTTGTAACATTTTGACCCTGATATTTCATCCAACTTGAGGATACTGTATTCAGTTTATCGTAATATTTTGGATAGCTGTTCAGAAAAACCGCGTTAGCTATTTCGCCTATTCGAGCAATTATAATAATTTTAGTAGTTATTTGTTTTGAGAATTTATCATCGAGACCAGAATTTGCTATTATGGGTTTTACGGCTGCTTGTATATTCCATTATCAACCAATAAATCCCGCCCAATACGAGAACAGACTGCGGAGTAATCAATTACTTTTCGTTATTCCATCAGAATGTATTCATCGGTCATTCCTGTCTCAGCCAAATGATGTTATTAATATCACTTGTCCAACATGTAGTTCATTGGTCAGTTTATTTATCTTTTGAATTTGTATGGATAAATCTTATTATTTTTCTTTTTCTCTTAACTTTGATTAACCCGTTTTAGAAATTTAGTTCCAGAAATTTTGCAGATGAGTTTCTTGCGGCTCCAAGCAGAAAATCCGAAATTCACTGGAAGCTTACCGGTTCGTTTTACAAAATGTTAATAGTCAATTAAATACTTTGAACTTTATGGAGTATTAAGTATTATTTGTTTCATTACTAAGTCTACAAGTTTTATAAACTCAAATACTCATACATAAAATTGATATCCTACGTATGTCATTCTTTTTATATGAGAAAAGTATAACGGTACTGCTAATAATACAGAGACGTTTAGCGTACTTTGAATCACGCTGCCGATGACAATGATGCGATGATGTTGACAATGCTAAATATTTGGAGGATGGAAAATGTCGCCCAGCAGTCTAACACTTTGATTATTGGAGATCAACAGCCGTCCAATTTAATTGGTTTTTCTAATACCCCATGTACATTACCACAAGTTGCAATGCCTTCTGGTAACTCGGCACACATCATACGTAATGCTGTTCAATTGCCATCTTCTCTTTCTGGAATTTGCATTTCCCAAAATGTTAGTAATTTTATGTTGTTGATTAGTAAAACATTATTAATTATTTTGAAATTTTTGCTTCAAGCTTTGTGGGGACTATAAAATTATTTGCATTCTTCTATTATTTTTCTGGATTTGTTTTTCAACTTTTTTAGTTTCAAAGCTATTCCAGAATAACATTCTTTAGAAACAGTTTTAAAATCATAAAAAGCATGCTTTCTTCTTTGGAATAGCCGCAATTTTTCAGCAGTCAAGAGGAGCGGTCAATAATATTGGCGCTAGACAGCCATCGTCTCAAATTTCATGGATTCCGGCTCGACAAGCATTGTCGACAGCTTCTGTTTTGGCTATGCTCCCTTCGTCACCCATACAGACCATTGTGAGTGAAGTTCTTGAATTGTTTGTAATTTCGAAAAAGACACATAACAGTTTATCACTGGATGTTGATTAAATATGATCTCACTTATCAAGTGACTTCATCAGTATGTTCTTCCATGTTTTTGAAATTTCGTTTTTAGTGGGAAGGTTTTTTGTTTTTTTCTGAAATTAGTTTTAAACTAATCCGACATCAAGAGCAGTTAATGTTGCAACTATACTGTATTGTATATATTGGTTTCTAGCTATGGCGTGGTTAACATGAAATCGGTCATTTGTAAAAAATTTTTATATAGCGGTAGTTTGGGACGTTTTGACTTTTATTGTAGACGATACGTTTAATGCTTTAAGCTTCTATTCCAGGGTACAAATTCTCATCCGGCTACCCCAACAGTAACTGCGTTCGCGCCACATCCATCTGCATCGTCTATTTCTGCCCAAACAAATGCCGACTCGTTATTATCATCTTCTGAAATACCACCCTATTTACAGGTAATTGAATTTTTGCAATTTCATGTTTAGATCTGTATAATGAAAGCGTAAACTTATCTTTTAGCCGTATCGCGGTGCGCTCGAGGCAGTTGGTCTAACAGTTGGAACTCAAATGGTCACTCGGGATTACATCATAAAAAATGCTGAAGGTAAATACTTCTGTGCTCGATCGGAATGTGCTAATGTACGAATCGAAAAAATTACCAGTGGACGTGTGCATAATTTGCGTCATAATCCGCAGAATCTTTTTTTGCTTGGAATGTGGCAGCGCATTTCCGTTCGAAAATCTTATTGTAAAGCATATGGTTGAATTCCATCATCAAAAGCAAGGTTAGCATTTGTTTATTTTTATGATCACTTTCAATGTGTGAGTTGTGGAGTTGTATCTATTTCTTTTCTTTTTTCTTGGTAAATAATTTTTAAGTGTGGTATGCAGAAATTATAGATTCTAGAAATGAATTTGTATTCGGACTATGAAATCCATAATGATTATTTAATAATACTAAGCAACCGCTATGGTGTCAAGATTGGAGATAACTTTCTAGAGTGACAAAAATTCAACTAATTAATGAAGTGATTGTTTGAAATCTTCTAGAAATGATTATTTCTCTGTTTTATTTTAGTACCATCGCTGAATTTACGTTGTCCGTTATGTCCGTTATGTCCTCCATTCACGCGGATAGAGCTTTTAAAAAGCATATGGCCGATTCGAGAAAACATTCAACCGCTACTCATTCTTTCATTTTTAAAAAAGGTTCTTATAGAGTTTTAGGAATTATGGAAAAGTTAGAAGGCGAAGGTACTATATTCCTCGATGTTTTGGCAAATATTCTGAATGTTATTAGAATAGAACAAAGCGGAAGTTTTTTCCTCTTGTATTATAGTTTTTCAATTCTTTACTAAATTCGTTTTTCTACTAAAAAATATGTTTCCTTTCTTTTTAGATGTAAACTACACTTTTATTCAATAGAAGCACGATTACGACACGACCATGAGCACCGTGCGACAAAAAATGCGTAATTTTTAATCTTTTAACATATTTTTGCCTCTTATATTTAAAAAATAGTGGAATTTATTGGCTAACTTAATGGAGAAAGAAAAACAACCAGTAAGAGACTCTATTTTATTCATGCGTTGGCTCAAATTAAAAAACTTACACGGGTTGCAAAGATGCGAACAAATTTCATAACTTGTCGTAGACTTCGGTTATATTGAACAGCGTTAATGGAGTATATAGCTAGAGGAATCAAATTATTCCAAATGCACGTTTCGAAACAATTTTTGTCAGCAGTAAGATAGATGGTCAATTCAAATCGATAAGGAATGAACAAATTACTAAGTTGAAGATTTAGGAATTTTAGAAAATTGTATAAATTAAGCGCCGAATTATTTTGACAATGTTAGCTTTGATCCTATTTTTGCCTGAGTTTTTGATAATGAAAAGGTGGATTGAATAAAATTATTATAAATTATTTTTAAATTTAGGCCATGTTGCTTTGTGTGTGGCACGAGCCGAAACTGGTGGTTTAGCCCTGCGCGTGCTGATTTCCCTTATATTGATCATTCATATATTCATGCATTTTCTCTTTGGGGTATGTGTCGTGAATGCGGTTTATGTTACCCAAATGAATTAAAGGTTTTTTTGGTTGTTACCTTTTAAAATCTAAAATTTTCGAAAGCTTCCCAAGAAATATTACGTACACGAAAGAGGATGTAATAACTAAGTTTTTAAAAGATTTTCTGTTAAAAAATGGAGACCTTTATGTACTGAGTTTTTAAAGCCTCATTTTTTTGTGCCCGGCGTGAAAAATTTAGCTGTCCAAATACAACATTATATATCGATTAAATGATGCCTTATAGAATCACTTGAATTTTAATCATGTGGAGGTCTGAGATGCACATTACAGTAAATAAGTATTTTTCAAAAGTTCTTGACATATTTTGCTCCTGACAGCTTACTGTAAAATGTTCACTTAATATATCTATTTTCAAAGGATAAGAGACAAAACTGAAGGCAAGTAAGAATTGAATCAATTCTAAATTCGCATTATTATTTTTCAGGATTGTGAAATTTTATTACCTTCGCTTTCTTATTGTACATATAATACTGAATTAGTTTATATTAAATTTTACTTCTATTTTAGAATCAGCAGTATTTCAATCATTTCAAAGAACAGCATATGATCAAAGCATCGGATTCTTGGCAATGCAAAATATGCAACATAAAAATCCCTAATTTCAACGTTCATACACATGCTCTGCAACGGCATTTTGTGTGTTTTAATTTTTTTGATGTGTTTCTTTATCCATTCGATTAATGGCATTAAATTTTGAATTAAAAAATTTACAATTTTCCACGGATGATTATTTTAAAAATGAAATATTGTTCAGCTGTCGATTTCAAATCCTTATTTGCTCTCATTTTTGCTGAATTTGTAGGCATTAAAAATTTTTTCAAAATTAATGACGTTAGTTTAAAATCTTTGTTCAGGTTGTTGGCATTAAAACAGATCATCGAAAATCTTATGCTATCGAAACGAGTGATGCGATGATGCGTGCTTTTCTAGGATATCCAGTGCCGGATAATGCGAGGATCTAAATATAGGTCAGTGTAGTTTAAGTTTTACTATTACCTAAATTATTAAAAGTTTTGTTAATGTAGGTCATATTGATGGTGTAACATTTGGTTACTTTCATTATCTACTTTAATCTCGTTTGCGTCAATAGCCACGTATAGTATCATGTAGGATTAGATTAATATGGAAAGTTAGTCCCTTAAATTTAGTTAAAATTTATGTTCGAATAGGTTTAACTGGAAAATTTCTTGAGGGTTCGCTATCTTTTATTGTTCCTTAATAATTGATTTTCTACTTGCTATTGAATAGGATATCTAAGGTACAGAAGTTAACTAGATTTTGTATTTATTATACTATCGTTATTCTGGACGATGAACCGATTTGATTTAGTACTTGATATAGTTGCTGATTAATTAATGAAGTGCGCTTTTAGAATAAGCTCCGAATTTTCTTTATTGGTAAAGTGAACTCAGACACAGATAGATCAATCGATTTGTGAAAAAATGATTGATTTGAATGCTTTATAAATAGTCCCGAATCGCGCTACAATGCCACGAATCATTTCTAAATTTTGCCATTTACGAGATGTAATTTATAAAATGTTTCTGTTTTATTACTGATCTCAAAGTCTGTTACGATAGTGCTTTTCCATTCATTGTTTGCTCATATATTTTCTTGAATTTCGCTTCTAGTAATTTGAAACAAGCATGACGAAACTGTATTTTTCAATGTTGATAATGCTCATTTGGTGCCAAAATTAGACAAACTTTTGGAAATCTGTAAAATATTTTTCAGGATTTTTTTATTTCTCTGAATTCTCACAACCGAGTGAGCGTGTTATTCTACTATCTTATATTTCACATATCTTTTTTCCTTTGACATAGCTTTATTGTAAAATCAAGAAACGTGTTATAATTTTGACAATCACCAAAGCGATCGATTATTGAAAATCTAGTGTTTTACCTATGTTTACTGCACTGCCGCAAAACAGGGTTTCCCTAGTAAAAATAGAGCTTTTGGAATTTCATAGACGGGAAATATTCCTCCGAATTTTATACAAATTTGGAAATTCTGTCAGTTTTAAATGCTATATGATCCGAAAAAAATGTATCGAAAAGAAATAAATTAAATGATCAAAATAAAATTTGTTGTTGTGGCATATTAGAATCAAAAATTATTTCGACATATTTCCTGTTTTCCCTTCTTCAGAATTCATTCTCGATACTACAATGCAAGAAGGACGTCGAATTTGCATGAATGTTCATAATAAAAATCCGCTAATATGTCGTTACTTGAGTTAATTTATAATTGCCAAGGAGTGTACTTTTTGAGATATATCACTCATTCTTCTACTATGAAACCTATGAATAATAATTTTTCTTTTTTTTTTTAATGGAACAAAATATGTCATCCAGATCGTTTGCTCATAATTTATGGATTGGATAGAATTTGTTGATTATTTTCTCCATTCGATGGAAAAAATTTTTCCAGTAACTAATTTTTATCATAAGAGATATTACATATTTATTTATACGATTGATTTCGTACTATACTACATGTTTCATGGATTTTTCCACAAATAGTGCATTATTCAACTTCAAATGTCTTCTATGCTAAATAAAAATTACATGAGAAATATAGGATTGATAATGATTGATATGATGATTAAAATTAATCTGATTAAAATTAAATTAATAATTCTTAAAATTCAGTCTTAAGGCGAGTGATATTTTCACATTTTTTTAGGATTAACTTTTATGGCATAATTAAAATATGTTTTCATAATTTTAAACTTCAGTAAGGAAATTTGAGAAATTTAGAATAGCTTGAGAAGATTTTTTTAAAGATTTTGTCCATTTCATACGATGAATCAACGAATAAATTTTAGATGGAATAATTACGAAACAAGAATGATTAGCAATCATTCCTAATGATTAATTTTAAAACTCTTCGATCTCTAAAAAATTTAAAGATTTCGTAAATTATCAATTATGAAAATGAAATACCCTATATATATTGTCCATAAGTGATTTATCATGTGAAAATAGCGATTCAGCTCGAAACATTGTTGCTATCAATGCTATCATCCACATTAGAGCAATAATGGAAGCTAGCGAAAGATGAGCATTTCTAAATAATTAAATTTTTCTAAATTATAAAAAAGAAAACCGATGTCGAAAGACAAATTATTAGATTTAATATTATTCTTAATTTGATTGATACTACTATTCTTCATAGAAGAATTTCAACTAAGATATAGTCCGTAAATTATCGTCCAAATTTTATAATATTGTTAAAGTTAATTTGCGAAAAAAGAGTTCCTTCATTTGGCTTTTTTTTCCTCGAAAAATACATTTAAGATCCAAAAGACCTTGTTGCTGTCCAAAAACAATTTAAATCAACTCCTGGTTGCATAACAATCAACCAATCGCTATTATTGCATTCATTAACAGTAACGAAAAATTTTGCAATATCATCAAATTAAATCAGGACTTTTTTTGTACCTAAAATTAAAGAGATTAAAAAGAAAAACCCGCAAAGCTAAAACTTCCTCAATTGATCCGATAACATATCAGAAGCTTAGAATTAAAATTTCTTACTACCTTGAGACGAGAATTTTCATTTCGAGTGAAAATTAATTTGCATTATCGTCGTAATTATAAAATGAGGCATAGGTTGATGAAACGGTGAAGTATGGCTATTTGTTTATTTACACTTGTTTTGTTTATTGATGTTTCATTGTTCGTTATGTTTGTGAGTATGCCGCAAGCGTATTTATAAGAGTGTAATAGTGATGAATGTAAATATACGCTGAATTTTACGTATTACGTGCAAATGTATTTTATTTTAAACTAACAACAATTTGACTTCTTAATTTTTTTTTTTCCGTTAATTTCATCAATGCTCTACCTCATTTACTACGAAAAGTAAAATTGTTTTTTTTGAAAAAAAAGCTACATTAAATATAAACTTTGAAATATTACATGTAACAGAGATGGAATGAATGTAAGTACATGTTGAATTTCACGTGTTACGTGCAAACATATTTTAAGCTAATAACAAAACTACTTCTCTGAATCTTTTCAATTAATTTCATCATTATTTTGCTTCCGTTTTTCTTCCTCATCTCTTTGTAGTATTATGAGAAATTGTAAAATGTATTGTTTTTTTTTTAAAATGCTACTTCTTTTTTTTCCGCCAGTAATATATGAAATTGGTAAAATTATCAAACTCTAGTTAGAAGATTGATATCTTCTAGTTAAAAAAAAAAAAAAAAAACGATACATTAAAATATCATTACTATTTATTAACAATTTATTAAATTTAATAAATAAATGTTAAATATATAAATTTTTAGATTAAATGTATATAAACTTTAGATGTAATTTTATACGTGAAAAATCATCCTGAATCAATCTGAACAAGTCAAATTCTCAAATTTGAAATATTTGATTTACCATGATTTTCGATAATTTTGTTGTTAACAAATAAATTTTTGTTGATGAATAATAATCCCATCCCACATTCGATTAGTTTCGTTGTACGTTTGAAAAGGAAAAGAATTAGATAGATTATAATGATGAATTCTGCTGTTTAGTTGCATTGAAATTATAGAAATTAGTCATGAATTTTATTGCATAAATTTACATAAAACCTATATGACTTTTAATGATGACATGAAAAAGTTTTCATCATTTTACAAAAATATTTACAATATTCGAGATTATAAACAATTATTGCTTTTTGTAACATTTTAACTTTTGTTTTTGTTTTTACGTGCAAATTTAACTAAACTTCTGAATTGATAATTATTTATTTTATTACATTAGAAACAATTGTAATTTTACAAAATTATCTTAAACATTTATTTATAATAATGAAAAAAAAACGAACTATGATATTTTCCCTTCTAATATATTTGTAATTTTCTTTTAAAAAAAATGTCTTCATTTGATAGCTAATTTTATTTCATCTTCAACGCTTAAGTTTACTCAATTCAAAATCGTTGACATTCTAAACTTATTTGAAAGTTTTATTTTCAATGAATTGCTTCTTTTTTGCCTTTCTTTCTCTCTCTCTCTCTCTTTCTCTCTCTCTCTCTCTTTCTCTTTTCTTAATTTTATTTTATTTTACATGGAACATTCATTTTTCCATTTACGTACATTCTTTTTATATTATATTATTAAGCCTTACTGTAGTGTTGATGTTAAATTTGATAAAGCGATATGTTTTTTTATAAAATAATATTTTTCTATATTTACAGTATACATCTTATAATTAATATACTGTAATATAAAAACGTAGTAATATATTGCCGGTAACAATTGTATAAGGTATTTATTAGAATGGAAATTTTTTTTTATAAAATTATCAAATTTAAACAAAACTAATAGTTAGACTATATTTATTTGCTAATATATTTGCCAAAAAAATTTTTTTTTTTGAAATATCTCTAAAATTTGAGCAAAACTGAAATCAAAAATGATTTGAAATCAAAAAAAAAAGAATATGTTTGGAATATTTCTTAATTCTATTTCATTTTGAAAAATTCTTTTTTTCTGAATAAAATAGTTAAAATATATTTGCTTAATTATTCCATTTTTCGTTTTTTTTAATTAATTAATTATGAAATAGTAGTATTATTTTTTTTCCTCCTTTTATGAAATAATAAAATAAATTATTTCACTTTTTTTCATGTTTTTGAAAATTATATTCGAATAAGGATTTAGTATTGAAGCATCATTTATCGTACATATTCTCGAATATAAATTTTCGCTATAGGATAAATTTTATCTATTTAAAATAATTTGAAAAATAGCATTTTATATAGCTGAAATTGAATGTTATACAATTTATTTAAAAGAACGAATCAAACGAATGTCTAAGTTTTTTCTTTTCTTTTTTTTTGGAACGTTACACTTTAGAGAGAGAGAGAGAAAAAGGCAAAATTAAAGTTTAGTTTTCAAATAAATTTGAAAACAAAAAATGAAAAACAACAATATGACATGATTTCCTTTTCTTTTTTTTTAATTTATATTTTAAATGGAAAAAAATTGTATAAACAATTATTCAAATGCAAAAATATTTTTTTTTATCATTCTGCAAAGGACATATTTCACAAAAAAAAAATAAATTTTCAGGCAAAAAAAGTGAAGAAAAATTTTGCACCTATAAATATCCTCCTTTCTAAATAATTCATACCTTTTAGGTATCAAAAAAAAAAACTTTTCAATTATTAAAATATCAACCAAAATTCCTCCTTCTACTCCTCTCTAAATGCTCTCTTAATTTTCATCTTTTCATTCCTCACTTATCATAAATGAATATATAGGTAACTTGGAAGCAACTTAAAATTAATAATCTTTTTATATGAAATTCTAAGATTGATATTGATATAGATCAGTTATCATTGAGATCGATAATGAATTTGAGAGAATTTTTGCTATTACTAATTGAATATATATGAAGATATATGCATTTAGGCTTCGTTTAGAGCGATTAAAATTAAATTTAATGATTGATAGATTTATTTAAAATTTTAATCTGATATATATTTACAATGAAAAGATTAGTTCAGATTCTTTACTATTATTATTATTTTTTATTGTTTATTTTTTCTACTAGTTAATTATATATATGATAGCATATTCTTTGTTCTCGATGAAATGCATATTGTAAAAAATTAAAAAATTGAAAATGCTATTTTTATTCAGAAAACGATTGATAAATTTTATCTTCATGAATAATTAATACATTTTATCATTTTTTTTTCTTTCCGCATAAGCAATAATTTTAATCATTCAGGAAGTAATATGTCACAAATTTTTAGATGATTAAAATTTTTAAAATATTCGATTTATTCGCAAAAAGCATATATCCATTACTTTCATTCTTCATTATTCGAAAGCATTAATTAATTTAAAAAAATAAAAAGCCTATTTGCAAACGAAACATTCGAAAAATCCAATTATAGATGAGAAATTTGTATTTGATGAAATATTAAAACCAATTTTTTTTTTATTTATACTTTTTCTTTCAATTTTTCATTCAATAATCATTGATTAGTTCTACTTTTCCTCCTTTTTTTATCACTTTTTTTTTCATTGAAAATTTTTATTTAAGATTATTATTGGCATTCAAATTTTTGCTTACTTTACTTGGACCAAATGAAATGATTAAAAAGGTTTTTTTTCCAATTGTATAGATGAAATGGAAATATGAAAGGATATGATAGATTATATATATCTATATATACTGGATAGTATTATTTCTCACAATTTATTTATTTCTGCATCCGAGAAATTATCCAATTTCATGCATTTTTTATTGAAATATTATTTTTTTTGACTCGATTAGTTCGTTCCTAAAATTATTATTTGATGATTAAAGCAAAATTATTCGTATAGAATTTGAATTATAATTTTTCAATATTCAAAATGAAAAAATTGTTTTTATTTTTATCAAATTGATCTCTATTATCCGATTAAATATATATATATATATAGTGTGTGTATCATGAAATTTTAATTCCTATATATATATATATATATCTTTTTTAAAAGGACATATAAGTTTATCTAATTTTTATGCTATTATTTTATTACGTAATATTTTCAAGTAGTTTTTTTTGATGAAATTTATTTATAAATCATTTTATTGTTGATGGTTTTTTTTAATTTTTTTATCAAAGTCTATTTTATAACTTTTATTGATCATTGCTTTATCGGCAAAATTATTTTTGATAGTAATTAATTTTTCAACATTTACTTCTATCATCATGTTTTAATTTTTCAGCCTCTTGATATTATGCAGTTTTTAAAATATTTTTTCTGTAAAATATTATTTACTGATTCATTCTTTTCCATTTTATCATTTCAATTTTTCATCGAAAATAACTTACTACTTTTGAAGTATTTATGATGATTGCATGATAATGTTATCATTTGAATAAAAAAAATGTTAAATAAAAGGAAACGCTTTTTTTTCTTTAACTTCATTACTTGAAATAAAACCCATTTTTCTTATTCAACGTAGAAATCGTTTTTTTTCTCTCCCTTTTTATTATTTAAAATTTTTGTTTTTTTTATCAAACTTCCTTTCAATATATTTATTTTATCATATTATGATATTAAATATTTTATGATATGAAGAAATGAAAATTAAAATTTATGTCATAAATTTTATTTAAATTAACTTACAAATTATTATTATTATTGTTAATAAAAATTTTTTTTTGAAAAATGATTATTGATGTTGATTTAATTTAAAATGATAGATATAGTAACTGATTATTACACTTTGCTCTATTAATACTATCTAATTCTTATTATATTTCATTACAATGATTCTATATTATTTATTGATCTAATCTTTTTCAAAGTATTCCTTATTTTTTAGCTGAATTCGAAAGATCTGGAAGGAAAAGAAAAGAAATATGGAAAAACATAACAAATTGGATAATAATTGAGCAATCTCTACCATTCGTAATTCATATGTATATATATATATATATATAATAATTATAGCAAAAAAAGAATGTCTATTTCAATTATTTATAAGAAGAAATAAATGATTTTATAGATATCAAATTTAAATTTAAATTATACCAGTAGATTTATTAGATAATAATCAAGCAACATATTTTGTTTCATTTCACACTTATTAATTATTTCTAAATTTTTATATGACAATCATAAAGCTATTTTTTGTTATATCACTTTTTCTTGCAGTTGAAATTTTTAACTAAATTTAGTAAAATGCAAAATTTTGATTAAAAAAAACAAACAAAGCAAAATAAATAAAAAGTCTATTACAAATTATTGGTATGTTTTGTTATTATTATGTCAAAAAAAAATGCAATTCTAAACTAAAAACAAAACAACATCCCATTTCTTGCAATCTATTTTTCTTTCTTCCTACTCCTTTTCCTATAATTCCCAAAAATTAGCTAACCATTCTATTCTGTTATTTTTCATTTTTTTTTAAACTATGTTTTTCTATCTGTTTTCTTGTCTTGTTTTTTTTTTTTTATTTTACTACCAAATTGAAGTTTTACATTAACAAAAAAATCATGATTTTCTCGAATTTATGAAAATTTTTGCATTCAGAGAAATCCTGATTTTTTGAACTTGAAAAAATTTTCGTATTAACAAAAATCATGATTTTTCGGATTTGAAAACATTTGTAGAAATCTTGATTTCTTGAATTTATGAAAATTTTTGTATTAGTCGAAATCTTGATTTCTTGAACTTGAAAAATTTTTACGTTAAGAATAAATCTCTGCTCCATATCGATCTTGCATTTATTTTATTCTTTTGAATGTTTTTATATCACATGTTGGAAATTCAACGATATTATTTACGACGATATTATTTGCATGGAATATTTGCATTGATTTTAATTCCTATTATCGGTTATGCTTTCATAAATACTATATCATTGTTGATATCCAAATTCATGCTTTTAATTCTTTTCAGTCACTAGCACACTTCAGATGGTTATTAGTGAAGTCTGCAGAAATTCGAGAGAGAAAATTTCTGCGGTGAATATTTTAGAAATAATTAAAAAAAAAAAACTTTGCGTATCAAAAATTTATTATCTCTTTCTTCTTCTCTTCATTATTATATCTCTGCATCAAATTAATATCTTTTGTTTCTTGATAACTATTATCCTAATCTCTGTTATCTGTTTATCTCATATCAGCCGTTTATCTTTTGCGAAGCTATCTCGCTGGATCATCCATTTTCACTTATCAAACACGGGTTAGGCCACACTATTATGAATCCTTTTTACAGTTCACTTCTATCAGAAGATTGATATGCCAAACAATAGGCTAATTTATTTATTTTTTTTAAACATATCTCAATTTTATTTCTTTCGCTTTTATAATCTATATCAGAGCTATATTTTTACTGCTTATATTCGCCTAAGATATCTTTTTAAATTTTTATTTCTGAATATATTTCTCTATATAAATCTTTTTTTTTTTGTTATTTGTATTTTTATTTTTCCTTTTTTTTTTGAATACTTATAAATAATCTTTGCCTTTTTTTTAAATTCAACATTTTGCAAAAGTTAACAATTCAATTGTTTAGCTGTTTGTAATATGAAAAATAAATGAATTCAATATAATATATTTGAAATATAGCTAACATTTTTATTATATACGATAATATTTCATTCTATTAGATATTTTTTTCTCAAGAAATTGCAAAATATTGAAAAATTTTAAAACATTTTCAAGATAATGTTGTAAATTTTCAAAGCTTATCTTATATAATGTAATCTTTTATCATATGATTCTTTTATCTTATGATTCATACATGATATATCTATATATATATATATGATAATGTTGTAAATTTTCAAAGTTTATCTTATATAATTCAATCTTTTATCTTATGATTCATACATAATATATATATATGTATTATTTGAATGCCATTGTTCATTAAATTTATTTGTATATTCTTGCTAAGAATAAATTATTATTTATAGAAAAGATTTCTTTTGAAAAAAAAAACAAAACTCTTTCAACTTTTTTACTTGATTGATTATTCATTATTTCTCATTTACTACACTGTAATCTTTCTAACAAAATATTGTAAAATATGATGATAAAAAAGGAACTTTCAAAGAGTGCATCTTGTACAAATTTTTCGTTTTCATGATATCAAATAAATATTTTTTCTTTCTTTTTTTTGTTAATGTTATTATCGTACTGACAAGAACCGTAAAATAATGATATTGGCAATACTCTTTAATAATATAACCTTTAATTTTATTTTTCACTTTACTTCTTCATCTCATACTTTTCATTCATTCATTCATTCATTAATCATCTTTTAATTATATTACGCAATTAAACATATCAATTATCAAATCTATTTTGAGATATTTAGAGAATCATACAAATTAAAGTATTATTTTTGACATATTTAATTTAATTTTTAAATAGTAATACCTACTAGAAATATTTATTTATTTAAAAAGGCTAATATAATTCTTATTCTCATATATTTTTCCATTAGTTAAATTTTTATATTTTACTTATTTATCTTCTTAATGATAGCCTTTTTTTCCTCTCTTACCTTTTTTCTTTATATTCAATTATTTCAATCTTTCATGATTAATGAAGCTATTTGTTTTAATTTCATTTATAGTGATTTCTAATATTTAAGTAGGAAAATAATTTCTTTTTAAATTTGGTTTTTAATATTTGATAAAGTGATAATTAGGGTAAACGAATAGAGGAAAAAATATCATGATGAATTCAATTTATTATTAATTATTTAGTATTTAATCTTTTCTTCAATAGTTTGAAATAGAATGAATGAATTTCATTCCTAATACACTCGAGCCTATTAAAATCCTTTAGAAATAATGATTGATTTTGATCTTTTTACCTTCTTCCAATATCATTCTTTTCTTACCTGCTTAAACATTTTAATTAATATTTATTATTTAGCAATAACTAAGGTTTTTTCACCATTCAAATATGTTTTAATCGGGCACATAGAGTATTTGATAGCTAAATTATTATTACCGTTATTATTGAATATTCTAACTGATTATTTTCATATGAATTTCTAACAAATGATCAAAAATTGCCTAAATTAACAAATTCAATAATTAAGGATTAGCGAAAAATGCTTGCATTTTCATTTTACTAATTAATTATCAAGCTATATAACAATATAGAAATTTTGTTTTTGATATTAACACGAAAAAAAATGAGTGAAAATTAAATGATATAACTTATGAACTTATCTTTTATAAAAATTGTAAATATTCAATTTATCCTATTTCTTCAAAAATAATAATAAAAAGGTAACTTTTTTTCCTTCAAAATATCCATTTGTTGAATATATCTGAAGCATATAAATTATTTTTGTAATAATTCAATTTTATATGATATTTTTGACAAAAATGAGAAGTATATATATATATACTTCTCATTTTTGTATATATATATATATCTCATTTTTATATATATATATATATATGAATGGATTAATAAATAATACATATTTTATTATTCGAATAAAATCTGTTATTTATTTATTTTCTTATATCCATTTAAGTTTCATTTATTTTTCGATTATATATTTGTCCATATTATTGTCCCATTTTTTTTTGTTCCATTAAAATGCAACAATATATATTAATTCAAAATTCAGTCAACGATAATATTCATTTTTTGAATTAGAAAGAAAAATTTTTAATTAGAAAAATTATTCTCGAAATAGTTTTCCTCGATAATATTCCAGAAATAATAAATGCAAGAAAACAAAAATGCATAGGAGGAAGGAAATATTAATTACTTGAAAATTTTTACTCATTTAATTATCTTTTTATTATTCACCCAAAAAAAAATTGATTTTTTTTTCTGAGTTTTATTTGTTCAGATCAGCATATTGGCAACAACCGAATCTTAGCCTAGGATGGAATAAAATAATTGTATAAATAAATTAACGTATAAAATATAGACTTTTTTCTCGAAATATCATATGTAATATTTGTTCTCTAAAAATTCTATCATAATTTTTTTCATTTTTTTTCTTTCAGATTAGAAAGATGAAAATCGTGGAATTTTTCTTTTTCTTGAATATACTAATACAAATGAAGATCATTTATTTATAAACATCCCAAGAGATTTATTATAAATTCATTCAAGTTGAACCATTTTACTAACAATGCTATCAAGATAGAGCCTAGAAACTAATAAAATGGAAATGATTAGAAAAAAATTAAGAAATTGAAAGAAAGATTAATACTTCTATGAATAATTTATCAATTATGCAAATAATTTGCTAATTAATAAATTGTTTTTTTCTAAAAATTAGTTAAAAATTTGTTGAAGATGGCAATTAGAATAAAAAAATGGATTTAAAAAAATGTATAAATGGAGAAGACTAAATTATTTTCTCAAACAATCCTTGCAAATAATAAATTTGTCTAAATTTAAGATTATATCTCTTAGTCATAATTAGTATTTTTTCATATTAATCATGATAAAATTACTATTAATAATTTGCAACACTATTATGCCGGTTTTTTTTTGGCTATAAATATATCACTAATGTTAGGTTGATTTAAAGAAAAACAGTTGAACAACTTTGACTGGTGTAATTAACATTTGGATTGACCGAAATCATCATAAATTGATAAAATTTTGATTAATATAATTAATGTGTGAATTGATCAAGTCGTCATATTGTCTATGACATTTCAGGCTTATTTTTTCATTCAAAATTTATTTGAAATAAAAATAAAAATATGGATTTTTTTAAAAAAAAATTTTAACAAAAAACTTTTTCTCATAAAAGTAGCTTCGTTGTATTCTTTCTTTTGTCTGTTTCTGGTATTGAAAAAATTAGATACCAAAAAAAAAAATAAGCAATTTTTCATCTTATTTTCATAGCATTTCTCTTCGACATTTATCTTTTCAATTTCATGCTAAATTTCATGTTACTGGTTAGTTTTTCAATTAGTGAATAAGAAAAAAATGAAAATTTATCAGAAATTAGTCAACCAAAACATTCTCAAATTTTTATTGTTTATCATTCTTGTTTTTGGTCTTGTATTGGTGCAAAAAAAGAGAATTTCCAAATCTTCGTTTTTCCTTTTTTTTTTTTTTTAATTTTAATGGAAACTTTTCTGACTCATAGAATTGGAATTTTTGCAGGAAAAAAAAGAAAAGAAAAGAAAATTATCAATTTGCATTTTATGTTAAAAGAAATAAAAGATTGCTATATTTTATGCATAGTGATGATTGAAATTTAAAATTTATATATACCACAGCGTGGACGAGAATATCTTTTCGAGATTTCTTTTTTTTTTTTTTTTCAAATCTTATAATGTAATTTTTGTAAAATTTGTAAAATCATTAATTTTAAACGACAACTGAAGCTTGTTTATTAACATTTTGTATTAATTAAAAGCACCGCTCAGAGTTGTCTATTCATTTTTTCTATTAATATATATATGACAGGGGAAAAAAAAACGTGCTTTGACGAGAATTGTTAATTTGCAATACAAATATATCAAATTTCATGATTTTTCTTTTTCTTTTTAATTCAAAATTAAATTGTTTATTTAACGAGAATATTAAACTTAAATCAACGTTCTTGTTTTTTTTTTTTTTTTTTCATTTACAAAATTCTCGTAATTATTATTTCTTAATTTTTTTCTTTTTTTTTTTTTTTAGCTTTTGATTGTATATATTTATTTGTTGATTTTTTTATGAAAATTTTTTCGATTAATCGAAATTTATGTTAATGTTTGTAAAATTGTTTTAAAAAAAAATTAATTTGTAAACATCTTTGCATTTTTTGTTAGTTTATATATACATATGTGCTTATTTTCTCATAATGAGTATATTTTTATTAATTTATTTCAAATGTTAACAGTATAAAAATTATTTGAATTTACAGATATATATATAAATATATATATAGATAGAGATATATCTCTAAGCCTGTTTACGGTGATAACGAAAATAATAAAAGAGAAAAAAACTAACGAGATACAACAAAACTGGAGTACAAAGCTAATTTCCGATATTTGTCATCTTCAAAGCTGACAAGCATAAGCTAACAGACGGTAAGGTAAGCAATTTTTTTTTTTTTTGTATATGATAAATTTTATAATTAGTTTGAAATTTTTATAGTGAAGTTTTTTTTGTTTCCAACTTTTTTTATTTATTTATTTTATTCAAAGGTTATTAAGTGAAGGATGATAAGTATTGTAAAAGGTAAGAATTTAAAGTAATTCTTAGAATCATGTGACCGATCGGCCAATATATGATGGAATCAAATATTCTAATGATTTAGAATGATTTGAAATTATATCTTAAATGATAATTTTAATCGATATATGGTATTATTTTAAATAAGCTGATATATAAATGGATTAAGCGGAAGAAGTGAGATACGAACAGTTAAATGCCTTAATCAAAGTTTTAATATCAAAATTTATGATGCTATCGTACGATTATATTGTTTAAGCAAAGATAAAAATCCGATAGATTTTTAATACTTTTAAAATGTAAAAATTAAATTGCGTAATGGAAATTATTTGGAATGAGTATCCAAAAAAAAAATTAAATCTAAAAATATCACAACATGATTATTTCCATCTTTTGGAAAATTTCTTTTGCCTATATTACGAAAAGTTTTGCTGCAAAAAGTGCTAATTTTAAAGCCTTATAAAAAAAAATGCACTTTTTTTA
The DNA here is from genome assembly GCA_024305405.1 of Dirofilaria immitis. Lineage (NCBI taxonomy): Eukaryota > Metazoa > Nematoda > Chromadorea > Rhabditida > Onchocercidae > Dirofilaria > Dirofilaria immitis. The sequence goes on from JAKNDB010000068.1 coordinate 1,227,424, forward strand.
CTTATTAGATATGCATAATCTTATAAAATGCAAAAAGGAAAAAAGGGATGTATTAATGAATTTTAACACAAAAATTGAGACATATCTTTTTTTTTATTCGAGAATTTTCTCGAGCATAATAGGGTGTTTTTTTTTTCATTGAAAGGAGATATTTATTAGATTATGTGTAAAATTGCTTTTTCATCTATTCCTGTCAAATATGTATTATTTCTATTATCATAATTCTTTAATATTTTCCCTTTTCTGATAATAGTTGAATTATTTTTAAATATTATGATCGTAAAATAATCACATATAACTCTGTATTCAGTGATTTTTTTTATTTCTGATTTTGCTATTTTATTTAACGTTTAGAAAAAATTAAAAATAAATTTTACAAACATGTTTTGTTGATTTGTTCGTAAACTTTAAAATGAATACATCGATCTGTCAGCAACATTGGTATCGTTCTATCATTGAAAATGAAATTTTTTTTTTTTTTGTTTTTATTTTCATTATTTGTTGAATTCAATTAATATAAATCAAATATAGTTGAAATAATATAGATGTAATGTTAAAAATTAATAAATTACTATGTTCAATTGTTGATAAAAATTTTGCTAAAGTTTTTTTTTTTATTTTATCTAAGTTAATTTTCGCTTAATTGAATTTTTAATACTACTTAAATTTATCATATTATCAATGAATTATTCATCTGAAATGATTTTGTAGAGCGCAAACTAAGCGAAGCTATTTTAGGAAAGTAATTAATTTATTTTAAATTCTAATCTAATATTTTTTTTTATCACATAGGCAAATCTAATCATCCATTTGTTATTGATTTTTTTTTTTGAGTTAAATTCCTACTAATATTTTCGTATGATTGTTATAAATCAACATTATCCTTCACTTTTACTAAGTCATTCTATTGTTTTATTTTATTTATTTATTTATTTACTTGTTTCTTTTTTTTGGCTAATTTAATCAATAAAATTAAAAACGAAGTATTTCGGATGGTATTATAATATATATCAATTTATTTGTTTACTATTTATGCAAATTTTAAAACTGAAGCATACATTTGTTTCATTCTAAAATTAATAATTTATAATAGATTTTTATAATTTAAATAAATATCTTCAGAATATTTAAATTATTTTGATAATAATAATAATAATAATAATAATAATAATAATAATAATAATAATCATTAGATGTACTGGGAATATAAAAAATGATGGAGAAAATGTACCTATAATTTTTTCGATAATAAAATACTAAATAGAATGTGGGGATATCAGAAAATGAAATAAATTTGATAACATTTATGGAAGAGATATATATTATATGGAGGATATGTATATAGATATCTATATATGTATGCTATCATTAATTCAAATTTTCTATTCTTTAATTTGTTAAAAGTGATAAATAAAAAATTTTTATCGCAAAAAAAAAGAGATAATTTAAAATCTTTTTTTTCTCTCAGAATCTTTTTATTCGATTATGAGAAATGTTTACAAAGCGGGATAGAAATTTAATTATAAAAACGTTAAGCTTGGCTAACATTGATTGATTTAACTTTTGATCGATTGATTTTGCTATATGCTAAATGTGATTCATTAGTTAAAGAAAAACATATTCATATTTGTATGATAAAATAATGATATCATTCTGATTAATCATCTACAGATGACAGCAACGATAGAAGTGAAAACAAAAAATGGTGTGGAAGAAGTACATGGGCAAATTTTTGAAGTTGGACCACGTTATGTGAATCTTTCTTATATCGGAGAAGGAGCTTATGGAATGGTGGTGTATGTTTTTATTATTATAATGCATAGTATTAGATTCTTGATTTTGATCGTTTGAAAATTATTTATGAGTATTATTTGCAATTTTATAATGTTTGATATAACTTAAAATTGTTTTTTTCTTTTAGAAATCAATCTGAATTACCGAAGACTTAAATAAATCGTTGAATTTGTTTGAATAACTTTTTGATAATAAAGAAATGCTTGTAGACATGATTTCATCAATCTTTTCTATGAGAAAATATTATGAAAATTTTCAATTTTTTATTCCCTAATTTATTCATAAAATATTATTGAAATTAATTTGTTAAAGATTGTTTAGATCAGCACTGGATACAGAAACTCATGAGCGTGTCGCTATCAAAAAAATCTCACCATTCGAACATCAAACATTTTGTCAGAGAACGCTTCGAGAAATTAAAATTTTAACAAAATTCAAGCATGAAAATGTAAGCTAATTAAAGATGTTTTAATTAGCGAGAAATCAAAAATTTTAAGCTGAATTCAACAAATACTTCGTAAATCAAAAATATTTTTTTAAACTTAAGTTCCAACATGAAAATGTAAGTTAAATGAAAATGTTGAAATACAACGATTCCAAGCTTTAATTTTGAAATTTGTATATTATAATTATCATGCAATCGAATAAATACTTTTGCATATTTACTTGAAAGATTTTGCATTTTAAAAAATAGTAAAGAAAATTTTGCACTTTACAAAATTGCAGTGATTCATATGAAATAGCATTCAGGGATTAATCACGGTTAAATCTGATGGTAAATGATTTTGCAACTTTTTTTGTCTTTTTTTCAAAATCTTTTCTTCATATCCTTTCTGTTGCAGATTATCAATATTCAGGAAATTATTAGAGCACCAAGCGTGGAAAAAATGAAAGATATGTAAGTCATTTTTTTGTTTTGATAAGATAAGTGTCATTAAAGCTTAATAAATTTTATTTCATTACCAAGAAATGGGCATTAATTGATGAAAGAATGATCATATATTTTATCTGATCAAAAACTTGCAATTCTATATGGTTGCCTTTCAAATTTTTGTTTAATTGATTTTCTTTTTCATTTTTATAATGTGACAGAAATTCTAATTATATATGATAGAAATGTACCATTATGCAAAAAAAAATGTTATTTGATGTAAATTTCAGCTATATAGTGCAATGTCTGATGGAAACAGATTTGTACAAGTTGCTAAAAACTCAACGACTTTCTAATGATCATATTTGTTACTTTTTATATCAGATATTGCGTGGATTGAAATATATTCATTCCGCGAATGTTATTCATCGTGATCTCAAGCCATCTAATTTACTTCTCAATACTACATGCGATCTCAAGGTAAAAATTTGAAATTAAATGAAAAGCTGACTACTTCTAATTATTCTTATCATTTGTTGACTTTTTTTCAAAATATTTGGTATATCATAACTGGAATATATAGTTTTTATTTAATAGATGATGCTCTAAATTTTTTTCTTATAATTCATACTTTAGATTTGTGATTTTGGCCTTGCTCGTGTAACGGATCCTGAACACGATCATACCGGAGTTTTGACAGAATATGTTGCAACTAGGTTTTGAAGCATTTTTATTTTTGCTTCATAAATTTTTGGAAATTTCTTGACATTCAGATTATAATGCTTCTTATCTTATTTTACAATTAGATTTTCAATTTTTAATCGCCTATATTTGTACTTGATTTAATATTTGAATATTTTTCTTTTCATTTCAAAATTTAAACTTCCAAAATCATATTTTTATTTGTTGCAATCTTATTTTTGATCTTTTTTTCTTGCAGGTGGTATCGTGCACCTGAAATTATGTTAAATTCAAAAGGTTATACGAAATCAATTGATGTCTGGTCGATTGGTTGTATTTTAGCTGAGATGTTAAGTAATCGACCTCTTTTCCCCGGAAAGCATTATCTAGATCAGTTGAATTTAATCCTAGGCGTTATTGGATCACCAAGTCAGGAAGATTTACAATGTATTATCAATGAAAAGGTTCTGATAGTTTCATTTTCGTTATCATTACTACTTTGGTTATTGTTGTCATTGTTTTATATTTTCATTGCTGTTACTTTGCAGTAATTATAATGCTTATTTTATAGTAGTTATAATGCATCATTGTTCATTTCTTATCATTGGATTGAAATATTATAAATTTATCACTTTCACTGAAATTTGTAATTTTTATTTCTTGAATTTAGGCTCGATCATATTTGCTTTCATTACCACACAAGGTAAAGCAACCATGGATACGAATGTATCCAAATGCAGATACACGTGCACTTGATTTGCTTGATAAAATGCTAACTTTTAATCCGAACAAACGAATCAGCATAGAAGATGCACTTGCACACCCATATTTAGAACAGTATTATGATCCGAATGATGAGGTAATATATTTCCTGACTTGTTTTTATTGAACTTAATTTTTTCTTTTTTCCTTATTTTTTATTTTCTTACGAAACATCCATTAGTAATCCTCTTAAAATAAGTAATAAATCACTATGATGAAATGTAATAAATTATTTACCTATTTGATAATATATAATTTTACTATTCAAAAAAACCTTACGATAAAATTCACATTAAATAATTTTAAAAAATTAAAATTAACGTAAGAAATTAAATGAAATATTTTTTTAGCCTATTTGTGAGGAACCATTTACATATGAAATTGAATATGATGATTTACCAAAAGAAACATTGAAGCAGCTAATTTTTAACGAAACGGAAGATCATTATAAGCGTACGCAGATAGCAAAGAAAGTGATGCTATCGGAAGAAGTAGAATTGGATTCTGGAATTGGTTCAACAATTTTAAGTCCTTGAAAGTTGCTGAATTTGAAAATTTTATTTCATCTAAGATATGTTTTCGAAAATTTTTTCAAATTTTACATTCTGAAAATAACAAACATTTTGGGATTCGGTTTGGATTTAAAAAGTTGGGATATTTATTCAAATTCTGGAAATTTTGATATTCATCTGATTTTTTCTTGAACATATTTGAATTTTATTATGAATTTAACTAAATTTGGCAATTGTTATCTCAAATGATAGTGCGCTAGTTTAAATGATAAATAAATTTTTGTGAATATCAGAAGTTGAAATTTTATAAGAATTATTTTTAAAATGCATCATCCCAAAAATAGGAAATTTTGTGTTAACGTGTACAAATTTGCTCTCTTACTTATCCTATTTTTAATTAAGAGTTTTATCTAGTTATTGATTTGATTAAAATTTATGTATATTTTCATCATTTTTTCGTCATCAATATTTGAGGGATTGTTGGAAAAGTCAAAATTTTCGAATATCCAATTAAATATGGATATATATTGTTGAATGAGTAGGATTTATCTGATCTCAGATCAGTTTAAAACTTTCGTGACGAAAATACAATTCGTATTTATGTGCTTAATATTGTTCATTTTTCTTTTGGACCAACTAATTATTCTATTTATTTATTTTTTTGATTTTGTTATTTTGTTTTGTTTTTCATTTTAAACTTAATTGTTACTGTTTTATTAACTCTAAATAGAGCTTTAACGGTATATTAGCGAAATGATGTTTAATGTTTTAATGTGCAGGAAATTATGGAGATTTCAAAATTACTTCTCTTATTAACATTATCTGTTACATACTAAATGGGATTTCTTTCAACTTTCTTGATAAAACATTTCCAGCATCCATCATTTCCGCTTATTTTATATCATGATAAAAATTTAGTTGAAACAAAATTAGAAAATTTTTACGATAGCAGATTATTACTAACTAGAATGCGATTAAAAATATTTAATATATGAATTGATTGCAAAATTTTGCTTTGAATTGAAATTTGAAAAATTCTAATTTTTGAAAGAAAAAAATTTTATTGATATGAACGATATTCCTCTTGCTTTTCCATTCCATTCCATATGTTATATAAATTTTGCTGAGGTTTTTTTTTTTTTTAATACATATAATATGAAATCCTGTGATGTTTTACTTCTATGAATATATTATATTTTATTTTTTATAAACAAATTTTTTCCTATGAATTGATATAGGATTTCATATTTTCTTTTTTTTTATTTTATATAATGATCTGTAATTATGACATTGTTTCTTCTTTAATGTTTATAAAAAAAGAAGCAACGAATTTGAATGTGCTTTCATATTTCATTTTTAGGATGATAAATAAATATGATTATGATTTATTTTATTGCCACTTTATGCTAAATAGTTATTACCATTGGTTAGACCATACGCCTTTCCAATATATAATAAATGTCGCATAATTGTTCGGGAAATAAGTTGAAATCTAGGAAAGGAAATTCGTCAGAGTTTCAAAATTCATTTATTAGTATCATCTATTTTTTCATTTAAAATATATATGACCTGGGTGTATAAGAAAGTTTCTTTACCGCATCTCTTATGCCTGATTATTATATTCATCAAGAAGTTTAAAATTTTTAATCCATCTTAATTCCATAGTGTTTGCATAAATTATAACTATATCCATTAATTGAGTAACAAATGATCCTATAAAAGTATATCAAAATGAATTCACCCATTCCTTGTTATAAAATCTAGTTCATTTTTTACTCGCATTTCTTTTCACGAAAAAATTTAACAAAGATTTCAAATACAAAATGCATGATGAAAATATGGTGTAGGATTACTGTATGATAACTAACTGTGTAAAAATTTTCAAATAATATCAGTAGAAGGTCATTCATTAGAATTTATTATATAATTTGTAAGAGTTATTCTGTTATCTTATGTTTAATAAAAGATTAAGTAGTCAAATTACCTGAACATTGTAAGATGATTCTAATTTTAGACGAACAAAATATATCGGGAAATGGAAGCTATCTGTAATAATTCCGCATCAGTTTATTCTGGAATAATTAATACGGAAGCATCGACGGTTTTTGATGGTGATAAACCAGAAAGAAGGTAGTTTGATTCTGTTACATATTTATTATCATCGAAATGAAATTTTCCTGAAAATTCCCAAACTATTTTTTAAATTCTAGTAAGCCGAAATTGATAGGAATAGTTTAAATTCAATTTTCAAGTAATTATTTGAAATTTTTTTGCCGCCTACGGTAGGATATTTTCATTTTTTGAAAATTTTTTATTAAATTAGACCGACAGATGTTTGAAAACAACGCATTAAACTGTGGATGTTAGAAAGTTTGGCGAGAATTTTTATTGATTTTTTGAAATTTTTGATTTCAAATTATTTGCAAACTATAAATTTCTATTTTTAATCATATAAAATTCGGCTTCATACAAGGAAATTAGAAAATTGTTGTTAGATTTCGAATCCAAATGATCTATATCTTCTGATTTCTATAAAATTTCACACTCTTTCTAATAGAATAAAATTTTTTCTTGATTTTTTCGAATTCTTGATTTATTTTTCGAAAAAAATGGCAGTTCAAATTTATATATATATATAATTGATTTATAAGGTGCATAAATTAATTAAAGTTCTAGATATTTTTCAAATACCTATTTGTAAATTAAGAATTTGGAGATTAAAAATTCATAAATTGCATTATATATAGTCATTTATTTCCATTTGTATAAAAGTTTAGTTTTCATAAAGCTAAATTTATATTTCAATTAACTCATTATTGAAGTATTTATGTTTCTTTTATCCTAGAAAATTAATTTCATCTTATTCATTTTCCATTAAAAGAAGAAAAAGTTCCCAGCAGATTCTCTTATGGAATAATTATCGGATAATTATAGTCTTGCCTTATTTCTTGAGTTTTTGTGATCTCTATGTTGATCATGATATACTTTATATGGTACATCATCGTTCTAGAAAAAAACTTATTTACAAAGATTGATTAGTGGCTAATCAATTTAAGTTGCTAAAATTTGATGGCTTTACTAGGATTGAAAAGTTTATTTGTATATTTGATTCTGCCGGATGATATTTTCGCCGATCGTACAAATTCTTCAAATCTTCAAATTTCTAATGAGTTAGTATAGATATGATCCTCTGATTCTGCTAATTTATTTCGAATAAATTTTTATCCTACTAATATATATATATATATATATATATATATATATATATATATATATATATATATATATACATATATTTGATATAGATGCTTGATCTTTTTTCAGGAAAATATAAAATGTTTCATTAATTTTTTTGAATTATATGCAATTTACAAAGCGATTTAAAATTTTGCTAATAGCTATTATTCTATCTTATCAAATACATTTATAACAAAGAAAAATTCTATGTAAATTATTTGTAGCCTATAAAACAAATTGTCCAATTTTGGATTCGAAACTTATTCATATTTTAAAAAATTAGTTTTGGCTGTTACTCTGGAAGATTTCATTTTTGAAATTTTAACAAAATATATTTGACAGTTAATTGAATTAATAAATCACTGTTAAAAGTGAATTATAAAATTGATAAATCAATTAAGATTATTTTTAAATGATTAAATTTTTCTTATAGCCAAACAGTGGAAGATGAAAATGAGCGATTAGATAATCAATTACTTGAAGAAGTTCTCGATCGATTAGAAATTAAAAATTATGATGAAGTGCATAGTTTAATAATTGCTGCAACTGATCATGAAATTGCAAGTATTTATCGTCAATTATTTCAAGCAATTATTAATGAATATGACAATGATTTTGTTGAAAATGGTATTTCCGATCCAATTCTGGAAAATGTTTTATTATTAATAAAATCATATGGTGTTACCAAAGAGAAGTAAGTGTAGAAATAATTTTGTTAAACATGTTAATAGATAGTTTTTTCAATAATTATTATTACATTTATAGATCGATTTAATATGTTTATGTACTATGAATAATAAACTATTAATAATAACATTAAAAAGTATAGAAAATTTTAAGGCTAAACTAATTTTTCAGATTTATTTATAAACAATCATAAAGTAGCTATCTTATGGTGCTTATTTTATATATTGAATCTTATTTTACTGGAAATTTTAGACTACCGATGTTTCTTCAGTGTTCCGATCGGATTAGTTCATGGAAAGCATTTATCATGCTTGGAAATTTTGTCGAAGAAATATTACCCGAATTAAAAGATCTCAACGAATGGTAAGTTTCTTTTTTCTTTTTCAAAATATTTTTCCTATCATTGATTTTATTATGTTTGCATAATAATATCTTTATTTATGAAAATCTTGTTTTGCTTATTCGAACAACATTTTGATTCAATTTTGATTCGGTTTTTCTTTCTTTTCGCTTCAGAAAAATTTATTATTTTGTCAACTTTATCCTCTTTCATCACGCTGATTAAATTGGAAAATTTTTTTGTAGGATCGTAGTTCTTAAAGTAAATTATGTTGAATAAATATGCAATTAATATGAAAATTAATGAAACGAATAGATTACTAAGAACTAATATAAAGTTGAACAATTCATATAAATTTAAATTTTTTCAAATTCAGTTTTGCTCGTGACATCAGAGAAGTTTACATTCCATCATGGATGGAACGATTCGAGAAAAGTGTCACGTTAAATTATTCAAATGATCAATTAAACAGAGATTATCTTTCTGATCTAGAAACCGATTATTTGAATGACGATTACAATCCGCCATTGCCAGATTTGTCTTCTGATCTTTTTTATCAGCTGTTTCTATGTTTTTACGAATTTTTACGTAAGCTTTAAATTGTTATTTTTGTAGAATTTACAAATTTAAACCACGAACAATCTAATCTAATCAACTATTAATATTAATAAATTTTCTAAAAAATACTACTAATAAATTCTCTGACCGATCATTACCATTTAATGCACTTATTTTTATTAATTCTTTTAAGTAAATAAATTCTTTTATCAGTTATTATAGTTAGACAATTTAAGATCTAAACAAATAAAGTATTTTTGGTCTTTGCCTATTAGCAAAACGATTGTTCAATTGTTGCTTACATGACTTATTTTCTAGTTTATCGATGAGCAAAAATTATGAATTATTGGATGAGCTATTCGATAAAGTATTAGCATGTACACATATTCAAAGTCACTTTTTGGAAGCACTTATCCTAAAATTGGATGCAATTTACAGATTTTCTGACCGATCATTACCACTTAATACACTTATTTTCGTTAATTCGTTCAAGTAAGTATTCTACAAAATTATGATGTTAGAGACAAATAATAAGTCATAATAATCCTTTCTAATTCATAATTATATAATAGTTTTCATCATCTTTTTCTGACCAAATTTGTTTTCAACTTTTAGAAATCCAAATTTTTGCCGCTAGTTTTGATATTTAATTTCAGTTGTACGTTGTACAATTTTTTTTTTTACCATAATGATGAGTAAGGGGTATAGAAATAGAAAAAAAAATAAGATCTGTCAGGCATAATTTATATTTTAATAAGTCTAGATGTAATAAATTTTCAGGGCAAGATTTTGTTCACTTCCACGGGTATTTTCACCGGAATATTATCTTAAACTTGCTATTAGCCCGCTTCGCTATTCGCTCCATATTTCAACTTCAAATATGTTCAACATTGGTTATGTAGTGCTAGTATTGCGAAGTTGCTTGATTTCTATCGAAAATGAGTCAATAGGACGAAATCAGTGGATGTTCTTCTTAGTATGATTCAAGAAATTTCTTGCATACTTGCTTTTTAGAGAATTTGATTAATAAGTTTAAAATTTTCAATGATTATATTTTGAAAAATCCTGAAGTACATTATTGATAAAAGAGATAGTTGATCCTTAACACTGTGAGATACAAATGTTTCGGAAAAGACAGTAGTATGATAACCTTTTTTGAATTTCATTTGTTCAATTTTTTTCAACTGCAGGAATTTCTTGCTGATTTCTTAATATGCTGTGAAGAATGCACATTATGTAAAATACGAGTAGCATGCATGGATACTTTCAAGATGTTTTTATCGAAATTTGAACCGATAGCTCAAGTACTTATCATTCGGAAATTATTCAATATGATTCGAAAGAACGAAATACAGTGAGTTACATTATAAACCAGAAATATGGTAAATAATTTGAAAAACGAAAATTACAAAATAGAAAAAGCATATCATATTTTAGAAATTATTATATCTTAAAAAATCAGTGTACAATGTAAATTAAAAAGTACAATTAAAGGTTTAATTAATCTCCAGTGTAATTATGGTTATAAAATATAAAATTATATAACTTCGAATTCTTTGAAAATTTTTTTCGCCTTCCGATATCATTATCTTGTTATCATAGTTTCTTTTCAGGCGAAAAAATCTTCACAAAGCCAATATTTATGACGAAAAGTCGTAAGTTTTTTCAAAATCATTCTGATGTTTTCTTTTGATTTAACATATTTTTTACACGAAGCTCAATATTTTATTAAATATTAAGTCCAGTATTTTATTAGACATTTTTTCCTTTCTTTTGAAAAATTATATTGACGTTAATTATTCGAAATTATTCTTTAATTCAGATTAAAATTCGAGCCACAACTTCTTGCATGGATTATCGATTTGTTTCGCTCTAAGCTTAATTATGAAATGTTTCGTCAAGAACTTGGCTTTTCTGGGGTGATCTAGTTAGTATACGTTATTCATGTCTTAGCGATGGATTACAGTATTATTTGTCTCTCTTCGTACTTGCTCAAGAACAAGCATTGCGTAGGATGAATGCGGAATTGATGCTAAATATTTACAAGCAATATCTCCAACCCTTACAGGTGTCATGATATTCTTGATTTATTGAAAAATCTTTCGTCGAAAACATATTAGATTGAAAAAGATGGTTTCTAAGCAAGTCAGTTTCATTCAATCATCTTAATTATCTAAAGCACGTGAATCATGGAATTGAATTTATTTGAATTTTAAGATAAATTGGACCTTTAGCAGTTCTTTACTTAAAATGACCCTTTTATTGATAATAGTTATGGCTGTTTGTAATTAATATTACAAGATGATGTTAGTTTGTTGATTATCAGATATCCATTTCTGTAGATAATAAACCAGCTGGCCTTGTTTATTATAGTTGCAAATATCAGACTGGGTAGCGTTGGTGGAAGCTCAAGAACGACAGATGAGTCATGGAAGTCTTGAAGTGCCTGCCGATCAATTAACTGCTAATATGAAACGTTTAGAAATGGAAACCCGTCAACAGCAGGATAGCCAGTCACTGCCCCTTCTCCAATTTCAGTATTTGCAAACTTTGAATTTTGTTACAACATTTCTGCAAAGTGTACATATGCTATAGTCGATGAATTTATAATTTGAATGCTTTATACTGGAACTTTTTGATAATAAATTTTTTTTCAGAAATTCTTTATTTGTGTTTTATATTTGTATCTTTCTGATTACGATGTTCTATTGGATCCTGACCAAATAAATCACTTTTGGATTATGAAGCTTCCTATGAATTTGAAGGAATTTTTAAAAAACTAGAAAAAATCTGGTCTCATATAAAATTGCTCACTATTTGAAACAAGAGTAAAGGTTGTTTCTGATCTTTACTTTTCAGCTGATTTTTTAAAACTTTCTGCAAAAATCGTTTCTTATCACGTTTGTGTTGTCAAATTTTCTGTATTTCAAAAATGAAACTTATGAAAATCATTTGGGTTTTAAATGAAATGAATAAGATGAAATGATAAGGCATATAATGTGAATGCAACATTGACAAAGATATAATAAAGGTTCCTTTTTCATTACAAATAATTTTGCATATTCCTGCTCAGCAATTATTTTAATCTGATCTGTATTATTTTTTGAAAGATATGAAATATACCTAAGCAAGATGAAGCCAAAAGGAACTCTGGTGGAATTTCAAAGCATTTCTGAATGCAAATTGATTTGAATTTGGATAACGGTGAAAAATGAATCGATCTAGTAGAATTTCTCTCAGATAGCTGGAGTACGTAATGAAGTACTTATATTCGGTAAAGTGAATGATTAAAAGAATTGTGAGACGAAACGTCTTCAACTTATTCTCAAGATTTTAATGAATATGGTATTTCGTTTGCTTGAATGAAGCATAGAATTTAATTCGTGGAAACAGAACTGGGGCTATGGGAAAACTAAACATTGAAGAGATTTCGCATATTGTCGAATACTGCTTGGAAGTGATAATATATGATGCCAGTCTCATTTTATAAAAATTTAAATACGTAGTATACTATCACGACTAACCGAATGTCCATTCTATGATAAGGTGCTTATATTTTGTCACTTATTTAAATCGAGCATTTGCTCACTAATTTTGTGGTGTAAATATTTTTCCCATGTAAACATTCTTCTACTCAGTTGAATTATGAGATTGGTATATATGTGATTCGTAACTCACTGTTTCATTGTCCAACAACAATTTTTAATACATTATCAGTATGGTATTACTTGAATTAGATTTCGGTATCTAACAAGAAATATAATCATCGTTGTTAATTTTTGTTGTTCTTTTGTTGTTGATTAGACTGAACTGAGTTTGAATTTGATGGAAGTTGTATTTCGTGGAGAAGGGTTCTTTGTGGACGAATTCGGGAAGGTTGTAGCACAACAAGAATGCAATAACAATTTATTTTAAAGAAAACGGGAACGTTTACCTTAGTAAAACTGTAGAAAAGTGTATAAACACCAAAAATAAAATAAAAAGAAACTGATACGATACAAAGTCATGGTCCTTTATGTGGAAGCTTTTGTAAGGAGGAGATTTACAAGGATGGATATATTTAGACATAAGAAATCCTTTATGGAATGAGAACATCCACCGGAAACGGCGCCATGAGAATTGTTTACATAAGCAATGAATGATTCATAGAAAAAATAAAGATTTAGAAATATTAAAATTTAGTTTCGAGAAAATTCTCGACAATCATTGCACTACTAGTATAATTCTAAAAAAGCGATATTTCTATTTTTTTACTAATTTATAATTTGGTGATATGATTCCGGCAATAATCTTTCTTGATCTCTAATTGATCACCACGTATATAAGTAATTTTTATTGATCTTATACAATACTTCTCCAGTGGTAAAAATTAAATGAACAACACACATTAAATAATAAAGAATACCAACAGTATTTGAATGCTCATTATTTTATCGTATTTTCCTTTTGTGATTTTGTTTTCGTTTCTTTCCATCTACTGCTGCTACTCCTATTTCTACGTAGTTGTCAATCCTTTGGCTTCTAATAAATTGAATTTGTTACTCGTACTGTTAGATTGTTGAATTGCTGTTGCGGCTAAACTTAACTGTCTTCAAAATTGAATTGGAACTGAACTGATATTTAAATTCTCGAAGCTTCTTTTTATTTTAAATTATCTTCGTACTATTTAGTCCTTTTAAAATCTCTATACAACTACTTGCATTTTTTTCGTTTGCCGATAATCTTTGGACTGATTTATTCAAAATCGATGGGAAAGAACAGGACGCCATTGATTAATGATTGTATACTGAAACTCCAGCATACAATTACATAATTAAATAAATTTCTTATTGTAAACAAATAAGGAAATAGATTACTCACTGTTCGTGAAACCATGAATCATCCCAGACATATCTACATTCCTTAAAATTGTTTTCCACACGTTTTTGTTGTTATCTTATCTAACCAATCTACATCTTTATGTTTAAACGCTTATTTTCCCACGCTAATCTCCCTTTTAATCTTACTGTAATGTTTCCTCCATATCAGGTATGTTTCCGGTGCTAGAATTAACCACTCCCACTTCTGGGAAGATATAAACCGCGAGTGATCATCATCAATATTATTGTTATCACTTAAGTACAATCAGTAATAAACGTTTCGGCTTCACGGTGTGCTCTCAATACAGCTCCACTACACCCTACTCAATCCCCAACACTGGTGACATTTGGTCCCCTCGACGTCAGCTCACACCCAATAAATGCGCGACAGATCTTGTCTTCGTTACAAATATCTCAGTTTCATGTGACGGAAAAGTAAATCATTATAAAGGTTCACGGCAAATATTTTTGTATACTATATACAGCACGCACAATCATTTTAAAAAAACTTCACGAAAATGGAGTTTAACATATTTTTTCCTCTAAATATCTGAATTAATTAAGTCAAAGATCACATCAGCAAACAAATCACATAAAAATAAAATTGATTTAAAAGGAAAAATTCTTCTGTATAAATTATTAAAGCGATTAATTAAGACAATCTCGCGTTTCGCCTCTAAACTTTCCAGCCAGCTGAATTGTTCCCGCATCATAAATTTTCTTCGCTTTTTTCCTGACGAAATATAACTATCTGGTATACGAATCGTGATTTTACGCTGGCACGGCTAAAAATAAACGTTTTAGAATTTCATACAAAAAATCAAAATTAATTTTACTTTATTATAGTTTTTTGATAATTACTACGAGATAAAGAGATTTTAACTTGGATCTAAAATTATTCATCTCAATGTACCTTCAATCCATCTTCACAATCGTGATAAATGTTGAGTTTTGGATCGATTGTTGTGATTTCATCAGTGTATCCTTGAAGTTCGAAATATCCTGTTGAATCAGTGCTATCTGCTTCTAATAAGTCATCGGCATCAATACCTGTTGAGATAAAAACTATTCGAAACGTTGAAAGATGATAAAAATTGACCTTTCTAGAATTTAAAATAAAAAAATATTATCCTCAGAGTATTCTAAATTATATTCTGAAGCTGAATATATAAATGTAAATATAAATATATATATATAACATGCCTTATTTAAAAGGAATATTAAAAACTGCATATTAATTTGAGAACGATATTGAATTTTCTTTTCAACATCGTTTTCAAAATTTCTTCTTATTTCTTCACTTGCTAATCAAGAAGAATAAAAAAAGAAATCAAACTGAATTTTAAATTAACTAAAAATTATTGCAACATAAAAAGAATATTATATCAGAAAATAAATTTAAAATGCTAATTCAAAAATAAAAAAATTAAGAAAATCATGAGAGGACGAACCTCGATCATCATCATACAACTTCACTTTAACATTTGCTGCAGGTTTATCATTGCACATGAGGATGCCTTTGACTCCCGCACTTTGTGTTCCACTAATAATACTCGCTGCTGTCGCGAAAGTTATCAGAACTGATGAGCAAACAAACAACTCTTTCATTGTTAGCTAATAAATGAGCTATAAAAGATAATTTCTCCGCAGCTAAATTTTGATTTGCAAAAGATTCAAAGTTTATGGTAAATAAATTATAAAAAATATGAACGAACTGCATTAACTGAATTAAATCGTTTCAGTAAATAAGATCGAACTGGAAAATAAATTTAATTTGGACTTATACTATGGCTGACTAAAAAACTGGTAAAGCAATGCAAAGTAAAGAAATACTGGTTTAAACTTTTTTGAAAAAAAAGTAGAAATTTCTATGTTCCAATTGATTTCACTATATCTTTTAACTACTGTATTATTTAATGCAAAAATCGTTTAAAAATTGGGTTCACTAATCAATCAAATTTTTTAATAAAATATTACAGCAGGTTCCTGATTGTTGGCACATCTGATATTTTTCATTATTTCAACATCTCGTTATTTTAAGAAAAAAGTAATAAAAACTTAAAAACTCACTATTTAACGTTATCTAAATAAAATATAGTGCATGTAAAAGATCCTTTAAAATGTAGGATGAAACTGAATAAATAAAGAAATACTGAGATAAAATATTTGATAAAAAAACATAAAGTAATCAAAGGATTAAAATTTTGATAATTTTCAGTTAGAATTGTATGTCGACACAGACCTATTGTACTATAATTTTGCTCGTTTGATGAACATTAATTAAGAAAATATATTCAAAATATAGAAATTGGATATGGCATTTAAAATTAATTCTTCTTTTATTAGAAATTAAAAATTTTAAAAGGAGAGAAAGAGATGAAGGCACTAACAAATATCACTCTCCTTCTGAAATAGCAAATAGTTTACCATCAGTATGAGCGGCAACGGTACAGTTTATTAATTATCTGTAAATGAATCGCTGTATCGTTACAGTGAATGAAGGTTTTATTTTCGACATGACCGGTTCTTGATTAGTTTAACATTTTAGTCCAACTGAAGCAATACTTTCTATTGTTTATTTGAAAAAATTATTTCATAAAAATGTTATAATTTAAAATTACAATCTAAAATAGTGTAATAGCATTTTTCGTTGAATTTAAGATAAGGAATTTCTAAATTTCTCAAACTTTACATTTAGATAAAAATATAAATTTTAGTAAATGACTTTTCATTTCTTTTTCTGCAAAAGAATGATTCAATAGTTGAATAAAACAGCATTCATGAATTACGTTTCACCACTGATCGTGATTATAAGGAGTGGTTCAGTTGAAATCCTTGATAAATGCTTTTGAAATGCTAAAATGCTTCTTTTTGTCTGAAATTTTTGTTAAAAATTCACTAAACCAACTGGTATGAGCGGCGTATTATTATTAAATTGATTCCCTATTGATATCGAATTCCAATATATTATATTAAGTAATATAACTTGAATAATGAAAGGATATAATTAAAAACTCATCGATATATTATTAAATTAATAATCTAAAGAAATTAAATAATCTACGGTTAACACAAAAATGAATAACAAACTGTTCAGTTACTGAGCAGTATTTCAATTGAACTTAGCTTTTAATAAAATTTCATTACTATATCTTAATAAATCGATTATAAGTCGAAATATAAAAAATTGATCAATGAGTGCCAAAAGTAAGTAAATAAATATACTACGAACAAGAAGACAGACAAATTAAAAAGCGCATAACTGACCATTCAATAAATCATTTAATCATTTTTTAGAAATAATGAGTATATCAGTACAGTCTTTTTCATGTAATGAATTGAAAAATTATATATGGAATGTCATGTGCAAACGATATGTGAGTCCAAGAATTTCGTTTTGAATTTATAATATTTCTTAAGATTAAGAGAGTAATAAAATTAATCATTTAACTCTTTTAGTTTAGAAGCAAAAATTTTTTTATTAAATTGAAATATGTAAAAAATTTGATAATTAATAATTTAAGTGTTATCCATATTTGGAAGAATCTTCTACTACGACAACCAAAGATTTCAGCGTTTATAGAAGAGGTATTACAAATCAAGCAATGCATTGCATTATTAACATTTGTCTACGTGGGACGAATCATAACAAAAAGATTTTAATCTTTGCTCAAATACGAATATACAGGAAAGTAGCTAAGAGTACAATTAACAAATTCAAAATATTCCACTTCCTAAGATTTCGAATAATTGAAATACACAGGTATAAATGGTCAGTTTATCAATTTCTCAAAGAAAATTGATTTTTCATCATATATTTCAATGTTTTTTATTTCCGTGAATTTAGATTATTTGGTAAACAAATTTAGAAAATCTGCAGCATCCACTTCATGTGCAGTAAATCGTAAGTTTTAGATGCTGGAAAATGTTAACTTTTCAAAGGAATTTAAGATTTAAATTTGATATGGTCATAAATAATTTTCCATTTTTCATATACTGTACTGAAATTAATTGCAACTGATTAGCAACACTTTCCAGACTATTTACGACAAATATTTTTGCTGCTATTAGTGTATTGTTACAAAGACCGAAAGTCGTTTTAAAAGAATATTGTTAGACGGATCTTCAAACCATTTTTAATTTATATTGAATTGGCTTAAATGTTCATGTTAAATTAATAAAATTTTGGCATAAATTTCATCATGAAAAGCTAATAATAATCAAAACAGTAAAACATAAACAATCATTTAGTAATTCAATAGAAATGTTTAATATAAAACTTAATGGGCAAAAATTGAGGAAATCTGTGAAGACTGCGAAGAAAAAGTCACCCACGTTAAGCTTTCCACGATCAGAAAGGAATCCAAACATCTTCCATAATTGCTTGTAGCCATACACTAATATGTTAATCTTTTTGTTTGTTGATTTTTATTCTCTTGTGTCACATCGTCTCTGCAGTGGGCCTTTCTTTCTGTTAATTGCCTTTTACGAACTGAACCTGGATTTAAAAAATCTCGAGGTCTTATTAATATTTTTCTTTGATAATCTCTTCATGTTTAGTGACTCATGTTTGTTGGCGTGAAATCGATCAAATGCCACGTAAACGATAAAAATTTCAGTATATATTATAATCTGATAATGCATTATCGAATATATGCTGGCGAGAAACTGTTCGAATATGATTTATGCGGTAAAAGATTCAATCAAAAAGTAGTCTGCAAAGACATAAAAATATATTCGGACAAATATAAACACGAAACTGTTCAAGCGCGAGGCGTGCAGTAAAGATTTCGTTAAGCCTAACATTCTGATTTTACATAATCGAATCTATAAAAACGGGAGACCGTTCAAATGCGATGTATGCCGTAAAAGTTTCAGTCTTATGCGGCAAAACATTCAATCGAAAAGATAGCTTGCAAGACATGAAAAGAATCCTAAAATACTTCATTGCAAGGCAGTTGCACCTACAGGTGACATTATCATTATCAACATAGTTATAATGACAAAGAAAATAATTTCGTATGCAAGACTGTGAGCATTATTTCACCTATTATGTTTTCTTTGTTATTTCTTAATTGATTGCTAAATTAATGAAAATTGAACATAATATCCTTATCGTCAATTAGATTTTCATATTTTATTTATTCTACCATTTAAATTTTAATGCGTGATTTATAATATTCCATTTTTTCTTTTTTTTTATCACATTTACTTACAGTCATTGTAATTACCCCTTATAATTCGAAAACGTTGTTGAGATATTTGCAAGTTTTGTTTCACTCTAATATTTTTGTTGTCTTTTTTATTATCACATAAAAATAATGATTGAAAAATCGTGCATAACTTTTCTGCTGTTTAACTTATACGTAACACTTAAATGTGTTATACAACTTCGGTGGAAATATTTCTTCATAAATTTTAAGGATTTCAGAAACATCTGTCACAAAACAAATTCAGATTAATGAATTTTTATCATTAAAAAAGTAACACGCATAGAAAGCAAAAAAGAAAAAATTTTATTAAAAGAGTACACGCATAGAAAGCAAAAATAAAGACGTTTGAAAATAATCAAGCTGTGGTGCAATAATTGGAATTTAAGAATGCAGAAGTAGATAAATGAATCATGATGCTAGATAAACAAAACAAAGAAAAGTAGAATTTCATCATATAGTAAAAACATGCTGCTCATTTGTTATAAATTAATAGTTTAATGGATAGAGTAAACAAAGTCTATGAGAATATAATGCAATCTTAAAGAATGCATGTATGAAAAATGCATATTTTGAATGTATATTTATGAACCAATATTAATTGAATTTCTCGGTTTCAAATGAAACATATAATTATTCCAAATCATAACAGCATATGAAGACATCTAAATAGATTACATTACCGCATATTTTATTTAGTTTCAGAATCAATTTTAGCTTCTCTCGTTCTATATCATTTTTTTCTGGTGAACTGATGTTGAATTCATAAAATCCTGTTATTGTTTAATTTCTGACTTTGTTATTTTCTTTTTATCATCTCATTTTTACAATTACTGAAATCAAACGGTGACTTATATTCTTTATTTTGTTATATACAAACTACAAATATTTTTTAATTATTCAATTTTCCTAAATTTTAAAAGGTTGACCTTTTAATACTGTTCTAATTTTTCGAAAACTTTTAAAAAGTAAACAATGAAGTATTATTATTCAAAGAATCTACAGCATATGCACTGATATCGATAGAATTTCTTTGCCTTAGTTGAAAATGTTAAAAAGTCTTAGAAAAAATAATCATGAAATCATTTAAATTATAAAATGAATCATTTCGAATAGTTTCAGATGCCAACTGAAAACGATCCATTAATACAGATAGGAGTAATTAGTTAATAGATCTAAGCGAATATAATCGAACATATAGAACCGAGGAAGTGTGGAAATGTAAGATTTGTAATAAATGATTCTCTCGGCCCAGCCGTCTGAATACCCATATTCGATTACACGAGGTATGCGACAAAAGTTTCAATGCATGGAGCAGCCTGAAAAGACATAATCTAATACACAGAAACGGGAAACTGTTGAGATGCAATGAGTGGGATAAAGGAGATGAGCATAATTTAATACAATACAACCGCTAAACCGTATGCTGCATCGATATCATTACACGCGGCAATCTGAAAAGGCATAATCAAACACCCTTCAAATGCGATGTATGGGATGAAAAATTCAAGTGCCGTTACAATCGGATGTTTATTACATCACATACTTTGTCATACAGACGAAAAACCATTCAAATTCAATGCTTATAGCGTAGAATTCAGTGGAAATAGTAATTATCTGAGACATGAAAAGAAACACAGAAGATTTAGATAAAATGCTTCATTACATGGCAACTACACCTACAGATGACATTATTAGTACAGCTATACTAACAGAGAAAATAATCGCATATGCAAGGATATGAGCATTTTGTCTTTTATGTTTTCGTAATTATTACGTGATTGATTACTAAAAATAACTATAAAAATTGAATTTTTTAGTTTTAATTAAATTGAGTTTTATACTGCATTCATTACAATCAACAATATTCCATCTATTTTATGACATTTACTTCAGTTACTATAGCTTTCAAAATATTCATGAGATATCTATATGATTTGCTTTCATTCGAACTTTTCCTTATCTTTTTATTATCAAATAAATATGAAAAAAATCAATGCATTCGTTTTTTTCTGTTTTATGAAAACATTCTCAACAGTAATTGTAAACTTACGAGATTTTGAAATTGTGGAAAATAATTTTTCAGTTGTCGGGCTGATATATACGACTTAAACAATAACAGAACTTCTACTGAAATATATTTCCCCGTAAATTCTGATGATTTTGGAATCATATTTTTACAAAAAAATTTCAGATTAATGAATTTTCATCAGTAAAAAGTAGCATACATAGAAAACAATTTTTTTACAAATAATCAATCTAATGGTGAAATAATTTGAAATCAAGGATATATATTAGAAATTTTTTCTTATCAGAAACATGGAGTTTGGACTTTTGCGTTTGAAATATATAATTATTCGAAATCACAATAGTATATGAATACACATGTTTGATTTAATTTCAGTATTGATTTTAGCTTTTCTCGTTCTATATCGTTTGTTTCTGTGAATTTGATGTCGAATTCATAAAGTTCTGTTATGATTTAATTTCTGATTTTGTTATTTTCTTTTCGTCATTTCATTTCTGCAATTACAAAATTTTCTTAATATATCACCATCCGTGCGGGATCGAATACCGTTGCCTCGTCATGCTCCAAGTGTAATGTACGCTCACCTAAAGTTATTTTTCATGGTAATTCTTCACAATCAATTTTGCTAGCTTTCCTTTACTGATGAAATATGAACAATCTCCAATTTAAGGCATTATCCTTTTAAGTCTTCCAACGTATTTCCGAATTCCATTCCGACCTTTTTTAAACTCCAATGTTCGATTTCCTTTTGCGTTATGTTTTACTGTACCATTTTGATTACAATTGTATTATCGTATTATTTAGAAGTAAAATTCTCCCCTGAGAACCTTCGCGACGAATCGTAAAGTGTACTTATTGCTCCTATTAATTTAAGCAGGGATGAGAACTATATCTCATCTACTAACACCATAAATTTTTCTGATTATATTACTTTATCTTCTATCAGTCCTATACTCACGCACATACTCATGATATTTTCTACGTTTCCCGAATGCTATTGTCATTTTGTGTTCCTTACGTAACGCATTATTATGGCCCTATCTGCAGTAAAGATATTTTGATTTCTTCGCGCAAGATTGTCGCAAAAAGGCG
Source organism: Dirofilaria immitis (assembly GCA_024305405.1). Classification (NCBI taxonomy): domain Eukaryota; kingdom Metazoa; phylum Nematoda; class Chromadorea; order Rhabditida; family Onchocercidae; genus Dirofilaria; species Dirofilaria immitis. The sequence continues at coordinate 1,250,056 of JAKNDB010000068.1, forward strand.
AAAATATTCAATTGCCGTCCTTTTTTGTGAATGTAACCACCGAAATTACAAATGTAATATATATCCTACTGTGGACGAAAGACAAGAAAAATTAAAGCAATTAGGACTCTGTGATTTACGTTTGAAGAAAGACCATTCGCAGGTTTGGGTCGATCCTTTTCCTTGAATCATGTTACCATCACTAGAATCTGAATTGCTTTATTATATTACTGATATTATATTACTGATATTATAATTGTTGCATTCGTTGACGTGTTGTAGAAATTTTTGAGGTGCTGCCATTGAAAAGAGGAAGGAACACTAAATTTTTGTCACGGTTAAAGAAGGTTGGCGATAAGCGTAAACTATGTTAATATTGAACCGGTACGAGAAAGACCATAAATTTGATGATACCTATTATTGAATTAAATTAATACTTATTATTGTCGAACAGTTTTGGTAAATAAATCTTTAGTATGATTAAGTTTGGTTTTCATTTTAGAAGAAGAACTGACAATCATGGATAAAATTCAGTGTAGGAAATAATCTTTGCTTGATTAGTTAGTTTTTTCAAATCGAAAATTCAACGAAATCCATTTTATGATGTCACTTCAAATCACTGAAATAACATTACAAAGACAGTAATTTTTATGTAGAAAAAATAATTTCCAAAAAATACAGCTAAAGTTCAAACGAATGCTGTGGATAAGAAGAAATGAAATTTTGTTGTAAGTCAGTGGGTTACTTAAATTGACATAAATATATGCGAAGGACTCTAAGCAAAGTTTCGTCTGATGAAGATTTTGATACTACAGTTAGGAATTCATGATTCAGTCAATGACTGAAAAAGTTTCACTAGCAGGAGCAGGACAAAAGGAACATTAAAATAATTATCGAAATGACTTCGATAAAAAAATTATTTCGGAGATTTGCAGAATATAATTTGATAGTTAAAGCTAAAGATTCTTTCGAAGTTTAGAATCGATTGCAGACTTAAATTTAATAGATTAAATTGCCTGAAATATAACTTCTATTCGTGAACAAGCAAAAGTTACGTTGTTGCATTTACTTCAGAAGAATGTTTCAACCGAACAATTGATTGAATATTTTCAGGCGGTATATATATTGATTAATTTTTTAATTATATTTACATGCATCATCAAATTCCATATCGTAGGGTAAAATTAAATTTTCTTTCCCTTCATTTTGTTTTATTGATGATACAAATTATTGTTCGAAGAACAGAATAATCTTTAACAGTATTTTTGTTTTGCAAATTTTTTGTTTTTAAAAGCATTATTTTTTATGAAGAATGTATGCCTTTCTAAAAATTTTATATTCATTTGGAAAATACTTCTCAAAAAAGCGATCTATTTCTCACGAATACCACGAATCACGGAATTACGACATGATCTATTTTCAGTAGCCATTAATAAACTATTTTCGTCCTTCCATCTTTTTATTTAAAATAATAAAATTTGTTTTGAACATTCCGATGATAGTAATTTCTTTATTTGTTGAATAAGTTTTAGCTTTAAAATTTTTGATTGATAAAATTAAATTTCTTAGTTACCATAATTGATTTTTCTCAACTATCTAGCAATTTTGAGCTTTCGCATTGCAATATTTTGTGATAGCGTAGAATTTTATTTCATGCTGTATGGTTTTATAGAATTTTTTTGCTAATTTAATCAATCCATTAATAAACTATTTTCGTCCTTCCATCTTTTTATTTAAAATAATAAAATTTATTTTGAACATTCTAGTGATAGTAATTCTCATGGATATTGGGTTTCTTATTTTGAGATAACCAAATATTATAAGATTATTCAATTTACTAAGAGATATGAATGCGGAGTCCTACCAACAGAAATTCTTACTGCTACTTTACACTGGTGTTGGTAACGAGCGTAATGGTTAGTGAGAATTAAAGCGTAGATTTTTCTTCTATAGTTACATCCTTCACGGTGATGATCACTTCTCTTTATGGAAGAGATCCATAAGAAAAAATTAAATCCTCCTTCATTTGAAACAGTGAAACGATTTACAGCTTTCTTTATTTTTATTTAATGATTGAAGGATGATTTATTTCTTTTTTTTATAAAATGAATTTTTGTAATAATGTTTTCTAAAATTTGAGCAAACAATTATTTCCAATGGCCAAACAAATAGTAGGATTTCAGAAAGTGTTTTATTGAGAAACAGAAACAGGAAATTAGTAGAATGGCGATGTTAAATAAAATGCATAGCCGATTTTTAAATCATATTTCAAATTCATAATCTACTTTGAAATCTGTTCTCATTTGCAAACAATCTTAGTTGCTGAGCAGAAAAGATTTTAAACAATCCAAGAGAATGTGCAATACAATAAAAATCGATGATTCAGGAAATACTAAGAATTGATTCTTGAACGGCATAGACAATTTCTTGCTTTGTTTCTATTTTTCTATGATAAATAATTTCTTGCTCTAAGAGGAACAATTGCTTTTGTTTCCATCTTTTTATCATCTTCAAATTTTGATTTTATTTTTTGGAGAATCTGATGTTTTCAAATCAGTTTCATCGAGTGCTAAATGGAAATACTTTGAATCGAAATTACTGAACACATCAACGATATGACTATAGGATATTCTTGTCATTTATATTATCATGAGAAAAAGTACTTCGGCGTTTATTTAAAACAAAATAGGTCTCAAAGGACTTATTTGTTTTTGTAATAACGATGTAATTTTAAATTAAAGTTGATGGCAGTCTCAAAAAACTATTATTTCCACCAAATTCAACATATAGATTTCAACAATCATCACTGTAAATGTCGATTCCAACATTTCTCTATTATCCTGTTATAATACAATATTTAGTGCAGTGATACTCGCTATTCAGTCTTATAAAAAATTTAAGTGCAAAATCCAACTTAAATCTCCAGCTATAAAATCCTTTTTATATTCTTATGAAATAAACATTTTAATTAAATAAATAATTTTATTGAGATTTAACATAGAAAATTGTGAACTGCATTTTCATCCAGCTGATTTGTAGTTTAAACTGAAAGTGGCGATTTTATATAAGTTCATTCTTTCAAATACAATAATATTTGTCAGCAAACCGAAACAACTTATAATTTTAATACATTCAAATATAGAATTTTTTTTTTTGCAGGGCTGCCATTTAAGATAGCCGAATATTAAGATGTTTAATGTAACAAATTATTTATCTATTTCTCCTCTTTGTTCTTCATAACAGAGCTTATATAATGCTTGAAATAATTTTGTACCATTTATAAAAGTTCTCGAACTATAAAATTATCCGTAGCACCGTATAAAATTTATTTGCACCAATCCGTCATAAAAGACAAATTCTAAAGTGCTCCTTTTCGTGTTCAAAGATGCATTGTTCAAAACCATTTCAGGTTGTTTTAAATTTTAAGTTAAAGAAATAAAGCATTGCTTAAATTTCTTTTTTTTTAATCAATGGCTTCCAGATGACAGCCAATCGAATTCGGGTTCTCGAATCAGTTTAATCGCGAAGATGTGGATTTTTGGAAATTATCTGAAGATTTCTCTCTGTTGTTGCCAAAATTAACGTTAATATTAACAGATTCGTTCGAATCTACAAGCAGGTAAGTCATCAAGTCTTGTCATTCTCAAATTACTAAGTATTCGTCTCTTTGTCATTCGACATTTCCTCGAAGATTAATTACTTTATATCACTACCAAGTTCCTTCGAGTTTTTGAACTTATCCATTTTTATCATTTAAATCAATCAAATTCTTCATGGTGATTATAAACAAATATCATTTTATCGTAGTCTTTGATGCCACAATATCATGTTATTGTAGTCTTTGATTATATTACTCAATTGTTTCCATTTTCTTTTCCTCTTCAGATGGAACGAACGATATTTGAAAAATATGAAATGAAGGCGCTGAACAAGATGCTTTACAAAGCACACGACAAAACAGGAGTGGTTCATTACGATGAAATGTTGCATTGGTGTGTCTAATAGAGAAGTAATCAAAATCTTTGTTATAATACAAGAAATTATGGAAATTTTGAAATTCTGTCTGTTGGAATGTGAAGTGTACTATTGCAATCGAAGTTATTTTTATACTGCTTCATTATTTTTTCGGTTTTGAATTACTAATCTAATCGGAAAGTAATTTTCATTCAAAACTTTAGCTTCAAGAATTCCAGTCGAAATAATTTATAAAAATTGAGCGTCTATTATATTTTATTGGGCATCAATAAATGAATAAAATGGAAAATAAGTATATGGGTTTATAAACATGGATTATAACTCAATCATATAACTCTATCCATATCTCTACTCAGTAATTTATAAAGAAGATTGATTTATTATTATTATTTGTGTAGAAATGATTCAAACAAAACGGCATTTAAATTCGATAAATTTTTGAAAATTTAGAAGGAATAATTTAAACAGTGATGTTAGCCAAGGTAAAATATGGGAATTTGAAGGAAATAGGAAAACTCGCAGCAGCTGATTTATACAGTACCAGACGAGAGTAGAAAATAATTTTGATATGAATATGGTTGGTACTGTCGATATGTATAGTATTACAAATAATAATAGTAATTAGAATAATAGTAGGAGTAGGGATAATAATAATGCTACGAATGCACAACATATGCCTCATTGCTATTGGAAACAGAGCAGAAGCTTTCATTATATTTCTGCTAGATATTGATGAATTTCTAGCATGAACGACATGAATTGAAATTTTGAAAAGAAAAAATTTTTGAAAGGATTCTGGAAGTGGAAGCACATCTAAAATTCACACATTAACAAATAGGTAGTGTATCTCAGACGTTTCTCCGCCAAATATGTTCAAATAATTCTTGTCATATGTGACCTCAAAAAAATAAGTTTCTCTAATAATTTATACACGAAAATAGCACAAAACTTGCATTTATATTATCATCTCAGAAAAGAAATTAAGTATTTTTGAGAAATAATATTCAATGTTTTTTAAAACAATATTTCCTTGAAACAGGTTTCATTCGTCTATAAAAATGGGAATTAACATTATCGATTAGCATTACTTAATTCCAACTTATAAAAACACATTAATATTTAACTGTTAAAAGTTGATTAGTTTTGCTTACGACGTTTGATCGAATATTTTCTTCATTTAAAATAAGATATGGATTCTTCTGGTAAATAATATTAACTTTGTTTCAATTATTTTGCATTTTTTAATTAACTCAAATCAATGGTTATTTAATGATATTGTAAAAAGAAACAGGCAATTAAATAACATCAGCCTTACCCATCATTTAACACTTATGATATCATTGATGACACTATAAATGACACTTCTATGCTAAAATAATTTTCAATACTAGTTAACTTTATCGAGCATCAAATAGTGGTAATAATTTTAATATAATTCAGTCCTTTAGTTTCAAAACGATATCTTTACAGTGAGATAATTTTGCAGTATTATATTATTTAATCATTTCAATTCTATTATATCTGAATTTCTAGCTCCTTTTACCATTTCAGATGAAATGAATAGTATTTGAAAAATACAAAAATTAAGGTGATCGCCGATTAAACTCTTCGAAAAGTATGAGAAATCGTTAATAAATTTTATATTAGTGTGTCTGATAGGGAAATATCAAAACCTTTGTTATAATGCAAGGAATTTTCTGTTGAAATGCAAAGTATCGCAATCAAAGTTATTATTCTATTAGTTTATTATTTCTTTCTCCTTTGAATTAATTAATAATCTAATTAGAAAGCGATTTTCATTTAAAACTTCAGCTTCAAGATTTTTAGTCTAAATAATTTGTAACAGTTGAAGTATTACTGAATATTGATAGTTATTTGATCCTTCTATTCCTGATTTATCTGTTTTTAACTATGTATGAAATTTGATATTGAACCATGAAATACATGTCAATTCTTAATAATACTTCTGTAATATATTTATACTTCATTTCCATAATATGCAAAAATTGCAACTTAGAATTTGTTGCCGATTATAATTTCATTTTTTAGTCTTTCCATTCGATAACAAAAGTATTACTTTCCGCAAAAGTTGAATTTACTGCATGCGAAGCGAAAGACTGCTATACTTTATTAGACATTAATAAACGAACAAAACAGACAATAAGAAGAGTTGAAACCTTTGTTGATATCATTTACCAGCGACAAATCCTAACGCAGAACCTACAGCAGCACCTACTAGAGCGGATAGGTGAAATGACGGTCCGCTACTGAAAATACAATAATTTAATGAGAAATAAAATAGACATTATGTAATGCTATTGGATAAAATTAAATGCATAATAGAATCTTTATTTGCATTGCAAGAATCCTGCATGCAGTCAAGCATTTCGTTTATATCAATACTTCAGAAACGAAACTAAGTATTACATTATTTCGACCACTCGGCCCATTTAAAACTTTGGAAGAAAGATTACTTCTTCTACAAATACGAATTTGCGAATTAAGTGGAATACGCTAAGTTATCAAGCTATTACCTCGAATTCATCATAACTCAGTCTCATAGCCCTATCTGTATTTTTATATTCAGTAACTTATAAAATGATTGATTAGTAATATATTGTTATTGTTATATGTATCAAAATGATTCAAATAAAACTGGATTTAAACTGCAAAAATTTTTCGAAAACTCAGAAATACTAAACTTACACATTGGGGTTAAATAAACTAAACGGATATGGTAATTTGAAGGAAAAAGAACTCGCGGTAGTGGTTTGTACATCGCCAGATGGAAGTTGAAAGTAATATGGAAATGGATAATACGTCGGATACGGGTAATAATAGTAACCGGGATAATAATATGGGTAAGGATAATAATATTGCGATTGCACAACACATGCTACCATTAATATCAGAAACAGAATAGAAACATTCATGATATTACTATTATCTATTGATGATTTTCTGGAAGAACGCGTCTATTAAATCGGAAAATTCGGAAAAAATTTTGAAAATGTTTTGGAAGTAGAAATGCACCTGAAATCTGCATATTAATAAATTTGTATTCTCTTCACCTGATGAGTTCAGCTAATTCGTATTATAGGTGACCTCATATGAAAACAAATCTCTCTACGAATGTATGTTAAAAAATGATTCAAAACTTGTATTTATATCAATATTTCAGAAAAGAAACTAAGTATTTCTGAGAAGTAATTTTTAGTGTCCTTTAAAGGAATATTTCCTTGAAACAGGTTTCATTCATCCATAAAAAATGGGAATTGACATGATCGATTGGCATTACTTAATTCCATTTAATAAAAACATATTAATATTTAACTATGAAAAGTTGATTTAGTTTTTCTTACAACATTTAATCGATGTTTCCTTTATTTAAAATAAAGTTTGAATTCTTGCAGTAAATAATATTAACTTTATTTCAATTATTTTGCATTTTTTTAATTAGCATGGTTATTTCGAAAGGATTTTAACGAACAGGAAAATTTGCTGTAGAAAAAAAAATAACGAATAGTCACTATTTGTCTAGTATTGTATGATATCATAGACGGTATTATAAAATTACATTTTTATATTAAAATGATTTTCAATCTTCGGTACTATCTAACATTACTTTAAGCATCAATTAATGGCAATAATTTAAATTAGTCTTTTAGTTCAAAAAGATATGTGTGTGGCAAGATAATTTTAATCTATTGTTTGATTATATATATTATGATTATGCTGATTGCATATTATCATATTTGCATTTTTGTTCCTCTTATCACTTTTGGTAGCATGAACGATGTTTAGAAAAATATAAAATGAAAGGGTTGAACAGAACATTTCGAAATATGGATATAAGCATCTATTTACTACTTTTTTGACTTCATGCTTGTTAGTTATCATAAAGGAACGAAACAATTGCGGGTCAATTATCATCTGTATGGTTTTCCACTATCAAAAAGATATAATTGTCTTTTTGCATTCACTCTCTTCGCTACATATAATAATAAGCTAATTAAATTACTATGATGCTTCAGCTAGCATTTAATTTAGTTGAGCGGAAAAAATTTTTAAATGGTTAGAAATCGATCATACAAGAGCGAAATAGCAGAAAGATTGTGTATTGCAGTAAAATAATTGATTGATTTCAAAAAGATTTGAAATTTGAATTCTGGCATCTGACCTTTTTTTTAGATGGGAAGCTTTTTCCAGACAATATTTTCCACAATTAATGCACAAAATGACGATCTTTGTCATAGGACTACAATACGAAGAAAATATAACTCGTAAGTCAGATAACTGCTGATTATTTTTCACTAAAAACATTAGTCTTGCTTTATTCAATATATATACTATTGTAATAATTTTTATTTAATCCAAGAAATCTACGGATGATTTCTTTTGAGTATTGTGCTTAGTTGGGCTATATTTTCATATGAAAATAATTGTCATATGAAAATTTATTGATTCGATATAAAATATTATTGTATTCTGGCCAGGAATCAATTTCACTGATTATGAAAAGTATTCATTCGTATGCCCCAACATTTCTTGCCTTATCCGTTATATTTCCATTGAGTCAATTCGTCAACATATCTTGCTTCGCGATACTGTGTATCAGTTTGATTATCTGGATATATGATTCCATCGCTCACGTGAATGACTTACGTGAACAATTATCCTAACAAATAGCGTTCAATTGTGATAATGTGTTTAATGTTGCGAAATATTGCGTCAACGAAATTGCTACCTTTTATAACTAATGGTTATGTAAAGCGTGCTCATCATACTTATGCAAATGTGGAACTGCTTACATATCATGATAAATGATCCTGACGCGAATTACATTGTAAGTGATTTTGACATGAATATGAATGAGCTATGTGATTCGATGCATTTGAAGCATTTTGCTTTTTTCATTGTTATTGCTAACCTAATCATTGGTAATCGCTTTACAGATTTATTACTGTTTCATATTTATATAGGCATAATAGATATTATACGATATATCTTTGGTAGTTTTTCAGTTACAAAGAATTTTGCCTTTTCTTCGTTCAGCAAAATAATTTGATTGCATTTTTTTTTTTTTGACTATATTTAGATTATTTGATTGTTTCCAGTCTATTGCATCTAAACTTTACTGTACTGTTTTATTACTTCAAATGGAATAAACGATGTTTAAAAAATACAAAATCAGAATCACTGAATGGAATGCTGCATAAACAAATAAAATTGATTCAAAAAATATAAGGAATTGCAACAAAATACGGATAAATCATCATGATAAATTATTACATTGATGTTTTGATAGAGAACTAATCAAAATCTTTGTTATAATAAAAGAAATTTTAAAAATTTTTCAAAATTTTGTCAATTAGAATGTAAAGTGCTTATCGCAATCACAGATAAACGTAATCAAAGTTATTTTTCATACTGCTTCATTATTTTCTTCTTGATGTGTGTGAATTTAGTAATCAAAAATTAGGAAACAAATTTTTATTTCAAATAAACCTTCTTACCTCGAAACTTTTAGTCTAAGAAGTTTAAAAGAATTGTACATTTTTTGAATATTGATTATTATTTTATTTTTTACATCTGCTTTATTTGTTTTATTATTCATGGAATCTCAAATTTGATGCTGAAGGCATGAAGCATATGCCAAACTCCGAATAATGTTTCTGTGATATAATTATCTTTGTTTACGTGATATGTAAAATTTGCAATTTGAATTCGATATTAATTACTATTCCATTTTTGTTATCTTCTAATATGGCGATAAATATAAATTTCCAAGAATTTGATGTATACGAAGTGAAGGATTGTTATGTTTTATTGGGATATTAATAAATAAACAGAACGGGAAATAAAAAAAAGAATTGATATTTTTCGTTAACATTAATTTCCAAAATCATCTCTAACACAGTACCAAGACCACGACCTATTAGAAGACCACGTGAAAATCCACTTGATCCTATCCTGAAAACATAATAATTGGATGACCAAATTCAGCAAAACAGACTTCAAGAAACCAATATTGGATAAAATTAATATATAATAGAATCTTCATTAAGTTATACGATTCTTTTGCATGCAATCAGCTTAAAATTATATTTGGCATTCCATCATACACTATTTCGACTACTTGCTACAATCAAAATTGTGGAAAAGATTATATTTTCCATGAGGAAAGGGATTGTATCTTACACTTAGGTGAAAAGGTGAAAAACTTTGACGATTGAGTCGTACTTAAAATTGATTAAATCAATATCGTATCGCATTTTTGTATTTTGAAAATTGCAAAAGATTGATTAGTATTATTGAGCTAAGAATGTTCAATTAAAAATTGATTTAAAATGCAAAAATCTATTCAAAATTTTGAAAAATAAACTTACAAGTCGAGATTCACGAAACTTTCAGGAAAGATTCCAAATCTGAAATTAGTACTACGTGGAGTGGTAGATGGGGAGATGGAAGGAAAACTGAGGAGGAATTTGATATTGATAGTAGTAATATGGATATTGAGGATATTGCTGATATGGATAGTTATAGTAATAATAATATGAGTAAGGGTTATAATAATACTGTGATTGAACAACATATGCTATCATCAATATCAGAAAGAGGATAGAAACTGTCATTATATTACTGCTAGCTATTGATGATTTTCTAGAAAAAGCATCTATTGAGTGGAAATTTGGAAGAAAAAAAAATTTTGTAAACGTCTTGAAAATAGAAATATAGCTGAAAATTTCTATATTAATAAATTCTTGTATTCCAAATGTTTCTTCGTCGGATAAGTTCATCTAATTCATATTATAAGTGACCTCATATGAAAACAAATTTCTCTACTAATATATATTAAAAAATGATACAAAATTTGTATTTATACCAACACCTTAGAAAAGAAACTAAATATTTCTTAATAAATTTTAGTTTCCTTTAAAGGAATATTTCTTTGAAACAGGTTCCATTCATCCATAAAAAATGGGAATTGACATGATCGATTAGCATTACTTAATTCCATTTAAAACATAATTAATATTTGACTGTAAAAAGTTGATCAGTTTTTCTTGTGACGTTTAATCTAAAAAAAATTTTGTTTATCTAAAATAAAGTTTGAATTCTTATGGTAAATAATATTAACTTTATTTCAATTATTTTGCATTTTTTAATTAGCATGGTTATTTCAAAAAAATTCTACTCACAGGAAAACTTACTGTAGGAAAAATAAAGAAATAGTTGCCATTCCTATCATTTGACACTTATGATATCATTGATAATATCATAAATGACACTTCTATGCTAAAATAATTTTTGATACTACTTAACTTCATCGAACATCAAATAGTGGTAATAATTTTAATATAATTCAGTCCTTTAGCTTCAAAAAGATATCTATACAGTGAGATAATTTTGCAATATTATATTATTTAATCAGTTCAATTCTATTATATCTGAATTTCTAGCTCCTTTTTACTATTTCAGATGAAATGAATAGTATTTGAAAAATACAAAAATTAAGGTAATCGCCGATTAAACTCTTCGAAAAATATGAGAAATCGTTAATAAATTTTATATTAGTGTGTCTGATAGGAAATATCAAAACCTTTGTTATAATGCAAGGAATTTTCTGTTGAAATGCAAAGTATCGCAATCAAAGTTATTATTCTATTAGTTTATTATTTCTTTCTCCTTTGAATTAATTAATAATCTAATTAGAAAACGATTTTCACTTAAAACTTTAGCTTCAAGATTTTTAGTCTAAATAATTTGTAACAGTTGAAGTCTTATTGAATATTGATGGTTATTTGATCCTTCTGTTCCTGATTTATCTGTTTTTAACTATGTATGAAATTTGATATTGAACCATGAAATACATGTCAATTCTTAATAATACTTCTGTAATATATTTATACTTCATTTCCATAATATGCAAAAATTGCACCTTAGAATTTGTTGCCGATTATTTATTTCATTTTTTAGTCTTTCCATTCGATAACAAATGTATTACTTTCTGCAAAAGTTGAATTTACTGCATTCGAAGCGAAAGATTACCATGTTTTACTATATTTTAATAAACAAATGGAATGGAAAATTTTCAAAGACTGGTATCATATTTATTGATATTATTTTCCATTAATAAGACCATATATACCACCAACAGTCATAGCTGCCATAGCAAGTTGTGTAAATAGATTTTCCCCACTGAAAATATAATAATCGGACGATAAAGCATGTTATCGCTTACCACAATGTATAATATTAGTCGAAATTATTGCGTAAATAAAATCTTCATTGATCAGTTTATGCTTACATTTTACATTTCATTATGTATCATTTTAAATTCTCAAACGGAAAATGATTATTTGTCTTACAAAGACAAAGCATAATGTAGAAAAAAAATTCATTTATTAATCAGAAATTGCTATTTAATTAAAGTTTGTCACAAATCAATATTATTATTATTATTATCGTATTTTTCGTATTTCAAAATTTTTTAAAAAATAATCAATTTCTTCGATTACTTTATTTATGTATTAGGAAAATTTGAATGAAACTAAATTTTGAGTTAAATTGAAAAATTTTACTGAAAAGAAAGAATAAACTTACAGAGAAGGAAATGGTCCAGATGGAGTACGTTGAGTAGAGGATGGAGTGGCAACGGTTGGATTAAAGTAATAATAAACCGGAGGAAAATAATATTGAAATGAATAGGGATACTGATAATAATATGTATCAAAATAATAACCATAATAAGGATAAGTGCCATAAAAATTTGTGATTGCGCAATACATGCTATCATCAATATCAGAAACAAAATAGAAATTTTCATTATATTACTGTTAGATATTGATAATTTTCTGAAAAAAAAAAGTGCATCTGTTAAATTCAAATTCGAAAGAGAGAAAAAGAAAGCGTTTTGGAAATAGATATGTACCTGAAATTCATACATTAACAAAATTCTTGCATTCCAAACATTTCTTCGCCTGGATGATTTCAATTAATTTTTGCAAATACAAGTTCTGAAGTTCTGAATATAAGTAGGAATTTTTATAATATTATATAAAACATATTTCAATTCTTCAAAGCAACATCGTTTTATGGATTCATTAAAAGTAATTCAGAACTTGTATTTATGCCAACACCTCAAGAGCAAAATAAGTATTTCTGAGAATTTTTAGTGTCCTTTAAAGGAATATTTCCTTGAAACAGGTTTCATTCATTCATTAAAAATAGAGATTGGTTGATCAGTCGAAATTTTTTGATTCTATCAGTAAAAATATATTGATATTTAATTGTGAAAAGTTAAAATATCATTGTGTATGTTTACACGATGATTTCTTTATTTCAAATAAAGTTCGAATTATTGCGATAATTAATTTAAGTTTACTTAAATGATTTTGCATTTTTAATTGGTATAAGTTAATAGCCATTTCAAAACGAAAATTTCAACACACTAGAAAACTTATTGTAAAAAAATAAATAAATTGCCATTTTCATCATATAATACTCATCATTGATCAGCGCTTTGAATGACAATCTATGCTAAATTAATTACCATCAATATTCTTTAACTGCTAAACTTTTCTTTGAACATCACTTCTTTCAGTTTCAAAAAGATTTCATATGGCGATATAATTTTATTATATTTTTTGATAATATTATTTGATCGTTCACATTTTATCGTAGTTGCATTTTCCGTTACGTTACTTTAGATGGAACGAAAACGTCCAAAAAAAGAAACCGTTAAATGAGGGAGCTAAGTGAAATGGATATTAAACTTTTGTCTATTACTTTTTTGATTTCACGTTTGTTAGTTATCATAAGGGAAATGAAACAGTTGCAGATCAATCATCACGTTTATGATTTTCCACTATCAAAACGATATAATTGTCTTTTTGCATTCAGTCTCTTCGCTGCGTATAATAATAAGCTAATTTAATTAGTCTGACACTTCAGCTAACTTTAATTTTCATTCAACGATTCGAATTAAATAGAAGAAGGGTTGCGTCGTTTTTCAACAAAATAGTTCATCCATAACGAAGAGATCGGCATTAGGATTTTGGAATCTCACCTATTTCTTTAAAAATAGGAAACTCTTCCGATAATATTTTCCATGAATGATGTACAGGACGACGATCTCTATGGAAATTTATTTCGTAAGTTAGATGATTATTTTTAGCAAATCGCCTTTTTCTTATTTAGCATATATTGCTGGAATACTTTTACATACTTTTAAATTTTATTTTATGAAATCTACGAAGATTTATTTCTTTTAAGTATTTTGCTAAGTTGGACTTTTCAAAGAAATTGTCGTATGAGAAATTATTGATTCGATATAAAATATTATTGTGTTCTGATATGGAAATCAACTTCATTGATTATGCAAAATATTCATATGTCTCATTGTTTCATACCTTATTCGTTGTATTTATATATCCAAATATTTCTTACTTTATCTGATGTATCCTTCCTGACCTCAACATATTCTATATATGAATATTATTGAAGTAAAATGTTAAATGATAATTGAAGGTGTCAGTAGTCATGAACGAAAATAAGTATAACGTCCCAATGTTATAAACGAAACGCGAAAGAAGCAAAAATAGAAATAAAGATTGGATATCAGTAACGAAATATGGTCATCTGATAAGTGAAGCGACATTACGGTTACTTGAATTTCATTTTTCCATCAAAGATCGCGTACCTTTGTTATACTATCAAGAACGCTTGAAACCACAGGAAGAAAGCAGGAGGTAGTCTAATTTCTTGGCACTTCTTATCGAGAATAAGAAAGAAATAACAAATCTTAATTCTTATTATTTACGCTGAAGAAAAAGCTATTTTAGGAAGAGCGTAGTAAAGTGAATGATCTCCGTGGGACTCCAATAGCTGTTGGAAATTTGGAAGAATCATAGATGATCAATATGCAATTGTTTCTACGGTGCATCTTTACTACTGTTAGCCACAATATTACAATTCTTACATGATCTAATACATATTCAAGGAACAGTTAGAATCTGGTTGTGCCGTACTACTGAATCATAAAACTCATGCTGTGATTGGAATTTTGGCTGATGACACTGATTCAATGGTTTCCGTGATGAAACTGGAAAAAGCTCCACAGGTAAACGGAAAAATCCTAATAAAAGCTATTTTTCTTAGTAAAAACTGTTGTTTTGCTTTGTAACGAATAGATAAAACGTGTTTTTGAAGAACATAGAAGTGCAAGTTCTATAAATTTTTATAATTATGTGATTGAATTTTATTTATGCTTATAATCTTTTGTACAGGAAACATATGCAGATATTGGAGGACTGGATCAGCAGATACAGGAAATCAAGGAATCTGTGGAGTTATCTTTAACTCATCCTGAGTACTATGAGGAGATGGGTATTAAGCCACCTAAAGGTTCGTAGATTTGAAGCATGGTAAATTTTCCACTACTTTTCATTTTGCATTAATCTTAGATCAGTTATATTTTTATTATGATTTTTGAGGACTGCTAGATAATATATTATTCATTTATACTGCTTATTGCTATAAATGAATGCTTATATGAACTCTAATATATATTCGAAATCCACTAAAGATTTTAATTATATTCAGTATTGATAAAATTCTGGCAGAAATTCAACCATCAATCAAAATATCATGAAAAGCCATTTCTTAAACCTGAGTGTTTCAGTTATTGATCATACAAGTTTTCCAGGTTTCCTGACATTTTTCAAATCCATATAGTTTACGAATGGTGTTGGCGAAGGATTATTAAGAATTATTGTTCTTGATGAATTTCACTGCAGCGAAAGATGAATTTCATGTCTTGCCAAGCCCATGACACAAGACATTGGTGCCTTTGTTATTTTTATTTTTGAGGTTCTATTGCAGTTGTTATCGTCTTATAGCACTTCTCGATAGTTGCGCTATAGTTTCCTCTTGATCACTGTTTTCTTGAAATATTTTCTAATTAACACCAACTTGAGGCATCGGGACTCGAACCCTAGCAAACGAAATGCTCCATCCCCGAACTATGCACTGATGATCTTACAGTATTATGTTTTTTTTTTTCTGTTCAATATAATCATGAATAATTTTTTAAAAATTTTGAAAAATTCCTGTTCAGTATGGCTTTTATCGTGCGAATTTATTTTTTCGTGCGAATTTATTTTTTCGTGCGAATTTATTTTTTTCGTGCGAATTTATTTTAGGAAATTGAAAAAAATCAAAGGCATATATTCCATTTTTGAATTAGTTTTCATAAATTTGATGAAATTTTGGCCCATTCATTTGTGGTGTTTTCATTTAAAGCAGAAATAAAATGATGATGAAATTAAAATTTCAATTTCTTTTTAATTTCCCATTTGTTTCATATTCAAGCCGAATTCGTAGAGATTAATTGAATATTCGATTTCAGACGATTTGTACAAAAATAGATTTGCTTGTGCTGAGTGAACATCGTATGCAGATGATGATGGATGATTTCAAGAAAGTAAAAGCGAATATGCTTTATCGGAAGAATGAAAGAGCTCCGAAAGCTTCGAAAGCTTTGTACTTATAAAAGTATAAACTGTATACTATTGCCTATTACATGTGGAATCATTTATTTCTGAAATTTACAGTCAAGAGGAATCTTGTTGTTTTGAAAAGAACTGTCATAAAAGGAAATATGAATAACATGCGAGAATAAAAAGTGTGTACGTTTTATTAAAAGAAATGATTGCAAAAATTAATTCCTATTGCAAGTAATTGTAACTGTAAAAGTGGAAATGATTGAAGTGAAAATAATGATGAAGTTTATTATGATAAAATTGATATTTTTGATAAATTGATAAAATTGCTAAAGAAACTATTGTGCTATTGCTTACTAGATTGAATGTGCTATTGCTTGCTAGATTGAATCGATATTTAAAATTGAATTTATAAAATACGCTTGATCATATGCTGTGATTTTGATCGTGATATTGTAGCCAACTGTAATTGTGCTCTTACATTATGATAATGTAGCCAAGTATAATTTTTGAGTCTTAATTAAGGAATTGAAGAATCGTCTATTGTTTCATGCGCCATAATTGTTCTGCTTGCGATAAATGAATTTTATTACAAATATGATCTGAAATCTATCATATTTTTTTGATCAACTGAACAAAAATTTTTACTTAACTGATTTTGATGATTTTGAAAGAAATCGTTTCGATAAAATTCGAAATATTATGGAAATGATAATTTTACTCTTATAATGTTCCTTTTCAAGAAGCTACTTGAATTTAATTAATTTATTATGTCAGGTTAATTTATATTTAGTAGAAATGTTACTCAAGTATTATTATTATTATCCGGATAATGTGAGAAATATTAGCAAATCATGAATGATTCTTTCATATAAAATAGCAAATGCAAAAAAATTTTATGATAAGCTAAATCAAAATTTTTGTTTGAATCCAACAATTTTTGCATATTCATAGCAATCATCGGCAAAGCTAATTTTCGATGCACTGTTTCTTTCTACTTTGAATTAGTAATTTAATTTGCAAGAAAAAAATCAATCAGGTAAACTTTCTTGACTTCAAGCATCTGAGTAATTTGCAAGAGTTAAACATTTTGATCAATAATGATTGTTATTTGATTCCTTTGTTTTTAGCTTATTTGCTTATATTATGCATAGGACCACACTTTGATGTTTGAGGCGCTGAAATAAATGTGCAGACTTTTAATAATGCTTCTAATGATATACTTATCCTTCATTTGCATAATATGCAAAAAACTTGCAACTTATAATTCGTTCTTGATTATTATCCCATTTTTTTTTTTTTTCAATCTTCCCGTTTAACAACAAATAATAGCTGCTATGAAATTAGTTGGATGTGAAGTGAAAGTTTTTTTGTTTATATTTTATTAGAAATTAGTAAATGAGCAGAAGAGAAAATGAACAGAAATCTCTTTCAAGAGTTGATTGATATTTTTATTTTCCCACAGCTGCGAGTCCTAGCAAACCACCTATACTACCAGCCATTAGAGCGCCAAGTCCTCTTCTTACCCTGAAAATATAATAATTATTGAATTCTAAGAAAGCAGATCTTATCGGATTGATATTGGATGAAATTAATACATTGTAGAATCTTCACTGGAATAGCAAGAATCCTGCATGCAGTCGACATTTCATCACATGTCATTTCAACTACTCAACTACTCGGCCCATTTAAAATTTCGGGAAAAAGATTACTTCTCGAACTAATAAGAAGAAAGTACTGTTGAAGAAAAAATTTGATTAACTAGAAGATGGCTCAGTGATCGAATTTATTAGTTCGAATCTATCATAATTCAACTTGTATTTTCATCTTCAGTAACTTATAAAAACGATTAAGCATTATATTATATGTAAGAAGTGAAATGATTTAAATTGCAAAAAAATTTATCGGAAATTTAAAGAAAAATAAACTTACAAATCTTTGTTCAAGAAATCACTGGGAAAGATTCCAACTTCAAAAGTAGTCCTAGGTCGGGGTTGAGAGGGAGAGGAAGGAGCGGAAGAAATGGGAGAGAAAAAGTAAGGAGGATAAGGCGGAAAATAAAAATATGGAAATTGGTAAGGATATTGATAATATGAACTATAATAGTAATTGGAATAATAATACGAATAGGGATTATAATACTGTGATTGCACAATACATGCTATCATCAATATCAGGAACAGAATAGAAACTTTCATTATATTGCTGCTATATATTGATGATTTTCTGGAAATGGATTTATTAAAACAAAATTTGGAAGAGAAAAAATTTTTGAAAACATTTTGGAAATAGAAATATACCTCAAATTCATATAATGATAAATCCTTGCATATAAATATTTCGCCGCTGGATAATCTTAACTAATTCTTATCGTGAATAATCTCATATGAGAGCAAATTTTGATATTATATAAAATACATTGCAAAATTCAAAGCTATATGGTATCTTGGAATAGTCTAAAATTTTTATAGTACCAAAAATCCAAGTATACAAATGCTTCGTGAACGAATGATATAAAATTGTTTTGATGATCCAATTTATCATTGAAATCAAACTTGCTAATTGCAAACAAAAATAAGAATCATATTAGATATCTTAGCACTCATTTATATTTATCTTAAATGATTAATCATGGAGAAATGTTTTGATTGATAAAGATATCGTAGATTAATTTATATTTTAATGCTTGATCTTTTACAATCATACTCATGTGGAATGATAAAATTATTGTAACTAACTTCCACCATAAAAAAGGCTCTTATCTGAAGGGATTTCTTTTTAGTTTTACTCTAATTGGCAACTCGACCAGCTTTAAAATCGCGGCACGATACATTAATTTCAACATCGATAAAAAAATATGGAAAATATTCACAAACGAGCAGTGCAAGAAAGTTATGCAATTCATGAAAACTTTCGTGAAACAAATAAAATAAAAAAATGAAAAAAAAATTATCACTAACATATCAACTGTAATCTATTTAGCGATAATATTCTTGCAGAAGAAACCATATGAATTCAAGAAGAAGAAATATTTCTCCACGAAATCTCTTATACAGATTCATAAAGAATAACCATAACTCAATTGAAATTGTTGGCAAATAAATCTCGTAATTAATAATACAGGAGTAAGAGTTGCTCAATTGTTAATACAACAATCAGATTTCAGAAATATATTAACAAAATTATGATTAAATTCCTATCTAATGTGCGTTATTACGAATATTCGTACAGAATTGAATCAAAAACGATAAGAGAAGCGAAATTTTTATTTTTATTTTTTTAATTTCAAATGAACATAACACAGTTAATATTGTAGCAGTAAACAGGTTTCCGATCAAAAAGCTTAAAAATATGAATTGCGTTGAAAATGGTTAACATCGTTGAAGGAAAAGAAATTGAAAATTTAAAGAAGATTATGATAACGGAATAAGGAAAAATTACCATAAAAGTAATAACTCAAAATTTTTATCGAAAAGGAAGAAGACTTATTGATGGAAATTGTTTTAATAGATGATTAAGACTACTAGAAATATGACTGCTTCGATTTTCAAAGTTATAAAATCTACAACTAAAGAAAATTATACATCAGCTTAGTAGCAAGTAATTAGACAAACATAATCAGAAAGATTAACTGAAAAATAAGTACGTGAAATCTATATTATAACAAATATTATTATCGATATAGAAATTGTTAAAGGAAGTGCAAATTAAATTACGAAAACGAATAATTATGATCAGGCAAAATCAATTAAAAGAAGTACAAATATTAGCTTAAAATAAAGAAATAATCAATTTAGCAATAAATTAATCGATCAAAAATAAATTTTTTCACTTACATGTTATGTTTTTCGTGAATAGAGCGCTCCATTCGCATCGAAGAAGTTTGAGGTTCCATTCTTCATGCATCCAGTTGGTGTTACTTTAAAAAATATTTCGTGATTTCCATGATCAAGAGGAATCTATAGAGCAACATGGAAGAAGTGTTATAAGACGACAACAACTGCATAATGATAATATATAAAAGAAAGTAACAAGTTAACAAAAAAGTGATGGGACGAATTTGAAGACAAATTTAGTAAAGCTGCGGAATAAGCGAAGAAAAATGATCAAATTAGTAACAAATTGAAAATTGATTATTTTTGATATAAGTATTTTTGTATTGTCAATAATAGCAGTTCAGACATTAAGCTAGAAATTGATTTTGATTAAGCTGAAAAATTGATTCTGAAAATTGATCTATAATTTATCCATTTTATGTTTTAAATCGCCCAAAGAAGAAAAAAAGCCATAGCTAATGCTTGCGAAGATCATGGCAAAAATCTCATTATCAAAAGAAAATGGACAAGAAATATGTATGAAATCAGATAAGGTTAAAAAATAACATTTCTTATCTTTCCTATAAATTTCAATTTTATTCTCCTCGAGATAATTAAAATCTTCTTCAATCAATCGAAAATGTCGGAATAACCGAAATATTTTATAACATAAATATATCGAAATAACTAAGAAATTCTAATCCTACAAATATTTCGAAATATAAACAAATAATTTCGTAATATAAAATTGTTTTGATAGTAAAAGTATTTTAGAACATTTCACAAATGACTTATCACTTAAAATGAATATAAATAAATGAATTTTGCGATACTATTTAATGTAATTCTCATCGTTGTTTGCACTTACCAAGCTTAATTTCAATAGTAAAATATAATAAACAAGATTAGAATATTCTCGATTTTTGTCCCGAAAATTCATGTGCGATATCTTAAATGTTAAATGTAATTAAGCTTTGAAATTAAACTTGATAATCTTGGTAATCGTAAATAATTCATACTACAGAAAGGATTTTATCTGAAGGGATTTCATTTTTCTGTAATCAGTAACTCGACAAGCATCGCTTTTCAACTCAATTCCTAAAAGAAAATGAAATATCGATTAAATTATTCGATATCATCAATTATTTTGTGTAACATGTTAGTAGCGAATAATATTCGTCATAACGAACATTTACTTATACAATAAAATCACATGTTCCAAGCCTCCATCCAATCTATCAACAAAAAAATTTTTCGTTACACTTATGAAAAAAAAAAAAAAAAAAATAGCAAAATTTTGTGAATACACTAAAACCTTAAGAAAAAAAATTAAATAATTTCTGGGAAGTAATTTTTAGTGTCCTTTAAAGGAATATTTCCTTGAAACAGGTTTCATTCATCCATAAAAAATGGGAATTGACATGACCGATTAGCATTACTTAATTCCATTTAATAAAAACATATTAATATTTGACTATGAAAAGTTGATTACTTTTTCTTACGACATTTAATCGATGATTTCTTTGTTTAAAATAAAGTTCGAATTCTTGCGGTAAATAACATTAACTTTATTTCAATTATTTTGCATTTTTAACTATAAATTTGTGGTTACTTCGAAAGGGATTTCAATAGACAGGAAAATTTACTGTAGAAGAAATAAACAGATAGTTACCATTTCCATCATTTAGTACAGTATTGTATAATAAACGGTATTACAAATGACATTTCTGTGCTAAAATTTTCAATCTTCAAAACTACCAAATTTTACTTTTAGTAATAATTATGATTTTTTTCACTTTCAAAAAAATATCTCATTCATCGTATTCATATATCTCAATATTTCTTACTCTACACGAACATTGCTGGAATAAATATTAAATGATAATTGGTGCTAGAAGTCATGAATGAAGTGAATCTAATAGTTACAGTGACATAAAGGATAGAAGTAAAAATAGAAATAAAGAATAAATATTGATTATCTGATGAAATATAATCATTTCATAAATGAAGCGAGGTCACGTTTGCTTATTAAAAATTTCGTCTTTCTTCATGTATGAGAAAGAAAATCTGCATTCAAATGAAAAAGACATAGGATCAATCTATTTCATAATGTATCACGTCAAACTTTGTATTCTTCACGCATGGTCGATGAAACAGCGAGATGATGGCGTATCATTGAGAGTTGCAAGGGATGGTATTGATTGTAGATGATTGGTTCGGGGTGGTAGTAATTTCGGCAATAGTTTGAGAGAGTAATAAGACTAAATATTAAGGTGAGTATAACTGACATTCACAACCTTTCGCAGCTTTTTTTTCCGTTTAATATTTTTTGTCAATTGATTGGGCCTATTCAGTGTTTTTTGAAATAATATGAAACGTAATGGTAGATTGTGATAACTACTACTAAGAGATTTGCCTGGCTGTGTAGCATAATTATAATGGATTTGAAGCTGATGTTTTCAACTCAATATTGTGTTTAAGTATATTTTTAATCAAAATTCATTCAGAAATGGGGCAACAGCAATCTGGCTTTGGTGGAAAGCGCGAGGATCGAGGAGGTGGCGATGCGGATAAGGTTGTTGGTTATTTCTTTCTTTTCACCTGGTACTCACATAAAGAGGAACATAGCACTCTAGTTGAAAGGTTGATGTATACTTTATGAATCTGCTCTTCATTTAAATTTTGATATTTTTGAAGGAAAAAACGAAAGTATGAGGCACCAATTCCAACACGAATAGGAAAACGCAAAAGAGAGGAAAAGGACCAGATGCTGCTACGAAACTACCCACAGGTAAGTTTTCAAACTATTATTCTGAAACTAGTCTGAGTTATATAAAATAATTTATAATGCATAATATGTGTGCCATTTCATTTTAAGTAACGCCTCATACTCGCTGCCGTTTAAAACTGTTAAAATATGAGCGAATCAAAGATTATCTATTGATGGAGCAGGAATTTATTCGAAATCAAGAACGCTTGAAACCACAGGAAGAAAGACAGGAGGTAGTCTAATTTCTTGGCACTTCTTATCGAGAATAAGAAAGAAATAACAAATCTTAATTCTTATTATTTACGCTGAGGAAAAATAGCTATTTTAGGAAGAGCGTAGTAAAGTGAATGATCTCCGTGGGACTCCAATGGCTGTTGGAAATTTGGAAGAAATCATAGATGATCAACATGCAATTGTTTCTACGGTGCTTGTTTACTGTGCTTGTTTACTACTATTAGTTACAATATTATAATCCTTACATGATCTAATCCGTATTCCAGAATGTTGGGAGCGAACATTACGTGAATATTCTTTCGTTTGTTGACAAGGAACAGTTAGAACCTGGTTGTGCCGTATTACTGAATCATAAAACTCATGCTGTGATTGGAATTTTGGCTGATGACACTGATCCAATGGTTTCCGTGATGAAACTGGAAAAAGCTCCACAGGTAAACGGAAAAATCCTAATAAAAAGCTATTTTTCTTAGTAAAAACTGTTGTTTTGCTTTGTAACGAATGGATTGTTTTTGAAGAACATAGAAGTGCAAGTTCTATAAATTTTTCATAATTATGTGATTGAATTTTATTTATGCTTATAATCTTTTGTACAGGAAACATATGCAGATATTGGAGGATTGGATCAGCAGATACAGGAAATCAAGGAATCTGTAGAGTTACCTTTAACTCATCCTGAGTACTATGAGGAGATGGGTATTAAGCCACCTAAAGGTTCGTAGATTTGAAGCATGGTGAATTTTCCACTACTTTTCATTTTGCATTAATCTTAGATCAGTTATATTTTTATTATGATTTTTGAGGACTGCTAGATAATATATTATTCATTTATACTGCTTATTGCTATAAATGAATGCTTATATGAACTCTAATATATATTCGAAATCTCCTAAAGATTTTAATTATATTCATTATTCCGTAATATTTATGGTTCTAAGTATGATACATCTTTGACGAATTTTGGATATTTCCTTAAAGTTATTTCTAAAGAATTCAATAATTTTGTTCTTTTAGGTGTTATACTTTATGGATGTCCTGGTACGGGTAAAACTTTATTAGCCAAAGCAGTTGCTAACCAAACATCTGCTACATTTCTGCGTGTCGTTGGTTCAGAGCTTATTCAAAAATATTTGGGTGATGGGCCCAAAATGGTGCGAGAGCTTTTTCGAGTTGCTGAAGAGCATTCACCTGTAAGAATTGCTTTCCTCTTATTTTGTTATATCTGTTTTTCTTATTTCATCATTTAATAATTTAGTTACATTTTGTTTTATCTGGAAATCGTGATTGTAAATATTAGTGAATGCTTTTTTTAGTCAATAGTATTCATTGACGAAATTGATGCTGTTGGTACGAAAAGATACGATTCTAATTCCGGAGGGGAACGTGAAATTCAACGTACTATGCTTGAGTTACTCAACCAGCTAGATGGGTTTGATTCACGTGGTGATGTAAAAGTAATTATTTTTTAAATTATGACGCTTTTTTAGAAACTTCCTGCAATATAAATTATTGTTTTATATTTATCGCTTCATTATTGGTCAATATTTTTGCATCTTTCGGAATTCTGATAAAGTACTTTTGTAAGAGTTGGGAAGAAGTTGATTCGCTGTTTCAGGTGTTGATGGCGACAAATCGTATTGATTCACTGGATCCTGCGTTGATCAGACCAGGTCGAATTGATCGTAAAATCGAATTTCCATTACCAGATGAAAAGACCAAACGCCGCATTTTTCAAATCCATACATCACGAATGACTTTGGCTGACGATGTTGATCTTGATGAATTCATTGCAGCCAAAGATGAACTTAGTGGTGCTGATATTAAGGTCATTCTTTTATGGTGTTATGTTTCCTTTTACTTAATATTATTTAATACAATTCTGAACAAATTTTTAAAATTTTTGCAAAAACTCCTGTTCGGCATGGCTTTTATCTTTTTTCGTACAAGTGCTTCAGGAAACTGAAGAAAATTGAAAAATATGCATACCATTTTTGAATTAATTTTCATGAATTTGATGAAATTTGGGGTAATTTCATTTAAAGCGAAATAAAAATGAAGATATGGAAAACTGAAATTTGATTTTCTTTTTAATTTCCCATTTGTTTCAAATTGAAACTGAATTCATAGGGATTAAATTGAATGTTTAATTTCAGGCGATGTGTACAGAAGCAGGTTTACTTGCGCTGCGTGAACGTCGTATGAGAGTAACGATGGATGATTTCAAAAAGCAAAAGAGAATGTGCTTTACCGTAAGAACGAGGGAGCACCGGAAGCTTTGTACTTATAACAGGTATAGAGTGGTACACCATTACCTATTACAACAATCGAAATTAGATATTTTGATTATCAAAAAGCATTTTGTATGTTTAGATTATTTGTTTGTGGCAAAGAAAATAGTGAATTGAATCGTTTCTGTTAAAACTTCAATAATATTTGTTGTCGACTGTACTTCAATTGCACTTTTGCACTTAATTTGAACTTCAGACATCAATGCTAATAAATTTTATCTTTTTGGAATGTGAATTGTGCGCACGAGCATTCGAACAGCAACTTTTTCAGAAAAAGATTAATAAAATATGGAGTAATAAATTTTAGTATGAGATAAAATTAAAATAATTAGTCAAATTCGACTTTCAAATTAAGATATTCTATAATAAAGAACTAATGACATTGGTTAAATAATTTGAAATAGTAGAGCATGGGATAGATAAGTAGAATATGAATTTGGTCAGAAAAATATTTTGTTATCCAAAATATAGTAACATTATAGCAAAGTTTTGCGATAAAAAAGTTCAAAGTAAAGAAATTCCAAGTTTTTTTTAATAAATAGGCCTACTCAATCATGTGAAAACTATTTCATACACGAATTGCATATTATAAAATTTCGAAATAGAAATAGGAAATGAAGAAGGATGAAGTGATCATTCTAAAAGTTTTAAACCAAACTGAAAAAGGAGGAAATCGGAAAAAATGAAAGCAAAAATGGACGAAAAAATCGATTCAAATAATATAAATAAATAAATTGATTATTAGCGTTGATAAAAATTAATAACTGATAAATATACTAGTTTATGACAGTCATGTGTAATGATCAGAATTTTTACAAAAATTTGGTTAGCAATAAAGTTTTAGACCGTTTAAACGCTTAAATTATTGATCAATTTAGTTATATAGTAATTAGGAGTGAAACAACTTTTCATATTAAACGGTACAATTGTGGGAGTTTTTGATAGGAATTATGGGAATTTGATACATAATTTCACAATTGACTTTGTCTACGACCATACCACGTTGAAAGCACGACATCTCGTCCGATCTGTCAAGTTAAGCAACGTTGGGCCTGGTTAGTACTTGGATCGGAGACGGCCTGGGAATCCCAGGTGTTGTAGACATTTTTGCTTTAGTATTTTTCTAGTTTTCATCTTTTCACTGTATAAGTATATGGTTTTTTTCTTTTTGTGGCAAATTTTTTTATGGTAATTTTGATGCCTAATTTGTTCTAAGACTTTGAGATTTGTAAATTATGAAAAGGAGATTTGGAGGAAGAATTTGAACAAATACTACTCCTGTATGAAAGTAATTTGTCTCAGATTTAGTAGTAATAATGACACATTATCAGTCTATATGAAAAAAGGCATTGAATCAATCTTAATTTTGGTTGTGTAAAATATTTTGACAAAATATAATCATGAAGTTAAGTTTTAAGCTTTTCAGTTGTTTAGTCATTCTAATTTTCTAGAAGGTCGTCTTTTAGAATTTAAAAAAGTTGAATTGTTAAAATATTTTTTAAATTATGTATTTTTGCGAAAGTTGCTGATGAATAATTTGATAGAACTATTTATTCGGTACAACAAAATGTAAGATGCTACTGGAAAAGCGAAGAAATCCCTAGAGATTGTAAATTATATGAGTTGTCATGTTCATGCGCTCCAAAATATTCGATGATCTGGTGATCTTAAGACTGGCCTCCATTGCGTGAAGAATTCTAATCAACAACATCATTTTGGTTAGATGGGCTTCCGAAGTCAGCTGGAGAGCACCGGGTATCTTTGGGTAGTTTCTGTCCTTGAGTTATTAAATCGTAATTAGAATTTCTTATTATATCATTAACATTGTAATTGTTGCATTCATTGATGTGTTAATTGAAGTTATCGTAATAAAGGTTTAATTATCCAAGTTCGAGATTCATTCGAAGTGCTAAAAACAAGAAATTGAAGAATTCCCGTAGGGATTAAGAAGAAAATCACCCGCGTCAAAATCCTGTCACGATTGTCGACAAAATAAGGGATCAGCATAGAGCAA
This sequence comes from Dirofilaria immitis, assembly GCA_024305405.1. Taxonomy (NCBI): domain Eukaryota; kingdom Metazoa; phylum Nematoda; class Chromadorea; order Rhabditida; family Onchocercidae; genus Dirofilaria; species Dirofilaria immitis. The sequence goes on from JAKNDB010000068.1 coordinate 1,277,637, forward strand.
ATACTGTAGAGTAGCATAATAAATGCATAGAGTGAAGAAAAAGAGATAAGAATCAAAAACACGAGAGCAGGTTGATAGATGCGTCAATCGCGGAGATCGATAAAACACTAACTGATCGTCTCCAGGAGACGCGGCCGTTCTATGTGCAGGAGGAGTAGAAGCGGAATTATAATGTGAGGAATAAACGCAACCAGCAGGAAGAGCAAGGGTAGACCAAAATAAGGAGTGCAGTTATGGATGAAACGCGGACACAGTTTCTTTTGTCCATGATCGTATACATGGGGTTTGAGCCGAGGGAAAATAGGAATTCGAGCAATTCTCCATAATATATGCATAAATCACTAAATTAGAGAGCAAAAATTTGAATTATTATCTAGAGCATAATTAAATTATCTTGGAAATTTGATGACTTGTATCACTAAAATCGCGAAGAAGTCCCTTAGTAAAAGGAAATATAAAGATTTGTATAGTAGTTTGTTAAAGATATATTAGAATATGGGTCAAGAAGTTGTAAATCATAGTTATCATGTTTATGTGTTCCAAATCAAGGCAATGATTCTAATGACTTCAGAACTAACCTTGGGATGGCATGCGGGATGCTATCAACAGCATCATTTCGAACATCTTTGGGTCGCTTCTTTACCCTGAGCCATGTTACCATCAGTACAATTTCAACTATCTCACTGCATCATTAATATTATAATTGTTACGTTCGTTGAGCTATGGAAATTACCATAATAAAAATTTAATCACTCAAGTTTGAGGTGCTACCATTGAATCCTCAATTTTTGTCAAGATTAAAGAAGATTGGCGACAAATTTGATCCAACAAGCCAGAATATGAACAAACGACCTAAAGGTTACATTAGAATGAAGTACTTAAGCTTACGTCATGAAAGACATTTGCGGATATACGTCAAGAAAGACACCTAAGGATACGTTAAGAAAAGAACGACGAAATAAGTATTATTCAGGTTATCTCTTAACAATTTTTGAAAGTCAGTGGAAAAAGAAATGTGAGCGTAAATGTCATATCTTATTAGAAAAAAATTTGCAGTGGTTTGTAAAAAATTTGTAGTTTTTGCATCAAATTCACAGAAACAAACGATATAGAACGAGAAAAGCTAAAATCAATACTGAAATTAAATCAAACATGTGTATTCATATACTATTGTGATTTCGAATAATTATATATTTCAAACGCAAAAGTCCAAACTCCATGTTTCTGATAAGAAAAAAATTTCTAATATATATCCTTGATTTCAAATTATTTCACCATTAGATTGATTATTTGTAAAAAATTGTTTTCTATGTATGCTACTTTTTACTGATGAAAATTCATTAATCTGAAATTTTTTTGTAAAAATATGATTCCAAAATCATCAGAATTTACGGGGAAATATATTTCAGTAGAAGTTCTGTTATTGTTTAAGTCGTATATATCAGCCCGACAACTGAAAAATTATTTTCCACAATTTCAAAATCTCGTAAGTTTACAATTATTGTTGAGAATGTTTTCGTAAAACAGAAAAAAACGAATGCATTGATTTTTTCATATTTATTTGATAATAAAAAAGATAAGGAAAAGTTTGAGTGAAAGCAAATCATATAGATATCTCATGAATATTTTGAAAGCTATAGTAACTGAAGTAAATGTCATAAAATAGATGGAATATTGTTGATTGTAATGAATGCAGTATAAAACTCAATTTAATTGAAACTAAAAATTCAATTTTTAATAGTTATTTTTAGTAATCAATCACGTAATAATTACGAAAACATAAAGACAAAATGCTCATATCCTTGCATATGAGATTATTTTCTCTGTTAATATAGCTGTACTAATAATGTCATCTGTAGGTGTAGTTGCCATGTAATGAAGCATTTTAGCTAAATCTTCTGTGTTTCTTTTCATGTCTCAGATAATTACTATTTCCACTGAATTCTACGCTATAAGCATTGAATTTGAATGGTTTTTCGTCTGTATGACGACGTATGTGATGTAATAAACATCCGATTGTAACGGCACTTGAATTTTTCATCCCATACATCGCATTTGAAGGGTGTTTGATTATGCCTTTTCAGATTGCCGCATGTAATGATATCGATGCAGCATACGGTTTAGCGGTTGTATTGTATTAAATTATGCTCATCTCCTTTATCCCACTCATTGCTTTTCAACAGTTTCCTGTTTCTATATATTAGATTATGTCTTTTCAGACTGCTCCATGCATTGAAACTCTTGTCGCATACCTCGCAGTCGAATCGTTTCTCGCTTCTATGTGTAATCGAATATGGATATTCAGACGGTTGGGCCGAGAGAATCATTTACTACAAATCTTACATTTCCACACTTCCTCGGTTCTATATGTTCGATTATATTCGCTTAGATCTATTAACTAATTACTCCTGTATTAATGAATCGTTTTCAGTTGGCATCTGAAACTATTCGAAATGATTCATTTTATAATTTAAATGATTTCATGATTATTTTTCCTAAGACTTTTTAACATTTTCAACTAAGACAAAGAAATTCTATCGATATCAGTGCATATGCTGTAGATTCTTTGAATAATAATACTTCATTGTTTACTTTTTAAAAGTTTTCGAAAAATTAGAACAGTATTTTTTTTTGAAAAAGAGTTTTGCCGTTTCATTGTGATTGATCCAAAATAAAACATTATGTGAGCAAGTAAAGAATTTGACTTTGATCTAATTTTGAAAGTTAAATAATTTTTTATGCTCATTTAAAATAAAATATGATACGAAAGAACAAAAAAAAAGGAAAAATTGAGGAATTAATATCTGCGAAATAATTCAGGGATTAAACTATCATCTATGTTATATGTTAATGTAATGATGCAGAGAATTTAAACGCAAAATATTGACTGTTTTGAAAGTGACGAGAAAAACAGATAAAAGCAAAAATCAAAACAAAAATTTATAAATTGTTACTTGCATGACACGCAATGATAATGTGGCTATCAGAAAGTAAGAGAGCAGCATATTGATTTCCAAGCAATTTCTACGATAAATGATAATGGTTGAAGTATATATTCTGCCGCGTAATTCTGAAGGATATTTTAGAAGAATATTCCACAAAATATATAACAATAATAAATGCTGTACTGATTTGGAATGTTATTTGAGGGATGATTTCAAACATTTCTACGAATATGCGATGTATGATGAAATGAATCATGGTGCTGTTAATCTTTTGCATAATTATGTAAATTTTATTTCATCTGCAAACATGGTGATAAAAAATGATTCATAGAGAAAAAGCGAGTTTGAAAAGCTTGATAATCGTTAATACTATATATTTTTGTGGGTTAATGGCAACATTTTCATGGTTTCATCGAAAATCATAGGTTTATGTAAATTTATGCAAATAAAAGTACATGACTGTCTCTGTAGTTTCAATTTTTATGATGCAATGGGAATTTCTGTATATATAATTGGTGATAAAATTGATGCTGAGTTGAAAAGGCGCAATTGACAAATTACTCGACAGATAATTTTACTTTTTTGAAGTAAAAATTGCGAGGAGAAGTAGAGAATCAATATATCCTCCGTTTTGAATTTAATATTCCTGGATATATATTGTACTTTTTGAATTTATTGTATATTGCAAAATGCAAACTAAAATTGTCGTACTCTTAAAAAGAGCTCCATTTTCCATACGCCAACAAAAATGCTATTACTTGTAACAACAGAATTGTATCAAAATACTTCATCCACGCGGAAGAAGAATGCCCTAAAAGCATTTCTAAAGATGTGCTTCAATAAGGCAATTGGACGAAGTTATCGTTGGGTGGTTGATTGCAATCGCTATGTTTGTTGATGTATTATCAAATTTGTCGTAAATAAAGATTTAATTGCCTAAGTTTGAGATTCTTTTTTTGATGAGTGAAACAAGAAAACTGAAGAAATCTCTGAAAATTGAGAAGCAGAATTCACTTCTTCAGTTTCACTACAGTCAGAAAGAAAATAACGACATGCAGCAAAGATGTTTACAATGTTTTTGATCAATGTTTTGTGACATCAAAGATAATAAATCAGACAATTGTTTCATTGGAATAAAATGTATTATTTTAACCTTTTCACATAATTGAAAAATTGATATTTTAATTGATATCGTTGTTTTAGAAATATAAATCAAAACAAGCTATATTATGAGATCACTGTTAATACCAAATATCAAGTATAATATAAGAATATCTTGGTTATATCAATATATTTATTATATTACAAAATATTTCGGCAGTTACTGAAAAAACATGAAAATTTGAAATAATAAATTTAAAAATATCTACGATATGCTATTGTTTATCAAACATTATAAATGGAATTTTTCTTGTTATTTAAGAAACTTTTAGGAGATTTGATAGACAAGAATTTGCTAACTGATAAATGGGAATTGCTCATATTTCAAAAATAAAGTCGAAGAACTTAATTCCGTCAAATATTTTGACAAATATAATCATGACTATTCTAATTTTCTAAAAGATCAACCTTTTAAAATTTAGAAAAATTGAATAATTAAAAATATTTGTAGTTTGTATATAGCAAAATAAAGAATATAAGTCACTGTTTGATTTCAGTAATTGTAAAAATGGGATGATAAAAAGAAAATAACAAAGTCAGAAATTAAACAATAACAGAACTTTATGAATTCGGCATCAGTTCACCAGAAAAAGATGATGTAGAACGAGAGAAGCTAAAATTGATTCTGAAATTAAATAAAATATGTGGTAATGTAATCTATTTAGATGTCTTCATATGCTGTTATGATTTGGAATAATTATATGTTTCAAATATTCATTCGAAACCGAGAAATTCAATTAATATTGGTTCATAAATATACATTCAAAATATGCATTTTTCATACATGCATTCTTTAAGATTGCATTATATTCTCATAGACTTTGTTTACTCTATCCATTAAACTATTAATTTATAACAAATGAGCAGCATGTTTTTACTATATGATGAAATTCTACTTTTCTTTCTTTTGTTTATCTAGCATCATGATTCATTTATCTACTTCTGCATTCTTAAATTCCATTTATTGCACCACAGCTTGATTATTTTCAAACGTCTTTATTTTTGCTTTCTATGCGTGTACTCTTTTAATAAAATTTTTTTCTTTTTTGCTTTCTATGCGTGTTACTTTTTTAATGATAAAAATTCATTAATCTGAATTTGTTTTGTGACAGATGTTTCTGAAATCCTTAAAATTTATGAAGAAATATTTCCACCGAAGTTGTATAACACATTTAAGTGTTACGTATAAGTTAAACAGCAGAAAAGTTATGCACGATTTTTTCAATCATTATTTTTATGTGATAATAAAAAGACAACAAAAATATTAGAGTGAAACAAAACTTGCAAATATCTCAACAACGTTTTCGAATTATAAGGGGTAATTACAATGATTGTAAGTAAATGTGATAAAAAAAAAAAGAAAAAATGGAATATTATAAATCACGCATTAAAATTTAAATGGTAGAATAAATAAAATATGAAAATCTAATTGACGATAAGGATATTATGTTCAATTTTCATTAATTTAGCAATCAATTAAGAAATAACAAAGAAAACATAATAGGTGAAATAATGCTCACAGTCTTGCATACGAAATTATTTTCTTTGTCATTATAACTATGTTGATAATGATAATGTCACCTGTAGGTGCAACTGCCTTGCAATGAAGTATTTTAGGATTCTTTTCATGTCTTGCAAGCTATCTTTTCGATTGAATGTTTTGCCGCATAAGACTGAAACTTTTACGGCATACATCGCATTTGAACGGTCTCCCGTTTTTATAGATTCGATTATGTAAAATCAGAATGTTAGGCTTAACGAAATCTTTACTGCACGCCTCGCGCTTGAACAGTTTCGTGTTTATATTTGTCCGAATATATTTTTATGTCTTTGCGGAGTACTTTTTGATTGAATCTTTTACCGCATAAATCACATTCGAACAGTTTCTTGCCAGTATGTATTCGGTAATCAGACTGGGATGTTGATTGAAACTTTTATCGCATACATGGCATTTGAACGGTCTCTCGCCTGTATGTATTCGATTATGTTCATTCAGATGGCAGCGCTGAGTGAATCCTTTACCGCACGTCTCGCACTCGAACAGTTTTTTGTTTGTATTTGTCCGATTATATTGATTTAAATCCAATTGATCAGTTATTCCTGTCTGTATTGATGAATCGTTTTCGGTTATCTGAAATTGTTTGAAATGATTCATTTCATAATTTAAATGGTTTGATGATTATTTATCCTAAAATTTTGAGCAGTCCAACATGCAAAGAGATTCCATTGATATCACTGCATATGCTGTTGAATCTTTGAACAATAATACTTGATAGCCATTCGATATTGGTTATTTCTTAAAAGTTTTCGAAGAATTAGGACATATTTTGAAAAGAATGTCAGTTTTACTATTCTATTGTGATTGATCCAAAATAGAATATTGTATGAGCAGATAAAAATTTAACTTTGATGTGATTCTAGATCCTAAACTATTTTCTATGCTGATTTAAAACAGAATACGAGATAATATGATATGAAAAAAATTTGGAAAAATTGTTATCTGAAAAATGATTCAGGGATTAAGCTATTTTCTGTGTTATTAGTTCATGTTATGATATGAAGAGTTTAAACGCAAGATATTGATTACTTCGAAAGAAACGACAAAAAAATGATAAGTGTAAAAACTAAAACGGAAAATTTTCAAATATATTGTTTTCATTGTCAAAGCAATAATTCCTTCACTTACTTGTGCGATGCAAATTGTAACCTAGCTATTAGGAAGTAATAATAGGGGAGCAGCATGTAGATTAGCAAGCAATTTTCTCGACAAATAGCAATGGCTAAAGTGAAGTAGAGATTCCGTTGCGTAATTCTGAAGGATATTTCAGAATAATATTCCACAAAATATATAAATCAAAAGAGAATGAATCGCAATAATAAATGCTGTACTGATTTGGAATGTTATTCGAGGGCTGTTTTAAACATTTCTACGAATGCGCGATGTCTGATGAAATAAATCACGGTGCTGTTAATCTTTTGCATAATTATGTAAATTTTATTTCACTGCAAACATGGTGATAAAAATGATTCACAGAAAAAAGCGAGTTTGAAAAGCTTGATAATCTTTAATACTATATATTTTTATGGATTAATGACAACATTTTCATGGTTTCATCGAAAATTATAGGTTTATGTAAATTAATGCAAATAAAAGTCATGACTATCTCTGTAATTTCAATTCAACAAAATCCAGTATTATTATTAACTCTTTTTTTGAAAACATGAACTAGAAATAATTAAGTTAGTTTTAGCAACATTAAAATTCATCGAAATTGAATACTTCAAGTAGAAAGTTTGACTTAATTAATTTGCCAAAATTATCATTTTCGCAAAACATAAATGTGTATTTATAACTTTTTCTATAAAAGCTTACTTTTACAAAAACATCAAGTCTTTTTTTATTCGAATAAGCCGATTATTCGGAAATTTTATTCATAAAAGTAATATGTTTTTGTTTGTGTCAGAAATCTTTATTTTAAACATTGCTTTAATCAAAAACACCATATTCACTTGAACCAATCTGCATCTGACCTCTTCGTTAATATAAATGATGTTACATAATTGGTAATATTTGATCTGTCCTATGCTTTCAAAAATATTGAAGTTAATAATAGGTAATGAATGCATCATATTTAGTGATTCCGAGCATAAAAAATTATTTATATTCTATGGTAAATGAAGAAAATTACCTGTTGGCTATAGTGAATTTGTATGAACGATATGGCAATAAAAAACAAGAATAAAAGAATTATATAAAAATCTAGAAAGAATTCGAATAAGAGAGCTTCTGAACTTATTATCCCAATTAAAAGGGCTGGGAGAGAATATAGAAATAATGCAACTGGATGTGATGGTCACAAAGGAATACCAGAAAACATGACTAAGGACCTGAGAAAGAAGAAATTCAGAAATGCACAATAGACAATGAAAGGCACTATCGAATATTTAAAAAAAATGAAAATTGAAGAAATTCTGAAAAACCACCGATAAAGGGTTAGTAGACAAGACGCATATGAAAGAGGATGCTCGATTAAGAGAATGTGTGACAATTTGCTCGACAACAAAGGCGAGAACAGTAATATGTCCTAACAGATTGCCGTGCATTTTCTAGAAAAGTAATCAATAGAATGACAAATGTGATATATATCCGATTGTGAACAAAAGACAAGAAAAATTAAAGCAATTAGGACTCTGTGGATTATGTTTGAGGAAAGGTTTATTCGCACCAAACTTGTGTGAAGAAATAAAAATATTTTTATTGCGGATAGGGCCACAATAATGCGTTATGCAGCAAACGCAATATGGAACAAAATAAGAATTACAAAAATGGTAAAGGAGCAAACGAAAGCCCAAACACAGTGCCGGCTAAAGCTTCGGACAATGGCATTCGGGAAACGTATATGATGCGGTATGCAAAGAAGTAAGATTAATCAATCCAAAATAAAAAAATAGCAAATGCATTAGTTTTCTTTGACAGAGAGTGATTGTAACTATGTCATGGAATCAGTAGCAAACAAATTGAAATTAAAGCAAAAATCTCCAAGCGTGGGAATGTTAATAAGCGGATTGGTGGGCACGAAGAAATGTGAAAACTGGAATATAGATTTCGGGTTTAAACGTTGGTTGGAAACGTGAAGAACATCTAGGAGTATGCTATTAATTCAATACTCGAACGTGATGAACGTGAAAAACTTGTAGAAGGAAATGGAGAAAGCCAGATGTATTATTAAGCATAGAAAGGATTGAGGATTTAGTTACCCATAATTCTATAAATCACCATTAGGAATAGGAATGTCATAGGTGTCGCGTCTTTATTGGGTGTGAGCTGACGTCGAGGGGACCAAATGTCACCAGTGTTGGATATTGAGTAGGGTGTAGTGGAGCTGTATTGAGAACACACCGTGAAGCCGAAACGTTTATTACTGATTGTATGGTGATAACAATAATCTTGATGATGATCACTCGTGGTTTATATCTTCCCAGAAGTGGGAGTGGTTAATTTTAGCACCGGAAACATACCGGATATGGAGGAAACATTACAGTAAGATTAAAAGAGGAGATTAGCGTGGGAAAATAAGCGTTTAAACATAAAGATGTGGATTGGGATATGGAGGAAACATTACAGTACGATTAAAAGAGAGATTAGCGTGGGAAAATAAGCGTTTAAACAAAAGGATGTAGATTGGTTAGATAACAACAAAAACGTGTGAAAAAACAATTTTGAGGAATGTGGATATGACTGCGATGATTCATAGTTTCATGAGCATTAATTTACAGTGAGTAATCTATTTGCTTATTTGTTTACAATAAGAAATTTATTTAATTATGTAATTGTATGTTGGAGTTTCGCGAATCAGCGTTCGCGACAATAGGTAGTAAAGTGAAAAGTGACGCAAGATAATAATACAGAATAAGGAAATAACAAGTCTTATAGAGTTGCAAACATAATAAAGTAGCAATCGAATGTGTACAGGGATCAGATTGAACAAACATGAAAGGATTTAATGACGGAATATCAAGATGAAAAGGCTCTCGAGGCGTTTCAAAAATTGCTCAATATGGACAATAAAGGAAGATGCGTTGTGGATTCACCACGGAAGAACTAAGAGATCGTGTCAGCAAAGGGATATAGATCTGCACTGGGACGACTACGATCTACAATACAAAGACTGAAGAACTCTACGTTACGATGAATATTTTAAAATCTTGTTTGAATTGATAATTCTAGTCATTGAACATGAAGCGATTATCAAAGAAAGACCTTTGGTAGATATTGAAGAGATTAGGCCTGATATTAATAAGATTTGGAGAATTCAGGTTAAGCTTGCGGAGAATGAAAGGTCTACCACAAAGATGATGTAGCATACGAGAATAAAAATCTACAAACAAAGAATTGACACATCGGTACAAGGCTACATGCAGGATACTTCCTTCATCATGGATAATAAATATGGCGAAGAGAATACCTAGAAGGGCTAAGAAAACGAGCTCAACGGAAAACAGAAAATCGCGCAGTAGAATTCGACGGAAACCAGAAATTGATGAGCTGGTACTATTGAAAGCAGATTTTCCAAGAAATACCTATGAGTAAGAACAGTCGATAGACTCAGAAAAAACAAGGATGGTGTATGTCAGTCTGCGGTTGTAAGAATTGCTAATGGAAACACATTAACGAGAGCATCATTTGGAGATCTCGCTGACCTCGGAAGTGTCGCTGAAATAGAGAAAAAGTCCCTTGGTAAAAAAAAATATAAAGGTTCATATGGCAATTTGTTAGTGATGTATTAGAAATTTGGCCAAGATGCTGTAAATCATACATCATGTTTATGTGCTCCAAATGAAGGCGATGATTCTGGTGATCTCAGAACTGACATCGAAATAGTGCGAGGTAACCTAATCAACAACGTCATTTCAGCCAGATGTGTTCTGTGAGGTCAGTAGAAGAATGATGACAGGTATTTGGTCATTCTTTTTCTTTAACTCACATTGTCGTCACTAAAACTGTTTCATTGAAATCATTGAATTTGCATTATTGATCGTATTTGCTGCGTTCATTGATACACTATCAAATTTATCATAATAAAGGTTTAATTACTCAAATTTGAGACACTAGCATTGAAAGGCAGAGGGAATCTATCAATTTTTGTCAGATTAAAAAAATCGGCGACAATATTAATGAGAGAAACCAAGAATCAGAATCAGATTTGTTATTGAAGACATAGCAATGAGTAGTAATTATTAATTGAAACATTTTAATTAATCATTCTTACGATCTGTTATCCCAGAGAAATCAATATCCTTTTAATTTCATCTTATTATTTGTGCTAATTCCAATTGCCTAGAACTCACTGATATACGACAATCATTTCGATCCTTTTCATAACTTTCAGTTTCATAAAATTCAGAAGCATTAAAAGCTAATTAAATATTACTTGTAATTCATCCTGCTCTACTCTCGATATTTTAAGTTAAACTGATGAAAGACAATATGAAAGGATGAATACATTTATAAACGAAACGCTTGACTTTTTAACTTTTTTTTCTTTACTATCCTCTAAATACTTCAAAAATTACGTCCTTAATTTTCGTCTGAATTTTGAAATGTTTTGAAAATGCCGTATATTTCAGAGGTAATAAATTCTATCGTAAAATTGCTGATTTTATTTCGAATTTCATCATCTTACTAAAAATTTCCAAAAAATAGCTGACAAAAGTCAAAGTAGTGAAGTTTATTCGACGAGAAGATCATGTTGGGAAATAAAATTTTGAACATCGAAGAAGTATAAATTATTTTATATTTTTCTTGAGAAAATGATGCATAAGGTATGTAAGACTTTTGATTTGAAAAAATAAGTCGTCTTTTCTTTTCCCTAAATCATGACAAAGTATTGCGAAAAACATATGAAAAAGGCATTCAAATTATGCATACAAAACTCCAAATCCACGACATTCAAAAATTCTTCATGCGTTGAATTCCGCAGTGACCAATTCAACTTTTTTAAGAATGGTAACTTCTCAGATTGTTATGTTTTTCTTCATTTTCAAATATTGTCGTAGAAAAGTAATGTTTCCCTTTATTAATTTTCATATAACACAAAAAAAAATCACAACTTTCGATACATGCAGCATTACTTGCTCATTTTTGATTCGCACATTTTTCGCAGAAAAAATCCTAATTCTAACACACAATGGTTTAGCATTGTTAGATTAAGGAAAAAAAATAGTGATAGCCTCATTAAAAGTAGTGGCATATTTTGGCAAATTTTAGAGATTAATGAAAATTTTGATTATGCGCAAATTTTTAAATCTCTGAATTATATGCATATTTATGTTATATGGATTACAAATCTCGTACAAATAAATTATTTCATTTCAGCACAATCAAATGTAAAGTATTGCAGAAGCGCGTATTTCTTCAACGATAGTAAACTGTCAACAATTGAATAAATGATTCAAATTAAAAGAGATGACTTGATAAAAAGTAAAAAACTAAGTAATAAAATTCTATGCCAACGATGTTTGAAATATTAGTGCGAAATTCTGGATCATATAAAATCGACCAGATTTCGCTATTAACATTGATCATCCTTGTGTTTCTTAAAATCCAAAAAAAAATGAATGCCAACCTTGGGATCTGGGGAAAAAAAAACTAAAAAGAAATAGCCTGCAAAATAAAAGCATCATAATCAACAAGCCAAAACGATGTTTGAAAAGAAAGCAAAATCCTTAAATAAATCATTCTATTTCATATTTTAATTATTTAAATTATTGACTTTGGCTAATTTAATTCCACCAGTTCATCACATAACTATAAATCCATGAAAATTAATTATTGTGAAATTGAAAATAACTGAATAAAAACAAATATAATTTATTTCCAATATGAACGTATTAAATTCCGAATATCATTTTTATTCGGAAAAAAATTTTTGTTATCATCGATTCCATATCATGAAATCAGTCGGTTTTTTTCAAATTAATTTCATGTTCGATTATTTTATTTGGTAAATTCATCAACTTTGTAACTTTTAATTTTTTTAGAAAAAAATCAGAAAAACTAAAACTTTAACGAATGTAATAAATCTCACTTGAAAAAGAATATCAATAGAGATATAAAGCATAAACATAACTGAAGGAGAATGCTATACAAATATCGGTAAATACCGAACAATGATGTTCTGAAATATGCATGTAAAGTCGATGTTTATTAAGGAAAGCTACAAAACTTATTTGTAAAAATTGCATGTCGATAATTCTAACATAAATATGTTCATATAATCAAAGTATTGTATCTTAAAATTATTTTATTCTCGTCATCTTTAGTTCTTATTACCAAGTTTTATCTTCAAAAGTAAAATACCGAAAACTAATTTGCTGGCAAATGTTTCGGATCTGATAATACCTATGTTTAATATCTGGAATGTTGTAAAGATCTTCCCATGGCTGTCACAAATACATCAATTCTCTATCAACAATTCCTTTCCAAACCTTCATTGGGAAAAAATTTATCATGACAAATTTGTTCAACATGAGTAATGTCTGCCAGTCTAATTAGCTTAGCTAATCAAGGAAAAGATCTTAAACCTTCTTGATGAGGTAAAAGAACTCAACATATCATCGAGAAAGGAATGACAACAATATGAGATTAAGAGGTGGATTATAAAAGAGAAGGTCGAGTGCTTCAAACTATACATAAGTATACTTGAATCAATCAATCAATCGAAATTACCTGGAACTTATATAAAGAACGATAATACCGCAGGAAAAAACACGCAGCAATAGTTGACGATAAAAGTATTTACTTAATGGATATCGAAAAGAAAATCATTATTATTTCGAATATTTGTCTTGATGATTTCGAACTAGCGATGCAACATTTAAATCAATAGATTCAAAATACGGAACAAAAAGAGAATTACCAACCAATTATCATTTAAAATCAACTTACCCCCACTATTAATGCAATTTTCAATGGTGATCCGAAATAAACGCGAGAATTGCGAAGTAGCTTCAATGCAGCACTTCATCTCTGAAAAGTTCCCGACGTCCGAAAATTAAATTATCTAACTTCATATCTAAAAAGAAAGATTTTATTAGCTATGGGGGTTATGGTATCTCTCCAGAAAATTATGAATTGATAAGAAAATGTTAATTGATAAATAAGCTATATACGGGAAGACTAAATGAAAAAACTTTGTATTTTTGAAAGAATTTACGAAAGGTTCCAGCGCTATCAAAAAAATAAAAAAATCATTGTAAAAACATAAAGTTACTATTCTTAACAGTAATCGAAGGAAAAAGAGAATAGAAATGAAAATATTTTCGAATCAAAGCCTATTTAAAACGAAGAAAAGCATATATTGAAATTTTAAGGAACACTAATCTATTCAAAATTTCTTATCCTTTCTTTTTCCTTTCTTTTGTTGACATTTCTTTTTGATCGTTGACAAAACTGAAAGAATGAATTCTGCTTAGTTTTCACAAATTTCTTCAATTTTCTTCTTTCACTCACATGTGAAACGAACCTCAAACTTGGGCATTTAAATTTTCATTACAATAAATTTGATAATATACTAACGGACGTAATAATTACAATATCTAAGGACAAATTTAATCACGACACCCATACGAACAAAAATGGAAGGTTATCCCAGCGACCTCGTTGAAGCGTATCCCTAGAAATATTTTTGATGTTCTCGATTCTCTTATCCTCAAATATGGAAAATTCTGTTTACACTTCTGAGATTAAAGAATTAGTCTTTGTTAGCACGTGTGAAATGGAGCTCTTTATTAGAGCACATATATATAGAGATGATCAAATTTAACTTACATCTACATTATAAACTAAATATGTAAGTACAATACCAGAACAAGAAATTACTGATTATCCTTCACCTTGTGATTTTAGCGACACTCAGGAGGCGAGAAGGATTTAAAGTCTAATCTTTCAGACTGATCTTAAAAGGTACAGATGTCCTACAGCGCGAATTAACTGCATATCATACGACATCCTCACAACAACAGATCGACAACAATTCTATCTTTTCTCTCGATCAACTTTTTCACCCCACTCATTTTCTAGGAATTTCTAAGGTATTAATACTATTTCGCCATTAATTGGTTTTTATTGTATATTACTGGAAGGATTTTTACGCAATTTCCGTGCTATTTTTTTCAATTCTTCTAAGTACTCCTCTTGCCATATTTTGCAGAAATGTTGTAACTTTCCCCAAGTATTTTGGTAATGATTGATTAATTATTGCTGAACGAAGGCATTTTGTATCTAGATATGTTCGATTCGTCATTTCACGTAAATTGTTTTCATATTCCAATCAATTCTCAGCATTATAGCCTAGTCATAAAAAATCCCCAGGACATAATTTTTGCTGTTTATCCTTTTTCTAATCTACCAACAATCATTCGTTTACCAAGAACCGAACATATCTAGAATTCAATTTATCATCGTGGTGAAAGGAATTCACTCCTTCCAAGAGATTCGTTTTCGCTGCTCTCTTTATGTTCTCTTTATTACTTCAATCATCCTCTCCTTGAAACTTTTGTGCAAAGGACTTTTAAGGTAATGAATTGCCACTTTAGTAGCCCTTGTTCTTGATTGCTCTTCTCTTGCTAGAAGCTAGAACAAAGTTCCTGTCATTATCGGATAACACAAAATCTGGATATCTCCTTCGGCTAACATCTCTTTCATCATTGCATGAAAGTTTCGACAGACATGTTCCTCATAACTTCAATATGAATGACTCTTGTGACTTGTGACTAGGCAAGTGAATACAGACCCCAGAACTTTGATCAATGTTAAATCCAGAACAAACGAATCACTAACTGTCTGCTTTTCCTCGCGATTTCAGCGATATGTTCCGTCATAATCTTCAGATGATGGACATGAATTAAAGAAAACAATAACACCATCCTTTTATCAAGCCCTATCCATTCTTCTCCATTCTCTCCACATTAATTATTACACTGTCCATCCTGTAAATTCTTCAAAATGTTTATTATCTGTGTGAGTTTCAAAACAAATAAGATAAGTGACTGCTAAATTAAGATGAGTGACTGCTAAATTAAGATGAGTGACTGCTAAATAATTTCTTGCTTAAATTTGCCTATAGTCATTCGTCTATATTACCTTAGTTGCTACGTTAATAACAAATAAACTCATTGCATCATTTTCAAAACGGTACGTAGCATAATTATTACTCATGAGTTTATCCTATTATTCTAAGAGAGAATATTGGATAAATGAAAAAAACTAAACGGTAAAGATGCTTACTCGTTAAATGATATTCAAATTGTTTCACTATAATTTAAAAATATTTCGAAACAAAGAAGCATCATAACAAAAGAAGAGATTTAGGAAAGACATCGACATGACAATATAAAACATTTTGTTCAAGAGAAATTATTTGTAAAAAAGAGAATGGGACAGGATACATTTTAACATCAAAATCTATTTAAAGCTTCATTATGAAAATATCAAAAAAGCGTACAATTAAATCTGAGCAAATTAGTAATCAAAGTTTTATCTTCTTTCTTTCCTTCTGCAATAACCCCAAGAATAAGGAGGAAAAAATATTCGTCAAGTGTTCCTTCTCACCTCATTTTCTTTGTATTAATTTGAAACATTACCAATCAATACTTTCCTTTTTTTTAATCCTGAATACTCTCCTCTTTTTCGGCTGCAACATTTCATCAATACCATCAAGTTATTTTCAAATTTCTAGGTATCTATTCAATGCATACGCTGTCTAAGATGAATGACTGATTGATCATTCAACAAGAATGATATACGGCCGGATGAAAAAATTAGTACGAATTTCACCAAATGAACATTAACGATCCACTACAGTAGTCGAACTAATCTTGATCACTCCTATCATTATCAGCCGTCATAATCCATTGATATTAAAATTTTTAAAATTTACTTTCAAATTTCAGTTATATTTTTTTGGAAGTTACTTTCTTTTTACATAATGCTATCTTAGTGAATCGAAATGATATCACAAAATGGATATCATTGAAACTTTTCGATTCAAAATAGCTAATTAATCAACAAAGATTATTTCCTTCATTGAATTGTATGCATATTTGTCAGTTCTCCTACTTCTTCCACAATGAAAATAGAGCTTAATCATACTAAAAATTTATTTACCGGAAATATATTACAATAATAACTATCAATTTTATTCAACAATAAGTATCGCCGAATTTATGATCTTTCTCGTATCGGTTTAATGCCAACATATTTTACATCGAGAGTAGCATTTGTAGCATTTCTATTAATTATAATTGTAAGAGGTCTGTTACTTCTGCAATAGAATGATTATTAAAGATGCAAGAAAAATAATATAATTATTTTAAAGGAAAAGTTGAAGAAAATTTACTTCCACGGCAAAAATTCTTCGCTCATATGATTGCCAAAGATTAATGCCATGATCAATTTTCTATGATCTTCGGGCATGCCATGCCATTTCAATGCTATCAATGGTAATTAATTCATTCCTCACAGCATCTTCATTGTTTAAATCGTTGCCCTAAGAGCAAATAAACTTTCATTATCTTAAAAATTTATTGAAAACCCATAATTCGTTCATATGTCTTTTTATTTCGATCATTATAACTGTGCAAATTCTTGGAAATTAACCAACTTCTGATATTGCCGATAATATAAGTATGCTGAGAATGCAGAATAATGGTGATATGTTGGATAAAAAAATGGTGTGGTTTTCATTGCTTCGGCGAATTTTTGTAATTGATACCTGAAAAAGAGATTTTGAATTTAATGCAAATGTATAATTTAATAGATAAAATTATGATTTGCACGAAAATCTCATTAATTTAACATCGCATATTAATAACTAATCATAAAAACTAAATACAAATCAAATAACTTTATAGAAAGCACAATAAATCTAAAAATAAAATGCAATATATTTTGATCACATTCATCTCTCTTTTGAACTGAATATACGTATATTTTCAAAATATCAATAGGAACAATCTGAACGATGAAAATATTAGACGAGTCATCTTATTGTCCTTGATAACCTGATATAATATGGTTCTTGAAACTAATCATTGACGATTATATCAACGAAAAATTATAGTTGCAAATTGTCTCGCTTTTTTTCAAAACTATTTTGCTTACAACATTTAATAATTTTTCCGTTGCAGAAATGGTAGACGAGACCACTTATTATTAGAATTAATAAAAATATTGTGGATGCTATATATTATGGATGCTATCGATGATCTTAATTATTTTAGTATTGAAATAAGAAATATTACAAAATTTGGTAACGCTTATTATTGAATGAAATTAATAATTGTTTTTGTTAATATTATTATTATTGTCAATATTTTCAATAAAATTACTTTAGTGTGATAATTCAATTTTTATTTTGTAATCAGTAAAAGACTGACGTACTTGATTATTTTCTAACACATTAAAAGAATTGAAAAATATACGGTTCAAAGTTATTGGTTAATAGCTATTTTAATTTGTAAAATTTCATTTTTTTTTATGGAATTTAATCAATTTCATAAAAATGTTGCAAAACCGTAATTATAATATGAAATTATTTTTGAAAAGAATACAACTGAAATATCTAAAATGATGTGTATAAGGTTTTAAATTACGAAAGAAATTAGATTTGTATAACAAATAAGTGCATTATTGAAATTTGCTCAAATACATGAAGCAAACTCAAATATATGAAGCAAATTTGACAGTAAAGTTCCATTCCATCAAAAATTTTGGCATTTGAATTACAAAAATTATTTAATATTAATTAATCGATAATTGGAAGACAGAAATTTCCGTACTATCGGCATAAGAGGACAGGCGAATGCTACAAAAAAACATAATATTGCGCCGATTATCATATTTTAATTACGTTAATTTAAATAAATGATATTCACAATCATCAAAACATGAAAACAATTTAATTGATCAGAAACCAATGTTACATCCAATTAAATTATTACAACATCAATTTCAAATCAATGTCATATGAATGTTGTAATAAGAGTGACAGATTATGATAAGCCGCGAATTAAAAAAACAACAAATAATGAAAACATCCAAATGATGTTTCCAAGCGATTTTCAAAAATTGTCAAATCAAATGCAAAAATTTTCTGTCACATTTTAGACAAAAAATTGTCTTTACGATAGGATATTTAAGTAGAATAAAAATTTATTTTCACTCATTTTTATTGAAAGATAAACAAATTTAAACCTGACAGTGTATTATTTTACATTCGCTATGCTTTCAACAAATTTTCTTAGTTTTTATTTTTGATTTTGTGATGGAATTAGCAAATTGTGATTAGCGAAATGCTAAGGTTTTTGAAGATTTAAATCATATTTTCAATGCTCATCGAATTTAATTTCATGCATTAAATATATTTACATTTAAATTCAGTATCCTTCGCTTTATTAAAATGTCAATTGCGAAAAATGCCTCAACAATTAATGTTTTGTATATTCGGCATGCTATTATTGTTAGCAACACGGAGATCATCATATAGTTTCAGAAATCTGTATCCTTTCAAATAATTCTTATCAATTTGATCAGAAAAGTGAAAATTGGAAATATTTTTTGCGATTACCTTTCGCCTAAAATTGAATGATCAATTCACGTAATATATCATAGAATTAAAGAAAGCTGAAAGTGAAAACGATAAAGGAAAACATCGTCTAACATGGAAATAAATACTTTAAAATTCGCAGCGATATAAATATGTTTTATAGAAAATTAATTTATATGAAAATTAATTTCACAATTGAAAATTTAAATGTAAAATTGTTGGTCTAGCTTTTTGGTAAAGTATGTTTAAATTAATTTATTTCAGCTTTGCTTCTTAAATTTTTGATATTTCGAAAACAAAAATGAAATTTCGAGAACAAAAACAATCGTTTAGCGATTCAATCATGAGGATACTTATACAATGATGCCGACGATATAATTGATAGTGCTAAAAATAAAGTGCATCTTGATAAATTGATATGATCGATTATTAATATACAACAATTAAAAAATCAAATAGCATTTGATTTTTCTTTTGTTATGTTTGAAGTTTTTTAAATGTTGGATAAGATTAAAATTTAATTTGATTAATATTTTCGATATTCGTTCATTTCTTTCTACTACAATTATTTTTATTTATCAAATTGAGTGGGAAAACTTTGAAAGCTATATGTTTCGGTAACAGAGAAGGCACAAACAAAAATAAAAATTCTTTTTGTTTGTTGTTAGAATAACATTCGGATGATACAACTCTTAATAGTATAAACAAGGATGTTTATTGTAATGTAAATAAGATTAGTAACCATAAATCACCGCATTTGTTGTCCGTCTTGTAGAACTTCAATCCTCGTAGATTTAGGCTATTAATACCATCCACAAGATTTTTATTAAATTTAATAATAAAAATATCAATTTTTCTTGGATCAATAGATAAGATTTTCAAATGCAAAATCTATAAAAACCAAGTATCACTTATTTCTTCAACTATAATCTGCTGCTACTCAATATTAAACTCGAAATAGAATGTGTAAAACTTTGATAAGTTATCCGACGATGTTAATCGAAAAACAGTTTATCAATAATAGAAAATGATTGTATGAATAAGCACGCGAGTATTCAATTACGATTCATACATATCATCAAAATACATACTGTCAATTAAATTTAGTAAAAAATGAAATGATAAAAATGAAATAATTCTATGATACCATAACATGAAAACAAAAGCTACATTCATAGTAAACAAAATTTACTCTCTACAACTTTATACACATTTATCGAGATTCTCGTAGAGAATCTATAATACAAAGGTAATATCCATAATTTAACACTTCTTGTGTTTCAACATTGTAGGATATTCAAGCCATACAATTCGATATTACTGGTGTTTATATCATCAGAAAATTTTTGAAATTCTCGAACAGCCTCGAGTAAATCAGGTTGAGAAATAGCGTTGAAAATATCTTTGAGAAATCGTGTGATAATTTTATCACATCTCTGCAAAATGAAATATTACGCAAATATATGATGAACATGCATATAAATGAACATATTCATGAACAGAAGAATGAAGCAAAATGGAAATACAGTAAGGATGATTAGATCTATTTAGAATACTTATGTGATTGAATTAAATAATTGATGCTCTTACCTTCAGTTTTTCTGCTCTGATAGCTTTGATAGCACGTTCAATTTGTGGTATCCGAACCTCTTTTACTTCATTAATTGAAATATTACTAGGTAAATCGTCCTGAAGTAATATTTCTGCTGGTTTTGAAAGAAGTATCATAACATCTTTTAATTGTTCATCTGACCATTCTGATAAATGATAATCAGCGCCATATACCGCACAAATGAACGGAAGATATATTTCTTGTGGCAAATATTGTCCACATTTGATGATGTATGCTAAATGAATTCTAATTAAACCAACCAAAACAATTCAAAAGATTTATTATGTAATGGAAATCTAAGGATGAGATTCCTTGATGATATACGATACAAAAGTATAATGCCAAGAATACAATTTTTTGATCGAACTTATGTAATTCAAAGATTACTATAAATTCAAATTAATACTTTTAATCGACTTAGAAGCAAGTTTAGCTCAAATAACACTTAGAAGATAAAAGACAAACCGTTCATAATCAAATATTCTATACATTGTAACCGTTTGCAAAATTGAATTGCTGGTATTTGTTGCAAAAGCGGATCTATCAAAGGGATACTTTGCAGTAATATTTGTTGTGCAACATCATTATGTTCTGACATCTGAAAATGTCAACTCTCTTTTACACTTTCTTCAATCATTCGTAAATTTTTCAGTTACTAAATTTTTACTTACTTCTGCGGGCCGAGATGAAGCAATTGGTACAAAAGCTGAGTTCTGTTGTGATGAAATAGGGAGAGTGAAATTTTCTGGAAAAGGAATTTTCATAGAAGCAGGGATTTCTTGCGATGAATTGACGAGATTATAATTTTCTGATGGTGAAGTAGCATGAATAGAATTGCGTTCTGTAACTCTCGAAGCATTTGTATCATTGCGTATATCTGACATATTTACTGCTTGTTTTTCTGAAATAAAATAGCGATGTATCATTCGCTTATTTCAAAAACAAAGTATCAAAGAGAATTTGATATAAATAGAATTTACCTATTTCATCCATTTTTCCAATTTCATAGTTTTCGTTTCAGAATTGCCTGCAATTATATTATTCACTTTATGGTATTGAATAATTACAATATAAGGGATACAATCTAAAATTTTAACGAATTAATGAACTTACCGATTAAATTCCTTCTTTTTTGCTTACAACACGCAAGTAATCCTCTTCATTATTTTCATGATTTACATGATCATCATGAAATGATGAAATTCGCAAGCATCCATTAGTTGTATCAGCATTTAATCGAAATCTCGCTCTACAGCCCAAAGGAAGATAACTTTGATTTGGCCGTTTTCCTCCTCCTGGAAAAATGAATATATTATAATAACTTTTTGATTTTTCGTATAAGAAAAGTTTTAGGAGTGTCTAATAAATTCAAGATTTGGATTTGGCGTATTTCTTAATTCGAAATTAATTATCGTAGAATAATCGCAGCAAATGCAACGTAAGGTTTTTATTTTACTTAAAGTTCAATAGCGTAATTGTTACATTTTATGGAAATGTTGGGACAGTAAATAGCAACTTGGACTTACTTTATAATTGTTCTGGCATAAAAATCGTTGATAATCTTGGCTCATCGTTTTAAAAAATTTGTTAAATTATAAAAGATTTTTTTTCCTTTTATTTCGTTAAAAATTATTTCTGCGAAAAGATATGTTTGTAATTTATTTATTATTTAATGACATCGAAAATGGTCGACTGGTTTGATCCCTTGAAATTATTCATTTCAATACTATCTACTAATTCTTCATGACATTAAGATAGCAACAGCTGGCGTATTACAATTTCTATGATATAAGAGATTGCTGCCACTACCCATAATTTAATGCTTTAAAAAAAAATCAAATTGAGCAACCGCAAAATACAAAAAAAAAATTTTTTTTTTCTCAAAACGACCTCGTAAATATGGTATGTGTTATCAAAGAAGAGGAAGAAAGAGGAGATAATTACTGATTTCAATCATTTGCTATTTCATTTGGCTAAATCTGTCAAAAACAAAAAAAAAAAAATTTATAAAAATATAAAATTTCCTAAAAATAGATCTCAAAATTTTTCTATTAAATTTTAATTTCTTAAAAATTTCAATTTATAATCATTTAGAAATGATTGCATACTTTCAACTATGTTTTATTGAGACATAAAATCATGCATTATTTTAATATAAACTTTGATTTTTTGAATAAAAATAATTCTAAGAATTGATTCATTAATTTTTCAATTACAATTTATATTTAAAGCTAAGATTTAATCAATAATGGTATCTGTCAACTTTGTTAAATGAAAATTTATTTATTGTTTGGTTCCTATTGCCCAGAAGGATTATTTCTCGATCCGCTAACATTAATTAGCATACACATGATAATAATTTGCCCTTTCCAAATCTCTCCAATGTGATACTTACAGCTTCAGCATACTGACCAATGGTCTAGTAGCCGACATAATAGAGCGATATGCGCAGTTGGCAAGCCGGGTGGTGGAAGAAATGATATGGCTAAGCCGTAAACAAATCATTTATCAACTGCAACAGCTTTTCTTGGATCAATATCAAATTCTCTACACCATTTCCTTCATCTTAACTGAACAAATAAATGACATTTGAAAATTGAAGACTTCATTAGGCCTAAATAAAAGCCTATACATATACAGCTGCCATAAAATTGACTCTAGGCTCTTCTCGATCACAATCCAATAGGAAGTGAAGTGGAATAAAGGATGAATTATGCACTTTTATGCAGAGCGGTATCATTAATGCAATCGTAAATATTATCAAATGATTTTGATCTGATAGGATAAAGATATCAAATATTCCTCTATATAATTTTCCACAAGATGAAAAAGATAGACAGCCAGAATTTGGAACTCATTGGATGATGAAAAGTTGGTAATTCTCGAGAGTTTAAGATTTCCGAAAGTATAAAATTTAATTTTTCAATTATTCGATAAAAAATCTCAAGGAGATTGAAATTTTGCATAAGTTAATTTCTTATGAAATATTTCAAATCCAAAATTTCAATATACTTTGGAAGATACTTTCAACATTAATATTTCTTAATTCTACTAAAAATTTAATTACTATTTTGCGCCAAATGCAAAAATTGATGATTTATATGTACACTTTATATTATTTCTTTTATTTTTTCTGCTAAAAACAGTTTGAAAATCAAAAGTATTCTAAACAACGTTTTACTAAGAGTTACCGATATTTATTACAATGAAATACAACATGTTTCACTGTATGATTTTACAGTAATATTACCTTACAGTAATCCTAACGCATTACTGTAAGATGTTGAGATATCAAATTTAAATTATAGTTAGCTATTTGAAGATGTTATTTCGAAATTATATCAATATTTTTTTGTAATTATTAGATAGTTATTATGAAAAGAGAGAGAGAGAAAAAAATTAATGTAACCTCTCTTGCGTGGATTTCCATAGTGTGCACAATGGAACACTATATATTTATATTTGAAACGTTCAATAACTTTTCCTTCACCGTCTCGAAGTACTTCCGAGCTTGCTACACGATAAGGATAATTTCCAACAATTTTGTATGCTTCAAAATATTTTCCAAATTCATCGAAGCTAAAAATGAAGGAAACAAAAAATTATAGTTGATAAAATTTTGTCACAACTTCTTTTTTTTAATTTAGAGTTATACTTTTACAGACAAATGATACCTTTGAAATGTAGCTCCGTCATAAATATGTGACGCTTGAAGTAGCAATTCTTCACGTTCTAGTGCTTGAAATGTTGAAAATGTTCTGCAGTCATGTTTTTGATAAAGTTTTAAGAATTGCGATTCAGAACGTTTTCGACAAACTTTAGCGCTTGATGAAGCTAAAGCTAAAATTTCGTTATCTTAAAATTAAAAATACTTGTAGAAAAATTGATAAATATTTTTAAAAAATAAAAAAACGGAAAGATTGAAAATCTCCAAAAATAAACTTTTTCAAATAGATCATCAATTCTTCATTATCTTTCATATTATGAATATCCTCACCATTTTGGTCAATTGACATTTTTCGTATGAGTTCTTTTCACCTAATATCATTTTATCAGTTTGCATTTCCAATTTTTGATTTTGTTCATTTTTAGAAATATTTTTGCTGCTTAGATTAACAAGCTTTTCATCATTGGTACTGTCAAAATATGGTAATGTAGTAGTCGTTTTCGTTTCACTTCTACTTTGCCAGAAATCGTCATCTAAAAAAAAATATTCTCATTTATAACGAATGCACATCTTTCCAAAAATATTTGCAAATCATTGGAATGATATATCAGATGAAGAAAGAATATGAATATGCTTACGAAAGATCTGTTCAATTGATTGTGGTTTACGTCTTCGACAAAAATCTCTTCTCATTGTTATTTTTGGAAAAGGATTCACTGAAAATTTTTAAATTCTTAATTTTTTACCATTATAATAGCAATAAATTTCAATTTTCAATTCTAATTTTTTGCTATATTATTAAAAACTTCTATAACAAATTTCTTAATTAATTCAAAAACATATTTAATCACATTTTAATGATTTCATACATATTATATATATACTTTCATATCACTACTTGATATCGTTCATACATATTATATATACTTTCATATCACTTCTTGATATCGTAGAATTATTTATGTTACAATTAGTTTCACTGAATTTTTGTTACACTTCAGAGTGCATCTCTAACTAACGAATTATTTTTGCTACCGTAATCTCTTACTCTCTTCTTATTTTGCATACAATTCAATGATGATTGCAGTTGTAAAAAAGAATTATTTCTTTGAATATTATTACAATTGCCAGAAGTTTTCATTTCATTTTCAGTTTGATTCATCAATGCATTCATTGTAGCAGTTTCTACTGCATTTCCCTTTTCGGCTGTTGAAATCCTCTCAAAAATGCAATTGCGATAGAGTATTCAGAATTATGCATCCTCCAATACGATTCAGGATTAACCATCTGCCAATTTCTTTCATTTTTCATTCTTCCATTTTCATCATTCATAATCATTGAATGCTGCAAATTAATGCATTCAGTTATTGCTACATTTCAATTTGTTGTCATATGTTTTCAAAATGGATGAAAATTTGTGATATATTCAGCAAATTCGAATATTTCATGATGTTTACGTCGATCTTTCTAGCTTCTTTTGCACATCGCTCAATTAGCAACGCGAGTTGTTTTTCCGCTTCATTTGAAGGTTCCAGCGATTCCATTTTAAGTTGAAATCAAACTGTGGAAAAAATTTCGTCGATTCAGCAAACTGAAATCAATTTCAACTTTTTCACTTACCACGTATAAATTGTGATATGGCTGTAAGAAGTAATGATAATAATAAAGATAATAATGATAATAATAATAATAATAATAAAAGAATGGAACTTTTTTTCTTATTACGTACAGTACACTCAAGACTTGGATTATTTAGAATATTTTTTGCTGAATATCTATGATCATTGAAAAAGAGAATAAAATAGATTCTGAAACTAAAATACGATTTAAAAATCAATGATGCATTTTGTTAACATTTTATTAACTATTAATTTCTGAATCTTAGTAAAAATTATATCGTTTTAACTAATTTTTTTGTCGAGGAAGTTTTTCAAGAATCCTAATCTGTTTCATTAATCTGATTGATTATTAATTTTCTATGCCTTAAAAGATATCATCGCGAAACGTAATATTTATTTTAATAAAAGAAGTAATATTAATTGTGATTGCTTCAAACGATTAATTAACAAAACTAAGCTAGAAAAGAGGTAAAACTGCTATCATCTTGGAAGAGAGCATTAGTTATCATTATCTTGCAGATCAAAAAGTTTCCAATGATGAGTTTTAAAATTCAATTTCTAATCACTTTTTAATTATTTATGCACAGACATTCTAATCAAAAAAACAGTGCAAGCAAATTTATATCAAATTTGAGAAAATCGACTTAGAAACTAATTTTTGCCGATTGAAAGTTAAATTAAATATTTGATGATTCAAATATTTCTGTTAATTATTTACCAGAAATGAACCAAATGATCACAATTAGGCTAAAAATTTATTTAAATAATCCAAATGTTTTGTTCTAATTAGAACTTCATTGGGTTTTTATTTTCATTAAATTTAAATTTTTAATTTAAAAACATTTATCTTTTACAAACTATTCAATTGGGAAAAAATTTGAACAAAAAATTTCGTAAGATTTGAGCAAAGCAAAATTTATAGAAAGTGAAAAAGAAGCGAAAGATATTGTAGGGAAAACTGTTAGTAGGTCATAAAAAGCAGAAGAGAGAGTGTAATGATGAAGGTCAGAGGTTAAGGTCAGAATACTGTAAGGAAAACTTTTAGTATATCATACAAAATAGACGAGAGAGTGTAATGATGAAGGGTCAGGGAAAATAAGCTATAACTGAGAATCAGAGAGACGTAATAGTAGAGATAGTCAACTATAGTTTCGTGTTTTGGCTCTTCTGTGGTTGACATCGTTGACAGTAAAAGTTGCATTTTTTGGCAAACATAGGAGAAGCGATAGAGAGAGAGAGAGTGGACAGAGGTAGAAAGAGGAATTTTCATTCTGTCCACCACTCTCTAACATTCTCATTCTCCTTTTTTCACTGATCATTTCATTATATACGCCAAAAATGGTCCTTCTGAAGATGAGGTTAAAGTATGAATATTTGGTATATGCATGCAACTACAAAGCATCAGTGTATTTAGAACGATTTCGAAATGAAATATAGAATCCTGACGATTTCGTATCTGTCTTATAAGCCATTCTAAAAATACATCCATTTGCAAGTATTATTTTTTGCTATGGAAAAAAAATTAAAGTAACTAAAGTTTGCATTTCGCAATTAGAATATGAAAGATGATTTTACAAATTAAAAATTAATTATATATGGCAATTCATCGAAATCCCTTTTCTATCATTTGCAAAAAAAAAAAAAAAAAAAAGAAAAAGAGATGTCAACTGTAAAGATGAGATTTTATGCTTAATCTACGAATGACCACTGTCCACTACCCCATCTTTGGCTGCAGACTGACATCACCTCTCTTCTTTCTTACCCCATGAGAATTTCTCTTGCTTTTCTTCCCACCTTTAACATCTCTCTTTTATTTTCGTTAATTTCTTTTCTTTTTGATCCTAATGAGATATTTTTAATGAAATAATGAAATTTCATTTTCCAACTTTTATATTTAGTTTTGTCTCAAAAATTTCAACTTTTTTTTGTAAGTTTTATAAACTTTTTAATGAAAATAATATTAAATGACCTTATAGGTTAGAGATAAAAAAGAGGAAAAAGACAGTAAGCACAAGAATATAGAAGTATGTAAAAACTTTTTAATGAAAATAATATTAAATGACTTTATAGGTTAGAGATAAAAAAGAAGGAAAAAGATAGTAAGCATGAGAAGTATAGAAGTATATATAAACTTTTTCAATGAAAATAATATTAAATGACCTTATAAGTTAGAGATAAAAAAGAGGAAAAAGACAGTAAGCACAAGAAGCATAGAAGTATGTAGAAACTTTTTAATGAAAATAATATTAAATGACCTTATAAGTTAGAGATTAAAAAGAGGAAAAAGACAGTAAGCACAAGAATATAGAAGTATGTAGAAATTTTTTAATGAAAATATTAAATGACCTTATAGGTTAGAGATAAAAAAGAAAAAAAAGACAGTAAGCACAAGAATATAGAAGTATGTAGAAACTTTTTAATGAAAATAATATTAAATGACCTTATAAGTTAGAGATTAAAAAGAGGAAAAAGACAGTAAGCACAAGAATATAGAAGTATGTAGAAATTTTTTAATGAAAATATTAAATGACCTTATAGGTTAGAGATAAAAAAGAAAAAAAAGACAGTAAGCACAAGAATATAGAAGTATGTAGAAACTTTTTAATGAAAATAATATTAAATGACTTTATAGGTTAGAGATAAAAAAGAAGGAAAAAGATAGTAAGCATGAGAAGTATAGAAGTATATATAAACTTTTTCAATGAAAATAATATTAAATGACCTTATAGGTTAGAAATAAAGAAAGAGGAAAAAGACAGTAAGCACAAGAATATAGAAGTATGTAAAAACTTTTTAATGAAAATAATATTAAATGACCTTATAGGTTAGAGATAAAAAAGAAGGAAAAAGACAATAAGCATAAGAAGCATAGAAGCAAGTAATGGTCAAGAAATAGTAGGGAAGTAAAGGAGCAAAAAATATGAAACCACAAAGCGCCGCCGCTATCTATTGCAATAAATACACTATGTTGCCAAGCTGACCACTAAATCAGCTGACCGATCATCGAGCCATCATTGTCCACCTCCCCCTTTCCTTATTCATCTCTTCTGAATATGCGTGGGTGGAATTGAGGGATGAGGAGGAGAAGAGGGGAACGTAGGACGGGGAGATTCTCGAAATTCTTTCAATTATTTTTTATTATGCTAAACTTGCAATCATTCAATAACAAAGATGGTAAAAGTTGGAAATATGAGAATGAAGGAGAAGATGTAGGTGGGAAATGAGGTCATACTCCAATAGTACTTTAAGATGTCGATAGAGATAAGGTCATATTCCAAATAGCACTTTAAGTAAGATTTGGGAACTGTTTTGGAGTGTGCACTTCCAGGGAGTTTCAAAGTTTCAAAACTCTGCCAATTTCTTCATCTTATCATTTCGAGGAGGCGAGGTGATGAAGAAGGAGAGAATGGATAACGACCCGCTGAATAGGTAAGATTGAGAATTTTTATGGAATACATCTATCTCCATGGAGAGTTTCGAACACAGACCAATTTCTCGATCTGATAGTCTGGAAAAGAGAAGATTGCGAAGGAAGGAGTAAACAATGGTCGATCGGTCAGCTGATGTTATGGTCAGCTTGTGCAGCATATATGCATTTATTATTGCAGAGAGCAGCGCTTTGCATTCATTTTTTTTTCGTGCGGTCCATTCCTCCTCTACCACTCTACATCCATTTCTTGATGACCATTTACTTCTATACTTTTTACACCTACAGACACAAACTTTCTCGTTGATCCCGATAAGGTCATTCAATATTCAAATGCAAAGATTTTCTGAGCTCAAATTGAAATGTGATAAAGTACAAAAATGAAAGCTCATTACAATTGAAACAAACTTCTATTTTATTGAAGCGAGAAAGAGAGATATTAAGAAGTAAAAGATCGAGAGTAAAAGGAATTAATTGCTCGAGATTCAATCAACAAATAGTGTTGTTGCTGTTGCTGCTGTTGTTGCTGCTGCTGCTGCTGCTGAAGATGCAATAGTGGACAATGGTCAGTGAAAAATGAATACGAAATTCTCTCTATCTCTTTTTCTTTATAGTTGACATTTTTGATAACATTTTGATATCGTTTTTACTAATGATAACAGAGAAAGTTTAGATAGTTTATAATATATTTTTTGTTATCTATAATATTTGTTTTTTAATTTTCAATTTTTCCTAATTTAAATCGCAAACTTCAAAATTTTTTTATCACTAAATAATAAATTGATAGCGTAAGGGAAATTTTTGTAGGTAAAAAAATAAATCTATCAATTTTTTTTATCATTGATTTAAACAATGATAAACAATAAGATATCATAGATGGAAAATAATTAAATTATATGATCACTGATAGGTAAGAGAAATGATAAAGAATTATATGATCAGTGATAGATGAGAGTAATGATAAAGAATTCAAAAATAATGATCATAATTAATCTCAATTTAGTGTAAGAAATAAAATAAAATTTTCATTTTTTTTCAGAGTTTATGATTTTAAAAAGATTTATATTTTCTACGGCTAATCAATCATTCTTGATCAAAAATTATCTCAACTAAACCATAGATAAGCGAAACATTCAATTAATAGTTTTTTTTCGCCTAAATTTTCTCGAATCATTTAGAAATTTGATAATGAAGTTAAATTTATTATCATCAAAAAAAGAAAAACTTCATAAGTTGAAACAGAATTAAAATATAAAAATCAATTTTACTAAATTATCTATCAGCCAAGTTTAACAGTAATAAGAAGTATTTTTATTTTTAGGAATTTGGTGAATATTACTGTACTACATACAGTATATTCTAAACCAAGCTAATATACGGTCACATTGTAATTTCCAAGAAGCAAAAAAATAATTTAAAATGGTTTAATATTTATTGGAAAAAAAACAAAATTTACCAACAGATTTTGTGAAGGAGTTTGCAGAAGATCGGTGAGATCGAAGAAGATGAAGCGTTAGAATGAATTGGTAAGGATGGATGATGACCAAGAGGTCGCCGATTGCTGATGTAGTGGTCAGCTCAATAATTATACATTTAGCACAGCATAGAGATTGTGAATCTGTTTTTTCCTCTTCTGCTATTACTTCCTTCACAACTACTGATGATGTATCGTCATACATTACTTGTTGTTTTATCACAGACATCTTTAATAGACGATCAAAGCATGACAATGAAGATGACCGCTAACTTTCAAAAACAAATGTTATTGATACGAATAGCGGCATCAATGAATTGTTTTGTAATGTAGAAATTATCATATCAGCATCAAGTGAATTGTTTTCTAATATAGAAATTATCATACCGGCATCAAGTAAATTGTTTTCTAATGTAGAAATTATCATATCAGCATCAAGTGAATTGTTTTCTAGTGTAGAAATTATCATTTTCTTTTTTTCTGACTTATCAAAATATCCACAAATTGATAATATTAGCTTTGTTATCTGTTACTTTAATTAACGAAAATAAAATAAATAAATAAATATTTAATCAAATCAAATAAATGATAATTAATTAATTGATAATCTTTTCGTCTAATTTTTTTGTTAACTTCCATAAATTTGTTTTCTTTAATTAATTAAATATTTATCAAACGTAATTGTTATGATATGATACTTGAAATTTTGAAAAAATCATTTCTAACATATTTGTGCAAATTTTTCTTTTTAAGTTATGAATTTATTATTTTTAAGTAATTAATTTAGCATATAGTAAAATAATTAATTCTCTTAGAATATTGGATGAAATTTTAAAAACAAAAAACTAAAAATATTCTCGAAAAAAATGAATTAAATAAATTATATTAAAATATTAATTATTTTTAGACAAATAATTCAAACATTTTTTCCAAAAAATAATAACAAATAGTTATAGTAAACTTAAGTAAATATTTGAGTAAATTTTTTTAAATTATATAATTTTCTATAAAAATAATATATTCTCGAAAAAAAAAAGTCAGACAAATATTGGAAAAACGAGAATGAATTACTTATATTAGAAGAATGAATTATTTATATTAAAATATTGTATGTGAATTAAAAAAAAGAAATCAAGAAATTCTCGAAAATAAAAAAAACAAATAATACCATATTTTGAATTAATTCGTCTTTAAAATTATTGCATACATACATATATATATATATGTAAATTTTAAAAAAGAAAGAATTGAAATATTCTCGACAATATAAATAAAATAAGTAAATTGATGCTGTAAGGAATAATATTCTCGAGAATAAAAACGAATAAGGTAAGTTTTGCTAAAACATTATGCATATTAATATGCCAAAAAGTATATAGCATATATTATGTTCTAAGTTTATTTATCTCTAAAATTAATGGATATAGAAGTAAAGTTAAAAAAAAAAAAAAAAAAAAAGGAAAAGAGGAACGAATTAAAATATTTTCGAGAATAGAAAATGAACGAAGTAAGTTTTTATTAAAATATGATATAGATGCATAAATTAGTATGCCCAAAAATAGAAACAAAATAATTAAAATATTAAGTATGCAAGAAAAAATAAACAATAAAAATAAAATAAACAACTAATAGATGAGATACTGAGCAGCTGCTATTAAAAAAAAAAAATGTTAAAATGATATACAAGATTGCGATATTCGCTATGTATTTGTGACAAGAAGAAAAGATGATAAAAAAATTTTTGCCAATGAATTTTGTTAGGCTTTTGTCATCTAAATATATATAGTATTTGATGATAGTTGCAGGATGATGATGATGATGATGATGATGATGATGTTATCCAGCTGTTACAACCTGCCTATTTTAGGATAGATTAGATGGATGATTATGGTTATATTATAATTAGGATACATCTATTACATCTGGCATTTAATTATTTTCAGCAACCATTTATAAAAATTGTCAAAAAAAAAAATGAAAAAAAGGAAAAGAAATAAATCGTAAATTTTAATGTCATCTATTTCATATTTCATATTCCTATTATGATTTCCTGCTTCGTCTTTTCCATTTCCAATTCTTATTTCATTGATATGTTTTAGAAATTCTAAATTAATTCATATTCAATTATGATATTTCATCTTTTCACCTTGAATACAGCAATAAAAATGACAAATATTAATGAAATTTGAAATAGGAAATAATAGTAAAATATAAAATAAGAAATCAATAAGATTTGAAATGGGAAATAATGGCAAAATATAAAACAGAAATGGAAATGAAATATAAAATAGGAAATGCCGATGCAGTATGAAATAGGAAATAATAGTAAAATATAAAATATAAAATCAATAACATTTGAAACGGGAAATAACAGTAAAATATAAAATAGAAATGGAAATGCAAAACATGAAACAGAAGAAAAAGTATGAAATATAGAAAATGATAATGAAATAGGAAATGAAATTGAATAATAAAACGCAAAATAGAAATGAAAAAATACGAAATAGGAAATGATAATAAGCAAAAATTAATATATTTCAATTTCAAACCATTTCCATTCATAATGAATGTTATTTATTGATTTATTAATTTCAAATTAATTTTTCAACTCAAATAAATATAATACTGAAAAAGTCAATTTTTCGATTAAATTTAACAGTAATTAATTTTTAATAAATAAAATCTAATAGATAAAAATAATTACAAACACTTATGATTAGAGATTTATTTCGTTTAATATTAAATCATAAATCATATCAGTAAATTAATGATTATTAAAAGCTAATTAATATTAAGTTTAATCAAAATTGTAATAAAATTTCGTGAGAAAATTTTGATAGTACTATAGTATCATTAGAAATAAAAATAAATATATATTATGCATATAGCATACAATAATTATTTTTCATTTCAAGTTATTAATTTCAAGATTTTTATATCATCGAGATAAAAACTTCCAGAATAATAATGCATCAAAAGTACTAGTAGAAATAATCACAAATTTCAAATTTCTAAATTTATAAATTAGTTTTATTAACTAATCGGAAATCAAAATTTCAAATAATATAATCGTATTAGAATTTGATATAAAACAAGAATTTATATGAATTAAAATGAAATTGATTATTTTAGTAGCGCCAAAATTACTAAATTCACAGAGTCTTAAATTTTAACACTTGTAGTTTTAGGTATTCCAGAATATTTAAGTCAATATTTTAATTAAATACTTAATAAACTTAAATTAAGAATAAATCATGCAAAGTTTAATTTTTACGAAATCTCATTCCTATAACTATCTTCTTGCAACAATTAGTTGCAGAATTAATAAACAATTATTTAACAAATACAGGTGTAAAATGTTTGCTAAGTTTTTTTCGAAGTTTATTTATTTATTTATTTTTTGGCAGAAGATAAGAATAGAAAAAATTGCAAAATTACTTTTTGAATTACAAACAAAACAAATAATTTATCAAAAATTTTTTGAAATAATTTACAAACGAGCAAAACAAAGAAAAAAAATGAAAAATTTCGGATAATAATTTGAATTTGAAAACTTTAAATGTTTAAAAATAAATAATTCTTATTCCTATTATTATTAATTGTATTCCTATTATTATTAATTGTTTAGGTAATATTATTTTATAGTAAAAAATAAAATGTTGTAAATATTTTTAATCGAAATTTATTTAGAAAAATGTATAGAAATATTAATAGCATATAAAATTATTCGTATGATTAACATTTCATTTATCATTTTACATTTATATGTACGTTTTGAAAATATATGATTAAATATTGGGAAGGTAATATGTTGCATTAAAAATTTTTGTTATTAATTTACAAATATGCAAATTTAAATCAGTATTATCAGAAATGCTCATAAATTATTGATTTAATCAGGTCATCATTTTTACGTATATTTTAAAACTATACATCAGTTATTTTCTATTCACATTTCTTTATTAATATGGATTTTTTATAGTTATAAAATTGAGATTGAAGTATAATAATGATAATAATAATAATGATACAAATTGGAATAGTTTATATTCTTAAAAATTATTCTTTTCCTCTCTTTAAATATCATTTGTATTTTTGCAGAATTTTTTGATAATTTTAAAATTATCAACAAAGTTTATTAGAATGCACCTGGATATGTTCCAGTAGAGAGTTACACCTGGGCATGTTTTAATACAAACTTATCTGGATAAGTTTTAACAGAGTTCTAGAATAGTCATATTCTTAAAGAATTATTCGCTTCCCTGCCTTAAATATCATTCATATCATCGCAAAATTTCTTGATAAATTTTTTTAAAAATTATCAACAAAGATTGTTAAATGTGCCTGGATATGTTTTAATACAAAATTTACCTGGATGTATAATGCAGACTTACCTGTGGCATATTTTAGTTTAGAATTTAATATTGCCTAATTCAGTGTGCTATTTATTTGATAATTTTTTTTAACTTATTTTAATACTATCTTTTATAATGTTAACTCTCATTTCGGTACATCATCGACCTTTGAATACTTTACAATATGACCTCAACACATCCTATAAACATCTTATATGTATACTAAACAATATCACCTGAGCATATTCTATATCATAACCTTTGAATATGGTTTATAGCAATGACCTGAATATATCTAATAATAACATGGATCATTATATTTTGTAGCATCATTTAAACATAAATAAATTTGATAAAGATGTTGTTACTGATACGATAAAACTATTTGTTGATATATATATTTATATATCTGAATCTTTATAGTATAATGTTTATTTATCATAAAATTATGATTTGAACTTTTCTACAACTTGATCTAAACCTAAAACACTTCTAGCGTGATATTGTTAATAATAAAAACTATTTGTATTTATGTATATGAATCTTTATAGTATAATAATTATTTATTATAAAATTATGATTTGAACTTTTCTACAACTTGATCTAATTTGATCTAAATCTATAATATTTCTAGCATGATATTATTGAATATTTTAACGTATATAACTGCCCAAATATCATGGCAATATCAATGCAATGATATAAAATAAAAGTATGAAAAGGATAATTTGTTATGCAAATAAATGTCCCATACAAAATATCCTTTCCATCGTCTTTTGGCTATTTTTATATTTGCCCTGATCAATTATTGCAAATTCTCTTTTCATTTCTTGGCTATTTTTATATTTCTCCTCAACAATTGACCTTTTCATTTATTTGAATCTATCTCAAGATTCAAAATCTTTGCTCCATCAATCTATCTTGAATATAAATTGTTGACAATAATTTCATTCATATTATAATTGTGTCAACTTTTTCATACAACCATATATATATATATATATATATATATACATATTTACCCTTTCCAATCAATTGTCAAGAGGTCATCCATCATATCGATACTAAAACTTTCATTGAATTATTTGTTTCAATTCATGTATTTTTTTAAACAAAGTCAAACTTTCACATATTAACAATTAGCATTTTTTCCTTTTGAAATTATTGTCATGTTGTAGACGTGGTATTCGAATTTGAATACTTAATATTATTAATTAATTATTACTAATTCTTTTGTTATAATTTCCTTTTTCTTTCGTTAAGATTAATTAAAATTTAAAAGCATATCAAAACATAAACATTTTAAATTTGCGATGAAAAATTAGTAAACAAAATAAAAATTCCCAATTGCTTGTTTATTTGTTGACTTTTAAATAAAGTCTAATTAGTAGTATTTTTAAACGATCAAATTTAATTTATTTCAATTAAATTTATTTATTTGTTTATTTATTTATCAATTAATTTAATTTCTTATAAAAAATTTATAAATTAAACGAAAAAGAAATAATTGATTAAGCATTTGTTTGATAATAATGATAACGATGATGATGATGATAATAACAATAACAATAACAATTATATTAAAGACTTATCATGATTTATTTCATGACTTAACAATGACTAGACAAAATCAATTATCATGATAATTTTTTAGAACTGAAAAGCAGTATTGATTTATATTTTAAATGATATTTATCAATTAATTTCTAATCAGTTATCAATAGACGCATATATTATTTTATAATTAATTATTATTTTATGAAAATTTTTATGCCAAAATTTATGAATTGAACGAAAAGGGAATAATTGATTAAGAATTTGTTCAATAATAATGATAACAATGATAATAACAATAACAATAACAATTATATTAAAAACTTATCATGAGGTATTACCATGACTTATCAATGATTAGACAAAATCAATTATCATGATAATTTTTTAGAACTGAAAAGCAGTACTCATTTATATTTTAATTGATATTTATCAATTAATTTCTAATCAGTTATCAATAGACGCATATATTATTTTATAATTAATTTCAATTATATGCAAATGATTAGATAAGACAATTTTGTATTTCAAATCTGATGCCAATATTTTTTTCGTTTTTTCGTTTTTTTTAATTAAAAAGTTTTTATTTTAGCATAAATAAGAATGCAATATATTTGCTTAAATAGAATTTCACATTTAATAATTTATTAATTATTTATTAAATTTTTTCAAATAAATATATAAATATGATGTACAGGTAAGTAAATATTACATATTACCTGTTCATCCAATTTATAATAGATTTAGATTAGGAGGAATAAGATGTTTGAACGTTTAATATTTTCAATATATTTCGCATTTGTCCAACAATAAATTTTAGTTTATTATATTGGAAAGTAGTTCAATGTCCTTCTTGGCTATAATTGTTCACGAATTGTTCATACCTTTTTGGCCTAAGTTTATTAATATAATAAACTGTTTTTTTTTTTTTTTTGTTACAAATCAATTATTAGCAAATCATAGCAGTGATAAAAATTACGTCAAAATATACGTGTAATGCTAAGAAATTGTTACGTAAAAAGAATTGTTTTTCGGCAAAAAAAACGAAGATTCTAATTAAGATATTCATAAATATATGTATATATACATAGAGAGAGAGGGAGAGAGAGAGAGAGAGAATGAATAAATATTTTACCTCTTATACTAACTTGTTTAACATTTTAAATGTAAAAATTTTGAGCTATGAGTTATTCTTAGATTGATTAAGTTGGGAAAAAAAAGCGCATTTCTTAGTTTATCAACTTTTAGAAGACATACGATTGTTGATGATCTTTTATCTCTAGAATAATCGCAATAATTTTATTTATTATTTTTAATAATAATTTTGTATAATTCTTTAGCTACTAATTTGATCTGAATATTTTAGTAATTATAATAACATGCACGCTTCTTTTACGTAACAATTCTAGCACTACACGTATATTTTGACGTAAAATATTACTGCTACGATTTGTTAATAAATGATTTGTATCAATCAAAAAAATCATTTATAATTTTCTGTGACGTCAAACGTTCATCTGATCAACGTCCTTCAGCATTTCGATAAAAATTTGTTGACATGACCTGAAATACTGAATTCAGTTTTTATTTTTTTTAAAGTAAAATATCAAAAAATGCATGAAATTAATTTTTCTACCTAATTATGTTAGCAATAAAGGTGTGATTATATTTCCGGATAATCATAAACTTATCAAAATTGTAAATAGAAATTTCTACAAAAATATTTTTAAATTATCATAAATTTGTATTTGTATGATGTGTATGCAAACGTTTATGCAAAGGCTATAATCAGGTTTCCTTTTATCAATGATAAATAGAACGAAGAAAGAAAAGCTAAATTGATAAGCATTAATTATTCGAGTAAAATTAAACGACGCAATAAAATATGAATTAAAATAATATAGCTTTTTAAATATTAATAATTAATTAATCAATATTTCATTCCTTTACTAATTTATCGATAATATCAATGCTTATCATTTTGATTAGTAGTAATTTTGATGAAAGAAAAAATTTTATTTTTCAAATAAAAACAATTTGATTGAAACAAAATAAATATAAAGAGAGAAAAAAAAATTAATCAATCCTTTCTTTGTTATCACTACCTATAATTCAATACAAAGCCAAGGTCATTATGGTAAAACTTTCTTCTCTTTTCTTTTTCTTTAATTCATTTATTCACAAAATATTTGTGATATTGTGATTTTGTGATTTTTTTTTCCTTTCTTCTCTTCACCTATTTCGCCATATAATGTCATCCGCCATATAATCCATCATCTCTCAATTTTCGGCGGTAATATCGTCATATAATGTCAGTCGCCATATAATGTCATTCGCCATATAACCCATCATTTCTCTTTTCGGCGCTATATCACCATATAATATCGCATGCAATACAATGTCATCCGCCATATTATTCATCATTTCTCTTTTCGGCGCCATATCGTCATATAATGTCATATGCCATATAATATCATCCGCCATATAATCCATCATTTCTCTTTTTCGGCGCTAAATATAATAATACATTGATGAACGAAATTTTCTCCATTTCGTGTATTGCAAAATGTAATCGTAATGATGTTGAAATTAACAATTATTTAAGTTATTATTAAATCGTAGTTTAAAAATAATGATAAAAATTCATGATTAAAGATGATAATAAATATAAAAATGATAGATATTGATAAACATTGATTAAGCATGATAATGACTACAAAACATTGATTAAGATTTGAAATAGTGATAAAAATTCATGATTAGAGATGATAAATAATTTGAAATTTAATCATTTCGTATAATTTTGATGAAAATCTATGATTCGAGATGATAATAAATACAGAAAGATAAATATTGATTATGATGATAAATAGTGACAAATATTGGTTAAGGATGATAATAAATATAAAATGATAAATATTGATTGAGATTTGAAATAGTGATAAAAATCATGATTCGAGATGACAAATAATTTGAAATTTAATCATTTCGTATAATTTTGATAAAATATTTATGCTTAGCGATGATAAAATATTAATTAAGTTATAAAAGTAATGATAAAAGCTTTATGATTTGAAATGATAAATAATTAAATATTTGATCATTTAGAATAGTTTTGATCCGATTTTTCAATAAATTTTATTTGTTTTAAATATTAATAAACGAAATGATCAAATCTTTGTTTTGTGTTTCGATTATTAAAATTATAAAAGCTTTTTTGAATTTAAGATTAGTTAATTTGAAATGAAAAATTAATACTGCAAATAGGAAATACCTTTTTTACATCATAATAATTAATCGAACATTTATGATATAATGATATAAAAAGTTTAATTCTGATATCTGTCATAATTTATTTATAAATAATAAATCAAAATGATACGCTTGATTTCATTTGATTTTTTTATTTTCTAAAATTTCAAACTTTCTCACTTTTTACTCATAGCTTATATCATTTTATCAATGGAACCACAATGACATGTATATATCTTTTCATAATTAACTAATTTTTTTTTCAATTAATTTGATAATTTATATTGCTTTAATCACTGATAATCTTTTTTTTGATTGTTTTGATCAAATTTTTCTTTTCGCTTTTTTCGTTTGCCGATATAATTATTCATTTTGGATCATAGCGAAATTAGATTTGCTTAGTTTTTGTTTTCCTCAATCACATTAAATTTTATCAGAATTTTTTTCGTCACCAAATTAATTTTTATCAGATTTTTTTATTTTATTTTTATCAGATATATCAACTTTTCGTCGGTGTTTTCGTTTTTATAAAAATTCAGAAAGAATTTTTCTTTCTGAATTTTTTTCTGTTTTAACAAAACAAGAAAATTTGAAATTGAAATCCCTTTCGAATAATTTATTGGAAATAAGATGTATATTCAGATATTCATTAAAAATAAGAAAATGAGAATATTGGTATTTCAGTATTATTTCTTATGACTTAATTCGCTTTTTATTCTTTTTAAACTAAAATTTATATTCCAATATATTTTGATAATTGATTATTTATTCGAATAAAGTATTAATAAATTTCGTTTTCATTTTTTTGATTTAATTAATATTAATTACACGTAATTATATCGACGTTAAATCTAAGCCAAAAAAGATTATTTATTAAATCTATTTCAACGCAATATTTTAGTTAATAAATTACACTTATTATTGTTTAAAAATGAAACTTTTTTTTGTGCCTACAAATTATCTAAATATATATCTATTTTTTAATTTAATTATATTTTGAAGAAAAAAACGTGAAACATTTGAATTTAATATATTTTGAAATATTTGTATTATTTTTAAGTCAAATTAAAATAATTCAGTACGATAATTTTAATATAAATATGATAAAAAAAAAAAAGAGTATATCAAACTGGTACAGGAAATACTCTGTCGTAATTTCTTTTTATATATATTCATTAATTTTACCAAATGTTGTGGAATTTAATTTCTAAATTAATATTTTTTAGAAAATGAAAAAAATAATTTTAAAAATTATTTCATTCAGTTATTATTTAGAAAAAAAAGATAAGAAAAATTGATTTTGTCAATTTTAATTTATTAGACAAAAATTCAAACCACACAATCAAAGTGATCTAAGTAAAATTTGCATTTGAAGTAACACTATTCTTTCAAAATTACTTTAATTTTGATATATTTGATTACAATAATTGGTGACCTTTTAACGGTTCCACTTTTGTAACGCGAAATAAGCGATGATCAAATTTTTTTTTGTCTTTTCAATTGTAATTTCATTCACTTTCAATCTTCACAAATGCAAAATGATTTCTATTTTTTTTCTTTAAATTTAATTCTTATCATTTTTTTCTAAATTCCCAATTATATATTTAAATTTCTACCAGTGTCTTATCATTATCAGTATTTCAATTACTGCTATTTCTTTATTGCATTTTTATTAACATCTCCAATTTCATTATCATATATTTAATAATTAATTTAGTAAAGATGAAGACATCAATTGATAATGATATTTGATAATTTTGCAATTGTGTGTTTATCAGTTTTTACCTTACATTTATTAATTTTACATTGTTTTCTTCTTATCATCAACTGAAATGTAATAACAGTTAAATATTATATCGATCATTTAAATAAGAACAAAAATATATGTACTTTTTATTTTCATAGAAAATAATGTATCATAGGTAATAGAAAAGCAATTATGTTAAATAATGCTGTTATCAGATTGTAATTATAAACTAAGTTTATTTTCAGATAAAATAAAACTATAATTGTTATCATTCAAATTTGATAAAAATTAGAAATTATAATAATATAAATTTTTGCAAAACTTTTTATCATAAATTTTGTTATAAATTATTAACACATTTTTTTGCATATTATTTATGCTTATTTATTCATATTAATTATTCATATGGGGTTAGAAAATATACTCAATAATAGTAATTACGACTTTAAATCATTTTTATTAAATTTCTAATTAAAATTCAGTTCTTTATTCCAATTCTAATTTACTAACAATGACGAAATTAAATTAAAAATTTCTTACAAAATTATTATATAAATCAAATTAATTTTTAATAATTTTTGCCTCAAAAATTTGCGTCTTTTACCGTTTTTTTTCACTTCTAAATATCTGTTTTTTTTTTATTTAAATTATTTACAAATTTAATTTATTATTTAATTAATTTCGATTAAGTCGTTTCATTTCTGTTGCATTTATTTGGATTAAAAATTTTAATTTTATGAATTTTATTTAATCGTTTTAATTTTTTAAATGCTAATTTTATGAGGCATTTTTTTGCACAGCTAACATCTGTTGCAAAATTTTATTTATAAAATAATTACCGTAATATTAAAATTTTCCATATATAATAATAAGATTAATGCAACTGTTTGATAGATTATCACATATAAAAAAGGATATTATCAATAAAAGAATAATTTCCAGGTTTTATTAATAAATGTTAATAAAACAAGTATATGATATTTGAAATATAAGATTTTAAGCATACTGCTTGATTAATCGTCTAATATTTTGCGAAGGTTTTATGATAAGTTTTTCAAATTTAACTTTAAAATTAATTACGAAATTGTAGAAAAGAATAAATGATAATTACAATGGATGAATATTTTAATAATGATGAATTGGAATTTTTTTGGATATGGCAATGAATGAATCACAACGATGGCTTGAAGTATATTACTATCATATCTTATTTAATTTTGAAAATTGATAAATCCTAAATTTCATTTAGTATAAATTAATTCTAAATAAATTTCATTTTGTTTTTCTTTTTACCCGAAAATTTTATTCGTTCTTTTAGGTAACTTGCCGAGAATTGTTTATTGATAGCGATGATTTTATCTATTCATTGCGCTATGGAACACATTTACGCAAGTAACGATTTTCTTGATGCTAATATCTATCGATTTAAAACGATTAATCAGCTTATCTTTAGTAGAGATAAACTAAAACTAATCAAGGGGCAAAATTCATAATTGCAATCATTTGCATATATTTAAATTAAGCAAAAAAATACAATTATTTGCATACTGTAGGATAAACCTTATTACAGTAAGCAATCGCTTATATACAGTGGAATAAAATGCGTTATATTATACAATCGGTTACCATAATTGAATCAGATAAATCACGCCATGTAATTGTTTAATTGCAGTTAAATGTGCATAAGCTTCATTGCTACATTCTAGTGTGCACAAAGCAAATCACAGTATAAAATATCGTTTACAAAGATAAGATAAAATAAAACCAATT
Organism: Dirofilaria immitis; assembly: GCA_024305405.1. NCBI lineage: Eukaryota > Metazoa > Nematoda > Chromadorea > Rhabditida > Onchocercidae > Dirofilaria > Dirofilaria immitis. The sequence goes on from JAKNDB010000068.1 coordinate 1,321,327, forward strand.
ATAGTACGTGAAAGCTTGTGCATACTAGAATGTAACAATTACGGTATAAGATCGCTTAAGATCAGTTATAGCATAAAACAGTTGAATCAAAGAAATCTCATTATACAGTTGTTTGCATACAGTCGAACTACAGCATAAGATCGTTTGCATACGGTAGAACAAAATCTATACGATAAACAGTCATCGTACAGCAATATGAATGCAGATAAACATGTATATGTATAAATTTTGTAATGCGTCAATACAGGAATATATTTTAATACTTTTGTAACTGAATTAAATTAGTGATAATTATATTTTCAGAATAATAAATAAAATAATACCTGATTGTTTTGACTTATCTCATAGTCACCATGGAAGAAGCAATCAATCAACGCGTGAAATACTTGCAAAAGCAAGCATACCGTATATCAAATTCGAAAATTATATTGATGATGATGTATGCATACTTTTATTATATGCATTTTAAAATAAGTCATTTATAAATTTTGCTTTTATTAATATATACATTTTTTGGAAAAATTCTTTTTAGCTAAATTTTAATAAGCAAATTATTTCTCTTTTTTCTTGTATTTTTGTAAATGGTTACGGTATAAAAAATATTAAATTTTTAGGATTGGATATCGCAATTTTTGTTAATTTGTACGTATCGGTTAAATATTCCTCGATATTTACTTTTTTACGTGAAGACTTGGAGCAATATGAAAATTTTGAAAAACCATACAAACTATTCATCGAAGAACAGTATGTTTAAGATTTATTTGTGTAAATATTTTTACATTATTTACAACATTTACACTATTTACGACATATTTATTCGTAGCATTGAAATTAGGAAAAAATGTATGACAGAAATTGATTATACTTTCATCTTTATTTTATTTCAAAATTGATTAAACTAAGAAATATTTTATTATATGTTCCTGATTGATCGAGAAGCTTAGGCTTTTAAATCTTTTGATTAGGATTATTTTAATTTCAAGAAATCAAAATGATAATTTTTCTTCATCATAATATTTCTTTGCATAATTATTAAGAATAAACTTTTATGTTATACATCATAAGATCAAAAACAAAAAAAAGAATTTCATTCTTTAATTATCAGCTGTTTTAACGATATAAAATTATCTATTAATTTAAGCTTTATCAATTATGATAATTTTAAAGCATTGCAAAAATAATAATATCATACTTATAATATTTTGATATTTTATTACCAAAGATTTTATTGTAATGATTAAAATACTTACTTGTCCTAATCATTCATCGATTGACAAAATCAAATATTCATCGATAATTTTTATGTTTTTAAGCAACTGATAAGTAATTTTTTCTTGTCAATTACATCGAAAAAAAAGATTGAGAAGTTTTAATAAATTTTATGGAAAAAAACGATGAATTAATCTTATAAATAATATTGCAAAAAAAACTTTTAATATTATATAAACTTTGAAAAGAGATTTTGAAGTCGATTATATATATATATATACATCCTTATCATTAAATATCATGGAATAGATAAAATTGCATTGTTCTATCAATTGTATCATTTTATACGAATATTTATTAAATTAAATTTTTTCAATTATTTACATATAATAAATGAATATATTAAAATATTTTTGAATATTCGAGTAGCAAATAATTTATTTATTAATTTAAAAAAAAAAGAAAAATAATTTTTAATCGATAATTTCAAATAAATTTTTTTCAGAAGCAGTTATTGTTTTGTGCATGTAATAAATAAACAAATTAGTACACAGGATATAATATCAGTTTCTTTTTAATAACTATCATGATATATTTATATGATAATGATTAATTGAGATTTTACTAATTATGCATTAATATCTATCATGATATATTCATATGATACTGATTAATTAAGATTTTAATGAGTATGTATTAGTCTAATGTTGTTTAACAATTTAAATTTAAATACAATAAATTTGATTATGTTGAAAAATTGTTCAATAATAATGTTATGCCATGCAAGAATAAGATGATAAAGATGAAAAAGAAATTGTAGTTATGTAATATCATATCAATCTGTATGTATATATATCCTTATCATTAAATATCAGAGAATAGATGAAATTATAAACGCCTACTATTACGATAAAATTTTGTAAACTTTCTGTAAAATGATGGCGAAGAGATGATGAAGTCAAAGTAATAAAATTGTTAAAAGACAATTTTATGAGAGAATGATGATATGTGAAATAATTTGATTTGATAATCATATATACATAAATACATCGTATAGTAGTGAGGAATTTACTATAGCAAAATGATAATTAGTATTTTTCTTTTGCTAAAATTAAATTATAATATAAAATGTGTTGCTAAAATTTCTGTTGAATATTTTAGCTAAATAAGTTTAGATAAAAATAAAACTTTAGAATTTTAAATTTTGATCTTTTTGAAAACTTAACTTTGTTGTAGAAATTTTGCTAAATTTTTTCCCATACGGTAATCATTCTATCTTCTTGTTGTCTGCTATTAATTATACTAATCTATGTAAAATTTAAAAGGTTAAAGATAAATGATAAATGATAAAGAAAGCTTAGTGATATCAGTTAGGCAAATATGATTCTCTCAAAATTTAGTTTTATTTGTTATTATCTTAAATTTCTTTTATGATGTCCGTAATTATCGTCGATGACATTCCTATATGTTGTACAATAATACTAACAAAACTCTCTCTCCTGAATGGCAATCGATTAATATTGCGGTAGTTAACGATACCGTATTCGGTATACAGTGCTGTAATAAAACCCTTCTGAATGATAATATGGTAACATGGTGCGATAGTTAGAGACAACTGTATTCGTTGTACAGTATTCAGTGTACAGTGCTACTAAAAGACTTTTTATCCTAAATAATTCGGTTGGTCGTGATACGGTAGTAGTTAAAAATAACCGTAATTTATTGCTGATGCAGTATTAATAATAATGAATTAATGCTGAATATTGTTATAAATTCTACTCTTCAAAATGAAAATAATTGCTCCAAATGATAGGAAAGGTGTGTCAAAGACGAAATCATATTTAGTATTATTGCAATAGATATAATACTATTAATAAAATCTTTTCTCTTAAATGATAATCGATAAGTAATTAGAATTTATCCAACCATATAATTGAAATTAATCATACCAAAAATCGAAAAAAACAAAGTAAAATTTAACACTCCAACCAAACCGAATTATTTTTTAGGATAAAGGGATTCCAAATTCATATACTAAAAAAAAAAGTGTCGAATAAAAAATTATAAATTATAATAATTTAATTTATAATTTCATCGTTTCTAAATTTAATCTTACCATTAATAATATCTTATCATTATTTATAATGATAATAATATAATTCATTCCCTGATATTATTATAAGTAAATTAAATTGGTTTAATAATTAATAGTTAGTAATGAAGAAGAGAAATTTATAATAGCATGACCGAGATTTTCGATATTATGTTCAAACTTATGTATTACATACAGGACAAATGAATCTTAATACATACCAAATGATATGTACAATTTCTCACATTGATCACTCTATATATATGTGTATAGATAGTGGTTATGATCAATGAGAAATGTTGATATAGAGATAAATGAATATATATATATATCTGTTTTGAAATTAAATTCGCTGATTTTCTTCATCTTTCTCATCATCATCATCACCATCATCATTATCATCATTGTCATTATCATCATCATCATCTCCTTCTTCTTCATCATCATCTTTATTTCCTTTATCTTCATCATCATTATTATCTTTTTCTTCTTCTTAAACCTTTTCAAATTCATTGAAAGGACAATGATTCCTTCCTGTCAACTATATTATAATTCAACTAAACTATCTTCCTCCCACCTGTCTCCCACCATTTCATCAATGACCATCACCACACGTGGCATTCATTCCATCTATTATTATCAAACCTCTTTTCAACCTTTTTGCTCCCGAATTTTTGTCACCTCTCTCAGCTACCATTTATTATCTAACTTTTAAATATATTATAAATTTAATTCAAATGCACTTAATCACCTATTTCAAGTTTAATTTTTATCCACCTTTTTTTCCTCTCCTCTCTCTCTCTCTCATCGGTTTCATTTTTATCATTGCAATGATTATTTGCTTGCAATAATTTTTAATCATTTATTAATTTTTAAATATTTTTATTAATATTTTTGCATATTAATTTAACATATTCTCTGGCTTTCATTCTTATCATTTCAATGATTATTTATTTGCAGATATTTTTAATCATACATTAATGTTTAAGTATTTTTATCAATATATTTTTAATCTATTCTAACATTTATTTATTAGTCTTCTTTTTTTTTTTAATATAATAAATACTAATTATTGTCTAATTTTTTTTTTGCAAATAAAATATTCCATAGCATTTTTATAAAAATTTTAATTGATTTAAAAAAATTTCGAATTAAAAAAATTTTTAATTTCATCATTTTCGATCATTCAATGATATATTTATTTTTTTATTTTTTTTTCATCTTTCTTTTTCGCATATTATTTCAATTTTATTAAAATATGAAAAAATAATTTAGTGCTCCTTCATAATTTATATATATATATATTTAGATAAAATAAATTTTTTTCACCCAAAATATTTAACCTATTTCAATAATATATGAATATATGCATGTATATATATTTTTGTCATCCATTAAGTTGATTATCGTTTTTTTTTTCTCTCTTTCGTTTTTTATCAAATTATAGAGCACATTTTTTACTCTATCAAAATTTCAAATTTTTTTTTATTACTCCCAATTTTTTTTTAAATTTTTTTCTTCTTCAAATTAATGAACAACTGAAGATTTTAGCATATAGTTTTATTTTAGTATATAGTTTCTTCTTACTACCAAGTTGGTACTAATAAATTTCTTACACTTTTTCGACAATTAGCGTCTACTACTACTACCTATTTTTACTATTCCTGGTTACAGTGCCTATATATCATCAAAATTCGATTCCTTCTATTTCTTCAATATTCAGCCTAATTTTGTTAAAACTATCCTTCTCTCCTTTAATCAATTGTTTTTTAATATTTTATCTCTTACGGTATCAATTTATTCATTTCTTTTTTCCTATTTTAATTTCTATTCGTTGTAAAATTTCATTTTTAAATTCTTCCGCTATTCATTGTTCATCTCAAAATTATAGATTATAAATGTATGACCTTAACATTATGAACAAAAGAAAAAAAGAAAGGTCAAAATCGTTTTTACCATATGAAAGTTTATTACCGTATCTTTTTCTTTGTTTATTTAGTTTTTTTTTTTCTATTCATTATTCTTCTTTATCGTTTTTTATCAGTTAATTATCAAATAGCTTTAATTTCTTTACTTTTCACTTTTTTTTTAGTTTTTAATATTTTTGAAAATTTCTACTGATCAATCAATCAATCAATCAATCAAATCAATCAAATCAATCATTTCTTTTTGTTTACAATAATTTGTATGAGTGGCGTGAAAATTTTGCATACATATTTTTAATTTTTATGATAAAATTTTATTTAAATTTTTAATAAATAAAAACAAAGCAAATAAAATATTGTTTGTTTAAATAGTTTTATCTGCAAAAATAAATTAGTTAATTTTATCAGTGATATTATCATTGATCACCTAAATTAGAATTTATCGATTGAATGAATTATTTGTATTAATTTTATTTATTTTTCTTCGCAAATTTTATCAATGATATTATCATTGATCATCTAAAATTAGAATTCATTAATTGAATGAATTATTTGTAATGATTTTATTTATTTATTTTTTCCATAATAAATTTGTTATTTTTATAATCCATACTAATTTCCACATCCTTTAATTAATTTGAATTATTAAATTAGCTGCTTGCCAAAAAGAAAAAATTTTATCGCAACAAATTTAAAAATTAAATCTTCAAAATTTACTAATTATTATCATTAAATGATATATAATCTTCTTTGTTCGACTTATTTCTTGCCTAAATAATTTCCTAAAATGATGTTTTCAAATATTCTCCAATTCTACTACGATCGTAAATTCCATACATTCATTCGTTCTCTTCTTATCATACTTTTTACATCATTTCATTCCTATTCTTTATCTGCTTGATATTTTCGCATTTTAATTTGCGACTAATTTAAAAAAAAATTTGAAAATGTGAGGAAAGAAAAAAAATGCCAAAATGGAATGTATTAAATAGAATGAGTAAAATTTTAATTGAATTAATTTTAAACTAACTTAAATTGAATTTATGTTTTTCGTTTCTTTTCTTTTCATTATAATATTTCAAATTAAAAATATTCAATTTCATTAATCATTTCTTCGTTTTTTTATCTTTTATTTTTTCGCAATTTTTTTTAAAAATGACATTTTAAGTTTCAAATAAAAAAAATTTGTAAAATTTAATAATTATATCCTAAAAATGATATACTCAAAATTTTTGAAATAATTGTTTCATCATTACTTCCGATTAATATTTATAGTTTAATAAAGTTTGCTCTTGTCGTTCTTGTATATTTAGGAATGAAATAATTTGTATTCGATTAAAAATTAAAATTTTTTCTATTTGTTATTTTTTAAATAATAATTTAGTGGAATTAATATTTAATGATTAATCAAAAATAATTCGTCGTTCTTTATTTTTTTATAAGAATTGAAAATGGACAAAATAATTTTGAATGCATTAATAAATAAAGAATACAAAATTTTATAATGGAAATTATTTTGAAGCCTTTTGTTTAATTTTGTATTATATTTTCTAATTTTACATTATTTTAATTTTATGTTTTCCTTCTCAATCACTTCTATACATTGGTATATTTTTATTGAAATAAAGTAAAAATTAAATTTAAAAATAATAATTAAACTTAAAAATGTTTTCATTATAAAAATGAGAAAAAAACAAAGAATTGTTTAGTTATCGTAATATATATATAAATGTATATTATGATGAAACTACATTACAGTAAGATACTACAGTAAAATTTTAGGTAATTCTAATAAATTTTCTTTTAATAAAAAGTTTTTCAATTTTCAAATTTCTTTTATTTTTTTATCAAATAGTAATAATTTTATTAAAAATATAATAATATTTTTATATTCAAATAATATTTATTTTAATAAAAAGAATTTTTCTTTTGACAATTTTATTAATTAATAAATTTTGTTTATGAAATTTTGCAACATTGCACAAAATAATAATTTGTTGAAATAATCAATTACAATTAAATTTTCAATGCTTATTTAAATGATTAAATTTTAAATTATCATTTGCAATACAGGAAGAATGAATTTTTTAATTGAAACAAAAAAATGATAATTTGAGAAAAATTGATTGCTTAAAAATTATGTAATTTGACTAAATGCACCTTATGATGAATATTTTATTGATAAAAAAGAAACTTATCAACAAAGAATATTAGCTATATAAATGATATAAAAAAATTGATTACTTAAAAGTCAGACATTGAAAATATTCGAAGATATTTCATCATAAAGCTTTCATGAATTTTAAAATTATCCAAAAATTTTTGAATTTTGATAATTTTAAAAAGTAAAAAAAATGAATAAAAACGGTTTGAGAGTTGAATGATAATCAATCAATAAATAGTTGTAATTTTTCATTTTTTTTTTTTTTATTCATTCTATCTTATTGTTAGATCCGGTTTTTTATTTTTATTTTTTACTTTTTTTTTGAATTGAAAATAATAATTTTCCCATTTCTCAAAATCGTGCAACGATTAGAGAGGAAAAATGATGATGGAAATTGACAATATCATCATTCATATTCGTTCCATTATTATTGTTATTTATTTATTTATTCATATTTATTTACCAATTATTGTTGTTATTTTGCAGACGGAGGGGAGGAAGGAAAAAAGTCTTAACAAAAAAACATCAAAAAAGAAGGTTAATTGGAGAATTAAGCTTGTTATAATTAAGACTTAGTTTATTTTTAAGCATTAAAACTTAGTTTATTTTTAAGCATCAATAACAGACTTATCAATAAATCAAACTTATCACTTGCTGTTTTAATTATATCTAAGTATGGCATACCTGGTTTTATCATAATAAAGTCTGCGCCTTCGTTTATATCCATTTCATTGATTCATTAATTTTTTTTTATTTATTTATTTTGTGTATGATATTTATAAATATTTATAATATGTATTTGAGAAATGGAAAAACAAAAGCTAAAAAGAAATAAATATAAAATGATTTCAATTCAAATGATCTATTTATGTTATTAAATCATATTCAATACTTAAAAACAAGATAAGAAATATTGTAAAATGATTTCAATTCAAATAGCTTATTCGTATTAATATAATATATTTGAAACTCAATCACAAAATAATAAATTATATGAAATAATTTCAATTCAAATAGTATAAAATGATTTCATTTCAAATTTTTACGTTACTAAATCATATTCAATACTTAAAAACAAGATAAGAAATATTGTAAAATATACTTGAAAGCAAGATAAGAAATATTGTAAAATGATTTCAATTCAAATAGCTTATTCGTATTAATATAATATATTTGAAACTCAATTACAAAATAATAAATTATATGAAATGATTTCAATTGAAATAGTATAAAATGATTTATTCCAAATTTTTTACGCTACTAAATCATATTCAATACTGAAAAACAAGATAAGAAATATTGTAAAATATTTTTATTAATCATATTCAGTACTTGAAAACAAGATAGGAAATATTGTAAAATATTCTTATTAATCATATTCAGTACTCGAAAACAAGATAGGAAATATTGTGAAATGATTTCAATTCAAATAGCTTATTCTTACAAATATAACATATTTAATATTCAAAAGCAAAAAAGAAATGTTATAAAATGATTTCAATTCAAATTATTGATATATTATATCAATAATGAATAACTCATTTGCTTGCTATATTAATTCGCAAAATATTCATTTCACATATTCCATTTTCTATTCTATTGCGCGATATTCTTTTGCATTTCTTCCTTACATTCATATATTAAAATATTTTTGCAAAAATTTTCAACATTTTAAATAAGCCATTTCAGATAATATGCTTAACTTCGTTTCTAGATGAATGAAATTATCATCAATAAAAATCTGGTAACTTATAGCTTTCTTCGATCATTATTTATTCATAGTTTATATGTTTATCTAATAGTAAAAATTTTGCATCACTTGAAATTTCAATTGTTTACAGATTGATATCTGTAGCAGAAAAGATTTCGAAATGCGAAAATTACAACAGAATACGAATTCGACGAGTATGTGTTTAGATAAGAAGCATTTTTTTCGTTTCTTTTTTAAAAAAAAAAAAAATAATTATTCATTATTTACTAATACCAACCAACTATTACATCACTGCATCATTTAGAAGTACGTATAAATTCATATATTTCATATACATTTTTTATAACAATAATTTTACAAAATTTGAAATTAATAATTTAAAAAATATTTTTAAATTTGCAAAAATTCCCTCGAAAAAAGATATTAAAATTTGATGAAAATTTTTAAAATTTGCATTATTAGCAAAAAAAAAAAACGAAATCGTAATTTGATAAATTTGAATTTAATATAATTTGATAAATTTAATAAGTATTTTTTTAAATTTACTAAAAAGCAAAACAAAATAAAATTTGTTCATAAAAAAAAAGTATTAGTAATTATTGACAACTGTCATTAATAATTAAAAATAAAAAAAAAAAGCAATCATTTCATTTAAATTAATTTAAATTCATTTTCGTTTTTTTTTGCTCTCACAAATTATTAAAAAATATATTATAAAATTTTTATTTTGCAACAATTCTTTTTCCTTCGTTCCTTTTTTTTTTCTATTTTAATTATTAAATTATATTTTAATAATAAATTAATTTTATAAATTGTTTTTTTTTTTTAGTTTTGTGCTACAATTTTCGCGCTATTTAATGCATGTAAAAGTGTTCAACATATACCGCAACTTGATTATACAGCCTTAGAACCGCTTATTCAATATCATTTATCCGTTTGTCGAAAACGTCCAAATCCAACGTTACGAGCAATTCTTGAACGGCCAATTTTTGATTTAATTTCTGTTGTTTCATCTCTTATTGAAGAAGTTAGGTAAATATTTGATGAATTTTTTTGCCTTTACTTTTCTTTTTTTTACAATATATCAAGGGATAAAATTAGCATTCGCCGCAACTTTCTTTTCTGTCATCATTCATCATCATCATCATCATCATCATTAACATCATCATCATCATCATCTTTATTATCTTTGTTATATGCTTAAATTTAAAAATACAATAAATATAATTTGTAGTGATTTGATTAATTACGATATTACAATTATCGTATATATTGATTATTAGATATCGATCTTTCGTTCATAAAAACATCGGGATACATACAATCACTCGTTCATAGAAACATATGGATACGGATATGATCTTTTCCTCATAAAGACATGTGATTATGATCTTTCCGTTAGATAGTCGTTTTTTTTTTTTTTTTTTTATGCATATAGATGGATACGATATCGATTTTAAGTCATATTAAATATGATACTATCAAAAAAAAGATTATAAAACATTTTGATTTCGAATTAATAACCTTTAAGATATTTATGATAATTAAATTCTATGCAATGTTTCGTTGAGATAAACAAATTAGGTATTATATTTGTAAATTAAAACTTATGAAACTATCCTGTTTATTCGAATAATTCTCATTTTACGATTGATATATTAATAAAATAATCATAGCTTATATTATGATTTCTATAAAAAATAATAGGAGCTAAATCTATAATCTAATTAAGTTATCATTAAAGATAATGATTTCTCGTGTTGATTTATTAAATATCATATATTCAACCGATTTATTAAATATCTTATATTCATTTGATTATATACGTTCACGTACGTCTAAATTTTTATTTTTCAAATAACAAACGTAAGCATAGAATATTTATTTTAGATTTAAATTTGATAGATTAAAATTATTATTTATTCGGTCAACTTTACTATCTAAGAATAACAACAGCATCAACAACAATAACAACAACGACAACAACAACAATAACAATAACAATTATTTTCTAAACTTGTTTTAGCATATATTATAAACATATTTCCTTTCTTAACAATTATTTATATCAATACAATTATCAATCAATTTTATATATTTCTATTACAAATGACGATTAATAATATATAAAGAAATTTTAATACTTAAAATTGATATAAAATTTTTACGCAAAATATATATCTTTTTTTTGAATAATTTTGAAACAAAAAAATAAAACGAAAGATTGATTATAAATTAGTAATATTTTAAAATTTTTATCATTCATAATGATAAGAAAAAAAATTTTTTTTTGATAAATAAGTGATAAGAAAATTTAATTGTTATTATATTTGATAGATAAAATATAATAAATAAATTTTTAGAAAAAAATTTCAACTTAAATAAAATAAGCATAAAATTGATAAAATATAAAAATGTCCTTTTTTTTTAGAAAAAAAGAAATTTTAAAAATGACAAGAAATATTGATTGATAGGAAAAATTTTAAAAATTTTTTTCCTTCCTTTCTTTCTTTCTTTCTCTCCTTCTTTCATTATCATATATTTACCTATGTAATTTTACCATATAATATAACATACATTCAAATTATCGTCTTAAGTATTGTTACAGTTTCAACGATGAAATTACCAATCGTATACAATTGAGCGCAACAAGCATTGACAAGGTTTGTTGAAAAAAAACTTTTTTCTCAAAATTTTCATTGATTTTTTTATTGATCATTTTGAATTTTTATTGATTTATTGTTGTTTAAATAATTGCAAATTTCTTATTGATTTATTTAATTAAATCATTCCTTTTTCTTTTTTATTTATTGCAAAAGGAAAACTTTATTTTTAGTTTTTCCTTTAATAATAAATTATCGATTGTATTATGTTAAATTTTTATCGATTGTTAGAATTCTATTAGTTATTGATTATCTTGATTATTATCATATCAAATTATCGATAATCGAATTATGTCATTTTGCAAACAGAAATTTTACTATGAATTTTACGAAATAAAATATAAGTTTTTTTTCTTTTTTCTTTACAAATTCCAAAAATTTTTATTGATCAAATTGAATTTTATGCTAAATTATTTTCATTGCATCATTTTATAAGTTGAAAATTTTTCAAATATTGAAATTACTTTGATCGCATGTTGAACTTTCAATTTTTCCATGCATAATTTCTTCAATTTTTCAAAATAAAATTTTTAGAGTCTTCAAATTTACATACTAAAATTATTTGGCAACAAAAAAGTGTCGAATAAAAAATTGTAAAGTATAATTTCTTCTTTTTAATTTTTGTAAATATTAATAATTCATGCTAATAAACATTGATATATTGCTCTATTCAAAAGTAATCAAATATTGCCTATCTATATGATACACTTTTTTATAAAATTCTTTTTTTTTAAAAAGAATTAAAATGATTTTACTCACCTGTCATAAATTGAAAATAAATTATTAGCAATCGATGATTATATTTGGTTTAAGTGCAAATGAACAAATTGCGAAACTGAATCTACTGTATAATGTCTACCGTATGATATTGATTGTATGACATCTACTGTATGATATTTATTGTTCTAGTAAGTGGGAAATTTTTGATTTATTAAAATTTTCAAACGTTTATTAAAATGTTGAATTTGGTGAAAAAAAAACATTTTATTTTATCCATCTAATCGATTATCCATCTTATAATCGATAACTGTTTTCTATTTTTATTTGATTAATCGAAATATGATTAATAATATTTCACGGAAATTTCATCATTTATTGGAATAGGAATGAATCAAATTCGTAACCAAAATTATATTTCATTTACATTTCATCCTAAGATATGATTCATTATTTATTATGTTAAAAGTTTTTCTTTTTCTTCTTCTTTCTTTTTTTTTTTTAAATAAATGTATCATAATACATATTACCGTTTGTTTACTTTTTTTTCCGTTCTAATATAAATGCTAAATATTTTTTTATAACGCTTATAAAATATTTAAAGAAAGGAAAAATGATAAATAAATAAATCATCAATTGATTGACAATTCAAGTTTGAAAATGTATAAATCATTTCTTCAATGATTAATTACTTAATATTTTTCAACATCACTTTTTCTTTTAATTATCTTTTATCATTCCAATTTACTTATTTATTTTTCATAAATAATTATCATATAGCAATTTATTTATTCATTAATTTTTGATAATTATTATTTAATTGTTTAGATGAATATTGTATCATGGAAAAATGGCAAGCATTATCATTTAGTAATTAGCATATTATTTATCAGTTAGTATATCACTTATTGTTATCTTATCATTGTAACTATTTCATCTATTTACAATATTTTTAAATTCATCACACTTCTTAGCATTAATAATCTTATCATTTTTCACTTCATATTTAAAAATAATCAGACAAAAAATTTTAAAAGAATCTCTATCATTCTTTTGATATATTATGATTAATCGAATTTGAAGTAAATTAATTACTTAAATACTTGATTACATTAAATATTACATATATAAATTTATATTAAATATTTATATATATGCATATATATGTATAGATGTTTTAATTCGTATTTATAATGTATAATAATATAACATAATTCGTATATTCTCAATATCCCTGCTTTCTTTAATAATCAGGAATTCGAATACCTGTATACTCAATATTTCTTATATAGAATTACATTTGATATTGTATGAATATGAATTTCAGTATTTTTTCTTCTATACTTCTTTATCTCTTATGCAGAATTATTATTTCAAGTTTATTTCAAAACCTATTGATGACCTAAAATATTGAGCAATAAATCGAATTTCAAATTATTTCAAGGCCTATTGATGACCTGAAATATTGAGCAATAAATCCAATTATTTTTGTTTCTTGTCAAGTTTTCATATGCCCAAATATAATTAAATTAATTAATTGATTGATTGTTTGAACTTATTAGATTAATTAATGATTCAGAAATGAATTATTGAATTTGCTGAAAAAACTTTGAAAAATAAATTCAATTAATTAAAAATTACTTAGCTGATTAATTTTCAAAATAAATCACTAAGTTTATTAAAGTTTTGGAGGAAAAAAGAAATAGCATATCGTTTTTTTTTTTTTGTTTGACATTATTATCGCATTATCTTAGCAATTAATATAAGCTTAGAAAATAATTTTAAAAAAGATATTTTTAAATAATTTTTAATATTTTTTTTTGAAAAAAAAATTTATTTTTAGGAACTGGTTACAGTAATGGATTATAGTTATACCGTAAAAAATATTTAGCCGATTTGAACAGCGAATATTCAACGGAAGAATTGAGCAGGTTAAACTTTATTTATCATTTACTTTCTTATAACTTTTTATCATTTATTCTCTTATAACTTAGTTTACCATTCGTATATGATTATTTTAGCCAATAATTTCATTTATCATTTAATCATGAACATTAAATTTGATTAGCAAAAAATTGATTAGCTCATTTTTTTTTCGATCTTTTTCATTTTGTTTGATTAGAATTTGAAAAGTAAAATTTCAATTTTAATCATTTTTCGAATTACGAAGGATGTTTCTTTAATTTTACATTTGGCAATTTTGATCGATCAAAAATTAAAATTTTTTTTGCTTCGTAATAATTTTAAATTTAGCATTTTTGATTATCATTAAGTTTGAGATATTCTAAAATATAAATTTCTTTTTCTTTCCTTAATTTTCAAGTTCAATTTATCACAAAATATAAATTGTTATTTTTGCTTACTAGCAATTTCAATTTTGATAATTTTAAAATTTATTACAAAATCTTATCTTTTATCTTTAAATTCTTATGATATATTTGATAAGAAATGAATGTACATATATCTAAACTTTCTCAATCTTTCATCAAGCTTATCTTTATTTCGCATAAATCAAAAATGATAAGAAATTGATAATTTTGATTCGATAATTTTAATTTAATTTTTTTTGAATAAATTATAGCTATTCGGCTGAAACAAATGATAGTCATAGTGGTCCATCATGTAATAGCGAACGAAGTACGGAAAATAGTGAACGATTAATTCCAACAAGGCAACAACTCAAACTTACCTCACAGGTATTATAATTATTAATTAATAATTAAAAATAAAATTAACTGCTTATCTTATAAAATCACCGATATTGCAGCTATAAATTAATTAATAATTAGTAATTAAAAATCAAATTAACATTTCTGCTTCAATTTTATAAATTAATAAATTTCAAATTTATAATTCAAAAATTTTCAACTTTACATAAAATTAAAATCAAATAAAATAAATAGCAGATTTTTGAATTGAAATTTAAATTATAAATTTGAAAATTGCGAAAAAAATAGGAAATTTTATCAGATCAAAGTATTCTAAAAAAAAAATGAATAAGTGATAAATTTAAGTATTCCATTTAATTTTATACTAAAAATTGATTAATTCTTATCAAAGAAGACGTATTATTAATTCAGTTAAATTATATAGTAAATAAATAAAATATTTTAACTATATTTCATTATCTCACTGTATATTTAGGAAACATGAATTCGTTTTGTGTTTATAATTAATAAATTTACTAGAAAATTAATTGAAACAGTAGAATTGCACTGCTCGAGCAATTCATTATGAAATTTAAATTACTAGTTTATCTTTAAATTATGGTATATTTGATTAAAATTGATTAATAAGAAATAAATATATGTATATATATGAAACTATTATTTGTATTAATGAAATATCTGAATTTTTGCCCGAAAAAATAAATTAAGTGAAGGAAAATTACGAAACTTAAAAGAGATAAAGATGAATGATATGATTTTTGTGTGTGATAAATCTGGAATTTGCATTAAAATGATCTCAAGCTTTTTCCTATTTCAATAATAATACTTTTTGTTAACATGCCATATACTTCTCTCGTTAACAATTAAGGCATCAATTTATAATTGCTTAGAACGATATCGTGATCACGTACTGTATTAGCTATACCGTAATTACTTTTATACGACTAAATACAATGAAGTAATTCCGCAGCTGCGTTAAAGTATAGCATAGTAATTACAGTACTCCATAAAAGTAATTACAGTGTAGTAAATAAATATGGTAAATACATACTGCAGAAGTAATCACAGCAGGAACGGTAATTACAATACTGGATAAAAGTAATTTAGTAATTACAAAAGTGCGTGAAAATATGACGTAGTATAATAATTACAGTATCGTATAAAAGTAATTACGGCATAGCAAATACAGTACGTGATCACGATACCGTTATAAGCAATTATAAATTGATGTGTAATTAATTTTATGCAATTTATACTGCAGTTAGTTTCATGCAAATTACAAATTAATAGTTTAATTAATTGCGAGAAATGATTTATGGAATGCATGAAAAGTTGCCGATGGAAGAAAAATAGTAATTATGATAGAGTTCGATCAAAATGTAACTTTGAGAGAATTATTCAAAATTATTACATACCATAATTTTCTAAATTTTTTCAAATATTGGATTTTGAAATTAAAATTAGAAAGCAAACCTATCAAGTTTGTCTTAATAATTCTCTGCCCACTTCTATTTTAAAAATCTTTTAAAGATGAATCGTTTGAGATGTGAATTGAAATTTTAAGTGGAATTCTTTAGTATAAGCTATTTCATCAGTCTTAAATCAAATATGTAAACAATTTTAGTAAATATTTAAAACCAAGTTTCAATAAATATCTATAGTCATTAACAAATTTATTATTTTACTATCGTTAATTAGCGTTGAAAAAATCTCGATAAATGGTTTTGAATTATCAATATAATATAATAAATCAATATTCCATACTTTTGATATTGTATGCTATATTAATCAGAATAAAATTTTTTTCATATAAATAAAAAACATTTCTGATAAATATTTATAATCAATACGAAAAAAAAAAAGGAAATCAACATTTCTTATCACCTAATCAACAAACTAACATTTTTGATAAAATGTTTAAGATTGCGAGAATGATAACACCTGAAAAATAAATTTGTATTATTTATGAAGGAAATTTTTTTATAGAAATTATATTTTATAATTTACAGGTAGCACATAATCCATTACAATTTGTTACCGCTCAATCAGGTGCAATTGCATTATGCGAACAAGCAAAACAACAACTTATCATATCTGATCAACAAAAACGGATGCGTAATGAAGTTCGCAAAAATATGGTATATATTAAAATGGAAATTTTTTTTCGAATTATTTGTTAAATAATATTTTTGGTAAAATTTTTAGTCAAAATTCTATTACTAATTATATTTCATTTTATTCTAATTTTTATCATTTTTTTGCATTTTTTTCGATAAATCAAATTTTTGATTTTATTTTTCGAAAAGAGAAAAGAAAAATTTTTCAAATTTATCAATGCTATAAATTAAGAATTTGCGTTTTCAATAAAATCGATAAGTTGCAAAAGATTTAATTGTTTATTTAATAAAGGAAATAGTTGAAAAAAAAGGAAACATGATAGAATATAATTTTATTATAATTCAAAATTTCGGATAATATTTGACTTTCTGCCGAATATTAAAGATTAACTGCTGATAATTTTCAGTATAGTGATGATGATGATGAAACAGGTTGGCAATCAAATTTAGATTCATGGTTATCAAAACGAAAAACAGCTATATCAAGATGGAAAGATGATATACAAACAACGAATATTTCAAATAGGTTTTGCATTTTTGTTCTTCTATTTTTATTTTCTTTTTTTTTTTTAAATAACAAAATTGAAATGTTCTTGGAGAAAGTGAATTTGCATAAATATAAGTTGTTATTATTGATTATCCGTAAAATTTATATCACTAGATTATCATAGAGATTATCATAGAGATTATAAAATTCATTTGCTCCATTACTTTTAATAATTATTTTTGAAAAAAGATAAAAACAAATAAATTGTTGAAATTATAAGCAAAAATTTATCTTTTAAATATTCCAACAAATAATTTTAGTTCTAAGAATTATATAAGAACTTCGAATAAAAGACAATTTTCATTAGTTAAATTAAAAAACAAAAAAATTTTTTTTTTGCTGTATTATAAAATTTGGTTGGAATAATTTGATCGTATGCTAATTTCTAATGATTATAAATTATCAATTAAACAATTTTTGCAATGATAAAATATTATTTGTAAAATTTCAGAAATAATAATAAAGAACGAGAAGCTACCGGTGAAAATGAAATAATCCAACAACAACAACAACAACAACAACAACAACAACAACAACAACAACAACAACAACAACAACAACAACAGCAACAACAACAGCAACAACAACAGCAACAGCATCAACAAAACAACACCAACAAAAACAACACCAACAAAAACAACACCAACAAAAACAACAACAACAAAAACAACAGCAACAACAAATGATGGAAAAATATCGACAACAAACAAGAAACGATAATATCACTGATTCAAAAAGGTATAATAATATATTATTGATTCGAAAAAAAGTTTTAAAAAAAAAGATTTAAAAAATTAGAAATAATATAAAAATGATGAGAACTTTGTTTATATGAAATTTTTTTCTATCAAAAAGGACATTTTATTTAATTATATTTTATTTTTCACTTCCATTTTTTTCTCATCTATTTATTTTTAAATAATATGCGCATTTATAGTATGAATATATTTCTATGTATAAATTAAAAATATTTAATTTTTATTTTAATACTATTATACAATATATGCAACCATATGCAACAGATATGTTAAATTTTCCTAACTTTTTTTTTTTTTATTTAATTTTTTTAGGTTAGCCATTTAGAAATTGTTATTACGGTAATATGCATCTAATGATTACAAATAAATAAATGATATAAATTTTTCATTTAAATATTTTGACGTTTAGTTTAGCTTTTCTTACGTTTAACGTTAATTTGCATAAAATTATTATTATCGTAACGTATATATTGATTACAAATCAGTACCACGTAAAGAATGTTAATTTTTATTTAAATATTTTTACATGTAATTTTTTCTTACTTTTTTACGTTTAGTTTTAACGTTTACAAATTATCGTGTTCGTAATATGCATGTAACGATTGCATACAGGTGTAACGTAAAGACGTAGATTTTTCATTTATTTTGACATATAATTTTTTCTTCCTTTTTTACGTTTAGTTTTAACGTTTACAAATTATCGTTTTCGTAATACGCATGTAACGATTGCATATAGGTGTACGTAAAGACGTAGATTTTTCATTTAATTATTTTGACGTTTAATTTTTCTTAGCTTTTTTTTACGTTTAATTTTATATTATACATTTATTATTACTATCGTTAACATTATATATAACATTTCATACATTTCTTATCATTTAACACTTTTTCTAGTTTTCTCTCGTTTAGTTTATTTCAACGAAAATTCTCGATATTTGCTATGTATTATTTCGTTTTCCTTTTCTTTCTTATGATGATCTATTTGGCGAAATATTTTTTCTTATTACATTTTTTGTTACAAATAACAAAAATTATTTTTTATCATCCAAAAATAGTTTTTCTTTTTTTTTTTTTTTTTTTTTTGAGATTAAATAAACAATGAAATGGAAGGAATGAAAATTTAAACAAAAATCAAATGTTTTGTATCATTAAATGAACTATTAATGCCAAGGTCAATAATTTTATATCCATTAATTTTGTTCATTTCACAGGTATTATTTATCAATTTGGGAATAATTCGAAGGAATAAAATAAACGAAATATATCGTTTACATTTTAACATCGCCTAAACAATTTTCTTTTGTTTGTTTTGTTTTTCTTTTTTTTTTTTTTATTTTATATTTATATGATAATTCAAAAATTGAAAAATTTTTTTCATATTATATGATTTTATTGATTTACGAATTATACGACAAGCATAAATGACGTATTATTTCACATCCGTGAAATAATAATTGAACGTTTATTAATCATATATGTTATTTTATGTCTTGCATTCTTCATTGATTATGGCATTTTAATAAGTGAGAAAATAATAATAATAATAATAATTTATGAAAGTAAAAATTTCAAACTTTCAATGTTTCAAAAATTTTATTAATATATTATTATATTATCGTAATATATTAAGTATTAGATTTTTAATATAAAATCAAACAAATCTTTTTATCGAAATAGATGATCTCTGTAATAAATTTGGCAAATTTAATAAATAATCAAAAACTTAAATACATGAAATTTTTCACATTTAATATCAAATATATGTATATATTTATATTTATATTAAATCGTACATCTATATTTTTAACTTAAATTCCTTAAATATTTTATATATATATATGTGTATATAACGATAGGTAGTAATAAAATGTTTATAGAATAACGAAAAGAGGAATTAAAATATTTTTATGATTATGTAATCAGTGAGCCAAATAAATTTATTATTTTTTATCATTTACATTTTATGTCTCAATAGCATGCTTTTTCTTATCTTATTATTTTTTAACTTTAACTTTTTAATCTTTTTTATCATAGTGATAATTGTACTGTCATTTTTAGAATTTTTTTTTCTATATTTAAATTATTACATAATAAAGTTATCTAAGGAATCTTTTCCTTTTTCCTTCTTTTTTTTTTTTTAAATAAAAAAATTTTATATTTCTAATTTCCTTCTTATTGCTTCAATAGTAGTATGATTGATAAGAAATGATATTTATGATTAGATAAGGAAGTGAAAATTTTTATTTTAGTAAAAACGAGAAAAATGAAAATTTGTTTCTTTCAATTTATATAGGAAATAATCAATTTTTGCTATATTAATCATAATTTTGCTATTATTATTTGTGGGTAAATTGATGGAATATCTTCTGAAAATTCTTCTGAAAATGGATTCTCGAAATGATTCGTTCAAGATGATTGTAAAGATAGGTCTATTTTGTTGATTGAAGAATGATAGGAAAGATATAACTATTGCTACTGTCCTCATTTCTTCATAATGTACTAAATGGCACTTTAATGAAAATAAAATTATCACTACTACTTCTACTACAACTTTTACTACTACTGCTACTACTACTATTACTACTACTACTACAACTAACTGCTACTATCATCAAATCAGATACACACACACACACACACACACACACACACACACACACGCACACACATGTATATATATATCTCGAGACAATAATATTCATTCATTTATGAACATATTTACTATCTCAATATTAGTACGATCTCTTAAAAATTTTAAAATAAACTTTTATTAATCGATCATTAAATAATTTTTCATTTTTTTATACCTATCAATTTTTAAAATCGAAAAATTTTTATCAATCGTTTTTATCACAAAACAAAAAAAAAAGTTGTCTTTTTTTTTTTATTTTCTTCATTGGTATTTATCCTTTTTTGGGTTAAAGTTCATCGAATGACATCCATTTTACGAAAATAAAAATTTTTCTATGTACTCTAATATCAATTCAATGCAATACAATTTTGTAACTAAAAATTAATTTTTATTCAAAAAAAAACAGAAAAAAATTTGAAATGAATCAGTTAAGTTAGAAATAAATTTTAAAATCATTTGAATTTTTTTCATTTGTTTTGTTTATTTTTTTCGCTTTTCATTGAAACACTTTCATTTTTATTTTTAAATTTAATGAAATTTCTTTTAATTTTTTTCTTTCATTTCTCCTTTTTTCTATTTCGTTTATAATTTCTTTTTAATTTTTTTTTGTTATTTTAAAAATTTTTATAAATAAAAGTGGCACAATTTTTATTTCAATTGTTAGCTTAAATT
Source organism: Dirofilaria immitis (assembly GCA_024305405.1). Taxonomy (NCBI): domain Eukaryota; kingdom Metazoa; phylum Nematoda; class Chromadorea; order Rhabditida; family Onchocercidae; genus Dirofilaria; species Dirofilaria immitis. Next base: position 1,343,203 of record JAKNDB010000068.1, read on the forward strand.
AACGATATATATCTTGTTTTGAAAAATTGTAATTATCTTTACTTAAATAGTTAATTTAAATTTAATTAAAATTAATGATATATATCTTGTTATAGGAAAGAAAGTATAATTATCTTTACTTAAATAGTTAATTTAAATTTCGTTATAAGAAGGCATAACTATCTCTACTTAAATAGTTATTTTAAATAGTTAACTTAAATTAATGATATATATCTTGTTATAGGAAGGAAAGTATAATTATCTTTACTTAAATAATTAATTTAAATTAACGATATGTATTATTTTTACTAATAAATAATAGTTACTTTATTATAAGAAAGTATAATAATCTTTACCTGAAATAATTAATATAAATTAATAATAAGTATTATTTATTGCAAAAAATAATTGTAATTTGTTGTAAGAATGTATAATTATTATTATTACTTAAACAATTAATATAAATTAATGACATAGAAAAAAAAGAGAAACAACTAATGAATTTATCTATTTTCATCTTATATTTTGTTTGATAAATTTGAATAATTTCTTTTTTTGTTTCTATTTTTAAATATTTTATTTTTATTATTTAATTTCTTTCATTGATTATTGTATTATTTATTTGTTATAATTATCATTGTTAGGGAGTATATGAGAAATTCTTTGAATAATGTATAATCAAATATCATTTGATGATAATCGTAAAATGCACAAGCAAGCAATTCAGTAATTTTTATTTGAAAAAAAGTATAAAAAAGTTTCAAATATATTAACTATTATTAATGAAAAGGAGCAAAAAAAAAAAGAAAGATAAGATAAAATAATTGATTTAATTTGACCTAATCTTTACCTGTTGCTATGCAAATAATTGATTTAATTTAACCTCTCTATCTAATTGTAATGCAAATGATTGATTTAATTTGACCTAATCTATCTATCTATTCATTTTTCTCGACGCAATAAAAACACAACAGTAACAATAACAACAACAACAGCAACAATACTTAATGATATGTGAAAAGATTTATGATAATTTCTTTCTTTCTTTTTTTTTTTCCTTCAATATTTCATATTATTTTGAAAAAATTAAAAAAAAAAAAAGGACGGAAAAAGTCACTAATGTTAATTGATTGTGTTCCAAATTTTTTAAAATTCATTTACAAAAATAACTTAAAATGACAAAAAAGACGACAATTTCATTCGTTTCTATCTTTCTTTCGTTTTTTTTTTTTGTTTTCTGTTTAAAATAAACAAAAAAATGAATAAATGAAATTTTATTTTTATATTAAACAAATAATTATTATTTATGCGAATTTAAACATTTCTAATTTACCTTTTACAATTACAATTTTTTCTTCATTCCTTTTTTTTGAATTTATTTATTCGTTTTTTTTTTCGTTTTTGATTTTTAAAAAAATTTAAATTATTGAAATAAATGTTATTCATTGCAAAATTAAATTTCTAAATTTTGTTTATTCAATTCTAGCATTATTATCGAATTATATATTCCGATATTATGTATACAAATAAATGTTATTCATTGCAAAATTAAATTTATAAATTTTGTTCATTCAATTCTAGCATTACTATCAAATTATATTTTCCGACATTATTTATGAATGATTTTTTACAATAATGAAATTGAATAATTGTTAATCGTTGATATGATTTCTTTCGTTCGTTCTTTCGTTTTTCTTCGGTGTTTCATTAAGCTTTTATTTTTTTTTTTTTGGGACGAAAAATAACAAACGAAAAATGATAATTGAAACGTCTAATTTACTAAATGAATATTTTGATTCATTTTTTTTTTTGACTGTTAATTAGATCAATATTAGTGATAGTAAAAAAATTATTAGCAAGAAAATGATAAGCAATCTTTCTCAAAAGGTAGTAATATTAATTTAATCAACTAAATGAATATTTTGATTCATTTTTTTGACTGTTAATTAGATCAATATTAGTGATAGCAAAAAATGATAAGCAATCTTTCTCAAAAGGTAGTAATATTAATTTAATCAACTAAATGAATATTTTGATTCATTTTTTTCGACTGTTAATTAGATCAATATTAGTGATAGTAAAAAATTATTAGCAAAAAATGATCAGTAATCTTTTTTAAAAGCTAATAATATTAGCAAAAATTGGGAGTAGAAATTTGAAAATTTAATCATAAATTCTTCGAAATATTTTGTAAAAAAGTTACGAGAAAATAAATGATAATTAATCGCTTAAAAGATAATATCAGCAAAAATTAGGAAGAGAAATTTGAAAATTTAAATTTTTTCAAATATTCCGTAAGGTAATATCGGTGAGCCCGGTTAGCTCAGTCGGTAGAGCACCAGACTCTTAATCTGGCTGTCGCGGGTTCGAGCCCGCATCGGGCTAAGCTACATTTTTCCATTCTCTTTTCACTTTGCACTGCGTTTGCTAGAAATGCAAATGGTAATTAAGCTTTTGAAAAATAAACACGAACTATCATCGAGAATAATATAGAGAAATTATCGATGTTTTTCTTTTTTTTTTTTTTGTACGAAAATAATGGACGATTTAGGATGAAATATTATCGAGAATAAATTCCGATTTACCTAAGAAAAATATTGAGAAATCGGGAAGAAAACAAAAAAAAATCGAGCAATGTTAAATTAAGATTTAAATGAAAAAATTAATAATTGAAAATATTAAAGATTTGAGAAAAATTTATTCATTTTTTTGACAAAAAAATTAGTTTAATTAGTTTAAAAATGCAAAAGTTTTTCTTCTTATATTTAAAAATTAAATTATCAAATTAATAATCTTTTTTGTCGCATAGAAATTGATGCAATAATTTTTGAAAATTATTTAAGAAAAAAATAAGAAAGATTTAAGAAAGAAATTCAATATTTAATTGATTAACAAATATGATACGATAATAAATGAGTTAGATGATTTCTGTTATAAAACTACTATGAAAAGGATAAAAATTTAGGAAAAAAATACAATTTTAAATTACGAAAAAAAAGAATAATTAAAATGAGTGATTATGAAATTTAAAAATCAAATAATAATTTTTAATTTTGTCTATAATAAATTTTATTTATATTTAAGTTTTTTTTGGTCTTCTTTTTCCACTTCAATTAAACCAGTTCTTTTATTCAAATAAAAATTTAATAAATCCTCATCAATTTTTCCGTTATATTATTAGTTCGGAATTTTTTTTTCTTTTTTTTGTTCGTGCTATTAGATTGAATAATGATAATTATTATATCTTAATTTGTCTCTAAAAATGTTCATTAAAAATATATTTTAACCATGATTTATCTATATTGTTGGTCATGATGATGATGATGATGATAGGAGTGATATTTTATCAGAAATATATTGATCAAATAATATTTGCATTATTACAGCTTAACTAAAATAATTTATGACTTTCGTAATATTACAATATTTACATGATTAATCCTAATTGTAATATGAAATATTGATGAAAATTAATCAGATCACTGTGTGATATTGTCAAAGAAAATATCAATTTTACGAAATCTTCATCAGAATTACGAAAATATTCGAATCTAATTTTGTCATTACAATTATATGATTTACGGAGCAGTACGATTGATTGCAATCGATTAAAAAGTAACGATTGATTCAATCTAAAATGATTTCGTAACTATGGTACTTTCATATCTGACATATAGTTTAGAAAATCCATCAAATATGCTGCAATTTGAAGAATATTTCTTATCACTATATCTACAAAACGAGAATAATATTATAGATAATAATAGTAACAATAATAATAATAATAATAATAATAATAATAATAATAATAATGATAATAATAATAATAATAATAATAATAATAATAATAATAATAATAATAATAATAATAATAATAATAATAATAATAATAATGGTAATAATAGCTATATTGTTTAAAGAATCGATGAAATATCACAAACATCGATTAGAATTTTTATTTCATCAATATTTTTACAAAATTTTTTATTCTTAGAATAATACTTAATTTTCATCCTCAATTAATGTTATTTTAATATCTTCACGTTTTTTTTTTATCATTTAATCATTAACATTTATAATTCGAAAATGAAATTTAGTAAAGAATTTGATTTATCTTTTAATCATTCAATAGCGAATATTTCAAATCATTTTCTTTTATCTATGATTAAATTTTCGCAGTATCTAAAATTAGAAACGATACATTGATCTGAATGGAATAAAAAAGAAGGAAAAATATTAACTTTTATCATTAATTACTGATGCTAGGATTAATCACTAACATTCCTAATCATTAGCATTCTTACTCATTGAAATTCTTAATCATTGAAATTCCTATTCATTGATTGATATTCGTTTATCATTAATGTCAGCTTTTATCATTAAGCTAACATAATTTGTACAAAAAAAAAAATTTTGCCATGTTCATTAAGGTTCTATTATATGCTTACAATTTTTTTATCATATATTTATAAGTTGCGTTTATACTAAGACCTAAAATTTCTCTTTTTAATTTTAATCAAAATAATTATTTATATCATTCCAATGATTGATAATGATTATCAACAATGTTTCAGTTATATAACATTCTTGATAATGATTCAGTTGTATAATTTTTATAGTAGTGATACAGTTTAATAACTTTTCTGATAATGATTCGGTTAGATAACTTTCTTGATAATGATCCGTTATATAACTTTCTTGATGATGAATCAGTTAAATAACTTTCTTGAAAATGATTCAGTTATATGATCAATAATGATTTAAATTTTAAATTTTGTCCTCGATTTTAAATTTTTCCATTGATTAGAAAAATTGATAAAATTCATTGCAAAATTGACTGATTTAAAAAAAAAAAAAAGCGATAATAAATGATAATGGTATGTAATACCTTTACATGTTATCGATCTTTTTATCAATGCAAATTTCTTCTCTTTCATTATTTATTCGTTTCTTTTCTAAAATAATTTTTAAAACTAAACATTGCTATATATATATATATATATATATATATATATATATATATATATATATATATATATATATATATATATATATATATATATATATAAGAAAAACAGCATATATTTGAATATAATTATTTAATTAGAAATAATTAAACGTTGAATAGGATAGTAATTAAATTCGAATTGAAAAACTTATTTGTATTTATAAATTAATTTTATTAATATTGTAATTTGCTATTTTTAAATTTTCGAAATTATCAAAAATTGAAATTTTTTTCTTTTTCTTTCCTCTTTACAAAGAATTGTACATAACATTTAGTGGAATAATTTGATATTTACGAATACGAAATATTGAAATATTTTTTGAAAAAAAAAAATTCTCATAACTTTTAAAAATGTGGAATTTTGACAATTTTCCGTAAGCAATTTTACAAAATATTTTAGTTGCGAAATTATAAAAAATTCTGAAATTTTCATTTTTACCAATTTTTTTCTTCAGCAAACAGACGAGTGTTTAATATCCAGTTCATCATTATTGTTGGAAGAACATCAGGAAGATTCTGGAATCGAGAATAATTGTCGTAGTAGTTCGATTGACGATCATTCACCAATTGCATCAGTTGATTTTTTCCCATCAAGTTAGTTTTTTTCTCTTTTTTTCCCTCTTAAATTCAGGTTTTACAACTTAAATTTAAACAAATATAAAAAGAAAAGGAAAATTTCTATTCCAAATTATTACTATTATTTATTTGTATTTTTATTTGAATGAAAGAAAAAAACAAAAGAAAATTTTTTTAAAAAGTTACAAAAATTTTAATGAAATTCTTTTTTATAATTGAACAAAAAAAAATGAAAGAATTTCAATCACATCAAATTTTATTATCTATCTATGTAAATGTATCATCAAAATAAAAAAAAAATTAGCTGATATTGATTAAAAAAAAGAACACGATTTTTGCCCTAATTTCTAATAAAATTTATTTTTCTTATCATTATCATTAAAATTTAATTATCGTATGATTTTAAACAAATCAATTGTACTAAATTAATAAATAAGACATTTTTATTTTTGTTGAATTTAAAATATTTGTTTAATTTTTAGATACAAACTTAATTTTTATATATTTTAAATTCTATTTCATTTTTTTTTCTCATTTTATATTTTAGTTGAATTAAATTATCAATTAGATAATACTGGAAATTCATTTACTTCATCGTTATCATCATCACCGCTAACGTATCAACAATACTGTTATCAACATCCTGAATTATCATCCTCATCAAACGTATTCTTTATTGATAAAAGCTTTACACGTCCGATACATAATCGTAGTAGAATTGGTGATACAGAAGAAGATAGTTATTTAACGCCGTCCACTAGCAACTTATTTTGTATCGATAGAATCACAAAAGCTGACTTTCCTGAACAGGTTAGTAAAAAATTTTACTTCTAATCATTTATTATTTTATGTAATAGTCACTATAAATAATCATCATTAAAAATGATTATGTAAATTATCATTTATTTGCTGACTATTTATGTAATTATTACATTTATTTAATAATAAATCTTTTCATTTATCACCTTTTAATTAATACAAATGATAAACATTTATTTAAAAATAAAATAAACATCTACAATATCTAAAAAATTAACAATAAATAAACATCTAAACGAAAAGAAAAAATAGAAATAAAAATAAAATGTTCAAAAAAGTCACAAACTTTTTTTGATAATTTTAAAATTTTTGCTAATTTATTTATCAATAAATCAAACATTAGAGATTGATACGAATGACAAATATTAAATTTTGCAATAAATTTACTAAAATAATTTTATTATTGAAATTATTTCGTTCACATAATCTAATCGTGATCTTTATCATTGCTCTAAATTATTGGGATAATTTTGGTGATTGTAAAAAATTTTTTCACAAATTTACAATTTCTCACCTTAAACATTTTACATTTTAATTTTATCCATTTTTTTTTGTTTATTTATTTATTTATTTTTTTCCAAGAAATATATTCGAAATGAAAAAAAAAGAAAGAAGGAAAAATGAATAATTTATGACAAATATTAATTACAAAATTTATTTATAACTTTATTATTCGCAATGTTATGATAAAATAGTTATCAATTTGTTTATTTTTCATTAAATTTTTTTTTTTGTTAAATTATTCAATTCATTTATTTTTCATTAATTTTTTTTTTGTTAAATTATTTTCGTAAAAATTTTTTTATTGATTGATTTTTCAATTTAACATAATAAAAAAAAATTGATAAGATTTAAATTTTGATAAGATTTTCTTTTATTGCTTTTTCTGTTTTTTTATTTTTTTTTGTATTTGAAAAAATAATATATTTTTAAGAATAATTCAAAACTTTTTCAAAGTCTTTTTAGTCTATTTTTTTTCATTTAAAGTTTACAATTTTTGTAATAAATTATTGTTTAATTGATAAAGTTGCTGGATATTTCTAATAAATCAAAAGAAAGTTTCATTTTTAAATTTAGCTTTTGCAAATATCAAAAAAATTTTTATATTATTCTTTCGTTTATTTTTACGTAATATTTCTAAGCCTAAAAAAATGCAAATCTATTTAATCATTGAAACTTTATGAAATTTTAAAAAATTTATAATTCGAATAGATTGAATTATTTTACAAGAAGAAATAATCATATTCAAATATGAAAATTTGTATTATTTTATTTTATTTAGAATCAATCACGTAGTATAACACCACAAGCAGATAATTCACAACAATATCTTGGTGCTGGTGAAATATCGGATTCTGATAGTGAATTTCCAGCACCACCCGATTATCTTTTACCAATAACAGTAATAGGACAGCAGCCAATAATATCAACAAATAATTTATATGATCGAAGTGAACAACTGTTAAGCTATAGTAATATGGTTTGTTTATTGTATTTTGATAATGTTAATTGAAATTGAAAATATGCAAACGTAAACAAACATATCATTGTATGCATAAACATATCAATGCATGCATAAACATATCGATGTAAATATAAATAAACTTTCCATAATGAACTGATTTTTGTTTTATTATAATCTATATTATCTATGCGTTAATTTGATTTTTCTTTTACTAAATTAATTTTTGAATAATTGTAAAAAAAAAAAACTTTTCAGAAAAGCAATTCTTTAAATAATTCATTATCAACAACAAAACGTGAACCGTTATCAACTTTAACAGGAAAACGTAATACATCAGCAACAACTACGGCAGATAATAGTAATATAGTTTCTTTCTTTCATCGTCCTTTTTCTTTTTTCAAAAATTTATAAACTAAAAAATGCAAAAGAAAAAAATTAAAATGAAATCTTCAAATCGTTGCTATTATTAGTTTTTGTAATCTGTCGAAAAAAAAAAAAAAAACGGAAGAAAATAGTCTGATGATTTTATAGCCATGCTGATATTTTTCATAATCAAGCTGATATTTCATAATAATACTAAAGTTTTACGAAAATTTTTTCTTTCCATTAAAATAAATAATCCTATGAATCATCATATCATAATAAAAGAAAAAAAATTGTTATATCAATATTAGCATAATAAATATTCTTGAATAAACTTTTCAAATGTATATATGATCAATGTAAACATATTTCGGATATGTAATAAGCGTATTTACATTCTAAGCATGCTTACATGTATTGATAAATCATAGGTTAGACGTACTATTTAAATATTATCAGCTGTAAAAATATCCAAAGTAAATTTTTAGCTTTTTACTTCGTGTCAAAATTTTTCATGAAATAATTCATTTTTATTCAACAGCTATAAAATTTCCAATACTTCGACAAACTAATTCACCGTATCATTATAATTATAATAAAGCAATAACTGAAACGAACGATGATAATATACAAAGTGAGGCCGATAATAGTGTTAAATCAAAACAAGTTTGTCCTTTTCATTTTGAATTTTTTTTATCATTTGCAATTTTTTATATCATTTTACAATATATATATATAAACATTGATAATTATATCATAGATATTATTGAACATATGTTTATCATTGAATTTTAGCATATTTGTCTTTTAAATTTTAATCAAAATATATAAATTGCAAAAATTTGAGAATTATCTTTACCTTCATACCATTTTATATCATTTATAGGTTGCATCGTCATTCTTACCGCATACTTCGACAAAATTATCATCAATTCAGGCCAGAGCAAATCTTGTAGGAACAATTGATGGTATTTATCCACCACGTACATCGCCAAAATTTCCAAGAACTAATCGTTTAACGAATGAAATTCGTGAGGTAGGAAAAAATTGCTACGGTACTCGTGTACTTTATACTGCAGTATCTAATAATCGTATACTGTATATTACAGTATCTAATGACTGCTTATATTATTAACTTCAAAATTAGAAATTTATATAGATTATTTATCATTTAAATGTTTGATTATTAATTATTTACACTTATTCATTTGCTTAGTATGTTTATAAGAAAATTAAGAAATACAAGTATAAAAAAATAATCAACTATTATAATGCTGTAAATGTAAATGTTGTATTACTGCAGTATACTACAAATTATTACTATTTAATTCCTTAGCAATTATTGGTAATTTATTATTTTATCGTTTGTTTTATTGCTTAAATTTTGCAAATAAATTCTAATTAAACTTACTTAATTGATTTTTAAAATTGCTTAGCATAGACGTTTTATAATTTTATTCAGATTATGATTATCATTTAACAATATTTTATTTCAAAAAGCAATTAAATGATCCATTCGCCTAAAATTTTTGGCGATAAAATAAAAAAAAAAACGATTGAATATACTAAACTTATCAAATATTTTATAGTTTGGAAAAAAAAATTTTCTTTTCTGCAAAATTTCTAGCGAAGTATTAACAAAATTTAATTTCAATAGAAATAATCTTTCCTCTGTCACATATAAATTTAAATTTTTGCATATAAAATGAGAAGAAATAAAAAAAAAAAAATGATTCTATTTCAAATCTATTCTTTTCATTCTCGTTTCTTCAATTTTATTTCCATCAACAACTACATCATATATCGTCGTCTGTCTTATATGCGAAATTTTCACATTTTTCTCCAGTGATATTTTCATTATCATTAATTATTTACTTCTTCCAGTATATCTGCTTTTTTTTGTTTCTTTTCAAATTTATGTTTTTTTTTTCGCAACATAAAATTATAATTTAATTAATCAAGAAATATCATTATATCTTAATATTTTGTTGATTTTTCTCGCTGTTTTTCAATATACTAATTTTTGATTAACTATATAATAATGAGAGAAGAAAGATTATTTATTTTTAATTTTTATAGATAGCAGTTCCAAAATCACATCTAAAAACTGTTGATATTCAATTTGAAGATAAACCAGGTGCTGCTTATCAACCAAGCAATATCGATAAGAATAATACCAAAATGGTTGTTAAATTTTTTTTATTTCAGATTTTGATAATTTTTAAACGTTTTAAATATAAGTATACTATAATTTTCATACCTTATTATTCATACTAAAAATTTTTAATACATAATTATTTATAATCTCACATTTTCTCTAATTGATAGTTTCAGAGCGAAAAAAGAAAAAAAATTATGAATTTGAATGAAATTAAATTCTTTTTTTCAAATTAAATCATTTCAGAATTTCCAACTTGTAATTTTTTGAAAAATTTGAAAAATGATGATTAAAAGTCTAGAAATTCGAAAGCTTAGAAATATATTAGAAAAACATATATATATATATATATATGTATTCATACATTTAAAGAAAAATTGATTTAATTCAAATTGGCAATGCTTATTTTTAAATGATCAATTACTGTAATGAAGAGGATGAAAAATTTTCAATTAATAATTTTGTATTATTAATTCGATACATTTCTTAGGCTCTACAAAATGGTATTGGTGAATTGCTAAATGTAAGAATCAATTTGAATAATAGCAATAATAATGATGATGTTAATGATGATGGAAGTGATAAACGAAAAATTTCGGTTTTACAATTAAGGGTGGTAAGGATAAAAATATACCGATAAAAATTGATGCTGTAATTGTAGGAACTCCTGCTGATGAAGCTGGATTACAGGTAATTTTTCAAATATTCAAATTTATATAACCATTTTAGCTATTAAAATTCATTAACGATACTTTCATTTTATTAGTAATAAAAAAAAAAATTAAATAATATTAAAGTGTTATAAAACGTACTTTTTTGAACTCTAAAAATTTAAAACGAAATATTTGTCATAAATTTTTTATCATGTTTAAATATAAATACGATTCAAACAATGATTAATTTTATAGAATAATTTAATTAAACGAAATAATTTTATGTGTCGATATAAAATTAATCCGACGATGATATATCAAATATAAATGATAATAATTGGAAATGAAATTCAAAACTCAATTGAAATATATTTGAATTAAAATTAGAAGTTAAAAAAAAAGAAAAAAACGCAAGTAACATTTAGGTTGGTGATTTATTATTAAGCATAAATGGTGAATCGGTAACGGATAGATATTATCAATGTGCCGTTAGAATGTTGCATGAAGCAGAACGCATTGGTGATATTGAATTAAGGATTCGACGATCTGATAATGCTGTTATTGGTATATAATTTTTCAAATAATCAAATTTCTTTTGTAATAGAAAAAATTATTTTTATTGAGCATAATTTTAAAAAGCACATAATTTGTTACGTAGTAAAAATCTACCGTTACAAAAAGAAACAGTTTAGCAATGAATACTACGGATCATTAGCTTCAAAAAACAATTTATCAATCAATGCTATTGATCATTGGCTTTAAAAAATTAACAACTTATTAAATCAATAATCGATCAATATTATTGTTTATTCGTTTGAAAGAAAAAAAACAATTTATCAATATGATCAATAATTTGATAAAATAAAAAAATGATATAATTTGATCAATGAAATATGATGCACTCAATAATTGATAATTAATTGCATTCTTTCTATAGGAATTAATATTTTCTACTAATAATTTTCAATTCTTTCATTTATTTAATTAATGCTAATAAAGTCGAATGAAATTTATTTTACAACAACAATTTGAACAATTAATTTTATTTTTTCCATATGAATGATAAATTTTTTTCCTTTTTTTTTCTCACTAAGAATTAAAATATTTGACAATTAAATTATTTCTTTTCATTAATTTTTTTGCAAAAAAAAATTTTTTTTTAGGTCCACGCATATCAGTTGAAAATTCATCAACAGCTATTATCGATCAACAATCGACAATTTCATTTGATCAAAAACGAGCATTATTTGATGATAAATGTGCGAACAAAAATAATAGCAATAATAAGGGTTTACAAAAACAAAAACATTCACCGATGCGTAAATGTCCAGCAGTTGTAAATGCAGCTAAACATTCAGAAAATGGTAAAAATTTACCTATAAAATTTATCATCTGATAATTTTATCAAATAATTCATTATCGTAAATATTTGAAAGAATTGATGAAATAGCAATGCTTAGTCTGATATTTACTTAAAATATGAATCAAATTTCAAAAAAAAAAAAAAGAAATAATTATATTCATCAAATTAATATAATCTTTTTTTTTGTTGCTTATAAACTTGAATATTTACATTATGTTTAGAACAGTTTGCTTGTTTTTTTTTTTTTTTTTTTTCAATAATATTTTTATTAAAGTAAAGAATTAATGAGAAATATGAATAATTGTAAGGTATTTTTAATCAAGCTATTAGACGCAACTTTCAAATTATTATCGGAAAATTCCGAATGATGAATAAAATTGTAGGTAGATGTATTAAACGCAATTTTTAAACTGCTATCAAAATAAGCTCATTTTTAACTTGGTATCAAAATTTTTAAGTTGAAGTTGATTTACAAAAAAAAAATTATTTTCTGAATTTTTTCTTTAGTTATATCTGGTACGATCATGCCTGTTGCGCATAATGCTAAAGATGTAATCGTTACACGTAGCAATTCGGTCTTATCATCAATTTCGACAATGGATGATGATGATCCACGAACAGCATATATTGGTGGAAAATATGCTATGAGATATTCACGTGAACGTTTTTCCAGTCGTACATCACTTGCTAGTAGTACATCTTGTTCTATTACCGGTGCTAGCGGAAATGATCCTGATTATCGTGTCATATCATTACATGATAAGCCAAAACCTGGTAAATTAGCTGATTTTATACCAGAAGTGGAACGAAAGAAAAATGCCATTTGTAACCAAGATGATGATAATTCTACATATAATTTTGGTATTTTCAGACGAGGTTTGTAATCTATCATTCATATCAACTTTTTATTTTATATTATAAAATGAATTACTATCAAAATTTAATATATTACAAAAAAATAAAATATTCTGCAATGAAGTTTTCAGATTTTCGTGAATTATTCATATATATATTTTAAGTTAACAATAAGTTTACTTAATTAATTAATTAATTAATTGAATAATCCAATTTCTATCAAATTTAATTTAATCCAATAGCAATGTTATTTAGTAATTTGATCATAGTTTATAGTATGTTTTAAATATAGTTATTATTATCATTATCAAATCAAATCATAGTGATAATTTTTAATTATCCTAGCTTAATTAATAATTGATTTAAATGGAAAAATGTAGTTATTTGAGATGAATTTTTATATTTAAACATGACAATGATCAATAATTATCATTATCATTCAGTTTGCTTAATCGAATAGTTGTAATAATCACAAATAACAACAATATTCAGATTTATGGAATCATAATAATATGATTTACTAATTCATTCAATTTCAATCAATATGATAAATGCAAATGAAAGATTGATAATAAATTATAGAAAGCGTTACCGATGGTTTTACGAATTCGTTTGTAAATGAGGATGATAATGAAATACCACTTGTATTGCGTAATTATGATATAACTCCAGTTCGAAGTGTTACAACATCACCAATACAACATAAGAATAAGGTAATTCGTACTTCATTAAGAATTAATTGTAGTTCCTATTTACAATTATTAAACATAAACATAATAATTTGACCATTATTTACTTCACTAAATATTAAGTGTAATCATTCTTTACTTTAGTAAACAAATGTAATCACTATTTACTTCAGTAATTATTAATACAATGTTACCACTATTTACATCAGTAAACAATAAATGCAATCATTGTTTACTTCAGTAAACATAAATATAATCATTATTTACTTTAGTAAACATTAAACATAATCATTATTGTAAAATTTCTTTTTAAATAACAAATTTTAATAAATGAATGCTTATATTTTTAGATAAGTTATTGGATGAAGAAGGATGAAGTAAAAACGATGTCATTACCGCGAAATATTGGTGGAGAATATCGGCGAAATGGTTATATTGTACCGTGTAATTTTCCAAATGCAACCAAATCAATCTTTCAGGTAAATTAAGTGTAAAAATTATAAATATATAAAAAGAATTACAAAATTAAAATTATAAAAATTTGAATTATATGAATTGGAAAAAAAAGCCAAAAAAATAAGCCAATTATATAAAATACAGTACAATTATAATTTTCTTTTTTTTTTATTTAGAAGTAATTGAAAATTGTTGACTTATTTATTTAAACAAATATTTGAATAATTTATACATAAAGAAATATTGCATTTATATATAATTTATTTTTTATTATTTTCAAATTTAAATTTTGTTTTGTTTATTCTTTATTTTGTTTGTTTTTTCAAAAATAGAAAATAAAATTTTCATATAAATAAATATATAATTTTAGAGAGATTTAATAATGCCTGAAGAAAATGCTAGCAATGTTAACAATGGTCAAATAAAAATCCATCGATAGTGAGTATTTTTTAGAATAAATTAATATATATGATAAAATATATTTCTTACTTAAAAAAAAAAACGATATATTAAAATTATCAAAAACATTTTAGAAATATTCTGAAATAAATATTTTTAGTACTTTATAAGATTTTAAACATTCTCAAAATTCTGCTCAATAGCAAGTATTGGAATGATTTATTATCATTATCATCTGCTCGCATCATTCATATAATAATGATATGATACTATACAATTTTATAATTATCGATTAATATCTACAGAAAGTCGAGAAAAATAATGCCAGTCGAAAAATTACATTATTAGAACATATCGAAAGCATAGATAAATTTATGATAATATATTTTAAATGAATTCTATAATGTTAAGTCGGGAAATATTTTAGGATAGTGCATAGCTTCATTAAATGGTTCGGAAAAAAATTGGAAATTTTAGTAAAAACTTAAAGAATAACTTTAATTCTAATTCATCCAAAATTCTTTTATTCTAATTATAAAATGACAACAACAATATGGCATATTATTTCATTTACCATCTATAATTAATTATGAAAAATCAATATTTCGTATATTTCAATATTGTGGCAAAATAGTAATATATTATTTCAGAATTATGTATTTGAGCATAGAATAATTTCTTTTTGTATTACTGAAAATATTAAAAATTAAATATTACAAAATACATCACGTTTTCTTCACTACGATCATTAATTATATTTGCTTATTTCTAAAATTGATCGAAGTTAATGAAATTAATTTTCTTTTACATGGTTATGATATTTATATCTTACTGCATTATTAATAAGTCTTGTATATTTAAGGATTGCCGAGGATGGCGTCAAATTATCGAACAACAACGTTTGCCGAATCCTTGTGATCCAGAAAATCGTAATCGAATTAATGCAGATTCGAAATTGCAAATTCGCTCAAATAAAAATATTGGAGGAAATCATAGGTTTGTTTAATAATTTTTTCGGAGCTTTGTTTCTAAATATTTTTAGTTTCTTTTCAATTTTAATTTTTTTAAACTAAAATTTTATTATAATTTCAAACTATTTTTTGATGCAAAATTAGATAGTAATTTAATTTTTCGCATTTTGAATGATATCTTTTCAATTAAAATTAGTCTGTGATAAAAATGTTACAGTATTGTAATTTCTTATACTGAAATTTGATTTTTGCTTTTAATTTTCATTTTAATTTTCCAATTATAGTTCATTTTATGAGAGCGCAAATATAACAAGGCATACATCGCAATCCGAAACGACGCAAACAAAAAAATCCGATTCGGGTACTGAAAATCAAAATTCATCCGTTGATCAATTTTTGATATCCAAGAATTTATCCGAAAACAATCGATTTACTATATTAGATTCAAACAGAGCTTATGAGGTAGATAATTTTTATTTCACAGAATTAAGGGAATAAAATTTTAAAATTGATATATTTTATTTTAATGGCCATATTTTAAAATTTAGCCTAAGTGTATTTATAAATTCTAAAAATGGCTTGTTTATTGAATGAAGAACGTCAATTTTAAATTCATTTTTAAGTTCAATTTTGGATGAATTTACTCAAAATATCGAAATAATTTGAAGTCAAAATACTTAAATAATAGTTATGGTAATATTTCTTAGTATCAGCATTTAAGCAAACATTATTCAGTGATGCTTTGAATGAGTAATATCATTTTATGTTTAACAACTTAAAAATTATGTTTCAAAATAAAATGATTTTTTTAAACAAATCATTCGATCGAAAAAGCAGCCATTACTAGAATACTGGGATTAAATTTGATTTTATTTATACAAGTTTTGCAGTTACGAATTTCTAGATTTGATTTCACGCACATAATTCTTGCAATTACGCATCTTTAAATTTGATTTCATATATATAATCTTGTAATTGCGAATCTTTCATCACTTCTGCATGAAATTTAATTCCTTACTTTAAATGTCAACTTTTCATTTTCTCCTTGATTACAAATTAAGCAAATAATCAGAATCGAATACCAAGTTTTCATGTCAATAGGCATTAAAAAAAAGTTCATTCATAACGAAAATATTAGTAGATATTAGTTAAAATTGAATTAATCATTAATTAATGACTCAAATTTAATTCAAACGTTATTTATCAATATTCATTTTTTCACTCATTTTATTTTTAAGTCCGATGAATCAAGCAATCGTGAAATAAAGCATAAATTTCCATTAACTACGGATGAACCATTGTTATCAGTAAGTGGTAAACATCGATGCTCACATTGTAACATGGAACTTGGCAAGTGTTTCTTTTTTTACATGAAATATTTTTGTTAAATACAATTTAAAATTTCAAACTTTATTTTTGCAAAAAAAATTATTTTCTTCAAACTTAATATGACTAATATTTGTTTGTTTGTTTGTTTGTTTTTTTTTTGCATAGAAATGCTATAGTTTATCGTATCATTTACTAAATATTTCATTTAATTGCTTTTTTTTGCTTCTTTTGCCCACAAAAAGCAATTTTTATTTGCTTACAATTAATAATTGCATTTGCAAAAATAATTTGCGACAATTTTTCGTAGCTTAGTTTTTTTCTAAAAAAAAATATATACTCTTAAAAAGAAAATGTTTCGCGTGATTGTTTTGAAAATTTACATTTCACTCTTTTTTCTTCTTATTGTTTGTCACTGATAATTTCTCTTCTGTGTAAAATGCAAACCTTATACACTCTTTTTTTTTTTAGTGTATTGTAAATGTGTTATATGCTTATAAATAATCAACCTGGCAATCTATTATTTATATGTATGTTTTTCCTGAAAGCTCTGCATGCATTTTTATCAAAAAATTTTTATTGAAATGAAAAAATCAATTGATTTCAATTGGTAAGCGCTATCACTTATGCTTATTATTCGCTGTAAAGCTTACTCGCTTTTCAATTATTTTTATTTTCACATGATAAAGATTTTTTAATCTTAATTATATGATCATAATTGATCACAATATATGTTTGAAAGGAATGACGGTCTTCATACTTCCTACTATCATAATTAAATTGAGGATAAAGATAATATGATAACATTGTTATCGTTATTTTACCTACAACAAGCACATATTTTAATGATTATATGATAATTGAACTAAGTTAATCATGATAATGTTTTATTATAACTAGTATATATTTAAATAAGTAATTAATTAATTAATTTTTCCCGTAACAAACATAGATTTTTTACGATTACATGATTGAATTAAATTAATCACTATAACACGATAATATATCGTCGTTATAATATAAGTTGATAGATAAGCCTGAATAGAATATATATATATATCTAACTACATGGGTAAATATACAATCAAAGTATGCCTTATTAGCTTGCTATTTAATCAAAATACGTCGTTATTATTTCATAATTATATTTATTATATATATGTAAATGAAAATTTTTTACTATTAATTTTATCAGATCTTATCATATTAATTTTATCCGATCATATCATTTCTCTTTTTTGCTTTAGGACGCGGTGCTGCAATGATTATCGAATCATTAAATTTGATTTATCATTTAAGTTGCTTCCGATGTTACATTTGTAAGATGACGTTAGGAAATGGCACTTGTGGTACTGATGTTCGGGTACGTGATTCGAAACTTTATTGTCAAAATTGCTATAACAATGAAGAATCTGATCTAAAATCTGGTAAAGCTTAGAAAAAGTTTTAGAACGATATACATATATATATATATATATATTAAATAAAATTTTTATCATTCTAACATCATTTTGATAATATATATGACGAATAATTTTAAATATGATATTGTTTTAATATTGTTATTTTGCTCATATAAAATATATTTTTCTTGATATTATATTATTAGTAAATTTATCCTTTTTTGTAATTATACGTATTTAATCGGAAATTGTTTATTTTTTATATGTTCTTTACTTTTACAACAAAAATTTTATTTATTATTTATACTTATTGTTGTTTGAATTGTAAAATGAAAATTTTGAAAGTGATGTATATTTAAAAAAAGTCAAATTTCTATAGAAGTAAATTGTCATGCTTATTATCACACCAGCTTTCAACTTATATTCCTTTATAGCTGAATAATTATTTTCCTTTTCACTAATGCTAAAATAATAAAAATATGTTTTGAAATATTGAAATAGTTTTTTCTTTTCTTTTTTCTACATTGAAATTATTTGTTTCAAACATGCTTTCATTCATTTATATACTTTTTCCTTTCACTTTTTTATTTTTAATTTTACTGTTTTTTTTGAAATTTTGCAGTTTCATAATTTCATTATTGTATTTAAAAAAAAAAAAAAACAATATTTCAAATTTATTCGATTAATTAATTTTTTTCCATCTTTTTATTTTTTTCGATACTTACAATAGCATTGGTGTTTTTTAATTTGTTTTTTAAGTATTAAAATTAAATTTAGTATTTTTTGATAAAGTTTTAATCACTATCTTCTTTTCCTTAAAATTTGTTATTTCTTTTTATGAATGCAATTATTGAAATGTTTCATTAGTTATTCGTGTTACACGTGAAAACTACACGACTTGCGTCATAATGAAATACTTTATTTATTTCATGCTTTTTTATACAGAAATTATTTTGAATGCAACAAAGTTTCAAGCTGGATGATATTATTTGCGTTTCAAAAAAAAGTGATGAAATAACTAAATTAAGATAAGCTGGTATAATAAACAAAAAAGTTTCAAGAATCCAAGAAAAATAAACCTAATTCATATTTATCAGTTAGCAACTCCTTTCAATGAAATATTTTGAAAGTTTCTGAAAAACAAGAAAAATTCCATTTATGTCTGGTAAATAACAGCATATCGTATTAATTTCTGATTTCCTTATTTTAAATTTTCATGCGCCTTCTAAAACAATTGTACAATGATTTCAACTCAGCATTGAAACTTATATGATTTATGCTTATCCAGTTGGACACGCTAAATGAATTTTTACCGGGTACATTGATTTTGATAGGTTACCACCTATGCATTCTTTCCAAATTGTTGCATTCATTGATAGTCTTGTCGCACAAATGGCATTTCAACAGTTTCTCGCTTCTATGTATTCGAAAATGTCTTTTCAAATCGTTGTGCTTCTAAAACAATTGTACAATGATTTCAACTCAGCATCAGCTTTTCTATCTCGGCATTAATTCTTCGTCAATATATCCAGATATGTCTCTTGCGTATGTTACTTTAGCGAGTAAAATTTCCATATAATTCGACTTATCCATTGAAAATAGACTTAATATTGTCACAGAAATACACTTTGAAGGAAAAAGAAATTGCTTAATTAGCATTCAATCGAAATAAATCACTATCATATTAATAATTGATAATAAATAGTAGCATTAAGTAATTGGATCTCATACATTATTTCAATTACACGACGAATGAAACAAATCAGAGTATAATTGAAAAAGTTGAAAATATCAATAATTGTATCATAATTCTTTTTTCAGTAATTTCGTTGATAATTTTTAAAAATTCCAAGTTGTTTTAAATTGAATAAATGAAATTTAACATTTCTACAAATACATACAATCCAGATTATTAATAAGTTCAATTAATGCATATGTTTCAAATTAATCAATTACAATATTTCAAGGTAGAAAACTATCGATCAATTCATAGATCATAAAATAAGCTATCAATTGCAATCATGAGAAAAGTTAGCTAACAAACTGAGAATGAAATAATTTATGGAAATGATTTTTTCTCATCAATAACTAAACATCAACAATTAACGAATTAAAATAGAATTTTTGCAATAAGTAGATTTTATAGTAATTTAGTGAAAATTATAAAAACTTTACAAACTTATTTAGCAGATGAAATAGTAATCACGGAATTAAAATTAATAATTGAGTTGCTAATAAAATTATCATGTCACGAGTTATGATTCTCATTATATGATAAGAAAAATTAGGTAAACAACAATAAAATTTTTTTATTTGAAAAAACAAGTGAATAATATGCATTTGCTGTATGGTAAATTGTCCAATGATATTATAAATATAAGTATTACGAATGACAATAAGCATATTATTGAAAATATAAATGATTATTATTTCGAAAAAAACTTCAATAAATTTTATAAAAAAAAAAGAAAAATGATAAGAATTGAGCAATAATAATTAATCATCAATTTTTATTTTCTCGACATCAAGTATTTGATGTCATTTATACTAAATTAATTAATGGAATTAATGCAAAAGATAATAATAAATGAATAATTATACACTAAATATTACTCGTAATTCATTCTGTTCTACTCTCGACATTTTAAATTAAATTGATAATATGAAAATAGGTAATAAAATGATCAGAATTATTTTTGGCAACTTCATAAGCATTTATATCAATCTTGTGAGAAATTCACATCTACGGAGTGGGAGACGAACTATACATAATCATTTTATACTTCAATCGTGCTGTGAATATTTACCGCAGAAAGACTTATTCTCAATTACATATTTCGCTTTAAAAATGCTACTCAATACCCTCACTCCTGAAAATATTCTAATTATATTACTAAAAAATGAAAAATATTCCTCGAATGATAATTTATTTGATATAATCAAATCAAATAGATAAAGTACCAATCTATTTCCTTCGTTCGCATAATTTTTGTGCGATCTGAAATTGATATTTCTGGATATACGATCAAATAAGCATACTGCTAAATCATATAATGTGATATGCATACTAAATATTAATTCACAGAAAATCATTTCTTTTTCTAGTTCCTTCATATGCTCTAAAATTATACTTTGTTATTTCGAAATTTCTTTCAAAAATTTTAAATTTTTTCTAAAATTCAAAATTTAATAAATTCGTAAGAAGAATGATATTGATTAATCCCTAATTATTCAAAATTTTCGTGATTGTCGGAGAGCTCCCTTTATTCGTTTTTGAAGCCACTTAAACCACTTAAATTATGAAATGAATCATTTCAAATAGTTTCAGATAACCGAAAACTATTCATCAATACAAACAAGATTAATCCCTAATTATTCAAAATTTTCACGACAATCATAAAATTTCTCTGTGACTTTTTGAAGCTTGCAACAAAAATCAGCATCCGGGATAACATGATGGATTTCTGCAAATGAGAAAGAAATCAATGAGACGTGACGTCTTTCATATTTGTTGAAATCCATGCTAATCTATGGAATATTTCAAAGACTAAACTTTGTAGGTATTGTTTGATATAAGTATTGTTGATCTCAAAATTTTTTTCTGATGATTGGACCAATCGATATGTTGTAAGCAACCAGGGATAATTTATGTAAAAGGAGATTCTTGAATTATCGTTGATTATACATATACCAATTCGTTTCATGTTTATTTGCCAATAAAAAACGACGAAAAATTCGAGTGATACAAAATATACAGATATCTTATGAACAATGTGAAAGCTATTATAACTGAAGTAAATTTCACAAAATAAATGGAATACTGTTGACTGCAATGAATCCAGTATGAAACTCAATCCAATTGAAAATGAACGATTTTCGGTTCAATTTTTAATAATTATTGTTAGCAATCAATCACGTAATAATCAAGAAAACATAAAAGGCAAAATGCTCATAGTCTTGAGTATGAAATTATTTTCTCTGTTAATATGGATGTGCTGACAATGTCATCCGTAGACATGGTTGTCATGTAATGAGGTATTTTAACTAAATCTTTGTGTTTCCTTTCATGTCCCAGCAAATTAATTCCACCGAATTTTGCGTTATGATCATTGAGCTTGCATGGTTTATGCATATTCAGATTTCCAATTTGCACGAATTTTTTATCGCATAAATCGTATGTGAGCAATGCCTCACTTGCATGTGTTAGATTGTGCTTCTTCAGGTTGGCACGCTCACCGAATTTTTACCGCATACATTGCATTCAAACGGTCTCTCGCCTGTATGTGTTCGATTATGATTTTTCAGATCGCAGTGCCGATGAAATCTTTTATCGCAGACATGGCATTTGAACGGTCTCTCGCCTGTATGTGTTTTATTATGGTTGTTCAAATCGCTGCGCTGAATGAATCTTTTACCGCATACTTTGCATTCGAATGGCCTCTCGCCCGTATGTTTGCGATTATGCCTTTTCAGATTGCCTTTCTGAATGAATATTTTATCGCATACATTGCATTTGAATGCTCCCCGCCTCTATGTATTAGATTATGGCTTTTCAGGTTGCTGCTCCGATCGAATCTTTTATGGCATATATTGCATTCGAACGGTCGCTCGCCCGTATGTTTGCGATTATGTGTTTTCAGATCGCTGCTATGAATGAATCTTTTATCGCAAACATGGCATTTGAATGGTCTCTCGCCTGTATGTATTCGATTATGTTCATTCAGATGGTAGCGCTGACTGAATCCTTTACCGCACGTCTCGCACTCGAAAAGTTTTTTGTTTGTATTTGTCCGATTATATTGATTTAAATCCAATTGATCAGTTATTCCTGTCTGTATTGATGAATCGTTTTCGGTTATCTGAAATTATTTGAAATGATTCATTTCATAATTTTAATGGTTTGATGATTATTTATCCTAAAATTTTTGAGCAGTCCAACATGCAAAGAGATTCCATTGATATTACCGCATATGCTGTTGAACCTTTGAAGAATGATACTCGATAATCATTCTATACTAGTTACTTCTTAAAAGTTTTCGAAGAATTAGAACGTATTTTGAAATGAATGTCAGTTTTGCTGTTCTATTGTGATTGATCCAAAATAGAATATTGTGTGGAAGAAAAAAATTTGATTTTGATGTAATTCTGGAACCTAAACTATTTTTTATCCTGATTTAAATCAAAATATGAAATAATATGATATGGAATGACACAAAAAAATGACGAACTGATATTTGTGAACTGATTTAGAGATTAAACTATCTTCTGTGATATAAGTTTATATTATGCTATAGAGAGTTTAAATAAAATATTGACTACGTCGAAAGTGACGAGAAAAACTGATAAGAGTAAAAGCAAACGCGGAGATTTATGAATATTTAATTTTCATAATCAATAATTTGTTCACTTACTTGTGTGATGCACAGTGGCAATGATGCTATTAGGAAGTAATAAGGAAGCAACATATAGATTAGCAAACGATTTCCACAACAAATAGCAATGGGTGAAGTAAAAATTCTGCCGTGTAATTCTGAAAAATATTTTAGAAAAATATTTCAAAAAATATACAAATTAACGGAGAGTGAGTCGCAATAAGCAATAAACGCTGTACTGATTTTGGGTGTTATTTGGAGACTCATTTTAAATATTTCTATGAATAAGCGATCATTTGTGATGAAATAAATTACACTGCTCTTAATCTTTTGCATAATCACGTGTGATTTTTTCAGTCTATATGTGGCGATAAAAGTGATTCACAGTGAAAGAAAGCGAAATTGAATAGCTTGGTAATCTTTAATGCTCTCTATCTTTTCATGGTATTGTCGAAATTCATAGGTTTATGTAAATTTATGCAATTAAAAGTCATGATTATCTCTATGATTTCAATGCAACGGTTCATTCAACTCTTTTTTGAAACGTAATATTCAAATTATCCAGAAATTCTAATATTAACTGTTGGTGATGAATTATTTATTAACAGAGATTTTGATTAATTCTATTCTAGGTTTCACAAAAAAATAAAGTTGAATGATAATACTGCTAACAACGACAATTGGACTCGGTAACTTAACAAATTACATTCGATGGATATAACAGATCATTGAAAGAAACCGTCAAGTCTCATTGATTTTTCATTTTGCAGAAATCCTTTCATGACAATTTTGTCACAAGCTGCAAAAAGCCATAGAGAATGTTTTATGATTATCACGAAGACTTTGAATATTTAGCGATTAGTCAATATCTCATTACGAATTTATTAAATTTTGAATTTTAGAAAAATTTAAAATTTTTGAAAGAAATTTCAAAAATAAAGTATAATTTTCAAAGAAATGAAGGAATTAAAAAAAGAAATGGTTTTCAGTGAATTTAGTATGCATATCTAGTTATATGATCTTTTTCTGTATTCGGTGTTATTAGAATTCGCATTATTCAAATTTTTAACAAATTGTTCAATTTCTAAATTATCGAGAAATGATTTTGTGAAAATCAGAATGATATTGACTAATCCCTATACAATGACTATGAATTTCGTGAATTTTTCCTATGAATTTCGATAAACCTATGAATTTCGATAATACCATGAAAAGATAGAGAGCATTAAAGATTACCAAGCTATTCAATTTCGCTTTTTCTTTATACTATGAATCACTTTTTATCGCCATATATAGACTGAAAAAAATCATACGTGATTATGCAGAAAGATTAAGAACAGCTTAATTTATTTCATCAAAAATGATCGCTTATTCATAGAAATATTTTCTCGATGATTTAGAAACTGAACAATTTATTAAAGATTTGAATAATGCGAATTCTAATAACATCGAATGACGGAAAAAGGTCATATAGTGCGATATGCATGTTAAATATTAATTCATTGAAAATCGTTTCTTTTTTAATTTCTTCATTTCCTCTAAAATTATCCTTTGTTTTTTTCTTTCAAAATTTCAAATTTTTTCCTAAATTCAAAATTTAATAATTTGTAATTAGGATGATATTGAGTAATCGTCGAATTATTCAAAATTTTTGTGATTGCCGGAGAGCTCTCTTTATTCGTTTTTGAAGATTATGACAAAATTTTCATGAAAGCATTTCTGCAAAATAAGAAAGCATTTGAGACCTGAAGCTTTCTATCAACGATTCTGTTTCACCATCGAATGTAATTTGTTAAGTTACCTGAGTCCAGTTGTCCCTGTTAACAATATTATCATTCAACTTTATTTATTCTTGTGAAACATAAAATAGAATTAATCAAAATTTCTGTTAATGAATAATTCAGCACTAATAGCTAGGCTAGTTGTTAACATTAATAATTGTAGATAATTTCAATATTACGCTTCACAAAAAAAGTTGAATAATCCGTTGCATTGAAGTCATAGAGAAAATCATGAATTTTATTTGCATAATTTTACATAAACTTATGATTTTCGATAATATCATGAAAAGATATAGAGTATTAAAGATTACCAAGCTATCAATTTCGCTTTTTCTTTTACTATGAATCACTTTTTATCGCCATATATAGACTGAAAGAATCATACGTGATTATGCAGAAAGATTAAGAACAGCTTAATTTATTTCATCAAAAATGATCGCTTATTTATAGAAATATTTAAAATGAGTCTCCAAATAACACTCAAAATCAGTACAGCATTTATTGCCTACTGCTATTCACTCTCCACCGATTTATATATTTTTTGAAATATTTCTCTAAAATATTTTTCAGAATTACACGGCAGAATCTGTAATTCAGTCATTGCCATTTGCTGTGGAAATCGGTTGCGAATCTATATGTTGCTGCCTTATTACTTCCTGATGGCATCATTGCCATTATGCATCACACAGGTAAATGAACAAATTATTGACTATGAAAATTAAATATTCATAAATTTCCGTTTTTGTTTTTACTCTTATCAGTTCTCCTCGTCACTTTCGACGTACTCAATATTTTTATTTAAATTCTCTGTAGCATAATATGAACATATATCACAAAAGATAGTTTAATTTCTAAATCATTTCGCAAATATCAGTTCGTCAGTTTTTTCGTTTCATTCTATATCATATTATTTCATATTTTGATTTAAATCAGGATAAAAAATAGTTCGGGTTCCAGAATTACATCAAAATCAAATTTTTATCTTCTCACACATATTCTATTTTTGATCAATCACAATAGAACAGCAAAACTAACATTCGTTTCAAAATATGTTCTAATTCTTCGAAAATTTTTAAGAAGTACCAGTATAGAGTGGTTATCAAGTGTTATTGTTCAAAGACTCAACAACATATGTAGTAATATCAATGGAATCTCTTTGGAATGCTCAAAAATTTTAGGAAAAATAATCATCAAACCACTTAAATTATGAAATGAATCAATTCAAATAGTTTCAGGTAATGCCCAAGAACGATTCAACTGATCAATTGAATTTAAATCAATATAATCAGACAAATACAAACGAAGAACTGTTCAAGTGCGAGACGTGCGGTAAAGAATTTAATCAGCGCAGCCATCTGAATCAGCATAATCGAATACATACAGGCGAGAGACCGTTCAAATGCCATGTTTGCGATAAAAGATTCACTCATAGCAGCAATCTGAATAAGCATAATCGCAAACATACGGGCGAGAGACCGTTCGAATGCAAGATATGCCATGAAAGATTCACTCAAAGCAGCAACCTGAAAAGCCATAATCGAAAACATACAGGCGAGAAACCATTCAAATGCAATCTCTGCGATAAAACTTTCGCTCATAGCAACAATCTAAAAAGGCATTATCAAAAACATACGGCCGAGAAACCGTTCGAATGCAATGTATGCGGTAAAGGATTCGTTGACCGCCACGATTTGAAAAAGCATAATAGAATACATACAGGCGAGAAACCATTCAAATGCAATCTCTGCGATAAAAGTTTCGCTCATAGCGGCAATCTGAAAACCATTATCAAACACACACAGACGAGAGACCGTTCAAATGCTCTGTCTGCGATAAAAGATTTCGTCGGCACTGCAATCTGAAAAATCATAATCGAACACATACAGGTGAGAGACCGTTTGAATGCAATGTATGCGGTAAAAATTCGGTGAGCGTGCCAACCTAAGGAAGCACAATCTGACACATGCAAGTGAGGCATTGCTCACATACGATTTATGCGATAAAAAATTCGTGCAAATTGGAAATCTGAATATGCATAAACCATGCAAGCTCAATGATCATAACGCAAAATTCGGTGGAATTAATTTGCTGGGACATGAAAGGAAACACAAAGATTTAGTTAAAATACCTCATTACATGACAACCATGTCTACGGATGACATTGTCAGCACATCCATATTAACAGAGAAAATAATTTCATACTCAAGACTATGAGCATTTTGCCTTTTATGTTTTCTTGATTATTACGTGATTGATTGCTAACAATAATTATTAAAAATTGAACCGAAAATCGTTCATTTTCAATTGGATTGAGTTTCATACTGGATTCATTGCAGTCAACAGTATTCCATTTATTTTGTGAAATTTACTTCAGTTATAATAGCTTTCACATTGTTCATAAGATATCTGTATATTTTGTATCACTCGAATTTTTCGTCGTTTTTTATTGGCAAATAAACATGAAACGAATTGGTATATGTATAATCAACGATAATTCAAGAATCTCCTTTTACATAAATTATCCCTGGTTGCTTACAACATATCGATTGGTCCAATCATCAGAAAAAATTTTGAGATCAACAATACTTATATCAAACAATACCTACAAAGTTTAGTCTTTGAAATATTCCATAGATTAGCATGGATTTCAACAAATATGAAAGACGTCACGTCTCATTGATTTCTTTCTCATTTGCAGAAATCCATCATGTTATCCCGGATGCTGATTTTTGTTGCAAGCTTCAAAAAGTCACAGAGAAATTTTATGATTGTCGTGAAAATTTTGAATAATTAGGGATTAATCTTGTTTGTATTGATGAATAGTTTTCGGTTATCTGAAACTATTTGAAATGATTCATTTCATAATTTAAGTGGTTTAAGTGGCTTCAAAAACGAATAAAGGGAGCTCTCCGACAATCACGAAAATTTTGAATAATTAGGGATTAATCAATATCATTCTTCTTACGAATTTATTAAATTTTGAATTTTAGAAAAAATTTAAAATTTTTGAAAGAAATTTCGAAATAACAAAGTATAATTTTAGAGCATATGAAGGAACTAGAAAAAGAAATGATTTTCTGTGAATTAATATTTAGTATGCATATCACATTATATGATTTAGCAGTATGCTTATTTGATCGTATATCCAGAAATATCAATTTCAGATCGCACAAAAATTATGCGAACGAAGGAAATAGATTGGTACTTTATCTATTTGATTTGATTATATCAAATAAATTATCATTCGAGGAATATTTTTCATTTTTAGTAATATAATTAGAATATTTTCAGGAGTGAGGGTATTGAGTAGCATTTTTAAAGCGAAATATGTAATTGAGAATAAGTCTTTCTGCGGTAAATATTCACAGCACGATTGAAGTATAAAATGATTATGTATAGTTCGTCTCCCACTCCGTAGATGTGAATTTCTCACAAGATTGATATAAATGCTTATGAAGTTGCCAAAAATAATTCTGATCATTTTATTACCTATTTTCATATTATCAATTTAATTTAAAATGTCGAGAGTAGAACAGAATGAATTACGAGTAATATTTAGTGTATAATTATTCATTTATTATTATCTTTTGCATTAATTCCATTAATTAATTTAGTATAAATGACATCAAATACTTGATGTCGAGAAAATAAAAATTGATGATTAATTATTATTGCTCAATTCTTATCATTTTTCTTTTTTTTTTATAAAATTTATTGAAGTTTTTTTCGAAATAATAATCATTTATATTTTCAATAATATGCTTATTGTCATTCGTAATACTTATATTTATAATATCATTGGACAATTTACCATACAGCAAATGCATATTATTCACTTGTTTTTTCAAATAAAAAAATTTTATTGTTGTTTACCTAATTTTTCTTATCATATAATGAGAATCATAACTCGTGACATGATAATTTTATTAGCAACTCAATTATTAATTTTAATTCCGTGATTACTATTTCATCTGCTAAATAAGTTTGTAAAGTTTTTATAATTTTCACTAAATTACTATAAAATCTACTTATTGCAAAAATTCTATTTTAATTCGTTAATTGTTGATGTTTAGTTATTGATGAGAAAAAATCATTTCCATAAATTATTTCATTCTCAGTTTGTTAGCTAACTTTTCTCATGATTGCAATTGATAGCTTATTTTATGATCTATGAATTGATCGATAGTTTTCTACCTTGAAATATTGTAATTGATTAATTTGAAACATATGCATTAATTGAACTTATTAATAATCTGGATTGTATGTATTTGTAGAAATGTTAAATTTCATTTATTCAATTTAAAACAACTTGGAATTTTTTAAAAATTATCAACGAAATTACTGAAAAAAGAATTATGATACAATTATTGATATTTTCAACTTTTTCAATTATACTCTGATTTGTTTCATTCGTCGTGTAATTGAAATAATGTATGAGATCCAATTACTTAATGCTACTATTTATTATCAATTATTAATATGATAGTGATTTATTTCGATTGAATGCTAATTAAGCAATTTCTTTTTTCCTTCAAAGTGTATTTCTGTGACAATATTAAGTCTATTTTCAATGGATAAGTCGAATTATATGGAAATTTTACTCGCTAAAGTAACATACGCAAGAGACATATCTGGATATATTGACGAAGAATTAATGCCGAGATAGAAAAGCTGATGCTGAGTTGAAATCATTGTACAATTGTTTTAGAAGCACAACGATTTGAAAAGACATTTTCGAATACATAGAAGCGAGAAACTGTTGAAATGCCATTTGTGCGACAAGACTATCAATGAATGCAACAATTTGGAAAGAATGCATAGGTGGTAACCTATCAAAATCAATGTACCCGGTAAAAAATTCATTTAGCGTGTCCAACTGGATAAGCATAATTCATGTCAGTTTCTCATAGCGCAGAATTCTGTGGGAATAGTAATTTGCTGATGTATAAAAAGGAAGTAAAAATTACTTTACAATATTTATCCAATGAAAACTATTTTATTTACGTATTTTTATAGTTTTAGTTTAAGCAGTTAATTTTTTTTGCGTTTAGAATTATTCTTATCACTTTCTTTAATTGTCAGTTATTTATCATTCATTTCTTATTTTCTCTTTCTTCTCCTTTCACTCCCTTTCCCGCATCACCTATCATGTTATATTTGTCATTATGTGTCATTTCTATCATCATATATCATGTCATATTTGTCACAGTTCGCATCATTCTATCCTTCCGTTCTTCTGTTTCTCATCATACATCTTAATCACACATCTTTTATTATCTTTCTTGAATTTAATCTTTTATTATAAATACATTATCGTTCATAAAATTTAATCATTTCATCCATCGATCAAGTTCATAACCATTCATTTATAATTTATCATCATTTATCACTTTTATTACTGAAATCATCGTTAATATCTATCTTTATATTTTTGTTTTTACTTCTCTTGATTAATTTGATATTAAAATAAATTCTGCAGATCATCCAAACATTACTTCATTTTTTCTTTTTTTATTTTTTTTTATATCGTCAATTTTACGAATTTAATTGTTTTTGTGGAGTTCACATCAATAAGTTATTAGTATATCAGTTCTATCAAATTTTATTTTTGTTTTTTAAATATATTTGAAATATGCATAGGATAGTTTTATTGATTAGCACTTGCATTCTTCTGCCAGTTATTGTTTGAATAGTAAGTTGAAAATTATTTAAATTAATTGTTTTGATATTTATTTGTCATAATATTATAATAAACACATTAATAATTTATTAGTCGTTTTTTTTTCAGATATATTTTTGAATTATTTTTCATATTTTATTGATTTCATGATGATATATATCTGATAGATTTTGTTCCGCTTCGTTACATTTTCTCTTTTCTTTTATTTTTTTCTATTCATAATTATTTAAAAAAAAAATAAAAAAGTTCAAAAACTACATTCTTTTTCTTTCTAATTAAATCCAATTATTTAATCTTAATCAATTAGGGTATAGAAAGTTTGATAACTTTGTAATATATATTTCATCGTATATCATCAATATTTTTTATCATTAAGAAAATAATAAAAATCTCAGTAATTTTATTAAATAAAGTATTACGGAAAACAACCATAATAATATATTATACCATTTTTTTTACGGATCTATCAGTTTTAATCTTCTACGGGACAAAATAAATAATAAATCGAGAACATTAAATTAAATCTAAATGGCGAATGTAAAATTTAAATTTAATGCTTTGGAAGAATTTATTATTAATAATATATTATTGATAATATTCGAAAATTAATTTTTAAATTTACATAAGGCCAATTTTTTCCAATATCCTTATCAAATTATGAAAATGATCAATTATTGATAATGTATCAAATTGTTCTATAATAAATAAATAAATCAATTTTTATCATAAATTAACATTTTTCAAATAAACGAAGAAAGTAAAAGATTGTTACTTTTAATCGTATGAAAATTTTTAACAAATAATGATATTTTTAAATATTAGAGCTATTTACATTTTTTTGACCAAAAAAAGAAAAATATAAAAATCTTTTTCCGTAGTTTAAAAAATGTCTTTGTGATTTTTTTTCCTCACCTTTTTAAATCCTACATCAAATCTACTTCGTTTAATTACATCAATATGTTTATAATGTGAAAAAAAAATAGTAATAATAACAAAATTGGAAAGTTTTTGATAGTTTGGTTAATCATTGTGGTTGATTAATTGTAAATTGAAAATTTATCGTTTCCGTTTAATTTGTTCGCTCATTTTGTCATTTATTAATAATTATTACCATTATTATTATTATTATTACTATTACTAACAATAAATTTGGTCAGTTAATTATAATTTATCATTGATAGCAATAAAATTTTATGCTAAAGGATACGAATTAATTTGAAATTGATACTATGAATATCGTTTGCAATCGATTAATTGCGTAATTGAAAGATTTTTATTTTTGCCAAAAAAATTTCCAATTTGTCTAAATGATTTCCGATAATAATAATTTTTTATTTATTACACACAAATGATTACAATGATTGCATTCGTTGATAAGATGATAATACATTTTGATATTTACATTACAATAATTATATGCGTAATATACATGTATATATATTGAATGCATACATTTTTCAAAATATTTCTTCACATTTGTATTACAATTATTAATTTTAGAAAAAAAATTTTATGATAATTTTATGATAAAAGGCTAAAATTATCCTATCTTATCAAAATTACTACAATATTTCATAATTCTTGCAATTATTATTTGATAGTAAGTTTAATTTTTCAATGGAATAAAGAATTTTTGATATGTGCACAAATTTAAAAAAAAAAAAATTTTCGAATCGTTTGAAAACAAAGAAAGAAAAAAGAAAAACAAAACGGAAAATAAAATTTGTTGTTTACAGCAAATTAAATAAGGAAATTTTATCTGTTCGTATAACAATAATTAGTATTTTTTCTCTCTTCGCTATCATTTCTTAACACAAAATATTCCTTAATTTTTGTTTAAATTCATTGTTTAATTGATTTTTTTTTTTGTTTTATTGTTATCAGCACTCATGTAAAATTGCGATAATAAAAAATGTTATTGGAATTAAAACAAGAAATAAAATGATGGGAAAATAAATTTGGATGTATAAAAATGAAAAAAAAATTAAAAGGAATAGAAAATGAGTAACAAGTTAGAAACAAATATAAATACAATTGTCTAATTAAAATTACTTTTTGAGATTTATTAATTAGGTTAGACGACAAAATTATATTATTATCAATTTCTAAAATTTATTTATTTTGCAACATAGAAATATTTGAATCTGTCTCTTTTTGAGCCAAAAATAGTAAAGCAAAGATAATGCGATACGTAATTGGAACCGTTATTAGATCATAATTAGAAATCGTTGTTTGTATTTAATTTTTAAAATTATTACTTGTTATTATTAGATTATAATTAGAAAATTCATATTGTTTTTGCTACTTCATATTTCAATCCTTTGCTTGGACAATTTTTTGCTTTGCTTTAAATATATATTGAAATTTATTTTTTAAACAAAAAATTTTAATTTTACGTTAAAATTTGTATATTCTACCGGTAATTTTCATTATCCATTTCAACAGGCAATCTTCCGAGAGTTGATATTTGATTATGTTCCTTTGATCTTAATAAAATGATTGAAATTTCTGATAAATTTTATCATTTCCAAAATTTGAAAAAAATTAAATAAAAAATTTTAGCATATTAAATTTGCACGTCTATTGAAAAAATTGTTTACTTATTCGGTGATAGCATTTTTGATATCAACAAATCATACTGTTAATAATATTAATTCTTTATGAATAGATTTTATTTGTTGTAATAATCAATTCAGTGCCATTCATTTCCATCAGTTTTAATCAAATATTTTATCACTTAACTGCTAATATATTTCAAACTAAAAGATTTATAGTGAAAACAATAAAATTTACAACTTATTTAAATATCAATTACGTTTGTTTATCATTTTAACATATTGCAAACTATCAGGAGATAGATATTATAATTTTAAATGAACTTTTTAACATGTATCAATTTTTAAATACTGTTGATAAAATTTATTGCAATCATATATTCATTAATCGATGATTAAATAATAATTTTTTCGATATCATTTGAATAAAGTCTAATTTTGAATTTATTGAAAATAAAGATGAGAATATAACAATGGTATAGATTGCATGGAAAGATGTTAGATTTGATGCAAGAGATATTAACTTTTTTTTTCGCGAAAAAAAAAACATTTATTTTTAAATGATATTCATTTATTTTACATTATTCATTTGTTTTTTTTCTCCTTCTTTTCTTCATTTTTTCGAATTCTTGCATTTTTATTATTTTAATTTTTTGTATTTAAATCAATTGCACATTTTAAGTTATCTAATACTTCAATTTTTAGTTTATTCTACTTAATTATACATTTTTTTCCCACACACCGATCTTCCAAGATATCTGATACAAAAAAAATCCTAGTTTCAATGCCTCCCACAATTTAGAAAAATCACTATAGGATATTCGAATATGCCTTTTTTTTCCAGCAATTGAAATAACAAAATATAATTGCGAATCATTTTTAGAAATATAGCAAAAAAAAAAAAAAAAAAAAACGAAGACACATAAAGACATCAGTATATGAAATAAAAATATTCTTAATTTGATAAAATTTGAGAACACTGAATTAGCAATAGATTAATCCGATGATTAAAATGATGTAATTTTAAAATAATTTGATGATAATTTCATTTATTTCACAAAAATCTCTCTTATTTGGTGCTATGATTCCTTTAATAATTTTTTTGTTTTTAGGAAGATAGTAATTAGTATTTCATGCAAAAAAAGAAAGAGCTACAACGTATGATAATTAATAATCGATGAACTAATTCAACAACAAAACAAATTGATGGGATTTTTTTCGTTTTAAGTTTTAAATTTTGGGAAACGAAAATTTTAAAACAGTTTGGAATTGAACAATTTTTTAAATTTAAATTTCTTAATTTAATAATAATAAATCTTCTTATTTTTTTCTTGAAAGAAAACTCTTAATTTAATAATAAATAAATTATTAACATTAATATTTTCTATACAGTTATGATAATTATATAGTTAACAATATGAATCATTAATTATTTCATTTTGAGAATAGGAAAAATATTTTTGAATTCATTGCCAATAATTAATTATCAGCTAACTATAATGATGAATTTAATTTCAAAAAAATTTTTTCAGCAAAAAAATATATAACAAATAAGAAGTAAGAAGTTTTGGAAGTCTTCGTGACACATTTAAGAATTCATAAAAATTTTAGCTTTGAACATATTTGTACTTCTGCTAAAAGTTTACATTTTCTTATAATTTCCTAGTTTATAACGTATTATTCGCTAAAATCTCTAAGTTTGTAATGTATATCTGCTAGAATCTCTTAGTTTACAGAGTATTTTTGCTAGAATATCTTTATTCCATATTTCTGTCATAATCTCTTAGTTCATACCGTATTTTTGGTAAAACTTTTTAATTTATGCTGGATTTTTGCTAAAACTTGCTTCTATATTGAATGAATTATTATATTAACGTAGAAATTCTATTTGCTTTACTTCATTCAGTTTCTTTTCTTTTCTTTAAAAGTTTTAAAAAGAAATTTGAAATTCCGCAAATTTTTATAATTCATTTGAAAAGCGCTATGATTTTTCAAATATGTATGAGATGTAATCGTTTTTACTGAATTTTATAGATTTGATTAACCTACTGTTAATATTTTAAATTTATATTGTAAATATTTAGTTGAAGTATATTTCAGTTTTTTGAAAATTTCAATTTTGCAGCAATTTTTATGAATGAATTGTAAAGTTTATGATTTACTCTATAAAATACTATCGTTGTAGAATAATTGCTATGATGATATCACATAATAATACTAGTTTTCACATTCAAAATAATAAGTATTTTAGTAGTACTAAAAAAATATCTCAATTAAAAGTATTAAAATACCTTTAATTGAATTTTAATTTTATATCTCTCCTTTATAAGATATTTTGTCATTATTAAATATACAATCATTTCTTTATTAATTTTTGAAGGAACTTCTTTCAAAACACGAAAATACTTGGGCAAAGTAATAAATGATGATAACAATGATAATGATGATAAGTCGATGTAATCCACTATTGAAATTATTGAATATGAAATTGAATAAAACAAATTAAAGAATGAAAGAATTGTATTGAAGTTTACTAACCTGTATTGATATTCTAATATATGAATAAATATTCGAAAATGCAATAAACTCTATTGTCAAATACATAAACTAATTGAATTTCATCGTCGTCTTCATCTTCAACTTCTGATATTTTCTGTAAAACTATCTATTACAAGATATCAATGCGAAATAATTACTAAATATAATCATTATCTTTTTTCCTTCCAGTCTCAAAAACTATTCGTTTGGGAGAATGAAAATTCAATAGAAATAATTTATTCTCGGACTGATATGTTGCGTTGGATAAATTCCACCTTAGCATTTTATTTCTTTTCTCGTTTACCGTCTATAAAATTAGCATAATTTAAAAATAAGCTAAAGAATGATGCAAATTAGCGAATACGAAAAATTCTGGGCATGCTAATTGGATATTTTGATCAAATATGAATGTTTTGCCAATTTTAATTTAGTTAATTTTAAAAATAAATCAATGTTTATTTCCTACAATTTCAAAAAATAATTGGAAAAATATGTAAAAGTAATTATCGGACGGCGTTTAAAATATCATTTAAATATATTTCGTAAGAAAAAAAACATTTGTAGAAATTTAAAATTTAGCACATTTTAAAAAATTCGAAAGACAAAGCAACAATTTTAAAATAATCAAAATATGTCGAAATAAATGATAATATATGCTTAGGAAAAAATAAATTTATCGCAAGATATATAATATCAACTAAAATTGATTTTCAATTCCAATATTTTTTTTTTGCAATTACTTAATCAATCAACTTTGAGCATTTTCATCTATGATATATGCATAATCAAAAACAAGTTTCTCCATCTTATCAATTTTTATAGAATTTAAGAAACAAATCACGTTTTCACGAAAAATTACTTTTTTTTCTCCCCTTTTCGTTTATTTTTTATTTTTTTCCAACTATTTTTACTTTTGATGAGCAATTTACATTTTCGCCTTTTGATTTCATTGTTTAATTAATATTTTTTAAGATACTTTGTTACATTTGGATTATTTTCATATTCAATTAATAAATTTAATTAATTGATTGAATTTTTTTCCATCTAATACTCAATCAAATTTGAGAATTGTCCTTCAAAAATAATCGATAATTAAATATTTATCATTTATGCTATTTTCTTACTTCATCATTTCTTGGCTTATTTTCTTCTATCATGCTAATTTTATGTAATTTGATTAATTCTTCTCGTCTGTATTGGATATATTTTTTCAAGCATTTGCATATACAGCAAGCTTAATAAAATCAGATTTATATATTTCTTGCTTTCTAGCACTTTCTATACTGAATTGCTTATTTAATATTATTAAATGTTTAGGTTGCTATGTGTAAAATAAATTTATAGCAACTTTATGTTTATTGCAATTTTTCCTCTACTTGCTATATTATTGCGAAAAATATCGGTCAATAGAAAAATGAAAGCCTATTATTTAGCTCATTAAAATGATCTCATATTACGAAGAATTTTTTTTTGTTAAATATAAGTAAAGCATGAATGAAATATCTACATATATATAATCACTCTATTTGCATTATCTTTCCTCATAACAACAAAAATTTTATTTTATCAATAAATGTAAAATATTGATTTTTTTTCTTTCAAATGTTAAAAATGACGAAGAAATGTTCGATATGAAACAAAATTCATTCATATTTGTTTATTTTCCTTCAACATTTGAAATTTTTCATTATCACTTTTCCTTTTTTTTTTTTTCTTATTATCGATAATATGAAAGAATTGAAATAAATTTCTCTCACTATATTAGGAAATAATTGTGTAAAAATAATAAATACATATAGAATAATATCAAAACAAAAAAAAAACAAAAAAACAAACATTTAACTCCTAAAAATGAATAATTTAAAACAAATTTTAATTGTTAAAAATTCATCGAACATACGATATTTTATTGCGCAATATGATAATGCTGCATTATGATCAAAAAAAAAAAAAAAATTTTTTTACCATCCACCATTTTAAGTTATAATAATTTATCTAATTTTTCGCGAAATTTTATAAACCTTTAAATTGTTTATTATATCTTTTTTTTTCGAAATCTCAGAAGCATTTTTTTCTAAAATTGTCGAATTTTGTAAAATACTTTCGTATATTATGATAACATATTGTGCAATGAAATAAAAATGCTCATTATCATCAGATCTAAATTCATTCTTCATACTTTTTTTTTTTGATAACAATGAGAAAATGTGTTCAATTCTTTCTTTTTTTTGTCTGAAATTATAAAAATAACAAATAATTTTTTAAAAAATACAATTTCAGAATTGCAATAATCTAGCAATTTTATTTCAAAAATTGATAAAGAGAAATTTTTTTTTTTTTTGAAAAAAGGTTGCATTAGAAGATGAATGAGATAGCACTGATAATATATTTTGAGGAATGATTGATGAGTAAAATGAGATAAGAAGATGTAAAATTTAATTTTTTTTTTAAAAAATTCTGTTGGCTTAAAATTAAAAAATAAAATTTTTATATCAATTTTTTTATTGTTTTTATTCGCATCATTTTATATCACTTAAAAATCTTTCCGATATTGTTGATATTCAATTTTAACTTTTTGAAATAATCTGATATTCAATTTCAACTTTTTCGCAATAATCTGATATCCAATTTCAACTTTTCTGCAATAATCTGATATTCAATTTCAACTTTTTTTTTGCACCTCGCTAAGCCAATGAATGCTATCATTGTGTTCATATTTCGAAAGAAAATTTCTTCAAGCTTCATTGGTAATTTTGTTATCAATGGAAATTAATTCATATATTTCGTTTTAAATATTGTTTAAAATTTGAACAAAATCATTTATAAAGTTTTATTTTAAAATTTTAGCTTAAAAACTAAATATCACTGTGCTAAATCATTTTAATCATATTGTATCAAAAAAAAAAAAAGGTCGTACAATTTAATTTGAAATTAAAAATGATTTAAAAAAGAAAAAATTCATTTTGTTGCAAATCAAACATTAGTTGGCTAATAATTTTGATATATTTTTAAAATTCATCTTTAACAGTGCAATAAAAGAGCTGAATTTTCTTATGATATGTATTTAATTAAAATTAAAACGAATAATAACATTCAAAATTGCAAATAATTTATTGTCAAATTTCCATCTATTCATATTTATGGCATTAATTAATTAAAATTTCGTATCATATTATTGCAAACAAATGTTAATTTTTATATAATTTATAACTTTCTAAAATAGCAATTATGCAAAATTAATTATTCAATTTAAAAATGATTGAAAGCATAAAAATAAAATAATCGATATTCAATCAAATAATAGAATTTTTAATTTTCTTTATTTTCTAACAAAAAAGCCGAAAATTTTTGAAAATAATAAAAGAGAAATTTTCGCTCAATCAAATATTTCAATTATTTATTTATCATTAAATCAAATTAACATTGATTTATGACATTTGATATTATTGACTAAATATCGATTATCAATTTTTTTTATGGTATTCAATCATTCAATGCTATTCAAATGAATGTTGCATGTTAAAATGATGATATGATGAGAATTTTGTTTATATTATAAAAGTTGTGAGCATAAATAATATTAGTAATTGTGATAGGATATATCTATATATATATGTGTCGAGAAATGAATTGAATTTATTTTATTTCATAATGCAAAAACGATGATTGGCATTATAGGTAAGGAAAGATTTAAAGATAAAATTAAATTTGAGAATTATTACGCTTCATTTTTCTTCTTCTCCTTTCCTTTTCTCATTTTCAAAATTACCTTCTTAGTTTTTAGGATTTTTGCCTTTTTCTTTTGCATCAATTAAAAATATAGCAAACAAAACCTTAACTTACTTTTTATTAGTTTTTTTATTTTATCGAATGGAATATGAAATCATTCGAATTATCATTTCTGGTAATCTGTAGTAATCAGCTTAATTAAATGATCAATTTGCGTTAAACTTTTCATCCAATTAACTAAAAATTTTAAATCAGTTTTGAATTTAATCATTTATTTTATTTCGATGTAATATACATGAACTTTGATAATATACTTTTCATTTTATACATTGATGATTTTTGATAAAATTCCATTTTGCTTATTTACAATTTTTTTAGCAACGAAAAAATGTACAAATTTTGAATTAAGGAATTCCCGCAAATTTACTGATTAATAATTTTCCATTAATTTTTTCATGAAATTATATCAATCAATTATTTTAATTAATTAAAATTTTCAGATAACAGATTAGCTATTTCGTCCTTTCAATAATTGATCGTTATTAAATAGACAATGCAAAAAACTTAAAACAACAAACAAGACGATTATATAGATATCTATGAATTTCGAAACGAACTTGCTTGATCATAATTGCAATCTTATCATTTATTAATAATATCAACCTGTGCGCTATACGAGATAAGTATACTATGATCAAAATTTTTATCAAAAAAAAAAAAAAATTTTAATGCATCATAAATTAACCTTCTTTCACATTCCAATGACATGAGGAAAAAAAACAAATTTTTTTAAAATCTTATAAAAATTAGTCAAGCATATTTCCTTACTTTTCACTTAAGGAATAATTTTTTTTAACCGTCAAAAATAACATCATTCCAGAAAAAAGGCCTATAGAATATTTTTTGGCTAAATTAAAACATCATTTAGCACCGTTTATAATTTGGCTTTTTATTCTCTCTCTCTCTCTCTCTCTCTCTCGAAGTAATGTATTTTGGTTTGTTGAAATTAGATTGTAAATTTCGAAGGGTAAAAAAAAATTTTGAAAATTTTTTATTTATCTCATTTCTTGCAACAATAATCAAATGTTAATTTTTTCTTTCCTTTACCTTTTATAGAATGACAATTTTGCTTTGAAGTTTAATTTAATTAATTAACTAATATAATTTACTAATTGATATTAATTGCCGCTTTTTTCAATTTTCAGAAAGAAAAATGAAATTGTAATTTGAACATACAAAAAAAAAAAAGTTTCGTTAATCATTTTGTTCAATGAAGAATGCAAAAAGTATTTGCAACATTTGTTTTTACAATATTATTATTTCTTTCTACAATTCTTATCATAAGTAAATTGGATGGTATCAAAATGTATAATAATCAACCGTATGATAATAATATTTCACGGTTAGTAATATAATGATTTTTTTTTTTTCTTAGCAAAATGAAAAATTCTCGAAATAATAGTAGCAGAAATTATTACATTTAATCAAACATTTCCTATTATTTGTTTTATCAGAA
Source organism: Dirofilaria immitis (assembly GCA_024305405.1). Classification (NCBI taxonomy): domain Eukaryota; kingdom Metazoa; phylum Nematoda; class Chromadorea; order Rhabditida; family Onchocercidae; genus Dirofilaria; species Dirofilaria immitis. The sequence continues at coordinate 1,384,857 of JAKNDB010000068.1, forward strand.
GAACTTCTTAATATGCTAAAATATGCTTTAAAAAAATTTCACTTAATCTGTTTTAGCGCCTTATATTAATTAAAAATTTTGAAAGTTTAATGAAAAACATAAAATACACATAGTGAAGAAGAAAAGAATTAAATATAAAATACCAAATATATTACTATATTTACATCTATATCAACCTATATTCAACGATTATTTATTTAAAATTATGTCGGGAATTATAAAAAAAAAAAAAAAAGATATTTTTATAAAGAATTTACCGATAATGAATTTGCATATTTCATTAAAAATATATATTCAGTAAGCAGTTTTTTTTTTTTAATTAAGTATTGAAAAATAAAATGAAATAGTTTTTCCATTCCACTTATGATTAGTTAGTACGATAAGTAGAGAAAATTATTTTTCTAATTATCATTGTCATCATTTAAACTATCATATTTTTATTATTATCAATCGTAATTTTCAGTATATTATGATAACAATAAAATGTTTTGTCAATTCATAATCATATTACTGTTGTAATTGATATGATTATTGTTTCCATTTCTCATTATATCACTATATCTGATTTTAGATTTTATATTTACAAAAATTACTGCATTCTACCGTATATAAGTCATAGCGAAATGGAAAGTAATATGAATACATTCGAAAGAATTACGCTAATTTCACATATCAGTTATAATTATTTAAATGCTAACATCTTAGAACAGGTGCTTATTTCATGATGATATTATTTAAATTCAAATAAGATTTATATACTAATTATAGTTATAACGTTTTTTTAAACAAGATAAGGTTTGAAAAAAAATTACGAAATAATTTTATGCAAATTATTTAAAATTATAACTTCAAATTCATAGAGCTAAAGTATTAATTTTAGATGTGATAATTTTAATAGAAAAATCAATTTCCATCATTCGAATTAAGAAAATTTTTTTAGATTTAAATATTGCTTAAAATTAAGTGAATAATAATTTGATTCAAACTTTAAGAACGTAAAATTTATCTGTTGATTATTTTAAAAAAAAAAAATGATGAATAGATTTATTTGCTAAAATATTGCAGCTTGAATCATGGGATGGTCCGATAACATTAATGATAACAATACCATCAGCACATATTTATAAAAGAGTACGAAAAATTAAAGAAATGGCAAGAAAAAAAAATGATTTATTGCTATTTTTTTTTTTAAATCAAAATTTTAATCAGAATATTAATTGCATCATACGATGATTAGCTAATATCAGTCAAATTTTTTTATATATTAGGATCAACCAAGATTAATTAAAATTTTATGCATACTAAAATAGGCTAAGATCAATTTGAAATTTTGTATACATATGCTAAAATTAATTAGAAATTAAGTAAAATTTTTTATATGCTAAGATTAACCAAGATCAATTAAAATTTTGTACATACTAACATTAGCTAAAATTAATTAAAATTTTACAAAATTTTAGTTATTAAACTTTTAACAAGAAATTTATATATTACAGTTCTGATTCGTATAGGACCAAGTACTGTGATACTTTTTCGTTTTAATTTTAAAACATTTTATAATTTTAGCTATCATGTTTTCCATCGTATGTGCTCCAACGATTAAGTACTCATATTTTATTTCGCTCAAAAAATGGATGTAATAAAGAAATCGTTGAAAAATTGAATGAAATTAGTAATGATTGGAAATATCCAATTAATGTTGCACGAAATGTAGCACGAATGGTAAATTCAAAAAAAAAAATATTTTTCATTTTCAAATAATTTTTCAATAAAATTTAATAATAAATTTTGAAATTTTTAGCCTACCATAATTGATATAATATAAACATTAAATACGCTGAAATAATGAAATTAACGATATTATTAAGAAATTTTATAAAAAAAAAAAATATGACAAAAAAAATGATTGATAGAGAAAAATCGAGCATAGTGTTAAAAATTCGACTTAATCAATTTTCTTTAAAATCATTATAAGTATTACTTTTTTCGTTTTTTAAAAATTTTCTTAATTTTGACTTTTTAGTTTGTAAGATCTAAATATGTGCTAATCAGCGATTCACAATTTATTTTTCCTGATGGATTTGAATCTCGAATGTGTGCATTAGCACGAAATTATTTGACACGTTATCCAAAAACCGCACTTGTTGTACGAATATTTGAAGTTAATGATACGATTAAAAAGTATGTCATAGATTTATTTGTATAAGTTTTTTTTTTTACGCGTGATAAATAGTTATTGATCAGAAACATTTTACATTCTATAAGTTATTTTAAGTTATTTTTATCGTGGAAAAGAAAAATTCAAATTACTATGGATTTCTATTATTGTTGAATAATCATTTGTTTTCGTCTTCCCGATTTAAAGACTTAAATTTTGTTATAATTTTTATTTAAACTTTTAAGATTAATTTAAATGGCTTAATTTAAATATTTTTAGAATGCCTCGTAATAAAGCAGAATTACGAGAATTATTTTTAAAGGATTAGCAATCGAATTTCATGCTCGATACAATATGGATGCTCATACCATACCACATCTCGATCAATGGTTTAATACACGAGAGAATAAACAAGAAGTTCACATAAATTCTATCATAAAGTAATTAATTAATTAATTAGTTGCTATATTTACACTTATATATAGTTTTTTTTTTTCTTTTCCAAGAGAATAATATAGTACTAAATTAAACATACTATCGAACAAATTAATTCCAATCTACTTTAATATATCTTATATATTAATTCAAAAATTTCTTGTTAGTGATTTATTTTTCGTATTTTTTTTTCAGATTTTCAAAACATAGTTGGGAGCCACAATTTGTTTCCCTAAATACTATACCATTTCATGACGAAAATTTCCCATTCTCATTACGTGATAATACAGTTCTTGTAAGTTAATTTCATTTATTTCAGCAATAATGATGAAAAAGAAAAAGGAAAATAAGCAAAATTGGAAAAGCAATAATAAAAGATAAAAATATCGTAAGAAAAATAAACAAAATTGGAAAAAGTAATAATAAAAGATAAAAAATACCGTAAGAAAAATAAGCAAAATAATACCGTAAGAAAAATAAACAAAATTGGAAAAAGTAATAATAAAAGATAAAAAAAATTTTAAATAAATCATTTATTACCGTAAGAAAGATAAACAAAATTGGAAAAAGTAATAATAAAAGATAAAAAATACCGTAAGAAAAATAAGCAAAATAATACCGTAAGAAAAATAAACAAAATTGGAAAAAGCAATAATAAAAGATAAAAAAAAATTTTTAAATAAATCATTTATTACCGTAAGAAAGATAAACAAAATTGGAAAAAGCAATAATAAAAGATAAAAGAATTAGAAATTTTTCTAGATGAAAAAAATGATATGAAATAAAGTTTTAAAATTTTGCAACTTTTATTTTATCCTTAAACAAATATATATTAACCAAATTATTCCGTTAGCAGGATTTTTCTTTAATGCAGTTAATCTAAATTCGTTTCATAGAAATTTTTAATCATAATTATTAATTAATTATTTTTTTATATAAAAATTTTTATTAAATTAGATTTTTAAAAGTATTTTATTATCGAGAAACAATCAAATTCATTAAGCTATTTTCATTGCAATTGTTCGTTTTCTTCTCTAGTTTCTTCTTGATTATTCGAGTAATGAAATAAATTTATGAAACAAAAGTAGGTAAACAATTTTATGATATAAAATATCTTTAATTATAAATATTAGCTGTTCGTCATATGACTTAGAATATATTACATAACCTTCATTTGTTATGTTGAGTTTTACTATCCAACAAATAATTATTATATTGGTAATTTCAATTCGATAAATCAATAGTTCAAATCATTTCTTTGAACATTTAAAACTTCATTTAGCATGGTTCTTTAATTTTTCACATAAAATTTGTTTAGTTGATTGTTTGTTAAAGGCAATGAAATTTGAATATCACAACAAAATTGATAAATAATCTCTCATTTAACAATTATTCAACGATTGAATTGTTATGATTATTGAGTAATATAATTTTATCTTTAAGAAAAAAAAACTTTATATTCAATTTCTTAAATTCCGCTTGTAAGATATATAAAGGTGAAACAAATATTAAAATGATTAACAAAGCATAAAATATAATTTGAAATAATATTCAACAATAATCATTATTGTTCTAGAATAATCAATTTTTTTTCCCTCTTCTCTTTTTAGATATTATTTGATAATTTTAGAGTATTAATTGATAAATTTATAACATGTTTTCTTTCAGCGTTGGGAAATGTGCCGTCAAAATTATACGTTTGCCTTGGTAAATGATTTATTTATGGTACATCGTGGTATCAAAACTATGCTCGATTTACCACTCACAAAAACACGTCAAAAACATTCTCGAGCACAATTTAACATTGCAATAAAACTTTTCAAACAACGTATGGATCATTATTATCCGGAAACTAAAAATCCTGTCCAGAATTTGGTGCTTAACATTTTGAATTATATCCCGAATGATACTAAAATATAAATCCGAAGTGTGATTTCCGCGATGAATCTAATATCACCATACTTTGAGTTTCAAACAAATATTCCTAAAATTACGAAATTTTTATAGAAATCCTAAAAAAGTATTCTTAAATAATTTTGTAGATACATGTAATGTTTATTTCAGTTAATAATAAATGAAGTGCAATTATTGTATTATTGTTTGCAACTAATAATATTATCATTATTTTAATGACCGCAATAATAGAAAATTCTCAGTGTTGTCTTATTATTATATGAATTAATAAAAATTATAATATACAAAATTATAATATATACTGATTATAAATTATTTATTTGTTTGCTATAATGGATTTGTGTCAAGTAATTAATACATGATTATTGTTTGCAAGTAATGAATGTTCATTTTTTTGTTTTCATCGAAATCTCAGAATTCTAAATTCTTTTCAGAAAATTATTTATTTTTTTTTAACGAATAACATCTTGAGATAACGAAACCAAATTTAAATTTTAAAAATTGAAACAACAAATCATAATAATCGATTTTTGCATTCCTTAAAGATGTCAGCTTCTAAATTTTTTTGAATTCAAAAAAAAGAAATGTTAATTTATTGATTCTATAAATATATTAAAAAGCAAACTAGAAATAGCATTTATTCTCACTTTTCGTATTAATCCCATATTTGTTATGGTTGTAGGATGAAATAACGTGATATATTGTTGTATATCATGATCAAATTTGATAAACATTGAATAAAATTTTTATTTCCAAAAACCTAATAAATAATAGAAAATTAGAAAATAGCTGCGATTGACTAAAAAAATTTTAATGCTAATAAAATATGCATCAGTCGAACAACAACAATATTTACTCCATCATTACTGAGAACAAAAAAATATTGTACAGTGATAAAGGTGATAAAGACAACAACAATATTTATTCATTATTACTGAGAACAGAAAAATATTGTACAGTGATAAAGGTGATAAAAAGAAATAGAAGAAAATAACATACGATGAATAAATATCATTTGAAGTTAGCAAAAACGAAGTAAATAAAGTAAATATTATTTTTTCATTTTTTCAACTTCAAAAAAACGAAATTGACCGAGATTTTTAATGTTTATTTATTTTCACTTCATTTTGTTTGTTATTTTTTTTTATGATGCAGTTAACGAAGGTACTGAAATCCGTAAGATGTTATAATTTGAATTATATTCTCAAAACTTATCAACCTTAATTCTATCTATTAAAAAAAAATATAATCTGCGAATATTCAGAATCAGATCCAACATGAAAAAGAAGAGTTTTTGAAGATAATAAAAGAAATATGTAGAAATGAGAAAATATAAATCGTTTCAGTTCAAACCTTTATATTTATTGGAAGCTAAGATTTCGCATAAAGTTTATCATTTTTAAATTTATCACAATAGAATTCAGATTTTGTATGAATTACTTCATCTCGGCCCGCAGAAGTAAATAAACGATTTAGTATCCCAAAAATTTATGAATGATTGAAGAAAGTTGACATTTTCAGATGTCAGAACATAATGATGTTGCACAACAAATATTACTGCAAAGTATCCCTTTGATAGATCCGCTTTTGCAACAAATACCAGCAATTCAATTTTGCAAACGGTTACAATGTATAGAATATTTGATTATGAACGGTTTGTCTTTTATCTTCTAAGTGTTATTTGAGCTAAACTTGCTTCTAAGTCGATTAAAAGTATTAATTTGAATTTATAGTAATCTTTGAATTACATAAGTTCGATCAAAAAATTGTATTCTTGGCATTATACTTTTGTATCGTATATCATCAAGGAATCTCATCCTTAGATTTCCATTACATAATAAATCTTTTGAATTGTTTTGGTTGGTTTAATTAGAATTCATTTAGCATACATCATCAAATGTGGACAATATTTGCCACAAGAAATATATCTTCCGTTCATTTGTGCGGTATATGGCGCTGATTATCATTTATCAGAATGGTCAGATGAACAATTAAAAGATGTTATGATACTTCTTTCAAAACCAGCAGAAATATTACTTCAGGACGATTTACCTAGTAATATTTCAATTAATGAAGTAAAAGAGGTTCGGATACCACAAATTGAACGTGCTATCAAAGCTATCAGAGCAGAAAAACTGAAGGTAAGAGCATCAATTATTTAATTCAATCACATAAGTATTCTAAATAGATCTAATCATCCTTACTGTATTTCCATTTTGCTTCATTCTTCTGTTCATGAATATGTTCATTTATATGCATGTTCATCATATATTTGCGTAATATTTCATTTTGCAGAGATGTGATAAAATTATCACACGATTTCTCAAAGATATTTTCAACGCTATTTCTCAACCTGATTTACTCGAGGCTGTTCGAGAATTTCAAAAATTTTCTGATGATATAAACACCAGTAATATCGAATTGTATGGCTTGAATATCCTACAATGTTGAAACACAAGAAGTGTTAAATTATGGATATTACCTTTGTATTATAGATTCTCTACGAGAATCTCGATAAATGTGTATAAAGTTGTAGAGAGTAAATTTTGTTTACTATAAATGTAGCTTTTGTTTTCATGTTATGGTATCATAGAATTATTTCATTTTTTATCATTTCATTTTTTACTAAATTTAATTGACAGTATGTATTTTGATGATATGTATGAATCGTAATTGAATACTCGCGTGCTTATTCATACAATCATTTTCTATTATTGATAAACTGTTTTTCGATTAACATCGTCGGATAACTTATCAAAGTTTTACACATTCTATTTCGAGTTTAATATTGAGTAGCAGCAGATTATAGTTGAAGAAATAAGTGATACTTGGTTTTTATAGATTTTGCATTTGAAAATCTTATCTATTGATCCAAGAAAAATTGATATTTTTATTATTAAATTTAATAAAAATCTTGTGGATGGTATTAATAGCCTAAATCTACGAGGATTGAAGTTCTACAAGACGGACAACAAATGCGGTGATTTATGGTTACTAATCTTATTTACATTACAATAAACATCCTTGTTTATACTATTAAGAGTTGTATCATCCGAATGTTATTCTAACAACAAACAAAAAGAATTTTTATTTTTGTTTGTGCCTTCTCTGTTACCGAAACATATAGCTTTCAAAGTTTTCCCACTCAATTTGATAAATGAAAAATAATTGTAGTAGAAAGAAATGAACGAATATCGAAAATATTAATCAAATTAAATTTTAATCTTATCCAACATTTAAAAAACTTCAAACATAACAAAAGAAAAATCAAATGCTATTTGATTTTTTAATTGTTGTATATTAATAATCGATCATATCAATTTATCAAGATGCACTTTATTTTTAGCACTATCAATTATATCGTCGGCATCATTGTATAAGTATCCTCATGATTGAATCGCTAAACGATTGTTTTTGTTCTCGAAATTTCATTTTTGTTTCCGAAATATCAAAAATTTAAGAAGCAAAGCTGAAATAAATTAATTTAAACATACTTTACCAAAAAAGCTAGACCAACAATTTTACATTTAAATTTTCAATTGTGAAATTAATTTTCATATAAATTAATTTTCTATAAAACATATTTATATCGCTGCGAATTTTAAAGTATTTATTTCCATGTTAGACGATGTTTTCCTTTATCGTTTTCACTTTCAGCTTTCTTTAATTCTATGATATATTACGTGAATTGATCATTCAATTTTAGGCGAAAGGTAATCGCAAAAAATATTTCCAATTTTCACTTTTCTGATCAAATTGATAAGAATTATTTGAAAGGATACAGATTTCTGAAACTATATGATGATCTCCGTGTTGCTAACAATAATAGCATGCCGAATATACAAAACATTAATTGTTGAGGCATTTTTCGCAATTGACATTTTAATAAAGCGAAGGATACTGAATTTAAATGTAAATATATTTAATGCATGAAATTAAATTCGATGAGCATTGAAAATATGATTTAAATCTTCAAAAACCTTAGCATTTCGCTAATCACAATTTGCTAATTCCATCACAAAATCAAAAATAAAAACTAAGAAAATTTGTTGAAAGCATAGCGAATGTAAAATAATACACTGTCAGGTTTAAATTTGTTTATCTTTCAATAAAAATGAGTGAAAATAAATTTTTATTCTACTTAAATATCCTATCGTAAAGACAATTTTTTGTCTAAAATGTGACAGAAAATTTTTGCATTTGATTTGACAATTTTTGAAAATCGCTTGGAAACATCATTTGGATGTTTTCATTATTTGTTGTTTTTTTAATTCGCGGCTTATCATAATCTGTCACTCTTATTACAACATTCATATGACATTGATTTGAAATTGATGTTGTAATAATTTAATTGGATGTAACATTGGTTTCTGATCAATTAAATTGTTTTCATGTTTTGATGATTGTGAATATCATTTATTTAAATTAACGTAATTAAAATATGATAATCGGCGCAATATTATGTTTTTTTTTGTAGCATTCGCCTGTCCTCTTATGCCGATAGTACGGAAATTTCTGTCTTCCAATTATCGATTAATTAATATTAAATAATTTTTGTAATTCAAATGCCAAAATTTTTGATGGAATGGAACTTTACTGTCAAATTTGCTTCATATATTTGAGTTTGCTTCATGTATTTGAGCAAATTTCAATAATGCACTTATTTGTTATACAAATCTAATTTCTTTCGTAATTTAAAACCTTATACACATCATTTTAGATATTTCAGTTGTATTCTTTTCAAAAATAATTTCATATTATAATTACGGTTTTGCAACATTTTTATGAAATTGATTAAATTCCATAAAAAAAAATGAAATTTTACAAATTAAAATAGCTATTAACCAATAACTTTGAACCGTATATTTTTCAATTCTTTTAATGTGTTAGAAAATAATCAAGTACGTCAGTCTTTTACTGATTACAAAATAAAAATTGAATTATCACACTAAAGTAATTTTATTGAAAATATTGACAATAATAATAATATTAACAAAAACAATTATTAATTTCATTCAATAATAAGCGTTACCAAATTTTGTAATATTTCTTATTTCAATACTAAAATAATTAAGATCATCGATAGCATCCATAATATATAGCATCCACAATATTTTTATTAATTCTAATAATAAGTGGTCTCGTCTACCATTTCTGCAACGGAAAAATTATTAAATGTTGTAAGCAAAATAGTTTTGAAAAAAAGCGAGACAATTTGCAACTATAATTTTTCGTTGATATAATCGTCAATGATTAGTTTCAAGAACCATATTATATCAGGTTATCAAGGACAATAAGATGACTCGTCTAATATTTTCATCGTTCAGATTGTTCCTATTGATATTTTGAAAATATACGTATATTCAGTTCAAAAGAGAGATGAATGTGATCAAAATATATTGCATTTTATTTTTAGATTTATTGTGCTTTCTATAAAGTTATTTGATTTGTATTTAGTTTTTATGATTAGTTATTAATATGCGATGTTAAATTAATGAGATTTTCGTGCAAATCATAATTTTATCTATTAAATTATACATTTGCATTAAATTCAAAATCTCTTTTTCAGGTATCAATTACAAAAATTCGCCGAAGCAATGAAAACCACACCATTTTTTTATCCAACATATCACCATTATTCTGCATTCTCAGCATACTTATATTATCGGCAATATCAGAAGTTGGTTAATTTCCAAGAATTTGCACAGTTATAATGATCGAAATAAAAAGACATATGAACGAATTATGGGTTTTCAATAAATTTTTAAGATAATGAAAGTTTATTTGCTCTTAGGGCAACGATTTAAACAATGAAGATGCTGTGAGGAATGAATTAATTACCATTGATAGCATTGAAATGGCATGGCATGCCCGAAGATCATAGAAAATTGATCATGGCATTAATCTTTGGCAATCATATGAGCGAAGAATTTTTGCCGTGGAAGTAAATTTTCTTCAACTTTTCCTTTAAAATAATTATATTATTTTTCTTGCATCTTTAATAATCATTCTATTGCAGAAGTAACAGACCTCTTACAATTATAATTAATAGAAATGCTACAAATGCTACTCTCGATGTAAAATATGTTGGCATTAAACCGATACGAGAAAGATCGTAAATTCGGCGATACTTATTGTTGAATAAAATTGATAGTTATTATTGTAATATATTTCCGGTAAATAAATTTTTAGTATGATTAAGCTCTATTTTCATTGTGGAAGAAGTAGGAGAACTGACAAATATGCATACAATTCAATGAAGGAAATAATCTTTGTTGATTAATTAGCTATTTTGAATCGAAAAGTTTCAATGATATCCATTTTGTGATATCATTTCGATTCAATAAGATAGCATTATGTAAAAAGAAAGTAACTTCCAAAAAAAATATAACTGAAATTTGAAAGTAAATTTTAAAAATTTTAATATCAATGGATTATGGCGGCTGATAATGATAGGAGTGATCAAGATTAGTTCGACTACTGTAGTGGATCGTTAATGTTCATTTGGTGAAATTCGTACTAATTTTTTCATCCGGCCGTATATCATTCTTGTTGAATGATCAATCAGTCATTCATCTTAGACAGCGTATGCATTGAATAGATACCTAGAAATTTGAAAATAACTTGATGGTATTGATGAAATGTTGCAGCCGAAAAAGAGGAGAGTATTCAGGATTAAAAAAAAAGGAAAGTATTGATTGGTAATGTTTCAAATTAATACAAAGAAAATGAGGTGAGAAGGAACACTTGACGAATATTTTTTCCTCCTTATTCTTGGGGTTATTGCAGAAGGAAAGAAAGAAGATAAAACTTTGATTACTAATTTGCTCAGATTTAATTGTACGCTTTTTTGATATTTTCATAATGAAGCTTTAAATAGATTTTGATGTTAAAATGTATCCTGTCCCATTCTCTTTTTTACAAATAATTTCTCTTGAACAAAATGTTTTATATTGTCATGTCGATGTCTTTCCTAAATCTCTTCTTTTGTTATGATGCTTCTTTGTTTCGAAATATTTTTAAATTATAGTGAAACAATTTGAATATCATTTAACGAGTAAGCATCTTTACCGTTTAGTTTTTTTCATTTATCCAATATTCTCTCTTAGAATAATAGGATAAACTCATGAGTAATAATTATGCTACGTACCGTTTTGAAAATGATGCAATGAGTTTATTTGGTATTAACGTAGCAACTAAGGTAATATAGACGAATGACTATAGGCAAATTTAAGCAAGAAATTATTTAGCAGTCACTCATCTTAATTTAGCAGTCACTCATCTTAATTTAGCAGTCACTTATCTTATTTGTTTTGAAACTCACACAGATAATAAACATTTTGAAGAATTTACAGGATGGACAGTGTAATAATTAATGTGGAGAGAATGGAGAAGAATGGATAGGGCTTGATAAAAGGATGGTGTTATTGTTTTCTTTAATTCATGTCCATCATCTGAAGATTATGACGGAACATATCGCTGAAATCGCGAGGAAAAGCAGACAGTTAGTGATTCGTTTGTTCTGGATTTAACATTGCCGAGTATATGTTGTACTAATGTAAATTTGAGCTAAATTTGATCGTCTATATGTTTATGGGTTCTAATAAAGAGCTCCATGTGGGCAATCGTAGATGTAAAATGATTTTCGTCATTACACAAATTAACTCTGGCCATTTTATTTATCATCAATTTATGGCAAAAATATTTAATGGAAAATTGAAAAACCTGAAAGAGTTTACTAAAGAAGGAAGTTTAGCTCTGGCGACTAAAAATAGGCGAAGAAACGGGGTAAGAATGGCTCAGTCTGAAATATCTCGGGAACCTTATATACTAGAAAGGATGATGGAATCAGGGTAGATCTTTTTGTACCTATGTAGTTGAAGGGATAACAGGACAATATCAAAGTTCTGGGGTCTGTATTCACTTGCCTAGTCACAAGTCACAAGAGTCATTCATATTGAAGTTATGAGGAACATGTCTGTCGAAACTTTCATGCAATGATGAAAGAGATGTTAGCCGAAGGAGATATCCAGATTTTGTGTTATCCGATAATGACAGGAACTTTGTTCTAGCTTCTAGCAAGAGAAGAGCAATCAAGAACAAGGGCTACTAAAGTGGCAATTCATTACTCTTAAAACTCCTTTGCACAAAAGTTTCAAGGAGAGGATGATTGAAGTAATAAAGAGAACATAAAGAGAGCAGCGAAAACGAATCTCTTGGAAGGAGTGAATTCCTTTCACCACGATGATAAATTGAATTCTAGATATGTTCGGTTCTTGGTAAACGAATGATTGTTGGTAGATTAGAAAAAGGATAAACAGCAAAAATTATGTCCTGGGGATTTTTTATGACTAGGCTATAATGCTGAGAATTGATTGGAATATGAAAACAATTTACGTGAAATGACGAATCGAACATATCTAGATACAAAATGCCTTCGTTCAGCAATAATTAATCAATCATTACCAAAATACTTGGGGAAAGTTACAACATTTCTGCAAAATATGGCAAGAGGAGTACTTAGAAGAATTGAAAAAATAGCACGGAAATTGCGTAAAAATCCTTCCAGTAATATACAATAAAAACCAATTAATGGCGAAATAGTATTAATACCTTAGAAATTCCTAGAAAATGAGTGGGGTGAAAAAGTTGATCGAGAGAAAAGATAGAATTGTTGTCGATCTGTTGTTGTGAGGATGTCGTATGATATGCAGTTAATTCGCGCTGTAGGACATCTGTACCTTTTAAGATCAGTCTGAAAGATTAGACTTTAAATCCTTCTCGCCTCCTGAGTGTCGCTAAAATCACAAGGTGAAGGATAATCAGTAATTTCTTGTTCTGGTATTGTACTTACATATTTAGTTTATAATGTAGATGTAAGTTAAATTTGATCATCTCTATATATATGTGCTCTAATAAAGAGCTCCATTTCACACGTGCTAACAAAGACTAATTCTTTAATCTCAGAAGTGTAAACAGAATTTTCCATATTTGAGGATAAGAGAATCGAGAACATCAAAAATATTTCTAGGGATACGCTTCAACGAGGTCGCTGGGATAACCTTCCATTTTTGTTCGTATGGGTGTCGTGATTAAATTTGTCCTTAGATATTGTAATTATTACGTCCGTTAGTATATTATCAAATTTATTGTAATGAAAATTTAAATGCCCAAGTTTGAGGTTCGTTTCACATGTGAGTGAAAGAAGAAAATTGAAGAAATTTGTGAAAACTAAGCAGAATTCATTCTTTCAGTTTTGTCAACGATCAAAAAGAAATGTCAACAAAAGAAAGGAAAAAGAAAGGATAAGAAATTTTGAATAGATTAGTGTTCCTTAAAATTTCAATATATGCTTTTCTTCGTTTTAAATAGGCTTTGATTCGAAAATATTTTCATTTCTATTCTCTTTTTCCTTCGATTACTGTTAAGAATAGTAACTTTATGTTTTTACAATGATTTTTTTATTTTTTTGATAGCGCTGGAACCTTTCGTAAATTCTTTCAAAAATACAAAGTTTTTTCATTTAGTCTTCCCGTATATAGCTTATTTATCAATTAACATTTTCTTATCAATTCATAATTTTCTGGAGAGATACCATAACCCCCATAGCTAATAAAATCTTTCTTTTTAGATATGAAGTTAGATAATTTAATTTTCGGACGTCGGGAACTTTTCAGAGATGAAGTGCTGCATTGAAGCTACTTCGCAATTCTCGCGTTTATTTCGGATCACCATTGAAAATTGCATTAATAGTGGGGGTAAGTTGATTTTAAATGATAATTGGTTGGTAATTCTCTTTTTGTTCCGTATTTTGAATCTATTGATTTAAATGTTGCATCGCTAGTTCGAAATCATCAAGACAAATATTCGAAATAATAATGATTTTCTTTTCGATATCCATTAAGTAAATACTTTTTATCGTCAACTATTGCTGCGTGTTTTTTTCCTGCGGTATTATCGTTCTTTATATAAGTTCCAGGTAATTTCGATTGATTGATTGATTCAAGTATACTTATGTATAGTTTGAAGCACTCGACCTTCTCTTTATAATCCACCTCTTAATCTCATATTGTTGTCATTCCTTTCTCGATGATATGTTGAGTTCTTTTACCTCATCAAGAAGGTTTAAGATCTTTTCCTTGATTAGCTAAGCTAATTAGACTGGCAGACATTACTCATGTTGAACAAATTTGTCATGATAAATTTTTTCTCAATGAAGGTTTGGAAAGGAATTGTTGATAGAGAATTGGTGTATTTGTGACAGCCATGGGAAGATCTTTACAACATTCCAGATATTAAACATAGGTATTATCAGATCCGAAACATTTGCTAGCAAATTAGTTTTCGGTATTTTACTTTTGAAGATAAAACTTGGTAATAAGAACTAAAGATGACGAGAATAAAATAATTTTAAGATACAATACTTTGATTATATGAACATATTTATGTTAGAATTATCGACATGCAATTTTTTACAAATAAGTTTTGTAGCTTTCCTTAATAAACATCGACTTTACATGCATATTTCAGAACATCATTGTTCGGTATTTACCGATATTTGTATAGCATTCTCCTTCAGTTATGTTTATGCTTTATATCTCTATTGATATTCTTTTTCAAGTGAGATTTATTACATTCGTTAAAGTTTTAGTTTTTCTGATTTTTTTCTAAAAAGATTAAAAGTTACAAAGTTGATGAATTTACCAAATAAAATAATCGAACATGAAATTAATTTGAAAAAAACCGACTGATTTCATGATATGGAATCGATGATAACAAAAATTTTTTTCCGGATAAAAAATGATATTCGGAATTTAATACGTTCATATTGGAAATAAATTATATTTGTTTTTATTCAGTTATTTTCAATTTCACAATAATTAATTTTCATGGATTTATAGTTATGTGATGAACTGGTGGAATTAAATTAGCCAAAGTCAATAATTTAAATAATTAAAATATGAAATAGAATGATTTATTTAAGGATTTTGCTTTCTTTTCAAACATCGTTTTGGCTTGTTGATTATGATGCTTTTATTTTGCAGGCTATTTCTTTTTAGTTTTTTTTTCCCCAGATCCCAAGGTTGGCATTCATTTTTTTTTTGGATTTTAAGAAACACAAGGATGATCAATGTTAATAGCGAAATCTGGTCGATTTTATATGATCCAGAATTTCGCACTAATATTTCAAACATCGTTGGCATAGAATTTTATTACTTAGTTTTTTACTTTTTATCAAGTCATCTCTTTTAATTTGAATCATTTATTCAATTGTTGACAGTTTACTATCGTTGAAGAAATACGCGCTTCTGCAATACTTTACATTTGATTGTGCTGAAATGAAATAATTTATTTGTACGAGATTTGTAATCCATATAACATAAATATGCATATAATTCAGAGATTTAAAAATTTGCGCATAATCAAAATTTTCATTAATCTCTAAAATTTGCCAAAATATGCCACTACTTTTAATGAGGCTATCACTATTTTTTTCCTTAATCTAACAATGCTAAACCATTGTGTGTTAGAATTAGGATTTTTTCTGCGAAAAATGTGCGAATCAAAAATGAGCAAGTAATGCTGCATGTATCGAAAGTTGTGATTTTTTTTGTGTTATATGAAAATTAATAAAGGGAAACATTACTTTTCTACGACAATATTTGAAAATGAAGAAAAACATAACAATCTGAGAAGTTACCATTCTTAAAAAAGTTGAATTGGTCACTGCGGAATTCAACGCATGAAGAATTTTTGAATGTCGTGGGATTTGGAGTTTTGTATGCATAATTTGAATGCCTTTTTCATATGTTTTTCGCAATACTTTGTCATGATTTAGGGAAAAGAAAAGACGACTTATTTTTTTCAAATCAAAAGTCTTACATACCTTATGCATCATTTGCTCAAGAAAAATATAAAATAATTTATACTTCTTCGATGTTCAAAATTTTATTTTCCAACATGATCTTCTCGTCGAATAAACTTCACTACTTTGACTTTTGTCAGCTATTTTTTGGAAATTTTTTAGTAAGATGATGAAATTCGAAATAAAATCAGCAATTTTACGATAGAATTTATTACCTCTGAAATATACGGCATTTTCAAAACATTTCAAAATTCAGACGAAATTTAAAGACATAATTTTTAAAGTATTTGGAGGATTAGTAAAGAAAAAATGGTAAATAAATCAAGTGTTTCGTTTATAAATATATATATATATTCATTCTTTGCTTTTCTCTTCTTCATATTTCGAATTTTTGGCAAAAAAATTAGTCTTCTGAGTAATGATACATGAGCATTTTCACGAAGCTCAAATTAAATCATTAGGTTATGTTTGATAGGAATAAGAATTCAAGAAATTCATTTATTCATTTTGTTATTTGTTCCAAACTAAACAGAATTATTTATTTTCTAACTGTTTGCGTCGGCTAACTTTATTATCAGATCAAGCAAAACTGAATATTCTACTCAATTTTTATAGTCAAAAATTTGAGAAAAAATATAGTCAAATTCATAATATATTTGAAACATAATATGTTTAAGTCTCATTTTTTTTTAAATTTGACTATAAAAATTAAAGATTTTACAGATAATAAATAAGTTCTAACATTATTTTATGAAGTTGGCAAGGCAATTACAAGAACATTTATTACTAGTTCTTTTTCTTTTTCTTCTAATGATACGCTAATTCATTTTATTCTTTTTCTAATAAATTTTGAAATATTAAGAATACTGAATGATTATATCATTTGATTTTGAAAAACCCATTGAAATTACGCAATAAATGGATAAATTTAGATAAAAAGAAAGTAGGAACGAAAGTTTCTACAATAATACATACATACATTCATAAACAGATCATTTGCACAAATTTGCGCGATTTTTAATATTTCGGGAAAAATTTTTCCAATGAAATGAATTGTCTTCAAATTCGAATGAAAATGATAGGGAAGTTAGAACAGGTAAACATTTATTTTGCAGTAATGATACACGTATTGGGCGCTGCTTTACAACGCATTTATATTTCATTAGTAAAAATCCATATGTTATGCTAAACACGGTTTTTACCAAAATCCAACATAAAACAGTATATGAACTTTGTTTATTATTTATTGCATATTGTTTAAAGATTAGCAAATTGTAAGAAAACGCTCAAAATAGTAGCATTAGCTTTTTTTTGTGTTTAAAAAAATGACAAATTCAGCAAAGAATAAATAATTCATCAAACAGTTGAAGGAAAGTTTTTATTGGATTGAAAAAATTTCGTAAACTTGAAATTTTTCGATGGAATGAATTTGGAAAATTTCAGAACTAAAGAAAATTAAATATTTGAATTGAAAACATGATATCATTTCATCATTATCACTAATATGCAAATGATTTGTTTGAATGATTGTACAATGAAGTGTACTGAATATTTTCATTATCTTTAACACACATCATATTTAAATATTAGAGCAATATTAACGGAATGTATCGGCATATAAAATGATAGTCACCAGATGCACTAAAGCATTTATAATTTAAAAAAATTTAAATTTGTGTCAAAATATTTTAGTATTACCATTTTTGTATCTATTCCTATCACTTCTAAGGTTATGCTGTTCAGGCCAGTAACAAATATTTTTAATATTTTGCGTACAATTTTTCCTACTTTAATTAAATTTAAAGATTTCTTTTAATGATATTTCAAGCAAAAAAGAATTTTTTCCTCAATAAAGGCTAAGGATATAAATTCTTGAGCAAATCTTTTAGGAAAAAACAAAGCGAAGGGAAAGGATTGCTTCGTTTTTCATCCTCATAATGTAGAATTTCATCTAATTTGCATTTCTTAAAATGCATCGAATAATAAGAAAAGCAAAAATAAAAGTGAAACTTCATTTGCATATCTTTTCACATAAAATTGGAAATTTAAGTCATGGATGAAATGCTAACAAATAGCTTAAAAGAAGCGAAAAACCAATCAAATTGCAAAATTGGAGAAAATTGACAATTTTATTTAATCTGTGTAAAATGGATATTTAGGAACAAATTTAGTATCACCATACTGTACGTGTTCTTGATCTTCTGATATGTCCACTTCACCAAAAAGTGATTTTCTGCAATCATTTGCAATTATCAGCTAAAATCATGGACAGAAACCGTTTTTAGGCGACAGAATCTTACGATAAAATTAGAATTTTAAACAATTCAAGTATGGAGATATGGCGAATATTATAAACAATTGAATGTGTAATGAAATAATGTGTTTGAAAATGATTTATACAAGAAATTCTTCTTAATAATCCACTGTTAAAAGAAATAATTATATTTCGCAATTCCAAGATGATGTAGAATTGATTGTTCAGAAATAAATCCAAGAAATTCTTATAATTTTCAAACTCACAATGATTTATAAATGTGTTCATATAATTAAAATAATAGGAAAGGTAATTTTGAAAAATGTTTTCTAAATTTAATTTAATTTATAAAAGTATGCTTATTTTCAGTTAGTATTGCAAATGAATCAATTGGAAACGAATAAAAATAAAGAAATGAGCAACAATCAATTGTTAATTACCTGTAATATGGATTTGGAAGTTTCGGATAAAGTTCACTCAGAATAGAACTTGGTATACGTACACGTTTCTTGGATAATAACATTATTTCCGTATCTGGGCTTAATTCATCATCAGTTTCACTTGTATTATCCAACGTTTGGCCATTTTCAGTTGTTACCGTAACCTAGAGTAAAAGCAAGGAAAGAAATTACTCGAAAGCAATGATAAAATGATGCAGAAAAATTATTTTAATAATTATCATCATTAATATTATAAAAAGGATCATGACTTTAGAAAATATTGAAAATTTAATTCAATTATATAATACATCAAAAGTTATGAACGAAGTTGTCATTAGGTGTAAAATTAATTAATTTTTAATTTTATTCATGACTAAAGAAAATTTACCAAACTAATTAATGCTGTTTTTTTACAAATAAACACAAAAACAAGAATATTTTGTACATGATAAATTTATATCACCTGTATTTTTGCCTTATTACTTGATTGTATTGGTGTCAATTTATTTATTGCAACATCACCATTTATTTTATTTTCATCACTATCATTTTTTCGTCTCCATACAAATTTCTGTTTAAATAAAGTTGCTAAACATGGTATTGTGCCTATTTGTATTGGTATTACAGTCGTTTGATTGCCATCAACCTGAAATTTAGTGGAGAAGTTGAATTTTCAAAATACGAAATGTTTTATTAATCGAAATATGTATTTAGTAGAAATACAATTTTCAATCATTTTCTTCTCGTATTTATTTTAATAATTCACGCCTAAAAATATCTATTTTAATTTTGATCTAAAAAACAAAACATATGATAATTTAATGATGTTAATTATTTACATTACATGCCTTCATTTTATTGATTTAACGAAAATTTCATTTTTGTCATATTAATTTCAATTTTATGATGATAAAGAAAAACAAATGAAAACATACATCTAATTCAATCATATAGGTATTTTGTATAATTTTACACCGGGATAATCTCTGGTGGAACAGGAGGTACATCAATTATTTCATTTGTCCATGTAAATGTTGAACGTGAAGCTATATCATTCTTTTCCTTCTTTGCAATTATCCTATTTACTTGTTTCATTTCTTCACTTCCAGCAAAAGTTTTGCTCTAAAAAAATAACTTCAAAAATTTATTTTCCTTTTTGAAAAATTGATCTAAAATTTAAATTGGACAAGCAATTTAAAATTAAGTTATCGTAATTATACAAATCAATATTAATTACTGCTATTGGGAAATGATTTTTTTTTTTGCCTTCTTAAATTAACAAAACTATTATCAAATGAAATATAAGAATCATTCAGTTAGGAATGATTAAAATTGGAATAATCAATTTGATAGCTTTCAATAAGTGATTTGAATAATTTTTTTAAAATAATGAATATATATATATATATATATATATATATATATGTATCAAGAAATAAAATGTAAATTATTACCTGTAATCAACATATTGTTTCATTTTTAATGTTAAGCATCGAATCATTTTAGTACTATCATTGGTTATCAAAGCATTTACTTGAATTTTTTCACCAGGTGTAAAACCAGTTCGATCAAGTGACATTTTTATCGTTATCAAGCCTTGCTTTTGACAACAATGCTTTACCGATGAAATACATTCTGTTTCACAGGCTGGTTCCATTGCCTATAAATTCAATAATTTATTTATTTAATTTGTTTCTTTCTTCTAAGATCACCAAATTATATGATTTAAATTATTAAATCATTTTAATCTATATTTATGTCAAAATTACAAATTGCTATATGAGTTATCATTGTAAATTTATTAAATTTACAAATAAATATTTCCGGAGGTAAAAAAAAAAAAAAGAGGATCAAATCAACAACATTTAATCGATCATACAAAAAGTGCAAATAAAAATTATAGTTCTTGAAAAAAATTTAAAAATTTATTAACTTAAAAAAAAAGAATTTCAGCATCGTTGACTAATATTCTCAATACCGAATAATAGTTAATGGTCGTTTTGATACGCTATCAATATATCAAGGAAAATAGAAAAAATGCATAGTTATTAGTTAGCAAATAAACCTCCGGATCTTGATTAATATCCTCAATACCGATTACAGTAAATGCTCGTTTTGATATAATATCAACATCCCATGGACGTTCACATATTGCTTTACATGTATAACGAATAAAACCAAATTCTCCTTCAAATGATGTTGGTAAAGTTTTTGGTAATGTGAAAGAAAATGGTATTTCATGTTTTCCATACGGTAAAATTCGCTCCTGAAAATTGAATAAATCGTGGAAGTTAAAAAGAAAAATCAAAAAAAAGAACGATAACATTGTATTATTTGCTCCCTTATATTTATAATTTTAAATGTAAAAATATTCATTCTTGAAGACTTCAAAATATTTTGATAGAAAAATTAGATAGAAAATATCAATTTTTTCTTTTTAAATTATGAAAAATTATTCAGAGGTATAAAAGAATGCTTAAAATATCTTCAACATTTTTATATATTTTTCACAAATAAAACTAAATATTATGAAAAAAAAAAAAACATATTTCTGAAATAAAAAAATAAAAATTGATATGACTTTTTATTATCCGATGTAGTTTGAGTAAATCGATGAGTGTAACAGGTGTTAAATTGTTCGCAAAAATATGGTTCCGCTTGACTACAATGCACTCTTGATTTGCCTGCAAACAAAAAAAAAATTTAGTCAAATTTTAGAAATATTGAAATTTCTTTTAGTAAGTCTATTTTTCATAAATATAAAAATAGAAAATAGCTAAAGTATAGTATGTATCATGAATAAATTAAAAGTTTGAAAAAAAAAAGAAAAATCAAGAAAATTTTCTCTACTCATTCTACAATTTTATTGTTTTTTTGTCAATCATTAAAAAGTCAATCTATATCAGGCATTATTCTATTTTAATCACTTCGATTAGAAAATAGTACAGTAAAAATAATTAATCATTTTTTAGCATATGCTATTTTTTCATAAAATACTATCAAAATTATTATTCGTTTTTTCTTTTCTGATAATATATAATTAAAAAGAAAAAAAATGGAAAAAGCATTTCCCATATGCAATTTGATAAATCTAAATCCATCCACAATTAAAATTATTTTTTAATTAATATAATAATACCTGAATGTTATTATTCGTTTTTCTTTTCTGATAATATATAATTAAAAATAAAAAAGCATTTCCCATATGCAAATTCATAAATCTAAATTCATCTAAAATTAAAATTATTTTTTTGATTAATATAATAATACCTGAATGTTTCGTCCAATATGTTTTTGCTCGTCCTTTCAGTTCCAGTAATATTTCGTTTATCTTTTTGGTTCACTATTTTCAATCACAACCTATGATAACGATATGTTCAATTTTATCGATTCTATTGCAAAATAATTTTATTAATTTAAAATTAAACATCTGATAAAACTACTGCAAATAATTTGAAAAAAAAAAATAAGATTATTTTGTAAATTTATAATATCACTGCTAAATGATTAAATGCGAAATTTTTGAAGGGTAAGAACTTTAGGTAAGAACGTTTTAAAAGTTTTTTATAGCATTATGTTTGAAATTAACAAACGTAATTTTTGCATCGTTAAAGTTTGATTATATTTTATTAAAATATATTAGTAAATAAATATTTATTAAAATCTTCTTTAATTTATATTCTTTTTACTAGCTGTTTATTATTTATTGCTTATTCTAATAGCCTAAAAAAATGTGTGAAAGAAAAAAAAACAAAATTGAAATCATCGTCTGATATGAATTCAAAAACAGTAATTAAAAATTTTCAGCATCAAAACTATTACATCAATACATTTAAATTTATATTTAAATTACTTATAAGCATATAATGATGCAATGATGATTCGAAACAAAATTTTATGTGATAAAATTTAAAAGTGAAAACTTAACAATTATCATCATCAATGATATGATATCATCAACGAGTGATATCATCGATATGCTTATCAGTATCAAACCTAGATATATAACCAACAAACAAGTGATATCAATAACATTCCACATCATCATATTGATAATATCATTGTAGTGCAATGATGATTCGAAACAAAATTTCATGTGACAAAATTTGAAATTGAAAACTTAATAATTGGTGTTAAAGTTTTGACAATAATGCAATTCATCGATTATTCGTGATAAAAATTACTTATTTTTATGGTTAAATGAAAAAATTATGTTTGAAATATCGAAGAGATAATGTACTAATTGTTATGCTTCTTTTTATTAATATAAATATGTTTAACATTTTAGTCAAAATAATTTTACATTCTATGATCGTTTAACATTTTAGGTTGAAATAATTTACATTTTATGGTCGTTTAATCCTTTTAGTTAATAATTTGAATTTTATAATCGTTTAACTTGCTAGTTAAAATAATTTTTCACTTTATGATCGTTTAATTTGCTGTTTAAGGTAATTTAAATTTTGTAATCGTTTAGCCTTAAACTTAAACTTTATGATTCGAAAAAAGTAATTTGCTTTCGGATGAATTAGAATAATTCAAGAAAAAAGAAAGAAACAAGTATTATCACAAAATAATTTCTTTCTAAATTTTATTTCCGTTAAAATTAGTTTCATAAATATATGCACAATTTATAGGTGAATTTTAATTTGTATTTTTACATTTTTTTTTTAAATTGTTTTATCGAATGATTAACTTAGATTGCAAAAATCTAATTTGATTGGTATTGGCTAATGTATTAAAATTAAATTATATTATAAAAAAAAGAAAACAATAATTGATGAATATTATAATTACCTTTCCGGATACTTCTTGTCCAGCAAAATAGGCACTTTCAGCATTACTGAATTCAATATCAAATCTAGCCAATTTAACCATTTTTTTAAATCATCCTATAAAAAAAAAAAGAAAAGAAATTATTAATATAACATATTTTTATCATACTTATGATATAATTATTTTCTGGATGCATAATAATCAGAAATTATTAATTATTATGAATAATTTAGTTTTTTTTTTTTGTTTTCGATTTTCATTTGTTTTGTTATTTTAATTGATAAATAAAGCGCTTGTTTAATTATAGTAATAAATTATTGCTAAATTATTATAAATTATCAAATGGTTGATAATTTGTAAATTGATAAATTATAAGTTATCGATTAATTCATTCTAGAAATTTATTTACTAATCAATTTTTTTTAAATTTTTAATTCATTCATAGAATAGTATAATAAACATAAAATTCAATAATAGGAAAAAAATCCTTATCACTTAAAACTAGTCATTATCAATTATATCAATCAAATGCTTCATTTTTATAGATTAATTGCTTAACTTTTCTTTTTTTCTTTTCTTTTCTCGTCCCTAACAATTGATTTATATCAAAAGATAAAGATGATAATTCTAGAGCAAGAAATTTTGTTCATTTTAAATCTAAAATTGCTGATAATTTTTCATATTTCAACTAAACGAATGAACAGGAAAGAAGAAATGAAGAAAGAGAGGGAGGAGAAAGGAAAAAAATTGAGAAAAAAAAGTGAAATAAGAAAACTGATTCTTGCATAGATTTTTACAGGGATAACGAATTAACCAAATTCATAATAGGCTTTCAGTTCTTTCATTTTCATTTAGAAATAAAAAAAGAAATTTTAAAAATTTTTTTAAATATAAATTTATTTGCTCGTTTATTTTTCATTTCCTTTCTAATTTGCATTATGAAACAAAAAAAAAAAAGAAAATTTCAAACTTAAATTTCTAACTTTTTCTCCTAAACGAATAATTTAAATTTATGAATACAAAAAAAAAATTAATATCAAACTAAATAATAAAATTATATTTCAATATTTCTTATACGCATAGCATCTATGATTTAAAATATATCAAAATATATATATCATAGAATAAAAAACACTATCACTAGATCTCTATTAGCTCATAGGAACAAATCAAATAATTATATGTCCAGAATAATCGAGCAATATCGTATCTTGCTGAATGGATTCCTTCGGTCATTCTTTCTGGAATGAAATTCATGGAAATCGCTTTAACGGAAAATTCCGCGCAACAGCTATGCATGTATGATTTAAAATATATCAAAATATATATATCATAGAATAAAAAACACTATCACTAGATCTATATTAGCTCATATGAACAAATCAAATAATTGTATGTCGAGAATAATCGAGCAATATCGTATCTTGCTGAATGGATTTCTTTGGTCATTCTTTCTGGAATGAAATTCATGGAAATCGCTTTAACAGAAAATTCCGCGCAACAGCTCTCCTTTAAATTATTATTTTTCTTTTCATTTTGAAGCAAATCAAAAATTGTAAATTCTTTTTTTTCGCTACAAAATTACGCAATAATAGTATTGCGATAAAATAGCAAAATAAATGAAATAATTATTGTATCTAATAACTTTTTTTTCGTTTTTCTAAGAAATATTTTTAAGCTGAAAAATTAGCGAAATAAAATAGCTAAAATAAATGAATTATAAATGGAAAAAATTTTTTTAAATATCATTTAAAGAAGTTATGAGAAGCAAATTTTTTTTATCAAAAAAAAAAATAAAACATTAAAACTATACATACATATATTTATATATATGTAAATAGATCAATTCAATACCAACGATATATGAGTGATAGAGAAGAAAAAAATGACATAATTTCTAATGAAACTATTTTTGTTTTGTTTATTGTTTCTAATCAAACTATTTTTGTTTTGTTTATTGTTTCTAATCAAACTACTTTTGTTTATTGTTTCTAAGCAGCTATTTTTGTTTATTTGTTTCTAATCAAACTATTTTTGTTTATTGTTTCTAATCAAACTATTTTTGTTTATTATTTCTAATCAAACTATTTTTGTTTATTATTTCTAATCATTCTGTTTATTGCTTGTAATCTTAGAATTTCTAATTATTTATAAATGTGAATAAATAAATAATTTATGAAACAATTCCATTCATTTAATTATAATGTGATTTTCATTATTTTCATATTTATTAGCAGCAATAATTAATAATGCCAATTATAAAAATATATAAATAAGCATATTTACATTTTTCTCGAGAAAAAATTTTTTCCAAAGCAATGTTATTGTTATCCATTATCACTATAGCTATCTATCATTATTATGATTAGAAATATAAAGCATTATTGTTATCCATTGTCATTATAACTATCATTGTTATAACTAAAAATATATCACAATCAGCAGATATTATATGAATTAATTGCAAGATTTTATTTTACCATGTGATAAATATATATAAGAAATTATTAGTATTTGCATACTTATCATATGATAAAAATAAACAATTAGAATTTTGACTAATAACTATTATAGTCAAACAAATTAATAAACTATCACTTCTTCTTCATGACTAAACTATCATTATCACTATCACTAATAATAAACTATCACATCTTATTTAAAAATTATAATAAAAATCTTAAATATATAAAATTTAAAAATCAAAAAAAAAAAGACAATACACTCCTCTCTCTGTTCGAGAAAAGAGATCATAATACGAAATAAAACGAAATATTCAACCATAAATAATAATCAATGATATGCATGCAAAATTATTTATCAATAAAAATCTAAAATAAATAATAAAAATCGATAAACTCGAGATCGAATTTACCGTTGAATATTTTGATTTATTTTGACTTTGATGAAGAAAAAGAAAATGTGCAACTTTGCATGAATCATTAAAATAGGAAGAAAAGGAAAAAAAAATTTAGAAGGAAATATTTTTAAAATAAAATTGAAAAAATCGAAAAATTACTTTCTATTATTAGCATCATAATTCAAATAAAAAAAATTTTTTCTAAAGACAATTTAGCAAATTACAAAAATCAAAAATTGATAGTCAAAAAGTAAATTAAAAAAAAAAGAAAAATTATCTTTACAATGGTATTTCCATTGTGCAGCTACTTTTTTATCATAATTCCTGATAAGCAAAATAGTAATGGGAAAAAAAACGTAAATTCAAAAATTATGATTCAAAAAAAAACGAAAAACAAAATACAAAATCATTGAATTCATAATTTTCTCTCGAATTCATATCATCATCATCATCATCATCATCATCATCATCATCATCATCATTATCATCATCATCATCATCTAATTTCATTATGTTTACTCTTTTCAAATTCATAATTTTAAATTTTAAATTGTTTATTTGCTGCAAAAAAAATCATTTATCAATTTTTTTTTTTTTTTTAAAGATAGAAAGTATAAAGAGAAAAAATAATCGATATTTAATGAGGAGATAACTGAATGATAAGAAAGACGAGAGTGTATAAATAAATGATGAAAGATATGAAATTAAAAAATTTAAAAATTTTGCAAAATTATTAGCAAAAATATAAATTGTACCCAATATTAATTGTACAGCTGATAAGGGAAGATATTTTTTATTTGTATCGAACGAATAAAAATTTGATCTTTTTATTTTTCAAATTAATTTATCATTTCTGATAAAAAAATAATTGAAAACATTGATTTAGCATAAAAAAAAAGAAACAATAAATAAAAATAGCAAAATGGAATAATTAAAAAGGAAAAAAATTAAGAGGAAAAATTTTTTTTTTTTCAGCAATATCGTTTTTCAAATTATATAAAATTTATCTAATAAAATTACTAACAAAAAAAAAAGGAAATACCTAAAAATAAAAAAAACTTTTACCTAAAAAAATATATTCACAAATAGGAATGGTTTGTTTTATCTTTTGCTTTGTTTTTTTTTTTTATTTTATCATGCAATAAATATCGAACAATATTTGATATAATTTATTAGACAAGATGAGACATTAAAAGAAAAAGAATGATAAATTTTTAAGCAAAAAAATAAAAAGAAAAAAGTTAAGAGGATGAAAACTTTCGAAATAAAAAAATATTTCAATGTAAAATAAATTGCAAAGAAATTTTTTAATATTTGAATGCGAAAAAAAAAAATCTAAATATCTAATTATTCGTTATGTTCCAAATAAAGAAAAAATATATATATATATATACAAACTTCAGGATATCTATTAAGCAAAAACAACGCAAAGCGATTTAAATGATATTCAGTATCATATTTAATATAACGATAGATTTTTTCGGCGCTTATCTTAATGCTGATAATGATAAGATAAATTTAGTTAAACGATGATGAAATTTTGGCAGATTCATTTACAAATAATAATTATCATCGTTATTATAAACATATATACCTGGATGCCATATGTGATCATCGTTATTATTATTATTATTATATATAAATGAAGTAAATCATTATTTAAGTAATCGAGTATAAAATCGCAATATTCTTGAGCTATTAATTAGTCAAGTTTTCGTAATAGAAAATGATAAAAAGCTAATGAATAAAAATTGCTACGATACCGTAGCGATCATCAATTAATGTAACATTTTAAAACAACGGAAAAATAAATTTTTTTTGTTTCTTTTAAACTAATTTACAAATGGAAGGGAATTGTTAAGGATGATGATAAATGATAAATTTTAATCAATAATATAAGTAGTTTGTAAATTAGATTTCGTCAAATTTTCTGTATTAGTAAGAACTCTAACTCCAAGCTGCTATATTGGCTGACCCATTTCAAAGCCCAGAAAAAACTTTTGGTAAGTATTCAGAAGGAAAAAAAGTTCCATAGATCAGATAATTTTCTTTCTGGATGATAGGTAAAACTTTTTAACAAAAAGTGAAATACTACTGATGTGAGATTAAAACCATTGTCGCAAGATTCAGAGTTGAGTTATCAGATATAAAAATCATTCGAGCAATCGAAAAAAAAATTCACGACGCGATTTTTTTACCTAATTTTTTTCTAAACCGTAAATATTACTGTTTACCGTATCACTTCATCCTTTCTTGACATTATTATGTAATCAATCATTTTACAAAAAAAAAAAAAAAAAAGAAAAGAAGTTTCATCATAAAAATTAAGATGATAGACGTTATCAAAAGCTTGATTAATAATAGTTTATTAATCTTATCATTTGATAATATAACTGCAATCAATTTCATTTATCATATAGTTATTTTTTAACACTTTATGCAATCATCTTTTCATAACTTAATTCATCATTTTTGTCATTGTTATTTTATTACTCATTTCTATGATAAATATCATTATCATCTTCGTATCATTTCAATCATTTTTACGAATATTGCACAATACCCTATCACTAATCATTTCAAATCATCAATCAACTTTGTTATTTTTTACTATTTCGCAACTAATTAATCATTATATTATTATCAATTCGATCCTATCATATCAAATAATCTTTTTAATAAATCAAAAAAAAAAATTATTAACGAATAAAAGATTTGACAGCAGTTCACAATCATTTCTTACTCATGAATCTTTTATTTTTAATTAAAATTTTTTTCTCTAAATTTCTTCAACGCTAATTAAATTTTGGTATTATCATTTATTCACTTTTTTTTCCAAAGAATATATAATACGAATGAAATGCTAATTAGAATTGATGTTGTAGTTCATTTGAAAATATTATTTGTACACATATAAAATTAATTAGTCATAGTAGTAAGCAATTAAAATTTACTTCGCTTACATATTTCTATTATACATATATACCGATAGCAATAGTAATCAAAAAACGATAAAAAAGAAAAACAAGTAATGGATTACTAAATTTAAAATTAATTACTAAATTTTAGCATAATTTTAATTTCTTTTAAATTTTCATGTAACATTTAAATTCCTTTTTACATCAATATATTAATAAGCACTGCATTTTTTCTTTTTTTTTAGAAAGAAAATAAAGGAAATAAAAATTAAGAGTTAGGATAGGGAAAAAAATAATAATAATTTTATTAAAAGAAAAAAATTACTCAATTTTTTTTCTCGAAATATTACATCAATCAATTTTTTCATTTCTATCAAATCAGTTAATGAAAGTTGTCTCAAATGCAAAAGAAAAAAAGATGAAAGAAATGAAAAATTAACTAATCAAAATAGAAATAAACTGATTTTCTGAATAGAATAGAAGTAAACTGATTATTTGATATGAATAAATGTTTAAATCATAGAAAAATTATGATAGCATAATGATATAATAATGGTAAGATAATAAAAAATTAGTAAGAAAGTAATTTAATAATTAATAATAATTATAACAGCAATGAGAATAATAATAATTGCAATAACGATAATAACAATTAATAATAATGACAATTGTAATAATAATAAACAATAGCAATAATAATAACTGTAATAATAATGATAATTGTAATAATATTAACGGTAAATAATAATAATTATTATTAATAATATCAAGTAACAGAGGATTATAAAACGATAATGATAAGTTGACAACAAACTGAGAAAATTATATCAACGAATGAAAAAACTAAATGAATTCATTTCAAATCAATAAAAACCCGTTATAAGGTATTTCAAATATTATATAAAATTTTTGTATAAAATTTCCTAAAAATCGAATATAATTAATAATTATAATCTACCATAAACATTTAATGATAATAATAATGGCTAAATGCAAACTATTGAAAATATATCAGTATTATTTCAATTATTTCGTTTCGAATTAATTATTTCCAATTATATATATATATCAAAATTTAAATTTCTTACTAAGCAAGAAGGAAGGACATAAAATGTTTAATAATAATAATAATAATAACTAAATGCAAACTAGTGATTAAAATATATCAGTATTATTTCGATTAAATATATCTAAATGCAAACTATTGATTAAAATATATCAGTATTATTTCACTTATTTCATTTCGAATTAATTATTTCCTATTATATATATATATATATCAAAATTTAAATTTCTCATTAAGCAAGAAGAGATGAGATATTTTGTTAATGAAAATGGAATTTTTGTGATAAAATTTTTGTTTACTTTTTTTTATCATTATTATTTATTCAAAATGAATGATTAAATAATCAGCTTCATCGTCTTAATTCACAAAAAAAAATAGATAAATATAGCATGATAATATTTTAATATTTTATTTCATTTCCATTTCACTCTTAGCATTTTTTATTTTTAGCATAATTTAAGCAATCAAAGTTTATTTTAGCAAATTTTTAAATACAAATTTTTGAAAATTTTAAGTCTTATTTTAAAAAAAAATTTGTAGAATTTTAAAATTATAATTGAATCGAAAAAGTTTTTTTCCAAATAAATTACATAATGTTCGCCCCATTTAGGTTAATTAAAATTTCAGACATCTATTCTCTGCTTTTTACAGTATGCAAATTATTGGTATCCTTGTTTTTACAGTATGCAAATTATTAGTATGCTTGTTTTTACAGTAACCAAATTATTAGTATCCTTGTTTTTACAGTATTAGTATAAATTTGAATGCATTTTTGTTCAATAATTCTAATAAGCTATAAATAATTGTTGAAATATTAAGTTTTATCTCAAGAAAAACTAATTGTAATTCGATATATAAATATCAATATATCATATGCCTGGAAACAAAAAAAAAAAAAAAAAACAATTCCTAAACGATTTCCGATCAATATATTCGAAAAATGATCATAAGAAATAGCTGGGGGAAAATAAAAGTTTGAATATTAAACTTAAAAAAGAACAAAAAAATATTATCACCACAAAATCGATAAAATTAGATGAAATTATCATTGATTAAAAAAAAAAAAGGAATATTTCCGTAGATAACATAACTATGCTATCTTCAAAATTTTATTTTTCAAATCAATGTTTAGATAAATCAAATAGAAAAGAAAAGAAAAAACTTTTTTTTTTTTTTGAAAAGACAGAAAAGTTTTCAATCAAAAAAATGCAATAATATTTATTTGAATATAAATGCTAAATTTAAAATTTAAATGTGCCACTCAATTTTTCTTTTCGTTCCTTTCTAAAAGATTGATAAAAAAAATAGAATAATCATTACGACTAATCGATCATATTTATATATGCATGGCTAGCAATTGTATAAATGAGATATTATCATTTTCTCAGGGATTCACTTTTTTTTTTTTATCATTTCTCAAATTATCCGAAATGATTTTTACGCAAAAGAAAAAAATCGCTGTGATAAGAGTGAAAAGAAGAAAAATAAACTTCAAGAAGATGAAAGATATAAATAAAGAAATGGGGAGAAATATTGATTGATAAGTAAAGTGAAAGTTCATTTAACTATTTGCTAGCTAGATAGCAAATGAAATAAAGTTAACTGATAAGCTGTACATAATAGCGTTTTATCGAATTTAATTTTCAAATTAACATTGATAAGCTGTATAAATAACGCTCTACTTAATTTAATCCAAATTAGCACTGATAAGTTGTATATAATAGCGCTTTATCTAATTTAATCCAAATTGATACTGCTGACATGCTGGACAAATAACTCTTTACTTAATTTAATCCAAATTAACAGCTATCAAATTTATTTATTAATTTATCAAATCCAATAAGTGATAAATTAATGCCAGTAGTTTTACTAAATCCATAAAGTGAACGAATTTTATATCAATAGCACAGTTTGAAATCATCGAGTGATAAAATTTTCAGATAAAATTTTCAAGTGATAAAATTTTCATATGCATTATAAAACATTTCATCAAATTATATCCAGGTTCACTGCTTAACTTCATTATGATAATCTTGATTTAATATTATCATAGTTAGATGATCAATGTTGAATAATGGTTAATAATTAAACGATAAGATTTTTATCAGTCATACATGTATTGCAAAGATGATAATCGATTGTTAAGATGATAATAGATTTTAATTCCTAAAATATTGAAAGCATATATATCCTGATATTAATAAGTAGTCTTTTTCCTAAAATTTTATCATATTTATCACTTTCTGAGGGAAAAAATCTTTGCTATGATTAAAACAACTAATAATAATAATAATAGCGTCAAAATAATAAAACGATAATATGCCGATAATGATAATGTATTAGATAACGATAATATATTAGGTAAAAGTGATAGAAAAACGGTGATAAAAAAATGATGAAAAGTGATATAAACCAAAACAAAAATGAATATTGCTTATTTACATATATAATTCTAATCCAAAATTAGATTATTGCAAAAATATACCAATAATGATAATAGCAACGAGACGATAATGTACTGATAATGTATTAGTGTTAGAAATAAAATAGTGATAAAAACAGAAAACAGAAATGAATGTTGCTTTTTTACATATATTATCATCCCGTTGTTATTATCATTATTGGTATATTTTTATAATATTTTTGCAATACGCTGATAATGATAATGTATTAGTGTTAAAAATAAAATGGTGATAAAAACAGAAAACAGAAATGAATATTACATATGTTATCATCCCGTTATTATCATTATTGGTATATTTTTATAATATTTTTGCAATACACTGATAATGATAATGTATTAGTGTTAAAAATAAAATGGTGATAAAAACACAAAACAGAAATGAATATTGCTTATTTACATATATAATTCTAATCTGAAATTAGATTATTGTAAAAATATACCAATAATGATAATAACAACGAGATGATAATGTACTGATAATGATATAATATATATATATATACAACTTACATATATGTTTCAATTCCAAAGTAGCAATGATTATTGTTAAGCTGAAAGAAAAAAATTACTACAACGATATTTAACGAAATTTGAAATGATAATTGAAATATTAAATTAGGAATAATTTTACATATATTATCATTTCCATTTTAATTTCAATATTATTTTGAATTCAAATTTAATTCTAGAATATTCAAAAATGTTAAAATAATTTATATTTTTTTATTATAAATGTTATATCGAAAAAAAATGTATATATATTATACATATATAATTTATTATTAATTTCTTTTTATTCATTTCAATTATCTTTTATTAAATTATAATTTCTTATATACCTTCATATATATATATACGGTATATATATATATATACGGTACTCTCTTATTAAAGTACGAAATATAATTAATAAAAGAAGTTTTCAAGAATAATTTAGTATTTAAATTATTTTAAAGTATCACTTGACCTCTCTTTCTCCCTCTCTCTTTCTTTCTCTCTCTCTCTCTCTCTATCGCTCTTTTATTTTCCTTCGTCTAAATTGCTGGAAAATTTTTTAATTGAATTTATTCTAATTCAATAAGTTGAAATTTTTTTATCAATAGAACTTATTAGGGAAAAGGAAGAAGAGAAAAAGAATGAAAGAGATATTGAAATATAGAGAGTTGAAAAAAAAAGGTGCTTAAAGCTTTTATATAGATCTGGCCATTGGGCCAGTTAAAGTTTTAGGCCTAAATAGGCTATAGAAAATGCTAAAAATGACATAGGCTTTTTACAGGCTCTTTTTTTTTTTTTTTTTTGTTCTTCTCCTTCAAGATTTTCTCATCTTTTCTACATCCTCCGTTTAATAAAAATAAAAGAGAGGAAATTTTTTTCTTTTTTCTTTAACTCTTAATTTTACTCTTTCTCTTTACATTTCTTTTTCCTTATTTTCTCAACTGATCAAATAATGAAAGTTGAAATTTTTTTTCTTCCTATCTTTTTCCTACTTCTTTTTTCTTCAAATTTTTTTTCGAGAAAAAAAAGAAAAAGACAATAGTAAAATGAAAGGAAAAGAAAACGAAAAACAAAAAGGATAAGCAAAAAACGGAAAAGAAAACGAATGACCAATGATTGATACATTAGTTGTTTTAACAGTCAAAAATAATGGAAGGAAAAAAAGAAAAAGAAAAAAGAAAAGAACGAAAGAAATAAGATGATAAATAATTGGTTTACAGATAAGTTCTACAAAGTTTTTGTTTATTTTTCTTTCTTTTTTTTTGTTTATTTTCTCTTTTCTTTTTTTTTGTTTATTTACTTTAATAAATAATAAAAATATTTTCGCAAATATTTTCATCTTCAAAATATTGTAAATATATATATTTTATCACACAACATATGTACATATATATTTTAACATATAATATTCAGAATAGAATAAAAAAAGAAGAATAGAATAAAAAAACCGAAAAATTTTTAATTCAAATTCATATATGAAAAAACTTACTAGCATATAGCATCAAATTTGTTTACAAATGAAATTTGCCCTGAAATGTCAGACAAATTGATGAGTTAAGTGTGTATGTGTGTATTTATGTTTATGTATGTGGTGTATGTGTATGTCTGTGTATTTATATGTCATGTATGTGTATGTATGTAAGTATGTGTATATCTGTGTATGTATGTATGTATGTATGTGTATTACTTATACATACAACTTGTTAATATATGCATGAATATTGTTGGTATTATCAATGATTTATAATGCTGAAAATGGAAGAAGATAATGTGCACAGTATAATTGCATGTTAGAGCAATGAAAAATAGTATGCAAATAGATGATGCTATATAATGAATGATTAATGTGATGAAGAAAGAAAGACAAAGAGAAGCAAAGAAAGGAAGGAAAAAGAAGAGACGAAAGAATGAAAGAAGAATGAAAAGCAAAGAAGAGAGGAAAAACGGAAAGAAGCAGGAAGGGATGAATGAGAAAAAAGAAGGAAGATAAAAGTGGAAGAGATAAATGAAATGATAAAAGTGATAATTCTCGAATGATATCGATTAGTAAATATTTTTATTTTTTCTTTTTAAATTTAACAATCAAATTTATTTGTTACTATGAAATTCTATCGATTCAAAAATTAAGTTAATAAACTTAATGCTTGCACTTTACTTACTAAATAAGATAGCACTTCACAGTTTTTTTTTCGAGAATGAAAATTCAAGAAAAAGCAATGAAATAGAAAGAAGAGAGGGAGGGAGAGAAAGAGAGAGAGAGGAATGAAGGAAGAAAAAGATTATGATAACGATGATAACGATATTAATTTAGATCATAAAAAAAATTTTTTTTTCATTTTATCATAAATTATTATCATTTTCAAATAATCTTATTTTGTATGATTGGAATTTTTCTTGTTTTTTTAAAATAATTTTTGAACTATGATCGAAATTTATTGATTAAAGGAATTTTTTCGTGTTTTTTAGAAAGATTTAATGATGCAAGTTTGATGATAAAAATTTATCGATAAAAAAATTCGATTAGTGATTAGTGATGAAATTTTGATAATGAGAATTTATTGATAAAAATATATTTATATATAGCTAACAAAGGTGTCAATGATTTAAAAAAAAAAAAATAAACTAACTATTTCGTAAATGAAAACTTTTGAAAATAAGCTGTAAAAAATTAACGGATGTAAAAAATTAGCGCCAGTCAAAATGTGCAATTAAAAATGATGCAAAAAAATGCAACGATTCAATCGTTGCATTTTTTTCTGAAATTCGAAATTCGAATTATCATATATTATCAATTTAATCATACTGAAATTATCATTTAAGTTGGAAAAAGAAAAAATGTTCCCTTTTCCTTGTTTTCTTCCATTAGATTTGCTAACTGTTATTATTGTATTCATTTTTTTTTATCTTTTTATTTTTGAAATGAATGGAATTTAAGATGAAAAGAGGAAATTTTTGAAATCGATTTTTAATAAAATTTTTAGGCGGAAGTATATAGCGAAAAAAGAATCAAAGAAGAAAAGACGATTATACAATTTCAATGTCAATTATACGAAATGGACTAGCAGTAAAACAATGTTGAATGATGATTATGACGATGATGATGATTATGATGATGATAATGATGATGATGATGATGATAACGATGATGTTGATAATGATGATAATTGATGATAGTGGGATGATATTTAACAAAATTTTTAAACTTTAACATTTTCAAAAATCTTTTAGAAAATGATAATGCAAAAGTGTAAGCGATAGTTTAATTTTTCGAGGAAAAAAAACTTTAAAAAATTATTTTAATAAATTTAGAAATGAAACTAAATTTTAAATATATAATTGGAATAATTTTACAATATTACTATTTGATAATTTTACGAAAAAATTTTTATCAAAATTTGGTATAAATGTTAATTTCCTTTTTTTTTTTTTTTTGAGAATAATATTTCTCAAAAAAAAAAAAATGTAATTAATTAATTGATTTCTTCTCTTTTAGGTGTAATTTTTTTCCAAATGCTAATCTTTTTTCAAACATTTTTTTCTGCCTTTTAAAATGAAATAATTGGAATGAAAAATGAAAGCTTTTTTTTCGCAAAAAAACTTCTGTAAGAAATTATAAAAAAAATTTAATCCTTTCCCTATTTTCTCTTCATTTTTCATTTTTTCATTCTTCTTTTTCTGTTCATTAATTAAAATAGGAAATGAATGAAAACATATATTGTTAGGATGTCGTGAAAAAAAAATAACTTTTTAATTAAACGAAAAAAAAAAGTCGATCATAAAAGTATATTTATGTAGATTATGTTGCATGAAAAAAATTTAAAATTCCTAAAATACCGTATATTCCACTCGTTATTTCATTCATTATTCGTTATTTGAATTGATAATATTGATAAAAAATTTTCACTAATAATCATATCAATATTATCGTGAAAAATTTCAATAATTACAATTATCAAATCTCATTATTCGTTATTTGAATTGATAATATTGATAAAAAAATTTTCGCTAATAATCATATCGATATTATCATGAAAAATTTCAATAATTACAATTATTAGGCCTAAATTTGAATTAAATCTAAGCATGCAATTTGAATTTAATTTAAGGAGTTTAAAAAGAAAAGGAAAAAAGAAGCCAACAAGAAATGATTGCGTTATTCGAATATGAAAATAAATTTATCCGGATATCCGATAAAAACACATTTAATAATTTTTTCGTTTTCTTTTTTCTTTTCAAACAAATGAAGTTAATCATAAATTTGTCTTAAAACGAAATTAAATTCCAATAATTCCTTTTTTTTCTTTCTGTTTCATATTTTTACGATTTTTTGAAATTTTTCAAAAATTTAAATTGATTTTTGAACTATTTCGTAATTTTACAAATTCATAAATTATGCAAAAATATTAATTAATCACAAATTATTATCAAAAATTTTGATTATAAAATTTAATTAAAATATTTGCTTACATACTTAATAAGTATCATTTATCAAAGGAAAAAAAAAGAGAAGTAGCAAATTAGCAAATCAAATTATTCATAATATTAAAATTTGATTTTGCACTACAATATAATTCTGATAAAAAATTTTTCAACTGATAATTTTCGTTTTCTTTTTTTTTTGTCTTTAATCAATGATAATTGTTAAAATTTTTTTCTACTTAAAATCATCATAACAAGAAAAAAAAAAAACAAACAATTCATACGATTATGCTAAATTATTATACCATTCGTTAGTAGCATAAAAGATAAATTAGTAGCATAAAAGATAAATAGCAAAAGGAGAAAACGAAATAGAAAAAACCGAAGAAATAATTTTAAATATAAAAAAATAAGTATTTGTTATTTGTTAAAATTTATTATCAACGAATGTATAAGAAATGTAAAAATTATTCTCTTTTTATTTTTCCAAATAATTTTTCTGAAAAAAATTTTTCGTTTTTTTTGCAATAATTTTTGCGGAAAATTTCCTTCGTCTATTTAGTTGTTCAGAAGGAAAAGAGAAAATTTTGCAAATTTCAATTTTTAACTAATAAATTTTCGTATGATACAAAATGTCATGGCAATACTTCCTTCCCGTTTGTGTGCATAGTTTTAATGGTGAAAATTTTTGAAGAATAAAAATGATGTTAAAAAAAAAAGAAAAAGAATGATAGGAATTTTAGACATTGAATTTATAAATAAATCATTATGATTTAAAATTGAGTATATCAATTCCAATATCATTTGTAAGCTCTTTTTTCTTTCCAGCTCATCATCGTAGCAAATCGAAAAGGAATAGGAATTTTAGACATTGAATTTATAAATAAATCATTATGATTTAAAATTGAGTATATCAATTCCAATATCATTTGTAAGCTCTTTTTTCTTTCCAGCTCATCATCGTAGCAAACCATTTTAGAAAAGTTAAAATGTAATTTCCATTAAAATCAGATTGACAATTTTTATGAGATAATAAAAAAAAAATAAATATTTCTCGAAAATATTTCTCGAAATATATTTCAATATGAAAAGAATTTTCGTTCTTTTTTCGGCCCATAATAATTTGAATAATACAAAAATGAAAAAATAATAAGTTGTAAAAATAAACTGAACAAAAATTTTAGCATAATATTTACATATTTATATAATCGAATAATTGACAAGACTTCCGACATACTATTAACTTTATATTTATAGTTTTTATCATTTTATATTTTATCATTTATCAATGAAAAATGAAACTATCCGATAAAAAATTTTGAATTAGCAATATTTTGATAATTATTTAACGAAATATGTTGTAATAGAAGTAGATCTTTATTTTTTCAATTTTTTAATAATAATGAAATTTAAATTCCCACTGATATTTATCAGTGTAAATGATCAATTTTAAATTTTTGTATTATAATAATAAAATTTTTAATTTATTTTTATTTATACTTATGAGGTGTAAAAATTATTCGGATAAAGTATCAACAAATTTTTACAATTCATTCGTTTAATTTCTAATAAACTAAATATTTATATTTATTATCAATTTTAGTGCTAAATCCTGAAATTAAATTTTGAATTATTTTAGGAGAAAATATAGAAAAAATAAAGAAATAATAAATATAACTTATTCTTAATATAAACTGATGAAAAGCAATATGATAATTGAGCTTTGAATTATTTTATGCCTAAATAAAAAAATAAAAATTGACTTATTTTTTTGACCTATAAACCTAAAACATGATATGGTAATTGAGTTTGGAATTATTTCCTGCATTAATATAAAAATAATAATTGACGTATTTTTTGACCTATGACCCTGAAGCATGATATAATAATTGAATTTGGAACTATTTCCTGTACTAATATAAAAATAAAAATTGATATCATATTTTGTTAACCTTGAAGCATGTTGATAGTAATAACTAAACTTTCAATTATTTTACGCAAAAATATAAAAATAAAAATTACCGTATAGAAAATAAATTAACATCTTATTTTGTGACCTTTAACCTTGAAGTATAAATAGAGTAATTAATTACCATTTTAAATTATTCTATATAAAATGATAGAGAAGTAAAAATTGACATCTTATTTTTTGACAGATCTTATTTAATGCTAAAAGTTTTTGACATTACACAATAACACGATAACGATGATATTTTGATATTTTATGCATAAATTAAAAAGAAAAAATAAATTAATAATATATATGTGGCATAGATAGATATATATCAATATTATCATAATATTAATGTTTGATAATATCATTAAATTTTGCATGACTTTAGCTATCAATAATTTATACATTCATACATCGTTAAATAATGATAATTTTTTATTACCATTATTATCTATTATATTTCTTATCATATGCATATATTGCTCCATATAAAACTTATAAAAATAATGACCTTAGCTATCAATAATTTATACATTCATACATCGTTAAATAATGATAATTTTTTATTACCATTATCATCTTATCATATGCATATTGCTCCATACAAAACATATAAAACTTAATAATTTTAATTAATTTCATTAATTAACTTTCAATTCATATTATAAGAAATGAATTATAAAAATCCAAAGTTACTATACAAATATATATATATATATATACACATAAATTTCTTCTAATTTTCAATTTAACCTTTTAATTTATATTTTATAAATAAAAAATTTAACAATAAAGATAGGAAATACTAGTGATAAGTTGATAAGTTAAACATAGCAACAAATATGATAAGTTATCAGATAATTGAAATTATCCTAAATATCATATGATTTGTATAGCAATGCGAAACTATTGATATAGTTTAATTTATTGATTGTTTCTATAAAATGTGCATAATTATGATAACACTAAGATAAGAAGATTTATATTAATGAGAAGTGTAAAAATGAAAAAATTATTTTTGTTTAATAAAATTACAAAAATATTCTAAAAATTATATATGCAAAAATTCGAATAATTTAATTTTAATTACGCTAATTATTATCGTAATTTTATTCTATTAATTTGATTTAATCTCAATTACGCTAATTATCATCATAATTTTATCATATGAATTTAATTCAGTCTTAATTACATTAACTATCATCATAATTTTATCGTATGAATTTAATTTAATCTTAATTATATTAATTATAACCACAATTTTATTGTATGAGTTTAGTTCAATTTAATTCAATCATTCTAAATATATATTTAATATTATAATTATTCAAATAAATAATTCAACTAAATATATATATATACATAATATATACTAAAAATAAATTAACTAATATATACTAGAAATATATATTCAACTAAAATATATATATATATATATGTATTTCAATTAATATGTTAATTTAATAATAATATTATGATTGGTAAAAAAATAATTGACAAAAATACATTGACAAAAATAAATAAATAAATAAAAAACGAATACAAATATTTGGCAGCTAATTGTGTTTGTGTACGTAATTTGAAAGAAAGAATAAATTAATTAATAATTTATTTACTTCTTTTCTTATTGATGCAAATATTTGTTCTTCTTTGATGATGAATAATAATTAATTATTTTTCATCATCAGCAGCAAAAAAGTTTTTTTCTTGAAAAAATATTGCAAACGAAAATACGGATCAATTTGTCTGATCAAAATAGCAATGATTATAGTAATAATAATACTAATAATAATAATGATAATGATAATAATGACAACTATAATAATAATATTATTAATAATGATAATAACAACATTAGTAATAATAATAATAATATTTATAATGATAATGTGAATATGAATAATAGGAATAGTAAATAATAATAATAATAGTAATAATAATAACAATAATAAATAATAATAATAATAACAGTAATAATGATGATATGAATATGAATAAATTTCAAAGAAATTTGCATACAATAAATCTTGTATGCAATAAATTATTTATATAAAATTGTTACTCAATTTTCATTTCAATAATTAGAAGAAAAAGAAGTCAAATTTTATAAGGAAATAATGTTTACACAAAATAAATGTTTACATTTTCTGTTTACAAATAAATAATCAAATGGAACAAAAATGTTTGCATAAAAATTTTGTATTTATCGAATTTTTGTTTACATTTGCAAATTTCTTATTTACTCATTAGTTAGATGTTTATTCAGAATTTTTCTTGAATTTTTATTACTATTAAAGAATATTAAATGAAAAAAATTTGGAATAAAAAATAATCGATGATTCGTAATACATAATAATGAATATTAAGGCATAATAATAGTAATAACAGTAATAATAATAGTAATATAATAATTATAATAATAATAATAATAATAATAATAATAATAATAATAGTAACTAATAATAATAATAACAATAGCAATAATAATGATAACATGGAAGAAAATGATGATAATGAATTATGATTTTTTTATCTTTAAACAAATACAAATTTAAGCTAAAAATGTAAACGATGAAATGCATATTTCCTCTAAATATAAATATTCGAAAAATAGAAACTGAATAATTACTTCATTACTAATATATATATATTTTTATATTTATATTTAGAGGATATAAAATATCTATCATTTTTTTTAGAATAAATTTAAACAAAATTATAATTAAATTTTAAAGCAATATTTTTTGAATTATTAAATTCATTACTTGAAAATAACTCAAAATTGATTCATTATCATTTTATAAAAATAGAACAAAAAAGCTTATTTTCCAATAAAAATCATTGAATACTAAATTATTCCAGTATAATAAATTAATCGTTCAAAAGATTATTTTTGAATTATTTTTAAGTAATTAAGTTCTAAATTACTGGAAGAGGAAAAAAATTAAGGAATTTCTAGCATATCATAGAATATAAAAAATATCACTCCTTCTCTTTTTGATAAAAAAAAATTGAAATTCAATATCAGAATTTATTATGTTCTCTTTGCTAAATTGAATTATGGTTTAAATTTAACAAATCTTTTTAAACTAACTTTTAATTACTAATTTTAGCATTAGGCTGTAAAATAGGATGTAAAAATTAATTTAAAGATAGAAATTAATGTTTTTTTCACGATTGATTTTAATCGAATAATCGAGATAAATTGATAAAGATAAATTAATATATCAGTGGAACAGATTTGAACTTAAAATTTCAATATTTTCAAATTTTCTTACTATTTTCAGTTTTTATAATTTACAAGCTAAATTTTTAGTAAATATTAAATTAAGGCAAAAGTATGATTCCAAATTTTGTATTTAAATTCAAATTTGATCCTATTATATCCCATATGAATTGCTAATTCATTCATTGATTTGAAATATTTTAAAAAGATTTCAATTAATATATAATTTTTAGCAGACAGTAAAAACGATCATACAAATGATATACATTTAAGTATTTAAGTATTCGATATCATCTAATAATTCATGAATAAATGATTAATCATAATTTTAACAATTATTATATACCAATTCCTATTATAATAAAATAAAAACTTCCATTATTAATTAAATAATTTATACACAAGTATAAATGCTAATTTTTAATTAATTACTGATAACGCGAGTGTAAATACTAATTGTTAATTAAGTACTGATAAAGAACACGGTCAACTATAAGATTAAAATATTATTATTTTCGATTTTATACGTAAAAGATTAATTAAATTTTAGCATTTCTTTTCCAATTACTTTTTAATATTCGAATTTTGTAACTTAAACAATTAATCAAATTTCATTAATCAAATTCCAATTTTTCTTCTCAATTACTTTTTATTACTTATATATTTGATTAGTAGTTTTTTTTTTATCTTTTGCTCCATCGTTTCCTTTTCTATTCCATTTCTTTCTTTCTTTCTTTCTTTTTCTTTGCAATTTTGAAAAATTAAAATAACAAAAAAAAATAATAATTAATTAAAATAATAAATAAAAAAAGCGATGAAGAAGGAATGAGTTGAGGAAGGAATGAGGAGGAACAACGAAGATGAGAATGGATGGAAGAAAGAAATAAACAAAAATTTAACAGCTGTTTACAAAAAAAAAAAAAAATTTTAGTCCTAAAATTTTTCTTTTTCCTTTTTTCCCTCAAACTCTTTAGTTATATAAATTTTCAAAATAATACTTTTTAAAAAAAAAAGCCAAAAAAATTGTTTTATTTCTTTGATATTTTCTTTTTTTTTTCACGAAATGTTTTTAATTTTTATTTTTCTGTTTTTCGTAATTATTTTTAATTTCTAATTTTTGTTATTTTATGCTTTTGTTTTTTTTGTAAATTTTATTTTTATTTATTTAATAAAAGTTTTATGTTTTTTTTTATCGTTTCTCTTTTTTTTTTCGCTTTCGCTTTGCTTTTTAATAAAATGTTTACAATGAATGATAGATAAATAAATAAATGGATGAATTAGTTCAAAACATATCTTTTAGCAAAATAAAAAAAAAAGTGAAAAATGAGAAAAAAAAAAGAAAATTAAATGAAAAATGAATGGATGGACGGTT
Organism: Dirofilaria immitis; assembly: GCA_024305405.1. Lineage (NCBI taxonomy): Eukaryota > Metazoa > Nematoda > Chromadorea > Rhabditida > Onchocercidae > Dirofilaria > Dirofilaria immitis. Next base: position 1,429,474 of record JAKNDB010000068.1, read on the forward strand.
CGGATGAAAAAGATGAAAGAAAAAAAAGTGAGAAAAATAAGAATTTTTAAAACTATTTCACATTTCAATCGATCTCTGTCCGTTCGTATTTCGGTACTGAGCAATAGTAATTCGAAATATTTAATCATTAAGTATGTTTGGTATTAAGAATAGTAGTTTGAAATATTTAATTATTAAGTATGTTTAGTATTGAGAATAATAATTCGAAATATTTAATCATTAAGTTTGTTTGGTATTAAGAATAATAGTTGAAATAATTAATTATTAAGTATGTTTGGTATTAAGAATAGTAATTTGAAATATTGAGTTATTAAGTATGCTTGGCATTGAGAATAACAATTCGAAATATTGAGTTATTAAATATGCTTCGTATTGAGAATAATAATTCGAAATATTTAATCATTAAGTATTTTTGGTATTAAGAATAGTAATTCGAAATATTTAATTATTAAGTATGTTTGGTATTGAGAATAATAATTCAAATATTGAGTTATTAAGTATAAAATTTGTAATTTGCTTCAATGCTTAATTTTATAATTTTAGATTTTTAATTTTTAATCTAGTAATAAATATTATCAGTTATGATAAAGCATGGATTAAAATCGATTGAATTACTATCAGTTATACAACTCAGTGCTTTTTTTCTAATTTTTATATAAATTATTTGTTTCATTGTTTATTTATTTACTTATTTATTTATTTATTTTCTTTCTCTCTCTCCTCTCTCTCTCTCTCTCTGTCACTGTTTCTTCGCTATTTTATTTACTATTTGCAAATAATTATGCGAAGAAAATCGAAATAATTTAATTAATTAATTTCAAGTAACAGATATGGTAAAATAGTAGTAATTAGATGAATCTTTAAAAAATGGAATAAAATTGAAGGAAAAAAAGTAAACAAAAAAGAATGCGAATGAAATAAGCCAAAAAACTTTGCGAATAATTAAACTTTGGAAGTAATTAAGTTTTGGAAATAATTAATAGAATACATTGAACAGTTTGTACTAACATAATTAATTGAATTATTTAACAATGCGTAATTATTTATCTTTAAAATAATGCAAGAAAAAAAATTCAATGTAAAATTTTTAATAGACATGACAATTCATTGATAGCATTATCAATAATTATAATTAACTTATCAGACAAATAAAAATTATCATTTTGAGACAAAATAAAAAAATGAAATTAGCAATGATTAATTTTTACATTTAAACTTTTATTTTAAATTACCATAGTAAAATCGGAAGCTTATTTATCAATAATATAAAAGAAAAAAAAAGAGTTCATTAATAATTCATCAATTTTCCCATTTCAATGATTATTTTATTTCTAATTTTTTATTTGTTTTTTTTTTGTTTTACTATTTTTAATTTTCATCAGATAAATGGGAAGAAAGTCATTTATGCATGAATGCATAAATAATTAGCAAATGCTAATTTATTAGTAACTAAAAGATGGTAAATTTAGTTAAAATGAATAAATTTAACGGTCCATTTCCTATTTATAATTAATATTTCATTCCATTCCCGATTTACAATTAATAATCCATTCCATTTCTTATTTATAATTAATATTTGATTTCATTTCCTATTTATAATTAATGTTTGATTTCATTTCCTATTTATAATCAATATTTTATATAAAAATAATTAATTTACAACAAATCCGCAAATTTACATTTTATTATTGAAAAATATAAGTATTGACGTAAATATATGATTTAATTGCTACAAACATACATTATTCGTTGATTAGAAACAATTAAAATATCGCAAATAATAAGTTTGCTAAGACTTTACTAATCTAAGTCTAATGTTTATTTATGTAAAATAATTCATATATAAATATGAAAGCAAACTTAAATAAATAAACAAAATCATTGAATAAATTGATCGATATCATATTATCATGAAAAAGAAAGAGATAAACAAAATAATATATTATAAAATAAAGTTGATAAAAAAATTATTCTAATTTTTAATTCGAATTATTTTCAATAATAATAATAATCTTTTCCAACAATTTTCTTTCACATATTTATTAGGCATAGTATAAAAAAAAAAAATAAAATAAATAAAAATACGTAGATATATTTACAAATACTTTGTAAAAAAAAAAAAAAATGAATTACTAAATAAATATTTAATTAGTATAATAAAATTTAAATGAATAAATATTATTTTAATGATAAATATTTATTTTATTTTTTTGTTTTTATTTTTTCTTTATTCATTATTGTATTTCATTTTAAAAAAAAAAAAAATTACAATTCTAAATAATAATTTCTGATTAATCTATTGGTTTTTTTTAAGGATAGCCTTTTTTTTGCTAATTTTCTTAAGTATATTTACAATATGCTATCTTATATATTGATTTAAATGGAAGAAAAATTTAGCAAAAAAAGAAAGTCGATCATAATTATTTTATCCAAAAATGAATTGAAAGAAAAAAAGATAGAAAAATGCAGAAAGAGTAAGAATAAAAATGAAACATTGATTTTTATGTTTTATTCAAATTTTAGAAACGAATTAGAACATACGAGAATGATTAGGAATTAAAATGAATTATTGATTTTTATATTTAATTTAAATTTAAATACTGAATTAGTTATTTTTTTTTTTTTTTGTATTACAAAGAATTGTTTAGTTAGTCAAAAATGATGAATAAATAATATATGCATAAATTATCAACAATGAAATTAATCAAAATTTAAAATATATTTAATAAGAAATTAATCGTAATTTAAAGTATATCAAAGTATTGATTTAATTATGATAACTTTAAATTATTAAACTTATTTGAAAAAAATTATCTTTATAAATATATTTTAAATTAGAAGGAGAAAGATAATGATTAATCGGATAGATGAATTTCTTTATCGAGAAAGCGTAAAATTTATAAAGCAATTAAATTGAATCGAAATTATTTGCGTAGTCAGAGTATAAATTAATGAAACAATTAATATAAAAATTATAATGCTCGAGAGTACTAATAATAGAAATCGTTGTAATGGACGAGAGTATAAATTAACAAAGTAGTTAATATGAAAAAAATCATTTTAACAGTTGTTAAATTAGATGATAAATGAATGCGTTTTAATAAAAAAAAATAGATGCTTATCATATAAACATGTTATTTAGTACACAATCATGATATTGTCAATAATCATGCTCGATATATTCTTGATTTTAACGATCGAGAAATTCTGAGAATCATCGATTGATGAATGTAATAGGATTCGTGATAATAGTAGATTATTAGTATTATGATATAAAGTGATAATTTATTATCATATTAACAATAAACAAATAATTCAACTTTTTTTTTTCTAGAAATGGGACAAAAGAATTCAATTAACAAAAATAATCATGATGATAATGTATCGACGCATTATTCAACAACTGGTATTTTGGTTTCTTTCAAATTTGAATTTTGTTCTTCAATTGTCAATTCTTTGAATAATAAAAAAATTCAAAAAATAATTTTATTTTCTATCAATTTATCATTCCAATAAAACCAATAAGGATTTGTATCAAATTTAAAAATCAAACAAAAAAAAATTCATATTAAACCAAATTGTAATTCGATTTTTCTTTTTCAATTTACTTCACTAATAAAGCTATATCTTGTATTTAATTAAAAGAAATTGAAAACAAAAATTATTTGAATAACAATTTTTTGGTTTTAATTCATAAAACTATTTAAGTATTAGTTATTTATTTAAGCATTATTTTTTATTTAAGTATTAATCATGCAAGAAAATGTAAAATAGAATTTTGAAATATTTAATGTTTAAATTTCATAATAATATATTACTGAAATATTTAGTTATTCGATTTCATAATAATATTCTTAATAATTAAACATTACAATAATACTTTATTGAAATATTTAATAATTAAATATCATAGCATTTTATTATGAAATTTATTATCCACTTAGTATGATAATAACAAAAATAATATGGAACAATACTAAATTAGCAAAAACTTTGATAAAACTTTTTAATTAATTTTCAGCAAACGAAACAGATAGCAATGATAATCATGAAACGAAAAGTCCTGCTGTAAACGCAAATCATCGGTAAAAATGGCTTATCTAATCAAATTGATAATTTTTTTTCTCTTTTCCCAATTATACGATAAATACTAAAAAAAAAAAAACGAAATCTTACAATTTAAATTTAAAATATGATTAAGATTTGAAATGATATGATAATATTTATAAAAATAATTATCAAAATTTTGACAACTTATTTGAATTCTATCATAAAATATATTTTGACGAAACAGAAAAAAAAAGAAAACAAATATCAAATAGGTGAATGATTAAACTTTCTAAAAATTTCTCACTTATTTACAAAAACAAATATCGAGAATTAAAAATTTTTTTATAGAATTATAATTCGAGATTGCTTCGATAAAGCAAGTTGCATTACAGCAAAAAGAATTTTAATGCGAATTAATCAACAACGTCCTGATTTTAAGTATCATATTTCTTTTCTATCCTTTCATCTCTTTCTTTTTCTTTCTATTTTCAAAAAATTTTTATCCTAACTTAATCAAATTTTTTTAATTTAATTATCAATTAGCTACAAATGGCTAAAATTATTTCGCTAAATAATTTATATCAAATTTTTAATTAAAAATATATCAAAAACTTAAGAAATATAAGATGCAATCATTTCATATTTTGAATTTTAAAATTTCAAATTTCGCATTTCAAATTTCATTTCAAATTCAATTAATTGTATTTTATGAGTAAAAATTTTATGTAAAAAAAATTTTTTATTCTTATCATATATTCTTATGTAGCATAATTTATAGAGGAAATGAATTATTTTAAATTTAAATATACTTTTATAATGAAATCAGTACTATCACCATTAGCGATATTAATATTATCAATTATCAGGAAGAATATTATTTTCATCTATTTATTAATCACACCAATGAAATCAATATTACAACTCTTAACAATATTAATATTGTCAATTATCATTTTATGATGCTTATTTTATCAATTAGTCAAATCAATAAAATCTATATTATCAATTCTGTATATTGCATTTTGTTCAAATTGCAGAACATATAAGGATAACCTTACACCTGAGCAAACTGATTCGTTGACCGATTTATTAAATGAATATTTATCATCAGTTATCGAAAATATTGATGATGTTGAAAAAGTATGTATAATTTTTTTTTTTTTTTAAACTGATAAATATGTTATCATTTTTAAATATCAATTTTAAGCAAAATTTGATTCAGTAATTTTTTTTGACTTTTAAATGTAATTTCAAAATTGTATCAAATATTTCGAAAGTTTAATTTTTTTCCACAAAAAAATCACAATTCATTTTAAAAAAACCATATGGAAAAAAATTACGATTAGATAAAATTACGATTAGTTCAAAAAAAGATTATAATTGGTTGAAAAAGAATTATGATTAGACACAATTGTGATTAGTTGAAAAAATTATGATTAGACAAAATTATGATTAGATAAAATTATGATTAGATAAAATTATGATTAGATAAATTTATAATTATTTGAAAATGATTTCAACGCATATGCTAAATTTGTTTGACGAAATAAATTTTTACAATTTTTCAAATTAAAATTTCAATTAAAATTTGAATATTTCGTAATAAATTTAATTAAAAATTAAAATTCTATTATTTGATACCAGAGATTAGTAATAATAAGATTAGTAATAATAAATTTAACAATTTGTATAATTTAGTATATCATCAAATTTATTTGTCAAAATGAAATTTTATTTAAAATATTTAATTCGTTAAATTAATTGATAAAATTAATTTACAGGTGAAGGAGCTTTCAATGAATTATGGTGCAAAACATGTTAGCTTAAGATTGATCGGTTTTAAACCGGATTTTTTTGCCGCATTAGCTGATGCAATCGCAACCGAATGCTCATTTTTGAGCGAAACCGCAACGACACATGCGCCAACAAATACATTTAAAGTCAAATGAATAAAATCATTTCTTTTTTTTTCCTTAGTGGAAAATTTAATTAATATTTTAATTAAATTAATATTTTAAGAAATTAATTAATATTTTAATAGAAATAGCATATTGAATAAGAATAGACAAATAAAATGAACGGGAAAATATTGATCGAGAAAATAGCATTATTGATTGGTAGAAAATGTTGATTTTTCTTTTTTTTTTAAATGTTTTATAAATTATTTCAAAATACGATAGATTTTTTTGTGGGGAGGGAGGGAAAAAAATGAAAAGAATAAATTTTATTTATCAAATTTTATGACAAAAATTAATTAACATAAGCGTAATTTTTGATCGAATAAATTAAGTATTTAAATACTCATATAAGAATTAAATAATATTTATTATTTTTAAAAATTTAACCTATAACATCAAAAATTTGATGCCTACCTGAAGTATGATCAATTCATTGATAATCAACGATTATTCATTTCTTTTTTTTTTTTTTTTCGAACCTAAATAAATTAATTTATATTTAGGCTTGGACACTTCTTGTTGATTTGATGTTTTCGTCTGTTCGTGATGGCTACTATCAAGAATTACGTCGACAACGACGTCAAACATCACCACATCTAAAAAATTCACGAGAATCAAGTATCAGTACGGAACGGATTGTCGGATATCCAGAGAGCAATATAAAGCTAGGTATGAATTTTTTCCGTAAAAATTTTTTCATTCTTTTTCGTTTTTTGCATAATTAGCAAATTTAATTTTTCTCATCGTAAATTGAAGCAACTTATGTGTAAAGTTCAAAGTTCACTTAGAAAAAAGATGCTATTTAAATTTTAAACTATCATTTTATCAAGTTGATATTTTCAGCTAATCATCGTTTCGAGAATGGTTACTGCAACAATTATGATCAAGTTATCACTGCAAGGAATCGGTTTCAACAATCTCTTTCAATGACCAATGATGGAAAGCGGAAATTTTCAAATCATCGAGCAAGGTAAGCCATTAAACAAATTGATCAATCGGAAGAAAAAAATAGATGATCAAGAAAGCAAATTAGTCATATCAGATAATGATTGATGAATATTTGCATATTTTCTCAAATTATCACAATAATAATGTTTGCACATCGTCTCTTTGATTACTGATATCATCATGCATTATCATATCAGAATCTCAATGAAAGAAGCATACAATCTACAGAAATTTATTGATTTACTAGATCTTTTTGATTAGATAGGATATCAATAATTTAATTTCAGGAAAACATTTACAAACCTAAATTTTTATAATTATTATCATAAATTAGAACATTATCATAATTTTAAGTTTCAAAATTAGAATAATTGACTTAATTATCATTCATATGATAATATCATAGTAGCAAATATATATAATTCACATTTATTTCAATAAAATCAAAATTTTGATCAATCTTACGAAAATTAGCACTATCATAACTATGATAATTATTATCATAAAAAATTAGGACATTATCATAATTTAAGGTTTTCAAAATTAGAACTATTTAATTTACTTCTCATCCATATGGTAATATCATAGTAAAATCTTATCAAAATTTTAACATTATCATAATCGGCAACATCTTCTTCTTTTTTTCTTTAGTCTATTAGCGGAAAATATTTTAAATCGACAAGCTCAATCAGCAACAACTGCAATTTCAAATCTATCATTTCCAAAATCCAATTCGACAAACGATTTTATTGCGATATTACCTGCGACGACATCGCCATTTGGTATAATAAATTTGCAAAAGAATTTTTTTTTCAAATTTTAGATATAATATTTAATCTCGACGAATAAATAATATGCAATAAATAAAATCTTATCATAAACTGATAATAACAATCTTGAACAGTATGTCAAAATATAAGATATAATGCTGAAATTTTCAATCAAATAAACCCAAATGATAATAGTTCTTTTACAAGAATTTTTTTGTTTTCTCGCTAAAATTAAAAATGATAAGATAAGCTAATTCGATTAGATGATAATTGTATGCAGATTTTTGTCTTGTTTTTTATTTTTTGAAATAATTTCAGTAAAATTTGGCAGATATAATCTTAATTTTATCAATCATATTGATTAATGGGATGGAAATTTTCATTTTAATAAATTTAAAATATAATTTTAACTTTCATAATACCTCCTTTCACATCAGTTTAATCAATCGATCTATATAGAGTGATAAGAAGAAGAAAGATTTATCAATATGCACATATATATACATATATAATCTATTATTACCTTAACTTGATTTTAAATATTTTTAAATTATATTATCAAACCATTTTATATATTATGATTTAAAATTTAATTATATTAGTCATATTCATTTTAAACATAATTGATTAAATATAATTTATTTGAAAAATGTATTCAATAAATTTTGATAAATCGAAATTTTACTTTGTTTGTTTTTTTCTTTTTTGAATTTCCATTTTTTTTTCTTTATTTTTAGGAATAATGGATGATAATTATCGTAATTCACAAATGAAGCATATCAATCAAATCATAACACCTTGTTGTACAGCAACAGTAATTGGCTTTCTTTTTTCTCTTTTTTTTTTGTTTTTGAAATTTATATAAACATAAATAAATAAATAAGTACAATATTTATAATTTAATGAAAACAAATACGAATAAATGATAAATACTGTTAAATGATCAAAAATCAAATTAATTTTTTTGAAAATTTTTACAAATATAAATTTTGTAATAATCAAAACTTATTTATAGATTTATAAAAAAAATTTGAACAAAATAGCCGTATCAAATGATGTATGATGTAACTATCAAATGCATATATCAGTACAATCTATTTTTAAAAATAAAATTCATCAATAATATTATTTTAAAATGTTTATTTTTAGATCAATAAACCAATCAATGAATCAACGATTAATCAATCGTTTCAAAATTCTACTACCGTAGATAATTACGATGCTAACAAGTCTCAAAATTTCAGGTATGATATTCTGTGCTTTTTTTTCATTTTCCTATATAATTTATTATATCTATCATAAATTAGAATGACAATGTACATTTTTCTTACAGACAATTATCATCAGAATCATCACAGTCCGCTATTACATCAAAGCCTTTTGATCCCAATCAAATTATCGATGATTTTATGAATGATCGATACAACGTTTGATACCAATAATTTTAAAGCCAAATATAATTAGCCATATTTTAAAGCAAATTCGCTCTTCCTTTCTTTCATCCATCGTCTGTATTTCTCTCTCTCTCTCTTAAAAATCTCTTTAAAATTAATAAGAATTTTTTCACCTCCGTCAATCTTTTTTCTACCTAGGTCATAGTTTTCATCAATTTAAAAATACAAGAAAAAAATCTCTTGAATATGTGATCATCCAATATATATATTATAATGATTATAATATTATTATGCTAATTTGTTTTGTGAGTTGGTACAAAAATAAAATAATTTAAAATGAAGGTTATTTATGTATAGAAACTTCATGAAATTGCTGAAAATTAAAAAAGAAATTTCTCTGCAAGAAAACTGTTGAAAAAAAAGCCAACATTAAAGGAGAAGAAAAAATAATAATACTTTAATGAATGATCGGTCACAAATTAATTATACAGAGGCACTTGAAAGTCGCATTCGGACCATTCAATTAGGTATAAATTAAAATTATGGCAACCAATTACTGCAGAAGCTACATATCTAAAATTCACTCTAGAATTTCAATTTTCCAAAAAAAAGTCACGGCAAACAATGTTGCATAAATACATATCTTTTGCATAAATACATATCTTTTTTGCATAAATACATAAAATTCAGATTTCCTAGCGCTTCTATAATTTCTTGGCAAACGAGTTTAAATGCATTTCCATGGCTGCTATAACTTCGAACAATAACTGCTTGAGATACTGAGCAAATAAAGATGAAATAATTATTCAATTTTCGGCAGAATTAAATCATTTCTACAAAATATTGAAAGTCGTTACTGGAAATTTAGTGATCAATTAATGAAATAACGAGATTTAACTGATAGACTACTATTTTATATATTTTTTTACTTTTTTATAGTAAAAATATTCGTTAATTCAAAAACACACTCTATTCAATGTTCAAAAAAATTATGAATAGCTTTCCTCTTAACACTAGTGCAACAAAAATACATAAAAATATTGCTTCACGACAAAAAAGGCGATGAAATTAAAAAATGTTGAATACTAAATTCCAATTGCAATTTTTCAATTTCGATGCAAGAAAAATTAAATGGATAAAATTTATAAACAAACGATATATCCATTATTTAAATGCAATAACGATGTCATATAAAGAAATGCTTTTGATACAAACTTTTCAAAAAGAAATAATCACAATATTTACATGCACAACTTCTGGCAAATGCAAATGACATGAAGTAGTTTTATTTCCAGACTGCAAACCATCATTTACGAATCAGTAGTCGGATAGTCCAGCTTATTTTTATGCGTTTTGGCAGTATGCAGAAAATGAGCGATTGTCTCAAATGCTGGTGCATCAATTGTCTCGAAATGTTCCAGTATGCCTTCCAGTAACTGCAATTAAGTTAATTTTACGGTAATATCATTTATGACTGGATATATATTCTCGTATTATGCAAAAATTCTCTCATTCCAAGTATTTTAAATTTCCTATCACAAACTAGCTAGGACAGCACACAGAATAAGTGACCATATCATATATTCCGACACACAACGCATTAAAATATACTGAGATATAATCACCATAATTTATTGAAATTTTTGAACGACCTCAACTAAAACAAAAAAAACTTTCGAGAAAATCGTATACTTTTATATCATATCGCATAACAATAATTCCAATCCTCAACTTTATTTCGAAAAAAATCTAAACAACTTTGAATATCTTAAAAAGAATATAATCTCAAATTTCTCCACTTTTTATAATGCATGAAAAGAATACATACTTCAAAAAGAAAAAATTCACGGAACATTTCCTAATCGCTATCGCATTCCCTAGTGCCTCTATTCATCATGCTCATCAAGCGGCATCTTACGAATCTAAGCAATAATAAACGAATGATAACAGCTACTGAATTTGAATTTAAATTTCAGGACCTGTTGTTTTGTATTGGTGCTTGAACGATGGGGAAGATTGAAATATTTTTGTAACGTCGTAAAGTGGTAGCCGAAAGAGCATGAAAAGGTACTTGTATCGGCTGAAAAAGCAATTTTAGAAAAATTCTAGTCAGCCACTCTAAAAGATTGAATGTCCCCATCACAATAAAAAGTATTTTATCCATCATCGTGATTGCAAAAATAAGAGCTCCTGTTCTCTTTGACAAACTTCCCGCTACCATTCTCTCTTTTATAGAGTTAAAATGTTGTTAGAGAATAATTTTCTGATTCTAATTAAGTGCTTTGCAGAGATTCACACTTTCCTTATTGTCAGATACATTTTATCATACTTTTTTCTTTTATTTGAAAACGATAAAAAAAATTTAAACTCCATCATTCGGTATGTGAGTTTTGTTTCATTTTCCAAAAAATTTCAACAGCTAAACTGCTATAATAGCTAATAGAAATCAAAGTTTCAGTATTGCAATCGAAAAATATTAAAAAAATTTTACAGCTGAAGTCGTTGATCCTTCGCCTGACGCCGATGCATTCACTTCTTCATCTGCCTTCATTGTGTGAAAATCCGTACTCATAAATGGCCAAATTCCAGTCAGTGCACCGACACTGTAATTAATTCATAAAATTACACTAATAAAAAGATTTACAAAAAAATTCATCAATTTTATATAAAATACATTGTTTAAATAAATCTTCAGAAGCACACCTTGGAACTTCATCTTCACTTGTTTCAGCCTCGCCACTTGCTCCTGCTCGTCCTTTCTGAAATTTGAAGATTAGATGAAATCAAACAATTTTTTTCTGCAATCACCAAGAACAACTTTTTTGTAATCATTCACTTTAACATATAAAAAAACCTTTTTCTTTTTCTTTTTCTGCGTTTCACGCATAGCCATTAACTGTTCATAATCTTTCATATAACTCTGAAAAATGAGCAATATTAGCAAACCGATTTAATATTGACAATTTAGAGTAACGAAAAATTTAGGAAGTTGAAGTTTGATAAATAACTCACTCTCGTTAATGGATCATTTTTGAAAGCTTGGAATTCATCTTCCGTAACTTCTGGCGCCAAATATTTAGTGAGATCTCTTGCTTCATACTTCTCATTAGCTTTTAATTTTGGTTCATGCATGATTATACGATAGTGAAACAGACATGTATACCAATGTCCTCGCTGCAAAGTTCATTATTCACTTAAGAATGATAATTCCTTTTATTCATCATATTATAAAGTCACTAAAAATTGAAAACCTAAAAAATCTATAAAACTTAATGACAATCTCATTCACTTTTTTCAATAATCTCATTCAACCCCCAGCAAAAAAAAAAAAACTAATGTTCTAAAAATACTTTAGAATAGATTACATATGTGATCTAACTCAAGCGCATACTATATTTATAAAAAAATATATCACATAATGAACAAGACAATGCAAAGATTTTTCTTATTCTTAACAACGATTCAAATGATTTACAGCATAATATAACAATAACTGCAGAAAAATTAATATTAAAAATAATTACTCCTTTATTGTATGCAAATGGAAGGTTCTTTCTCAATGCCTTATTCCGCAATTTGTTGCTAAACCAAATACCGAATGCTGGACGACCACATGCTATGATCTTTCCACCAGTGATAGTTGCCAAACAACAACAAGCCTTCGCCTCCAGAGCAGCCTGATCAAGATCAGACCAATTTGTACTACCTAGAAAGGTTTTATTATCAGATATATTTGGTTTTCTCGAATCACTACCTGACGGCACAACTATGTACCAAAAACAAACTAAATATTTTAAGCACTGTAAATAAGATTTACGACATTAATAATTTAACAATTTTAATCCATCTTCGATTAGGCTACTAATAGAAAAGTATATTAAAACAGTTTATTTATTAAACTGCTGAATCATTTTCGCTAGCATAATTCCAACGTACTTCAATGCCATATAATTCTAAATAATATGCAAATTAATATCATATATCTTATTCTTACACTTAATTGTATACGTCCCTTCCAACTTCCAAATCCAAATAACAAGATTATTCGGTTACCTACTTTTGATGCTATTATAAAAAAATCAAGAAAATATCTATTCTAAATTTAATTACTATCGGCTTAAAGGTCAAAATTTGTTCAATCTTTTTTGTATCCTAACTAAACATTACCATGTCTAGCGTTGCAACTGACTGTAAGATGGATTAGCATAAAATATTGGGAAAAGAGAAACATAAAGCTCTTTTTCATAATTCATAGACCATTTAGATTTCGCTTTTTCAAAATTCAAAAGAAGTGAGGTTGCTTAGTTTTTTCTGATCTAATAATGTAAAACAACAAAGAAAAAATTGTACTTGAAGATTCAGAGTCTTCACTAGATGTTTCGCCCGCTTCTTCCTCAGCAACATCTGATCCTTCATGACGTAATCGCTGGTGTGGCATCTCAGCACTTGGAAATTCAGGTCGATTAATGCCACTTGGTCCCACCTCATCTAAAATAAAATATTAAAAAAAACTTTCAAAAAAGGACGCATATTCTAACAACTATATCGATTGGTTAGAGTTTTAGGTCAGTATGTTTTATATAGTCCTATTTCCTCAATCAGTTATTAAGTCAGTATGTTTTATATAGTCCTATTTCCTCAATCAGTTTATCTTAATAAGATGGTGGCAAATAGTTAGTCAATACACCAATAAAAACTAAAAGATACTAACAAAAATTTACAAAATTCCTTGGAAATGAGCTAAAAATTTTATAAGAAACTTAATCAGAAAAACCGGATTAAATATGGTAATGATTCTAAGCAGAGTGACTTTAAGCAATTAATACCATGCAAATAAAAATAATAAATATATTAATCGTTTCTTAACCGAACTAACCTGGAACATTTCCAGATGCAGTAATTACAGCAGCAGCAGCAGCAGCAGTTGATGATATACCTGAGGTTCCTGGCTGTGATTTATACTTATATCTTTGTTGCTGTTTTTTTGGTTGTTGCTTCTTTTGTTGTTGTTGTTGTTGCTGTTGTTGGTATTGCTGTTGTTGGTATTGTTGTTGCTGGTATTGTTGTTGTTGGTATTGTTGTTGTTGGTATTGTTGTTGTTGGAATTGTTGGTATTGTTGTTGTTGATATTGTTGTTGTTGTTGTTGTTGTTGTTGTTGTTGTTGTTGTTGTTGTTGAAGATAAAATTCTTGTTGCCACTGTAACTGCTGCTGTTGTTGTCGTTGTAATTGCAATTGCTGTTCTGCTTGCGCCAATAATTGCAATCGTTGTTGTTCTTCTTCCATTTCACGTTGTCTCTTTTCAAATTCATCTCGAACTCGTTTCTTATATGGATAACTCATTGAATTACTGTTGTTATTATTAGCAGCAGAAGTATCACTATTAGCAGTAGTAATAATAGCAGTAACTGTTGGAGTGACACTGATCGATGCTTTAGCCGCTACTGATGCCGAAAGTTTTGATTCCAACATCGGGCAAGACATTTTATCTACTTTTTTTTGTTCCAAAGAACTTTCCTGAAAAAAAAGACTCATATATTGAGAAAATCAAAAATCTCGATCTTAGACGTAGCATAAATGAAAGGATGTACATACATACATGACAACCTATATATTTTTTCGTCATAATTTCCAAAAACAATTGACAATTTTCAAGAAATTTGAAATAATTTATAATGATATGAGCAAATTTTCTCCTTTTTCCTCTTCCTTCTCTTCATTCATTTGATCATTTGCTTTTGAAATTATCTATCAATAAGTTACTGCGATTCAAATCCTGTTTTACTAATAATGATCTATGCAAAAAATGTGCATAGTTTGCAAGACCAGAAAAGCAACAATGAAGAAAAACAATAAATCAAATGATTAAAGCAGTTAAATAAATAAATAATTCAGAAAGCGTTTTAAACAACTTAAATAAATTGAATCTGTCGATCAATTTTAGATTATACATCACTTTACTCTGTAAAACTTGTTACATATGTAAAGTGAAACTTTTATCTCATTCATTTGCTGCCATTTGTAAAAAAAATGAGATGGATTTCGAGATAAAAATTTCAAAACCTGCATCTCATTCATTTGTTGCCATTTACTTCCTTTCTAAGAAGCATTTCGAATTATTTGAAACATCTATGCTCATTGGAACATTTTTGAAAAACAAAAATTTCCAAAAAAAAACTTTAAGACTAAATTTTAAGTCTTATTCAACTCTAATACGATACATTAGAAATTTGTTTTAATTCATGACTTTACACATAACCAAATACTGTTAGAAGAAAAAATAGCATAGAGTTCAAAACAACGATAATCAATAAGAATGGTATCTCTAAGGTCACTCTAAAGTCTTTAACAAGAATGAAAACAGGCAGAAAGAGGATCAAATTAGTGACATGCAATACATACAATACAAAATAGCATTAATAAATTCAGTCAGTGGTGATCAGTAAGAAAAAAATAACCAAAAGTCAATGAATTCATATAATTACCGACAAAGATAGCAAGAGTCAAATGGTCAAAGTCAGCATCTGTAGTGCTGAAAGTGAACATCAAACCAGATGGACTTGAGTTATCAAGGTCAAGAGCCAATAACGAAGATGCAAAAGAAAAATTGAATCGCTGATGGTCAGTGGTCAATAATGATAAAAGCAGATAAGAAACCAAGGTCAATAAACAAGGTCAAACTGATGGTCAGTAATGATAGCACGCAAGGAATGAATAATTTTCGTTAGTCAATAACTTTTAAAACTAACAACGATCAAATCATTAAAACTAGTGCTTCACAATAACGATGAGAGCGAAAAAGAATCAAATTGTAATGGTCAGCAGTCAATAATAAAACGAGTAAATACAAACTGATTCATCAAGGTCACCGACCAGTAATGACAACAATAATAACAAATTAAGGTCAAAGATCAAAGATGACAATGACATTATAAACCCAGCAAAAATCAAAATACTTCAATACAACACCGATTGTAAAAAATTCAATAAAATTTCACAACAAGCGATAACTGACCGCTAGTACAAAAATAAAAGGAATTTAACGAGCTATTTACATCCCGTCAAATGTTGAGACATCCACTTAATGCAACTTATTGTCACATGGTGCCAAATTGCTTTCCTTATAAATTTTTGTTGTCAGTAATTTATTATTATCTTAAGCACCACGCCACGTTTTTACGTTAACAACTATGGTAGTAATCATTAATTTCACATTTATATTAAATTTTTATATATTTTTAGCATCTTTTAATTGGAAGGGTTGTGAGACTATTCTTATAAAATATGCCTTATATAATTTGAACTAATATCTTCAGAATCATCATAATTCATATTCTGTAATATTGATAATGCCTACTTTCTTTCATTATTTTCATAGTGTAATGTTTTTTATTTAACTGAAATGAAGTTCGAAACGGTCATAAAAATAAAGTTGTTTAAAATGCAAACTAAAGTGCTGAAATTGTTACAAAGAATTGCGGTAACACATGTTCGGCTAACATGTATTATTGAAATATGCGCAAAAATTTAGATTAACATTAACTGATCAAATTAAATGATCTTTTTTTTAGATAGAAGATTAAATAGTTCTTTATTTAGATGATTTATTCGCAAAATGATCATTTTTGCTTTCTCGAAACTGATACAATAAAGAAATTTCACAGTATGAATATTTTATTTCTTAATTTTCAAAGAAAAAATTTCAAATATGAAACGTTTATAGCATATTGGTGGATGGATTACTTTGTGCAATTGATCTGGTTATCGTTATGTATTTTTTATCACTAATAACAGAATGTTTTGCCGCTTCGATGGCCAGTGCTACTTGTGGAGGTAATATTTCTTATTAGCTATTATCATTTGCACAATTTTCATATGTTTACTCATCACAAATCGATAAATTGTAGGATTACTGCATAATTCTAATCCATATAATTGATCTTAGAATCATAAACTACAATAAAATATGGAGATGCATATAGCATTTGGAAGAATTATGATTGCATCCAAACATTTTGCTCAATTTAACTAATTTTTGAAATTTGATTCGCTGTAATTGATACCTATTCATTTTGGCGGTGAGAAGTTAATTACGTAGTATTTTAATGATATTGATTTTTAGCTTCCTCTTATTCTGTATGATATTAAAGGATATTAAAGGTTGAACTCAGTTATAGTGATTGGAAATTAAAACGTTAATATGATCCATGATGATTACTAAACATTAAAACAAGCTAATTTATTTTTTCTTAGCTTGCACAATGGTTGTAACGGAAATGGAAATAAAGATTTCTGAATTAGAAGAAAAGGTGCGAGGAAAAGTTATTACCGACCGAATGGAACTGAAAATCACGATAGTACTAATATGGTAATACAACCAAAATTTTCGAAAAATAAAACTAACGATCACTGCATGGGAAATTCTATTTCTTTCAGAAATTTGGTTCAAAAATTCGACATCATGAATTATTATTTGTGCTGGTTTTGATGTTAATTCCCTGAATATGGGTAATTGAGAAATATAGAAAAAATACTGATTTATGGTATCAAACGTGTTATTATTATGAACATAAATTTTTTTGGGGAATTGTTATCATTATGAACATAAATTTTGCATAATTGAAATAAATTTCAAAATATTCATTGGATATCAACAATACAATTATTGTTGCTCTTGAAGGAGTCATTAACGAGATCCGAAATTCAATTATCAGAAATATTAGAGACAGTTTGTGATAGAACTTCGGAATGGTCAGCTGTCATACATCCTAGAACCGGAAAAGGTATTTATGCGCGTCGTGCAACATTGAAATTAAAACAAGTATCTAATCATCTAACCATCCATCAGTTTGAAGAAACGGTATTTATCTATCGATCTATTTATAACTGAATTTTTTTATTGAAGAGAAATTCAATTTTCTCTATTTTATTCTCATTCAGCCTTTGCTCTTCTTTTTCGCTTATGTGCAATTTGTGACTTTATAAATTAAACGAAAAACTATAAAAATTAAGATAAGTGTACTTATTAATTCTCATTTTACCATTGATTCTTCCTTTTCGTTTCAGTGTAGTGATTTTTTGGATTCATATGAAGATCAACTGATTAGATTTGCACGCAGAAAACACATCGAACCAGTACGTCAGTTCTGCCATGAAACAATAAGTTGGTGTTATGAAGTATTATTAAACTTTGTAATATCTTTGGTTTTTTTAAAGTCTTATGAATAATTTTGGATTTTTTTGTCGGAGTACTATGGAAAATGATCAGGTAATACTGTTGATTTTAGAATTAGTTACTTGTCAATTCATTTTGGATCAAAGTCAAAATCTGTTGTTTTCTTCCTAAAATTAAAGCTAAACTAGTAGGACAAATATTCTTTTCGAAATTGCCAGTATTTCTTTCAGAAGTATGTACAGCTGTTGACGTTATGTTAATGACAGATGAAGAATCAGGAAAGCACAAATCCTAAGTGATGAAGAGAAAGATAAGAAAGTGAAACAAACACTGGATGAGTTAAGGAATAAAGCTGAAGAGATAAATGATGAACTCTAAAGTGAAATCCACTAACACTACTGTCTTATTCGTTTTCCTTAACTTCATTTATGTTGTTTATTTGTTTCCATCTTACTTGCTCAAACATTTATTCATGTTTTATTTTATTCACATTAATTTAATTTCATTTCGATTTTGCAACACTGAATCTCATAGCACCTTAGCTTTCTTTCCAGAACTAAAAACTTCTAATCATATTTTAATTTGGCTAGTTAAGCATATTGTTTTTTGATATCAAGAGATTTTAACATTTATTATGAACTTATTAAGCATGATTTCTCTAATTTATTGTGAATTGTACATGCTGCAAGACCTTTCAAATTTTGTCTTATTTCATCAATTCATTTTTTCATTTGATGCGAAAGTTGACAGAGTTCATCATACATACTTATTTTTCAGTTCATTTGGTGCTAAATATGTTAAAGTTTTATCAAATATGTTATAAGGTATTTGTTATAATTGTTTTCTGTAATATACTGATCAAAAAAATTTTTGGTTCAGTAATTCAGGCCATAAATTGTTCCATGCTTTCAGATTTTCTGTTTTAAATGACTTGCATGCTTAATCGTTAAATATTAATGCTTTTGAATTTTATTTTTGTATTATATGATTAATTTATTTTAGATGATATGTACATTGTATAAAACGTTGATAGTTGAATTGTGCATTCTTCAGCAAAGTATTGCATAGTTATTATTATTATTATCCGGTCATGTCGATACGGACGAACTTATATGCTATGTAAGACTGCTTAGTCACACACCTCTAGCATTAAAATCAGCAAGTATTTTTACCCGAAAATGTTGCATTCGATTTTTATTTTACGATTAGTGATAGTTTCAAATATTTAACTTTATTATTAGGTTAATAATGTTTTCTTTTTCTTTTCGGTTTGCTTACATTTTTATAATTTATTGATAGTATTGCGAAATTTGCGTTAATTTCTCCAACGTTTTTCGTAGTGTTAAATTTATAGCAAGATTTAAAAGAATTTTCTTCAAAAATTTTGTTAAATGAAGTAGATTTTCTTATAGGAGTATTTGGATGAAAATTCACCAAACGAGGAACAAATATTTTCGTCACCAATGTTGACAACATATCCTATAACAGAGCTTAATCAGTTATGGAATTGGAATGAAAATACTGTTCCACATTGTCTGATTGGTAATTCATTAGAAAATTATACGAGATATCGTGATTGTCCAGAGATATTACTTTGTCATGATATGAAAGGCGGCTATCTTGATGAAGAACGGTCGGTATTTTCAAATTTCTGTATGAAGTAACATATTTACAAAATAATATATATAAATATATAAATTTTTTTTTTTTAGATTAGATGGTTGTAAAGTAACAGATTCAACAGCTCCGTTTGTATTTTTTCATTGGTGGTATATCGATATTTTCGTATATTTCTCACATAATTTTATTACTATTCCACCTTTAGGTTGGATAAACCAAGCTCATATGCACGGTGTTATAGTACTTGGTAAGTAAATGTCAGTTACTTTTTTATATTTGTATGCGAATATATTGTGAGTAAATCTTGCAGATATACTGCATTGAATGCTCAGATGATATTAAGATTTGGTGTTTTCTTCAAAATTGTCAGTAAGTTGCAGTTTTTATCAGTAGCGTATTATTAGTGGATTGAAATTGATAATTTAAGAACTTTGTTGAATTTGGTAGACGATATTTGGTGATATCTAATGTACAGCATTTTCTTTCTCAAAGCAGTCTTGATAATTATGTTAGTAATTGAAAGTATTTGCTTTTGCTACATATTGTTTTTCTTAATATAGCATTTAGGGACAGTAATTACCGAATGGCATGGAGGAGCTAGTCTTTGTAAGGAATTTCTGAAGAACGAAGATAATGTGACAAAAACTGTGCAAAAATTAGTGAATATTGCTGTGAAATATAATTTCGAAGGCTGGTTAATTAATATCGAGAATAAAGTAGAAGTTCGGTTTTTTTGTGATTATTTTTACGTGACAACAATTAGTAATGTTTTGTTCAAATGAAAAGAATAATGATTGTAAGAAGGCTTTTATATAGATATATGGATAGTAACGTAAAATTTAAATTGGAAATTTAGATTGAAATTACCATCTTTAATCGTAAAAAAATGCAATTTTACCGACAGCTATGTAAACTTTTTCATATTTCAGCGAATTAATTTTTTTCCGCTTAATTCTCCAATTAATTTCTTCAATTGCCATTAAAAAACTTATATTATATTAGATACTAAAATGAGGGGAAAGAGGTTTTCATTACTACAAATTTTTATAAAAAATACCGTTTTTTTATTTCATAATTTCTGCTATTTTTTAATGGCAATTGAAGAATTCTCAGCATTTTTTCCTCGAACACTAATTGATTATTTATTTTCACTTTATTCATTATGCCCCTTATTTCAAGCTATTACTCAATCCTTATATTGAAGAATATCTATCATTTATTTTAAAGATTAGTTTAATCTTCATGTTTTTTCTCTTATATTAGTCTTCTCTTTTTAAATAGATGATTAATTTTTCATAGAAGATTCCTATTTATGACCAGTGTGGGAAATTGATTTCATTGCTAAAATTTAGATAGTTTCAGGTAGAATCTATTATGTATCTTGATCTTTTCTTGAGACTGCTTACGAATGAAATGAGACAAGCAATTGGTGAGCGAAGTCGTGTAATATGGTATGATTCGGTTACCGCAGATGGCGAACTGAAATGGCAAAATGAGTTAAACGACAAAAACCAGTAAGCATTTCGTGCATTTCTGGTCTCATGTTTGTCTATTATGATAATATGATGATCGATTTGTATGTTGACTATTATTATAATATTTAATTATATTGTTTTAATATTCCTCTTTTATAGAATTACGAATCAATAGAATTAAGAAAATATTATAAAATTAAAAGAAAATTAAGGAGATGGTTCGATATTACGGATGGTATTTTTTTGAATTATATATGGAATGTGGAACAACTATCAGCAAGTGCTATACGAGCTAAAAATCGTCATCGAAGTGTTTTTGTTGGAATTGATTGCTATGGCCGAGGATGTCACGGTAGTTTTTCATTTTTATGATTGTACAGTCCTGTCAATGTATGAATATTATTTTGAATAGTTAGATTTCACAAAAAGATATTGATCATTAATAATCTTATTTAATATTTATTGAACTTGAAATTCGGTATCTATTATACATGCGTATTTGATATTAGTGCACATCTTCCGATGATTATCTTCCTTTTCATGCTAAGGAATAGCATAACGATATTGGTAAATAATAGATATCATTTAAAACGCTATTCATGAAGTTTTTATTACATTATAATTTGAAGACATGTAAGCGTAATTTATGATTATATAAGATGAATAATTTATGGTCTATTGTAATATCTTAAACCATCCAATTCCAGGTGGTGGTGGATGGAATTGTCATGAAGCATTCGTGTATCCTCATCAGAGTAATCTTTCAATAGCTTTGTTTGCTCCTGGATGGATTGCTGAAACAATGCCTTGTCGCGATATCGTTGTTAATTCTTTGCGGTAATTTTTTTCCTACCTATTTCTGGCTAAAATTAACAGTATAATGTGCCATTTAAGCTACCTTTTCTTTGCCGCACCATTTTACTTACTATTTTTTGGAATAACCATAACAATAACAATGAAAAACTTCAGAAATATCCATCTTAATAAAATCCATGAAATTCCCGACTTAAATAAGAGACCTGTTGTGCAATAGATAGACATATTAAAAAATATTTAGAGTCAATCAATGGAAAATTGATTGATTTGAAATATCTTCTTTTCAAGCATATGTACAGGTTTTGGGATCGTTTGATTACGTTTGTTCGGCCACATCCATTGACAACATTACCAATTAACACTGATTTTAATTTTGGTTACAATTGCAAAGATACTTGCAAGGTGACCTTATTATTATTTATTGCTACTTATATTACTTTCATTACTCAATTAATTTCTTATTAGATTTATTATTTATATTAAACTTTTCAAACACGTGCAGTCTTAGACATGGTGTATTAAAATAAATTTCAAATCCAAAATGAATTTGTGATTTAGTTTACGACGAAGAATAGATGTTTGATACACAATTGTCCCTAATTTAAAAATTTTCTTTGTGACACTAGCAGTTTTTGCATTCCACATGAAGTACTTTAGTTTTAAATTGAATTCAACTGTTTTTATAGTACTTCGGCTTGAAATTTCTTCAAAATTAACTTTTTAATAATCGCTAAACTTTTAAATGTATTTTTAATATATAGAGTGCATATTCGTTTCAGTACTACAGCTTGGCACAAGCAAAAATGCAACCTTTTTATCTGTCATGTGGTGCTTTTCCAGAATCTTCTGGTGCACATATTGTTCTCCAGGGACCAACTTTACACAGGTATTGGAAATTTTAATTTTAAGAATTGAGAAGTTTTACAAGGATTTTTTGCTGGTCAATTTATTCTTCTTTCGATCTATATTTCTTGTATTGCAACTACTTGGCATCAATCAAATAACTGAAATATCTTCCAAATTATACCCATTGAATGACGATTAGGAATGGTCAAACGTATCACCCTCGTAATAATATCAAAGTGGATATCAGATTTGTTACTTTGATTCAGTTACAAAACATTTAAGGCTATTTGTGACCAATCTATGCTTGAATGGAGACTATATTGTGGAAATTGATTGCGATGAGGCTTTGAAGCTTATGTTATGGAAAAAACGACGGCAAAGAAGAACTTAAGTGTATTCAAGATAAAGATGAAAAAGTGAAGAACGTTTGGAATTTTCATGCTAAAGATGAAATTATCATTGGAATTGGTCTATGTTCATCAAATTTCGCAATTTTACGTAGTTTTGTTTTCCGTAGAGAGGTCAATAGAGGCATGCCAGCATAAGAGTTATATTTGCTATAATCATATATTCTAATAGAAAATGCAGTGAATGCTATTTTTCATTTATTAATGCAAGTTTTCTTTCCTGATGACACTTTCTCAAATGTTTTTCTTACTGCGATAGTGAAGCGAAATTTCCGTATATACTAAGATTCTATCGAGTTGTATTAAATGAAATGTGAAATTGTCGTCGAATCCGGTAAATTATGTATTAGCTCAATTTTTCTAGAGGTTAAGGTTTATTTATGTTGAATATGCAGTTGCATCAGTTACCTCGATCACTGCCAAATGACATTGTGGAAGATATTTTTTATTGCCGATAAATAATTTGGATAAAGATTTTATAGATTGCCAGAAAATTTAATGTCGATAAAAGATATAGAAGGAATACTAGATAATGCAATGAGCACAGTCGACCTTAAAAATGGAATAAACCAGGTCTTTAGCAAGTGATCCATCGAAAAACTTATTAGTTGTATTAAACAAAAGAAGTAGTAAGCTGTGAAAGTCATTTGGATTGGATGCTGCAATTGTCAATTATCGAGGAGAGTTATGGTCAAGCTAAAGTCCATCGAAATCATCTCCAAATTTACAGTAATTAATTTATCAATCATAGATCAATTCCTGAGATTTTCTATCTTTTAATTCTATTTTCCATTCTTAATAAAAATTATCACTAGTCAAATGCATGATAAAATGACATTACGCAATAATGACAATGAAATTGTTGCTAATATTAATATCTCATTTGATGTTCCGAAATGAACGAATGATGTAAGCTACTTTATTTTACTCATCATAAAAGCCTGTTTAAAATTTTAAATATCTTCTCTGTCGAAGAAAAGAACAATATATGTGATACTAATACCATAAAGTTATTTCTACTACTATGCAGAATAGCGAAGGATTCCGAAACTATCTGATGGAAACAATTTAATCATTTGATTGATTTCAACAAATAAAAGACGAAGGATTAGAAAATAAAAAAATCTGATTAATTAAGTATTTCTTCGCTTATCGTTTAACTATTAGCGATTGATTAAACTTTCTGAATTCCATGTCATTTGATGATGAATACAAAAATACTTGTTTCGTTTCTTGATGATTACGTCGATGGATTCTAAATGTTGATTCATTCGTTAACAATGAAAATTGATATTGAAGTTCAAAGAAATTCAAAATATTCAGCTGACTTTCGTAATTTACTAAAGAAAAGATTATTGATTCAAATTTTGGACAATAAGGTCAAATTAATTGAGGAAACTGAAAATGCAAGTTTGCGATTTATAATTACGTATTACAATTTTATTAAATCTTTTTTTTTCTCATGGATTCTCAGAAACTATCTCTTACATTCGGAAATTATCAGAAATTATAAAAATCATTGTTGTGCTATGATATTTTTATAATTATATTTGATTTAGAAATGAAAAAAAAGAGGAATTAGCGATGTTTTATATTTTCGGGATGACAATTTGATATAATGATCTGACTAATTTGTTTAGAATTAATTAAACCGGAACATGGTATAACTGGCATAATCATAATCATTTGGTTGTACCGCTAAATATCAATTATTATCAATTCACAATTCAACGTATTTCGTATAGTTATTCGTGAGCTGAAGTTAAAATTATGTTAGAAAATGAAAGCAATGGTAACATTTGCTGTTCGTTTTTTTGAATTACGAACGCATTTACTTATTTCCCAAATGTTTTTCCTCATTCTTTGTAATTTAAATAATAAGCATATTTTCGAGATAATTAATGTTTTGTCGAATTTCCTAATAGAAAAAACATCTTAGTTTATTTAATTTATGTGTAAATAAATGAACTAATAATAAACTACTAAATGAAAATTCATTTCATCAAAACTACGAATTGCTTGCTTGTCGTTTTCAGCAAATTCAATGTTCAAATAACGAAATAATTACTATTCCTAAGTCATTACTATTCAGTTTCATTTTTTATCTGTATCGCTTCTAGTAAAACTGGTTACAATTCAAAAGAATGATGGCAATCGATTTTTTACTAAATTAAAAAATCAATGATGCAACATCAATTTTGCGATAATTTTGTGTGACTAAAATTTCATTATTAGTAAAACTGTGACAATTTATGAAATGATTTCCATGCTAAAAGAAATATTTTTTTTTTATTAATACATAACATCTTTTAACAACTGGGAAAATTCAACTACGAAAAATTATGATGTTGGAATTTCTTGAATCAATTATCGCATACACTGAATCTCAATTTTCAGCCTTCTCAGTAGAACTGAGATAAACTGAACGGATATTAACAAGCCAACGCAAAAGACACTTGTAGAGTAACGGCTTAATATCAAATATTCGCCTGAAAATAAAATTGTGAGATCTGAATACAAGCACTAGAAATTACAAGAATTAAGATGAAACGTTCATCTTTGTAGGTTGACTTTATCATTGCGCATATTAAATTAAAAACGATTAAATAATGGGTTTCGAGGAAATCTAATTCACACTTTAAAGAAAATGATTAAAAGAATAATTATACAAAAGCGATACCATGTAGTAATCGATGCGAGAAGAAATTTAAAAAGTTCACAAATTGACTGCGATTGGCAAACTAAGTATAACTGTCATATTTATTATGAAAATTACAATTACCTAAATTTTTTTAAAATTAATAATATTCATAGTATCAATCTCAAATTAATTCACGTCCATTAATTTGGCATAAAAATTTATTGCTATCAATGACAAATTATGATTATTGGTCAAACAGTAACAATAATGACAGTAATAATAATAATAAAATGAGTAGATAATGCATAAAATCAATTAAAATTATTTTCAGTTTACTATTATCGCAGATAATGCATACATCGATTTCTTCCATAATTATTTGAAAATAAAAAGACAACGAAAAATTCGAGTGAAACAAAATATACAGATACCTTATGAACATTGTGAAAGCTATAGTAACTGAATGCTTGCAATGAATGCTATATGAAACTCAATACAATTGAAAATAGAAGATTTTCTGTTCAGTTTTAAATAATTTTTTTAGCAATCGATCAATTAATAATCAAGAAAACATAAAAAGCAAAATGCTCATAGTCTTGAATATGAAATCATTTTCTCTGTTAATATGAATGTGCTGATAATGTCATCTGTAGTCGTAGTTGCCATATAATGAGGTATTTTAACTAAATCTTTGTGTTTCTTCTTATGTCTGAGCAAATTACTAATTCCACTGAATTCTGCATTGTAAGCATTGAGCTTGCATAGTTTATGTATATTCACGCGTCCAACTTGCACTAATTTTTTACCGCATACATCGTATTTGAACAGTATCTCGCCTGAATGTGTTAGATTGTGCTTCCTTAGGTTGGTACGCTCACCGAATTTTTACCGCATACATTGCATTCAAACGGTCTCTCACCTGTATGTGTTCGATTATGATTTTTCAGATTGCAGTGCCGACGAAATCTTTTATCGCAGACAGAGCATTTGAACGGTCTCTCGTCTGTGTGTGTTTGATAATGGTTTTCAGATTGCCGCTATGAGCGAAACTTTTATCGCAGAGATTGCATTTGAATGGTTTCTCGCCTGTATGTATTCTATTATGCTTGTTCAAATCGGCGCGCTCAATGAATCCTTTACCGCATACATTGCATTCGAACGGTTTCTCGCCCGTATGTCTTTGATAATGGCTTTTAGATTGTTGCTATGAGCGAAAGTTTTATCGCAGAGATTGCATTTGAATGGTTTTTCGCCTGTATGTTTTCGATTATGGCTTTTCAGGTTGCTGCTCTGAGTGAATCTTTCATGGCATATCTTGCATTCGAATGGTCTCTCGCCCGTATGTTTGCGATTATGCTTATTCAGATTGCTGCTATGAGAGAATCTTTTATCGCAAACATGGCATTTGAACGGTCTCTCGCCTGTATGTATTCGATTATGCTGATTCAGATGGCTGCGCTGATTAAATTCTTTACCGCACGTCTCGCACTTGAACAGTTCTTCGTTTGTATTTGTCCGATTATATTGATTTAAATTCAATTGATCAGTTGAATCGTTCTTGGGTATTACCTGAAACTATTTGAATTGATTCATTTCATAATTTAGGTGGTTTGATGATTATTTTTCCTAAAATTTTTGAGCATTCCAAAGAGATTCCATTGATATTACTACATATGTTGTTGAGTCTTTGAACAATAACACTTGATAACCACTTTATACTAGTTACTTCTTAAAAATTTTCGAAGAATTAGAACATATTTTGAAACGAATGTTAGTTTTGCTGTTCTATTGTGATTGATCAAAAATAGAATATGTGTGAGAAGATAAAAATTTGATTTTGATGTAATTCTGGAATCTGAACTATTTTTTATCCTGATTTAAATCAAAATATGAAATAATATGATATAGAATGAAACGAAAAAACTGACGAACTGATATTTGCGAAATGATTTAGAAATTAAACTATCTTTTGTGATATAAGTTCATATTATGCTACAGAGAATTTAAATACAAATATTGAGTACGTCGAAAGTGACGAGAAGAACTGATAGGAGTAAAAACAAAAACGGAAATTTATGAATATTTAATTTTCATAGTCAATAATTTGTTCATTTACCTGTGTGATGCATAATGGCAACAATGCCATCAGGAAGTAATAAGGCAGCAACATATAGATTCGCAACCGATTTCCACAGCAAATGGCAATGACTGAATTACAGATTCTGCCGTGTAATTCTGAAAAGTATTTTAGAGAAATATTTCAAAAAATATATAAATCGGTGGAGAGTGAATAGCAGTAGGAAATAAATGCTGTACTGATTTTGAATGTTATTTGGAGACTCATTTTAAATATTTCTATGAATAAGCGATCATTTTTGATGAAATAAATTAAGCTGTTCTTAATCTTTCTGCATAATCACGTATGATTTTTTTCTATATATGGCGATAAAAAGTGATTCATAGTATAAAGAAAAAGCGAAATTGAATAGCTTGGTAATTTTTAATGCTCTCTATCTTTTCATGGTATTATCGAAATTCATAGGTTTATCGAAATTCATAGGAAAAATTCACGAAATTCATAGTCATTATCATTGTATAGGGATTAGTCAATATCATTCTGATTTTCACAAAATCATTTCTCGATGATTTAGAAATTGAACAATTTGTTAAAGATTTGAATAATGCGAATTCTAATAACACCGAATACAGAAAAAGATCATATAACGAGATATGCATACTAAATTCACTGAAAACCATTTCTTTTTTTAATTCCTTCATTTCTTTGAAAATTATACTTTATTTTTGAAATTTCTTTCAAAAATTTTAAATTTTTCTAAAATTCAAAATTTAATAAATTCGTAATGAGATATTGACTAATCGCTAAATATTCAAAGTCTTCGTGATAATCATAAAACATTCTCTGTGGCTTTTTGCAGCTTATGACAAAATTGTCATGAAAGGATTTCTGCAAAATGAAAAATCAGTGAGACTTGACGGTTTCTTTCAATGATCTGTTATATCCATCGAATGTAATTCGTTAAATTACCGAGTCCAATTGGCGTTGTTAGCAGTATTATCATTCAACTTTTTTTTTTTTGTGGAACCTAGAATAGAATCAATCAAAATCTCTGTTAATAAATAATTCATCACCAATAGTTATTAATATTAGAATTTCTGGATAATTTGAATATTACGTTTCAAAAAAGAGTTGAATGAACCGTTGCACTGAAATCACAGAGATAATCATGACTTTTATTTGTATAAATTTACGTAAACCTATGAATTTCGATAATACCATGAAAAAATAGAGAGTATTAAAGATTACCAGGCTATTCAATTTCGCTTTTTTATCACTTTGCCATATTTGAATCACTTTTTATCGCCATATATAGATTGAAAGAATCATACGTGATTGTGCAAAAGATTAAGAGCAGTGTAATTTATTTCATCAAAAATGATCGCTTATTCATAGAAATGTTTAAAATGAGTCTCCAAATAACACTCAAAATCAGTACAGCGTTTATTGCTTATTGCGACTCACTCTCCGTTAATTTATATATTTTTTGAAATATTTTTCTAAAGTATTTTTCAGATTTACACAGCAGAATCTGTAATTCAGTCATTGCCATTTGTTGTGGAAATCGGTTGCGAATCTATATGTTGCTGCCTTATTACTTCCTGATGGCATCATTGCCATTATGCATCACACAGGTAAATGAACAAATTATTGACTATGAAAATTAAATATTCATAAATTTCCGTTTTTGTTTTTACTCTTATCAGTTTTTTTCGTCATTTTCGACGTAGTCAATATTTTATTTAAACTCTCTATAGCATAACGTAAACTTTTATCACAGAAGATAATTTAATCCCTAAATCATTTCACAAATATCAGTTCGTTATTTTTTTGTGTCATTCCATATCATATTATTTCATATTTTGATTTAAATCAGGATAAAAAATAGTTTAGGTTCCAGAATTACATCAAAATCAAATTTTTTTCTTCCCACACAATATTCTATTTTGGATCAATCACAATAGAACAGCAAAACTGACATTCATTTCAAAATACGTTCTAATTCTTCGAAAACTTTTAAGAACTAACTAGTATAGAATCATTATCGAGTATTATTCTTCAAAGGTTCAACAGCATATGCGGTAATATCAATGGAATCTCTTTGCATGTTGGACTGCTCAAAAATTTTAGGAAAAATAATCATCAAACCACTAAAATTATGAAATGAATCAATTCAAATAGATTCAGGTAATACCCAAGAACGATTCAACTGATCAATTGAATTTAAATCAATATAATCGGACAAATACAAACGAAGAACTGTTCAAGTGCGAGATGTGCGGTAAAGAATTCAATCAGCGCAGCCATCTGAATCAGCATAATCGAATACATACAGGCGAGAGACCGTTCAAATGCCATGTTTGCGATAAAAGATTCACTCATAGCAGCAACCTGAAAAGCCATAATCGAAAACATACAGGCGAGAAACCATTCAAATGCAATCTCTGCGATAAAACTTTCGCTCATAGCAACAATCTAAAAAGGCATTATCAAAGACATACGGCCGAGAAACCGTTCGAATGCAATATATGCGGTAAAGGATCCATTGACCGCCACGATTTGAACAAGCATAATAGAACACATACAGGCGAGAAACCATTCAAATGCAATCTCTGCGATAAAAGTTTCGCTCATAGCGGCAATCTGAAAAGCCATTATCAAACACACACAGACGAGAGACCGTTCAAATGCTCTGTCTGCGATAAAAGATTTCGTCGGCACTGCAATCTGAAAAATCATAATCGAACACATACAGGCGAGAGACCGTTTGAATGCAATGTATGCGGTAAAAAATTCGGTGAGCGTGCCAACCTGAAGAAGACAATCTGACACATGCAAGTGAGGCATTGTTCACATACGATTTATGTGGTAAAAAAATCGTGGAAATTGGAAATCTGAATATGCATAAACCATGCAAGCTCAATGATAATAACACAAAATTCAGTGGACTTAATTTGCTGAGACATAAAAGGAAACACAAAGATTTAGTTTATCTCATTACATGGCAATCACCTCTCCAGATGATATTATCAATGCAGCCATATTAACAAAGAAATAATTTCATACTCAAGACTATGAGCATTTTGCCTTTTATGTTTTCTTGATTATTAAGTGATTGATTGCTAACAATAATTATTAAAAATTGAACCGAAAATCGTTTTTAATTGGTTTCATATTAGATTCATTGAAGTCAACAGTATTCCATTTATTTTATGACATTTACTTCAGTTATAATAGCTTTCACATTGTTCATAAGATATCTGTATATTTTATATTCGTTGTCCTTTTTATTATCAAATAAATATGAAACAAATTGATATATATGAATCAACAATAATTCAAGAATCTCCTTTTACATAGATTATCTTCGGTTGCTTACAACATATCAATTGGTTAGTTATCAGAAAAAAAATTTGAGATAAACAATACTTACAATATATTTCAAACAATGCCTATAAACTTTTGTCTTTTGCAATATTCAATAGATTAGTATGGATTTTAACACACAACATGATGAATTTTTGCAAATGAGAAAGAAATCAATGAGACGTGACGTCCTTCATGTATGTTGAAATCCATACTATACTAGTCTATTGAATATTGCAAAGACTAAAAAGAAAAAAAATTTGAGATAAACAATACTTACAATATATTTCAAACAATGCCTATAAACTTTTGTCTTTTGCATTATTCAATAGATTAGTATGGATTTTAACACACATGAAGGACTTCACGTCTCATTGATTTCTTTCTCATTTGCAAAAATTCATCATGTTATCATGGATGCTGATTTTTGTTGTAATCTTCAAAAACGAATAAAGAGAGCCCTCCGGCAAGCACGAAAATTTTGAATAATTACGGATTAATCAATTTCATTCTCATTACAATTCATTAAATTTTGAATTTTAGAAAAATTTAAAGTTTTTGAAAGAAATTTCGAAAAAACAAAATATAGTTTTAGAGCAAATGAAAGAATTAAAAGAAAGAAATGATTTTCTGTGAATTAATATTTAATATGCGTATCTCATTATATGACCTTTTTCCGTCATTCGGTGTTATTAGAAATCGTATTACTCAAATCTTTAACAAACTGTTCAATTTTTAAACCATCAAGGAATGATTTTTAATATAATATAATTATTTCGATTCGTCCAATAATTGTTTATTGCATTGGCCTGCATTGACCTGCGCTAATCTGAATTGATCTGCGTTGACCTGTATTGAATCTATCATTTTAGCTAATTTATTATTTAGATGATATAGCTTTTAAAAGGGTGTAAACATTCCAGATTGAATTTTAATCTAAATATGTTGTAGAAATGATACATATACATATATCTTATAGTATAATAACAAAGATGAAACAAAAAAAGCTACAATTACAACATCAAACATATTCGACGAATTATCAATTAAACGCTACTGATATGAATTATATTAACTAATACTACCAGACAGCAGGTTTGTCATTTAGCATAAAGATTAGAAATTCTTAAATATGCAAAAACTTTTGTGATCGAAGAGAAATTTAATAAATATTCAAATGGATTATACTGATTAGTAGTAGATTTCAATCTCGTAAAATTACAGTATCATAAATTTTTAATTTTTGCATGCTTTGTTTTGCTTTTTTCAAATAACTGTTCTCGATATTTAACAAAAGATTTCTAAAATTTAATAAAATTTTAATTCATAAGCTTTACTTATACTATTATTTGTTTTTATAAAGAAAAGTAAATATTTCCAAATTTTTAGTCTTATTTCATTGGCAACAATCTTTCATACTTTTTTCCTAAAACGCATCTATCATTTTTCGCTCTTAATTGTTGTTGCATAATGTATTTCGTGTATCGATGAAGTGTTGATATATTAAGTTAGAAATATGATATGAGCGATTATTTTCATAGAAATTGTTTTTTTCAAAAATATAAGTAAATATCAATTTCATTATTGAAGCATATTACTACGTTAATGCATAGCTGAACTGAATTTCATCAAGGTTTACTGAAATTGTTTGAATCCAATGTTTTTCCTTCAAAATTTTTGTTACTACTTAAAGTATCGAAAAGTTTCAAATTTTTATTACTTAAAAATTTAAGCAAATATCAAATTCATTATTGAAGCATATTACTTTATATTTAACAAAACATTTCTAAAATAAAAAAGTATTCAAAATTTTAATTGTTGAACAGAGAATATTGTGATTAATTTAACAAATGAGAATCATAGTATTAGTTTAATTTTGATATTTTTACTTCATACTTCGTCTTTGACATCAATTTTTTTCTTATAATGTATATTAGGCAAAATAATTTTGTGTTAATTTTATCAAATTTCCTCATTTTTATGAATTATTTCATCTTTATTTTGCTTATTATTCATTTACTTTTATTTGTTTTCAGAAATGATTTCACATCTTTATCCGTTTTCGTTTTGACAACAAATCTACCGTAAGGTAAAGTTTTATTTTAATATAACCGATATAAATAGAGAAATATTAAAAGAATTAGGACAATAAATTTGGCCAGCTAGTACAAAATATCAATCAATAGCTTGATAAAATTTTACAGCTATTTCTTAAGATATTGAAGTGAAATTACATAGATAGTATGCGTACGATGATTAATTGGTCAACTGGTATTTTTTCACCGTTTTAACTGTTTGTTGATTTTTTTCATTTAGATATTGCTCATTATATTCCTAATGTTGCCATCATTATTTACTATTTTACTTTACATAAATTACATTTTCAATTTTATGTTGAAAGAGCTGAACAAATTTTTTACATTGGATGAATGATATGTGATCTGTTAATAAAAATTAATTCGACATTATTTATTGATAGCATATTCTTTCTTGAAAAATTTCAAGTTCAAAAGATTCACAAATAATTTCCAAACAACATTTCAGAATAAACATTTACAAAAATCATTTCTTCAAATTTAAAGATTTCTTATGGTATTTTTGCAGACTTTTTAAGAAATTTATACATCAATTTAACCATTGTAATGATGTAGTACAGATGTCGAATTATTAAAAAAATGTTATCATCACATGAATTAATTTATTCCATTGTAAAATTATCAAAATGTTTAATCTAAACTTCTACTTTACAACTACACACATTCATTTAACAAATTCATTTGCATGTTCCTGCTGCATTCATCATATGATCGCATACTTTGCTATTATCATTAAAAAAGGTGTTCGGCGGACATGCCATAACATATGAATAGTCATGGGCACAAAGAATGAACATATGGCAGTCACTGGGATATTGGAATAAACCAGAAGATTCGGGACATTTTATATCTGAAACAAATCTTAAAATTAGAAAAGAATGTTCATTACTTGCGATATATTCTCATAAATCATAAAATCTGGAAAAGTTTCGAGATTAGATACTAAGATTATAGGTAGCGTGAAAAACATAAACGTATTGGAGATTTAAAAAAAAAATTAGAAATTTAAATGATCTATTTACAAGTTGAGCAAGCATTGAATTTAGTAGAATGACTTAGTATCAAAAATATGTTCATAAATAACCTAGAAACTTTCTACGTTTCCTCTCATCTACCTATGGCTTCATCATGTTCTACCTAATATGCATAAGAATTAAGTCAAAAAAACTGAGTCATATTTTAAATCACAATATGAAATCCGGAATGGCGTTTATAATTCGCGAATAGCAAACCAAAAATTGCTCAGTTGGTTTAACGCTTGTTGTCATTTTTATTTCAACATTTTCTGCGATTTCTGATGGTGGTGGCGTTATTTGTAAACTTTTTGCCGATGCTGCTAACTAAAATATTTAATGCATTTCATATTTTGAATTTTAAACCTGAGTGTAAGATTAAATTCTTTTTTCAAAAATTTGTCTCCAAAATTTGAAAATCAATATAATGGATTATGCTTCATTTAGCCAGACAAATATTAGCACCATTCATTCAACGACAAAATTGTATCTTTACGATCATTCGTAGTGTTGAATTATCGTTTGATTCTACCGAACATCTACTTTGACCATTTATCCATCGATTAGAACATTTTATTATAAACTTCAAACTTTATTCAAAAATTAATACCAAACTTATCAGATAAAAAATCAGTGTGCTTGACAGGGACATTTCATTAAAACATATTTTACCTTGCTTCCAAGCTCTCTATTGATAGCACTTAACAGTGGGTATGGCCCTTTGCCACAACTTGCACCTTTAAAATCATCGAAATCAAGCGACCATATGAACGCACCACCATAACCTTTCTTCTTGAGCCATTTCATCTAAAAAGTTTAGTAGGTAGTGCAAGGTCATAAAATGGCTTTTGAATTTCATTTCCCTTCGGTTAAATATAATTTTAAAACTTGTAAAATTTATTCGGAGAGATATTTCTATAACGATATTTCTCAACTCAGCTCTTTTTACTTTCGACAAAACTATAAATAATTTTGTCACTTCCACATAAATAATGTCAAGCAAAGCAATAAAGATGATAATAATAAACGAAATAAAAAGTACTTTAATTTTAATAGTTTCTTCGTTATCATAGCTGTACCATTGATTTTCTTGCACCATATATGCTCCAATACCTTGTTTATCGATCGTTTCCTTGCCACCTTTTTTCAAATATTTGCATATCTTAATGCCGTTTCCATAACATTTTTACTTCAGGTTTAATTTTGAAAAATAATAGGGATATTTGAAAAGAATTTTTGATCACAATTAAACCTCCCAATAAGCCGCACTACCACCAGCTGGATTTGTCGTTGATGCTGCTGATGCACCAATACTCGCTGCTCCGATCATCGTTTCCGAAGGATTTTTAATGTCCATCCTCGTCCATAGGTCGGAATACCTATGATAATTTTCTGTTTTGGCATACCTTTACTTACCCAATATTCTGCTGCAAATTCCTGGAAGAGCTAAGAATTCGTTTTTATGCGAACGGTAAAAAAATCAGAAATCGTTTATGCATCGGAAGAAACTAACAGTATTGAAAATGCCAATTCCGAAAGTCTCTCCTTTCGTTGGATACAATTTTGCGTGTAAATCGACTTTATTCTCCCAACTACCGTGTAAATCGTATGACATCAGGAATAGAAGATCGAAATTTCTGCAAATTTTCTATACTACAAAAATATATTTGGAGTATTTATGATTTTTATTTTATCGCCAAATTAATGATGTCAAAGTTTAACGAGCAAGCGACAAACTTTGCCAAAGACAGGACTTTATAGCTTTGATCAATAATGTGTTTTCCAGCCGATACAGCAGCGGTGAGAAGTAGTTGTTGGTTACCAGATCTCTTGGCCTCATTCATAAATGCTGCTTTCATTTCCTGCAATGTTTTGTTTTACTTAGAATTATTATTGGTAACGAAAATTTAAGAATATTGGAAGTAAGACGAAGAGAGTTCAAATAAAGTGTGAAATATTTCAGATTTTCGAAACGATTTGGATATTATAGAATTAATTTACAACAATATTTTATTTGAAGATGAAAACTGTAAAAAATACATGAAATTCTTGTTCTAATGTGAACTTAATATCTTGATTAATAGTAACAATATCTGTTTGCTAAAATAGTGCATAGATTTGCTCATTTCTCCCATCACTATATTTCGTAAATAAATTCGATTATATTCATCACCTCAACAAGTTTGGCATGTTCCTCAACTGCACCGATCGGATATTCCCAATCAAGATCGAATCCATCGAACTTATTTTTCCGGAGAAATTCTATCGCTGATTCAATGAAATGTTTGCGTTTTTCTGCTGATTTTGCTATTGCCTTGAAATATATTTTATATTTTCAAATTTACTTTAATATTTTTTATTAATACGAAGAGATTGTGACAAGAATGAGATACGGATTGAAGAATATTAAAAATCAAAATAAGTGTCTTAATAATCAAATTTTGAGATTGGCCATCAATATGTTTAACAAATGCCAGGCTTTTAAAGCAAACAGAAACGGACAGTAAAAATTGCTGATCCAAAATTGTAGCCACCGTAGGAAAGAAGAATTTTCAGTTCTGGATCAGTATTTTTCAATTCTATTACACGTGAATACATCCCTTTTGACCATTCGGTGTCTTCATCATTCCATTCAAAAGCTCTGAGAAAAAAAAATTATTGAAATAGGAAATAATCAGTACAATAAAATATATTGCCATCTAAATAAGAACATTGGAGAAATTAATAGTATTTGATAGCAATAGTCACATCGCTTATTATACATCGTATAACGAGAATTGTGAACTAGATCAACATTTATGTAATTTGAAGCTATATACCTATCACTGTAATCATTGTATCAACTAAAAAGATTTAAAACAATTACGCTATCCACTATGTGAGCATTGAAATATTTCCATGTTAATATCGCACCATATAAAAATTCAAAAATATATTTCAATTTTCTCATTACAAATATTATTGACAACTTACTGTGATATGCCCAATTGATCAACTTTAGCGAACGCGTAAAGAATATGAGTGCATAAGCCTTTTGGGATATTTTCTGGCAAAAATTTGCCGTCTCCTTCAAGATGAAAATACATATTAGATCAATAGATATTACCACTAACTGATAGAAGAAATATACTCCTTAATTGATTTTATTTAATATTAATTTTTTTATTTACAAAATGTTATTTTGCTTGAATCATTAGTTTGCTATAACAAAGTTAACATTAAAATGAAATTTATTCGACAAGTAATAGAATGAATTTGCAGTTTTCTGGAAACTAAATTACTGGTCATTCAGCTTGTTACTTAACACTAATTTTTTCAAAATTTCAAATGGGGGTTAAGGCCTGTTTTATTTCAATCCTAAAATTTTGAATGGTTTTCAAATTTTTATTCGAAAAATTTTGCATTAGTTGATAAATATTGCCGAAAAATCATGTTAATTTTTAATAGAAAAAAATCATTTAAAATTATCACTGAACCATTTCGGTATTGCGCCCAATTAGTATAGTAGCATCCTCGAACATAATCTGCAATTAATTATACTCTAAAAATTTATTCGAGATCACTTTTGTCACCGATTTATCTCATATTTCACAATTTTCAAATATAAAGTTGCATCATATTTTTTCCATAACAACAAATTTCACGTTTAGATGTATGATAATGTATTTCTTCATTTGGAAACGATACATACAAATTAAATTTTAATGAACAAAATGCATATATCTCAGTGCTTATCATAATATCAGTCTGATGAACTGACTGGATTGTATCTTCAGACATGGTCCCCGTCTTTTAAAATTCACATTGCTAGAATTCCTTATTGTACGACTTACCACATACAATAGTAATTGCGTTGTTAATAACAATGAAAGATATTATAATGGTCCAGTTCATATCACTTTGCCAAAGTTATTATATGACCTTGAGCTGCAAGACCTTTTAATTTTGAATTTGGGAATTCATTGTTATGATCGAGTGAGTGACAAATATTAATTAAATCTGCATGCTAGAAAAAATAAATAAAATGACATGAATTAATAAAAATCGAGTTATGAAATCATTATTAAAGCTAATTATATAGAGCTTTACGATCAAAAAGTTCTTCATTGACACCGGAAAAAATACAATAACGCATAAAAGATTACTGTATTGATTATCGATGCATACAAAGAAAATTAATGCGAATAATTGTCGATATAAATGGAAAATTAAGAAAAATTTGTGCAAAAGCAAATCTCTTTTGGCGACAGGTTGGAATAAATTTATTTCGTTAGTACCAAATATTTCATCATATTAAATATCCTTATTTGATTTTCTTTTGTGCGCTAATGTCAAAATTATGAAATTAAATGAATTATGCTGAAACCGAAATGGGCAACCAACTATAGAAGATACTTAGTTAGCATAAATGTTATTAATCGTAGTTATCTTTAAATTTTTTTGGAATTATAAAAACAACTACGATTGTTATAAATTAGCTTCAAAACTTTAGCGAATTTCTTGTTTCAACCTCATCTGTCAGCATCAGATAAAACTTTCTGAATTTTGGCTATTTTTTTTTGATAATTGCACAATGCTACTTATTTAGCTTCCTGAGTAAATTGGCTCAAACAATTTTTAATTTTTATTAAAATTTCTAAAATTTACGAGAATTTCTCGATATCATTTCATTAAAATCGTGAGAACATAATCAATTTAGATTTTCAGAATTTCTGAAAAACTACAATGAATACTTAAAAACGAAGAGAAGTTTGAATCAACTTTAGATTTTATAAATTATAAGACAAAGCTCGTAACACAAAGCGATCATGTTGTAAATATAGGGAAAATAGAAAAAAATAAAGGCAAAGATAGATCCGCAAAACATAGGGATGGGAAATAGAAGGCACAAAAATGCAATATTTTTTCAGACGGGTTGCTAGCAAGCACCGAAATACGACATGTAAAATAGATAATAAGACGACGATATTATGAAAAATCTTTTATAAAGTTTTTCTAGTGAAATTTTTTTCAACGAAGAATAAACATTCTATGTGAGAAAGCTAAAGAAATATGGCAAATTATATATATTTATTTATTAAAGATTTTATTAGTGGAAGCTTTTTATCCTACTAAACATTAAAAAGTGTAAAAATGACACGTGATAAGCATTTTTATCATGAAGAAAAACGCATAAAATTCTCCATATGCCAAATTGCGAGTGACTTTGATTTTAACAAGCTTGATACTATCAAATTGATGGAATATCACCTTGTTTTGTCAATAGAACATTTTTGTTGAATCGAATAAAGTTTACTAGCTACAATCAAAAAAAAAACTGAACCTTCCAAAGGTGAATATCCTCTCACTATTCGTTAGCTCTATCAATTCTTTTGTCTAAATAAAATGCGGCTTCAGAAGAATTCTAAGTCTATAAAAAACGATTGAAAGAATGGCATGATCCATTCTGCAAACTTTCCTATCATCTCCTTTTCATTAGTTGTCTATATGAGAAATGATCATGTTCATTGTTGTTATTATTATAATTGAATCTGAATGATTACAAAAATGAAAATTGATATCCATTCATTATTTTCTGTTCAATTCGCTCGCATATGCTATTCCTGCCGTTTCTGACAAAATCTGATCTGTTTCTAATCAATTTCTCGTCAGTTCAAGTAATCACGAAATTTTTCATTACTTTTGGTATGTACAACAAATTCCATTTTGATCGATTTGCCGGAACAATAAACTCGTGAAACCATGAATAGCATAAAATATAAAATGGTTTTTCTTACAAACAGAGCTTTTATGTCAGACGATGCTACTTTCAGGAAAAATAATTACTTTCGATTCACATGAAATACAACAGTTGTATTTGTTTAGTTTTTAATTAAATTATTAAAAGATGAAGAAAATCATTTGAAAAATTAAAAATGCTCCAATAATCCAAAAGGGACAAAAATAGGCAGTGACTATTAGCATTTCTATTATTTCTTTATATAAGTTTGATCATAGCTAAAGAAAAAATATTATAAAATAAGTTGAAGAGCGAAATCGCCAATAAGTAATAGCTATGTCGGCAATATAGCTAAGTAATTATGCTAATCACAAGCATATTTCATACTTAATTAAATGGTATAATCATTGAGTAAAGTTATGTAGGTAAAATAACTCTCAACAAATTTAAATATTGCCGATTTTGTATACCGACACTAATTCAATAATAATTATTATCAATTAAATGCATAAGACAATAAATTATGTAACAACGACAACATGTATCATGACGACCGAAATGGATGAGCAATGAAGTTGTTCTGCTTCACTCACTGCGAGGGCATATTCAAAATTTCAAATTGTTTCTTCCGCCAAATGATTTCAGTGCTATATAATTATTTCTATTACTGTGCAAAAATGAGAAGAATTAGACAACAATTCGATGGAATGAATCTGATCATCTGATGAATTTAGAGTGATCGAATCTCAACAAGACGTGAAAGAATAGAAGATGAAAAAATATTGATTCCAAAAATTAACCTTTCTATGAACAATATCTCACTTATTTTCGCTAATATTTACAGATTCGCTGCGTGTCCTTGGAATAATTGCAATATTTCATGGAGGGGATTGTAGTTGAATTTACTATTAGAAAAAGCTAACATTTTTATTTGATTTAGTGAAAATTAAATTGAATGCCAAATTAGTATTTACAAAATTATTACAGCGGAAACATGAAGTTTATAATACTATTTACAAAATCACTGGAGCCAATTAATTTTATCACGACTGTTATATGGGTCAATTGCAAAAATACGACTGCATATGGCAAATGTTTTGGAATCATTAAATAAAAATACAATTTAAGTTTCAATCTTTAAAGCTAAAATAAGTAAAGCCTTGGGCAATTTAATTTAAACTAAATTGTTTTTCGGTAACAGAAAGTTTTTTGAAGCATGATTTGTCGATTCCGACAAACCTGACTTCTTATATACCGTAATGATTGAGATGAATTTAAAAATAAGCTAAGACAGAACAAAACTTATGATAACAAGTTTTTTTGGCTGTGAAAAACTGAAAAATACAAGATATGTCATAGGAATTTTAATGGTTCTATGAATAAAATGATACTTGCAAGAAAAATTTAATTACTATTGTCGCGAATAAATTGCGAAAAGTTTCCAGAATAAAAGAAAATGTGGCCATCAGTAAAATCACGAAGGGAACACGAAAATCAGAGAAATCATGATCTCCTCGTGCCGAATCTCATAAGAAAGGTATATGTTGTGTATGCGCATTTACTGTACACTGCAAGATGTAAGCTAAAAATTATTTCGCCTTTGTCTATGAACTGTAATTCTCACTCTGTAACAAAGCCATCTTTATTCTTACATTCACAACCATCCCAGGAGCATACCAGGGTTCAACACCAAACCTCTGTAAAAAGTATACTTCTCAAGGCGGTTGGACTTTATTTAATCTCATTTTCCTTTAAGAGTTGTCGTCATTGAAATTGTTCTTATTGAAATCATTGGATTTGTATAGTAATCTTGTAATTGCTGAGTTCGTAAATGTATTATCACGTAACGATAAAAGTTTAATTGCTCAAATTTAAGATTGGTGTCTTTGGATTTGTCTTTGGCAGCAATTGAAGCTTAAGTGAAGATAAAGAATTTGCAACTCTGTATACTTTGTTGCAACGCAAAATAAAGAAAAAAGAATTCTTTACTATAACTATAACTTTGTTGACTGTTTAATCTATGCAAGTTTAAGGAACAGAAACCAATCGCCAAAAAATTTTTAAACTTTGTAGAAAAAATCTTCTGGCAAGTCTCATATTCTATACAGTTTGCAGTAATCAATAGGGGTTGTAATAATTAATAATGAGATGAGATTGTTTATACACAAGAAAAATTTGCTAATCATTTGTATCGTTTATTGCATTTTTATTTGTGATAATAGGTTGCTTAATCCATTAATTTGTAAACAGTTTAGAAGCTTTTCGATAAAAAAGCTAGAGTCCAAAAAAGTGATGATGAGTTAACCTTCTTATTACTATTGAAAGATGTACGTATATATACATGGAAGTAAATGAAAATTTTGTAAATAAATTGACGAATTGAATGTAAAAGGTAACGACGACTACTTATTTATTATTATTTTAAGTTAAATGACTAAAATCCTTAAATTTATCTATAGGATTGTAGCGACTAATGTAACGTTTGGAAACAAAGGGACGTGAAGCAAAATACACATAATATTTTGCAGTAATGCTAAAAATTTAGAATATTTTCAAAATCTAACATTTCCTAGCAAATTTTAAGAACTGAATAATATTTCGAATCGTTTAAGCCGAACAGAATTCTGTAATTATCAAAATAGACAAAAGTCAGAAGATTTTGTCATTTATTGGTAATTGAAATTGAAATAAGAAATTCGAAGTTTCGAAAATTAATTGATAAAATTTGATATGAAAAGACCGGAACGACTATGGATGATATCATTTATGATAGCAAACGAACAGTGAAAATTCATGTTCAAAAAGATTTACGTGTTGCAATAGTTGCATGTCTTTAACAAAAAATTTTGGTTCAATCATTTTTGAATAATTCATTTAATCGATATACAAAAATCATTGTATGATATAACGATCGACGATATTTGATGAATATAAAGATTACTGTACTCCCAATAGTAATTTTATTCTTCCACTAAATAAAAACTTTTTTTAAAGGAAGGTTAAACATCAAATTATCATACCATTATTATTTCCTATATTGTAATTTTTTTGTCACTCGAAATCCACAAGTTTGGAAACTTGATTCGTTTTCATTATAGGACTTTTTTTCCAAATAGCGCATAACGATGAATTTTTTGAACTTTCTCATGAAATAGATTAAATTGTTCAAATAGTTAATCCTTATTTTATTCCAAAAAATTGATTGAGCAAATACGAAATGAAGCAAACTGTTTTGCATAAATTGTTGTCATTTAATATATATGCCTTCATAAGTGCATATATTGGTATTGTATCAAACGAATTTAGAATACATTTTCGTCCTCTGCTGTTAGCTATTTTTTTCCCGTTTTTGTACTATTCAAATTTACTGTGAAAGAAATATTTCATGAGTAAATTTCGAATTTCTGAAAAAGAATGAGTAATTTTCTTTTTCCACTTTATTTTTGTTAACTACACCATCGAATCTCATATTTTAATAGTTTTTTTTTCAGAAATTCTGAAAATCTTGTTGTGAAAATTATTGGTGAATGGTTTAGTAGAACTGTTTATTCGGAATAATAAAATATAAGAACGAATCAACGCATAACTAATAGTAGAACAGCATATATAACATAAATAAGACAAGGATTTTCCATAACAGCAGGACGATTTCAGCAGATCGATCACGGAGGTTAATAAAATGCTAACCGATCCTTCCCGGCCAATCAGCGCCTACTATATGTAGGTGTAGAGACAGAGTTACAATATGAGGAAGATACGCAATAAGGAAGGGCAGAATAGACCAAAACAAAAAGTTCAATCATGGATGAGGAACAGATACTTCCTTTGTCCTTAATCGTATACATGGGGTTTGAACCGTGGGAAAATAAGAATTTGAGCAA
Organism: Dirofilaria immitis; assembly: GCA_024305405.1. NCBI lineage: Eukaryota > Metazoa > Nematoda > Chromadorea > Rhabditida > Onchocercidae > Dirofilaria > Dirofilaria immitis. The sequence goes on from JAKNDB010000068.1 coordinate 1,473,725, forward strand.
TGTTACGTACTGCTTATCATAAATCGACACGTTAGAAAACAGCGATTTGAATTATTCAGCCTGGATACTGATAGGAACTTGTTTCGGGTTTTCCTGACATCAATCGATTATTATTCTGGCGATTTTTGCAAGCTGATGTCATTATCACGAATAAGTTATAATAAAGAAAATTCATCTATTGCTGATAAGTTTATAAAAGATTTGAATTAAGAATTTTCTAGATGATTTGCTTATTAACGAAGAAAGTAAGCAGCGCTGTGCAATTACAAGCAGCAATAAAGAAAATTCGTCTATTGCTGTAAGTGAAATTGAACAAGAAATTCGTTAAAGTTTTAGAAGCTAATTTGTAAAATTTGAGTAAAAAATACTAAAACGATTGCGATTGCTATCATTTATAAATAGCAACCAGAACTAAATTGTTTGACACTGAAAGAAGGAACTATATACTGCAATGGTTAAGTGTCATTAATAGAAAACTTTGATTTCAATATTTTCAATTATTCAGCTAATTAACATAGCAAAATCACTTGGAGTCACAGCCAGCGATTTGGAGTGAATAGAAAAAATTATTGTAGTTTAAATGACAATTTCATTTTTCTGCTAAATAAAAATTTATTATTATCTCATTGCAATTTTTTTCTGTCATTTTTGGGATCCAGGGGTTTAGAATTTTTATATCACTAGCACACTTTTTCGAGAACTCAGTGCGATGAGATTTTCATTGATATTTTGTGTTGTAATGGGAAATTGGAACACACATGATGCGGTTTAGTTTTCCATTCGAAGAATCGTTTTGTTTTTCAATACGAAATTGATTTCTTTCTCAATATCAGAAATTGATTATGTAGTAATCAAAATTAGATTTAGAAAAAATTCGCTAGTTCAATATGAAGAACTAGATCAGCTGGAAAACATAATTACAAAAATAAAACACAAAGTCGCGAACCCAAATACGAATTTTATTTTAATAATGAAGTTAAATTAAGTAAAGAAATGTAAGAAACATAATCAAGGATTGCATGAAGCTACTGAAATTCGGTTCTCAATTTCGACGATTATCTTTCATATTCCACGATTCTCTGCAATGAAAAAAATTCGTCTTTCACTGTCAATTATTTCTCCTTATTTCATTTAATCAATAATTCAACTTCATCATAAAATTTAGCTTTTTCATGTGGTGATGATGCATGACAGTGAATTTTTAAATTTTCTCATGTGATGGAATTGAATCAATGATTGCAATATTCATGAAATTGGATTTAGTCTTCTAAGTTTATAACTCTAACACTCAGTTTAATTTAAAAATATTAGCTGATATACTGCGAAAGTAAAAAAAAAATATAAGTAGATTTGTAAATTGCTCGAGAAGAGATTTGTTCTTTTATAGTCAAGTGAATGGAGTATATTATTTTTGAAACTAATTTGAGCAATTTCATCCATGCTAATACTAAATAAAAATGAAAGAAAAATTGATCATATTTCATACCAGAAACTGATGAGAAATTACCGTCCGTGTACTTCATTGCCTTTTGCTGTCATGAAGTTGCTTCCAATATTATTGTACCAAATCACATAAACTTCATGGCTTATCGTATAACTATTATCAATTGATTAAACTTTCTGAACTCTATCTCACTTGTGATGGATACAGCAACACTTGTTTCATTTCCTGATGATTATGTCGACGAATTATAAATATTGGTTTATAAATATTAGTTCATTCTTTAACAATGAAAATTCAAATTGATATTGAAGTTCAAAAATTCGAAATATTTATTCAGCTGACTTTCGAGTTTACTGTGCGTGCGCAACAATCACGCAGAGCTTTAGATTACCTGGTTGGATTTAATTTGTCGCCACTTATATGGGCGAAGTTGTCAGGAAGCAAATCTTCAAAGCTGGTCCAAAGAAGATTTTTGGTTGAAATTTCTGATAGTGAGATCAAATTAGTTAAGAAAAATTCAAAATGTAAGCACCGAGATTAACAGTTACATATAATATTGCAATTTTATCAAATTTTGTTTCCTAATAATTCATAAAAATGATCAGAAATAAAAATTATTATTACGCAATGGTATTTTTCGTTTTGCCTTGACAGGTCATAGCCAAATTGATTAGATATGGATAATAGAATTAACCATTTTACATTTTTCAGCCATTTGAATTTTATTAGGACTGTGAAATTTACTAAAATCATTGTTGATTAACTCTGTCACTAGAAGCCACCCATAAGCAAACATATCACAGACGTTTTTTCGGTTTAATATTATTGAAATCATCAAATAAATAGGGCAAGTCTGATCTCACTTTTCAAGTAAAATAGGTCAAATCTATAAGGCTTAATTCAAATCTTTTCTCAGCAATTCGCAATTTCTGAATTGCATTACTTGCCGCTTTCAACAGATTCAATTTTCAGACAATGACATAAATAGGAATCAGAAGTTTATGCTATTTAGTTTCGTCTTTTATCTGTATCGCTTCTAGTAAAACTGGTTACAATTCAAAAAAATGATGGCAATCGATTTTTACTAAATTAAAAATCAATGATGCAACATCAATTTTGCGATAATTTTGTATGACTCAAATTTCATTATTAGTAAAACTGTGACAATTTTTGAAATTCAATGCGAAAAGAAATTGTGAGATCTGAAGACAAGTACTAGAAATTACAAGAATTAAGATGAAACGTTCATCATTGTAGGTTGACTTTATCATCGCGCATGTTAAATTAAAAACGATTAAATAGTGGATCGTAACCAGTTTTACTGGGAAAAATCTAATTCACACTTTAAAGGAAACGATTAAAAGAATAATTATTCAAAATCGATAGCATGTAATAATAAAATGCGAGAAGAAATTTAAAAAGTTCACAAATTGACTGCGATTGGCAAACTAAGTATAACTGTCATATTTATTATGAAAATTACAATTACCTAAATTTTTTTAAAATTAATAATATTCATAGTATCAATCTCAAATTAATTCGCGTCCATTAATTTGGCATAAAAATTTATTGCTATCAATGACAAATTATAATTATTGGTCAAACAGTAATAATAATGACAGTAATAATAATAATAAAATGAGTAGATAATGCATAAAATCAATTAAAATTATTTTCAGTTTACTATTATCGCAGATAATGCATACATCGATTTCTTCCATAATTATTTGAAAATAAAAAGACAACGAAAAATTCGAGTGAAACAAAATATACAGATACCTTATGAACATTGTGAAAGCTATAGTAACTGAATGCTTGCAATGAATGCTATATGAAACTCAATACAATTGAAAATAGAAGATTTTCTGTTCAGTTTTAAATAATTTTTTTAGCAATCGATCAATTAATAATCAAGAAAACATAAAAGCAAAATGCTCATAGTCTTGAATATGAAATCATTTTCTCTGTTAATATGAATGTGCTGATAATGTCATCTGTAGTCGTAGTTGCCATATAATGAGGTATTTTAACTAAATCTTTGTGTTTCTTCTTATGTCTGAGCAAATTACTAATTCCACTGAATTCTGCATTGTGAGCATTGAGCTTGCATAGTTTATGTATATTCACGCGTCCAACTTGCACTAATTTTTACCGCATACATCGTATTTGAACAGTATCTCGCCTGAATGTGTTAGATTGTGCTTCCTTAGGTTGGTACGCTCACCGAATTTTTTACCGCATACATTGCATTCAAACGGTCTCTCACCTGTATGTGTTCGATTATGATTTTTCAGATTGCAGTGCCGACGAAATCTTTTATCGCAGACAGAGCATTTGAACGGTCTCTCGTCTGTGTGTGTTTGATAATGGCTTTTCAGATTGCCGCTATGAGCGAAACTTTTATCGCAGAGATTGCATTTGAATGGTTTTTCGCCTGTATGTATTCTATTATGCTTGTTCAAATCGGCGCGCTCAATGAATCCTTTACCGCATACATTGCATTCGAACGGTTTCTCGGCCGTATGTCTTTGATAATGCCTTTTAGATTGTTGCTATGAGCGAAAGTTTTATCGCAGAGATTGCATTTGAATGGTTTCTCGCCTGTATGTTTTCGATTATGGCTTTTCAGGTTGCTGCTATGAGTGAATCTTTCATGGCATATCTTGCATTCGAACGGTCTCTCGCCCGTATGTTTGCGATTATGCTTATTCAGATTGCTGCTATGAGTGAATCTTTCATGGCATATCTTGCATTCGAACGGTCTCTCGCCCGTATGTTTGCGATTATGCTTATTCAGATTGCTGCTATGAGTGAATCTTTTATCGCAAACATAGCATTTGAACGGTCTCTCGCCTGTATGTATTCGATTATGCTGATTCAGATGGCTGCGCTGATTAAATTCTTTACCGCACGTCTCGCACTTGAACAGTTCTTCGTTTGTATTTGTCCGATTATATTGATTTAAATTCAATCGATCAGTTGAATCGTTCTTGGGTATTACCTGAAACTATTTGAATTGATTCATTTCATAATTTAGGTGGTTTGATGATTATTTTTCCTAAAATTTTTGAGCATTACAAAGAGATTCCATTGATATTACTACATATGTTATTGAGTCTTTGAACAATAACACTTGATAACCACTCTATACTAGTTACTTCTTAAAAATTTTTGAAGAATTAGAACATATTTTGAAACGAATGTTAGTTTTGCTGTTCTATTGTGATTGATCAAAAATAGAATATGTGTGAGAAGATAAGAAATTTGATTTTGATGTAATTCTGGAACCTGAACTATTTTCTATCCTGATTTAAATCAAAATATGAAATAATATGATATAGAATGAAACGAAAAAACTGACGAACTGATATTTGCGAAATGATTTAGAAATTAAACTATCTTTTGTGATATAAGTTCATATTATGCCACAGAGAACTTAAATACAAATATTGAGTACGTCGAAAGTGACAAGAAGAACTGATAAGAGTAAAAATAAAAACGGAAATTTATGAATATTTAATTTTCATAGTCAATAATTTGTTCATTTACCTGTGTGATGCATAATGGCAATGATGCCATCAGGAAGTAATAAGGCAGCAACATATAGATTCGCAACCGATTTCCACAGCAAATGGCAATGACTGAATTACAGATTCTGCCGTGTAATTCTGAAAAATATTTTAGAGAAATATTTCAAAAAATATATAAATCGGTGGAGAGTGAATAGCAGTAGGCAATAAATGCTGTACTGATTTTGAGTGTTATTTGGAGACTCATTTTAAATAGTTCTATAAATAAGCGATCATTTTTGATGAAATAAATTAAGCTGTTCTTAATCTTTCTGCATAATCACGTATGATTTTTTTCAGTCTATATATGGCGATAAAAAGTGATTCATAGTAAAAGAAAAAGCGAAATTGATAGCTTGGTAATCTTTAATACTCTATATCTTTTCATGATATTATCGAAAATCATAGGTTTATGCAAAATTATGCAAATAAAATTCATGATTATCTCTATGATTTCAATGCAACGGATTATTCAACTTTTTTTGTGAGGCGTAATATTGGGATTATCTACAATTATTAATGTTAACAACTAGCCTAGCTATTAGTGATGAATTGTTCATTAACAGAAATTTCGATTAATTCTATTTTATGTTTCACAAAAAAATAAAGTTGAATGATAATATTGTTAACAGGGACAACTGGACTCAGGTAACTTGACAAATTACATTCGATGGTGAAGCAGAATCGTTGATAGAAAGCTTCAGGTCTCAAATGCTTTCTTATTTTGCAGAAATGCTTTCATGAAAATTTTGTCATAATCTTCAAAAACGAATAAAGAGAGCTCTCCGGCAATCACAAAAATTTTGAATAATTCGACGATTACTCAATATCATCCTAATTACAAATTATTAAATTTTGAATTTAGGGAAAAATTTGAAATTTTGAAAGAAAAAAAACAAAGGATAATTTTAGAGGAAATGAAGAAATTAAAAAAGAAACGATTTTCAATGAATTAATATTTAACATGCATATCGCACTATATGACCTTTTTCCGTCATTCGATGTTATTAGAATTTGCATTATTCAAATCTTTAATAAATTTTTCAGTTTCTAAATCATCGAGAAAATATTTCTATGAATAAGCGATCATTTGTGATGAAATAAATTAAGCTGTTCTTAATCTTTCTGCATAATCACGTATGATTTTTTCAGTCTATATATGGCGATAAAAAGTGATTCATAGTATAAAGAAAAGAGAAATTGAATAGCTTGGTAATCTTTAATGCTCTCTATCTTTTCATGGTATATGTCGAAATTCATAGGTTTATGTAAATTTATGCAATTAAAAATCATGATTATCTCTATGATTCTATTCATTTTTATTCTTTTTGCCATGATTATCTCTATAATTATCAATGATTATCGCTATGATTATGAATTTTTGCCATGATTATCTCTATGATTCTTCAACTCTTTTTCTTGTGAAAAGTAATATTGAAATTATCTACATTTATAATGTTAACACCTGGCCTAACTATTGTTCATTAACAGAAATTTTGATTAATTCTGTTTTATGTTTCACAAAAAAATGAAGTTGAATGATAATACTGTTAACAAGGACAGTTGGACTCAAATAATTTAACAAATTACATTCGAGGTTGAGACAGATCGTTGATTGAAGGCGTCAGATCTCAAATGATTTGATTTTGCAGAAATCATTTGATGAAAATTTTGTTGTAATCTTCAAAAACGAATGAAGATAGTGCTCCGCAATCACGAAAATTTTGAATAAGCAGACGATTATTCAATATTATTCGCATTAAGAATTTATTTAACTTTGAATTTCAAAAAAAATTTAAATTATAAAATCACATCGATCTCGATATCCGAAAATATCATCTTTAATTTCTCGCAAATCATTCAAAAAGGTATTTGAATGAAAACTTTCTGTAAGATTTGAAAAAAAACAAATTATTTTTAAAACATATCAAAGCAAAAAGATAAAAAATTGAAATATTATGGTAAAAAATTCGAAATTTCATACATCGGTCAATGAGTCTGATGGTCCATTGGGAATTGAAGCATAGATCCGCCCTTCATAATTGACATCAATTCAAGCGATGATTGCCCTTTTTCGTAAAAATTGCACGAAGATTGGTAATGGATTTTCTATGTCTCAGTAAACAGAATGGTTTAAAAGATATGTAGATTGATCATAATAAAGTGGCATTAGAAAAGGAATATAAATGAATAACGAAAAGGCTATTTTTTTAATGCAAACAAAACCTTGGCTTTTATCTCAAAAAATCATGGATAATTTGGTGTTCATATATATAATCAGTGTATTAGACAAAATATTCCCTTGAATTTGGTTTGGAATTTTGATCGGACTGGATTGGATTGAATTGAGCTTCATATCGCATTCATGGCAATCAACAGCAATCATTTCCCCTTATTTCATTGTAATCAATAATTCGATTTCATCATAAGATTTATCTTTTTCATGTGGTGATGATGCATGACAGTGAATTTTTAAATTTTCTCATGTGATGGAATTGAATCAATGATTGCAATATTCATGAAATTGGATTTATTCTTCTAAGTTTATAACTCGAACACTCAGTTTAATTTAAAAATATTAGCTGATATACTGCGAAAGTAAAAAGAATATAAGTAGATTTGCAGATTGCTCGAGAAGAAAATTATTAGTAAATTTGCTCGAGAAGAGATTTGGCAGTAAATTATTTTTGAAACTAGTTTGAGCAATTTCATCCATGCTAATACTAAATAAAAATGAAAGAAAAATTGATCATATTTCATTCCAGAAACTGATGAGAAATTACCGAGAATTTTGCAGTTCTTATCAGAGATATATTTTTTATGACTTGCTAATACGATATAAAAATTTTCATTTTCAACTTCCGTGTACTTCATTACCTTTTGCTGTCATGAAGTTGCTTCCAATATTATTGTACCAAATCACATAAACTTCATGGCTTATCGTATATAACTATTATCAATTGATTAAACTTTCTGAACTCTATCTCACTTGTGATGGATACAGCAACACTTGTTTCATTTCCTGATGATTATGTCGACGAATTATAAATATTGGTTTATAAATATTAGTTCATTCTTTAACAATGAAAATTCAAATTGATATTGAAGTTCAAAAAATTCGAAATATTTATTCAGCTAACTTTCGGAGTTTACTGTGCGTGCGCAACAATCACGAAGAGCTTTAGATTACCTGGTTGCATTTAATTTGTCGCCACTTATATGAACAAAGTTGTTCACCAGCAGATGACGTTACTGTGCCAATAGATGATGAGGATGATGTTACTGTGCCAGAAGATGATGAGGATGATACTACTGTGCCAGAAGGATGATAGCACTATACCAGAGGATGTTACCGTACCAACAGATTCACCCATAACTGGTATTAGTATTATATTATTACATAAATTTCTTCTGTATTTCCGAGACCTCAATTTTAACAGCAATGAATGTTGATATTAGTATTATTCGTGAATTTTATCTCGAATTAACATAATTTACGGTATAGATTGTAATCAATCGAAACAATGTGAACATGATGATTTCAAATGTGTTAATACGACAAAGAAAACGAATATTTGCATCAGGTTGAAAACATCAGAAATAGGCGATGCTACTATATCAACGGATGAAATCATCCTACCTTTGTATGGTAACGTTGATTATATTAGCGAAATAATAGATGACGTCACCACTCGATTAAATAATATTACTGTATTGTCGGATGATGATACTGCGCCAGTAAGTAATATTGCCATGTTGGGAGATGATGCTACTATATCAGCAGATGATGTTACCACATCAGCAGATGATGCTGCTGTGCCAATAGATGATGAGGATGATGTTACTGTGCCAATAGATGATGAGGATGATGTTACTGTGCCAATAGATGATGAGGATGATGTTACTGTGCCAGAAGATGATGAGGATGATGTTACTGTGCCAGAAGATGATGAGGATGATGTTACTGTGCCAGATGATAGCACTATACCAGAGGATGTTACCGTACCAACAGATTCACCCATACCTGGTATTGATATTATATTATTACATAAATTTCTTCTGTATTTCCGAAACCTTTTTTGATGAGGAAAAATTAAAATTTGGTGATATTTCGTCAAACAAGCAAAATTAGGAGAACGAAAATGATATGGTATAATTTTTATATTATATACCATGAAATAATTCGCCCATTATATGGTTATTAAAATTTCAAAAAGTGTTAAAAATTCAAATCACTCATTAATTGTCAGATGATTGTTATGATAGAATACCCGATTGTTCGAAATATTATTATCTTTGCCAGAATGAATTATACAAATCATTGATGTTATCACTTTGTCCATTCACATGCGGCTATTGTGAAAAATGTTAGTCGTTTTTAATTCTGGATTTTTCATTTAAAGAAGCAATCAATGCATTAAAATGGTTAATAGTGATAATGTGATAAAAGTAAGAAAAAATAATACGAGGAATTTAAAAATTTTGCTAATTAATTATCAAAGGAAGCATCAAAATTAATATAATCAAAGATAAAAAAATGGAAAAGATTAGCATAAGATATTTAATAATTAATTTAAAGTTGTTTGTTCGTCATACAACTCTATTTAGTTGAAACAACGGAAATTACACCAGAAATTTGTCAAGATATGGCAGCATCAAATAAACCATCCGATTGTCCACTCTATTCATCCCTTTGCAATGATTCAATTTATAAAGAACTTATGAAGGAGCAATGTCCCAAAACATGCAGTTTTGTGATTCAATAACTACAAAATACCTTCCATGTACATTTTTGGGATAAGTATTGCATATCGAGGAAGATTGTTGATAAATTCGACATCTGGAAAAATTGATATTTTGTTTAATTTAAGCAAACAAAACTAAAATTTTCCTTAACTAAGATAAAATTGAATGCTAAATTAATAATTGCGGTAAACAAAATATATTTCAACAAAAGTACAAAATTCATTGAAATTACGTACAACCTGAGCATTCAATTCGAGTCATATGGTAAGATGAAATTTCTTGTAAATATGCGCTTCCAGATAGTAAATGTATTGATGATGAAATATTACATCTATTAGAAAGAAATTAAATATCCAAGCTAAAATAAGTTAAGACGTCAATGAAGTCTCAATGGAATAAAACAAATATGCTAAAATAATAGATTTTATTAAAATAATCGAAGCTAAGAATATACATTTTCGAAAACTCAACGAGGTGTAATTTTCACCGATGTTTTTGTATTATTGTGGCAAATTCTTCGAAATAAATTGCTATAAGATATAGGAAAGGCACATAATATTATAAAAGTATTGCTGAGTTTACGCGGTTTGAAATGAATGGTCACTGTTATAACAGTTGTATGAGTCTTTGGTGTGGATGTGACTCATGGTTTATGTCATTTAGGAAATGTTTTCTTTGGTTGATGATTGTATTTTTGCTTATTGTATGATTCTTCCATAATTAAATGACTCTTTAAATTTGGGTTTGCCTCAGTTAAGTTTCGTAATTTGTCGATTCCTTTATCGATAATAATATCTCCATTCATCAAGTAAGAGTTGATAAACTTACAATTTGATCCTATAATTGTTTCATTTTGTTTAAAGGAAAATGAGCTTTGTTTTTTTGTACAATTAAAAATTAATAAACACACAGATAATTTGTTTATTTTTATGCTAAAATGTTATTATGCTCGACGACTTTCTGCATGATCCTTTCGATTTCAAAATTTGATCAAGTTTGGACATATATCTTACTTGCTAATTTCCGACATTGCCATCTGAATTTCATTTTTTGCTTTTTAATTTCAGTATTACTTTATTTCTTAATAATAGTTTCAATTAATTAGAATCGTCAGAGTCATAATCAATTTAGACTTCTAGAATTTTTAAAAAAATTAGCTGAAGTTTATTAAAATAAAGTAGGAATTAAGAAAAGCAAACAGCAAAAATTAGAGTAAGACTAAGTTTTCCGAAAGCGAAAATCGCAAAAAATGAAGTGAAAATTACAAGAAAAACTTTTCCCGTGGAATATTACACAGCAAATTTAAAATAAAATTAGCAAAAGGTTAAAAACAGATTAGTAGTAATAGCAAGCAATGGAAAGTAAATAAAATAATGTGTCGTAGAAACATAATATCTGAAGTCATTTGGTACAATACGGATGCACGCATTATCTATATGTACATACATATTAAAGGCAAAAATTTAATGTGCAACATCTATTCCATTTCATCTTACAATAACATCTTAATTGTTTATCTGCTTTTGAGAAATGTGAAATTTTACGTTATAAAGAATAACTTTCAATAACTTTCAAGAAATTAGTTAAGATGAATTGTATCCGTACTGAGCCAAATCATTTCGAAAAGCTTCATTCTTTATGGTGACCTTCCATCAATTTTTTTGATTTTCAGCTTTGCGACCATACTTCATTGCAGCAGCTCAATTGCAAAAGAACAGAAGGTTTCAGGAAAAGGAAGAAAAGAGTCCTTCCTCAGTTTGCTGGCATATTGTCAAATAAAAGTCGCATATATGCTGCACAGAAATATTACCATTTTATATACCACTGTGAATTCAATATTATAAATATATTGTTGTATTCAGAATGTTATGAAATTTTGTATGCGACAGATGCTATTTATTACTATTAAAAAAAAAAAAAAAACAAAAAACAATTCTCTGTTGTTTCATCAGATATCTGATGATTTAAATTTTGAAATTTCTAATTCTATAATATAGCAATATTTATTTTAGCAAAATTTTATAAATCGAATTTTGCGAATCGTTTTATTAAAATGTTTCGAAGAGAAGAATGTATGAAAAATGATTCAAAAGAACGCAAAATTTTTTCTAGTTCAATCGGCGTATCATTTAGTAAATTTAGTGATACGATCAAATATTGTAAATTGGAATTTCAGCTCCTTCTAATCTTCATTCTTCTGCTCTAATAGCTTTTAAAAATAAAGAACAAAGTTTGTTTTTTTTCTGAAAAATAGTAAAAGAAAATAAGCGGAGAAAGAAAATCAAATACGAATTGAAAGATGATAAAACTGAATGAATAATTACTACTATTAATCATATTTTGGTATTTTGGGGCTTAAAAAGAAATTTTAAATAAGAAACTTTTGCATATTTATTTTATTCTGTCCAAAAAAACGAAAAAAATGAAAGAAATCGATAAAGAAGTGAATGTCGATTGATTTCTACAAGCATTTCAATTATTTCAAACTTCCGATTATTTAAACATGTGAGCCATGAAATGTTTTGAATAAGCGTCAAAGCTTATTGAATTGATGAGATTTTATCAGAAAACTTTAACAAGAATTTCAATAAAATTATAAAATATATGAGAAATTTCAATTTAATAATTTTTCAAGTAGACGGAAAAATAAGGAAAAAGGAAGAGTAGATAAATAATGACTGAAATAAAAATTAAAATAATATGCGAAAAAGGCTTTAATATTTGATCGTAGTACATTTGAAAGTAGCGAAACTTTATTGACATCTGATAAACCAAAAAAAAAAATTAGATGATGCTTAAAAATTACAAGCAAGGATAAATCGGTAGAAATTATTCATAACTGTTTCAAAATTTAAAATTACAATTTTGGTATATGAAGCAATATTATGCGCGAGAAAAACAATTTTTTCAATGTTATTTGAAATTTCCAAAATCGTGCATTTATCTTAGCAAAATTCAATATCCTTAATTGCTTATTTATTCGTTTCTTTTCGTTTTACTAAAATTCAAAATTGGATGCTTATCTATTTGTCAAATAAATATGCATCTTTTTAATTTTTTTTCTGAAAATTGGACAATAAATGACATTTTCGGAGTGATAACATCGATAAAGTATTTCAATTTATTTTAAATGCTAACAAATAAAAAGTTTCACAAAGTTTCTTGATTTTTTTTTTCAAATATTCAATGAGACGAAATTTGAACAGAAAGTTAGCAAGTAGAAGAGCGCGAAAAACGTTTTCCACATATTTCAGCAGTAGATTTTTCGGATAGTATTCCTAACGTACAACCGACATCAAATACCTTAAACATTATATTGATTTGATTTTGCTGCTGCATTCAGTTTTTCTTAACATTAATTTCATTTGGTATATTTTGTTATTTAATCGTAATGTTACAAAAAATATACGTACTAGCATATTTATTATTAATGTCGAAAAAAGTTCAAATATATTATTTGATAAATTGCTATTTACAATTTATACTTCTGATGATAATAATTAAATTCTAAAATAAAATAATTATTACGAAATAAACCGTAAATACAAATTTAAACCAAGTTTTTGTAAATTTTTTTGTATTTTAACATTTTTACAATTCCTAGATATTTATAGCAATCAATTTTTTTTTGAACATTTAATAAGTAGGCTATATTTAGTACTATTTTATTTGCTGACTTTATATTCGCTTAATTAGTTCGTATTTAATCCAATCAATATTTATAAACTATTTTTGATCAGTAATCAATTACAAAAATATTTATTCGAACACATCATATAAATGAAGTCAAAAAGTAGAATTATGCAAAAATAAGGAAATATTAATGAATAGTGAAATTAAAATTTTTATTTTAAAAATTTGCCATTATTCTTAAATTTTTTGAATAATTAAGAAAGGAAAAAAAAACAAAATGAATTAAAAGAAATTTTAATTTAAAAAAAAAAAAAAAAGACAACTAACTTGTGTAACAATATTATTAGCTTCATTTTGTGTTTTATTCATTAATGTTAGATGAGTTTTTAAAGTCGAACATTCCATGCAAAATTTTCACATGCTCGTGTAGCTTTTACACCGTGTAATCCAGCATTGGTACATAGTTGTGATAATTCATCGTTACATTCAGTGATACGTTTAGTTGCATTTTCTAACTAAAATATACGTACTCAATAATTTAAATTCATATTATTTCTTATTTTAAGTAAATGATTATTCTTATTTAAATAAATGATTATTCTTATTTTAAAAAAATGAATATAATCTAGTTTTAACAGAATAAATTATTAAAATTCATATAAGGATATTAAAGAAATTATGGAGAATATAACATATAATTAAGTTATAGTTTTACAATTTATGAATTTATGAAACTAATAATGATATAATAACAGACGAAATAGACTCTTACTATATCAGATAATTATGATAAATTGATAATTAATGCAATATTTCTTTTAAAAATTTAATTAGCAAATTTTAAAATATATATATTAATGGTAGTATTTTTTAATTATTAAGCAAAACCTTTGTTAGTAACGGATCAGTATTGACTAATATTTTAGCGCAAATATCTAAAAGTTCGGACATCGAATCAAATGTTTTTGTAATTGTGTAGGAAATATACCACGCGTTACGATCATCGGATACTGTAATGAATATTTGATGGATAATATTTGATGTATGGTAAATTTTAAATGTTACGATGATGAGTGCAGTAAATAAAAATTATGCATTTAAAAGAACATCTGGTAAATCTAGATTATAAAAAATAAATAATTGATAAAATAATGAAATATCACAAAATACTATGGCACCTACTTTAACATTTATTAAATACTGCGATGGTTTGTTATTTTGTGCTAAATATGTAATTTCTTCCGTTTAGTTTTTTTAATTAAGTAAAGTAAAAGGGAAAAATTTTTAATTAAGAGGAGTGAAAACAGTTGGTATTATGTTTTAGCCAATCGTAAATGGTGTTAAAAATTTCCATTATATTTTTATGAGTGAACGAACAAAAATAACCAATAATTTTATTCAAAATTTAGTTTTAATTGTTTGTAATAGCAATTTCTGGAAAATAAAAGGATGTTATATTGCTTTGAATTAAAAAATTTAAATTTATATTTATTCAATAAATTATAATTTTAAAATGCCAATTTCTGGCAGTAAATGATCTAAATTAAAGCTTTTGCAAAATTTTAATTACATTCAAATCAGTAATCATGAAGGAATTCAAATGATTGAATTCACTAAATTATTATGCAATTTATATATTGCTGGTGCTAAAAATTAATTATTCATCAAATTGCTATTGTATACTAAATGCGATTATTTATGATTATATTATTCGTCAAGTCTTTCCACATAGAAATTTTCAAATTGCTTAATTTTTATATGAGTAACATACGGTTTTTTCATCACTGCATATTGCAAAACCTGGTTTATTATCCACTAATTTGGTTGGATTATTGGAGCTGTAAGGTGAATTCGGTGGGGATGCTGCAAATATTTATATTAATAAGAAATATTTCATCAATTACTGTAAAAGAATTAATTTCCAAGTTAACAAATTTAATTCTAAAATCATTTCCATTAATTAAACGTATTTTAATCATCTAAATATTACCATTACTTTGCTTATTAATAATGTAAAATTTGCATGCAAAATTCAATCGAAATATCACAGAAATGAATTATTGATCGTTACATTACTGATTGTATTTTATCAATCTATTCTTTAATTATAATTAACAATTTTTATATTTTATCCAATATTTTCTATGAAAATTTTCAAGAATTTTTATTTCAAATTAATTCAAAAATACTCTATTCTGATTTCAATTTTTGCTTAGATAAATTTAATAAACAAAACTATTTGAAATGTAAATTTATCACATTTTTTATCGTTTTTTTTCTTTATCATTCTCTTTTCATTTTTTGAAAATTTGATATAATTTTTTTTTTTTTAAATAACAAAATTAGTAAAAAAACAAACAGCAAATAACAAAAATGGAAAAAACAAAAAGAAAAACCATTTAATGCAGCAGTTTTTGTTCGTGTTAGCATAAGACGTAAACCTTGTCGTATACTACCAGCTGGTCCAATACCACAATCATTTCGCCATTTCATCTGTAAATAATTAACTCTATTAAAATTTTAAAATTAAATTCTAAAAATTTTTTATTACAATTAATCGAAATGATTAAATATGATTTAAATTTTTCATTTAATTGTATCAATTTCTTATATTTTCTTCTCATTATCTGTCTATTTTTCTAGTTTATTACGGCAAATTTAACTAAACATATATATACCAAAGCAGATTCAAGTACTCCACGCATTTCGATTGATACAGCTAACGGAGCGATAGCTTGCTTAAAATATTCATCCACCGATTTAATACCGATCGATTTCACACCAGTAACGATCCGTGTATTTTTTCGTTTCACTGACATACCTCGTTTACACGGTTTCTAAAATATGAAAAGATCCTAATATCTATTACAATTTTGAAATTATAATACAGTATATTAATAATAATACTAATTTTTACATTTTCACTGACATGTATGAAAAGAGATTCTGATATATCTAAATATAAATGGGAATGATTTTGATATATTACGAAATTCTGAAATTGTAATATCATATAATTAATAACTAAAACTAAGCATAATATTAAAACAAAAAAAAAAAGCTACAAATTATAGTGAATTTCATCGCTACTCAAATAAAAAGTTTCAAAAAATTTTTAGATTTAGCGAATAAAAAATTTGAAGATTCTATGATGAAAAATAATTAATATATGTTAGTATTTATTTTGTAATCTTATAACAATTAAATAATTGATATCAACCATTTTTTATTTTGTATTTTTTGAAGCAAAAATTATTTGCAAATTTATTTCTAGCATAAATGTTCAATTCAAAGCATTTTCGTAATAACAAATTCATTTAGCTGTTTATTAATTTAATATGTGATATAAATTACAAAATTAGAAGTGATTTATTTGTATAATGATGGATCGATAGATAAAAAAGAAAAGATTTTTAAAATGGTAATTGAGGAATTTTAGTAAAATATTTACGCGATAACTGCCAAAATGCAATCAAACTTGACATATTACACTCGGCATATTACAAAAATATATGTATTTATTTAATTTATTCATCGTTTTGTATATCTTATTTTAATTTCATATAATGCTAGATAATAATTATTGGCAATATAAATTATTATGGAAATCTCATTCATCCAGAAATCTTAGTAAATGAACAAATTAATGAAATAAAATAAGCAGACAGATAAATTAAACTAATTGAATCAATTAACAAATAATTTATTATTTAAAATAATTTTGTCATTTTTAAAATTTTAACTATTCGTGGTATATTGCAACGATTATTTCTTATATTACGAAATTAATTAATAAATATTAATATAAAAAAATATGCACATTATTAATCCATAGATTTTTCGATTTTATCAAAATAATTATTAATCAAAATAATAATTATAACATTCCATAATTTAAAAAAGAAACGACTAAAATAAATGGGCAAAACTATTGGAAGAAAATGAGAGAAAACATTTTCATCGTTGAAACTAAATTATCAATGAATGCAATAATAAAACTTTGAAAAGATGAACTTGCTAAGTAATCCCCTTGAGATAATTTAAAATTTTTCAATCTTTTCAAAACTATTTTTTTTCTTCCTCTTTAATTTTAAGCAAATATTTCTTGCATTTATTGAAAAAAATTTAAAAAAAAATAATAACAAATTTAATCTTTCATACTTAATAGTTAATTCTAATTCAATGATTACAAAGAAATGTTTGTTTAATAAAATTAAAATTTATCAATATATCCAAACTGTCAAAAATCAAAATTCATCAATGCTTGCAATTTGCCTAAATTTAACTTTTTCCTATTAAAATATTCTTGTCAAAGTTTTTGTTGAAATTAATTATTATATTAATATGTATGGATGTGTTGCTTTAACTAATGATATAAGATTAAAAATAATAAGCTTACCAATCAAATTACCGCAATGGCTTAAAAATTAACTAAATAATTAGTTGAAAATTATGAAACATAGATAGATAAAAAAATATAATGTTTATGCATATTTATTTAATAAATTCTTGAGATTGAAAAACAACCAAAATTACCGTAATAACTCAAAAATTTGATAGCTAAAATTACTGTAATAATGAGTAAATTTAACCGAATAATTAATCAGAAATTTTGAAATACAAATGTTTTTATAGCATTTCAATACTCTAATTAATATATCAATGAAAAAAATTTATAAAATGATGAAATTGATAATTTGATATATAAAAATGTTGTCGTTTTTTTTTTTGCTAATTGATATTTTAGGATAAACTGAAAATTATTTCTGATTTTGAATAAACGTAATTACTGTTATTTTCTAATCAAGCATCATTAATACTATCATTGCAACTTCAATAGTATTCATATTTGTATAGCATGCAAAAGTTACTTTTGTTGTAAATTATGTTAGTAATAACTTTTTTGATATCTCATAAATTGCATATCATTAATTATCGTACAAATCTTGCAAATTGCATAACATTCAGTTTTTTTTTTTTTTGGCGATCTTAGAATTAAGTAAATATAAAATGTTACAAATGGAATTTAATAATAATTATAAATTGCATTTAATAATAATTATTATTAGTTTGATTAGTAACTTTATGACAATATCAACTTTATCGTAGGAACTTTTTATGCGACCAATTTAAACTATTAGCGTTAAAAATTGATTTCGCAAACTGCTAATGCCCTATTATACTTTTGAGACCATAGTGGTGAGTCTTGCTAGGTAATCGAATGGTTAAATGGTTGCCAAAACCGGATAACTCTGATACAATGTCGGGGCGCAAAATCATTTGCAGACGACTTGATTACTGATCAAGGTGTTGTAAGCAATAGAGCCAGCCTACATACTGTGATCTGTTGAGTATTTGATGAACAATAAGTTATGCTAATAATGAAAAAAAAAAAAATTATCCATCAACTTTTACATCAAAAATTTCCTAAAAAATAAAAAAAAAACGAAATAACAAAATAATCTTATATGCCATTCAAAACTTTTTTTCCACTTTTTTGTTTGCAAAGCACAAAATTTCACCTAAAAAAAAAAAGTTTGAATTTTTGACATTTTTGACATTACGAAATAGAAAAAAAAGAAAAAATAGGAAAATCGAAGAGAATATTTTTAGTTTTTTATTTGTTTGATTCAAAATTTTTCTTCCTACTACTTATACTTTTTTCCACATTCTTTTTACTCTTTATTAACAAAAAAATAAATAAATAAAAAAATCACATATTTATGACACATTATTTCGAACTAGTTTTCAGTAATAACATAAAATACTGCGACAATACTATCAAATATAATAATGATCATGGAACTCTATAATGATTATAGAATACTGGATAATTATAAAATATAATAATGATTATGTAGTATAATTTGGCATTGGAAAGTATAAGGATAATGATTATGAAGTATAAATATGTCTTCTAATTTGTAGCTTTAAAAACTTTTCAAACTAAGTGATAAGAAGGAAATATGGGCAAATGATCTTATTATCATAAATTTTTGATAATATTAGCTAATCTCTGAAAGTGTTATCAGTTGATATTAGCATATTAATTACATTAATATTTTCAATAGTATTATCAAGAATTGAAATGCTATAAGACTAAGCGATAAGATTTCATCTTGCAATATTGGCATTTTAATTTTTATTTGTTCTACCTCTTATGCATTTATACTGCAGGATACTGCAGGTACCATTAAATGCATTGATATTATCATCTGAATTTATCAATAAATCATAATATCAATGTTATATGTTTTAGATTGAATTAATTATTGCATAGCATATTATGTTCGAAAAATTTTTTTAATTTTACTTAATTAAAAATTTAAAATTATAAATTACTCCTCCTCCATATCGATTTGTTATTGCGACATGAACGAAAAGTGTACTATTTTCCAATATTTCGCCTTCATTATTCAATAAAGGTACATGACGATAGCCTGAAATCAAAAAAAAAAAAAAATAAGAAAAAATAGAAAAAGATTTTGATGCCTAAAATTTTTTTGATGCTTAAAATTTTATAACGATAAAATTTTGCTAAAGTTCTGCAAAAATGAACAAGGACAAAAAAATTGCAAACAAACGATTAACATAAATAAAATACCAAAAACTATTATTAATTGGTTAAAAATTTGTTAAGTTTATGAATTAATTTCAATTGAACAATCTTAGCTTTAATTTGTACAAAAATAATAATAAGAATAAGCCGATAAGTAAATAATTAGGAAAATTAATGTGATTACTTAGTAAAAAAAGGAATGATTTATCAGTTAAATAATATTTAAAAGTTGGAAGAGAAATGTAAAAAGAAGAAAAAAGAAACTTGCAAATATAATTAAGTTTCTGCATTTCGGCAAAATCAGCGCATAATTTTTTTTTTTTTGCTAAAATTGTCAGTAAATATATTCTTTCTTTTTCTTTCTTAAATTTAACTAAAATTCTTGTCAGAATAGAACGATAAAAAAATTGAAAGATTTCACAAATAGTTTGGATTAAATTTTGACAAAATAGAAAAAAAACAATCTTTGAAATATTTTTTTCAAAATAAAAGAGAATTTTTAGCAGAAAATTTCTTTTGTTTAGAAATTCTTGAAGAAATTTGTTTTATTTGTTTGAAATTTCATATATCAAAAAAGCTTTTAAGACTTTTAAGATATTTTTTTTTTTGGTATCCTAATAATATTAATTCTCATTCGATATTAATAATTACAAAAGATGAAAAATTGAATAAAAATCCAAAATTTTTCATTTATTTATTATTTTTCTTTTTAAATTTCGTCATAAAATTTAAGTGTTTATTTACCGTTTTTAAGCATTCGAAAGGTATAGTATATTGTCCAATGAAGTCATCATCGATGAAATCATCGTCGAGTACTAAAAATCTGATCAATGCCATTTCGGGTACCGTAATTTCAAATTGAAATGATTCATCAAATGATGGATTAGCACCTAAATTAATTTACCTTTTCTTTCGCATATATATATTAGTTCTAAAAGTTTAATCATTGCTAAAGTTTATTTATGATTTTTATTGAATGAACTTTATCAAAAATTCACTTCCAACTTTTGTTCAAAAAATTTCTATTCATTTACAAATGCTTATTAATTAAATTTTAAAATTAAAGAAGAAATATTTTATCAATCCTTCTCGTGTAACTTATTACCGTTTTTTACAGTTCTTGTTCTTTCTTCGGTACAATCCGTAGGACTTCCGAATATTTCGACTACCACATAAGGATCCGTCGAATTACCTTTTGCTGTTGATCCACGAGGTCGTGGTAATTGTTGTCCGGATAAAATTCGTAAATATAAAATCTGAAAATTTCTAGTAATTATCAAAAAAAAAAGTATAAACTAAACATAAAAATAAAATTATTATGACAATTATTTCTATTTCACCAATTTTACTTTTATTTCTAATTATTTCTATTTCACTAATTTATAACAATTATTTCTATTTCACTAATTTTACCTGATTTTCTCATATTCTCATTTATTTGTCTTATTGTTATTAAAAAAAAAAAAACATACAACACATAACAATGAAACAATAATTTTTTTATTTGTTTATTAATAATATCAGAAAAAAATTTTAAAATTATCAAAATTGAAGGAACAAAAAAAATATTTATGTTTTTGCTTAATTAATAAAATATCATTTTCAAAATATCTATTCAATTTATTTTTCTTTCAAAACTATAAAAATAAACTTGTGGCGGAATTGGTAACATATCACCAGGTGTATACAATTCTTCTTCACGCATCATCGATGGTTTTAAAACATAGCCACAACCACCATTTTCCGAAAATTTTCCTCGCTAAAACAATCATAGATATGCTGATTATTTTAAGCAATATTATTATTCCACTCATTAATTATCACTATATTATTTATGTATTGAATTTCAATTATTTTAAGTTTAATATTTATTATTATTATTGCTTATTAACAAATCTATATATTTTTCATATATATAACAAATAATTGCTCAGGAAATAATAATTTGACTAATTTAATACGATAAATGCAAACCTGTAAATCCATTATAAGTCCCATTGTTTGATAGTTTATTGAAACCATTTGAACACCATAATTCCAGAATTCTTGTGGATTCATATTTGATGAATCGAAGCTATGAAATCAAATACTCAATTTATTATTGCATTTTAATTTTTCCTTTTTTCGCAAAATTTAATTTAAATGAATATAAGTTCAAAAAAAAAATGATTGAAATTTTTATCATTTTAAGAAAACACGCAGATCAGTAGACTACAGCAATGAGTGTAGCACACACGGATGGATGCTCAGGCCCAGCGAAATATCGCAGGCTGCCTGATAGTAGACCGTGAAGTATTATGCATTATCACCTTATCAGGCTCATCTGGAGGGTGCGTATGTAAAAATAACAAAAATCAAGAGCTAATTTTGTGTTATTTTGCAGCATCCTAAACAGAGTTATTAGTATCAATGACGAATAAAATATTTCAATTAGTCATATACATTGTATCAAAATGATAATTTTAATTCATTAATAATCAATTCATTTTAAATCAAATTTTTTTCCTTCTTTTTCTGAATGAAATTACAAGAAAAATGATAATTGACCTCATGTTAAATGTAAAATGAAATATAACCTTTTATTTAGCATTAGCATATAAGATTATGAATTTACCGTGATGCATTTGGTGTTACAAGCATCATATAATCTTTTGCCGTTTGAGCAAATTCTGCCGGAGAATTTTGCATCATTTTAAGACAGTTCTGTTCGGATGATGATAAAAGATGACAATTTTTGTTAACTAAAGCAAATATTACTTATTTTATCAATACCAATGATAGGATATGTAAAAAAAAAAAAAAAGGAATACGAATAAGGCAAGAATAAAAATGTTGAAATATATATCCAACAAAATGTATAATAAATAATGTTCTGATCAGACAATAACAATATCAAATAGCAATAGGAAATACTGCTTATATCGTTGCGTACTGTAATCTACCGTGAAATCAACGCATACTCTAACCTATTGTAAAAATCACTAGGTGCTATAACGATGATGCTAATAATTTTTTTTTCCGATGGTCAATGCATACTGTAACTGATTGGATCAAGAATATGCTTCATACTGTAACTGATTGGATCAAGAATATGCTTCAATTTGCTATTTCTGTCTAATTTTTAATTAATTTCTAATAATCTTACATGAATCATTCGTAGCAAGTGGTATTTCTTTGATTACAATTGGAATTGCCCAAGGACACATTAAATCCGATAATTTATTGTGAATATGCTTCTTTTAATACTTTTCCATAATGGATAAATCGCTTCATCTATTTTTTCCTCAACATCCTCATTTCTCATTTTTACTTCATCGGTATCTTCTTCAGTATCTTCAATTCTTCCACCCTAAAAATTAGAAGTGAAATATGTAATCGAAAATTTACAACAAATTTTTGTTATCACCACATATCATCATTTTCTATTTGATTGTTGAAAGATAACGAAGCATATTTAAAACTTTGCTGTACAATAATCCTAATAAAAAGCCAAATTTTTATTTCTATTTAATTATACGAAGAAAAAAACTTATTTTTTTACTCTCCTAACTTTTTTATAATATTTTAAAATTTTTAAAAAATTCTATAAAATATTAATTGTACACAACATACAATAAGAATAATTTTCTTCTGAAAATCTTTTGGTGTTGGTCGTCGTGAACCTTTCGTCCAATTAATAGGATCATTATATGGCTGATATAATCTGTCTCCAAATGTATTTTGGAGCATATCAACAAGTATTATTTGCCATTCAGTATTTAAATATAATTCTAATCGTATAAATAATGGGTATCTAAAATATTACGCATTATTTTCAATTAAATATTCTAAGAATAGTTCAAATTTAGTCAAAAAAATAATGGAAAAAAATGCTTGGAAATTAAAGGAAAATAATTTTAACACAATTATAAAGTCTCGTATATAATTAAATATGAAATTAAACATAAAATCAAATATGAAATATATTAATTGACAATGAATATATTTCGTTAATTTGTTTTCTATTTGTCGTATGATTGAATTTTAAATTTGTTAAGTATGAAATATAATAATTGATGAATAAAAAAAATTTATCAATTTATTTTTTATTTATTCGTTAATCAATAATAAATTTGTTGAATTAAGCAATTTTAATTGAGCTGAAACTTTTGTTAACATCTTGAATAGATGCAAACTAATCATTTATTACAAACAGAGAAATTATTACGTTGTCGTATGAAAAGCCATTTCATTGATAACATTTAAGACAGTTGATAAGGTTAGTTTGGAAGAACCATAACGATTATGAACCATTAATTCATTTTCATCAGTACCTGCTACAGGTTCCCAAATATCTACTGTAATAATGCAAAATATATTAGCAGAGGAAAGTTTTATAAATTTTCTATTGTTTTTTTTTTGTATTACTATGAAAGTAACGATAAGGTAATGATATCAAATAATTAAATATTAGCAAATATTATTAAGGCATGAAAATGATGTATACAACGAATATTTTGTAATAAATAAATTTTTAAAATTAATATCTTAAATATTTGATATATTTAATTATTTGATGAAAAACTTTACTAAATATTAAGCATGTATTGATAAATTTTTAATTTGATTTTAATTATTTAATTGTTGCGATAATTTTTAATCAAATTTAATTTACAATCAAACAAACCTTCGATAAATCGACAATTACGACGTAATGCTGTAACATAACCTTTACAATTTGATGGTTCGTTAAATTGATCATCGATTAATGATGTATTATATGATGTTGCAATGAAATAATTGCTAAATGGTTGATTCATTTTTTGGCATACGGTACGATGAGCATTATCAAATAAGAAATTTTCATCATTGTAAAGATAATTGGTAAATCCTAAAAAAAAAAAAAAAAGCAAAAATTTGAATTCTTAAAAAAGAAAGAAAAAAGAAGTAAATGGGAAAGATTTGTTTTTTTCAAAAAATTTTTAAGCAAAAGCAGAAAAAAATAGATGAAACATAAATTAAATATTTTAAATGTAATAATTTAAAGTTTTCCAAACTATTACAAAATGTTCTCACTAAAAAAAAAAAAAAAAAAACTATTTAATCAGTTTTGGCATGGATTGAATTTGAGTAAATATTATATAATAAAGAAATATTTATTCTGATTTTGTTACAATGATTATTGAAGCATAATGTAATCATATATTTAATTGATATTGTTATGCAAAAGATTGCTTTTATCATAATTTTGATAAATTTAAGATAAATGTAATAATAATATTTATATGCTTAAATTTGATAATTTTACCATCAACAGTCATATGATTAAGCTCTCGTGCTTCTTTGCATGGCTCATATTGTTCGATAATTTCTGTACAATTTGTCATTGTTACGCCTAATAGCTAAAAAAAAAATATAATTTCATTTCAAATTTAAATTCCGATTTATTACTAATTCGAATTTTTACTTTTACTATCAGAGCTCATAGAAAGAAAAACAGTAATAAAGTTATAAATGAAATAGAAGAAATGGAAAACATAATGATAAATTAATCGATCTAATCTTAGAGACAAAAAAAAACGACGTTTTTTTCTATCAAAATTTAAAAAAATTTATAAGTAAAATAGGCATAAGAAATTAAAATTAAAATTTAACAAATTTGATCAAATCAATGAAATTTGAACTTATTTAAAAATTAGAAACAAAATAAAATAAAAATATGGCACAAACTGAACTCCTTGTTCGGTTTCAAGAAATACTTGAAGATCTTTGCAACTTAGATAATCTTTATTAGCATATCGAACCATTAAAAATATATTTCAGATCTTGTTGCAACATCCTATAAAATATTTGAATTCAATATTATATTTTTAATTCAAATGATTCAATATTTTACAACATTCTCTTTTCTCTTTATTTTAAAAATTAAAATGGCAGTCAATTTTTCTTTTCTTAATGTTAATTTCAAACAAAGCAAATAATATAAATTTATTTAAATAAAAAATAATAGAATGAAATTATTCTAAAATTTAAATTACAGTTCTTTTCATGAGAATAGAAAATAGTACTTCATTGAACAGTAATAGGTTGTACAGTAACCTTGTAAATTTCAACAAATTGTGAACGAGTTATTTTCCCACGTTGTGATTCATTCGGATTTAATATACTCGCTTCCTGAAAATGAAACTATTACTCTTAGTAATTATATCGATAAATATCATGCTTATCTTTTTTGATAAATTAAAATTAAATTTTTACGAAAAATTAACCTTAACTTCATGTTCAACTCGATTAAGTAATATTCGTGGATTAAGTTGTTTGATCAGTTCTATTGCTTTATTTTCCGATAAACAACCAGATTTCTCGATATCTGCTTCATCAAATACCGATCCTAGCCATCTAAATGTGTAAATTTATAGATACATATGCAGGCATTTATAATTATTCTATTTCCTAGTTTTATTTACTACTTTGCTATCATTTAATCTTCTAAAAAAATATTTTTTATACCATTAACCTTTCACGAAGTGTCGAAAGTTGTTGTGAACCTGATGGTTCGGATTCGCAAATACCTGCAAATAAATAAAAATGATAGAAAATTGCTTGTATTTTTAACTTTCTTTTAAACTTAAAATTTTCTTATTTCATTATTAAAAATTTCTTCTAACTTTCAATTAATTGTAAATGAATTAAATTTTAATAATGGATAAGTTTAATAATTAAAATTGAATAAACATATTATTAATTAAACTTCACATTAGCAGCATATTAGAATTTCGTAATATAAACTTCGATATTTCCTATTTTTTTGTAATTTAAAAAAAAAAACTCGTAAGATCGTAAAAATTTTTAGCTCTAAAAATTTTTATGCTAAAAAGATGAAGAAAATTCAAATTACTGTATGAAAAAATGGAAAGAATATACAAGAAAAAGAACGAATATTACTTAGAATTTTCAATTTCTTTTCCCGCAAATTATATTTTTCCAATTTATTAAAATGATATTTGTGCATAACTAATTTATTAATTTTTTCTTGAACTTTTTGGTTTTATTGTTGTAAGAAAAAAGATTCTGAAAAAAATTTGAATAACTGATATATGTTCATATCTGTTTAGTCATATTTACTTAATTTGATGATTAATTCCATTTTTGCCTCTTTTTCTTTTTCAATCATTAGATATAAATTTTGCTTTACTTTTTTTTTTTATTCTAATTATAATTTTTTTCTCCAAATATAACTAATTTATTTATTTTGTAGTACTTGAAATTTTGATAAACTGCTTCAAAAAATTTTCCAATATTTCCTTCATTTCTTTAGTTCAAATTTTTATCATTTTCTCATCCACTTTTCTATTTTGTCATTTTATTTTAATATTCTCAAATTAACTTCGCCATTATTTTTTACAATTAATATACCAGCATTATTAGAAATAAGTGACATTAATCCGGTGATCCAAATTTTAGCAATTTCCGGTGTTTTAGCTATCAAATCTAAACATTCGTAATCATCACCATGAATTATCGAAAAGCGCATTCTTCCTGTAAAGTAAGAGAAATTTTCAATTTTCATTTTTTTACATCGTTTTTTAGGTAATAAAATAAAATAAAGTAAAAATATATTTCTTAGCTAATTTTCAAAAATTAAAATTCTCGAAAATTGCTCAGCAATTTTTGCTACAATTAAAAATCAATTAAAGAAAAAATTCTTAAAACATATGCAACAGCTTGAATAATTTTAATATATATGAATTTTTCTTTTTTTTGAAATCTTTGTTGTATTCAAAATAAAAATAAAAAAATTTACGCGAGCGATTTTTAAAAATAAATAAGGAAAAGACAAATGTCAATTAAAAGATTTTTTTTTAAAGGAAATGATTATGTCATTTGTAGGTAACGGAAATGTTGATAAATTTATCGCTATCAGAATTGTTTTTATAAAAATTATGGATATTATTAAAATTTGCTTATTATTAAAAATTAAAAATTTTATTCACTATCAATTGTATGACAGTGCTGGATTGATACGATATGAATAACGCTACTGTATTACCGTACACGATAACCTGGAATAATATGGTACCCAATAATACGGTAAAAACTATCGTATCCAACCTGTAAATCATTTGCATAAGTTTCTATTGCACGATGTAATTCGGTATTTCTTCCAATGCGTACTTCTTTAATACTTTCAATAGCTACTGAAATTAAAAAACAATAATATGCTATAGTTTTCTGTTTGGAAATTTGTGATATTTTGATGATTAATCCAATATTTCTAAATTACAAAATATTTTATCAATTATGAATTTTTCAAATTATTCAATACTTTATGACTATTCTCTAAATTGATTATCAATTTAATTGCTTATTTAATCGTTACAAAAATAAACAGATTGTTAAACATAAGCTGATAGTAAATCATCAAAATGTATGATCAAATACTGATTTTTGATTAGATTAATTTCAAATACTTATTGTCATTGAAAGAAAAAAGCAAAAAGTACGAACTTTTAGCTTTGTTAGGTTTTTTATTCGTAGGTGTCCAATGTATATGTGATAAATTTGAATCTAAAATAAACGTTCGACGAAATTGACGAATATTCGTACGTAATTTGATAAATTCTGTAGCATTTTGCATCATTTGTATACAATCTGATACTGAAATTATTTTGATGAGATTTTTTTGAAAATTATTTTTTAATTCGTTTTTGTTAATTTGCAATCCGTATCATATTCATAAATTAGCAATTGAATTGAATTAGAATAAATGGCTCAACTATAATGAATGCCGAATATTCAGATACGGTATACAATTATTCAAAAAAAAAACTGTTTCATCTGGCACATGATTCAATTGCTGATGATGAAAGATGCAAAGATGTAATAGTGAGATATTTCGGATGCTCAAGTATACTGTATGCCGAATATCTTCCGGATACGGTTAATATATTTTTTTTTTTAAAAAAAAGAGTTGTATCTAGAATATGATTAAATCGCTAGGAAACGTGATCTAGCGAAATATCTCGATAATAATAATGTGAATTTTACTATTTCTATTCATTATTATTGATTTTTTCCCAAAAATTATCTTATTATGAATATACGAATATTAATATATATCAGTTAATTTAAATATATATAAGTATAACTTTGAATATTTTTAAAATAAATTATGAAAACTTTGTCATGGTTGTTTTAGTTAATAAAAATTTCCTTCCACAATAATCCGATTGAATAGTACTAAAATGTCAAATAATTACTGTAGCAGATAATTTTTGCATGGAGAAGAAAAAAATATACTGAAATTACCTTATTTTTTGTCTTTGATAACTTTTTTAGAATTTACTACTACTACTACTACTACTACTACTACATTATTTCAGGTAGTAGCTCATTAGAGCTAATTAATCTTTCATTAATTAATTTTTTCGAAAAGAAATTTTTTCATTTTTTGTAACAATATTTTCTTACCATTGCATACTTTTTTATCACGTCGTTGTGTAATAAAACTGACAAATTTAGCATTCGATGAACGACTGCGATTTTCGCGTTTTGCTAACGAACTACGCAACGGTGATGCTTTTCTGAAAATAAGAAATAAGCATGAGAAATTTAAATTATTTAAAAAATACACAAAATTTACGGGTATAGAAGTTTTCCTGTTTAATGCAATTATTGTATTCGCATGATAAGTTAATTTATTTGTTAAATTTTTATTTATTTATTTATTTTCTTAATGTTTATTCTAAAAATTGTATCTTTGGAAATTAATTTCTTTTTTAGAATAAATTTTTTTCTCCTAAATTTCTCATACGAAAATATCGAAGCGTAAAACTATTTCATAAAAAATTTTCTGTAAAAATTTTTTTCGATGCAATGGTTGTATTTATTGAATAATCTAATTTTATTTATTTGATTCATTTTTTCTACTCACTTTTTTTTTCAATGCTTATTTTGAAATTAAATTTTTTAAAATTATTTTTAAAAAAAAATCTTTTTTTCTCCTAAATTTCTAATGGATCAAGAATACAAGATGTCTTTTTTTTTTTAATTTCCTTATATATAACTAAATAAAAAAATATCATTATCATATCACATAATTTGATGTCTTTTTTTTTAATTTCCTTATATATAACTAAATAAAAAAATATCATTATCATATCACATAACTTGAAACTTCTTTTTTTTCCTAACATAACAATGGCTTCGTTCATATGTTCTACGAATTTTTCCATGCATTGCTAAAGTTTCTATCGTTTATCGAAATTCTTCGATAATGTTTCATGCAACCTTCAATGCAACTTTTTTTATCACTCGCATACGAATGTGTTAAATAAGCTGCAAAATTGTTCAGATAACTTTTATCTGTTGGTGAAATTTATCATATACGCCATATCGTTTTTTAAAGTTTTTTTTACTGATATTTATTGCGAAATTCTGATAAATTCATGATGTGTTTTTGAAATTTAATTTTTGAAAAAATGTGGAAAATTCTCATATTAGCGAAAAAATAATGGAAGGAAAAAAATGATAAGAAGAGAAAATAATGGAAACAAGATTTTATGTAAAAGAAAATACTAACGAATTTTATATTTATTTATTCGTTATTTGTCAATAATTAAAAATAATAGCAATTATAAATTTTAGATCTTCTAGTATTTGAGTATTTGTATGAGATTTTTTCTCTCTTATTTATTGGTATGATATTTTCAGTATTTGAGTATTTGTATAAGATCTTTTTCTCTCCCATTTATTGGTATGATATTCCAGTATTTGAGTATTTGAGTATTTATAAAAAATTTTTTCTCTCTTATTTATTGCTATGATATTTTCAGTATTTGAGTATTTGTAGAAAATTTTTTTCTCTCTTTTATTTATTATTTATTTGTTATTATTAAAAATAATCGCAATTATAAATTTTATTTTAGTATTAAAGTATTTTCATTATTTTTTAGTATTTAAGTAATCCTATATGTTTTTCTCTCCTCTCTCTTCATTTCTCACAAATCTTTTCAATAACAAATTAATTATGGTAAAAATTTTTTTTAAATTTTAACTTTTTCAAAAAAATTTTAAACTTAATTTTTACCTTGAAAAATGTGTTTTGATCTGTTCATTGATCGATTCTGTATTATTGGTCTCGCTTCGATTGCTCACACTTGTATCACGTTCTGCTTCCATATCACTGAATATTTTGTAATTTTTTTGGCTTAAATTCAATTATCGTTAGAGCATTATGATTTATCAGTATACTGTAAAGCAATTATTAAGACATTTATTAGATATAAAAATATTAATTCATAATCATAAATTAATATAAATTAAATTCGACACAAACGCTATCGTAATTTATAGATTGTAGTAGCATCAGCTTTAATCTATAAAATATTACAAGATAATATATATGTATCGGAAATGATAATAATAGCATTAAATATTGAGTACCAAGGATTCAGCGAATAATTATTAATTATATATGTAAGTTTATTAGATGAATCCCTGTCAATTGTGATCTTATTGGATCATAAAATATCAATTATATTATTTGTTTACAATTCTGATTGAAATTTTAATTCTTGTTAAAAGAAAACTGAATTGGAATGCCTAAATATGAAATTGAAAATCAATTCTAAAATTAATATATTCGATATAGCTTAGTTTGATTATTAGTAATAATAAAAAAATAATAATAACGATAAAAATGATTAGACATAAATTTAAGAGACTTAATTTAATTTGTAATATAAGCAAACTGCCTGGAAAAAACACATTAAAAAATTTTAACAAAATTTCAAGATTGGAATATAAAATTTAGCAATTCAAATGATTTGATATTATTGTTGATAATTTTGATAAATTTCGAAATTTTACTAAAAACTTTTTAAATTTGAAATGAAATGGTTAATTTAAATAAAACAAAAATTTTTTCCAAATAGAAAAAGTTAAAATTCAAAAAAATTCGAAACAGTCGATTTAAAACAATGATTAAAAAAAAGTATACCAGTTATGATAATGATAAGAAATGGGATATGAAAGAGTTGATATTATTATTATTGGTATTTCTTGGCCTATGTGAAATTGCTGACAGTAAAAAAGTGGAAAATAAAAGTATTTGGGAAAAAAGTTATCAATTTTTATTCGAAAATATAAGATAAAAACTTTTGCTTAATTTTGTTTAATTTTATTTCCGCCTAATTAATTTATTGAACTTTGATAATTTTTTCCTATTCCATTCATTTCATCCATTTTCTTGCTTTGATTAATTTTTAAGTTATTTTTTTCAAAATCATTTTCTTCCATTGAATGAATAAATAATTGATTCATATCTTAGTTTTTTGTTGGATAATATTTCAATTTTGTCACATAAATTATATTTGAAATTCTGTTCTACGATCAAATTCTAAATTTATTTTTGTTTTTTATCAAATTTTAATTTGAAACGATTAAGATTAGATGTATTGAAATTTTTAAATGTTAAATTATAAAATTTTCCTATTTTTCAATTTTTACTCCAATAAAATTTCGTTTTTTTTTAAAAAAATTTTATTAAAAGATTCTATTTTCTAGCAGTAAAAGATACGATACTTAAAAAAGGAACGATATAGTATTTTAGTGATACATGTTACTTTTTTAAATAATTTTCTAATGATTTGAAAGGACTTAATTTATTCTTAATTAAATTCATTTCAAACTTATTAAAAAAACAAATAAATTGACCTGAAAGAATTTAATTTGTTAATTAATTAAATTCATTTCAAATTTATTGAAAAATAATTGAATTGACTTGAAAGAATTTAATTTATTAATTAATTAAATTCATTTCAAATAGAGAAAGAAAGGCGTTATTATTAACTTTAACGAATTTAATTTTCTTCTTAATTAAATTCATTTAAAGAATTTATTCAAAAGAAAAAAATTAATTAATTAAAACAAAAAAAAAGACGAAATAAAAAATCGAAAGTTTCTTCGTTTTCCTTAAATTAATCAAATAATAATCGAATAATTTTCAACAATTTATAAGTTCAAAAATTATTCAAATGCTTATCCTTAAAATTTAATCAGAAAATTTTATTCAAATGCTTATCCTTAAAATTTAATCAAAAAAATTTATAAGTTCAAAAATCATTCAAATGCTTATCCTTAAAATTTAATCAGAAAAAAGAAAGAAAGAAAGAGGGAAAATGAATGAATAAAAAGTGAATTGTTTTAAAGTGAAATGAAAGGAAAGGAAACGAATTGAAACTTTATTTTTAAAAAAAAAAAAAAAAAACTATTATATTCTTTTACTATGCTATTTCCGATATTTATTGTTTCAAAAATTTTTACATTATTTCCTTTCTCGACGATTCTTTACAATTTCTTTCGTTTAACTCTTTGCCTCATTTTTATCCATTATCTTTCAATTTCCTTTAAAATTATCATAATTATTTCGTTTTTTTTTTTTTCAACTTATCAAATAATTTCATTTTTCCCTTTTAACAAATAAACTGTTAATATACAATGAAGGAAAAATGTTGTTTTCTTATTTGAAGCATTAAATATCATTCTCTTGAAGCTCTTAAAAATATTACATCGTTTTGATTACTTCAACCTAAATGTGAGAGAAATGGAAAAAAACAAAAAAAAAGAAAAAAGATTTGAAATGAGAGATTTTCAATTTTTAAACTAACTTCCTTTTGCGTTTGATATATACCAAAAATAAAAAAAAATTAAAAAACTTTTATCTCTTAATATAATATGTGAAGAGAGAGAAAAAATTATTTTTCCAAACTATTCAAATTAAATTATCAATTGTTCTGTTTGGTTTTTTTTTTTGTTTTTATCATAATAAATAGTTAGCCTTTTTTTTTTTGACAACAATTATTCAATCTATTTTTCTTTTGTCGTCTAATTAAATGATTTATGAATTTTGAAATTTCAAAATAATATATGAAAAAAAAAAGGAAAAACATTTTTCAAAATTAATGATTATTTGTTTTGTTTGTTTTTTTTTTTACTTTTTATTTTTATATAATTTGTATTGAGAAACAATTGCTCATAAATAAATGTACTAATATGACATAGAGCTTGGTACTAATTTAAAAATTTGCTAATTCAAGAATTTAATTAGTAGATAATATTTCGTAATTTAGAACTGTTATCCGAAATATTTTTATCAATTTTTTTCATCAATTTTTGTATTTTTTTTTGTTTAAATTTTGTTTTATTTTTTTATTTTTCTTATCGTTTTTTTTTTTGGTTAAATATATTAAAATTTATAAATAATTGATAAAAATTGTAGTTAGATATTTAAAAATTACGAAATACTATCGTTGAATTTTTTTATTAGCATACCTTTTTTTTTTTTTTCAATAAATTGATTGCATTGATAAGGAAGAAAAGATAAGAAATATATTTTAGAATAATAATAATTATTCCAAAATTATTCATGTCACAAATGCATTTAGAATTAAATATATCCATGACCAAAGAATTTGCAAACATGAAAGGGTAATTATTTCTCTTAGTTCTTGCTTGTTAAAATGATTTCTCAAACTTTGCATATTTTTACAAAATGATTTCAGGCGCTTTTGGAAGGGCTACCTAAAAACTGCATGGTGAATTGGCAGTACATTTACATATGGTTGGTTACTTTGCAACATGTTGAATTACTTCAGGTGACCAGAAATCTACTACATTCAGGAAAAAAAAAGAAAATAAATTTATCGAAAGTTACTATGAGTTTCTTTTAGAAACTTGTCTGCCATAATTTAATCCACTGGTGATAATTTTGATGATATATTAGTAACATTACTAAAATATTTCCATTTAGGACTGTAAACAGCTATAAGTCGATATTTTTCAATTCATACTTTTTTAATTGCTACCTAAATCCAACTACACAATGGATTGAAATGTACGCTAAAAAAAGCATGTCACATTTACCGGAAGCATTTAATTAATTAACAGTACTGAATTAACTAATGGATACTTTATCAGTATTGAAGTAGAAAACTTACCGAAAGTTTATCTAGCAGATAAAATATGCCGAAAGAAATAATTACACATATGAGATAAACAATATCAATGTACTGAAATAATCAATATCAATATACTTAAATATTGGTTTGAGAAAAATTTCTTAAAATTTTATATTTCAATTTTTTTTTACACAAATTATCAAATCAGAAATTTCTTTTTTTTTCTTTGTAAAAATATAAAAAATTTGTTAAAAAAAAGGCAAAAAATTTTATTACAAAATTTGAGATTACAATGAAAATAAATTATATTTTATCGTATCAAATTTGATTTTCATCAAATAAATGAAAGAAAAAAAAGCAAAAAAAGGAATGAATGAATTGGAAAAAACAAAATTCATTTTTAATTAATAATAATAATATACATTGACATCTGTACTTTTCATTTTATTTATCAAATAAAACATTTGATTAACATTTTCTCTTTTATTTTTTTGTTTTTTGTAACTTTATGAAAAAAAAAAGGACTGAAACATTTATTAAATTGTTTTTTTTCCTTTTATTCAATAATAAAAAACATATGAAAAAAAAATTTAATTTAAAATAAAAATTTTTATGTTTTATGGCTAATTTTTGATAATCAAATAAACTCAGTCTTTTTTAATTCGTATAATTTTAATACAAATTTATATTTCAGTATTATTTGTATATACATATATTTCAATAGCATTTATTATGATTAAATATTAATATAAATTCACATTTAAACTTTTCGTGTTTATTATACTAGCAAAAATGATAATATATCAATTTATATTATGAATATCGTGAAAATTTTAATTGAAAACTATATTAGTTCTATTAAAAATTAAATATATAATTATTCTTTATGAATTATAATTTAGTATTAAAATTTTGTACTTTTATGAAATTAATATTATGCATATTTTAATATAATTTTTAGGCAAACTTTAAAAATTGATATATAACTTCGTTTCTTTTAGAGCAAAATATAAATTGATTACAAATATATATATATACATAAGAAATGAAATAAATAATATAAAAAATGCTAAATAATTTTTTAAAGAAAAATATAAATTGTTTATACAAATAAATAATACTAAACAAATAAATAATAGTCAAAGAAAAATGTAAATAAACTGATTATACAACTAAATAATACTAAAGAAATGAATAATACTATAGGAAATAAATAATACTAAAGAGAATATAATACTTAATGGAAAATTTAAGAAAATCATCGATAAAAATGATGAATGAATAATAAATAACAATTAACAGGCCAAGCAAAATATGGGCCAAATAATAATACACAATAATGTTGATTGTTATTATAATATAGCTGAATAAAGAATGATGAATGAAGAATATTATTGAATTGAAAAATTTGCGAAATATTCAACTTGAAAAGATCAATCTATCTAGTTAATCATTTTCAACGCATCAATAATTTTTCATATAGTTCAATCGTAAATTAAATGTAAATTTTAGATTTAAATTATAATTTCTATTTTAAATATCAATTTAACTTATCGAGTATAAAATTAAATATTAAATAAATGACTTATTCAATTTCCTAAATATGCAATAAAAATTTTGCAACCAAAATTAGACATAAATTGAATTTTGCTTTTAATATCACAAAAAAAAATTCAATTTTTTTCCAAAGAAATGCATTAATTTTTAAATTGGAAAAACTTTTAATAAAAATGAAAAAATTCTTAATTTTTTCAAGGCATTGAAATAAAATGAAAATTAACTCATAAATAATTGTATCAATTTATTCATTGTTATTATTATTATTGCTATTATTGTTACCATTGCTATTATTATTATCATCATTATTATTACTATTAATGTAAAATAAAAATAAAGATGAATTAAAAATAATTGTATCAGTTTGTTCATTATTATTATTGTTATTACTATTGCTATTATTATTATCATCATTGTTATTACTATCAATGTAAAATAAAAATAAAGATGAATTAAAATCAGTTTGTTCATTATTATTATTGTTATTACTATTGCTATTATTATTATTATCATCATTATTGTTACTATCAACGTGAAATATAAAGATGAATTAAAAATAATTGTATCAGTTTATTCATTGTTATTATTGTTATTACTATTGCTATTATTATTATTATCATCATTATTATTACTATCAATGTAAAATAAAAATAAAGATGAATTAAAAATAATTGTATCAGTTTGTTCAGCATTATTATTGTTATTACTATTGCTATTATTATTATTATCATCATTGTTATTACTATCATTGTAAAATAAAAGTAAAGACGAATTAAAATTATTTGGGAAATAAAATTTTTCAAATATTTTGCAATCCATTTATTCGTTAAATATTTATGTAAATAATCATTTATATTGATTTAATTTATCATATATTTCGTAAAATTTAACGCATAATTTCATCAAATTAAAAAACCTTTATTCTAACTTTCTTTTTTAAACTTTGATTAAAACTACGAATGTTAGCAAAATTTATTCATAACGTTTTAGGAAATTGTTAATACTTTTGCGTCAACGATTTTTTTCTTACCCTTTTTTCTTTTTTTTTTTTTTTAATATGACAATATTTCTCGAAGTTTATTTCGAAAAATTTAAATTTCAAATATTGATTATAATTTCCATATGTTACAAATGTCATCATTTTCACAAGCAGCAGCAATATGTATATTTTAAAATTTTTTCTTGTTAAGACAAATTAAAAATGAATTAATTATCTTTAATATTCTTATGCTAATAAAAGTAGAAGAGAAAGTTAAGAGGAGAAAATTAGCAGATAATTAATTAATTTAATTAATTGAGAAAGAATTATTGATAGAAATAATTTGTACAAATATAATAAATTAAAAAATTACCGGATTAATTAAAATCAATAACTGATAAGCAATATTGTTGATAAACAATTAATTACATATTTTAATTAATTATCCATCATAATCAATCAATTAATATTGCTATTATTATTATAATTCATTAATATTATTATTTTAATTGCAGCAAGTTCTTAGTTTATATCATCCATCATTCTTGTTCGAACAATAAACAATAATCCAAAATGCCTGAGCAGTGAATTATGATCTAAAATACGTGAACAATAAACAATAATCCAAAATGCCTAAACAATAAGCAATGATGGAAAATTTAATGAAAAACAAATAAAAAATAAAATTGAAAAATAAAAAAAAATTTAAACAAAAATAAAAATTAAAAAATATCAGAAAAATATTAAAATAAATAAAAAAATGAATAAATTTAAAAAAAAAAAGACGAAAAACAAAAAGATGCAATAATTCATTTTAAGCTTATAAATAAAGGTCATTGGAAAGGTCATGAAGTGAAAACTTTTGATTAGCTATAAAAGAAATTTCCTAAACAAATTATGCCACTTTCTCCATTACGTGTATCCTGCTATTGCGAATGATTGAAGTAAAAAGAATTGACGTCTTTTCTTCTTTTTTTTTTTTTACCTTAGCTTACCTTTCTCGATTATATCTCTTTCGAGAGGCAATTTTCTGGAAAAATATAATTATTCATGAAAATATTTTATGGATATATTTTGCAAGCCAGCATATTAATATAATAAATAATTTGCTACTTCCTTTAATCACATTTCGTTATTATTGATCAATTCGAGAAGGAGCGAAAAATGTTGAAATGATAAAATTAAATTTTTGATTAGATTGATAATAAATAAATTTTCAGCTGATTTATAAAAACATCTCCGAACTATTTTTAATTTTTAATTTTATTTCAATCGTTCAATGAACGAAATTATTTTACAAAATGCAACAACAAAAAAAAGAGATCTAATCGAGAAAAAGTTTATAAAAAAAGTATGAAGAAATATATATACTTAAAAATTTATGATCATATCATTTGAAATTTTAAATTTTGATTGATTGAAAAAAAGCAAACATATTTTCGGTGCAATCAAAAATTATAATTAAAAAAAAAGTATCAAAACTTTTCCAAAAATATTTAAAAAATCTGATCGTAGAAATTAGTAAAAGTGAAGTATAAAATAGAAAATGATAAGAAATAAATGTAAAAAAATTGAAGAAAAATTATTATTTTTCTTTTTATCTATTAATATTTAATTTATATGATATTATTTAAATTATATCAATTATTGTATTTTTCATGATGAATGTCTTCGTGTATCAAATAAAAATATGCAAATTTAGTTTGATAAGAAAAATTAACATATCAATTGATTTTTTTAACGCTAGCATAATCGCATAGTATAAATATTAAAATATTAGCATATTAAACAATCTTTGATTATTTAAATTTTTTAATAAAATTTTATAAAAAATTTTTGAATCAGATTAATGCTAATAATTTATTCATATAATTCAATTATTTGTTTACAAATAATTTTTTTATTTATTGTTAAAGTTTGATTAAGATTATCATTTCTTTTACGGCATAATTTGTATGCAATTTGCAATTGATAATAAATAATCATTTTTTTTCTCTTCTATTTTAATTTTGAAGTAAATGTTTTAATTATACTTATTAGCTTATTTATTTGCATATAAATTGAATTGTTTACATGCATTGGATTGTTTACATATGTTATTTACATGCATTACATTGTTTACATATGTTCATTTACGCCAAAAAATATCCTGACTTTTTTACTGAACTTTGTTATTGAACCTACAGATTAAAAACAAGTTCTAAGTTAGAAATACCCTT
Source organism: Dirofilaria immitis (assembly GCA_024305405.1). Lineage (NCBI taxonomy): Eukaryota > Metazoa > Nematoda > Chromadorea > Rhabditida > Onchocercidae > Dirofilaria > Dirofilaria immitis. The sequence continues at coordinate 1,513,370 of JAKNDB010000068.1, forward strand.
ATTACCAAGATGATGAATCTGTCAAGCGGAATTTGTCAAGTAGTTTTTTTTTTTTTTTTAAAAAGAATCCCTTTCTATCAAATCTTGATTCTATACCCGTTTGTCTTCATTCTATATCCCTTGGCAATAATGGGCCATCAATGATTTTGATTCTATTGTTAAAAATTTGAGTATTTAAACTATTTCTCAACAAAGAGCTGTTACTCATACAATGAATCTATCATTTGAAAAATTTCATTCAAAATTTTTTTCGAATTATGAAAACATTGACATATGACAAGAATGTGTATTTTATCATAAACGTATTATTACTTATTTAAAAATAAATAAATTTTCATAATTAAATAATTAAAATACAATCGTTCGAACGAAAAAAAGAAAACTGATTTAATTATTAATTTTTTCGTAAAAAAAAGAGCAAAATTTCTTTTAAAGTTTAATGAAAAAATTTTTTTTAAATATTTTTATTTAAAATCTTTGCAAAAAGAGAAATGACAAAAAAATGAAAAAAAAGAGTGACATATAGTAATTGAAAGTTTTTAATAATTCGTTATTTTTGCAAATTTCAAATTAGATATGAGAAAAGAAAAAACAAAATTAAATTAAATAATTTTATCTACGAATTAGAGCTATTACTATTATCTAAATTAAATAAGTTGAAATATTATAAAATTCATAAAAATATTTATTCAAAAATTACAATAATTTAGTAAAAAAAAATAATTTTTTCTTTTTAAGAAAAATGAAACATATTTATTACTTTTTTTATTCGTTTTTCTTCTTTTTTTTTTTTTCATCATGAAATACTTTTAAATTGATTTGTTACATTGAAATATTTTTTTTTAATTTGTTCATTTTCTTATCATTTTTATAAATACCATTCTCTCCCCTCTCCTTCTCTCTCTTTCATTCTCTTTTTTGGTTACATTTACCATCCAATGATTAGTTTAAATAGTTAATACTGTAATTATAGGCAATTATAAAAGCAATAGTACGATTACAGTAATACAATTTGTGCCTTTTTGGATACATTTATTATTCAATAATTAATTTGAATAGTAACATTGTGATTGCAGATATGTTATGAAAACAGTAGCATTTGATTACAGTATTACCATTTACCCCATTTTTGGCACATTTATTTTTCAGTGATTGGTTTAGATGGTAATAATATATATGGTGTTACGACAGTATTTTTTTAAGTGTGACCAAAATGTAATCAAATACATTTTCACAGTAATTCTACTTCCATATTTTTTACAATTTCTAGTCTAAATAATCAAACTATGCTTGAAAACAATATATATCTTATATAAAAATTTTTATTAATAATAAATTATTGCATTATCTAGCTAAAATCTTTTCTTATAGGAGAATTGAAATACAATAATCATAAGCTGTTAAATAATGTCATACGGTTTACAGTATGTCCGAATGATAACAAGCGTGTATGAATTAATTATTAATTCTACTACAGGCGTATCATTTAATGCAAATGAATATGTCATGAGATGCAGTAGCTATATACAATATGAAATGAAGCAACATACAGTATACAAATGAGATCTGTATACATTATGAAATAGGATAGTATACGGTATAAAGTGTAGAACAGTATGGTGAAATGAAATGAAATAATATGCTCTAAGGAATTGCTAATTTTCTTGAAAGAAATAGTGCTTTAAAAAAAAAAGTTTTATGAAAATCGAATTTTTATTTTCAATAGAATATGAAAATAAAATTTTGGATAATACATTTTGAGATAAAAATAAATAATGAAAGATAAAGAAAATAAAAACATAGAATAGTCAAACCGTTCGATGTATCTAGAGTAGATATTACTGTAAAAAAAATATTACTATTGATGAAAATTTTGAATCGATAATACTAATTTCAAACGAAAGATAAGAAAGTAACATTAATAATCGGTCATAGTTGTTGCATAATCCAGGAATATAAATTAACATTTCTCTTTTTTTCTCTCTCTCTCTCTTTTTCTTGCTTTTTAATCGTTGTAGCAAATCAATAAATAAAAAAATTTAATTAAAAAATAAAAAAGTAAGCAAATAATAAAAATTAATGGGAAAATATCACATGCTGAAAAAAAAATGTATCAAAAAATATTGGAAATTAAAAAGCAATTTTTTATTACAAGGTAGGATTGAGTAAAAATTACATGATGAAATACATGATATAAATGATTTGATAAAACATATTGAAACTTGATGAGGATAAATGACATAATATCTTTAGGACTACAGATATGATATCAACATTGTGATGGTGTATGAAATCGATTATCGAGTAGTGCAAAATACGTATTAATTTAAGCCATAGCTTAAACTATCGATAAGAATAAATGATGCAAATATCATTGCAATTCATGGTTGAGATATCAACATCAAATGATAAAGGAAATCGATTACAAGATAGCAAATAAAGCATTCAATAGAAATTGGAAATTTTAATCTTAATAGAATTAAATTGTCTTGAAATAAATGAAATTATAAAAAAGCGAGGAAAAAGAAATTCCAAAATAACAAAATTTTAAAATAAATTTTAATACATAAAAAAATTAGACAGAATAATTAAACTGATATTACAACGTATGATTTATTATATATTTAATAATTATAATCGAATATACAAATAAAATTTAAATAATAATAAAAATTATTTTTAATATAATTCTTTCCTACATAGATATATATATTTCTTTCATAGCGAAGGAAATAGATTTTATCCTAAAATAATGCAATTCCTTTTTTTTAAAAAAAAAACTTTTTGGATTCATCTCGAGATTTGTCCAAAAAAAAAAAGAAATCGAAATGCGCCCACAATATAATTCGTAAAAAATAAAAATGAAATCATAAATCATTTTTGCATTAAAAATTTGAATACTTAATTGAGATATAACTGAAATGGATAATTTTATAATATATGATTAAAATTTGACATCATTTTGAAAATGTAGACGTTAAAATTTAAAATAGCGAAATATTTAATCAATGAGAATAAGTATCATTTGAAATTGCTTTAATAAGAAATAAATTTAAATAAAAATTTTTTTGATTTTCAGAAGTATAATTTTGTTCTCAAATGACGAATGATTAAATTAGATTGTTTTTTTAAATTATTCAATCAAATATTATAATTTTTGAAATTGAAATAATTAAAAAAATTATTTGTCAAATTTTTCAAAATTCGAAATTTACTAAGAAATAGAAAAATTATAGCAAAAACGAAATAAAAGAAAATTAAAAATTTAAAAATTTTTAATCAAAATTTGGAAACATCGATAATTTCATAAAATTTTGAATCATTTTTAGCTTTCAGCATTCTACTAATTCAGCATCTAAATATCGTTTGATAATTTTGAGAGAGTTAAATATTTAATAAAACATGATTGCATTCTTATCACTTGAGTGAAAATTAGAAAAAAATGATGCGTTTAATGATAAATTTGCAATGTGATTAAAATAATTAACAAAAGAATAATTGCATCTTTATCACTTATAAAATATGTGATAAAATTATTTGATTTAAAAAATAAAAATTTACTGCAGAAAAAGTTCTAAATGAAAATTCACAATATGTCAAAATAAACCATGTTTCATAAAAAAATCAATTGCATTTTTCTTATCAACTGTATCATTTGATATTGCATTCTTATCAATTATAATATTTCATATCAAATTGTCTGATTACAATAAGAGAAAAAAATTTGTAAAATGTAAATATTTACAAATAAATATTGAATGTTCGAAAAAACAAAAAAAAATTGGAAATGAAAAGAATGAAAAGTTTGTTTTAAAAAATTGATTTCAATAGAACGATATATAGTCCTAAGCATTTAAGGAAAATTAAAGAAAAAGAAGTTCGAATTTTTTTTGCTTTTTCCTTTTTCTCTCTCTCTCTCGCTTTTTCCATTCTTTTTCGCACTTAAACTTATTTTGTACTATTAATTTTTAAATAAAAATTATTTTTTATTTTTTTGCTAATTTATTTCAAATACCATTTATGACGTAAAAGAGGAAAAAAATATTCAATTTTACATTTTCAAAATAAAACTTAAATATTTTGATGTACTTTTGAAGGGATAAGAAATGACGAAAGGAAAGATAGTAAATGAATTGATAAAATTTTTCAAATTTGAAATAAAATTCGTAAAAAAAGGCATTTCCGTTGCAATACCTCAAAATAACATTTGAAAATATTTTTGAATAAATTTTTTTCAAAAATTAAATTCGACGAAATATTTCACTCCGAATTGATATGGAAAGAATAAAAAATTTGTATGAATTATTAAATTTAAGAAGATGAATTTCCTTTGAAAATTAAAACGAAATTATTCAATTTATTTTTATAATTTTTCAATTTCTAAAACTACAAAATATGTTTAATCTTTAAATGTTTATTCAAATTTAAATAAATAAAAAAAACAAATTATCGTAAATTTAAAGATTACGAAATTTTTTTGATAAAATAAAAAATTTTTAAAAAATAATTAAATTAGAATAAACGAAAATAAAAACAAAAAAAAACGATCGATGGAAAATTTTTTTATTTATCACAAATGCTATATTTATCAGTCAAAATGTTGAATGATAATATTTGCAACCTTGTTAAGCATAAAATTTTCATTTAAATTACTACTGTTTTTGGAATTAAAAAAAAGGAAGTGTGAGAGAGGCATGAAAGAGAGAGAGAGAAAAGGTAGAAAGAGGGAGAGGGAAAAGGCAAAATAAAAAATTCATTTTTATACGTAATTTATAATTAATATATTTTAATCCAAAACTAAAATACCTAAATAATGAAATGAAATTTAATAAATAACAATCAAATAAATAAATATCATGCAAATTATTATAAATTTTTTTAGATTCATTTTATGCAATCTCATAAGAGCAATTTATAATTAATATATTTTGATCCAAAACTAAAATACCTAAATAACGAAATTAAATTTAATAAATAGTAATCGAATAAATAAATATGATGCAATTATTGTACCTTTTTAGACTTATTTTTATGCCTAATTCATAATTAATATTTTTAATCCATTACTCAAATACTTAATTAGAAATTGAACAATTTTTTCTTTACGTTAATAGGAAAAGATATAAATGTAAGCAATATGAAAAAAAAATTTAAGAATAAAATGAAAAAAAAAAGCAGTATGATAATTCGTATTTAGGTCTGTTAATCATTGATAAAATATATTCCTAAATTATTGATTAGTCAAGAAAATTTAAATTAGCAAAAAAATAATTTAATGAATGAAATTGATTTTTGACGCATAATTTATCAATTTTCTTTATTAATCAAATAAATTGAAACATATTTATCACTTTCCAATTTTCTATTATCTTTCAAACAAACGGATCATACAATTTTATTGAATACATATAATAATGTCAAAGTTCAAAATTATTTTCAATAAAATTTGTTTTACCTAAAAATGTTTGATTTATTCACTTTACTTTTATATGTTTATTTGATATTATAAAACTTTTATTTCATATATTAATTGATAAGGAAGGTTAAAATTAATCACTAGCCAGTAAATCAGAAATTGATAAAAATATTATTTTATCATACATACATATGTACGTATATATATAAGTGTAAAGTAATGACAAAAGAAGATTCTTATAACCTTTTTTTTTCTCGAGAAAGAGAGTCACTGAAAGTTTCAAAGTATTATTTTTTTTATTGAAACAGCATTTCTTCTTTTTTTTCTCCTTTGGTATATCTTTTAATTTAGTTAAAATCATTCCTGATATAGTTTCGTCCGTCCTTTTTTTTCTTTTAGAATCTCCACTATTCTCGATGAAATTGCATTGATAGAATTAGGAATGATTCTAGTCTAAGTAATATTTTTGGCTTGGTAAGAGAAGAAATAAAAAGTATTAGATTTTCTAATTTTTCTATAATTAGATCATCAAATTCTTATCTTGTCTTTTAATTTTTTTTTTCTTTTTATTATTTCTACTCTTGTCTTCGATATCATTTTTATTCTGATTTGATTTAATTATCTTAAAATATAATCAATTTATGCAATTTTATCCTTCTCAATAATTGTTCTTCTATCGTTTCTTTTTTTTTTTTACTGTATAATTTTAATTATTATATATAATTTTGATTCAAATGAATTAATATATTATTTTTCAATTTCCTATTTATCATTTATCAGAAAATCTTTATCAATTTAACTTTTTGATAATATAATCATTACAATAATCAGTATCAAACCATTTTTTTTTATTCAAAATTTTGTATATCGATTCAACTGAATTGATATTTTTTCCAATTTATCACCAATTTAATTTTTCATAATATGATCATTCCAATAATCAATGAATAAATGATGATTATAGACGAGAATTTCTCAGATCAATTTATGATCAGGTGTGAAAATGTTTCAATGATTATTTGATATAAATTATAATATTTTTAGAAATTATTTTCTTTTTTCTTTAACGAAATATTTAAACAAAAGCAAGATTTAAATTATATTTAAATTAAAAAATATTCTTTCTTTAATTCAATTTTTTTAAGCTTTTTTCCTTTACTGTGATAAGCTATAATTTGATAACGATATATAACACAGACATTTCTTTTAAATGATAAAAAATATTAATAAAATTTTAAACTAATCGATAACATAATATATAATCGAATATTGATGGAATAAAAATAAAAAAAGGAAAAGTAGAAAATAATAAATCTGAAAAAACAGACAAGTATTTTTAATTATTTTTCTTTTTTTTTTCGTTTTATATTTTTGTTATTTATGTAAATTTTTTCTTTTCCATTTGTTTCTTCTACTGAAATAATTTTTGGAAAAAAAAGATAAAATTATTTTTAATTTGACAAAAATGGAATATTTTTATGATTAATTGTTTATTGTTTGAAAAAATACAATTTCAATTTTAATATATCAAAAATATTTTCAAATATTATTTAATTTCATATTTCATTTCGTTTAATTTCGAATATTATCATAAATAAACGAAATCGATTAATAACAGATGTTAAAGAAATATTGGATTACGAAAAAAAACATATAAATAAAAAAGAACGGGAATTTGATAAAAACAAAAATGAAATTTGATAAATTGATTTATCTTATTTCTTTATGATAAACATTTAATTGATAATATTTACGAATAAAATGATAACGACTTTAAAGTAATTTTAAAGCAAGGAATTTTTCTGAACAAAATTTGACGATATGTTTGCGAGAAGATATTCAATTAATTATTTCATGAAAATCTTAAATAACCATTACTGTATAACTATACCGTAATAACTATTGCTATTTGAGAAATACGATATTAATTATTTCAGGAAAAAGACGCGGAATTATTTGTGTCATAGAACAATGTCGTAAATAATTATGCTATCAAAAAATGCGATGATAATTTCGCTACAATAATATTCAGGAATTTAAACTATATTAGAAGATGATAGGGAATACTGTTCATATATATTGTTTGTTAATTTTGCATAAATCTTTTCCGCAATGAGAGCGTAATTTCAGCCGCAAGGAAGTGCGAAATTAATAAAACCTTTATGGACATAACGAGATACGCAATTAGCTGTATTGCAAGATGATAAGAAAATAATGATAGAAAGAATAGCTGTGCTATAAAAGATATGCGGAAATAACTTAGCTATATTTTTATAATTTAGAAGATGCGGAAATAGCTTCATTATAGTATGCGGAATGCGGAATTAATATATCATAAAAGATAAGAAAATAATTACACCATGAAGAGCTATGGGAATAACATTACTATAGTATGTGGAACGCAGAATTAATACATCATAAAAGATAAGAAGATGATTACACCATGAAGAGATGTAGGAAATGAATCTGAATCTGATTCATGAAGAAATATATAGTATCTGAATCTGATTCATGAAGAAATATATATAACTATACTATGCACAAATAACTTATCAATTAAATAATGATGCGGAAATTATTTTACTATATAAGATGCGGAATCAACAGCAATATACGGAAATGCGTATCGCCATATATTGCGCAAATACATTGCATTAAAAAAGAAACTTGCGGAAATAATACTATTATAGGAAGATGCAGAAATAAATATGTCATGAAAGGATAAGAAAATAATTATACTGTAGCTCAAGATGTGGAAAAAAAAATTTCCACTTTATAAAATGATAATTGTAATTATACTATGAAGCGGAAATAAGTTTTATTATATGAAAAGGCGGAAATGATTTTCTAAATGAAGATGCGAAAATATAATTATACTGTAAAGAGAAGTGAAAATAAATTCTGCTTTATGAAACATTAATTGTAATTATACGATAAGGCGGAAATAAGTTTTATTATGCAAATGGATATGATAACACTGAGAAGTGTAAATATGTTATGCATGAAATTGCGCAAATATTCCAAAGCTAAAGTTTACAATGTCACTGTGCAACTTATCGGCTCTATTTTGCTCCTCAACTAACAATTATTTATGAAATCAAAAAGAAGCAAAAACGAAAATGAAATTTTGAAATTATTATGGTAACTTTCATTTCATCAATAATAACTTTTCTATGGCAGGAAAGAATCAAAAATTTAAATAAAAAAAAGTTCAAATATTAGCTATTTTTAAAAACAAAAAAACGAAAAAATTCTCGAAAATTTTTAGATATAATTATTGAATTTATTATTTGATAAAATGAAATATTAATCTTTTTACGATTTTATTTTCATTTTAATAATTTTCATTTTAATAATGAAAAAAAAAAGAAGAGGGAAAATTTATGAAATATTTTAAATAAATTAAACATATGGCAAGCAATAGTTTAGCATGAAAACCAGTTTTATTGTGTTAAATATTTGTGCATTAAATTAATTATACTAATAATTAAATTAAAAATTCATTAATTTTCATATTTCAGTAATGTGTATGATAATTCAGGAAAGAATAAGAAGAAGAAAAAACTTTTATCAGAAGAAGAAAATAAACTAAAAGTTAAAGAAACTAAAATATACCAAACTACTACCAAACAAAGCAACAAAATACACACCGGAATATTTCAAATAAAATTCTCCTCTAACTAATTCACTCTCGAATCCAGCTAAATCTGCACCAGGATATTTTGCATTAGAATATTATGCATGAAATTTCCTCTAACCAATTGACTCTCGAATTCAACCAAATCTACACCAGGATATTTTACACTACAATATTCTACATGAATTCCTTTTCTAACCAACTCAATCTCGAATTGAGCAAAACCTTTATCAGAATACTCCATATGAAATCTTACTCTAACCAATTCACTCTCGAATTCAGAAAAATTAAAATGATAACAGAAAACATCGATAAATAAACAAGGAAAAAAGCAATCTCATAAGAATACCTTCAAGCTCCGATGCGTTAGTACAAAAATGATAATAACAACTTAATTAATTAATTTAAAATTAAAAGAAAAAGAAAACGAAGTAAAGGATTGTAGAAGGATTTAATCCTTAAATAATGTTTATTAATTAATTAGTTTTAAGTATATAAATATAATTATTTGTTGAATGATATAATGCATTATCATAATAATGATCTTGATTAATCATTTAAAATTTTCAAAAACTCAAATAACTATTTCTTATTTCATAATTGAATAATCCTTTTCAGTTTATGAAAACTTTAGAAATTTATAAGTATCAATAAAATCTGCTTGTTAATGCGATAATTATTATCAAAACAGTAACGATACAAAATTCATTTCCAGTTCCAATATCAGAATATTTGTTATCTGTAATTAATGTGAAACGATTGATGATTAGAATTAATATTTGAAATGCTAAAAACTTCAATATTTCTTACTCAAATATTAAATTTTTATTCAAATACTAAATTTTTATCATCTCTTTTACAGTAAATTGTTGTTAAAATATTGAAAATAATTCTCGATTAAAATATTAAAATACTCAAAACCTATATTAACTTGAAATTATATGATTTGTGATAAGTTGATAAAAAATTAAAGCGTTACAAATATCTTTCAATTATGATCATTTAGAAAAAGAAAAATTACGACTAACCTTTTTTTCAAATAATTTTATCATCAAAATTTTTTGTTTCAGATTTTATTCAATATTTATAAATTGTCTTTAAATTTGCAATCATCTAATCGTTATCTCATTATCAATTGATAATAATGCAAACATTTGGTAATTATTCAATTTAACGATAAGCAAAATAATATTTGCAATTTAAATCATTCAAAAATTTATTTTCTATTTTTTTGATGAAATTTAAAAATTCATAAAAAAGGAAACTTTTAATTTTTAAAAATAGCAAATATTATTTTGAGAAATTTCAATTTTTCTTTTTATTTTTTTCAGCAACAATTTCTCTTTCTTTCCTTTTTGCTTTCTTTTTATATTTTTAAAATTGAAAAAAAATTGATTAATTAATTAAAAATTATTTCTGACAAATTTTAATGATCAATTGAAATTGATAAACAAAAATATCTTTTTCATTTGCATTCATTCATTTATTTTATTTTTGATTATTTAAAATAATTAATTCATAAATTTTGGAACAGAGAAGAAATAATATAAAAGAGTAATTCGAATTTATAAAATTTTTTGGAATAATTAATTTATGATATAATTCAAGTAATTCGTTTTTTTTTTAAATATAAATCAAATTCATTTTCAAAAGTTCGCTTTTTGTTGGAATGATTATTTTGTGATAAAGAAAAAGAGCTAATTATTTAATGAAATATTTCAATTTTGATAAATGTATCAGTTTTATGATAAAATTTACTAGCCAATTAAGGTAATGTGTAGCTAATTAAGGTAATACCGAAATATTAACTTAGCAGCCTAGTTCCTATCGTTTGAATTTGGATCAAGTCCTGGCTTACATGTATGTATAGATGATTTTTGGATTTTAATTATTTTCAGGTTTTTGCTAAAATTAAATTTGAATTATTGTAAATAAATGACAATAATACTATTTATAAATAATATAATCAGAAGAATATTATGTTTCATATATTTTATCATAAAAATATTTCATCTTATCATATAATTATTTAAAATACTTATCATATCATTTAGCATCATGTATTTTATCATATCTTACTCTGTTATTTAGCATATAGAAAAAATGAACATTTAAATATTCTTAAATTTGTAAAAAACAAAAAGTAAAAAGTTCTAAAGTTCCTAAGTCTTAAATTATACTTGGTCGCGTTTTAAAAAGCCAAGTATAATCAGTCCATTTTTTGTTTTCGTTTTTTTTTTCTGCTAACTAATATTAAGCCAAATGATAACGATGATGAAAAAAATAAAAACATTTTTTTTTGGACAATTAAAACGCATATTGTTAGTATATATTCGATACGCGTATTATACGAATAAATCTCGTCATCATCCATTCTCGATATTGTTTTCTTTAGCTAGCCTAAAAATTACCAATAAAAAATTGATGATTATTTTGAAAATTTACATAGATATAAAATTAAAAATAAACATTTGTTTTTTCAACTATAAATAAATATATGTGAAAAAGAAAAAAATTATTTTATTTCAAAAATTTTTTTAATTTTTAAAATTATAAAATTTTATTCAAAAAAAAATTTCGCTTTCTCTCAGCAAATATAAATATTTTTTTTCTTAATTTTTAGATATGAAAGAAAAAGGAAATAAATAGATGAAACGATAAAATATTTTATGTGTAATATTTTGAAATAAAATATACAAACGAATACTTCCTAGAAAAATAGGACATTTTTTTTTAAAAAAAAAGAACAAAAAATTTTGAAGTATTTTAGTAAAATTATGAAATTTGTTTCATTTTTTTTTTTTAAAGTATTTCTAATATTGATTTTAAGTATCATCAAATATATTATAATTGTTTGATTTTATTTTTCTTCTGGTTTCGCAGAAGAAAAGAAAAAGCTTATTCTTAACTATTCTCGAGAAAAATAAAAATTTTCCTATTCCTTCAATTATCAAATATTCAACCTATTTTAATCAATTATTAATATCTATGAAGGCATATTGCACTAAGCATACGCCTTTTTTAGACGAAAAATTTTTGAGTAAAAATTTATTTTGATTTCCATTATTACAGTTCCATTCAATTCAAATTATTCCTAAAATATAAATTAATATCTATGAAGGCATATTGCACTAAGCATACACCTTTTTTTCGACGAAAAATTTTTTAAGTAAAAATTTATTTTTATTTCCATTACTACAATTCCATTCAATTCAAATTATTCCTAAAATATAATATCACATAAAATAATTTATACTTATTTTTAACAACAAATTAATTTCATACATAATAATTAAACGATAATAATTGCTATTGTAGTAGTAGTAGTAGTGATAATGCCAGTGATCATAGATCATTTGCAATATCAAAATTAATTAAATTCAAAATTAAATTAATCAAATAACAATAAATTTTTTTCATCTCATTTTTTAAATATCATTTGAATAAAATGTAAGACAGATTATCGGGAATTTTTTTTTTTATCTGTCTCTTCTTTTTTTTAAAAAAAAAATATTTTAAAATAATGTGAAGCGATGAAAGATGCGATAAATGATATATCATCATCATTATCATTATTATTATTATCATCATCATCATTATCATCATCATCATTATCATCATCATCATTATCATCATCATCATTATCATCATCATCATTATCATCATCATCATTATCATCATCATCATTATCATTATTATTATTATTATTATCATCATCATCATCATCATTATCATCGTCATGTCAAGCATATTGATTGATAATTTTATTGACAATTTACATGTTATTAGTCTTGTCTCGATTGGCAAATTTATTTTAGTTTTAGTTGTGAAATGAAAAATAAAACTTTTGAGAAACAATTTGACATTAATGCAAAACACAGACAAATACACACACATATGCATACGCATACATACATACATACGCACACATACACACACATACACATACACACATACGTATACATACAATTATATACACATACACAAACATGCATACATACAAAAACTTCGTAAAGATTAGCTATAAAGAAGATTTATCATTGTAAACAATCGAAGCAGACGTTTGCATTTGCGTCAAAATTCATACGTATTTTTTTTGAAATAAATATTTATGATAGAACGATAGGAATGAATGATTCTAGAAGATTGGATAATTTGATAGTTTAAATAATCTCAGAAGAAGATCAGTTTCCTAGATGATCAGTTTAAAATCAGGTTAGATAATTTGTGTTAGTCCAGAAAAGTTAGACTTATTTCGAAATCTTAAAAGATTAGTAGATCAGTAAGTAATCGTGAAGGGATAGATAATGTGATAGTTTTGAATGATTAGATAATTTAGTAACTTTAACAAGTTCAATAGTTGTCAACCATAAGTGATTAGATAGTTTGATAATCTTCAATGATTAATAGTCTAGTATTTTTAGACAAACTTTAGTAGTTTGTTGATTTTGAAAGATTAGATTGCTCAGTAATCTTGGGATGATGATTTAGTAATTTTGAAACTCTAGATTAGTAATTTTATCTGGCCTAGACAATTTTGTTGATCTTGAAAGATTAGAAAATTTAGTAATGTTGGAAAATCAATAGTATAGCTATTTTAGACAGCCTAAATAGTTTGTAGAGTCTAAAAGATAATTTAGTAATCTCAAAAAAAAAAATAGTTTTGTTAATTTTTGAAATCCTTGGCAATTTTAGTAATTTTAAGAAGCATAGATCGTTTATTGATATTTATTTTGAAAGAATGATTAGTGTTGAGAATTTTGAATGATATGATAATTTAAAAGAAGGTTAGTGTTTAGGAATGTTCCTTCTCGATTATCATTTATTCAATAATTACATTTTACTTATTATTATTCGATTGAATTGTTCTATCTTTCTTTTTTCTTTTTTTTTTTTTTCAAATTGTTCTTTAGATATTGATCTGATTTATATTTTTCATATTTCTAAATAATCATACTTATCACGAAATATTAATCAAATAATATTAAAATATTGCAAATTTATTGATATGAAAAAAAAATTTGAAAAACTGTTTGAGAAAAAATAATACCTAAAAATTTTGAAATTCATTGATATTTTATTTTATCATATCATATGTAATTTATTAAATGTTTAATTAGAAATTAATTAGAAGTGAATAATTTAAGCGATGAAAAAAAAAAAAGTTGAATATGATTAAGTCTAAAAGTAGCGAAATAAAATTGATCTATTTTTTTTTTTTATATTAGCATTATTTTGAGATTATTTCAAAATGAAAATGATCACAACTATTGATCTCGATGATTTCATTGCAAACTCAAACATTCTGTAAACAATTAATTTAAAACTTAACTTGTCAAATATTTTTATTTGCTTGCTTTATTGTTATTTGATCGTGCTACATCCAAATATTTTTTTTTGTTCTCGAATTTTTGAGCCAAACCTTCAAATATCTCAAAATTTCAAAAAGTTTACACAAAAATTGAAAATACCAGGTATATTTACATTTCAAAAGATCAATTAACGCTTACATGTGATTTTTTTATTCCAATGTTTACATTTATCTTTAATCTAAAATTAAATTCGATATCGAAAATGTGCTATGTTTACATTTATCTTTAATCTAAAATTAAATTCGATATCGAAAATGTGCTATTAATTAAAAATTTTTTTTTTTTAGAAAATATTCTAGGAAAATAACTTTTCATTCAAACTTTTGTTTATTGAAACTGTTCCGGAATTAATATTATTATCATTTTTATTTTTTAATTAATAATTATACTTATTTGATAATCAATTTAATCTTTGAACCTATATAAAATGTTAAATGATTTTTGATAATTTAATTTCAATTTTTGATTTCTTTTATAAAATATTCTAGCATTTTCAATACTTTTGTTATTTTTATTTTTATTTCAGAAAAAAATTGTTATCACTATTATCACTAGCTTTAACTATTTTATTATTATCACTCCTGTTAATTATTAATTATTTCTTTCTTTAAGTTTTTTCATAGTTTCCTAAATTGCTAAGACTATATTCCAATAAAATAATTTAAAATTTTTTTCAAAAAATGACAAGAAATCAAATTTTTAAATGATTAATATTGTAGCGAATAATCAAGAGCAGTGATAATAAATGATAACGATTCTAATTTTTCCCGATTTTTTTATCACTTAAATAGCAAATAAATTGATTTTTTATTTTCAAATCAATCAATACAGAGTGCTCTACTAATTCATTGATTAATATTCGATATTCAACTATGATACTGCGATATATGATTAAAAACAAACTAATGATATTGATTAAAATAAATATCAGTTTTCTTCTACTTCTCCCGTTATCAACTTTTTTCTTTTTTTTTTTTGCTCACTAATCTGTGAGAGATAAAAGTTTGTAAATGTTGGATGTGAAATGTTGAAAAGTTATTATCAAACAAAAAACGAAACTTATTTCATACAACTATTTTACAATAATTTGCATCAAAAAAAAATCGTTATTATCAGAATAATTTTGATTGATTAATTAATTTGTTTATTTAATTATCCGTTCTTGTTTCTTTTTGTTTACTGTTACCAAATTGTTTTTATTAATTGTTATTACTATTAATTATTAGCTGATGTTTTCGTTGATTGTTATTACTATTAATTATTAGCTGATATCTGCTAGTATTATTTATTTATTTATCTATTCATTTCATTATATTTATCAATTAATATTTGTTGTTATTATTTATTTATTTATTTATTCATTTATTTTGTTTTTATTTACTTGCTTGATTTTTTTCATTTCTTACTTATTTATTTGTTTATTATTGCTAGATATTGCTAGTGCTATGATTTTCATGTTTGCATATTTATTTGTTTATTATTGTTTTATTATTAATTATTGAATAACACTCGATATTATTAATTTATGTATTTTTTTCGTCGTATAAAATGACGAATAATTTACATTATGCATAATTGTTTATCATTGATTAAAATATTCATTAATTACTTTCTAATAAATAGCTAAAATTAATTTTAAAAAAATTAATTAAAATTTTAAATTAATTTAATTATTTCATTTATATTCGCTGAAAGTTTTCATCATCTCTTATCATCCATTCTTATTTTGCTATTTTAATTTTAATTTCAATAATTTTCAAATTCCAATTTTTTCTCGTAATTTTCATAAATTTTAATGCAATTAAAAACTTAAAATAATTGAATTATTTTTTTTTTTGTATAATTTCCTAAATTCATCGCTATATAATATAATTTTTTCTTATCAAAATATTAAATTAATTTAGTCAAAATTTTAATTAATTTATAATGGATTGAAATATTAATATACTTGTATGAATAAATTTGTATCTATATTTTTTCAATTCTCATATCATAAATTTTTAAGATCCAATATTTATTTTAATTTCGTCCTTTTTATCACAAATTTTTGACAAATAATTTTCAAGAAAGAAAGTTTTATGTTATCACTTTTTAATGAATATATTATATTTGATTAATAGTGATAAATAGATTTTATCAATAATGAAAATTAGATTCAATCAATAATGATAATCACATTCGATCATTAGTGGTAATTAGATTCAATCAATAATGGCAATCACATTCGATTATTAGTGGTAATTAGATTCAATCAATAATGATAATCACATTCGATCATTAGTGGTAATTAGATTCAATCAATAATGATAATCACATTCGATCATTAGTGGTAATTAGATTCAATCAATAATGATAATCATATTCGACTATTAATGGTAATTAGATTCAATCAATAATGATAATCATATTCGACTACTAATGGTAATTAGGTTTGATCAATAATGATAATTCTTAATCGCAAGTTTTGGTATTTCTTTTTCTGAAAAAAACTTTCAAAAAAAGTCGAAAAATTTATGCAACAAAAAAATAAAAGTAAAATCGATTGCATTGCTTAAAAATAATTGTTAAAAATTGCTGCGTAAAAAAAAAGTAATGGAAAAAAAAGAAGATAAGGCAGAAGAGATAACAGTTGCTTAACAAGAACGTAAATTTCAAAATTTTATTTTATTTTTTTTTTCCTTCTTCTTTTCTCTCATAATACATATATATATTTCTGTAATGTTTATCGTTATCATATATCGATATGAATTATATCTTATGATAATTTGCTAATTTCAATGCTTGATAATCGAGTAATTGAAATAGAGAGCTAATCATCATATCGATATGAATTATATCTTATGATAATTTGCTAATTTCAATGCTTGATAATCGAGTAATTGAAATAGAGAGCTAATCATCATATCGATATGAATTATATCTTATGATAATTTGCTAATTTCAATGCTTGATAATCGAGTAATTGAAATAGAGAGCTAATCATCATATCGATATGAATTATATCTTACAATAATTTGCTAATTTCAATGCTTGATAATCGAGTAATTGAAATAGAGAGCTAATCATCATATCGATATGAATTATATTTTATGATAATTTGCTTGTTTCAATGCTTGATAATCAAGTAATTGTAATTTGTAATATGATGAATATTTGGAAAATTCAATCCTTTCGCGGAATCTATTTTATCAAAATATCGATATCAATCTTCGTTTTTGTCACAATTAATTTTTACAACTTAATTTTAATGCTTCAAGGAATTTTTATAATTCAGAAATTCGAACTATTTTTTTATAAGTTATTTTTATGTTTATTTATTAGAATAATTTCATTTAGAACTAAATTATCGAAAATAAATTTTCATCAAACTCTTTTTGATTTTGATAAATTCTATTTGATAAAGTATTGAATCAGCATTGCAAAACATGTGCTTAAAAATTAAAATTTATGATAAGCAAATACATGATAAGCAAAATTGATATTCCAATATGATTAATTATTTTTTTATCATTACATAATCCGTTGCTTAATTTAATTATTTATTATATTCGAATATATTTTTAGGACGAGATTTGAATTAAAATTTTTTTAATTTCCAATATTTTCGACAGTTTTAGTTCTCTTAATTTAATCCTTTTTTCGTTAAAATATTTTCGAAATTTTGTCAATATTTTTGAACAAATAAATCGATTAATTAATAATTATGAAATAATTGATTTCGAATTAATTATTATGAAATAATTAATTTCGAATTAATTATTATGAAATAATTTAGTATCTTTTAAAATAGTATTTATCCATTATTTCAAAAATTTTATCATTTTTCATCTATGCTAAATATAAATCAATCATTTTTAGCTCTTCCGCTAATATTTTTATTTACAGCTTTAAATTTATAATGATAAAAATTTTTTAAGGATAAATTTCAAAATCACAATAATGATATAATTGATATGATAAAAAAAAAAATTTCATTGGATTAAATTAATATTACGTATAATTTCAGTTTAAATCAAATTTACAATACATTTATCCCGTGCGTGTTGATTATTTACTCGTATTGTATTTAGAAGTTGTAATTTATCGAACGAAATTATTTTCGATCATACTAATAATTAATTTGTATTGATTCATTATTTACCATCAAATAAGAAAGAGGAACAACAACAACAACAACAACAACAACAACAACAACAACAATAATAATAATAATAATAACAATAAACAATGAATTATTTGATCAAACGATCAAGATCGCTTGATTTTAATTTAATTCCAAGGTTTACTTTCAAATTCTTTTTTTTCATATTTTCTCTTTTTTCGTTGCAATGATAAATTCAATTTATTTTTGGAATGTTAATAATTATCATTCGTTATCATTTATCATTTACATTGAAACGAATATATATATATATATAAGAAATATTAATCATTTTATTATCATAACTTTTATCGATCTTTTCGTTTGTTTTTTTCTTTTTTTTTTCGGGGATAATTTAAATTATAAAAAATGTTAATAATTATCATTCCTTATCATTTATCACTTGTGTTCTAAAAAATATATAAATTATAAGATATTAATCATTTTATTTTTATAACTATTATTCATCTGTTTGTTCAATCTTGTTTTTTGTTTAATTTCTTTTAAAAGGGACAAAAATGGAATACAAATAAAATATTAATTATAAATTATTGAAATTAAATTACAATTATATTTAATATAAAATTAATTACAATTTTGTATTTTAATTTTAATAAAATTTTTTTCATTACTTCCATATAGCATTATTTTTTTGTTTTATAGAAAAGATAAAAACGAAGAATGAAATAGAAAATATTAATCAAATTAATTTATAATAATATTATTTATGAATAAACAAATTTTAGTATCAAAATATGATTTATTTAATTATTGAGAAAATTAAAAATTAATTATGAAATAATCCCGAATATGGTAGCATAAAAATTAATTATGAAATAATCCCGAATATGGTAGCATAAAAATTAATTATGAAATAATCCCGAATATGGTAGCATAAAAATTAATTATGAAATAATCCCGAATATGGTAGCATAAAAATTATTGATAAATATTAATAAGAGAAATGGTTAGATTATGATAAGAAAAACAAAATTCCAGTCATTTCAAGAGAAAAGTTTTTTTTTTTTGGAAATATAAATAGATTATCAATTTTAGTATCGATAAAAATTAAGTAATCAATTTTTGTATTATATATATACACATATATTTAATACTCAAATTTTTAATTTACATATATATTAAATACTAAAATTAAATTAATTTTTAGAGAAAGTTATCTTGGACGATGGTCACGTGAAACTACACCAAAAGATTCGCAAGAGCGTTATGAACGTAATATCCAACGATCATATACGCCGGTACGTGAAATTGGATCATTCAAGGTATAAATATATAATTGTCATTATTCATACTATAATATTCCGTGTTTATTTATCAAATAATTATATGCGAAACGAGAAAAGAAAATATCATAATTCTCGAATTTAATTCTCGAAAAAATTGATAATTTCTCGAATTAATATTAAAAGTGAAAAAAAAAAGAATTCTTTTACAATAAAAATATTTTCCTCTAATCTTTTTTATCTTACGAATACAAATATAATTAATTTTAAGGTTAAAATTAATTGTATTATTACTAAGAATTAATAATTATATATTAATAATTTGTTTATCATCGAAGAAAAAATAAATTTTTACATCTTATCATATCAGTTAATTTCTTAAATTTTTAATCTTATCATATTTTTCAAATATCTATAATTTTTATTGTCTAATTTTTAATAGTAAATTGATAGCAAATTAAGTTTTATTCAAATTATTACTCAAATATGGTAAACAATTTTGAATTATTTGTAAATATTAAATTTTGATATAACACAAAGTTTTACACAAAGTTTTTTTTTTTTTTTGTTATTACTAAAATCAAAATTATTTTTATTTTTTGGAAGAATATATTTTAGTTAATAATTTTATGAATTTCAAACTTGAAAAAATGCTTAATATATTAATAATATAATGTATTTTAGTTGCTATCAAAATTTGTGATAATTTATCGTTATCATTAGATATGTGATAATTTATCGTTATCATTCGATATATTTGAGATAATATATATTTAATATTATTGCTTTAATATTTACGTAATTATTTAAAATATATATAAGAAATGGATGAATGAAAATGATATGAAAATAATTTCAAAATTATGCCAAAAAAGAAGAAAAAGTTTAGTACGTGATATTTTTACGTCATTTTGTTTGACGTAAATTTATGTTGAAAATTTTTTTCATCTTTTTCTATAACATTAATTATAATATATACATATATCATAATGATAATATATGATTATTTGAAGGTAATCCAAGATGATCGATTACCGCATACAACTTATCGTGCGCGTACACCACTTGATATTATCACTACACCTTATCATACGAATATTAATTATTATCAGGAACAATTACCAATACGAAAATATGATGTTTTCAGCGTTCGTACATGGTCTTATCCTATTTATAAGCAAGTATTTTTGTACATATATGTATTTTTTAGAAAAATAAAATAAATTCAAAAAAAAAAGCAAGAAATTAATTAATTAATTAATCTATTTATAATTGCTTTATCACATAATCATACTTCACATTATCACTAATTTTGATAATACCAATTAATAATTTAAATTATAATATTTTATCACAGATGTATTGATAGTAATTGATAGTCGTAAATATTTTGGGTATTTGCAAATTTCAAATTTTGAATTTTCCATAATATTAATATAAAATAATTAAAATGCAACTTTCATTTTGTATAATATAATATTAATTAATTAGAAGTAATGTTTTTAGATATTAATTAAAATATATTTAAGCATTAAAAATTTTTTTCAATCAATTATTCAATTACAATTTATCTCATTATTAAGTAATTTCATTTAATTAGCTAATAAAGGAAGGATAGTCTATTTTGCGCTATCTTAAATATTGTACAAATTCGAAATGAAATACTGAAAAAGTGACGACAAATAATTCGGGCCATAAAAAATCGAACGAAGAGATCGATGAAAAATTTTGTACAATTTTTTTAATTTTAACCACATTTTAATTCCATTACCTAATTTCCAATTTTCTTCCAACCAATTTATTAATTACTTTAATTATTGTTACTATTACTATAATAATCATTATCATTATTATTATTATTATTATTATTATTATTATTATTATTATTATTATTATTATTATTATTATTATTATTATTATTATTATTATTATTATTATTATTATTATTATTATTATTATTATTATTATTATTATTATTATTATTATTATTATTATTATTATTATTATTATATTAAAAACATATAAATATATTGGTCGATTTATTTTAGTTAAAATATTAATTTATTTTAAGTAGCATATTTATTAATTATTATTACTGTTATTAGCGACACAATCATTATCACTATCATGATATAAAATTCAACTAAATTATTAATTCATCAACTATTATTACTATTATTATTATTATTAGTACTACCGTTATAATCATTATCATTATTATGATATAGAAATATCAAACAATCTTTTAAAAAAATTTTTTCTCTCTCTCTGTTTTTAATCATTAAATTCTTTTCTTTTCTTTTTCTCTTCTTTACACTCCTTAACTTATATTTATTTTTCTCTATTCTTTTCTCCTCCCTACATTCTCTCCCTTTCTCATATTTTTTTCTTTTCCTTGCTTTCTTTCTCTCATGTTTTTCTGTTTTTCTTTTCTCTGCTTCTCTGTCTGACGTATTTTTTCCTCTTTTTCTCCTCTCTTCATTTCTTTTCCCATATTTTTTCCTTTCTGCATTTCTTCTCGCATGTTTTTTTTGCGGCCCTTCGTAAATTTCATTTAAATTTTTTCTTTCAATTCTGTTCTATTAGTCAAACAAAAGAAGATACACTAAAATTTTAGTTATTTGTAGAGAGACAAACGGATAAACAGAGAGACAGACGAACAAACAGACATTATTTAAATACACACATTGATTTTTTGTTTAAAATTATAACCAACTAAAAGGCTAAAAATAACAACAAATTGCAATTCGATCAGTTCAAGAAATCACTAAAGCATAAAGCGACGAAGTATCGAATATACATATATATATATATATATGTATGTATGTATTCGATTATGTTACGAAATATTTTTGTTTTAATTAATCGATAAAATTTTGCTAAATAATCATATTCAGAAGGTCAAGTCGAAAAGTCAAATATTTTTCGATCATTATCATTTTGAGTTATAATTATTAACTTCCATCGATAACGATTATCTATAGTATTATTGACTTCGATCAATAACAATTACCTATAGTGTATTTGCAAAAAAAAAAAAAAAAAAAAAAAAAGAAAGAAAGAAAATACTATGCCAAATACGGGATTAATTAAACGATCATATCATCATCCATTTGATCAATCACAAGATAATTTATATTGGGCTGCTAATGCATATTGGTTTGTTTATTTATTGATTGATTAATTGATTAAATTTTATTTCATTCATTTTCAAATTTTTAACAATTAATTTTTTCATATCCATGCATATATATATATATACACAGAGAGAGAGAGAGAGAGAGAGAGAGAGAGAGAGGAAAGAGAGTGGAAAAAATAGAAAATTAGAAAAATTAAAAATGTTTATTTGTAATATTTCTTCTATATGCATTATATACAATTAAAAAAAAAAATTTATTTTAATAAATTTTAAAATTTGAATTATTTTTAATTTTAATGATCATTTCTAATAGCAATTGTTTATTTTAGCATTTATTTTATTTTATTTATTTACATTATTAATATTTATCAATTTGATTTATTAATTATTCAATTTGTAACATTTAATTTAATTATTCCTTTTAAACTTTCATATGTCTCATACAACAATTAAAACTATTTCGTTTGTTTCTATTTCTTTCTTTTAGTTTTAATTTTTTTCCATTTCCAATTTTTTATCTTAAATAATAGTTTAATAAAACTATTTCTTTTTAGTTTTTAATTTTAGTTTTTAATTTTTCCATTTCCAATTTTTAGCTTAAATAGCAGTTGAATTTTAAAATATCTTTTAATTATATAATATGTATTTGATTACATTTATGTATATTATCTTTAATCTTTTGTATTTCTCATGCAACAATTAAAATTATTTATTTGTTTCTTTCTTTTTTAATTCTTTTTATCATTGCCAATTTTTATTTTAAGTAGTAATATGTATTTGATTACGTATTTTATCATTTTCAATTTTTATCTTAAATAATAATATGTATTTGATTACATATTTTATCATTTCCAATTTTTATCTTAAATAATAATATGTATTTGATTACATATTTTATCATTTCCAATTTTTATCTTAAATAATAATATGTATTTGATTACATATTTTATCATTTCCAATTTTTATCTTAAATAATAATATGTATTTGATTACATATTTTATCATTTCCAATTTTATCTTAAATAATAATATGTATTTTATTATAGATATGTATTAATTATAACTTTGATGATATTGCGAATATTATCCGTTTGATATTATGATATTTTCTGCGCTAATATCTTAAACATTTTAATCATAGTTTTGAAATTGATTATTTTTATATTTTAATAGATTCGTTACAAACTTACTGAAATAATAATCAACCAATCAATCAATATTATTTTATCATATCGCATAATCATTTTTTCCGCATTTTCTATTTTACAATTGGAATCTATCAGTAATTTTTTATTTTAAGCGGATCATTTTTTTTCTCCTCAATAAACTTATTTATGTTACAAATTTAGTTTCACTAAAATAAATTTTAAAAAAATCAATAAATCAATAAAGATGAAAAGATAGTTAATGTAATCAAAATATTTACGATTAATTTTTAATTCACTCTAAAGGAAAAAAAATGCGAAAATATTTTAACGATACATTTTATTTTTATTCATTTATCTCATTTATCGATCTCTATTTGATCTAATTTATGTTTTTAATTTAAATCAATCAATTTAAATCAGTCTCATCTAATTCAATCTATCTATCATAATTTATTGATTTTTTTTCCTGTAATTTTATGTACAAATATTTATCATTTCAAATATTATTCATTCAATTTCAAATATAAATATAAGTATTTAGTTAATTAATCTTTTGATCTTTTTTCCCTTATTTCAATCTTACGATAATTCAGAAACTTATTTTATTATAATATGAAATTTGAAAATAAATAATTTTTAATTAATCGAACTTAATTTGCTAAGTTTCTAAATATATGGGAATTTCAAATTTGCAGATATCATTTTTCTTGAAATTGAAAAATATAAATTGAAACTAATTTTTATTATTTCCAATATATATATATATATACATATCCATTCTTTATCACTCTAATAAATAATCATGATCGATTTTAAATTATTTATTTATTATAATTTATTTGAGGTATTATTAATGATAAGAACAAAAAAATTTTATTTGAATTAAATTATTCAATCTTACCGAATTCGATATATTTTGGCAACCATTCTGATTATTTAATTATTTTATTCCTACAGTAATTATTTTATTCCTACAGTAATTTTTTTTTGCATATTCATATAATGATTATTGAATAAAGCAATTCCAATTTTATTTCTAATATAAAATTTCAAGAATTTTATAAAATATAATTAGAAAATATTGCTTAATTTTATAATATATTTTTTTATTGATGATTGCATAGCAATACTAATGATATTATTGTTTATCATGATTTTTTTAATGTTTTATCATGATTTTTTTAAATGTTAAGATTTGTTTAGTATTTTTTAAGATATCAAAATATCGAATTTATTAAGATTTTATTTTTTTTTTTAAAAAAGAAAAAGAACGAAACATTTATTAAATATATCAAATTTTTAATTTTAATAATATTTTTGTAAAATAAATAAATATGATATAATTGATAATTATTTGATGATCATTTTTATCTTTTAAATTACAGGTATTTACATAGTCGTGATTTTGCACCAACGCGACCATATTCATTTACACGTGTTTACGGCAATACATCAACGTATACACCACCAATGCTTGCTGCTGAAACACGTCGATTAACACAACGACGTAATTATACAGGTTATACATATATTGGAGCGGAACATAGTTATGATATTGCATCACGTCCATATTCACTTGATCATTCACGCTATTCACGATCATATTTATCAAGGTTAATGATTTTTTTTTGCCTAAAATTTATTATAAAATTAGTATAGGATGTTAATTATCGAAAATTCTGACCAGGAAGAATAGATATTAAATTACTTGAAATTTAAATTAAAGAAAATAGAATATTAATTATCTAAAACTTACTGTAAAATTCGAAGAAATAGGCTATATATATATGTAGTATTTTAGGTAGTTAATATCCTATATATGTATATAAATGCTTTTTTTTAAATTATCAAAAATGTGGAATTAATTGCCTAAAATTTATAATAAAATTAGCAAGACTAAGATATCAATTATTTAAAATTTATTATATAATTTAGTATGAACTGTAAATAATAATAATAATAATAATTAAATGTAATACAAAAATGAAAATTTTTTTTATATTTCAATAAATTTGCAAAAAAAAAGGCATTAAATAAAATTTAAATTATAAATTTCAAATTATTAACTCAATTAAATTTTGATACAAATATGATTGAATAGTTTTTATACTGTAATGAATTACAGTAATGAATAATTTATACTATAATCTATGGTATACTGTAATGAATAATATACTGAATGTATATACTGTAATGAAAAAATTTATATATAATGAATAGTTTATACTGAAATGCATAATTTAATTAATCAATTATTCAAATTAATTTTTATTAATTAAATTATTTGTTTTATTTTTTGATATTATTCAATTAATGGATTAATTGCGTTTGATTATTGCTTGCAAATTTATAATTAATTAATTGATAATTATGATTAAATGATAGTTCACCATGGTATACGTCTTATTATGGTAATATTGGTTTACGTCATTATAATAGCTATCGACCACGTACGTATTTCACACGCTTATCAACGTATTGGACACCATATTATTAATGCTTATTTTTTTTTTTTTTGTTATTTACATAAATATTCATTTAATTAGGCATTATTTATTATCATTGATTATTGATATAAAATTTCACGGTTGATTATTTTGCTAAGTTTTAAACTTTGTGTATTTTAAATAATATGTATGAAAATTGGTCACTGAAATGAATAATATATTCAATTTTTCGATCTTTCTTTTTTTATTTATCGCAAAATTTTAATCAAATTGTCAACTCAGTGATTATCATTTTCAATTATTGCATATGCATATTATTGATAAATGTAATGAAAAAATTTGGAAAAAAAAAATTTGTTCCAACTTTTTTTTTTGCTCACATTGCAAAAAAAAAAGTACTTATTAATATTAATTAAAATTTATTTATACTAAAATAATTCTTATCAAATCGTTTCTTTTTTCTAAAATTATTTTACGCATTATTTTGACTAAATTGAATTGTAAAAAAATAATTTCAATGAATTAAACAAAAAAAAAAAAAAATTATTGACAAAAATAAAATACAAAACAAAAACATAGCAATGGAAAAAAAAAAAAGGAATGCTCAAAGTTATTCGTACAATTTTAATTTATTCAAAGTTAAAATTGATGAATTCGATGAATTGTATGAAGAAATTTTCGTAATTATTATTATTATTACTATCATTATTATTATTAGTTATTATTATAATTATTATTTTAAACGAAAAAAAAGGAAGATAATTAATTCAAAATAATTAACTTAAAATTTTAATTTTTAATTAATAAATAATTTTTTCCTTTTTTTAATCACAGTGATATTTTAAATGATTATTCGTTGCTGCCAATTAATCGTATTTTATCATCTACTATGTATATAAACGATGTGATATTTTTTTTTTTTTCTAAATTTTTCATTTTTTTATGTAACAGTTTTGATTGATTGATTGATTGATTGATTGATTGATTGATTTATATATTTTTTCCTATCGCTTTTTTGATAATATGCAAATTTGTATTTCGAAAAGCAATTACATTTTAATGCCTAATTATATGTTAATTAATAAAAATTTGCATTATCGATTGGAATTTAAAAAAAAAAAAAAGAAAGAATTCAGAATAAAACGCTACGTACACGTTTAGAGAATATGGTATTCTTTTCGAACTAATTTCACGTGAGTTCTTCTTTTTTTTTTTTTTTTCAATTATATTTAATAAAGTTTAAACGAAATAATATTTATTATATTTGCTGAAATATTAAATTGTTTTTAAAAAAAAAAATTTCAAATTCCAAACATATCATTTGTATTTATTCATTTAACTGACAATATAACATATCATTTATGAGAAATTTAAATCATTTTAATTAAAATTTCTTTTTAATTAGGCCTAATTAAATGATAAATATATCTTTTATCAGTCGAAGAATATAAACAGTATTTCGATAAAATATAGTTCACATTTAAACATATCATTTATATTATTCATTAAATTTATTAATTAGTGTTAGGAAACTATTTTTTTTTTATTTCAAATTTAAATTTACAAATACATTCGACAATCGAAAATGCAAAATTTTAATTGAATTATGAAATTTAAACAAAAAAATTCTAAAAAACGAATAATAAAATTTTTATGCAAAACTTATTCTTACTTACCCTTTAAAAAAAAATAAAAAACTGAAAAAAAAAAAAACAATTATTGTAATTTGTATATTTCATTATAACAATTGTTTAGTTTTTTTTTTTTCTTTAGCAAAATTTTTATCATCAATTTCAAATTTATTGATACAATATTACACATTGATTTGT
Source organism: Dirofilaria immitis (assembly GCA_024305405.1). Classification (NCBI taxonomy): domain Eukaryota; kingdom Metazoa; phylum Nematoda; class Chromadorea; order Rhabditida; family Onchocercidae; genus Dirofilaria; species Dirofilaria immitis. The sequence continues at coordinate 1,541,743 of JAKNDB010000068.1, forward strand.
TATGTAACCTATTTTCAAAAAGTTTTCGTTTAAAAAAACGAACAAAACATATCAATTACAATAATTTAAAAATAACTTCAGAAAAAAAAATACGAAAATTGAATTTAATTTTTTATCAATTTTCCTTCATTCTCTTTCGTCTTCTTTTGTTTTTTCTTTTAAGAAACAAATGAAAGTTCAAAAAAAAAAAAAAAAAAGAAAATAATAAAAATTTCAATTTAGTGAATTTTTCTTTTTAAAGATTTTCTAAATATTTGAATAAATTGGTGTATGAATTTTTAATTTATTAAATTTTAATATTTTCAGAAGAAATTTTTCAAAGTGAAAAATTTTTCACTTTGAAAAATTTTTTATTTTTAAAATTGGAATAAAAATTATCTTTTTTTTTTTTAATATAAATTTATAATATATTTTATTAATAATTTTGAAATATAATTGCTATTACAAAAATAATAAAATAATTGAATTTAATAAAATTTGTTTATGTTTTTTTTTTAATTAATTCATATGCATATTCAAATTAAACAATTTAATTCACTTTTTATTCATACTACGAATAGATTGATATATATATATAAATACATATATTAGGGATATTATTAATAATATAGAGTTGGGAGAAAAAAATCTATTTAATGGTAAATCGAGAAACTCGAAAACATTTGATGTTGTACCTCTAAAGTTTGCCATTTTTACTAACTGTTTTGGAGTGTTAATAAAAATAGAGAATGCATTGTTGTAGAAAAAGTTCCACCTATCATCTTGCAATAGCTGGGTAATGATTCCTATCTTTATAGCTGGGTAATGATTCCTATCTTTATAGCTGGGTAATGATTCCTATCGAATATTTATTGATCAAAACGGTTTTTTATTTGTTTATCATTCTCGATAAAATTTATTTTCAAAATACCAATTTTTAAAAATGAGAAATTATTTTAATAAATAAAAAATTAACAAATATTTTTTTCTCAACATTTGCTAAAAATAAAACATTATATTACATTGTTTTATTTTTTTGGCGATACAAAAAACAATTGATGATAAAGCAAAATTCCAAGAAAGAAAAAAAAGTGATAAGAAATCAATAAATTTGTTTTAAAAAAAAAAGAAAAAGAAGAAAAATTATTTCGAAAGAATAAAAATAAAATGATAAGAAATAAAAATAATTTGATAAGAAGAAAAAATTAAAATGATTATATAAGAAAAAAATAATAAATAAAATAATTAAAATTATTATCTTTTAATACAATAATATTTATACATTTGCTAGTACAATAATTTTTCATTTCGTTATCGTATCATATCATATCATATTATATTATACCGTATCCTATCGTATCCATTAATTTAGTTTGTCATCATTTCTATCATTTTCACTGAAATAAGCAAATAAAATTATTTCAATCAATCATTTGTAAAAAAGAAAAAAAAAACGAAGAAATAAATCGTATGTGAGATTTTTGTATAATTTAACCTTTTTTGAAGTTCAACTCCTTCTTGCGATTCTTTTAGCAATGCTTGCGATGGTAAATTTGATGAATCCATTTGTTCCATTATATTTGATGCTTTATCTTTTAAACTTATTGCAGCATCCGATATTTTACGCTTAATTATTCCAGCTTAAAGTTTAAAATATGACTATTATGCAATGAAACAGGCAACCAAATACTAACTAGTAGGAGCCCCTCAATATGAACCTTTGATAACCAAAAAGCAACCAGATACTAGTAGATGGAGCATTAACATGAGCCTTAGATAAAGCATAAATCTTAAGCTAACCAAAATACTAATAGGAGCCTCAATATGAACCCTTAGACAATCAATGAGACGTCAATATGAGCCTTAGGCAACTAAATTTTTTTTTTTTGCAAAAGATTAGCAAAACGAAATAAAATTTTCAAAAATATTTTTCCGATTTTCTTTGTTTTCTTTTCACTTTTACTTCTTATTTTTTCATAGCGAAAGAGAAGATACTTTTTTTTTATTGTAGAAAAATTTTTTCATACAATCTTTCGTTCTTCTTTTTAAATTTATTAATTTTAAATATAATTTTTATTGTAATCTTTAATTTTGGAAAAACGAATTACATTAAGTTGCATTATTATTTGCAAAAAAAAAAAACATTCACTAATTATAATATATTAGCAATTTAATTCAGAAGGAATTTTTTCTAAATTTTAACTAATAATTCGAAATGAAAGTTAAAACGAATAAAAATATATTTTGTTTTTTTTTCATATATAATTTAATTTCAAGAAATGAATAAAATAAACTTACTTGCTGTACAAGCAACTTCCTTTGCTTTTGTTGCAGCTTCATCAACTGCATCCTTGAAATAAAAAAAAAAAAAAGTGAAAACTTAAATTTAAATTTAAAAATCAGATATCAAAAAATATATTTTGGAAAATTTTTTAATGAATTAATAAACGAGTTAAACATGAAATTAAATTTTTGCTAAAAATAATCGAAATATAATTAATCTCAATTATATGTATATATATTAATTTTAGTATGTAGTTTTATCAAAATTCTTTTAACTTCGTGGAATCAATTAAATGCCATTAATTATAAGCATGAAAATATGAAGAAAAAAATTTATAAAATAAAATAATTTAATTATTTAAGTAAAAATAAAGATGGAAAAAAAGAAAAAAAAAAGTAGGGCGAGAAGAATAACTAACCGGATATAAATTGAAAGTATTAATTGTTCCCATTAAATCAGATTTTTGATTTTATTTTTTTGTAATTTATAATTACGTATGAAATTACTTCAAATATCGATTTTCCAATCCGAATATCGTTTCTAACCAATCTACCAGCAATTTATTTCTTTAAAAATAAAAGTGTAACAATAAATGAATGAATCATTATCAGAAATGTAGAGAAAAAAACCGACAAATATTTTATATTCTAAAAATGTTAAATGTAAATTTAAAATATATTATTTATAAAATGATAATTTTAAATATCAAAATGTTAAATGTAAATTTAAAATATATTATTTATAAAATGATAATTTTAAATATCAAAATGTTAAATGTAAATTTAAAATATATTATCTATAAAATGATAATTTTAAATATCAAAATGTTAAATGTAAATTTAAAATATATTATTTATAAAATGATAATTTTAAATATCAAAATGTTAAATGTAAATTTAAAATATATTATCTATAAAATGATAATTTTAAATATCAAAATGTTAAATGTAAATTTAAAATATATTATTTATAAAATGATAATTTTAAATATCAAAATATTAATTAATCAAAATGAATTCAAATTTAAATTAAAGTTTTAAATTACGAAGAAGAAAAAGAAGAAAATTTGCACACATATTTGAATGTATGTAAATTAAATTTTAAATGTTTAAAACATCATGTCGAACAAATGAATAATTAATATCAGGGATAAAAATCAAATTGAAATGCACTCGAGAACCGGCTTTTGAAAAAAAATTTTTCAATTTATCTTAAAACAAAACAAAACAGTCCTTTAAAAATCTTGATGTCATAAATGATAAGCAGTAACCTGTTTTTAATGCATATGAAATCTTAATTTCAAATATCAAAAGCATCATGCAGACGAATGATTGCATTTCGAGATAAAAATCAAAAATGAAATGAATTCTCGAGGAAATGAAGAGACAAATTAGATCGAAAATTTTTCAACATTTCAACATAAATCTTTAAAATTTAATTTTATAAATATTTAAATGTCATATTTCAAACATATAAATTTCATTTTAAATATTGAAATTTGATGCAAAGCAATATTGCACTTCAAATATAAAGAAAGTCAAATTAAATGAATTTTTGATGAAGAAAACGAAGAGATTGATAAAAAAAAATGAATTAGAAAGTTCAATTATCGAAATAATCTAAAAATTTCCGTATTTTTCTGCTTAATAATATAATTGAAGATTTTTAAAAACAGTATTCTCGAATAATAATTGATAAAATGATAAAAAATTGATAAAAACCGAAGATTTTTCACATTTTCCTACCTAATAATGCAATTGAATGAATGAAGTAAAGGAAATTCTCGAATAATATTACTTTGATTAACATTGATAAAATGATAAAAGTGGATAAATTTTTATTTTGAAAAATTTGAAAAAAAAATGTGTCATTTCATGCTAATTTGAAAATATTTGCAAAATTTTAAATGTTTATTTTTGAATGTTTCCAATTTTTGGAATAGAATTATAGCAAATTTGTTGTATAAATGAAATTCAACGAAATGTTTATATTTTTAACAATTAATAATAAAAATAAAATGAAAAAAAAATAAAATCCAAATCTAAATCAAACATTATTTAGCAACAATGATTTAATGAGAAACAACGTTTGATTCTTCTGATCACAATGATCAGACAATGTTAAGATTTTGATCAACAACAATCCAATAATGTTAAATTGTGCTGATCAACAATGATCAAACAGAAATAACGACAGATTCCGATCAAATGCAAAGTGTGTAATGAATTTAATAAATTTTTGTTCAATTTGAAGTCATTCAAAACAAAAAACATTCATTCATCAATACGGAAATAGAAGATGAAATGTAGAGATGGAAAAGAAAAAAAGATTCCAATGAATTAAGTAATGATGAATGATTAAAAATATTTTCAAAATAACCTTTGCATGATAGTTTTGTTTAGTTCATTTTAAAATCGATAACAATAGTAATCTTTGATTTTCAATTTACGATTTTTAACCTTAACAAATGCTTAATTTATAAATAATCATTCTAAGGCTAAATAAAGATTAACATTTGATAAATAAAATTTTACTGATTACTTATATACATATCTATACATATATATATATATATAGGCATCAACAGTACTGTCATCATTAATTTCTGTTTTTTTTCTCTCTCAATTTTCCTACCATTTTTAGAATCTTCAACAATTAATTTTGAAATTTCTAATGAATCATATTTAGCATATTCGAGAAAAAAAACTTATAATACAAAAATGTAAGTGTATTATAAGTTCAAGAAGGCGTATTAACAAATAAATACGAAAATTTTATTTCAAATATATCGAAATCATAAAATATCAAAAAAACCAGAAATTATCGGAATCATATAACATATACATATATATATATATATATATTACATTATCAATCATAGATAATATATATCAGTGCTTATATCATTAATCACAGATAATATATATTATTAATTATAGATCATATATATATATTCCCATTATTTTACATTATCAATCATAGATAATATATATCACTGCTTATATCATTAATCACAGATAATATATATTATTAATTATAGATCATATATATATATATATATATATATATATATATTCCCATTATTTCTATCAAATTCCCATAATTTTCTATCAATGCTTTAAAAATTCTCACCATTGTCCCGTTTACTACTCATATCGGATCGTTTGTTGTCCCACATACATGCATATATATATTATTTAAATTATTAATTATAATAATTGCGTATAATTAATTAAATTAATTATATTTAATTAAATTAATTATATTTAAAAGTATGTTCGTACATGGATAATATATATTATTATTATTTATATTTTAATTATAGATTATATATATATATACAATTATTTATCAAATTATTTATATTATTTATCAAACATAATATATATCATTGTTTACATTATTAATAACAGATAATTTGTATTATTAATTATAAATTACATATATATAATTATTTAAATTATTAATTAAAAATATTTGCATATGACCGATTAAATTATCAATTATAACCGAAAACATATTATCTGTACACGGATAATATGTATTATTATTATTTATATTATTAATTATAAATTATCTCTGTATATATATATATATATGCATAATTATTTAAATTGTTAATTATAGATAATTGCATATGATTAATTAAATTAATTCTAACTAAAAATATATTTGTATTATACTAAAATGTTTATCAGAAAAATGCCGTAAAATAACTATAAACATTATGATATATTTTTAAATTTTAAACAAATATTAATAATACAAAAATTAGTTTACGATATAATTTAGCAAAAAAAAAAAAAAGTATAAGAAAGAAATTTTTTAGAGGAGAAAAAAAAAGAAAAATTATTTGAATATTATTGATAATATAAATTGTTTGTGATTAAAAATTTTCATATTTGCCAAAATATCTTTTTAAAAATGATTGCATTAAATCAAATTTTAATTGAATAATTTTAATTTTGTGCCAAAATTAAAATTAATTCCATTTCGTTTCCTTCCCTTTTTTTTTTTAAATACAATTTAAAAAAAATTTTTTGAAGAAAAAAGATTTTATTTTATTTGGTGCTATTTTGTTTTTGATATTTGATTGAGATATGAAATTTTGAAAAACAAAAAAAGAGAAAAAATTATTTATTAATAGAGTGTAGTTGATTTCGCTTCATAACAGAGATTAGTATATTTCGAACTACAGATATTTACTTAATTCCATATTGAAAATATTTAATAACGAAATATTTTTATTTTAACAATTAATTCATATCCATATATTTATTAATAAATATATGGATGAAAAAAATACCTTTATATTCGGCTTTTTACGAATTGCTATTTATTAATTATTTATTTTACCTAATAATTATTTTTTAATTATCTCAATTAGCATGCATCCAATTAAATCTTATTAATTATTCGATTTTAAAATTACCATTTTTCCATCTTTTTTTTGCTCTCCCTCTCTACTCTCTCTCTCTCTCTCTCTCTCTCTAAATAACAAATTATATCAGTGGAATAATTAAGCATTCAAAATAAATATATTACTGAAAAAAAAAACTCAATTTATAAAATTACTGAAGAAACAAAAAAATCGATAACAAAAAATAAACAAATTTTAATCCTATTCTGATATCATTTAATTATTCTAATATCATTTATTCTGATATCATTTAATTATTCTGATATCATTTAATTATTCTGATATTATTTAATCATATATTTTGATATCTATTCTGATATCATTTAAAAATTTAATCATTTTCAAAAAGCAAATAATTTATCACATTTTTTCATTTTTTCCAAATATTTGCCGTTATCTATCAAAATTTGATTTTATTGCTTTCATTTCGTTAATTTTTCAAATATTTGAAAAATTTTATTTTTGATAAAAAAATTCTTTCGAATATTTTGATAAGAAATAAAACGAAATGATTAAATTAGTAAATAATGGAATTGATAAATATAAATAAATATTGGCTATTCTTTTTGCTCTTTTTTTGTTTCTTACATTTCAAATAATAATTAAATGATATCAGAATTGAATTACTGAAAGACATATGTATACTATTCTTTATATCGAATAATAAATTAACAAATAATGGAATTGATAAATATAAATAAATATTGGCTATTCTTTTTGCTCTTTTTTGTTTCTTACATTTCAAATGATAATATCAGAATTGAATTACTGGAAGACTGAAAGACTTATATTATTTTTATATCAAATAATAAAAAACTTCCCTTAGCAAAAAAAAAATTAAAACTTAGAAAACTTTAAAAAATTGAATAAAAGAAAAGAATAAAAATTTATTTGATAAAATAAACAAACAATTGGAAATGTTGGAATAACATATTTGTATAGCTGTATTATTTATATATCTATAAATATATATATATAAATACAAGCATGTGTGTGTGTGTGTGTGTGTGTGTATGTGTTTGTGTTTCGTATATGTATGTGTATATGTGTATGTGAATATGTATGTGTATGTGTGAATTATGCGTGTCAGTATATATATGTGTGTGTGTGTGTGTGTGCATTATGAGTGTGTCAATATATTTAATGTGAGTTGTGTGTGCGTGTATGTATGCGTATGTGTATGTTCTGTGTATATAGTTATGTACATATTGCATACGAGTGTGTATAGTGTGTATGTGTGTATGTATGTCTATCTGCCTATCTGTTTGTTTATCTTCGTGTGTATGTTCATGTTTATATGTGTTCACATGCGTGTGTATATTTATGTATGTAATAATTATACGTATGTACATATGCGTATGTATGCTCATATATATCCGACACATAAGTGTGCATATACATGCATGCATATATGTATGTATGTGCGATATATGTGCGTGCGCATATATATGCACATGTGTGTTAATGTATATGCAACATCTGTGCACGCGCATGTGCACTTGGATGTATACGTGCACCTGTATATTAATGTATGTGCAAGGTCCGTGTTTCAAGACGGGTCAAGATGAATAACATTCACACTGGGATGTAATTTCGCCCGGTGAATGCATTAATATGACCTCTGTATGTGTATGTCTAATAGCTGCACATGTCTATGCAAACTTATAGCTAGGGTATGTGCAATAATACCTGTGCATGTGTATGTGAACTTGTATGTGCAATGCACTTGTACGGTAATGTGTATGCATTTTTTAAAAATTCTATTGTTGGCGCCATGGAATGATATCAATGATAGGGAATTTCTCAATATTAATGCATTCACTGGGCGAGATTACATCTCAATGTGAACGTTAGTCATCTCTCTGACCCATCTTGGAACACGAACCCTTTAAATATTGATATATTCAGAAGATGCAAAATTCCGAATATTTTTTTATATTCGGAAGGCAAAGAATTCTTCCATCTGCTCCTCTCTTTCTCAATTTTTCGCCTCGTTTTTGTCGATCGAAATTTGCATACTTATTTCTTTGCCTGTTATATTACTAACGCAATATAATTATTTCTCATCAATGGATGAAAATTTTAGAGAATAATTTTTTTAAATTTTGAAAACTTTCATTTTATATTCATTCATGTGATTGATGTAAATGAATCAAATAATTAGAAATGCAAAATGAATCGAATAATTAATTGGAAATGCAAAATGAATCGAATAATTAATTGAAAGTGCAAAATGAATCGAATAATTAATTGGAAATGCAAAATGAATCGAATAATTAATTGGAAATGCAAAATGAATCGAATAATAAATTAGAAAAGCAAAACGAGTCGAATAATTAGAAATGCAAAATGAATCAAATAATTTGAAATGCAAAATAAATGGAATAATTAGAAATGCAAAATGAATCGGATAATTAATTGGAAATGCAAAATGAATCAAATAATTTGAAATGCAAAATGAATCGAATGATTAATTGGAAATGCAAAATGAATCGAATAATTAATTGAAAGTGCAAAATGAATCGAATAATTAATTGGAAATGCAAAATGAATCGAATAATTAATTGGAAATGCAAAATGAATCGAATAATAAATTAGAAAAGCAAAACGAGTCGAATAATTAGAAATGCAAAATGAATCGAATAATTAATTGGAAATGCAAAATGAATCGAATAATTAATTAGAAGTGCAAAATGAATCGAATAATTGGAAATGCAAAATGAATCGAATAATTAATTGGAAATGTATAACGAATCGAATAAATGATACAACAAAATTATAACGATAATAGTAGTAATCAATATAAAATTTAATAATTATAAATAATTCTGCTAACAATAATAGATCAGCGATATATAAAATAACTTCTGTTATTTTTCTCTTTTCGCTATAATATAAATTTTTAATTACTTTAATTACATATTTTCATTTAATTGATAAATACTCTCATTAATGAATTAAGAAAAGATCGGAATCTGATATTGATATTGGGCTGAAATATTAGAATTGATTGGAATTGTTGCAGCTAATATAAGAAAAAGCCTCCTATCAAGCTGCATATTTAAAAGCCTCCTATCAAGCTGCATATATTGCAATCAACTTGAATATTATTGATCCTAACCTGAATTGTGTAGCAAGAGATTGTTTACAACATATCAAACATTTGTTTACAACATATTAAACTTATGCCAACATAATTTATGGGCACAAAGGTGATCAAGATCAAAAGTTATGCGAAGATATTTCTATCATATTGATTATTATCATACCTATTATTTTAGAATAAAATATTTTCATTCTTTCAAAATTATAGTTGATTTTTGAAATAAAATAAATTCCAAAGATTTTTATTAATATCAGGTTTCATATTTGAGTATTGGAAATAATCAGAAATGTAATATAATTGTAATATAATAATTAGAAATGTAATATAATAATTTGTCTTGATATCATATCGATTATATATATGTACGTTCTATACTTATAATTTTAAAAATATATTTTGATTTTCTCGACATTTCTACTCCATTTTTGAATAAAATAAATTCCAAAGATTTTAAATTGATATCAGGTTGCATATTTGAGTATTGGAAATAATCAGAAATGTAATATAATTGTCTTGATACCATATCGATTATGCATATACAGTACTTGATTACTGGTTTTCGCTATAGATGGTGCTTAATTTCTTATTCAACCTTTTAACTTTTTTAAACTCTTTCTTACTGATCTCTGACATATTCTTTTCAGTCAAAAATTTCATTTGAATATTTGCAATAATTGTAATATTCAAATTGAATATTCATCATTTAAATAGATTGATTTAAACGAAAAAATGGAAAAAAAAACTTTTCAAAAATAATTTGGAATGAGAAAAGTGAATAAGTGAATGAAAGATATTTATAGAATTAGTATTAATAATTATAAATCGTAATTATATCATTTCTTTCTTTTCTTTTTTTTCAAACTATAATATCCAAAGTATTTTTTTCTTTCTAGAACTTCTTGAGAATATTTGAACAAAAAAAAAAAAAGAAAATTCCAAATTTCAAAAATAACAAATGTGAAAATTATTATATGTAAAAAAAAAAAAGTCCTTCAATACTTTAATAAATATATAATCAATTTTCAATTTTTTTACGTCTCATTTTACACAGCTAAATTATGAATTTATCGTACAATAAATTAATAATTAATTAATTTATTAATTTCCAATATATTATGTATTTTAATTTAAGCGTTTTTTCTTTCCTTCCTTTCTTTGTTGATTTAAATTGCTTTTTGTTTTGGGCCATATTTTGTGATAAAAATTGCTTAATTTCAGCCTATGCTCGAAAAATTTTTAATGAAAATTTCATTTTCTTTTTAATGAAAAAAAAATTAAATATCAAATTAATATTGCTATAAATTGATTAGCATCGATTGATTAATAATAGTAGAAATATTGCTGAATAAAATTTCTAATATTTCAAATATTTTAAGACTTAAAATTGATTAGAATTTTTGAAATCGAATAATTGATTATTAATAATTTAAATTATTTTAATCTAATAGACAATTTATTTTACTTCCTTTTTTTTTTGCATAATTCACTTTAATTCAATAAATTTAATTATTCAATTTCTATCAATATTTGAATAGTTATTTTATTATTGACTTCCATTTATTCATTTCCAATTATTATTGAAATTTTTAAATTTGCTTGTGCTAACAAAATGATTAATATGCTAATATTTTTTTCTTTTTATTTTTATTAATTTTATTAATCGATAATCTATGCATATATATTTTAATTATATACGTATATAATTTATTAATTATTAAAATTGAATAATTTATCGTTTCTCTTTCAATTTGCTTCCTTCACGCATTTGCATATCGATAAAATTCGAACCATTACATTTAATCTCGGCATCCAAATGTTTCATCGCATCACGTATCAAATCTTTTGCTGTCTAAAAAAAAAAAAAAAAAAAAAATTAAAACTTATCAATTTGAAAATAAATGTAAAAGTTTAAATTAATCAATATATTATCATAACAAATTAAACAAAACTATAAAGTTAATTTTTGATTAGGAAAATAAATAAAAAAAAAAATAATTAGAAATTTAATAAAATCTAAAACTTAATAATATATTTTACATATTTAATTAATTAATTAAAATTTGAAGCAATAAATTAAAATTATAAATATTTGAAATATTATATAAAACAAAAGGTTGCATTTTCTTTTCGTTTATAAAATGATAAAATAATAATTATTGATTTGTAGCAATAATGATAATTAGTATAGTAATAAACAATGATAAGAATAATTAGTGATGGATAATAGTCCTTAATCAAACAGCAGAATGATAATAATAAACAATGATAAGGATAATCAGTGATAGACAATCCTCAGTAATAACGAGAATAACAAAATAATAATAATAATGATAATAATAAAAAGTAGTAATAATAATAATAATAATAATAATAATAATAATAATAATAATAATAAATACCTGAAATTTATGAGTCCACAATGAAGGTGTGCAATAATCGAAAAACATTTGAAGAAAAATTCCAGATTTCAAACTTGGATCATAATTCAAATTTTTCGGTGTTCGATAAAATAATTCACCAGTTCGAGATGCGCTTTGACGACCAAATAAATGGCTATTACGTTTTGTATTCATTTGCATAACTAAAAGATTTTTTAAATTTTCAAAAATTAAAATCTCTCACGATCATTTGGAAGAATATATTTTTAAATTAATGCAATCAATAAAATATTGATAATTCGATCAATACGATATCAACAGCGTGATAATAATATTAATAATTTGAACAATAAGATATCAATAATATGATAATAATATTAATAATTTGATCAATAAAATATCAATAATATGATAATATTGATAATTTAATCAATAAGATATCGACAGCATGATAATAATATTTATAATTTGATCAATAAGATATCGATAATATGATAATAATATTGATAAATCAATAAAATGTTGATGATATCATAATAATATCGATAATTTAGTCAATAGGATATCCACTGCGTGATAATAATGTTGATAATTTAATCAATAAGATATCGACAGCATGATAATAATATTTATAATTTGATCAATAAGATATCGGTAACAAAAATAATATTATTGATAATTAGATTAAACAAATCATTTTGGTATTAATTGAAATATATTTAATTCAAAAAAATTGATAAATTTTTTTTTATCATTGATTAGTATATAATAGAAAGATAAATATCTTCTATTGTAATAATATATATTATAAAATCGAATATTTGCTATTATTCATATATTGGAAATAAAAAAATTGATATAATTTTTAAGTATTTTAAAATTTAACAGATTATACTATTTCGATTTTCGTTAATCAATTCTTTTAAATCGATTTTTATTGCTATAAAATTATTGATATGATTATGCGATAAAAATATTATCATTTCTTTAATCATTAACTCATAATATATTCAATATAATTTTTAAATATTATATATAGAATATGTATTAAAAAAAAAGAAGAATATTAAAAAATTTTTAATTAATTAAAATTTAATAAAAAATATGAAAATAAAAATTGGAAAAAATTTTGGAACATTTTATCATTAAGCTTTTTACTATTAAAAATAATTTTTGAAAATAAACTTTTTTAAATCGTTTTTTTTCTCTCTAAACGAAAAAAGCTATTTGATAGTATAAATGCAATAAAATATATTATCATTTATTATCATTTATTCATCATCATTCTTACTACTAACTAACTAATGATAAATATACTGCCTAAATAATATTTTAAAAAAAAAAATATTTATTTTTAAAAATTTATTTAAAAGAGGAAAAAAAAAAAAAACCATAATATGAGAAAATAAAAATGAAACCTTTATTACTTCCATCTATAAATTGTTTTTCTTTATTTTGCTTTTCTATCTAAAATTTTTTTTTTTGAAATTAAAAAAATTTTATAATCAATTTTTTTTTTTTTTAGAAAAAAAAGGACGCATTAAAATTTATTAAACATAGAAAAAGAAAAAAGATATAAAAGTTTAAAAATTAAAAAAAAAATGAAAAAATTTACATACCGTAATTGTTGTTGGTTGTTGTTGTTGTTGTTGTTGTTGTTGTTGTGATGGTGTATGAAGAATGGAGCATAAACGATAATGATTAAACGAATAATAATTTATCAATAAATTAGAATTTTTTATAAACGATATCTTTGGTACGATCATCCTGAAATATTTCAATTTATAAATAATATCATTGATAACAGGGACATCCTGAAATATTTAAATTTATAAATGATATATCAATGATAGTAGGATCATCTTGAAATATTTCAATTTACAAATGATATATCAGTGATAGTAGGGTCATCCTGAAATATTTCAATTTACAAATGATATATCAGTGATAGTAGGGTCATCCTGAAATATTTCAATTTACAAATGATATATCAGTGATAGTAGGGTCATCCTGAAATATTTCAATTTACAAATGATATATCAGTGATAGTAGGGTCATCCTGAAATATTTCAATTTACAAATGATATATCAGTGATAGTAGGGTCATCCTGAAATATTTCAATTTACAAATGATATATCAGTGATAGTAGGATTATCCTGAAATATTTCAATTTACAAATGATATATCAGTGATAGTAGGATTATCCTGAAATATTTCAATTTACAAATGATATATCAGTGATAGTAGGATTATCCTGAAATATTTCAATTTATAATTTTTCAAAAACTAAAATTTTCGTTAAATGCAGACAAACAAACAAGCATAAGGTTGTAGTAGGAAAAGTCTCGAAGCAAGGAGCAAAAAAAAGAAAGAAAAAAGATGAAATGATTGAAGACCAACGATCAATCCGAAGTTGTGATGAAAATTTTGCTCACACTATCGTATCGATTAAAATTCTACATCGTTACGACATACGCATCCACAAAATATGCTCTAAAAACTATTATCATATCATTCGCATTTCATTGCATATAGATCAATATTAGTGAATTAGTATTATTAAAAATAATCATCAAAAAAAATGATTATCATTCGTATCACTATCATTAAAATATGGTATCATTATTTCTAATTACTTCTACTAAATCTATCGTTATCATCAAATATGATGATATCATTGATATTATTGTATATATCTTATCTTGAAATATGATGTCATTCATTTTACTGAATATAGCGTTATCATTAACTATGATATTATTGCATATCGAATATGTCATATATCAAGTATGATATCATTGATTGTGATGTTGTATATTGAATATGATGCCGATTAAATATGATATCGCTGATACTATCGAATGTGCCGTTATCAACAAATGTGATATCAATGAATGCATTTCGAATGAATAACTGTATATATTATTCGACATATATTTAAATTATTATTCGATTCCAAATATTTTTTGATTTTGAATTCAATTCATGAATTAGCGCTAAATCGTAAAAAAATAAATTAAAATTTAGTAAAAATTTTTTTGCTAAAATTCCTTATAGAAATATTATTAGAAGAATTAATTTAATAATTAATTCAATAATTAATTCAATAATTATTACTTCTTTTTAGCTTTTAAAATAATTTTATCAAAAACAAAAAAACAATCGATGAAAAATAAACTTTTTTCCTTATCAATACAGGTACAATAAATTAATATATATCATATAAATAATACGGTTAGAAAAGCAAGTAATTTCAAATTTTTTTTTTTAAATCATATAAGTTGATAATGTTATTGATTTTATTCATTGATCAATATTTCATCTCTTAATTCTTAAAGCCTAAAAAAAAAAACAATTATTTGCTAAAAAAAAAAAATTTTATTTGCAATATTTACAATTTCAAATTACAAATTGCTAACGAATACTGCCAAATTTAATCATAAAAAATATAAAAATTGTCGAAAATTTTTTAAAAAATTTCGAATTAAAATTTAGAAAAGAAAAAAAACGAATTAATCAATCATTCAAATAGCAACAAATTTGCTAATTTGTGGAAATTCTTTTTTAATTAATTTTTTGATCAAACAAAAAAAGACATACAAATAATTCGATTATATTCTCTTCGATATATTGAATTAATCATCGATATAGTGAATTAATGAATTAATCAGCAATCAGCAATATCATCAATATATTGAAAAATTAATCATCAATATATTGAAAAATTAATCATCAATATATTGAATTAATCATCGATATACTGAATTATTCATCGATATAATGAATTACTCATCAATATAATGAATTATTCATTGATATATTGAATTAATCATCGATATACTGAATTATTCATCAATATGTTGAATTAATCATCGATATAGTGAATTATTCATCATCAATATATTGAATCATCAATATATATTGAATTATATTGAATTAGTCATCAATATTTGAATTAATCATCAATATACTGAATTAATGAATTAATCAGCAATATCAACAATATATTGATAAATTAATCATCAATATATTGAATTATTCATCATCATACTGAATTATTCATCGTTATATTGAATTAATCATCGATATAATGAATTGTTCATCGTTATGTTGAATTGATCATCGACATACTGAATTATTCATTATTGTAATGAATTAATCAATTATTATTTCAGTGATTAATTTCATGATGTCGAATAATCAAATTAAGCAAAATATTATTACTCAGATATCATCGATATATTTATGATTTTAATCATTTTTGGCATAAGTAATTAACAACAAAGCGATAAAATGAAATAAGCGTAAAATGTTAAAATTAACCCTAAGACTAATTTTAATTTTTTTTTATTAATATTTATTTCGAAATGATTTATTCAATTTGTTTATATGAATGAATTATTTTTTGATTCATTAAACAAAAAAAAAAAAAAAACAAATTTGATAAATTACATTAAAATTATCTGGAAAATTTTGGGAGAAAAACGAAAACATAAATAATACTTTTATTGATATTTCATAATTAACTATTTCATTTTTTTTTTAATTTTATTCATATCTATTACTTATGTACTTATTCGTTCTTTTTTTTTTTTGAAGAAATCTTAAAAATTTCAAAAAAATTGAAAAATTTAAGATTATTTCGATATTTGTCTTTTAATACATATTTGGTATACTAAGTGAATGTTAAATTTACAAAATTACAATTTTTTTATTAATCAAAACTGAAATTTTTATAATATTTATTGAGTACTTATTTTGTTTTCAATTTCCGATATTATAATTTTATTTTTATTATTATAACTGTATGACATTTTTTGAAGCTTAATGCGCAATATTATATTTTTAGAAGAATACTTTAATGTAAAAATTGTAAAAAAATGCAGTTAAAATTTAATTTCTATTTAATAAATAATTTCAATATTCAAATATGCCACATTGGAATGTAGCATATTTTTAATTAGAAATTAAAAGAAGAAAATGAAATTAGAATGGATCAAATTAGAAATTAAAATCAGTATTTTTAGGTTGGAAAAAAATACATGATATATAGAAATCGGAAAAAAATTTATAATTAAAATTGAAAATTTTATAAAATTAATGGAATAAATTTATTCGTTCAATTTGATCATCTATAATTGGATCAATATGATCAAATTATTATTGCTAAATTCTAAAAAAAAAAATACACAGAAAACGAAGGAATTAATTCTTGAATATAGATTTATCAAATTTAAAATAAAAAAACATTCACTGGTCACACATAAAAATTTGCAGGTCACGCATGATCATAAGAAGTGCATGTTGTTAGAAAGGTCAATGATGCAAACTACTAAAAAGGTCAATGATTCAAATTGCTAAAAAAGGTCAACGATGTAAGAAAGTGAAAATTTTTTTTGAAAAATTCAATTTAAATTTATTTATTCATTTAATATTGATTAAAAGAGAAAAATTTTTCGAAAAAGTTTGAAAATTTTTTTGTAATTAAATTTATTTCGCAAATTATCAAAATGGAAAAAATGAATAATTCGTAAATTAATAACAATAATTCTGTAATTTATTTCTGATTAACAACAATTGTACAATTCATTTCTGATTAACATAATTGTATAATTCATTTCTGATTAACGATAATTGTATAACTCATTTCTGATTAACGACAACTGTACAATTCATTTCTGATTAACGATAATTGTATAACTCATTTCTGATTAACGATAGTTGCATAATTCATTTCTGATTAACGATAGTTGCATAATTCATTTCTGATTAACGATAATTGTATAACTCATTTCTGATTAGCGATAATTGTATAATTCGTTAGCTGTATAATTCATTTTTGATTAACGACAATTGTATAATTCATTCCTGATTAACGACAATTGTGCGATTAATTTCCGATTAACGATAATTGTATAATTCATTTCTGATTAACGATAGTTGCATAATTCATTTCTGATTAGCGATAATTGTGTAATTCATTTCTGGTTAACGATAGTTGTATAATTCATTTCTGATTGATGAAATATATGTGGAAAAAGAATGAAAAGAATATAAAATTAAAATAAAAAAAAATTTTGAAGTCTTATCAAGTACTAAGTTAAAAAAGTTTGTTAATTTAATTCTCAAATATCATAAATATGCAACAAATATAATCACGATATTATATTATTTCACTTTAAATGTACTATTGTTTATAGGTCAGAAAGAAAAAAGAACGAAAGAAAGAAAGAACAAAAATTATTCGAGAGTTGTAAAAGTTACATAGATTATTATTTAATGAAATTTAATTACAAATTTTTAGTTTACATTTCATTTTTTCCCCTCTCTACTTTTTCTAATTCATTCTCTCCTTATTACTATTTCAATCTTTTATTTTTTATGTAATTCATTTCCAATAAGAATTAGTAATTAATTATTATTATGAATTTAAAATAGAAAGAAAGCAATTAATAAATGCTTAATAATTTAAAAGATTTTAGAATTTTTCATTCTGTTAAGGCCTTTTTAAATAATTATTTTAAATACAAATTAAGTTTAATCATCATAAATTAAAAAAACAATGCTGATAAATATATAAAAATTTGAAATTTTCCAAAAAAACTTATCAATAATATTCAAACTTATCAGCGAAAGTGTTATTGATAAAACTGAAAATGTTCCGACATTTTCCGACGTTTTGTATACGTAAAGATACGTAAATGAATTCTGCCAAGCGTAAAATTATACTTCACTGTCATTTTTATACGCAATTTTACAATATTATCCTTGCGTTACGTTACGTTGCGCAACATTATTCCATGATTATCCAATATAATGTTATCTGATAAAATAATCATGTTATTTTTTTTTGTTTTTAGGTACCGCTTTTTTAAGACTATATTATATTGCTTACGTTATGTTATTTCATTCCTTATCACATTTGATGTTATCATCTTATCAGTTTTCATGTGTGTGTTTTTTTGATTATTTTCTCTAAACACTTTCATTTGCCATTTATTTTTCCCATATATTTTAATTTATGATCGAAAAAAATGAAAATATCACATGTTTCATTTTAAAAACTTATATTATCATTTTATCAGTAGCAATTAATGGGAAAAAATTTTGATGATTAAAATTTTTATCATTGAAACTTTTACTACTTCCTTCCTTTTTCTTAGCTCCTCTCTCTTTTGTTTCTCTTCCCTTTCTCTCTCTTTTTCTTCTTATTTTCATATATAAATTTAATTATTTGCAATTTTAAACGAAAATATCAATTTGAAAAATACAAAAAAAGGAATGAAAAAATTGGAAATTTTAATTCAAAAGATATTTATCATTTATCATTTAATCATAATATTACTTATCACCATCAATTAATTTATAGTTTAACGATTAAAAATAAATGATTTTTTTCCAAGAATTTTTTTTCATATAATTAAATTCTTTTTTCTTAAATATAATATTTAAACTTTTAAATTGAAGTTAAAATTTTTTTTTTTGATTGAATGAACGCTACTGATGTTTGTTGTTGTTTGTTGTTTGTTGTTGTTGTTTGTTGTTTGTTGTTTGTTGTTTGTTGTTTGTTGATCGTTGTTGTTGCTATAATTCTTGCATACACAATAAATGATTGATTAGATTGATAATGATGAAAATGAAATGAATAAGTGATCAGAGAAAATCAAATGATAAGAGAAAATTGAGATGAAGCATTCTAAATTAATAGCAAATAAAAGTTTAACTGATAATTTTTAGAACTTAGGTTGGAAAAGGATTATTAGATATGAGAGTTTTGCATATGAATATTTGACATCAACAATAATAATTGTATAATTAGAAATGAATGAGAAAGGATGAAGAGAATGAGAAATGAAGATCTCGAGACTACTATCTATCATCGGTGTAGTACCAAATAGCAATCATCGATTTACATTTTCAGCCTAATCTATCGTTCGGATACGAAAGACGGGTAAAATGATTAGTTAGAAAAGTGTGTAAGATAGAGGTCGAGTAAAATATATGACAAGAATATAAGATTGCAAAAGGTCAAGCTTTACTGAATAACAGGTGGCGAGAATAGGAAAAAACATTATTGTATTAGAGAAATAAAGAAATGGTCAATTTTAGCAAACGATGACCTTCCAAACATTTATTGAGCGCATAGGCATAAACTATTTATTCAATTTTTTTTTTTTTACTATTCGCAAATCAGTTGCGACTTTATCGTTGTTTTTTTATGCTACTTTTTTTTGTAAACTTTAAATTTAAAATTTTTATTTATCAAAATTTGGTTAATTTATTTTGGAGTGCGAAGGAAAATAAATATTACTAGATTGTTATCAGTAGCTGATAAGTAACCCCTATTAATGTTGTTATATCAGTAGGTATTTGATAATATTTGCGTTTGCGTCCAGATAACTTTCATTACTATACTGTTAATGTTCTTATCAGTTAATTATTGCTAATTTCTTTTTTACTATATATCAGCATTATTCTTATCAGCTTTTCGTTGAAACTGATAAGGATAATTTTTAGGCTATGTAGCGATTATGCAAAAAAAAATTACACAAAAATAAACTTTTGCCTACCAATAAAAATTCGTTAATAGTACTGATAAAAATGAATGATAATTATGATATGAAAAAAGAGGATAAAAAACAATTTCTTTTTTTTCCTCCTGTTCAATAAAGTATATATTATTTGAGAAAAATTAGATCACGATTTATGTGCAAATTTGATAGATGATAATTTTGATAAGAAATAAAAATGATAAAAAAATTTTTTTCTTATTTTTAAAAACGATCAATAATATTAGAATTATGTATTAAGTATTTTATGGTTTCAATTTTTTTTTTTTGTTATTATTATTATTTTTATTCAGTCTATTGCTAATAATTATTTCTCACTTTTTAACATCACTTTTAACAGGTATACTGTATTATTCATTTAGATTTCATGAATTACTACTGTATTTATTTAAAATCATATAAAATATATTTTGTTCAACGGATTTGATATAAATTTATATACCTACTAATAATTATTTCTCACTTTTTAACATCACTTTTAACAGGTATACTGTATTATTCATTTAGATTACATGAATTACTACTGTATTTATTTAAATCATACAAAATTTATAAAATATATTTTGTTCAACGGATTTGATATAAATTTATATACCTAATGCTGTTTTCGAATTATTCTAATCTAAAAATAGGAGCATAAAAATATCCTGATCTACAATAATATATACTTTATTGAACAGGGAAAAATAAAAGAAATTGTTTTTCATCCTCTTTTTTTTCGTATCATAATTATCATTCATTTTTATCAGTACTATTAACGGATTTTTATTGGTAAGCAAGAGTTTAATTTTGTGTAATTCTTTTTATCATTTTTTTTCAAAATTAATTTTATAATTCCATCAATTTTTATGGCATCAAAAAAGAAAAAATATATTTGATACTGTATCAAAAATACAGTATACTTTCATAATAAAATATTATTTATTTATTTTTTTGATAGAAAAAAATATTTATTTGCTTTTTTTTTGTTTTAATTATATAATAAGTAAATAATAATGTTATATTATTTATTTATTTGGGAGAATTTTTATTTTTATAAATTTAATTTCTTTTTTTGTTTGAAATATTTAAAAGATTTCATAAATTTTTTCTCTAAATGTATAAATATTACAGGTAAAGAAGAATTGTAAGTTTTATTTTCTCGTATAAATATGTTTCCGTGGCGTCGAAAATTAACACGAAAACATCGTTTATACATTTTACAACGTATTCATCTAATTTTAATATCTGGTCGACATTCATGGGCACGTACAATACCAAGTATCGATTTTCAAACCGCACTTATAGCTGCTGAACGTAAAGCATATGATCATGCTCGAACATTTGATACATACGTATGCTTAATATTTAAGCTTATTAACAATGAAGCAAGACAACGTCAATTTCAGCGTTTGCAACAGCGATAAATAGAGCAGAAAACGATGAACAAAATGAATTACAATCAGAATTATAATCAATTATCAATTGACGAATTCAATTGATCAATTATCAATCAAAAAAATTATCAACCATAATATTTTGCTTTTTTTCTTTCTTCATTTTCTCAATGTTAATTTTTGACAAATATGCAAATATTGATAATTAAAAAAAAAAAAAGATAAAAACAATAATAAATGATAAGCTAAAATATAAAAGCTAATAAATTTGCTCAATATTTCAATCAAAAAAAAAAAAAAAAACAAAAATATAATATTTGGGAAAAAAACAAATATTTTTTCTTCGTTTTTTCTTTTGTTGTTTTTAATTTTATTTGTTTGTTTTGTATTTATTTCTTTTATATTTAAATAATACATTTGAAAGAGTACAAATTATTCAAAAATAAATAAATAATTTTTTTTCTTGCAAATATTTATAAAAATAAAATAATTAATTTAAAACTGGGAATGAATAATTTGATTTCATTTATTGTTGCCAAAAATTTCAATTATACAATTCTTATTTTGTTTTCTTTTTTTTTATTGTTTTTAATTTTATTTATTTGTTTATTTTTTTGTTGTTTTTGGTTTTATTTATTTGTTTGGTTTTTTTATTTTTGTAATCTTATTTATTTGTTTATTTTCTTTTTTATTATTTATTTGTTTGCTTTTTTTATTGTTTTTGATTTTACTTATTTGTTTGTTTGGTTTTTTTATTGTTTTTAATTTTATTTATTTGTTTGGTTTTTTTTATTTTTAGTTTTATTTATTTGTTTATTTCTTTATTGTTTTTAATTTTATTTATTTGTTTGGTTTTTTTAATTGTAAATATTACAGTTACTCGTACATATACTTTTTAGTAATAGACGTAGAAATACATGTGCATATTTTTTTATCATTACAGTATTATTGTAATTGTTATCATTACAGTATTATTGTTATTCTTCTGTGTTATTGTTATTGTTATTGCACTTTGTCCTATTTGCTTACCTGAATTAATGAATTAATTAGCAATCGCTAATTAATGTTTCTAAGCATTTAAAAAGTATATTTACTTGAAATTTTACTTATTGTTCTGGTGTTATTCTTAGTGTTATTGTTTTCTATCTTATTTGCTTACCTGAATTAATTGATTAATTAGCAATCAGTTATTTCTAATCATTTGAAACTTCTATTTTTAGTATTCTTCTTTTTCAGAATTTTTTTTTGTATTTTTTTTCGAATCTAATAATTAATGATAATCTTTAAATCTATTACAATTTCTTTTTTTTTTTTTTTTTATTTTCTTTATCGTTATCACAGGTATGATTAAATTACCTCAGATATTTGATATTAGTTATTATTATTGAGGATTCATTTTTTTTTTTTCATCCATGCTCATTCTCAGGCAAATTATATCAAGTGATATCATTTTGATTGTATTCAATTATGTTTTAAAATATCGAATTTGTATATAAATTTATTATCAGCTATATTTTTTTCCTTTTTTTTTTTTAACAATACAGTATGAAAATAATAAAAGTTATTAGTTGTTATCAATTATTATCATATTTAATATGATAATTACTATTCATAATTTAATATATATTTAGGTATTGATATATATTTTAGGATAGATAATAATTTTCAACGAAAATGATTAGCAAATTTTTAACAAATAAAATCTTTGCTTATTTAAGCTTTAGAAAAGAAGGAAGTTCTACTAATTTATAAATTACATCGATGGATTTGATCATAATTGTGAAACTGGATTAGGCTAATTTTTTAGGTTTGATTTGAAATAAAATTGATTCATTTGTAATGATAAAAAAAAATAGATTAAATCACGGATAGATATATTTGGAATAGATAGCTTTCGAGGAATAAAATTATTCATTTAACAATGATAAAATTATTAAAATGATAAGAAATGGATTAAATTAGGAATAGGTATATTTGAAATGGATAACTTTTGAAAATATATAAAAATTATTAATTAACAGATGAACTGTTTATTTACTTAGGTAAATTTTGATAGTTTTGAAAAATATTTGATTTTGTTTTTTTAAAAATTATAATTTGATTTTAATTTATATCAAATATTAATTTCGATATTAATTATTTATTTTTTATTCTGATTTCAATAACAATGATTATAATTACTATCATTTATATCAAAATTTAATGAAAGGTAATATAATTTAGAATTCGTCAATATTAAAATTATATTACGATTCGAATAATGAAAATTGTAAACATGATAACTTAAAAAATACATCTGTAATTTTTAAATTAATTATTTGAAATTAATTCGAACAATTTCCAACAATATTATTTATCATATTTTAGATAATAAGCAAGACTATATTTGTAAATTAATTTGCGTGACGTAAAAAACGTGAAAATATGTGTACGAGATAAGTGAGCAAAAACGATGATTATTAATTTTTAATAATAATACAATTCAAAAAATGCATTTTTTAATAATTTACTAAAACATCATGACAATCTTTATTACATTTACATTATCAGTATAATTTTCTAATCAGCCATTAAATCTTAACAAATATTTATTACTTTTAGTGATAAAAATTACTAACATGATTGCTAATTTCATGAATCATTTTTAACCTGATAATCATTCTTAACTTGATATCTATCAGTCATTTTATTTTATCGTTAATTTTAATAATTTATCGAATTGATGAAAAGTTTGACGATGATACTAAGATGATCATTTGATGAAGATACTAAGATGATCAATGAATCGTAATGATTTTAATTAATAAATAATTATTCTTAATATTTTCTGATAATAATATATATTCATTGCAAATTCAACTTATAATTTACCATGCAAGAACAGAAAAAATAAAAATAAAATCTTTCATTGATTTAATTAATCAAATGTAAACAGTTCAAAAATTGATTAATCTAATAATCGATTAGCACAATTATGAATTTTATTTCAATTAATGTATTTCAAATTTGATCAAAATTCATTTCAAATTATAACATTTTTGTTAATAGCATTTTTAAAAAAAAATTTCTTTTTCTAAAAAAGAACAGAAAAGAATACATAAAATTTTTGCAATGTTATATTGTATCGAAAAAAAAGAGAAAACAATCCATTTCATTTCATTTCATTTCATTTCATTTCATTTCATTTCATTCCATTTTATTTCATTTCATTTCATTTCATTTCATTTCATTTCATTTCATTCCATTTCTTTTCATTTCGTTTCATTTCATTTCTTTTCATTTCATTTCATTTCATTCCATTTTGTTTCATTTCATTCCATTTCATTTCATTCCATTTCATTTCATTTCATTTCATTTCATTTCATTTCATTTCATTTCATTTCATTTCATTTCATTCCATTTCTTTTCATTTCGTTTCATTTCATTTCTTTTCATTTCATTCCGTTTCTTTCCATTTCATTTCATTTCATTCCATTTCTTTTCATTTCATTCCGTTTCTTTCCATTTCATTTCATTTCATTCCATTTCTTTTCATTCCATATAATTAATTACTGAATTAAGACTTTTGCATATTCATATATTAATTTGTTAAATTTATTGAAATTTTTAGAATAATTTATCTTATCATTGCATTTCGATAACTTTTCCGATTTTATCAACAATTTTACACTAATGTATAAGTGATTGTGATAAATTTTAAATCGTTGAAATAATTTGTAAAACGTTTTTAAATTATAATTTATAATATCAAAAAAAAAAACATTTCCTAAAATACACTAATTAATCAGAAATGAATATTTATTAATATGCTTGAAATTTTCAAATTTAAAAATATATGATTGTTTCAATGATAATTTTTTTTCAATAATAACATTTTTCCCTTATCATTTATTTTCCTTTATTATTTATTTTTCCCTTATCATTTATTTTTCCTTATCAAAATTTTACCAATGAATGCAAATATTTAAATATAACGATAGTATTTGAGACATTTTAATTTTGTCAATTATTAAACTAGCATATTGCAATATTCGATCATTATCGAATTGCAGTAATCATTAATCTTGACTTATAAATTCATTATCAATTACAATGATTTTCAAAATTCTTGAATCAACATTTGATAACAATATCACAACAGCATTGATAATATATATAATTAATCACTAAATTAATTAAATGATATATTTTGGCATGATGAAAAAAAATGGAAATTTCAAAAATTTTTATTCATAAATAACAATGTATAATTAATTGTATGTTTGATAAAAAAGATATTATCATCTGTTCAATAAAAAAAAATTTTAATTTAAAATTATATCATAAACATAATTTAATTCTTAATATTATTATCACATATAATATGATAATGATTATTTGTATCTTATCCGTACAATATTGAGTGATAGGATAAGATAATGTCATTGATATGACAACAGCATTGAATAATATAGCTATCTTCTCCGTATTTACAATTATAATAACAATATTGCATCATAGAATAAAATAATATCAACAAAAATAAAATAATATCAATAATATGATAACAGTATTGATAATATAACTAAGATGATAATTATAGAAAATAATGATAACAATAATAGCGATAATAATAATAAATTATCATTATGATAATAATATGATTGTGAAATTTAAATTTTTCTTTTTGTTAAATACAATGAAATTGCTTGAAAAAAATGTAATAATTGAATAGAAATCATAAACTTAAAATAATATAGAATTTTCATTATATCTAACTGATTAAATAGATAATTGAAATTATAAGTAATCATTGAAATATTAATATTATACTTAATTATTGCTCATAATTAGCCCTAAACTCTTGTTAATTGTATATTATCAATACTGTTTGGAAGAATTTTTTTTTCAAAAATTATTTAAGATTTTAAAATGCTACTTAAATAAAAAATTCGAGCATAATATTATTCATTATCAGTTTAATCGAATGATAAAATTTTCCACAAAATTATCAAATTAAAAATCAAAATTAATAAATTGAAATTTTAATTTGTACGATTGTAAGAGAAAAAAATTAAACAATAATTAATAAATTCAATTGCGACGATAGATCGAATATTTTCATATAAATATTTCAGATGATTTAGAAAAATATTTGAAGAAGCAAATTTTGTTTAACAATGATGAAACTAAATAATGATTTGATCAAGTGATAAATTTAAATGATAATTGAAGCAAATTATAATTGTAAATTGATAATGCTTAATTTACAGTAAAAATATCAAACATTTCGATGCATAAATTTGAAGTCATAATATTTCTGAAAAATTTTATCTAAAACAAAAAAAAATTAGGAAAAAAACAAAAAAAAAATTTATACCAATGATAAGATAAATTTGATTATCATTTTATATTTTTCAAGAAAAAAATGTTAATTAATAAGAACGAATAGTAATTCGTCAGTTTCTTAGTTTCAAAATTACAGAAATGATATGTAATACTTACTAATGATAAAGAAAAAAATTTTTGACATATTTTAACTTACGACAGATTGTTTCATTTATAACGAATAATATTGATCATATGATCTTATCAGATCATATAATTTTTCATATATATATCGATCATATAATTTTATCATAAAAATATTGATCATATAATTTTAACAGAAAAATATTCCATTTATTCGGAAAATATTGATTGTACGATCGATAGATTGATTTTAGCGAAATAGGAAAAGATATATTTTGATGGTTGGCAAGTTAATAAAAGTTGGCCTTAAATTGTAGTTGATAAAAAAACTATCAAAAAAGGCCAACTTTTATTAACTTGCCTTCATTATACTATTTATTATATGAATTCGCTGAATGAATTATTTCGATTAGTTGAATTCAATTTTTATTTCTAAATTTATTGGCAAATTTTTTTTTAATCATATCATTTCAATCAGAAATTCAAAAACATTCAACAAATGTAATTTTTTTCTACAAAACTTTTAGTTCTTCTTTTTTATTATATTTAATTGTAATTATTCGAAAGTTACGATATTGTAAAGTTCAAACACTAAGAAAGGTCAAAATGAAATTGAAAATTTGTACGAAAATAGTAGAAATTAAATAATAGAAAATAAATAAATAAATATTAGATGGAAAATAAATAAACAAATATTACCGCATTGTGATATATTGATAAATTTTTTTCCTATAATTTATTAGCATATATTAATCAATTGAATAAATTTTTGCACTATCATAATCTCGTCTTTATTTATTATCTTCTGCCTGATATATGATATATGCACTTTCAGACAATTTTAGCGAATATATTTGAATGGAAAAAT
The DNA here is from genome assembly GCA_024305405.1 of Dirofilaria immitis. Taxonomy (NCBI): domain Eukaryota; kingdom Metazoa; phylum Nematoda; class Chromadorea; order Rhabditida; family Onchocercidae; genus Dirofilaria; species Dirofilaria immitis. The sequence continues at coordinate 1,570,176 of JAKNDB010000068.1, forward strand.
AAGTTTGTTCAAATATTCGCAATAAGAAGTTAAAGTATTAAAAATATGGGAAGATAAATTAATTGAAATTAGATATGATAATGATTGTTATCAATAAAAAATGAACAGAAAAAAGTTTTATTTTTTGTCAACGTAATAAGCTCAATTAATGCTTAAAGGGATGAATTTTTAATTTGAATATTTTCAGGGCAATTTCAAAAATTTTTGATGAATTTGAAATTTTAATTACTGATCGATTCGTATGAAATAAAATAAGCATAATTATAAAAATAAATAAGTTTGTTTTTGGAAAGTAGGAAAATATTTTTAAAAAGATTTAAATTAACAGATAAATTATCCTATGCTTATTAATTTTTAGGAGCATAGAATGGTAGGTAAAATGATAGGTAAAAAATGTTAGAATTTTAGAATAAGATAAAATTAAATAATTTAATAATAACAATAATAATAATGATAATAATAATAATAATAATAATAATAATAATAATAATAATAATAATAAAAGAACAGAATAATGAGAAAGAATAAAATTACAGCTTGATTTAACTGTTCCAGGATTGAAACAATTAAAATAAAGATTGGATTGATGAGACAAGCTTTTTCATCACCCAGTCAAAGTGATAGAGTGAATTTAATTATGAATCAGAGTGATGCAAGTCAGGTGTGTGATGATTTATATGCATTGGCTTTTCGGTTAGTTTGCACTTTATTTGTGTGATCTTTAGCTTTGTGTTTCTTTTTGTTCTACCATTTGTCTTTGAAAATTTCGTTTGTTTTTTTTCTTTTTTTTAAAGCCTTTCTCTTTAACCATATAACTTTCGAATATTTCCAATGTACTTTTATTTTTATTTTTATTTTTTTTTGAAATCTTAATAATGCTAGAGCTTTTTTTTCTTTTCTGCAAGAAAATGTTAGGGAGGTTTTAGTGAATTATTTTATCGAAGCATCACGGAAGTATATTTTGTTTGATTCGCTAAAAATTTGATAATTTCATTCGTACACGTCAATATCATTTTATCATTTGTCAATTATGTCTTTTCTTTTTGAAATTTTTTCAAATTGTTGGAATAAATGAAACGAAACTTCTGAATGTTATTTTAGCATTAATTTAGAAAATGGCTTACTTGATTTCTTCCTTCTCTTTTTTTTCTTTTTCTTTTTTTTTTGAATTTCCTATGTGATATCATTTATCTTTGAATGACTAAAATTTGAGTTCTGAAATATTATGCAGTTTTTGCGAATGGAGAAGGGAAATCGATTCAGCATTTAGCTTTCAGGATAAGTTTTGCTGGTCTATCCTGTTTGGATATTTTCTATTGCAAATATACATATATGTATGTGATATACAGTTGATCAATGATTGATCAGCCGACTGATTAGTTGGATGTAAACGAAGTCAAGAGTTCATCGATAAGAGAAAAAGAAAAAGGAGAGAGGGAATGAGCGTGGAAAATTTGGATGTTTTAATGGATGGTGAAGTACTAATAAATAAGCTGTCGAACAATGAAAGAAATGATACTACAGCTACGTCTGTTCTAGAATCTGCCATCGAAAATCACGGAAAATGGGTTAGTATTGTGAATAAGAATTTGATAAGAAAAGTGAATCAGAATGATTCCTTTGTCATTAATCGGAATCGAGCAAGGAATCCAACAGCTAGCCTTTGATCTTGCGTTATATTTAATTATTGGTTTCAGTATTTTTTTCTATAAATGACTTTCGTATAATTGGAATTGACTCAGTAGCTACTGTCACTATGCAATACTCAAATTTTTATAATACTTAAGTAAGTTTTTCCTTAACATATGATTTAGCATTATCAGTATGATCACTATAAGTAAATAAAATAAGAGAATTACTCTTTTCCTATATTTTCCTCTTTTTGAGGTTAATTAAAGATACGTTAAAATAAATTTATCATTTTAGATTATCCAGAAAGAAAATAATTCTTCTAACTCTGTGAACGAAGAAAATAAAACTATTAGGCAAGCATCAGACACAGTTTGTGAGGATGATATCATACCGACATCATGCGAAATGTGCCATAATTATGAATTAAATTTAACAAAAATGCAGGTACGATTAGCTTTTGATTCAGTTTTTCTTGCAGAAACTGATTGCTTAAATTGTCATTTCATCCTCTTTACTGAAAAGGAATTAGAATTATAGGAAGAAAAGAGAAGACAAAAATATAATTTGAAATTATTTTTCGTGATAATTTTTGTTTATCTCTCAATCTTTTTCGTTTTTATTGTAAGTGATTTTGATATTTGCAAATATTTAGGATGCGGAACGAAACTTGAGAGAACAGTTATCCGCTGCACAGCATCTGATTGATCGTTACCAGAATGAATTATCCGGAGAGCGTTTATACAGGTATGTCATAAAATGCTTTTTTTTTTTTCAATTTGTTCGAATATTATAGTGTACAAGAAATGATTTCAGGAAGGAAATGGAAGCAAAAACAGCTACCTTATGTGCAGACAATGAAAAGAAGTGAACATAGCGAAAAGTGAAAATGAAGAATATGCTAAAAATTGACTGCCTTTGAGGAAAGGTTTAATTTTTTTAAGCGGTTTATGGTTTTTAAGCAAACGTTATAATGTTCTAAAAAAGCTTTGTTTCACGTTTTCCTAATAATTATGACTGCGTTATTTCTAGATGCTTGAAGTTGATAGAAGAACAACGAAACAACATTGGCCTCTTAAAGGAACGTTTGAATATGATGAAACAAAAATGTCGAGATTTGAGCAGTCGATATTTAGTATGTTTTTGCATTTGCATATTTTGTGATATTGTATTCTAAATTCATTCCTCATTCCTTCATTTTTTTTTATTAGCGTGTACTTGGTATCTTTTCAGAAATTGCTTGGTACTAATCGTGAATGCTCTGCAAAATGCGAGAACAAAAGATTGAATTACCCCAGGATATTGATCAATTGCAATTTTATGTCTTAGGCTAAGGGAGGAACTAATTGAGACCCGTGCAGCAAAGGAACATGCTGTATGTTTTTGTTGTTTAATTTATAGTTATTGAAGTAATTCCCAAAACAAAAACTGTGAGGAATGCAATTACCGACGTACTATTCAGCTGAAAATTAGTCGGAATGATTAGATATTTTAAACCTTTCAATACTTCGAAAATTATCATGTTGAAACTTATTATATTCCGTCAAATCTTTACGACAAGAACATATATACTGAGTGGATGAAAATTGAAAAATAGTCTGCATATCCAATCGGTATAGCAAATTTGAATTGTTGGTAACATTCAGATTAATCATTTTTTATGTTCTGGCATTGTTTTAAATATATAGTATTATTTGAAACCAAATTTTCTGATATGATATTTCAGGAAGTAATGCTGAAAGATGAAATAACGACACTGGAAGCACAAAGAAAAGAGGATGAAATGGAAAAGAGAAGGATTGAAGATGATTACACTGAACGAGTAAATGGAGTGAGTCAAGAACTTGGTTTTGCGCGGAGTCAGGTAATAAAATTTTTTTGTAGTGATAGCAATATTTCGAAAACTAATTTTTCTTTTTTAATTCTAACTTTGCATCATTCTTCAGAAATTTATTCAATTTATTTTGTTTTTCATATCTTGTAGTTAGATTCGATGAAGGATGCATCTTCGAAAGTTGAAGAAATGAACAAAAGGATGACTGAATACATGAAGGTAATCGAAGATTTGGAAAAGGAGCTGCAATCAGTGCAAAAGGAGCGTAATGATCTGGAAATGACTGTTGCTTTGTATAAGCAGAAGTGTGTTTTGAGGACTTCTTAATAATTTTTTGCTTACAATCAATATTTTATTGTTTCTTTTCGTGATCATCTACAAATCTATTTTAGATGCGCTACTTTGCAACATGAGTTGGACACATCGGAAGCAGTACAAAAGGATTTTGTCAAACTTTCACAAAATCTGCAAATTGAACTTGAAAAAATTCGACAAGCTGAACAAGTATTTTATTCTTTTTGCTCTTCTTTGAAAGTACTGTATATCGAAATGTACTATATAAAATATAATTCAGTCTGTTCTCGTCATAATATATAACAGTTGCATAATCTAATAATTATAAATCGGTTAGTGTTTATCAACAAGCAATCGTAGAAAAAATCAGTACTGTTAAAGGAAGTACGATGGCAATTCGATGAAGATGTGCATGCATGCAATCAGTGTGAAACAAATTTTTCTAAAAACCGTAATAAGCTCCACTGTTATCATTGTGGCAAGATTTTCTGTTCAGTTTGCTTAACAGCAACAATACCCAGTGGGCCACATCGTAGGCCTGCAAAAGTTTGCCAAGTATGCCATACCCTTCTAAGCAGGTAATCATGTTTTTCATTTAACGTCTCAACTTTTTCCTGAAGATATAGTTTTATGCATTTCTGGCTCTTTATAACAATTATAGGAATAGTTAATGTTTCATCTGCAATTTTTTTTAGTTTTGTAACTATGAATAAAAGCATTTTTAGAATTTTTTTAAGGATTTTATTAATATTCTTCGATTCTGTTTAGACTCGAGCATTGTACAAATATTTGTCCAACATTATCTTCTTCATTTAAGATTATTCATTTCTTTTGTTCTGAGCGAATGAAAATGAGGTTGAAAATGAACAAAAAATAAATAAAAATACCAAATGAACAAAATAAATTAAAATAAAAATGTCGAAAACATTTATCCATTTATCATTCGTCTGTTTATGTGTGTTACTTAATGAATAAAGTTCTAAAAATTTACTTATTGTAAATTAATATAAATTTTCAGAGACTCTGCGCCATTTTTCTCCCATAATTTGGCAGCTACGTAATATTGGCTCAAATCATTCCAGAATATTTCCGTATCTCACAAATGCCGTATTAAGCGATTGTTTTGACGAGGTAAAAGGTGTGATAATTTTGCTTTATTTTTTCTTAATTTGTAACATATCTTGATTTCTATGTATTAGCTATTAAATAGGATAGGATCAATTCTGCAAAGTTTCGTTTTCTTTGGATGTTTAAGTCAAGGTACATGCAACTCTGTGAAAACGAATTGTCCCATAACATGTTTTCTTTCTAAATTTTATTACTTTTTGTTTTTTTTTCGGATGACCGATTAAAGTTTTCACTGTAATTCTGTTACATTTTTTGATGATTAAGCTGATCCTTTCTATATTCAAATTTTATTTAAATACAAGACTGTTCATTCTATATTATTTAAATAACTTATTGTGCGATTGTTACTCCATCAAAAGTTAGTTACTCACTTAAAATAGTTACTTTTCTCTCTGGATTACCTACCGGATTTCAGTTTTACAGTTTTATTTTATGTAGAGTACTTAATCGATTGGTTACTTGACACTTATGTTAAGTGAGTAGTTAACTTTGAATGTTTTGGCGAGCAAATTTTAATGTAATTTTTTCACTTTAAATTCGTTAAAATTTCATAGTTAATTTGTTTTATGAATTTGCTTAGTTATCAGTGAAATTCTATGGTCCATTATTCACTCGCATGAAGCATTTGAAGGCGTTATTGTAATATTTCGTAAATGAAAAATGCTTTGAATTTTGGTATCATTCTGTTGCTGGATTTTTTTTCAAATGTGATCTTTTGTTTCTTGTGAATGGTACTAGATTTAATCATTTATTTATCTTTTTTTTTTTTTTTTGTGTGTACGATGTACAGCTTAATTGATAAAATTTGGATTTTTTGCATATTTTAAGAGCTTTGTGGATTAATTCTTTTCGTTTACATCAATGAAAAAGTACGAAAATTATGCATAACAGCAGAAGAAAAATTTTTACATGTTAAATAGTAATTATTTATAAACTTTCTTTATAGTTCAAAAGATTTCTATGCTTGTCAGAGAATAATATTCTTTTACAACTTTTTATATCACGATACTTTTAGAAGTGCTGTAACATATTAACAGCTTTTGCATTAACTTTTCTAGTTCATCTATTACATGTAATTCGTATTTAAGCAGCTTTTCGTTATTCAGACTAATTGTATTTCTAATTGCATGCTATATAGCTCGGATTGATTGTATGTGTTCGTAATCGAATGATGTATGGTAATTTGTAAATAAAAGTTCAAAAAGATTAAAGATTATTGGTGAGATTGTTCTCATTTATATAGGGACGTACATAATTTTGGTTTATGGAAGTAAAAATCCCAATCATTTCAATGTTATATTCATATGTTTCCGTTTATATTCTTCGAATTTAAATTAATTATTAATTTTTTTTCAGACATAGGAAAATACCAGAATCCCAGTTATTCTGATATTTTTCATCTCAGGAGAAAGAAATGAAATAATGCTAAATTTAATTCATTATCATCTATGTTCGATCGTTTAAAAATGATTGTATTATTATTTCTTTTTTGATAGGGTGACGTATATATTGTCAATAGAATTTTTCATTATAACTTGATCACTTTGTGTTGTATGCCAATTCATTATGAGTTAAAGTCAAATTTCTGATAGAGTGTCATAATTAGGCCTTGAGAATGTTAAGATATGTCGATATTAATTTATGTAAGAAGAAAAATTAAAAATAGAATTGGAATAATTTAATATAAATATATTATATATGCTATTAGACTTTTAAACAATAGATATGATCCAGAATTAAGATTACAATCTGACAAATCTTCCGCAATATTCTAGGTTCATCATTCTGATTTATAGGCACTTTCTTCCGCAATATATTCTACAAATCTTCCGCAATATTCCTCGTAATTCTGATTTATAGGCACTCCTTTTTCATCTTTTTTGCTTGCCGGATTTTTTCTGTCTCAATTTAATTTGATTTAAATATATCGCAAAAAGTAGCAATAAAATATATAGAAAATTTCCAATATATCAATGGCATAAAATTCTAGTGTTTGTTATTTTTCTTTTAATTGTATAATTTTGATTTTTTGCTACCATTTCAAACAGTTTTATTCTTTTCGCCTACTTTCTTTTCGCTATGTTTTTTTTTTTTTTATTTTTATAACTTTTTTTCTTCTAATTTTATAAACCATAAATTGCATATATTGTAAATATTTGAATGGATTATTCTGAACTTTTAATTGTTAGATTACTTCTAAAAATTACTTTAAAGAAAAATCATTCATTTTCAACTTTTTGTTTTTTTCAAATAATCTATTTCATATAATTTTGCTTTATTTTTATTTTTCATATTTTCATATGTTTGATAAAGCTTTCTATCTTTCCTTATTTCAATTCACATCGAAGCAATAATTTAGACGATTAACATTATTAAATGGCAAATAATTTTTGTGACATTTGTTATTTCATTAGCTTTTTTTTTTTTACGTTAAATAAAAAATTTGATTATTTTTGAAGCTTAAATATTGTTTCTTTTTTTTTTTTTACCGTTGCTTATTGAAGAAATTTGCGAGATAGATTAATTGGCCATAATGTGAAATATAACTTTAACAAAATCCATTCAATAAGAAGAAAGGTGAATAATCCTTCGTTTCTATCTGTGGCAAATGCCAGCATATTGTAAAATTACCGTTCTACGCGATTCTATTATTTTTGTCACATGATTTCTTGTTTCGTATAAATACATTTTTGCAGAGATGAAATTTGCTTCAGTAATTGCATTCATCATAAATATGTCAATATCGATAACTATCATAGCAGCGAAAACAAAAAGTGTTGGAGTAAGTGGAACTATTATTTGCGATGGAAAACCGGTGAATAATGGAGATGTTGAACTATATGACAACAAATATGGTTCTTTTTTTTTTTTCTGATTTTTTTACTATTTTACAAATAAGACTTATTTATTTATTAAATTGTAATAATACTGTTTGTAATTAATTTGAAAATATCTGCAACATAAATAACGAATTATAGAGCGAATGCAATTTCTACTTATTCCTTATTAAAAACTCTAATTTAAATTAGCAAAAGACCAGAGTTAACTTTTTTCGGATGCTAAAATTAGATATACATGTTTATTCATCATACGGGCATCAACTTTATTTGGCCTGCTAATTTAAGCTTTTTAGGACAGAAATAAGGTCGTCAATTTTTAAAATGAAATTTTTTTCTATATTAAATTACTCTATTTCTAAATTATTATGATATGAATGTAATAGATCCTAATACCGTAATTTTAATACTTTAACCAAATATTCACATCAAAATTACAAGTATTTGATTATCGGATCTAACCAACAGGATAAAATGATTCTCATTTCGGATACGATAGTATATGAAAATTTTTCAAAAGAATGCTTCTAATTTATTCGCTGATAAAATTGAAAAATTTGAACTGTTAAGAAATCATTATACAGAAAAAGCGAAATTAAGCATTACAAATTGTCAAATCATAAAACTTTAGGTTCGATTGGAAGAGCTTTTCTATGCGATCTTTGTATTAAGTGAAAAGATTCATAATTTTTAGCGATGGATGCAGGGTCACTACTTGCGAAGGCGAAAACAGATGAGCAGGGACGATTCAGAATCGCAGGAAGCTCAAAAAAGTATATTCAATCCGCAGTTCACTGTCAGTCACAAGTGTCGTTCAAAGGTTTGTTCCAATTATAACACAATTATGAAGTGGGCTACTATATATTCATCGTAGAAAATTAGTCAAAAAACTAAATGGCAATTCTAAATAACAAGCGTTGGAACTAAAAAATAATCCGTACGTTTCTGTTTTGAACAGTTAATTTTTACAAATACTTTACAAATCTTTGTAGTTATGCACGCGCAGAATGTATCTTCCTATTCCTGAAAAGTATTCCACCTTTGGTTCGAAGCCACGCGAAATATTCGATATTGGTGTTATTGAGGTGAAAACAAAATTTCCTACCGAAACAAGAATATGTCCGACCTAAGATTTTGAATCATAGGTTAATTTCATATAAAATTTCATATATAATATAAAATTATTCTAATAATATTTGATTGTATAAAAAGTAAAAGTACACGAATAACACTTGATAATATCTGCTTTAAAGAGCACTGATAATAATATTCGAAAACATTAGATATGTAGTGCTATATCATTTATGGAGGAGGGAGGATCTATTAAAGATTTTTGCTTTATATTTCATTAAGTACGATAAATGATGCTATTTATCATTGCAGTTTTCCATTACATTATTTTTAAAGCATTCAGAAACAATGTGTAATATTTCATAAATAAGGAATATTTTGAATTTTAATGTCGACTGTTATAAGTTTTCATTTTTTTAATTTTGTAACTATGATTTTCTATCATATTATACGCGCGTATTATAGAATATTCTGTCATATTTATTACAACTAATTTATGTATATGGTTCTTGTATTAATTCTTTATTATTCAGACGAATGATTTTTGATATTCTCATAATTAGATGCATATGTAAATAAAAGAATCAAATACATATATCGAGATCATTCATATTTATGTAATGATAATAATTTTAATTATAAATACGCTTCTAGGAATTCCGCTCATTCCAATATTATATTTTGTCTACTTCGGTTTAATAGAGAAATAAAAATACAGGAATTGAGTATGCCAATATTTTCCAATTCTTAAAAGAAAAATTTAAAAAATGAATTCTAAATTTGATTTTACTATCATTCTTATACAGTTTCTGGTTAAAAATTAATGATTGTATGAAAAAGTAGCAAGATGTGGATTATACTATGATAAAATGATTTACTACAATTTTTAGAGAGGCTTATTTAGAAATAGTCAAACTTTTGTTAAAACTTTCCCATGAATTAGATTATGGAGATGCCAGAATACATAGGCATCGATTTTATGAAAGGAAAATTAAAAACAAACTGGAATGGATTCATATGAATATGTCATCTATTTTATTAAACTTGAAATAATAGATATGATCCAAAGTTGAGATTGCAATCAAGCTACGGTTGGCATTTTTAATCATGACAAAGATTGAGGATTCGTTCTACCTTCCAATGATAGCACCTCAAATCCGTTACAATTCCACGATTAGAATTGCTGGCAGTAGGAATAAGACGAGGAGTAATAGAGACAAGAAAGTCCAGTAAAGAATGTTTATCGGTTTTTAGTTTTCTATAGTTTTCAAATTCCAATCAAATATATATTCCACTAATATATGAATGAAAGTGTTATCCAACTACTACGTTACTGATGATGAAAGCTATTTTTATGCATTTCGATAAACTGTACGATTTTTGATCAGCTAAAATTATGGAACTCTAATCCTTTTGCATAATAAAATAAATTAATATGTATTATCGCGCTACTAAATTCAACTCTATAACTCTAACATTAATAAACTTCTGATAACTTTTCATTCAATTAAATGGGAAATTCCAGCTATCGATTGCATTATCGATATTCGTTAATGAATTCGTGCATCGTAATAACGACGAATAAAATGTCATAGTAAAATTTCGCCATACAACAGATTTCTATTCAAGTTTTCTATTATTCAATAACATTACATAAACCAATCTTTCATGACAAGCATGAAATGATATTGCATAGACAGTTACAATTATGATGATGCTCCAAACTTATTGATGATGTTTAAAAGATATCTTCCTGATTGATTTAGTAAATTAATTTCAAGAAAGAAGTAATGAAGTAAAATAAGGGATAAAAGTAGAAGAAAGTTTTCTTTTATTTTAGAATGAATTATTTGTAAGATCAATAATTTACAATGTAATATAATATTTATTATTAGACATAAATGATACAGATTTGATACTAAATGAATTATCTATCCAAAAATTATGATATCAGAAATTATTAAAATTCTCGTTTTTTAATAAACATTTTTTTTTCTTAAGTATATATTTAAAATCTACTTCCTCGCAAACATTTCACTCATGCAATCATATATCATTATATTTTCCATAATTAACATTCTATGCATTCTCCGTATATCTACTAGTCAACGACATTAAGATTTATCTTGATCTCTTTTGCTAAATCTAATTTTCTTATTGGCAGAGGCGAATTTGGATCATAATAAACAGGAACAAAGTTTTCCAATTTCCGATCACATATCACAATCTCGGCAGCATGAGTTGAAACATGACGATATATTCCTCAAGCTTAAGAGTGACATTAAGGAGTTTAAAAACGAATAGGGAAGTATTCAAAAGATACATTGATCATCATGAAATTGTAGTAAAACTAGTAATATCGTGAATTTGAATACTCATTAGTGAAATCTGATTAAAATTAAAATATTGACACGTATTGAACAATCGCTGTGAAAGAAATATGCATTGATTGAATATTAATCATAACAATGGATGATCTATCTTAGCAATTCCTATTAGAATTCAGATATGCATCATATTATGAGTTTCAAATTTTAATAGAGCAGATTTCACAGTATTGATATTGATTTGATTATTTTTGAATTTCTTTTGCTTCTCATTTTCTCAGGCAAATTTCAGATTTCATTGAAATTTAAATCATTTTTGAAAAAATTTTTTACCATTTCGTAAAATATATAAACTGCTTCGATAATATTTTAATGTAATTTTTTTCCTATCTTCTTCTTCAAATCAAAAAAGAAATTTTAGAAATTATAAAATGTCATGATAAAAATTCCACACATGTAGTATAATATAATAGCAATTAGAGCAGTAATGAAAAATTCAAGTAAATTATTTGTGGATATTAAACGAATTGAAATTATTTTAATATCAAAGATTTGATCATAATAGTTTGAACGTCCAACCTACCAGATATAATTGTTTATATTGGTTAAAATTTAATTAATCATATTTAAAAAGCATATTGATTGCATCAAATAATTTATCAAGCTAATATCGTTTGATGAATAAATTATTTCCTGATAGTTTAATCCATCAAACTAAACTAAATTAGAACTGGATAAACGAACTGTTTATTTCGACTAATTCAAGCTCAATTTATAGCTATTTGCAGTAATGCAAGCAAGCGCTAGAGAATTGCAAAATGAACTCTGATACGAAAAAATTTCACGTGATATTTTACGTGAAATGAACTCCGTATTGAATGTTTTAATTTGATATGTATATGATTTAGAAAATACGTGAAACATTTCGAAGTTATCTGCTAAACGACAAACCACGTTCAATTACATGATCGTTTCAGGAATTCCTTTATTAAAGCCTGTCTTATAGGTTTGCTTTTACTCATTTGATACAAATCGTAGTTTCGAACTTCGATTGCAACCATTATGGAGCTAATGACAATTGCTAATATTGCACTTGGTACCAGTATTGAATAAATCTGAAGAATTTCGAATAAAGAAATAAATTTTTGAATTTTTTTTATTGCTATTACTTCCTTGAAGGCTATGTGAAACATATGATATGTAGCAATTCTCGATAGTAAATTTCAAATTTGATCGATTTTAAATTTGATTGATTTTCATAACAAATCGGATATAGATCTATATCACTGCAACTGTATCATCGAATAATTGAAAATTCAATGTGAAATTTATAGTTTAAAATTATAACCTTACTGAAAATATCTAATATCATTTGCTGTTGTTCGTCGTTATAATACATTGCGGAATATAATTATTTTTTTTTTTAGTATCATTCAAAAAAATGTTGGTTAAATTTTAATTTGAATTTCTCGAAGATTTTTTTTTACTACATCAATAATAAGTTAATCAGATACGTGATCTACTTTAAACAATTATATTATTAGAATTTTTTAATTTTGAAAAAATCTCAATTGCTATCGGTTAGCTATAATTGAATTTGACTTTATTTCTTCTTATGATATTATCATGAACTGCGAAATAGTTCAAATGATTCAAATGTAATAGCAGGATAGATGAGAATCAATAGTTTGAATTTTTCGAGAAAAAGTACATTTACTGCAAAGTTTGCTCATTAGGTTAATAAAAAAAAATGCATACAGTAATCTGTAATTGTTTCGTTTTCTTTTATTGAAGCATTGATATTTTCAACAGATCTCATTGATTGATCATTAATTTTTGCTACTGATTTTTCTGATTCTGTCGAATGTTGAATTTCCTTTTCAATTTTCATCTTAGATTCTTATTAAAAAAAAAAAAGAAACATAAATTTCAAATTTGCAATTCTTCTTTTGTTTTTCTGTATATATCTAACAGCTATATTTCTATTATTTGTTAACTGAAGATTATTTAAGTAACTGCCCAAATATTTATTAATTGTTATTCGATCAGGCTCACAATTTTCTTGAACTGTTACTAAACTAATCATTTCTTTATCAAAATAATAATAGAGATATTAAGAAATCGTTATTTCAAATTCAATGTAATTTTTGAAACGATTCATTCTACAAATATTGCTCATATACTATTTTTCGTTCCTATTGCAATCAAAATGATTTGATCATTTGTAATAACTAAAATGATTTAATCATTTCAAGCTTAACAACTTATTGATTGTAACAGAATTGTGAGTTATAAATAAGTTACATTATCAAAAGTGGATATTTTATCGCGTATCAATTTATTTTGCTTCATTATTTGATTTATCAATTTATTGACAATAAATTTTTGATGCTATGAGAAAATTGCAATTTCTTCTTTTACTCTTTATATCAATCAAGCAATCATCATTAAAACAATCATTCCTTTTTTTTTTAAACTTGTAAAATTTGATATTACGAAAAATTAATGTATTACCATGAATTTTACGAAAGATAATTTTTGCATTATTCCATTTAATCTCAACTTTCCAATTACCAATACAAAATGACCATTTAAATTGATGCTTATATCGATGATCACGAATAATAATAGATCGAGTTTTATCTAAAATAATATTTAAATATATGAGCAATGAGCAAAACTTTAAATCATACCAACCCGGATGAAGAAGTTAATGAATTTGATTTTCTATTAATTTTTATAATATATTATATAGCAGTTAGCATGGAACAAAAATACGATTATGACAAGTAGCGAAAAAAATTACAATTTGATAATTAAAATTAAAAATTTTAATTATCAAATTGAAGTCTTATGCAAAAATTTATGGTTGCTTAAAAATTATTCTTTCTTTTATAGACAAATTTTTTCTTTAAAGTTTTCTACAAACACTCAATTTTTTTTTGATCATAAAATTTAGTGATATTTTGAGTATATCATTTATTATATCTTCAAATAGTGCAAACTTTGATTATGAAAGATTATCCGCCATGTCTGATCTTTTGGTTTAATTGAAATTTTAACGTATGTTTCGTTTGCCGGTTGAATATCGCTGTATAAAACCTATGTAAAGTTGAGTAAATATTTTCTTAATATTCAAAAATTTTTTAGCAGTAAAAAAATACAAAAATATTTATTCGTTGTTATGAAATTAATTTCAAATATCTATTTAATCTTTATTTTTCATATTTTTAAACATGAAATTCTAGTTTATTCACAATTTATAAAACAATAAATTTAAACAGCAATTTGAAAAGAAATTCCATATAAATTAGCATTGTCTTTTCTTTATTCGGATGAATTTTTTTTCTTTTACCTTTCTTTCACATTTTAATTTACTTTCAAAAATTTGTTTGAAACGATAAATCATTAGGAATAACTGTTATGAAATAGATCTCTTATAAATTCAACAACTCATTCATTTAGTTCCTTTTTTTTTTTCAATAATTTCGAACCGATTGCAATCTTTATTATGATATGGATAAAAAGTTTCGATTATAATATTATAAGATATATTTGAATTTGAATGCAGTGATTCATTTTGCATACTCAATAATTGTTTGTAATGTTTGAGCTGAAAAAGGAATAATGAAATAAGATGTTCGATTGATCTATGCAAGTATAGGATGTTATTTGAATTTATCAATTTTTCCATTTCAATTTAGAATTGCAAATGAATGAAAAAATAAGAATAATTTTTGCAGCAATTATTTCTTTAAAATAACAACTTCATATAGTTGAATTGAATGAAAGTAATAACTTAGTTAAATAATTCGAATTCGGCTTATTCGATTAGTCTATTAGCTTATATTACGTGCTACAACATTTAAAGGCCCATAATTCAGACGTATGAAGCACGTCGTTACGCTAGATACCATTTTAAAAACTTCATTTATACTAATTGATTTTCTCTAATCTTATGTTAGACGAAAGAAAAAAAAAAAAGAAATTATTATTTTCTTACCAATGCAAATGATTCCACTATAATAATCGTTGAAAAAATGATTGCTAAAAGTATTAGATAAATTCTGCAAACATAGTCTTGATTATATTCGTTTATCAGCAAAAATAATATTGCATAGCAATGATTGAAAAAACTATTTATTTTTTTCATAGAAATTTTTCCAATGAATTAAATAATTTTTATAATTTTGATCGATGAAAGATTGTACTAAATGATAATTAAAATTTCATGAATATTTGATCAAATCAAAAAAATATTTGTAAATGTTAATTGAAAAATATCGAAAAAATTGCAACAAATCAACGAAGCAATCTTAACAGATTAATCTTGCAAGATTTGTTCGGAAAGAAAACCGATACTTAACTCTACAGCAATTGAACGATAGTCATTGAAATAATACCGTAATTGCTTGTAGAAATGAATTAGCGAGAGAATGCGAAATTTGCAATTATTTCAAAATTTTAATTTAAAATTTCTGACTTTTTTCACTTTTAGCCATGTCTTATAAAATTTAGCAAAAAGTTGATTCATAATTTTGCTGCTATTATTATTATTATTATTATTATTATTATTATTATTATTATGCATGACAAAATTACTGAACATTCAAAATGAGATAATTTAGTAACATTTATTACAAAAATTAATAAATTCAGATGTGTTAACTAGTTGATAGTGTAAAAATTTGCTGTAAATTTTTATTAATTGTTTTTATTTTTTTTTGGAAAATTTTTCCAACAAAATTTACCCATTCTGCATAGTTCATCCAGTTCACCAGATAACAATCTCTTCATAATTTTAATAAGAAATAATAACAACAACCAATTCCAATTACTATAAACTTTAACAATAATCACAAATTCTTTTAGTAAAATTTTTATAAAACCGGAATTTATTTTACGCAAAATAATATATATTTTTTTTAAATACACTATTAAAATTTTAGTTGAAGAAAGGAATAGTTGTATTATCTATTATCAAGGATTTAAATCTAATCAGCAATTTCTTATTATTCTCTTCGATAAAAGATAAAACTAAATTTTAAAAAATCATCAAGAAATTCATTTATAAAAATATTTTCATTTACAAATGATAATTATTTGTGTAATCAATTTAATATTTAGTAACGTCGTTTTCATTCATGATTCATTTGTGGAAGCACAAATATTTGATAATAATTATACGTTGTAAAAAGAAAAGAGAAAGAGTTTATCTTTTTGTTTAATGAATCATACGTTTTAAGTAATATTCAAATAAATTAATTATGTTTACTTTTCCTTGAACAAAGATTACATTACATTTTTAATCATTTAAAAGAAAAATGATACGCTATTATTATATGTATATCAATCGTAGAATCAACATTTCATTCAAAATTGATATTTCATACGAATTTTTTTTCCTACCTTGCTTTGAGCAATTTTTAATTTTTCTCGTTAAAATACCATAATTATCTTAGCTTTTTGGAAAATAATACGACAATAAATTAATACATCATTCAATTTATTTACTTTTTACAATGAACTAAAAGCAGGTAAGATTGATGTCTTAGTAAAATAATAATTAGCAAATGCGAACAGTTTCAAAAAAAAAAGAAACAAATATCAATGTATTATTTTTTTAAATGATAAATCAAAATGAATTGAAAAATATTTAATTTTGTATTATTATGTTCTTTGGGGAAAAAAACGAACGAACTTATATTTAATTTTAATAATTATTTTGTATTTTGCAGATTTATCAGATATGAATGTTCAGGATATTCTTGGTACTAAATTTACAATTACGATTATTATTGTTGCATTCATTATCATACAATGTACAATTGCACAAACAGAGCGTAATGTTTTATAAAAAAAAAAAAAAAAATATTTTGAAAATTATTTCAAAATATTCTTATTTTACAAGAATACATTGATAATATTTCAAAATTTCGATTAATTTAATTTTAATATATTCATACATTTTGCAAATATTTGGAAGTTGAAAAATTTAAAACTTTCATTAGTCGTTTGTTATCATATTAACTTATTTCAATAAGTAATTAGTATTTTTGATTGAAATTTTATTTATTTATTTATTTTTTTTTTTGATAGTTTGTATTAATGGCGAATGCGCATTAGAGAGTAATGATTGTTATCAAGATCAATGTTATGAAATTGTTGGTGGTAAGATTTTTATTGTTATTTGATGATAAATTTATATAATGTGTTGAGAAAATTTAAGTTTATTTGAAAAGTGCAAATCTAAATTTTTATTCAAATTTAACAGTAATGAATGTTGATATTAGTATTATTCGTGAATTTTATCTCGAATTAACATAATTTACGGTATAGATTGTAATCAATCGAAACAATGTGAATATGATGATTTCAAATGTGTTAATACGACAAAGAAAACGAATATTTGCATCAGGTTGAAAACATCAGAAATAGGCGATGCTACTATATCAACGGATGAAATCATCCTACCTTTGTATGGTAACGTTGATTATATTAGCGAAATAATAGATGACGTCACCACTCGATTAAATAGTATTACTGTATTGTCGGATGATGATACTGCGCCAGTAAGTAATATTGCCATGTTGGGAGATGATGCTACCACACCAGCAGATGATGTTACCACATCAGCAGATGATGCTACTGTGCCAATAGATGATGATGAGGATGATTTCACTGTGCCAGAAGATGATAGCACTATACCAGAGGATGATACTACTGTGCCAGAAGATGATAGCACTATACCAGAAGATGTTACCGTACCAACAGATTCACCCATACCTGGTATTAGTATTATATTATTACATAAATTTCTTCTGTATTTCCGAAACCTTTTTTGATGAGGAAAAATTAAAATTTGGTGATATTTCGTCAAACAAGCAAAATTAGGAGAACGAAAATGATATGGTATAATTTTTATATTATATACCATGAAATAATTAGCCCATTATATGGTTATTAAAATTTCAAAAAAGTGTTAAAAATTCAAATCACTCATTAATTATCAGATGATTGTTATGATAGCATACCCGATTGTTCGAAATATTATTATCTTTGCCAGAATGAATTATACAAATCATTGATGTTATCACTTTGTCCATTCACATGCGGCTATTGCGAAATATGTTAGTCGTTTTTAATTCTGAATTTTTCATTTAAAGAAGCAATCAATGCATTAAAATGGTTAATAGTGATAATATGATAAAAGTAAGAAAAAATAATACGAGGAATTTAAAAAATTTTGCTAATTAATTATCAAAGGAAGCATCAAAATTAATATAATCAAAGATAAAAAAATGGAAAAGATTAGCATAAGATATTTAATAATTAATTTAAAGTTGTTTGTTCGTCATACAACTCTATTTAGTTGAAACAACGGAAATTACACCAGAAATTTGTCAAGATATGGCAGCATCAAATAAACCATCCGATTGTCCACTCTATTCATCCCTTTGCAATGATTCAATTTATAAAGAACTTATGAAGGAGCAATGTCCCAAAACATGCGGTTTTTGTGATTCAATAATAAATAATATCAAGTAATTTTTATTGTGCTAATTAAATTTTCGTCTTATTTCAGTATTGTTCATTTATTTTTAATTGCATTAATAATTTAATAATCGAGGAAAAATTGTAACACTACTTAAGAATATTTCTATATTATTTGGTTTAAAAATTTTTCATATTACGAGCAAAAATATTCACCATGATTTAATTATTACTAAATATTATTCACCTTATTTCAGCAATTTGTGAAAATATTAAAGGCATCGAATGGTCAATCGAATTGTAGTAATTTGAAATATCTTTGCTATGTACCGTTATACATACCGTTAATTTCTCTCCATAAGTCCTAATACATATTTGTTTATGCTAATTAGTTTAAGCTTAAAGTAATTAGTTTTGAGAAAGTATAAATTTATATATTTTTTTTCCAATACAGTTTTTAATAGTCATACTTCAATAAAATTGAATTTGCAAAAAAAAAAAAAGACTGATATCTAAAATGACGAATTCTTACATATATTTCACTTATTTGAAGAATAATTTTTATATCCACAAAGTGTTGCCTTATCAGCAAATTTGTATTGGACGATAACATAGCGTTTTCAATAAAAACAATAATTAATTTTGTTTTGCACTGATTTTTTTTTATTTATATGTATAATCTCTGTTGACTGATAAAATATTATAAAAAAAAAAATAAATTAAACGAAAATTACTAAATAAATTATAGGAAAGTACGAGCATTTAAGAAATGCTTTCAAATTTCTGAAAAGAGAAAAAATATGCGATGACTATTGATTCTTTTTTTTCATTATTACTTATTCATTAATCATTTATGTCATTGCTTTGCTCAGATAATTTTTAAATAATTTCTATGCTGAAAAAAAAATCGCATAACATTTTTTATTAACAGCTGGGGAAAAATTCAATTATAAAGAATTATGATATTAGAATTTCTTCAATCCAACTATCGCATACACTAAACTTCAATTTTTAGCCTCCATAGTTAAAGTTAGATAAACTAACGGATACAAGCAAATCAATTCATAGATAGTTGGAGAGTAAAGGGGGTGAATAACAAATATTCCTTTGAAAATAATGTTGTGAGATCTAAAGATAAACACTGGAAACTATAAAGAATAGCATTTTCCGAACCTGAAAATCTTTTCTCTATAAGTTAGCATCACTCGTTCGACTGTTAAATAAAATGTATTGGAGCTTACTTTTTTCGATTAAATGATTACTTTGGAGGAAATCTAATACATGCTTTAAAGAAAACAAGTAGAGAAATACTTATGTAAAAAAATCGAATGGAAGAAGGAAATAAAAAATTCACAAATTGGCTACGGTAAACAAATTACGTAATTGCAAATATAATGATAAAAACTTCAGCTTTGCTGATAGTTATAATCAGTTTAAATCAACTAAATAAAATTAAATTGAGCAATCAAATAATAAAACGTTACTACCATGAAATATTGCAATAATTATTACCACTGTTGTCTTCCATTCACTTGTAGGAATGCACCGAATGCTGAAAAATAATTATTATAAAATAAAATGAATATTAAATTATGCTGCCGAGTAGACAAAAACTGCTAATTTTCCTTCTTATTTCCAATTCAATGATAATTACAATAATTGTCACTAATAAAATGCAAATGATAATAATATGGAAAATATTGATAATATTTAATGTAGCATTCCAAAATAGATATTTGATGAAATTTACTCGATTCAAAAGTATATCCTCTCTATGATAGCATCTCAGTGCTATTACTTAGAAAAAAATACCCAACAACAAAACAAACATTAATTTTTGTAGTGATTTTTTTTGCTATGATTGTATGTTATTTACAGTTTTTTTATTACGAAATTATTGTAACATAGTAATTATTAGTTCTATTAAGTCATTTAATTAATTGTTGTTTTTGGGTATTTTTTCGTTTAATGATATCTTTGTTTTGTTTGTTTTTATTATTTTACTATATTCTTTGTTATTTCTTATGTTTATAACGGTTTTTAAATTTTTTAGTTTAGAAATATTGATGGTTTTTTCAATATTCCGTTGAGTATTACTTTTATTTAAAGATTTTATTATTATTTGGTTCAGATTTTTTTGTTAAATTTTATTATTAAATCCGAAGCAATTTAATGAAAACAATTTAATCATTTCATATTTCAGAATGACTGACTTCAGCAAACAAACGCGAAAAAATTGGTTTTCGATAAAGCATGCAACCAAACGATATCTCTATTATAATTAGTACCTTCCATGTGTACATTTTTGGGATAAGTATTGCATATCGAGGAAGATTGTTGATAAATTCGATATCTGGAAAAATTAATATTTTGTTTAATTTAAGCAAACAAAACTAAAATTTTCCTTAACTAAGATAAAATTGAATGCTAAATTAATAATTGCGGTAAACAAAATATATTTCAACAAAAGTACAAAATTCATTGAAATTACGTACAATCTGAGCATTCAATTCAAGTCATATGGTAAGATGAAATTTCTTGTAAATATGCGCTTCCAGATAGTAAATGTATTGATGATGAAATATTACATCTATTAGAAAGAAATTAAATATCCTAAGCTAAAATAAGTGAAAACGTCAATGAAGTCTCAATGGAATAAAACAAATATGCTAAAATAATAGATTTTATTAAAATAATCGAAGCTAAAAATATAAATTTTTTTTAAAAAATATACAGAATATACATTTTGAGAACTCAAGGAGGTAAGATTTTTCATCGATGTTTTTGCATTTTTGTATTAATTTTTTTTTTTGGCAAATTCTTCGAAACAAATTTGCTATAAAATATAGCGTAAGGCATGTAATGTTGTAAAAGTATTGCTGAGTTTACGCAGTTTGGTCTAATAGGACTTGAAATGGGTGGAAGTCACTGTTATAACCGTTATATGAGTCTTTGGTGTGGATTATATCTATTTCTTTCCTATACTTATGATCTTGACATATGTAACTTAATTTATTAAAAGAATGGAAAATATTTAATTTAGAAAGAGAAAGTATATAGCGCCATATACTATGCAATATAAAAAAGCAAATTAACTATTGAATTTATATTCAATATTCAAATTCCTGTGTTACTTTCATAAAACAAATTACGTTACTTAATCTAAATGTCTATTAAGTGCTACAGAACGAATTTCCAACTAATACTTTAAAATTATTTGAAATTTTTTCATATCTTCTGCCAAAGTATCTTCTTTTTTTTTTGAATTTTCTACAAAAATGATTTTTGACGATAATAAATATGAGGTAAGCAATGCTAAATCCATGTTACCTTTTTGATTGCCAAAGGAAAAATATTTTTCCGGAAACATATGAGATAAATAAACAGTTAAAATTATAAGACACAAAAACTCATAAATTTTGATTTATTAAAAAGTGTGAATTTCACTTAAATTCAAGTTAAATTCAGACAAATTCTTCTCTTTCGTTGAGATAATATTGAATCCTGAATAATTTGAATGATATTTGCAAGAAAATTTTTTTTTACTAAAAATATTTTTTTTTGGCGATGAAAAATGTAACATGATTTCTATTAAGATAAGGAATTTATTATATAGGACACACAAATACAATGCGTCAAATACAATAATACTTAATATACAGTCTTTTTTGAAAATTAGTTTTGAGAAATTAAAAATGTTGACATTTTTCAAATTTAAAATTTTTCCTTTTAATTATTTTTATCAAAATCCATTTTCAAGTTATTTATTTCGGGAATTAAAAAGTCTTTATCAAATAATTAAGCAATAAATAATTTCATTATATTATTTCCAAAAACAATTGAAATTTTGAAATTTCAGCATTTTTTCAAAAATTTTCATATACAGATTTATTGGCAAGAATACAAAAATTGGGAAAAAATTATATAAAAATTGCAAAAAGAGTAAAAAAATTCATACTCGAACGCCATATCGTTCTTCGGAGTACATATGTGGATGTGCAAATAGAACTTGATTATAAGCACACATAATCGTATTTTTGTATTAGTACTATAAGTAGCTTGTTCGGTTAGTGGCATGTTATGTTTGAAGAAACCATAAAAATACGTGTTTCATTCCAATGAAACAATTATAAAAAAATATGTTACCTTTATGAATAAAACAAAAAGTATAAAAGTAAATTTTGAATAGGAAAAGCTAGAAATAAGCATTTATATTTTGCATAAAAATTAATTTTAGTTAGATTTTATCTGAGGTAATCAATTTCTACAAATTTTATTCTTAACAAACAGCTATTGGCAATGAATTATTCATTAACAGAAATCATTTGATTAATTCTATTTTACATTTCACAAAAAGTTGAATGATCCGTTGCATTGAAATTATAAAGATAATCGTGACTTTTATTCGCATAAATTTACATAAATCCGATGATTTTCTATGAAACCATGAAAAAGTTGTCAGTACTCCACAAAAATACATAGTATTAAAGATTACCAATCTTTTCAAACTCGCTTTTTTTCTATAAATAACTTTTCATTGCTATAAAATTTCCATGATTATGCAAAAAGATTAATAGAAATATAATTTATTTCATCATAGATGATCGCTTATTCATAGAAATGTTTATAATCAGTCTCCAAATAACACTCCAAATCAGTACAGCGTTTATTATTCATTGCGATTTACTCTGCGTCGATTTATATGTTTTGTAGAAATATTTTTCCAAAATATCATTCAGAATTACACGGGAATTCACGGGAACTGTAACCATTTGTCGCAGAAATTGCTTGCAAATTAATATGTTACTGCCTTATTACTGTCTAATAGCCGCATTACCATTGTGCATCACTCAAGTAATAGTTTATAAATTTTTTTCCGTTTTGGTTTTTGCTTCATCTATTTTTCTTGTCGCTTTCGAAATAGTCAATATTTTGTGTTTGAATTCACTGCAGCATAACATAAACTTATATAAAAGATTTTTTAATATGCACAAATTTTCGTAAACAAGTAATAAGGACTTTTGGCTCATTCACTATATGGGGACTTTTGGACTCTCATCCATTACATGAGGGACTTTTACGCTCAACTACTTACTATATGAGAAACTTTTAGGCTCAACTACTTACTATCATTTCGCAAATATCACTTCGTCAATTTTTTCTTATTTTTCCGCATCATATTATCTCATATTCTTATCTCATATTCTCTTTAAATCAGTATAAGAAATAGTTTAGGTTTCAGAATCACACCAAAGATAAATTTTTATCACATTTTATTTTGGATCAATCACAGTAAAACAGCAACTGACTTTTTTTTTTCAAAATATTATTCTAGTTCTTCGAAAACTATTACGAAGTAGCCAATATGTTATTGTTCAAAGATTTTACAGCATATGAAATGATATCAATGAAATCTCTTTGCACTATTGAGACTGCTCAAAAATTTAACCAACAAATCAATTAAGTTTATGAAGTGAACCATTTCGAATAGTTTCAGATATTAACCGAAAACGATTTATCAGTGGAGGCAAAAATAACTGTTCAATTGGATTTAAATGAATACAATCAGACAAATACAAACAAGAAACCGTTCAAGTGCGAGATATGCGGTAAAAGATTCATTACACCTAGCAAACTGACTACACATAATCGAACACATACAGGCGAGAAGCCGTTCAAATGCCCTGTATGCGATAAGAGTTTCAATCAACGCAGTAATCTGAAAAAGTCATAGTCGAACACATACAGGCGAGAAACCGTTCAAATGCCCTGTATGCGATAAGAGTTTCAATCAACGCAGTAATCTGGAAAGTCATAGTCGAACACATACAGGCGAGAAACCGTTCAAATGCCCTGTATGCGATATGAGTTTCAATCAACGCAGTAATCTGAAAAGTCATAGTCGAATACATACAGGCGAGAAGCCGTTCAAATGCCCTGAATGCGATAAGAGTTTCAACCAACGCGCTAATCTGGATCAACATAGTCTAATACATACAAGCGTGAAACCGCACAGGTGCGATGTATGTAATAAGCAATTCATTCAGCGTAGTAACCTAAAAAAGCATTATCAAATACATTTACGTAAGAAACTGCTCGAACGCAATGTGTGCGGTAAAAATTTCAATCAGCCTGTTCAATTGAATTATAAACCATGCAAGTTCAACGTTTCTAGCGCAGAATGCAGTGGAAATTGTAATTTGGTAAGAAATAAAAAGAAGCATGAAAATTCAGCTAAATTACCTCATTGTAACACTACAGCATTTACAGTTGACATTATCAACACAACTATATTAATAGCGAAAATAATTTCGTATGTACAACTGTGATCATTATTTTACCTTTTATGTTATCTTTATTATTACTTAATTGACTGTAATGAAAATTGAAGATAAGATTTTCTGTTCCAATTAGATTTTCATATTTTATTACTTAAATTTTCATGCGCAATTCATAATATTAAATTTTTTAAAATAACATCTACCTACGATCATTATAATTTCCATTTATAATTCGAAAACGTTTTTGAGATATCTACAAGTTTTGCTCTACTCCAATTTTTTGTTATTGTGAAACTTTAAGTTGTCGAACATAACTTTTCTGCTGTTGAGCTGATATGTATAACTTGTTTATGTGGTACACGAATCATGATACCAGGAAGCTAAAACAAAAAAAAGAGTAGAATTCCATCCAACAGCAGAAATAAAAATTAGTTTATTAACGGTGAAAACTATTTTAATGCATTTCAATAAACTATACATTCTTTGATCAGCTAAATCCATAGAATTCTAATCCTTTGCATAATAAAATAAATTAATTTCTCTCCTCTTTTGCGATTTTTTTTCGAAAAATTATCTTTTATGCATACGATTAATAATTATAAATCACTTCATCAAAATTGTCTTTCATGTCATCTTCTAATTCTATGCATCTTACTTTTAATCAGTGATATTTAAATGATTTAAGTTAAACAGATGCCATTCAATTAAATTATAAGCGTACTTTGTTGATGCAGCTATATGCAATAGATTTTCACCAGATTACATAAGCGAATAATTATGCACCAAAAAGTTTCCTGCTCCTATCACTAAAGACAAAAGCTATAAATACTCTCTTCGGCATCTTTATAATAAAGTCAAATTTTGTTACCATGAAACTGATTGAAAATATCCTGTGCAAGCAAGAAAAAAAAGTAAGTCAAGTTTGTGATCAGAATTGATTCTATTTTGAGTTAATAATAAAACACGCTAACTTTATCGGCAAAAGATAAAGTTTTTATTGACCAAATATGTGAAATCAGACTTATTTCTTAAACCTTCGTTAAAATATTTAATAAATCATGCTTATACAATTTTTTATTTGAGAATGATTGCAAAAAAATGATTAAGTCATTATTTAAATTATATTTCGTCAATCCAAAACATTTATCACTCAAAGATTTTTGTACTGTACGGTAAATAACAGCAAACAAATGAAGAATAAATTTATGTTAGATGAAAATATATTTCGTTTCGATTTCTAAGGAACTTCAACAAGCTAACTCTTAATAATTTAAAAATCCGAATAAAATTATGGAAAACATTTGTTTCATTTCAAACTTTTCTAATTTCATTTTAATAATTCTATTCACATTACACTAAATTCTCATCTTCAGTATGAAATGATTCATTAATGATTGGAAATAATTGTATTAGGATTAGCTTTACAATGCAGAATATGATCTTGAGACAATTTTATAAAACGTATTTTTGGAATTGATTGTTTCAGTTTACTTATTTTAAATTTACTACAACAACAAGGAAAATCAGTTGGTACAATAAGAGAAATTATCAACAATGAAACGGCTATGTGGGAAAGAATGATTATTTTTCATTGAACATGTTGGTTCCATTTATTTAACTCCTATGTTCCTATTTTTTCTGCAAGTAAAATCTTTATATTATTCACAATATTAATTTATTTTTGATAAACAGATAAAGTTTAATTTTTGATTTAAAGTGTGTTTCAAAATATACTCAAAATAATTAGATAATTGTCTTTTAATAGTTGATTAAACAAAATATGCGAAATATTACTTGATAATGTAAAGTTGATAAATTTGAGAAAGGAATTTTTGAAAAATTATATCATTTACTAAGTAAATTAGATTCGATAAAAACACCTTCTAATACTAATTCTGACATATATTCTAAAGGTTTATCGTAATGAAGACAAGCCGCCATTTTCAAATATTTCCGTGATTCGACTTCTTCCGCATTCTATGATAAAATATCCGTAAATTAATTTTTTCGACTAATTTATATAAATGTAAATCATTTACATATGAACTGTTAGCATCAATTGCATTTTTCTTTAGCTCTATAATTCGGAACTATTTGTTAAGTAGAAAAAAAAATTAGAAAAAGAAACTTTTAGTAATATGATCAAATCAATAGCGAATAGGAAAACGAGAAATAAAAATATAAAACCGGATGAGAGGAAGCCATATGCTTCGATCTTCACGTTAGTGCATATATTATATACTTTCTCTTTCTAAATTAAATATTTTCCATTCTTTTGATAAATTAACTTATATATGTCAAGATCATAAATAGAGGAAGGAAATAGATATAATCAATATAAGGATTTGTATTCGGAATTTTGAAAAAAAAATAATTCAATATGTACCAAAAATCCATCTATTATAACACTATGTTCCAAATATCTACCGCACATCGCATCCATGATAGATCGAATTTCTTCTCCTGATGACATATAAAACTGCAAATTTTATTTAAACTAAAATCATAACAATTTGACTTCTAACAATCAGAAATCATTTGAAATTTCTATGTTAGCAGTAAATGAAATATTTTGAAAAGACTTACCTCAATGACGGAAAAAACGCAAAAATGGAAATTTCAACTAAATCAAACATCGCTTCTTCCGTTAAATCTTCCTCCCCAGACAAGCAACGCAGAAACATCAGTAATAATAAAATGGGAAAAGCCAAAACAATACAACCAAATATGACGAATCTAAAATTGCTCAAACTTCAATAGAATGTATTAAAATCGATTTACTTTAATACTTATCAAATCAATCAACTTATTGTTCGGATTAGACTACTACTTTTTCTGTCACTTATATTTTCATTTACTTGATTTGAAGTGATATTCCGTAAATGTATTCCTTATATCACTTATTACTACTCTTGCATTATAATGAGATTGAAATTTTATAAAGAATAATTTTAATGCTAACTAAAAGAAATAATGAATATTTATTTCAAATAAAAACCAAAAAATATTTACATTTGTCCATTGAATGGCTTTATTATTTTGATAAGATTTTCATCATCGAAAATTTCAAAATGTTTTTTAGTTTGATTCATTGATAGATTTAATGCTTGAAAATAACGAGTACTTTCTATAATGCGTCCAACGAATTTCTTCTGATCACTCCACCAATGTGGCATTAATTGACATGTTTCCCTTAATGGGATCTTTACTTCGACTGATTGAACTATACCTTAAGATAATATGAGAGAATAAACAATGAAAGGTAGAAATAAAATATCTAACAATGATAAGAGCAAAGAAATGTTATAAGTAAAGATGCATTTTTATAAGAAGAATAAAAAAAAATGATGAAAATATTGACCATCTTTGATTACAGGTACATGATAAGTAAAACGTAAACAAGGAAATGCATATACAATAATCCAAGCGCAAAATAGAAGGATAAGAGCAATTAGACGTAAAAACGTATATTGCATACAACTTGGAAAACAATATTTATGTAAAGAATCTTTTTCTGTAAAATATTATTTATTAAAAAACATGAAATATATTCGAAATTGCAATAAGAAATTATTTTTACAATTCAGATTTTACAAGAATGATATTAGTATAAAGTATTGAAGTATAAATATTAACGCGTTTTTTAACGTAATGCAAAAGGATGTAAAAATAATAATGAAGTAAGATGAAGATATCATTACTAAAATAAATTTCAATATTCGTTCGTAATATCTCAAATGGTTTTTTTCTTTTAGCTAAATATCACAAAATTTGTTTTTGTTACTTACCGAAATCTTTACTTTGCAATAATTGATTAGTTTTTTCATAACTAATTCTTTCCGCTTTCGATGATTTTGTCGATTTCATTTTCCGTTTTATAAGATTTTGTGCAATTGGCTTAAAATTTTCCGGTGTGGAGATTTGTAGTTCTTCATGTGCAAAATCAGGAAGATCTTCAAATGAATTGTTATGTCTGTTATTCAAATTACTGATATGTCCTGGTTATATTCTGAACATTGATAAAAATCTAAAGTTAACCTCTATCATCTATCGATCTTCTTTTAATATGTCCTATCACTTATTTTCCTTTTCATTTTTTTCCAAACGTATTATAATAACAAATATTTATCTAATGATTCGAATGAAAATGAAATTCATTTTTACCTAATGATCGCTAATGAATCGCTATTACCTTGAGTGCTATTGATATGTATTGATGGTAAGGAAGGAACTTGATGCTTCATTGAAACTATTTCTATCTTATCATCTTTAAATTTCTCGTCAGCAAACTTCTCTTCCATATTACTGATTGGTTTTTCCTCTTCAGAACTTCCGAAATCATATTTGGTAAGCTTCTTTGAGAGTAATTTGTCAGTTTTTGATGATGTTTCTGTTGGATTTGATCTTTTGATTCCACTTCTATCGATTGGATTTCTCCAGAATCTGATTTTTGTGTCGAAGAAATAATAGTGCTCTGTTTGCTAGTATAATTCTTCCAAGAAGTCTTTTGAGTCACATCAGATACATTTGCAGATTTCGGGTTTGTAATCTGTAAAGGTAAATTAAATATTGCATTATTATCATTCTTGTAAATATCGAAATGCAAAGGAAAAAAATTGAAATTTAATTAGACAAAATTTTAGCAAACATTTGATCCAACATTTTTCCGATTATTTTTCATAATAACGATATACGACCGATCATGCACAAATGACCAATATTTGACAATAAATCGATCAAATAAAACTCATATTTTTTTGTATAATATATTTTAATTAATTTGCATAATTCTATAAATGATCCGATAAATATAATTAATACTAGTAATCATTTTCCCCAATATTTATTTCCTCTTTTAGATTCTGCATGTAATTATTAGAGATTGGGAATTTCAACGAATTTTTTGTGATAGACAACGAAATACCGTTTATAATCTATAAAAATTATTTTGTCGAAAATATCTAACTCTTTAAGAAATGATATGATTCATTGGAATCGAATAAAAGTCTTATCAGCAGTTAATTTAATTATCTAATCATATTGCAAAAAATTGCATAAATTCCTCATAATAATGAAATATAGTTTTATAAATTTTTACTAGTTTTTTATGTAGTTTTAAACTTTTCAGTTGTTTTTTTCTTTTAATTTTTCAACTTGAAAGATAATAACACGTATCTTGAATTGATTCATAAAATGATGTTTTAAAATTTTTTGCAAAAATTTCGACATTGAAGTATGAGAAGAAAGGGAAGGAAAAACATTTTGTTTGATGAATTTTTCTCTTATAATTACTATATATATTGGATGAATATTTCTACGACTGAATTGAATATGCTCAAGTTAATTTTAAATAAATTAAATTATTTTCAATATTGTTCATATCAATTTCAATTTAATCTTAGAAGTTAAACAAGAAAATATTTGATATTTATTTTATGCATCTTTCATTAATCTTTGAAGTTCTGATGACCTTTTTTTTTCAATTTTGTTTCCTCTAATTTTGTCATACACTCTCGAAAATTGCTTGTTAAAGAAAACTTTTGTCAGTTTGTTGTTAGTAATCGTTTCTGATTTACTAACTTCTTCAATTTTTCTGTTATCAGGGTACGCTGCTGCAAATGCAGGGCTATCATTGTCGAGAGACCTAATTTTCTTACAGAAAGTACTTTAAGTTTTGTTAATTTCATCAAGAATGTCACCTACTTTTTCTTCTAACTTTTTGCAAGCCCACAATTGTCATTCATTCTATGAATATGGCCAAATTGAGAAATTTAACTTTAAGTAGTCTGAAAAAACAAAAGAAAAAAACGAAGACTTATTGTAACTGAAATTTGACATTAATTTTTGATCTTTTTCATATATATTCATTGTTTTGCATCCTTTGATTTTTTTCTTTTTTGTAAGAAAATGTTTGATTATGTATTGATTGATCAGTTCATACCATAAATATGAGCAGGAAGAAGACAGGCGAAATATCAATTGATACGATTATCCACTCAAGAATAATATTATTTTCTGTTTGAAAAATATGGAAAAAATAGATTCGACAGATCCGATATTATCGACAGAAAAACAGTTACACGTTGAAGTAGCAAATGAAGATAAGCCATCACTACAACCATAAGAATGTATTATAAATCTGATATTTAATTCCTTACAAGAAAAAAAATTATAATCAGTTAATTAATAAATTTACCTACGAAGTGAAGAGTAATAACATCTGTTCATTTCAGATTGCCAGTAATGATTCACATAAAAATCACGCTGAACAGGATTGCGTATATAGGATTGAATATAAAAATAGGATCAATTTTTAATATCGCGTAATCGATTAAATTGAGATTTATTGCTAAATTTTTATTTACTCAAGCGAATATTAAGATCAGCTACCATTTTTCTCTGATCTAATTTGGGCGATAAATAATGTGTTGGATTGACAAAATATAATTTAAATCATGATATTTTTTTTTGCAATCATTCTCCAATAAAAATTTGAATAAGATGGATTTATTAATTTTATCAAAGGCTATATAATCATCATGAAGAAAGAAAATTATAAAAAGGCTGCGTATTATTGAAAATTTCGTTAAATCAGGAAATAGGCCAGAATGGATGATACTTACAACCATATCTATTTTACCACCTGATTTACGTCCTCTAGTATCTCTTGAAAGTGTCGTCCTGCAGTTTCTGATTTGAATCACCACTACAGGACTATTATTAATAGAAATAACAGACTAAGGAAATTATTAAGCTTAAATCCTCCTGAAATCATGATTCGTAATGAAAAAGGATATTACAAGAAGCATTTTTTCAAAATTTTTCATATACAGATTTATTGGCAAGAATACAAAAATTGGGAAAAAATTATATAAAAATTGCAAAAAGAGTAAAAAAATTCATACTCGAACGCCATATCGTTCTTCGGAGTACATATGTGGATGTGCAAATAGGACTTGATTATAAGCACACATAATCGTATTTTTGTATTAGTACTATAAGTAGCTTGTTCGGTTAGTGGCATGTTATGTTTGAAGAAACCATAAAAATACGTGTTTCATTCCAATGAAACAATTATAAAAATATGTTACCTTTATGAATAAAACAAAAAGTATAAAAGTAAATTTTGAATAGGAAAACTAGAAATAAGCATTTATATTTTGCATAAAAATTAATTTTAGTTAGATTTTATCTGAGGTAATCAATTTCTACAAATTTTATTCTTAACAAACAGTTATTGGCAATGAATTATTCATTAACAGAAATCATTTGATTAATTCTATTTTACATTTCACAAAAAGTTGAATGATCCGTTGCATTGAAATTATAAAGATAATCGTGACTTTTATTCGCATAAATTTACATAAATCCGATGATTTTCTATGAAACCATGAAAAAGTTGTCAGTACTCCACAAAATTCATAGTATTAAAGATTACCAATCTTTTCAAACTCGCTTTTTTTCTATAAATAACTTTTCATTGCTATAAAATTTCCATGATTATGCAAAAAGATTAATAGAAATATAATTTATTTCATCATAGATGATCGCTTATTCATAGAAATATTTATAATCAGTCTCCAAATAACACTCCAAATCAGTACAGCGTTTATTATTCATTGCGATTTACTCTGCGTCGATTTATTTGTTTTGTGAAATATTTTTCCAAAATATCATTCAGAATTACACGGGAATTCACGGGAACTGTAACCATTTGTCGCAGAAATTGCTTGCAAATTAATATGTTACTGCCTTATTACTGTCTAATAGCCGCATTACCATTGTGCATCACTCAAGTAATAGTTTATAAATTTTTTTCCGTTTTG
The DNA here is from genome assembly GCA_024305405.1 of Dirofilaria immitis. NCBI lineage: Eukaryota > Metazoa > Nematoda > Chromadorea > Rhabditida > Onchocercidae > Dirofilaria > Dirofilaria immitis. Next base: position 1,602,897 of record JAKNDB010000068.1, read on the forward strand.
GTTTTTGCTTCATCTATTTTTCTTGTCGCTTTCGAAATAGTCAATATTTTGTGTTTGAATTCACTGCAGCATAACATAAACTTATATAAAAGATTTTTTAATATGCACAAATTTTCGTAAACAAGTAATAAGGACTTTTGGCTCATTCACTATATGGGGGACTTTTGGACTCTCATCCATTACATGAGGGACTTTTACGCTTAACTACTTACTATATGACAAACTTTTAGGCTCAACTACTTACTATCATTTCGCAAACATCACTTCGTCAATTATTTCTTATTTTTCCGCATCATATTATCTCATATTCTTATCTCATATTCTCTTTAAATCAGTATAAGAAATAGTTTAGGTTTCAGAATCACACCAAAGATAAATTTTTATCATATTTTATTTTGGATCAATCACAGTAAAACAGCAACTGACTTTTTTTTTCAAAATATTATTCTAGTTCTTAGAAAACTATTACGAAGTAACCAATATGTTATTGTTCAAAGATTTTACAGCATATGAAATGATATCAATCTAATCTCTTTGCACTATCGAGACTGCTCAAAAATTTAACCAACAAATCAATTAAGTTTATGAAGTGAACCATTTCGAATAGTTTCAGATATTAACCGAAAACGATTTATCAGTGCAAGGAAATATAACTGTTCAATTGGATTTAAATGAATACAATCAGACAAATACAAACAAGAAACCGTTCAAGTGCGAGACATGCGGTAAAAGATTCATTACACCTAGCAAACTGACTACACATAATCGAACACATACAGGCGAGAAGCCGTTCAAATGCCCTGTCTGCGATATGAGTTTCAATCAACGCAGTAATCTGAAAAGTCATAGTCGAACACATACAGGCGAGAAACCGTTCAAATGCCCTGTCTGCGATATGAGTTTCAATCAACGCAGTAATCTGAAAAGTCATAGTCGAACACATACAGGCGAGAAACCGTTCAAATGCCCTGTATGCGATATGAGTTTCAATCAACACAGTAATCTGAAAAGTCATAGTCGAACACATACAGGCGAGAAGCCGTTCAAATGCCCTGTATGCGATAAGAGTTTCAATCAACGCAGTAGTCTGAAAAGTCATAGTCGAACACATACAGGCGAGAAACCGTTCAAATGCTCTGTATGCGATAAGAGTTTCAATCAACGCAGCAGTCTGAAAAGTCATAGTCGAACACATACAGGCGAGAAACCGTTCAAATGCCCTGCATGCGATAAGAGTTTCAAGGAAAGCAGTAGTCTGAAAAGTCATAGTCGAACACATACAGGCGAGAAACCGTTCAAATGCCCTGTATGCGATATGAGTTTCAATCAACGCAGTAATCTGAAAAGTCATAGTCGAATACATACAGGCGAGAAGCCGTTCAAATGCCCTGAATGCGATAAGAGTTTCAACCAACGCGCTAATCTGGATCAACATAGTCTAATACATACAAGCGTGAAACCGCACAGGTGCGATGTATGTAATAAGCAATTCATTCAGCGTAGTAACCTAAAAAGCATTATCAAATACATTTACGTAAGAAACTGCTCGAACGCAATGTGCGCGGTAAAAATTTCAATCAGCCTGTTCAATTGAATTATAAACCATGCAAGTTCAACGCTTCTAGCGCAGAATGCAGTGGAAATTGTAATTTGGTAAGAAATAAAAAGAAGCATGAAAATTCAGCTAAATTACCTCATTGCAACGCTACAGCATTTACAGTTGACATTATCAACACAACTATATTAATAGCGAAAATAATTTCGTATGTAAAACTGTGATCATTATTTTACCTTTTATGTTATCTTTATTATTACTTAATTGACTGTAATGAAAATTGAAGATTTTCTGTTCCAATTAGATTTTCATATTTTATTACTTAAATTTTCATGCGCAATTCATAATATTAAATTTTTTAAATAACCTTTACCTACGATCATTATAGTTTCCATCTATAATTCGAAAACGTTTTTGAGATATCTACAAGTTTTGCTCTAGTCGAATTTTTTTGCTATTGTGAAACTTTAAATTGTCGAACATAACTTTTCTGCTGTTGAGCTGATATGTATAACTTGTTTGCGTGGTACACGAATCGTGATGCCAGGAAGCTAAAACAAAAAAAAGAGTAGAATTCAATCCAACAGCAGAACCAAACTTGTTATAAATTATTAGTTTAATGAATGGAATAAATAATGTTTATGAAAATATAATGCAATATTAAAAATGGATGCATGAAAAATTCATATTTTGAATGTATATTCAGGAATTAATATTAATTGAATCTCTCTTTCAAATTTAGGCTATAATTCAAGTTCAATTTGATGGCTATTCAAGGCAGTTGTGAATACATTTACCCGAGCAATATTATCACATATTGTATTTAATTTCAACATCGACTTTAGCTTTTCTCTTCCTATATTTTTGCTTCTGCATATTTGATGTCGGAGACATAAAATTTTGTTATAATTTATTTCCTGATATTATCATTTTATTTTTTGTCACTACTTTTTGGTGTATTTTGCTAGAATTGTGTTACTCAACTCATTTAACACCGAAGCAATAATATTTCTCGGAATTTTTGCCAACTTTGAAGTTATGATAAAGAAAATTATGCTTCAGTAAAACAGGTCTGAAATGCTGAAATATTTTTACTACTTACAAATATAACTTTTTGCCAGCTAGTTTCCAATTTTAAGGATCAGCTTCATCATTTTATAAAATGACCCTTCTCGGAATCGCAGTCTGCTTTCATCGATAATGTCGCTATTGAAACAGCAACTTACCGAACCATTGGAAACAAACGAACAGACAGTCTGCTCAGATATTTCCTATAGTTCAATCACTAGTATAGCAAGTATGCTTAGGTTTCATCATTCTTGTTTTGAAAAAGTTGCAACTAGAAAGCATTTTTAGAATGCGACAAATCATAAGCGAAAAGGGATAACTTATGATTCAGGGAAAAAACCATGCTCGAATACTTATATCTACTTTCAGGTATTAATTCTAACTTCAAAATGGTGTTTATTTTTTATTGAATTAGATTATTTAAGCTAGCAGGTTATTACTTAGTTCCGTTAGTGAAAGATAATAAAAAGTCTATACCTTAGACTTCCTCAACTATGGTTGAATTTATAGAGTTACTAAACGAATGTCAGAGTTTAAAATATTAAGGATGAAATGAACTTATTTAATTAATGTTTGAGGAAAACGTTTGCTTCGAAAACAAAGCAATGTTAACGAATCAGTCATATCATCAGATGATGAATAACGTTCTAGTTATCTTTTCCGGGTATTATTGGTGCTAAATTTGATCGAAATGATAAAATCCGATGATAATAAGTAAGGCTGGTGCTATTTTAAGAGTGATGTGATTAGTGATAAGAATTTTTACTAAAATTCGCTGCAAAGTAAATAGTGAAAAGGAATTTTTATTCGATAATAATTAGTACGGTGGTAGTGCTATTCTGGAGTGAAATGATTGATGATTGCTGATAATATTTTTATTGAAATCCGATGATAATAGATTGAAATGATTAATGATAAGATTTATATCAAAAACTTTATGAAATTTACAGATTTTCTTTTTCGATGATAAAAATAATAAAATCATTATTTCAAAATGTGGACATTATCATTTTCTTTTTGCTAATGTTCTTCTATGTCACAAATGGTTTTCGAACACAAAGTGCCGTTGCATTAATGGATTCTTTTGTGTGATAATTTACTATGATAAAAAAAATAAAATCATTATTTCAAAATGTGGACACTATCATTTTAAAGTAATATCATATATAAAATTTATTCATTTCTAAAATTACAGAAAAAAATATTTTTGGCTAATTTTACAATCAAAATAAAAGTGTAAATAAGTGTTGAATTATTCGTAATAAAAATGACGTTTAAATATCACAAGTTATATATATTTAAATATTTTAAATTGATTAATAAAATTATTTTTGAATTATGCAATCGAATAATTTAATCACTATCGAAATATGCGATCAAATAGTTTGACCTCTGATGATTCGTATTATTCTAATCTGATAGTTTGAATACTCTCGAAATTATCTAATCCTGACATCTAGCCGGATAGCTCGAATTATTTAGCCGGATAATTCTATATATAGCATCCTTTTTTTCTGGAGATTCAAAGATGTGATGAGAAAATTAGAAAAAAAAATAGAAATAAGCGAAAATAGATAAATTGAAAATTTGATAATAGATCAAAGACAAATTTTGAAAGAAAGAAACTGAGCAGTGAAAATATTTCAAAATTTAATTAAATTTTTTCTTTGAAAATACGATAACAAAAAAATTTATAATCTGCCTGATAAAATGAAAGACCATAGCAGTAATAATAATAATAGTAGTAGTAATAATAATAATAACAATAATAATAATGATAACGATAATAATAATAGTAATAATAATTAGTACATTTAATTTAACAGTAAATTAGTATGTTGGGAGCAAAATATTTTTTTCAAGAGTGTTAAATTAAATTGTAGAAAAAAGATAAAAGATGTTGAAATTTTTGTGAAAAAATTTTCTTGTTTAATTCATCACCCCAATCAGCACAATATAAAATAATTTAATTAAAAGATGGGTTAATTAGATAATTAGAAATTTTGCTAAGATTTAATATTATTCGAGAATGAGAAAAAAAGATGATTCATTACGAAACGCTGATTACGAAATATCAATTAATAATCAAAGATTTTAAAAGTAAAAGATTCTGCATAGTTTAAAATTTATTTAAGTTGAAAAAAACAAAATAAATATCTAATCAAGATAAGTTTTGCTTATTTTTTTTTAACTTGATATATTTACAAGATTTGATCAAGACAATAAAAAGGTTTAATTGATTGAGTATAAAATATAACAATAAATATCCCAAAAATTGTAATGAAATATTTAAAGTTCTTGTAGTAATTGCTGATGATTGCCCTCGTTTTGATCGTGGACAAATTGGATTATAATTTGATAGCGATCGATGAAATTCTTCAGCACCACAAAAATTCTTTTTAGTATCATTGAATCCTAAAACAAAAATATTTCGTATTATTTATCATAAAATGAATTCTTTTTTTTTTGAATTAAATTTAACAAAAATTGGTCAAAGTTCAACTGTGCTCTTTTTTGAATTGAATTTCGGCCCAAAGAATCGATCAAAGTTTATTTCTGCCTAAAAATAAATTTATAATGTGAAAATATAATTTTGAAAATAAAAAAATTTTAATTTACTCATCAATTTGGATAAATAATAATATATGGCTATTTATTATCATATCAAATATTATCATAGTAAAGATTTGATAATAAAATTTATCACATCTTTGTTTGTTGCTAAAATTTCTACTAAAATAAGCGGCAAATAATTTCGAAATCTCATCCAGTTAGTAATTTTGCAAAATAAAAAAAAAAATTTTAATGAGTTATGCATAATGATATGATAAGAGAGAAAAGATATGAAAGTTTTTTTTTTATACACCAAGAAAATGCTCGAAATATAGGCAAATCTTAAACGCATAAAAGTTTTTTTTCGAGAAATATCATAAAACTTATGAAAATATTTAAAAATAGGAAAAAAAAGATGCCGGAAATAATTTCTTACATTGATATGTTTGAGCCAATTAATTACGCAACTACAATAAAGTATATTATCCCGGAATCTGGTTTTCCAAGCTTCGCTTATCAGAGCTTCGGTTTCCAAATGTTGAATATTATTACGCTCGATGATAATTTCACCGATATTGATAATAGTTGAAAAGGCATGTGATGAAATGTTTCCAATTTTATTATCACTTATAATTAAGCATCCAATTGTATAAAGACCAGTAAATGCTCCCGTATCAATCGTTTCAATATTATTTGAGGTAATAAGAATCTGTAATATACCGTATATTTAAAAATTTTAAGAATTATTTGAAGAATTCGCAGAGAATTTATGTCGAAATCTTGAATCCATTTGAAAGTCTTGAAACTATGTCGAAATTCTGAATCAATTTAAGAGTCTTGAAACTATGTAGAAATCTATAATGTAGAACTCTTAAATATAAAAGCTTAGAAAGTCAAAAATTGATAACATATTTGTTTTCAAACAATTTCCATCATAATCGACATATCATTTCACATTATTTTTTATCATTCTCGAATTTTAACATTGCTTACTTCTCGAACATGCGATAAACCAATAAATATACCATTTAATAACGAGAAATTTGAACGACTAATTTCAAGCCTGAATAATAATAAAAAAACATTTATTTTTGAAATGATACAAAACAGAAAAAATGAAGAGAAATTTTCAACAATTTATCAACAAAATCAAATATGATGAAATAAATATCTTGAATTACTTAATATTATTAATCATCGTTACAAAATAATTATACAAATATATTTATTTTTATGCTTACTTTATAAAATGTAAATTTATGCGTTACATTACATTTTATAAAGTCATTAAATGATCACATCAAAAATTTTTGAATTAATTTTTTGAAATTAATTAATTGTGCTTTTTAAGACTAATTGTTAGGAATTACTTTAAATCAATAATTATTTTATGATAGAGAAAAATTAGGAAAAGAAGGCAATGAAAAGAATTAATGACAAATTTTTGATTTTATTGAAACGGGCGAAAGACTTGTCGAATTTTTCAATTAAAAAAAAAATGAAAAACTAGATAAATGATCAAGAAATTGAACGGATCAATCAAGCTAGGTAGAAATCAGTAAATGATCGAGAAATTAAAAGGATCAATTAAGCTAGGTAAAATTGAATAAATGATCAAAAAACTGGAGGAATCAATTAAACTAGGTAAAATTGAATAAATGATTAAAAAATTGAATGGATCAATTATGTTGGTCAAGATCGAGAATAATATATGAGAGTAAGTGAAAGAAATAAAAATAAAAGATGAGATGATCTGTTCTAAATCAGTCATAAAATGTGAATCATCTACAAATTATATAAATGAATTTTTAAATAACCTATGCACTCTGGAAACATTCTCGAATGATCGTTGACCAAATGAAATTGCACCAAATAAATTGAAAAAATCAACTTGTGTAAGGTCAGCAAAAGCATTCATTTCAATTTTCAAATTTTGACCTCCTAATGTCAACTCTCTGAGACGATTTAATTGCCTGAAATTTTTGCGAAGTATCATGAAAATAAAGTTCATTTTTGATTATACAAGAAATGATTATTATTATTATTATTGTTAATTATTATTACTATTATTATTATCATTACTATCATTAATACTATTATTGTTTTTATTATTATTATCACTGATTCCTATCAAAATTATCAGCTATAAATTAATCGATTAATTAAATTTTCAAAATTTCTATAGTTTATGATAATAAAAATATGTTGCTAAAGAGATATAAAATAATAATAATTAATATCATTACATTATTATTACCTGAACAAACCCTGTCGTATTCGTGTAAAACTATTATTGACTAATTGAATTCGCAAACCGTATTTGCTAGAAATTTGCGAAAATGCATTCTTCGCAAGATCATTTAACGATGGATTGTTGGCTAAGCGAAGTAATCTGAAAAAAAAAAAAAAAAGAAAGAATCAATCATATTTATCAGATATCTTGAAGTATTTATCAATTTTCATAAATAAATATCATAAAATCGATTAAATTAATAATTTAGAAATTTTATTTAAATAATATTTGGAAATTAAAAAATTATGCAAAATAAATATGCAAACAAAAGATAGGAAAATGGAATAAAATTATTTTAGTAAAATTAATTTCATTTATAATTAACGATATATATATATATATATATATATATGCATATTTATATTCTCTAATTAGCATTGTAATAAATTTCAATAATTTAAATCTCATTTTTACATTTCGGATTATCGAGTACCTATTTTATAAATTTAGAATTAATGAAAAATTATTAATTTCTAAAAAGCTAATCAAATCATATTTGTTCCCATTTGATTTTCATTCATTTCTATAATTTAGAAAATTAAAAAAAATTAGCAAAAAATATTTTTATTCAAAAATTATTTCATCTAAATTATCGAAATAAAAAAAAAGATTTCCCAAATATTTTAAATTTCATTTATTTGCATAATTTACGCAAATTCGCCATTTCGCGTAATCAAATAAAAATAAATAAATAAGGGAGGGAAAAAATATATTTCATAAATTATCCAACAAAATTAGAAATTGCTTTTTTTTAAATAATTTATTGTTTAGAAAAGCTTTTCAAGAATATTTGATATTTCATAAATAATAATTTTGCTAATTAATTTTAAGCTTTATTAATTAAATTTTATTTAAATATACTATTAATTTTGAACAGACTATGTTTTTGCTTTTTTTTTAAAAAAAACCGATAAATTCTCGATGATAAATTTTCAAGATGTATGAAAAAAAAAAAAACGAAAAAAAAAGGGAACGAAAAATCTTACTTTAAACGATTTAAACCTTTGAATGCAAATTTTTCAATTGCATATAATCGATCACAATTCTCGATGATTAATTCTTTCAAATGTGCATACCTCAATTAATGCAGTTAATTAATCATATTAATTAATTGATTAATTATTATGCCAAAATATTTATTATAATCAAACATTAACTTTTGCATCATGATAATCGTCAAGCATCGTTTATCATTTAACAATCAATAATTATTGAAATATATTGATAAGCAATTTTTACAGATAATATTTGCAAAGCGTTAAATCATAATAAATGTCACTTAAAAAAATCTTTTTTTTGTTGAAAAATGTTCAATTAACATTTCAAATTATATCATCAATATATTATGAAAAGTTTTAGCTTATTTCTTTTTGCACCACATTGAAAATAAGTTTTAAAAGGTTTTTTTTTCATTTTCATTTTGTGATAGAAATTCAAATAATATATAAATTGCTATTTAGTAGATAAATTAAAAGTCAATAAAAAAAAGATTTTTTTCTCGTCTAAATCAAATTATTAATATTTGATTCAAAGATTATATTCGTTTTCTCTTTCTCTTTTTTTTTCTCCCTATCACTATTTCTATGATTATATTTATTAAATTACTAAAATATTCGTTTTAACATTTTGCTATAAAATATTTAAGCTCAAAATAAAAAAAAAAAAAAAAGGAAACTAATTAGTATTACATTTACTATCATTAATTAAACCTATCAAATTATTAAACTTATCTAATCATTAAACTTATCAATACAAAATATGATCTAAAACTTTATTATAATCCAATAAAATTAATAAAATGCAAAATAAAATTATTATAATTCTAAGCTAAAATTTTTTTCAAAAAATTTTAAGAAAAAATTTGAAAAAAAAAACAATAAAATATTATTGAAACAATGTATCCATCAATTGATTAAATAAAAAGTATATTTTAGGTATCACTTATCAATCTTACTTAATTTAAATTTGAAATATTTGCCAATTATCATTATTTGATTGATATAATAGTTTTATAATCTTGTAATGTACCAGCGATTATATTTAAAGAAAAATTAACTAAAATTATTTGATATAATTTTTTATCATATAATGGTTGTGATTAAATTAAATTTAATTGGGTTCGTTTTATAGAAATAATCAATTTTAATTATTTAATTATTGATTAAAATTTTGATCGAAATATTTAATTTAAAATGATTAATGAAATGAAAAAACGTTTTAGATTATATGATAACGAAAAAAACCGAAAAAGCTAAATTTAAAAATAGATCGTTTTCTTTTTTCTCTAAACTAACCTTTTAAAAGCAGCTTTTGAATAATTTGAAGGGATGAATTTTTAATATGTAAAATTCGAATTGTTGTTTGCCATATTGTAGGTATTCGTTCAAAATTAGCTCCGTCACAATAAATCTTAAAAATTTATTTTTAACAAAATTTTTGATTCATAAAAATAAATAAATAAAATTTCATTAAATTTATTTATTTCAATTAAACGTATGAAAGAAATTTTCTTTCTTTCACATATTTTTAAATATTCTTTTATCACAAAAAAATATTTTTTATATTTAAAAATTTTTATATTAAATTAATATTTTTTATACAAAACATTTTGTTTTGTTTATTTGTTTGTTTGTTTCCTTTTTGAAAAAACAGCAAAAATTTTGGTAAGGTAGAAATTTCGAAATTTATCGAAAAAAATTAAATATTTAAGAAAACAAAATTTAGAATATAGTTTTATTATGCTCGTTTCGAATTTTCAATTAATTCAATTATTTTGTAATCATATAATTTATTATCATTTGGATAAAACTGATAAACTGATAAAACTTGGATTCAAACTTTTCGATGATAATACAAATTTATCATTCAATTCATCTTGAAGTCAAAATTCAAAAATAAGAATAGCTAAACTTATTTCATATTTTATGCTGAAGTTTGATTCGCTCACTCTCCTCTCTCTCTCTCTCTCTCTCTCTCTCCTACAATCCCTATTATTTTCACTTCTGGATATTTTCATTGTGTATTGATAAAATTTCATACTTAAAAAGAACTAACCATTTCGAAATTCTCACAATGGCATTTGTAGGAGCAAGGTAATAGTAGTTCAGATGTACTGCATTGAGAAGGGTATGAAATGATAAGCAATAGTGATATGATAAGCAATATTGGCAACAACATTTCACTTCACATCATTTGATTCATTTTCAATTTTGCATATACTTATCCATCTATCATTTATAATCATTTTATTCCTTGCAACGAATACTATAAAATAAATTATCAATATTTATCAATGTATTTATCAGTGAATATTATCAATGAAAAAAATTTATGCATTATATGATAAAATTGCAATTATACGACAATTCTATTCGAATATAACAGATGTCATAAATTAGAAATGAATCTCTAAGCTATAAATAATAATTATAATAAATTAACAGAAAAAAAAATTTCATCTAAGAATAAACGAAAAAAATGAAAATGCAAAACGAATGAATAGTTTCAGAATATTATTCATTCTAATATTCTGAATTACTTTTTTCAAACGTGCATTTGTAGCGAATTATATTTTAAACATAGAATCTGTAACATAAATCCTTCTGAATATTTCATAAATGATGAAGAATCTGTAACATAAATCCTTCTGAATATTTCATAAATGATGAAAAAAAAAATTGTTTTGAAGAATTTTTGAAATTTTTTAAAAATTTCTATCATGTGTAATTTATATTAATAGCAATTAGATAAATTTAAACGATTAATAATAATGATAAAAATTTATCGATTAAAAATAGGCCAAATTTAATCGAAAATGATTTATTATTGATGATATATATATTTTGCATATGATTTAATCTAAAATGATCAAAATATTTTTGAACAATCGTAAGCCAATAATTATTTGTTACAGCTAGATTAAGATGATAAGCTTGACTTTTTAATTTTTAATTTAAAATATTGCTTGTTTTGAATTATTGCGTGAAAAGTTTTAGCATCAAACAATAAATAAACAAAAGCTCTTAAAAATGATAATTTGAAAGCGGTGATAATGATAAATTATACGGTCGATTGCTTTTTCAATAAATTCAAACGAAAATTTGCTTAAGAAAGACATCGAGCATATAAATGATATTCGATTAAAACTTGAATTAACCATGTCACATTTTATTTGATAGATCCTTTCCTTTACGAGAGAGGGGATGGGAGAGAGAGAGAGAGAGACTTATCAAATCTTACAATCGCTAATCTTACTTCAAACTACAATTATCATCGATAAACAACAAATATTATTATCGATCATAATAAATATTCTATCGATGTAATATTTGTAAAGTTGTAAATGATACCTTTTTTTGATTAACCATAATTATATCAATTCAAGCATATAAATATAGCATAACATATAATTTGAATAACTTCATTATTTAAATTTAAAGAAGAAAAAAATCAACAATTATTTAATTTAAAAATATAACAATACGATATTTCTATCATTTAAATTATTTGAAAAAAAACTAAATTTTTTTCATTTTTTTAAGCAATCTTTTATAACATTCACTCTAAAATAATGAAATTATAATAAAACATTCTAAAATAATTAGAAAAAATTATTTGTTGAACAAAAAAATTTTTAAATCATCCATTCAATTGATAATTCAGTAATCAAACTTAATATGCTAAAATAAGAGATATTGAGTAAATAATTTGATACATAAATTTCATAATTAAATACTTTATTCATGAAATATCAAATATAAGTTATTTGATAAGATTATAGGTAAAGAAAATTATATTCAAAAACGAAAATAAAATATACTGCTTTAAATGAATCTTACAATGATATATCAATAAATACAATTTAGAATGATATTTTTGCTTAAGCTAATTGTAATTAGTATTATCCCTAAGTTAGTTACTTCTGAATTCTATAAATATTGCTCATTCAGTTAGTAAGTTTTAGAAAAAGTTACTTCTGAATCCTATAAATATTGCTCATTCAGTTAGTAAGTCTTAGAAAAGTTACTTCTGAATCCTACAAATATTGCTCATTCAGTTAGTAAGTTTTAGAAAAAGTTACTTCTGAATCCTATAAATATTGCTCATTCAGTTAGTAAGTTTTAGAAAAGTTACTTCTGAATCCTACAAATATTGCTCATTCAGTTAGTAGGTTTTAGAAAAAGTTACTTCTGAATCCTATAAATATTGCTCATTCAGTTAGTAAGTTTTAGAATAAATGATTTAATAAAATTTTCAATATTTGATACCATTGTTGATACGAATCATCCTTTCTCAATCTTCTTAAATATATTAAGTAAATAGAAATTTCAATAAGAGAATTTATTTTGCTTATTGACTTCGTCGGCAACTTATAGATTATTTTTCTGAGAAGCTTTATGCATTTTAGTATTCAATAAAATTATCACTTTCTTTCTTTCTTTTTCTCTCTTTCTTTCTCTCTCTCTCTCTTTTCCTCTTTCTCGTTTTGTCATAATATATCTAATTCATTGAAGAAAAATGGTTAAAAAGTAAAATAGCTTCCAGTACTGAAAATTCAAATATTTTCATAGCAAACTTATAAATGATAAATAATATATTTTATAATTGATAAATTTATCATTATCAAAATTGATTTTAAAAAGAAGAAAGTTTTTATATCATAAATCATCTAAATGATACAATAAATATATATATATATATATTTACTTATACTGTAAATTCATCATCTGATACATGTATACTTATGATATATTCAACATATAAAATATAAATAAAAAGAGTATATAATATATATTTTTAGCCAAAAAAAAAAATTTTAATTTTTAACTTTTAATTAATCTATTATATATCATTTCTATTTGATACGTATATATTTTATGGAGTAAATTTATCATCTATCTGATACGTATATATATATATATATATTTATGTTGTAAATTCAAAATATATAGGATATAAATATATAAGTAAAAAAAAAATAAATAAATAAATAAATAATATTTACATAATAATATACGTTTTAGTCATTTCCATTTTATAATTTATTTTTTTTTTTTCGTAAAAGCAATAAATGAATCAAATAAAAATTTTTAAAATTTTACCATTTCTCGTTGCTAAAAGAAAATTTTTTTTATTAGCTGTAAAAATACATAAATAAATATGAAAATATGAGATTTTTTTTCTTTTTTTTTTTTTTTAGAATAAATAATTTGTCAAATGTGGTAAAAAAAAATCAAAATAAAATATAATATATAAGTCTATATTATATATATATATACTTAAGAGACGACGAAGAAGAATAATATCAAATAAATAAATCAAAAAAAAAAATTTTTTTTGCCAATTTTCAAATGTCAACATTTCTTCGTCGTTTTAACGATGGTATTTTGTATGAGAAAATTTGACATCTGATGGAAAGGGAAAAAAAAACTTTCATTTTTTTTTCTTTCATAATATTAAGCATATATTAGATGTGAAAAAAAAAAAAAAAGGAAAAGGGAAAGTTAAAATTTGAATGAGAAGAAATTCGATAAAGAATCCTCATAAAACAGCATAATGAATCCTTGACTCTTAATTAGATATAACTTTTATCAACATTTTGAAGCCATTTGGAAATGCGATAATTCACATATATATATATATATCAAAATTTATAGGAATGATATTTTAAAATTTAATTATTGCCATAATTTTCTTTTCCTTCTTTTTTTCGCCATTTTAAATTTAGAAAATAATTTAAAAAAAAAAAATTTACGATTGCAATATTCCATACGATATTAAATCTTATTGTTGCAAATTGAATATGTAATGAACAAAAAAAAAAAAAGGAAAGGAAAATGTTGTAAAATTTAAACTTATAAGAACTTTAAAGAAAAAGAAAAAGTTTTTTATTTTGCGCTTTCTTTTTTAAGCAAAAGAAAGCCTAAAATTTATCAGAAAGATAAATGAAATTAATTAAACTATTAATGTTATTTACAGAACTTTTCTATCTCTTTTTTTTTTCTTTTTAAATCTATATCGATAACGAGAAAACAAAAGCAAAGTATTGATTCATCGATCAATATTATTCAAGATCTTATCAATAATTAAATTGTATTTTTGCTATTCTCGAATGATGATGCTCGATTTATTAATTGAAATATTGATGTTTTATTGATTTTTGATTAAGGAAAATTATAAATTTTATCGCAAAAGCAGAAATCAATTATCGGATTTTTTTTTAGAGAAAAGCTAAAAAATGGCAAAATTGTCAAATCTTTATTGCATTGTATTATTTAAGAATTTCCGTATTTATTGATTAATTTCATTTAAAACTTTCCAAAAAAAAGTGATATTTAATTAATCAACAATTTATAGAATAAATTTAAATTTAATTAAATCAAAATTAATTATATAATTTTGATCATTTTTAGCTAAAAATTATCAACAAAAAATAGACGATAAATAATACAGTATAATCGCAAAAAGAAGAAAAAACAAAACATGAGCCTAAATTTCATATCAAGAAATAATAGCCAATAGACATCAAGAAATAAGTTGATAAGTTCTGATAAGTTTTGATTTCATAAATGTCTATATTTGTTTACGTGTGTGTATGTGTGCATGTGTATGTGTATGTCTGTGTATGTGTATATATATATAAAAATAAACAATTGCATATCTTTCAAATTATCAATTTTAAAGTTTTTTTTTTAAATTAAAATTTATCTCTTATCAATTTGTTTATTGTTTATTTGTTTATTGTTTACTTGTTTATTGTTTTGTTTACAAAATATTTGTGCATATATTTCATCATTTCATATGACTAAAATTTATATCAGAAAAAAGGCCAACTTGAAAAAATGTTCAATTAAATAGCTAAAGCTAAATAAACAATACTAATATTAAAAATTGTTCTTGTCAATCTAATCAGCAAGGAAAAAGAAAAAGAAAAAATTCATTAATTCCGAAATGAGAAAAAGATGAAGATGGACATGTATGCTTTTATATTTTGTATATATATATAAAGAGAGAGAGAGGGAGAGAGAAAGGGAGAGAGAAGAGAAAGAGAGAGATACTAATAAATAAATTATTTCCTTTTTTTTTTTTTTTAATTATAACTTTGATGGAATGATTGAAAATTAAAATATGTTATTTAAAAAGTTTATCTTTATCAATTGAATCAAAAATTTACTCACATCTCAACTATGCTTCGTTAAAATGATGCCAGAAAAATGAATCTTCAATGATTCTTTAGGCAAAAGATGATGTAATTTGACATTTAAAGAAAAAAAAAAGCAAAAGAAAAAAGAAATAAAATAGGAATATAAAAAAAAAGTTAGCAAAAATTATTATTTAATTAGTAATATTTGAAATTAATTTTGAAATGGATAAATATTATTTTCTCCGAAATTTACAATATCTTTTATTATATTTAATGATAAATAAATTATAGCGAAAAAGAGGGGAGAGAAAAAAATGATTACTAAATTTTTCTTTAATCAATACTAATTCAAATATTTGTTAATTAATCTAAATCAAATAGATTAAATCGGATTTTTAAAACTAATAATAACAAATATCGATTTATAAAATGAAATTTTAAAAGCTTTTAAAAAGCAAATTTTTTTGATTGGTCTATTTTTAAACTACAAAAAAAAAATCTATTAATTTATTCGATAATAAAAGATTTCTTTAGTTTAATTTGTTTTTGTTTCATACATAGAAATGATTTAGGAAATGGTTTGAGATGATGTTATCATCATTATCATTATCATCATCATCATCATCGTCATCATCAACATCACTATTACCACCGACATCATTATGGTTATCATTTTTATTAGTATATTATCTTCACATTAATATTTATCACCATTATTATTATCGTCGCTGCCATCAACATCATCATCATCAGCATTACAATTATCACCAACATTATTACCGTCATCATTTTTATTACTATATTATTTTCATCACTAATGTTACCGTCATTATAATCATCATTACAATCATCAAATAACATAATCAACATCACCGTTAACATTACCATCATCATCATCCGTTATCATCATCATCATCATCATCATCATCATCATCATCATCATCATCATCATCATCATCATCATCATCATCACCATCATCCGTTATCATCATCATCCGTTATCATCATCATCTGATAACGAAAAAAACAAACGAAATTTTGATTTAAAAATTACATCGATTTAAAAAGTAATACGAAAATATGCAGCAATGGTAGTTGTGCCAATATTTTATTTTTAAATGTTAGATTCGTTGAATATACTTATTTCCTGGATGGATAAAATAGCAATGCAAAAATAAACGAATAAAAGAATGAAAAAAAAAACGGAAAGCGAAAAGCGGGAATTTGTGTTCTTTCTTTTTTTTCCGATGTACTATGTGATTGATGATTTGTTCGCAGGCCGCATTTTCTAATTTCTATCTTTTACTTTTTCGTCTAACTAACAATATTAAATAGCAAAAGGCTTCAATTAAAATTTGCAAATAGAATAAATTGAAATTAATATTTATCGCAAAGGAAAGAATGAAAGAAGGAACGAAATTGATAAGACTAACATGAGAAATCTGCAATGATATCATCTGTTAAAAAGCAAAAAAACGATATATTATCTGTTGCAGATAAAATTATCATCTGGTAAGTTTCTAATTTTATCAAATATCTAATAATAAAAATTAATTAACCGAAATTATTAACAATACTTAATAAATATTATCATCTATTTGAAGACATTAATGATTAATTCAATTTAAGACTTCTCGAAATGTATTCCATTTAACAGCTATCGCATTTGAATGATTCGATTCATGCATGATTTTCAGATTGAATTTCGTAAGAAAACAGAATCAGAATCTCAAATAATATGTTACAAAAGTAACATTAAAGTAATGATATAATTTTACCTTCAGATATGTTATCAATTTTGAAATAAAAATAATAAAGAATGGATAAACTGTTAAACTAATAATAAAAAGAAAAAATAAGTATCAAAAAATGAATTATAAAATAGAAAATGATAGGAAATATTTGATAAGATGATAAATAAAGATGAGAATTTTTGTGAAAATGTGAATATAAATAATATAAATAGAAAAGGCAATCTTAGATTGATCAAATGAGCTAAATATAAAACCTGTCAATAACTTCTTGAAAAGTTGAATGACACCTGCTGAATTTGCTATGAATTGAAATATTGATAAGTGAATTGTATACAAGCAAAAATGATAATATAATTGTTAAAATGAGTAAAATGTAAACTTATCAATAACTTTTTTTTTTTAAATGTTCATTTGATATATGCCAAATTGATTACATAATAATAATGGATAAAATGAAATGGATTATGATTGTCAGATAATAAATATATATGACTAGAAATAGTATAATTTCTCGTGTTAAGATTTACTAAATAATGACAACAGCTGTCCTCGAGCATATATTGTAATTTCTTTGCTTTCCTATAAATTACATTGAACAATTCTGACTTCGTCGATACGATGAAAGGTAGAAGGAATTGGTGTAATATGAACATATTTTAAAGAAATCATTTCAATTAATTGTGACAAAAATTTGTTACAATTTTTAGAGATAATCAAAATTGAAATTTGATAAGCATTGATAGCCTGATATATTTTAGCGATTTGCTTTTGACTAAGAATCCATAGAAATAATGTGAATCTAATCAAAAATTGAAATTTGATAAGCATTGATAGCCTGATATATTCTAGCGATTTGCTTTTGATTAAGAATCCATGGAAATAATGTGATTCAAAAATTTTTAGGTCATCAAAAATTGAAATTTGATAAGCATTGATAGCCTGATATATTCTAGCGATTTGCTTTTGATTAAGAATCCATGGAAATAATGTGAATCTAATCAAAAATTGAAATTTGATAAGCATTGATAGCCTGATATATTCTAGCGATTTGCTTTTGATTAAGGATCCATGGAAATAACGTGAATTTAATCGAAAATTGAAATTTGATAAGCACTGATAGCCTGATATATTTCTAGAATTCCTTTTATCTAAAGTAAAGTGATTGTGATTGATAAAGCATCTATGGAAATAATGTAAAAACGTAATTAATCAATAGATTTGTATGAAATGAGAAAACATTTTTCTTTGGATTGATCAAAAAATTTGATATTAGCTGAAATAATAATAAACTTTGTATGCATCAAAATAATTTAAGCAAGAATTTGATATCACTTGCAATAATAATAAACTTGATATCGGATGTAGTAATAATAAACCTGTTGATAAATCTTTATTGACAAGCTATATTTTTTTATGGATACAAAAAGCAAAAAAAAAAAAATTCGATATCATCTGTAATAATAATGCTAAACTTATCGATAAGAGCTTTTGTTGAAATAGAAAAATTTTGAAATAGACAAAAGTGATTATTAATTAAAATTGAACAATACATATACATATTAACAGCTGACCTGAAAATTAAGCAAAACAACAATCAACAATATCATCATCATTATCATTATCATTATCATCATCATCATCATCATCATCATCGTTTCATTGATATTTTGCAAGTATTGAAAATTTTTGCGGAAGTAGTAATATATTGTTGCAATATGAAGTTCAAAAGATTTTACCGACAATTTTATATTTCGGCTGCTTTTCTTCCCTCTAATTTATCACAATTTATAGCAAAAACAAAATAATTAAAATTCTCAAAATTTTCATAACAAATACATCATTTCTAGCTATTATTGATATTTTTGCAAAATTTCTCGAATCATTGTTTACAATCATTCGAATAATTACTTACGAATAATAGCTAAATTATACAGTCAACAAACGAAATGAAATATCCGATAAATCTCTTAGAAAGATAATTTTAGTATCAACATTTTGCTAAAATTTACCATATTCTATGAATCATTTTCGGAAAATTTCATCTAGGAAAAATTTTTCCAACAAAAAAAAAGTTTAATTTTTCCAGTAGTAATACCTAAAATTTCAACATAAAATTTTCATAACAAATACATCATTTCTAGCTATGAAATTTTCCAACATAACGCTGAAATAGATCAAAGTGATGAAAGAAGTTGATAGATAAAAATTTATCGTTTTTAAAAATTAGTTAAAATCTACAAATAATTTTGATTTATTCTTTTAGCAATTAATATAGCTGTGGCTATCAATAATATAAATTTTAATAAGAAATCGCAAATTTATTTTTTATAAACTTTTGGAATCATTTTTTTTCGCATTTTAATGAAAGCCAATAATTTAAGATATGAAATAGCTCAATTAGAAACGAAAATCAAAATATTATAATATAAAATTTTGTTAGTAATTGCTTAATAGATATTTAAATTTATGTTCCTTTTCAGTTTTGAATTATAATTTGAATTTAAAATGTTTGAAATTAGTATCACTTCTAACATGAAATTCAAGTTTTGAGACGAAAAAGTTTCATAGCGATACTAATAAATTTAGTTGTTTTTTAAGTGCGTCCGAGCAGTTTTTTTTTGGAGATGTCGAAAGCTCGTGCTGATTGAATATTAATAATGGGCCGTTTAATATGCAAGGTGTTTTATTGGCTGTTGCCGATCTTAAGTTGTTGCTATCGGTGGACGGGTAAAATATTAGCCGTTCGGTGAGATTATAGCTGGTGAGGTTATAACTGGTTTCTTATGCTAGAAATATCTGTTGCGATTTTCGCTACGTGTGTTGCGAGTAACGCTGCGCTAATTTGCAGTTTTTACATTCTTTTGTTTTTTGCTTTAATCTTTTGCTAATATTACTAAAAAAAAAGTTAGAATTGATAAGTTGCCAATTAGTGATATAATCAATTTGCGTAGCATAATAGCTATCGCTAGAGTAAATTGGATGGAGTGATGCGACAGAGGATGAATGTTTGGTTTATCGTTAAATTGAAATGTGCATTGTCGATCGTCGCAATTTGCATGATGACTTACTACATGAATAATCAGGTTAATGTTTTAGGGTTGGCTCAAAATGGTGGAAGGAAAACCAAATGATAGAGAAAGTAAGAAGGAAGTGAAGAGACGACGTGAGTCGAGCAGTACTTCTTCTTCGGATAGCTCATCGGAATCTTCTGAAACTTCATCGTTCAGCGATTCTTCTTCGTCATCACGCTCTGCTACATCATCGACTACGGAATCCTCTAGATCGCCTACTCCCAGAAAAGCAACTAAAGGTATTCTTATTCAAGCTTCGATATTGTTCACTGTAATCGTGAAGGACTTCGCTTCAAATTTTATGTGACTATCTTGATGTTTTTTTAATATAAACAAATATGACATGATTTCATAGCTATCGCAAACTAATTTCATGACTGTATGGTTTTTTCATTTAAACGTCATATACATCTTTGTGAATGACTTTAGAGCATCATCTCCTAACCTTGCCATAAATTTTTGAGACAGTTATTTCGCGGAATTTGGACGTACTGGGCAGAGGAGACAGTTTAAGTAGAAGAGTAAAGAAGAAAATACTGGGATTTTATTTTCACTTCGCCACTGGGAATAAATGGGAAATAAAAGAATGCATCTTTATTTTTGCCTTTTTCTCATGACTGAATTCTATTTTCTGTTGCAAATTAAGAATTTGCACCTTTGTTTTGCTCAATAAAGGAGAATAAAATTCAGACCGAGCACGAAGTCCAGCTCGTCGCTCGCGTTCACCACGAGCTGGTGCGCGAGCAGAACGTAGTGAAAAGGCAGTTATCGCATCCTCTCGTCGTTCACCGACTCCAGAACGACGTCGCCGACGTTCATCGCCATCTCCGAAACGACGACCATCACCATCACCTAAAAGACGAGATCGCAGTGGTAGTCGCGATAGAGATAGACGTAATCGTTCGCGTTCTCGCGAGCGTAAGGTAGTTTTTTTACTACTTCACGATTTTTAGAGTTTTAAATTGCTTTTTGATTTTACCACTTAACTACGTCAATTTTAAAATTGCGCTTTTCTGTGATAGTTTAGTACTTGATAAAAATAATAAATAAAAATAATTTGATAGTATCAAGATCTTTACTTTCAGGCAAGTCCAGTTCGCAAAGCAACTCCACCACCCCGTCGTCTATGTGTGCGTAATTTGAGCCGCAATGTTACAAAGGAGCATTTATCGGAAATTTTTAGCGTCTACGGAACTTTAAAAACCTGTGAATTACCTATGGATCGACAACACACGCATCTCGGCAGAGGTTTTCTTTTTAATTCTACATCACAACTTAGTTTAGCAAGATTTGCCATAACTTTCCTTAAAAGGTATTCTAATTTGAAGATCATACACGGTGCAGCAGTATCCTTAATTCCATTTCAATTCCTTTTAAAGAATTCGTCTCGCGAAGTTTCTTATCGAATTAACTTTGTCGGTGATGAATGTGACAGAGATTTTTGCTTTTTCAAATGTGTGTTGTTTTCCATTACTATATATTCTTAGGATATGGATACGTGGAATTCGAGCAACCAGAAGATGCGGAGAAAGCGTTAAAACACATGGACGGTGGACAGATTGATGGCCAGGAAGTCACTTGCGAGCTTACACACCCACCTCGTTCGGCGCTTAATGGAAGTGGAAGACGCCCGCTTTCACCGCTTCGGTGAGTTCAGTATTTAAATCATGTAAAAGTTCCATAATGGACAAAAGTGGTAGCAATGGCATTTTTCAAAGTATGCCATTTTTCTTGCTAATGATGAATATTGCCGAAGCTTTCGAAAAAATTAAAAAGATGTTGTGGCTGATTAAGAACAAACGATCTAAGATTAATCTTTTAAATATTTTCTGTTCATTTGCTTTTGTTCAAATGAATGATTAGGAATCGTTCTAATTATTTAGTTTTTGATGGCCTTATCAAGTTCAACTTTTTGTCCTACTTATGTATTTCGATTTTTTCAATATAAATTCAGATTCCGTGGTCTATCACCACGTAGATACCGTAGCCCGCCTCGCGCCCATGGAACTGGTGGAAACATGGTGCCATTGGGACCAAGTCGTTTCAATCGATCTCGAAGCCGCACTCCACGACGTCGACGTAGCCGCTCATAAATGGCTTATTTTTTGTTCTTGTTCCGTTGTTGCTTTTTTATCAATTAACAAAAAAAAATTTAAGGGGAACTAGGTGGAGATTTTTATGCAACTTTATGTAACAAGCCATAATGTGTAACATGGTCAATCTAAACCGCTGCCTGAAGAACAGTTCAAACTCTGCACTCCGATAGCGGTTCCACAAGCTAGTAAATTAATGTTATTGGAACAATCTTTGTTTCTTTGTGTTTATCGTATCTATTGTTTACTTTTTCTTTTACTGTATTTCAATAAATAAAATTTTGTTGTGGCTAATTAAGGTAAAAGAAGACGCAGATGTGCGATTAACAAGGTCTATGCAAAAAAAAAAAAAAAAAAAAGAAAGCAGAAACAAAGTGGTGAATGCTTGATTGTGATATGCAAATTTTGGAATAATCCAGCTATAAGTCACTCGTATACTACAACAAAAGACATCTTTCACTAAAATTGAATATTTATAGGGCATATGAATAGAGCCAGCGATAACCAACGATGCAGGGATAAATAAAGAAGAAAAAACTGATTGCATTCAATAATTGTTTATTATCAGCGAAAACAAGCATATTATGTACAGAGTAGAAACGATGTTAATAGAACCAAGGAATCATTTCGGTTACAATTTATCCGGGAATCATTACAAACCTGTCGAGATTTCATAGTTTTCAATAACTAATAATTAAGTGATACGAGACTGTCACTTCACTTCTGGTGCATGCTTCACAGGTTGTGATTCTAAAGCAATTAATTTATTGCTATGCTCAATTAATTCCGCTCTCGATACTCGACCACGTTGGTTGATAAATTTCGCGACTGAAAATAATATTTGTGCGAATTAAATTTTTTCATTTTAACGTGTGTGGTCGCAAGAACTTACATCTTTTGTAAGTTTTCCCTGCGTGTAAGTTATGCAAATTACTGAATGTCTTATTAAGTTTATATTCTGAATAAGGAAATAACACTGCAAGAAAGACTTGCATGAGTCCTATTTCTTGTACAAATACTTTAATTTTGATTTAAAATGTATGCATAACATGTTAGAAATGTTAGAACACAAAAACAGCAACCTTCGATATCAATAATAAACAATCAAGTTAAACTAATGTATTAGCTAACCAGCTTGAAGCTCATCTGAAGTAATATGAATAAATTTCCCGTGATCGTCCATTATTCCAGTCAAAGTGCCATTGCCAACCAGAAAGTTAAGTCGATCTGCCGCATCTTCTGCACGCAGATTGAAATGAGCACCCAATTCGTCTATATTAACAACCTGTACGTTCGTAAAAATTAAAACAACAATTTTTTCATTCTTGAATAATTACGACCACTGATGGTGAAACGGTAATAACAAAATATTAGAATTTCAATATTAAATCACTTCTTTAAATATTTTCTAATCCCATTTTATTACGATACAGTTCAAATTCCTTACACATCATATCGCTAAATACATGCTATTTGTACATACCAACTCAAATATATGAACTTAATATATGAACTTTTCTAATACTTGGTACTTAATATTTCTTATTCAAACTGGTGACATATTTTACCAAGATATGGGACTTAATAAGGCTAAGAAAGAGAAAAGATAATAATGTCATTTTAACCCAACTAAATGTAAGGTATGTCTCATCACCATTATCAACAATCAAATCAAACTGAATTAATGCATAATATTTCAAAAATTAAATGACAAACTTTAGCCTTGCGAACATATTCTTCGAATTCGCGTAGTAAATTCTGTGATTCCTCTGCATCAACTTCATCGAATCCTTCTTCATCAATCGCGAAGGTTTCTCGAAGCTAGAAAAATTTATTTTCCTCGAAATGAGAAGAATATGCCATATCATCAAACAGTACAAGTTATAATATGTCAAAGTCTTTCCAGTTTCTTGAAGATAAAATAGCCAATATCAAAATCATATAATTTAGATAAACCTTTCGATATTCTTCTTCCTCTCGCTTCTCACGTTCCTCTCTTTCCTGACGTTTCCTTT
This sequence comes from Dirofilaria immitis, assembly GCA_024305405.1. Lineage (NCBI taxonomy): Eukaryota > Metazoa > Nematoda > Chromadorea > Rhabditida > Onchocercidae > Dirofilaria > Dirofilaria immitis. Next base: position 1,627,442 of record JAKNDB010000068.1, read on the forward strand.
CACGTTCTTCTTCTTCTTTTTTATCTCCTGTTCACGTTCCCTCTGTAAGCGTTCTTCCTTTTGATGCTCCAATTGTTTTCTTTCTTCTCGCTCTAACAATTCCTAAAGAAATCTTAAGTAAGTAATAAGTATTAACATTCTACAACCAAGTTTAAACAACTTACAGCTTCTCGTTGCTTCCGTCGTTCTTCTTTAGCCTGAAGTTTCGCCAGCTTTTTCTTGCCAATATGTTCATCTTTATTTTGCTTAACTAATGGTAACTCGTCATCTTCTGCAATTAGTTGAATGAATTTCACTTTTTTAATTCAATCATTTAAAAATTATTAGATTAATAACTCGCAGATTTACACTATTTTCAATTTACTGAAATATGAATTTACTATGCCAAGCTAATTCTTCTCATATGAAAGTTTTACAAATACAAAATTCTCAGAGGCAGTTAAAAATGTTACTGCTATTTCTTTTCGAATATTTTCTCACTTACAGTATGCAATATATGCGTCATTTAATTAATATAAAACGATAAAAGTTCTCATTTAACAAAATTCATTCATCATTTAATCAACTAACAAAATTACCCTGTTCAGAATCACCAACAGCATGATTGAGAGCACTTCTTACAAAACCCATACCATCATCATTATCATCATTTACATCATCACGTATTCGTCGACGTGTTATTTGCCTTCGTCGTCCACCAACAACTGCAATTTCACACAAATTGATTTATTTAATTAGAAAAAAAAAACTGAATAAAATATTATAAATTCAATCGAAACAATATTTGTTAATAAATATAAATATTATAGAGATGCAACATTGAACTATTTCGAATAAATTCATACCTGATTTCAAATAAATTGATAAATATGGCAAATTTGGAATATCTCAAATCAATCTTATCAATCTTAAAATTAATGCAAATTTTTACCAACAACATCACGTTCATTTCTTGGAGCATGTTGTTGATCAATTACCATCGCACGTAACGCTTCTTTACTCTGTCGAAGTCGTTTCTCATCAAAATATAATTTAATAAGGAAAAAATTATAAATATTAGTGCTGTCATCAAAACAGCAACAGATCCAAAGCCAATAATCAAGTTCTACCATTCCTTTTTTTTCTTTTTTAATAAAACCTAAAATTACACTAGATTAGTATAATCCGTGAATTTTGCAAATAATATCAAATAATCAAATTATTCCAATAATTCATATGAGAAATATATTGGCTTTACTTTGAACTAATAATTCGCAAAAAAATCTATGATACTAAGATGGATTAAAAGATTATATCCTAGGTGTTAAGAATCCCGGAAAATTTTACAGGATCTAACATTAGATGACGGCATCCAATAATAGCAGTATCATAATATTAAATTATAGAAATCTTCGTGATACTGTATCCGTTATTACTGTAAATCATATGTTCTCACTAAAATTCCTCCATTCTACTCATTCATTTATCATTGATGGAATCCGATGATAATCAAAAATTTTACCAATCATTTAGGAACATTTTCCCCGTTCTACTCAACATTCAGGGAATCTGATGATAATCAATAATTTTACCCATAATTTGGAAACATTTTCCCATCCTATCCATCATTTAGCAAATCCTATGATAATCAAAAATTTTACCCATTATTTAGGAAAATCTTTCTTCTCTGTTCATCATTCAGGAAATTTGATTTGTATAATCAAAAATTTTACCCACTATTTTGGGAAATTTTCCTTCCTGTCTACCGCTCAGGCTTCGAGGCATTCTTCAGATGGTTATAAGCTGGCACGGCCGCTCTTCAGTTATATTTTAATTCTCAATTGATGACATCTGTTTTTGATAAGTTTATTATTCAGTGGGTCAAAGGTGATCGTAACTATTTTTAGGCTGTTTGGTAAAAGTGATGCTGGTGTACTCTGTTTACCATCGATCCTTGCTAGCAAGTCCCAGTAAGTTCCGTATTTTCTCGGCTTTGTAGGTTAAATATCAGTATTGATCATTAGCTGTTCCAGGTTTTATATATTTTCATGATAATAGCTTTAAGATGAAACTATTAGTGCCTTATCTTTTTTTGCCTTATTTTCTTGCATTTTTCATTTTTGCAAAGGACTGGAAAAAGTTAGAAGTCATAGAATGATGGAATAATAATATCATACTTTTGTTATCAGATCTATTGTTAGTTTTTTTTGATGATAAACCTGATAAGTTTGTCATGTTGCAGAGATAGTGAATGCTACAGCAGGTTTTCGAGACAATTTTTTGACAAAATTGGCCCAAACACAGCATGCACGATGCTTTGCTATTCCGGGAACAAAAGAAGTATTCAAAAGAACGAAACCTCATTTAAATGTTGGTACCATTGGACATGTAGATCATGGCAAAACAACACTCTCTTCAGCTATTACCAAAGGTTTTAGCAATTTTTAGTGTTTCGTATTTGAAACTTATTTTCCGATAGCTTTTGATTAGCTTTTTATAAGTTCTCATACCAAAATTATTCCATTTAAACTTGGTTAAAAGTTTTTCGCTTTTCATAAATTCTCTTACCAGAATTATTCCATTTAAATTAAGTTAAAGTTTTTCAGTTCTGGCAACAAAAAAGGTGCGAAATTTAAAAAATATGAAGAAATCGATAATGCACCTGAAGAAAAAGCTCGAGGTTAGTTATCTTCACATATTGATTTTATTCTTTGCGCTTTTTCTCTGTAACTATGAACTATTATATCCAGTCAAACTAGATTATCATTACTATTTTTTATTTTGTGTTATTTATCCTTACTAGCCGAGCAAATATTTCATATAGTTATTACTGACTTCAGGACCTTTATAACCTCATAGATATCAATTTATTAATTTTTACTTTTTCTTTTGATTTTTTAATTTTTACTGCGGATACTTGTCACATTTATAAACATTTCCATTTTGGAATATATATCTTTGATTACAATGAACACTTCGGAGAATTAAAACAAAGTATCTGTCTTCGTAACTAAAACATGAAATTATAAGAGATAAAATTTGGTTTCAGGCATAACTATTAATGCATTTCATTTGGAATATGAGACAGAGAAACGGCATTATGCTCACATCGATTGTCCAGGTCATGCGGATTATATCAAAAATATGATTACAGGTACAGCACAGATGGAAGGCGCTATTTTAGTAGTAGCTGCTACTGATGGAGCTATGCCTCAGGTTGACTTTTAATCCGTTATAGTAAGTTTGTGAGGATCTTTTTTACAAAAATATTGACACACTAAATTAATAATTTTAAGTTATAATTTTTACAGACTCGTGAACACTTATTGCTAGCTCGACAAGTTGGTATTCCTCTGAAAAATATTGTTGTGTATCTAAATAAAATAGACGAAGTGCCCGATAAAGAAACACATGAATTAGTTGAAATGGAAATGCGTGAACTTTTATCGGAGCTTAAATATCCTGCTGAATCACCGGTTATTTTCTACAGTTCTTTTGGAATAAATAAGTTTTTTTTAGAAGTATTTCATTGCAGTAATGTGCAGTAGTTGTGTAGTTATGTGCAGAAATGATGTTTAATATTTTCTTTCAATTTTTGAATAAATTTAAGGGAACATTTTGATCGTTGCTATTGCAGATTTTTGAAAAATGTGATGCAGGGTCTTTGGATATGAATATTATTTATGAGTAAGCTGTAGTGACTTTTTGTCAATTCAGCATAATATGACGATGAATTCCAGGTTGTTTTCGGTTCAGCGCTTTGTGCCCTAGAAGGAAAAAATCCAGAAATAGGAGAAGAGTCAATCTGGAAACTTTTAGATGTTCTTGATAACTCATTCGTTATTCCAGAACGTCATCAGAATACAGAAGTAATGTTTCCCACTGAACATGTTTATGCTATCAAAGGTAATTATTTTTAGATGATAATGCACTACATGAAATGGTAGGATGTTTAGTAATTTTTTATACTAATTTTATTATAAAAATTTGATTGGCAAATATTTTTTCCTTCAATTTGATCTGGTTTTTTCTTAATCCATTTCGTTAAATTTCCCATTTAAGTTAAATTCTGCATTGCGTTAATGAATTCATTTAAATAAAATTTTAGGCCGTGGTACTGTGATAACCGGAAAATTGGAAAGAGGTTCATTGAAAAGGGAGACAAAGTTGAATTAGTTGGTGCCGGAAAAGAATCTGTCAAATCGGTGGTTTCCAGTAAGTAGTTTTGGTTCACCATAATAACTTTTTTTTACTATTATTTTTATGCAGCTGTTTTGAACTTATAATTATTTTTGAATTGTTCTAGATTTACAGGTCTTGAAACATTCAAGAAATCGCTTGACGTAGCGGAACCTGGTGACCAGCTTGGAATTTTATTGAGAGGTGTAGAAAGTAAAGCAATAAAACGTGGCAGTGTCCTCTTACCCCAAGGCCATAAACATGTTCCTACTGATAAAGTGGAAGCTCAGGTAATAATTGAGTTTTTTACAGGTTTCTAGTGTCTGCTTTTCAATCGAAATTGACGTACATTCACTAAAATATTTTATGAATAGATAATCTATCCTGAAATTTTATTATCATTGCTGTAGGAACCATTTCTCCTCTACTGAGGGATTTTGGTCAAAACTGATATAAGCCAGTGGTAAAGAAAACGTTTTTTTAATAGTAGTCTCAAACTTGCTTATTTTTATCATTTTAGTTGTACATACTGAAACCGGAAGAAGGAGGTGCGAAAACGCCAATTGCAAACTATTTCACAGAGCATGTGTTTTCGTTAACATGGGATTGTGGGGCGATGATCAAAATCAAAGGCAAAGACTTCATTATGCCTGGAGAAGTCGGAGAGTATGTTGTTTAATTCTCATGCTAAGTCTTTAATCATCATATGCTATCCTATATATATATATTAGTGGGTAGCACTTTTTTGACATTTTAGAAGAGAAATTACGAATGCTATGATTTTATTATGTTTCAGGGTTGAATTGCATATGAATGCAATTCAGTTTATTGAACCGCAACAAAGGTTTACAATTCGAAAGGATCCAGTTACAGTCGGGACTGGCGTTTTTACTAAGGTTCATCAACCACGAACAGAAGCTGAAAAGATAAGAAAACTACGAAAGCAGCGATGAAGGTTTACACTGATCTTTCCTTCTATTTTGTCAACTGTTTTTTCAGATATTTTAAGGTAGTAACTTATGCCCATGGAACATTAAAGAATTACGTAAAAATGCATTCATTGTAAAAAAATGAAGCTATATACCAATTTTTGTTCAAAATTCTCTGCTCTTCTGATATATCAACTGCAGGCTGAAATGGAACGACTTGGCTTCAATCCATATGGTCAACAAATGGAAAGAAGGTTGAAACCTGATTATTCGAATAGTCCTAAAGAAGCTGCTGCAGTATCAAAACTTTTCGAAGAAAGTGCGGAGAAATAAAATGCTGATCAATTTCGTATTGCAATAATAGTAAAAATATTATTCTCTCAAGATACATCAAGAATTTAAAAGTTAGTTCAAAAGTTTTAAATGCGGAAGTGATTTGCCACAAATTTAGTGCTCTTATTTGACGAGGTCTTGTTCATTTCATCCTTTACCAAATTAAAAGCGAAAACTCTGTCATTCTCACAGTTTTAAAATTCTGACTTTTTTGATCACTTTCGATGTCATGTTTTCCATTGTCTTTGTTTCGATATCAGATCATTAACTAATGTCCTCACGACAATAGTTTGTCTGAATATAATTTGTTATGATAAAATAATTCCCTGACAAATCCATAAAATCTATAGCCTTTATAATAATGGAATTAATAATTATTTATTGCTGATCAAGATGCAAACAAGTTCTATAAAAAGACACATTCAATGAAAGCATTGGAAATAATTGGAGGATAACTTTAAAAAATCCAAGTAAAATATTCAATTATCTATTATACCTATTCAAATAACTCAATTAGAAATTTCAAATATCCCATATCGAGATTTTCAATGAAAGAACGAGTTCAAAGAAAATACTTGAAGATTTGTTCTCAACCTAAAAATTTCCTAACCTTTCTCTAATTTTATTCTGAGCTTGTAATAGTGAAAATTTCAAAATCTACTAAGTGTGTTTATAACTTTATCTAAACAATAACTGATCAGAGGTACAAAATAGAGATCGAAAGTAATCATGAGAAGTATATCAAATTTGTATCAAAGATTTCCGATTATTATTATTACCATAAAGTGAAGCATGGCGCATGGAATGAATTGATAAAAGCTTACAAGTTGTTACTATGATGGCATGACACATAAGGTTTGGCAAAGATGTAGAGGTAGAGTTAACAACTGAATAACCTACACGGAAAATAGACAAGAAAATTTTAAAATTATGCGAAGAACTAACTGATCTAAATAAAGGTGAGAAATGCTCAAATGCTAAATGTAAAAACAATGATGAAGAGGAATTTTTTATATACAAGATCTTTTCATGAAAAGACAAGATGGCAAGAATTTAAAAAGAAAACTAAGGACATGAGTAAAATAACTGTTCAAATCTCATTATTTCTTCATCAGCCCTGCTAAAGTACGGATAATAGCTTCGTTTTTGCGAACCATTTCCATCTTTTATTTTCAAAATATGTAGTCTCATCATCCAAGCTCTGTAATTGCATTTTTCACTTTCTGTATCTTAAATTTTTTTCTGAAAAACTGAAAAATTTTTCATTTAAAACTAATTTCCTGCGTTCTAAAAGATTTTAGCTTATATTTTGTATCAATGCGATATTTAAATAAGATAGCTTAATGCTACAGAAATATCTATAACCACTATTCATTTATTTACGAAGATATATTTAAAGTATCATAAATTATCACTCTCTGTCTTTCCTAAACAGTAATAAAACCGAGAATCAAAATATGCCTAGTGTTATTTTGTTAACTATATTACAAAATTTATCGTGATAATCAGTTTTATTGTAACTACACTTACGCAAACCAAAATAAATGATATTCTGGTTGAGCAAAACTAAAATTATTCTGATTGCTGAGAACCGAATTCTTCAGCGTTAAAATCTGGAATGACCTGAAAGTGGCTCCATCGAATATCTTCCAAATAGTTATCACAAATTTCATACTCCATACAAAAATTTTCGAGAATTTAAAAGGAATTAAATACCTCTTCACTCGTGCATTCAGGTTCATTGGTCCGATTCTGCTCAATGAGATGTTGACGCAGTCTACGAAGTTCTTCATTACGTTCGCGTAATTCCCTACGCTTTGTCACTGCATTCTTCATATTCTCCACTAGCTGTTGCAGTCGCAAAAAGATCTAAAATTGAAATGCCTGAATAAATCACTAAAAACTCTGTTCTTATTTTTGCTGCAACTGATGTAAAATTTAAAGTGGAAAATAAAATGATCGAAGGAATACAGAAAACGTAGAAATCATTATGATCGGAAAGACTTCTGATGAATCACGTAGTGGGTCTCTTAATGATTTACATTACTACAAGACATTGCGCAATATGCATCCCTCTCTAATATCATAATTGCTCTTGATTTAATATCAATTGAGCACTTGATGATTTACGTACACCAAGATGAATACAATGAAGCTCTTAAAATAATTTTGTCTTGCTTCGAAACAGTTTAGCCACCATGTTTTCTCAAATTCTTAATCGAAAAAGGGAAGCAAATTGAACAAAATACTTACAGCCATTTTAAGTTTGCTATACCAGTTGGCATCAGCGTAATTTATACCCCTGATGAATTGGCTACAAAGCAATAATACCTTAAAATAAATACGTAAATGATCAACGGGGAAATATAGTTTCCATAAACTGTCGGATATGATTCTAAGCTAATATTTCCAATTAATCAATTTCAAAGTTTTAATATAAGAATTTAACGAACCACTTGCATTAATAAAACAATCAAAGATTCAATATAAAAATATACCTGATCAACAAGAGCTTTTTCTTTGGAATTAAGACGCTCAACGGTAGCAATATTATCTCCTGCTCGCTTCCCATTACAACCACGCGATGTGTGCGGAAAACTACCATAATCACGCGATGTACTCAAACTACCATAACCACGCGATGTGCTTGAAGAACTACCATAATCACGCGATGACGGTGGAGAATAAAATACTTTTGGTTTTCTTTTACGCGCTACAACATTGCTTTCTCGTTGATCCGCACGAGATTCCTCGAATTTCTACAAACTAGAAATTCCATTAATAAAAGTTTCCATAAAACAAAGTCATCTAAAGAGACTGTAAATCTCTTACATCTATAAACTTTTTACATCTGGAAGATTATAAACTCTTTACAGCTGGAAATTCAATACAGAAACATTGGTTTCTCATAACGTCATCAATCAAATCATCTTTCGCAACTGTTAAGAGAGTTGATGATTCAAACTATGTAATCTTTGACACTTGATAAGATTATGCAGTGTTTTATCGATTTGCTTTAAGCTTTCTTGAATATTTCTCGCATTAATGTGATATCGTTTTTTATCAATTATACTTGTGGGATAAAAATTTTTTTACCAACTATATGTGTGTAATGAATATTGTGGAAGATAAATAAATTACATACCTAATCGATGAATGAAAATAAAATTTTGATATCGAAGAATTCTTCATCAACTTACCTTTCGTTTCGTACGCTGACGAACGAGAGGCTCACTCGTGGAAGCTTCCCAATCATTGGATTTCGTCCTCTTAAACCGGATAATGGTGCGTTTTTGGGAAGATAGGTCAAATGAGCTGCAAGTTACTTACTGGAAAAAATTCCACGAATTTTTAAAAATAGTAATGAAACCAGAAAAGTTCAGATGGGACGGAAATGAAAGAAACAAAAATAATAAGTTGATCACTTGTCTTGTTCTACTGAATGAGAACCACTTAATATTTGAGATACACTAGCTTGGTCATCCGCTGAATTTAAGTTGATTTTTGCAGCCTCTTTGGGAAACGTAAACTGAAAAAGAGAGAAATAGGGAATTCGAAAATGAAGGGAGGAGCAGACAAAAATGAAATTAATCTTCAGAACTATTTAATTAATCAAAGTAATATCAGTCTCTAACGATATGATGACGTACTGAACATGAGCGGGATGAATTTCCAGATGAAAATTAGTGAAGTAGCCGTCAAATTCTTTCATTTGGTCCATATATTGATTAGGCTAAATGATGTATTTGCGGTTGGAGGTTCTCTGGAATTTTAACTTGTCTTGCGAAAAAACCTTATCGTAAATATTTATCCATTTGACTTTGTCGCGAAATAATCATAAGTATTCACTTGAAATTGTGAATCATTTTTTGAAACGGTTCTGAAAGCTTTCAAAGCATGCTCGGCAAGAGCGAAACCAATCATACGAACACGATCTGATATATCTTCCTCGTCGCCGAAACGCATACGAATTTGATAGTTATCGAAGATTGGAACATGCTCCGTTACAGGGACCGGTTGATTTTTTCGAATCAATTCACCGAGAACTGAAAATCATATTTGTTACAAAGAATTAAAAAAATTTTTTAGCTTTTTTTGTAGTGATGATAATTATGATAATTATTAATCTAAGAATGATGGAATTTAGGGCTCTAAAACCTCAATTCATAATTTAGTACGTTATAATTTATGATAAATTGCTTGGAGACCGGGAAATTAATTTTTGGCTCATTTAAAAATGAACAGAAGTTGAGATTAGCATCTTGAAGAGCTTTAATGACATATAGAATTTTTTAAACAGTAAACAATAGAAATCAAATTTACCGGCACAACCAAATATGGCTTCAATGCGGGAAGCATCATCCTCTTTATCAGTTCCAGAATCCTCCTTTTTCGTCGGATATGATTTAGGATCCAAAGCCTGAAAGAAATTTTACTGTTCCTTCCAATTTTGTTTTATTATTTCTCCCAATCCCATCGATATTAACAATTTCGAATACTAAATTGATCAAAAGATACAAGATATGTTGCAATTTAAAAAATACCGCGGACTCAATGTTGCTTGAAGTATTCGAAGATCTTTTCTGAATTCGTCGAGCTAAAATCCTCGGCCTCCGAATTGTTTGTCTCAACGATGCCTTAGTACCAGTAGCATACCGACTCTCATCACTTTTACGCATATCAAATAAATAAACTCAAAATATTTTCACATAGATCAAATGATGATAGTATATGGATATGAAAAATACCAAGATTACTAACTTCAATCGAGAAAGCTCGATAACAATTTATTATCGCATTTTCTTAAAAATTATTGATTTCTCATAAAAAGAAAAAAAAAAGACAGCGCATTGTGCTACGATTGAACATACATGCTACAAAATAATATTCTTGAAATTCCGCCTAAATCAGAAAAAAGAAAACATCATGAACTGCAATGTATATGTATAAGGTAAATAAATAATGATTAAGAAAAGCCAGAAGAATAACGAAACTAAACTATCAAGAATTAAAGAAGCGAATAGACGAGAAATGATGCATATTCAATTAAGAATGTGCGGTAATAAATTATTGCTTAACATAAATACTAATTTTACTAAAAACGAAAGCAAATTTAAACCAACAAAATAACATTGTATAAATAGGCATAATTGGATGCCAATGGATATAATATTAAATTATGCGAATGAACACTTTTGAAATAAATCAGAAATGCTTTAAATCAATTTTTGATTGAAAATTCCATAACTAATAACTGATTAGTAGTAAAAAGCAGCTATGCAACTTTTCTTAAGAATATATGATAGAAATGATGAAATTGAATGAGGTAAGAGGATGTGAAATATTCGCTGAAATAATATTATAGAGAGGAATATGCAAATTTCTCTTGCCGAAATTTTTGAACATAAAGATGCTCATTTTTAAAGGAAGATTAAATATTGTTAAAGTTTATTTTAAACTGAACATTTAAGGAAAAAGAGAGAGCGGGCGAGCGAGCGAGCGAGAAGAATGTGTAGACGAGAAAAGAGCGGTATTTTTATCTTCTTTCTTCGCTAATTATTCGTCACTCATCTATACAATTGCTCGAATCGCAATGATCAACGTTTATTTTTTTTTTTATAAGCTTTTATTATTGACCGATATAATAATATTCCTTACTTCGCTAGTATCACTCAATATAGCCATCGTAACTTTGCATATCGCTCGTTCTGATTTTCGTTACCTTGCCGTTATGACCTTTTCGTCCGATACAAACTTTCCTAATCATACACAGGTCATCCGATATAACCTCCCTATCCCTATCTATCATTCAACAATTGTTAATCCTTCCAACTAACAAAATTAACCTCACCGAAATTGAATTCAACACCAGCAATATTTCTTGCAGAAAAAATATTTCTAAATGCGAGTCAATTTGAACATAGAGGCCCGTTGAAAATTGAAAATGAAAAAATAAATCTCGAACAGGTGAATATCTTTTGCTCTTACTTTTTGATTTAATTCTTTTACTAATTCCCGCTTTTCACAAAAATGTCATTACTCAAAAAAGATCATATGAATAATAATCTATCAATTTTTTCTTTTCTTCAATACTTTTCAATTTTTGTGGATTTCTTTTTTTTTTCTTCTTTATTGCAGGTAAATGACGAAGAAGATTCTCGAGTGATGGAAAAACATTTTACATTTGCTGATCAACATGAGGTTTATAATATCTATGCTTAATATGATCGTTTAATCTTCTACTAGTGATTAATTTATTTTTCTTCTCTTGAAATTTATACTAATTCTGAAATGAATACCTTGCTCCATCGATATTTATTTTTAGGTATTCGATATTGGACCAGAAGTTGAAGTTATTCAGTAAACAAAAAGCAATTTTAATTCTCGATAAAAGCAACCTTATTAATTTATTCAATAATATTGGCTCTGATATGAACCTTTTGTAATTAGAAATATTATGCATAAATTAACATTTCTCTAATATTCACTGAATAATTCTATCAAAATTCTTCCTATCATTATTATTTGGATATTAATAAAAATGATAAGTATGCATATCACTATCACATTCTCATATTCTCATTGAACTAGAATTAAATGATTGATTTTCAAAAATTAAACAATCACAAAATTTGTAAAGTTAATTTTAAATTTATAAAATATATTATACTCATTGATTTCAATGCTTTCCTATTTTATCACTTTGACTAATATTTATTTTAAACAAAAAAAAAAAAGGAAACGAAAAATGAATAAAAAAATTATTATCAGCATAATCATTTCATATTGAGAATTTTTTAGAAAAAAAAATTCAAAACTTTTACTACCGCCATTTATTGACCTTTTTTGGGCTAAATACTGTAATAAATCCAGTTAAATACTGTAATAATACCAGTTAAATACTGTAATAAACTAATTCATTGCTTAATATCCTAGTACATAGAAAGGAATAAAAAGAGCCGAAAAAAAAAGATTTGTTGATTTTTAAATATTTATGACATTTAAAAGTAAAATTTACAACTATCAAAAATTACGGACTAATGGTTTCTAAGCTATTTAACTAGACATCTATTGCTACCTGCTATTCAAACAAACCAATGAATCATGTTCATATATGGCCAAGAAAATTGCTATTTGGCTAATGTAAAATGGATCGAAGACATTTATTCAATTTCAAATTATATACAAAATATATTTAAATTATTTGCAAATAAAAATAAAAAGGAATAAATTATAGCTTAGCAATCATATTTTGACATATAATTTACATCAATCAGTAGTTTCAATATTTTGCTTTCTAACAAAATCTAATCTCTCATATTTGACATCTGACATTTGACATTTGACATTTCGTTTTTTTCTTTTTATATGTAGTTGCAAATATTCCTTATATAGCATTAGTTTGCTTGAAGTAGATAAAAATATATCTATCAGTGCATGTTATAACATGTCCGCATTTTTTTTTTTTTTTCTAAAAGATATGGTGGATACAATTCAAACGAAGGAAGGCACCGTAGCAATTAGCGGTGAATCTATTCGTAATTCGATGCGATCAATGCGTCGAGGAAAAACTAAAAATATACTGACGCCTGCAGCACTCGCAGCTCACGTATATTATTTCGCTATTTAATTTATATTTCATAATTTGGGATTGAAATTTAGAAAATTGAGAAATTCAGATTTGCTTCATATTTCTTCTCCGTACTCCGGTTATCGTTTATATATCCAAGAATTTATACTTTCTTTTCGATTACTATCTATATAATCAAGACGCTTTCACTCCTTCTAGTTACTATCCATATATCCAAAAAGTCACGTTAGCTTCCTTCTTCTCTTTCCAAATTACTGTCTGCATATCCAAAAAGTCACGTTACCTGCTTTTCTCTCTTTCCAGATTACTTCCACGTATCTAAGAAGTCACCTTATCCCTTTAGACTTAATTAAAGATAAAATTCATTTTTGGCTTAATTTTTCCCATACATTTTATAAACTATTTCATTGAATAATTTCGTTTGTTTTATTTCTTTTACAGTAAGTCTAATCTGCATGGCTTCATTTCTTGTGATACTATACCATTTACAGTAAGCCTTATCTACATGATTTCATTTCTTGTAATACTATACCTTGTATTGATCATAGCGAGAAATTTATTAAAACATATCATTTTATATCAAACAATAATAAACAATGCTAGTAGGCTTTTTTATTTACACCGTATTCCATAAGTTTATGATAAAAATCCAATTAAATCAAAAATAAGATATCAATCAATGCAATTTGAAACAACTGATAAGCAATCAATAATTGTAGTTGAAAGCTAACGGACGAAAAATTGGCGAAGGAGTTGCGGATTTGTACGAACAATTCGAGAAAGAATCAGCAACATTTTTCGCTTTTTTAGCGCCGAAAATAAAGCGAAAAATAAATTTCCAAATGGTTGTTGATTAATAATGAAAAATTTTTATTCGCAAATAAGTAAAGCTAATTGAATAAAACGAAAAGCCATTCATATTTCATTAATTAGTAAATTTGATATGTTAAAAGAATTATATCGAACATTTTCAAATATATTTTCATTTATCAATTTATCAAACATCTTTATCATTCCAAAAATTTTAACGATAATAAACGAAGCTAATATAATTTATGAAACGATAAGATATGCTCATGAAGATTCATCATTCTTCTTTTTTTTCGATTCATATTTTATTTTTCGTCATCATTTTGGAGAAATATTTCCATTCTATTCAACATTGAAAGAAAATTTTTATTTTTAGCAAATTCAATCAAAATAATTTTTAAATAGCAAAATTTTTTGTTTTTAATACTAAAAAGAATCAGTTAAAAATTAGAAGAAAAAGCTGCGAAAAATAAATAATTAAATAAAATTTCGGACAAATATTTGAATTGATAAAAAGCAAAAAAAAAAAAGAATGAAAAACAAACAATTCAATATGAAAATTATTATTATGAAATGAAAAAATATTTCAGAGATATTTCTTCTTGATCGAACACGAGTAATATTGAATGAAAAACCTGATTATTATCATGCATCATATGTTGATGGTTGCAGACAAGTAAAGCAATATTTTACTTATCTTATGTTTATAGTTTTTTTTTTTTTATACATTAAGAAAAAAATAATTTAAAGTAATAAATTATTGTTTCTTTTACAATCTTAAATTAAAAACAATGTTGACATCTTTTCTAGTGATAATCTTCCAATGAAAATTTTTACTGAAAGTTATCATTAAAAATTTTGGTATCAGTTTTGGTTATGTTTATTTAATATAGGCGAAACAATATATATTGGCTCAGGCACCATTTAATGAAGCAACCGCAAGTGATTTTTTCCGATTAGTAATGCAATGTAAACCAGAAATAATAATCGTACTCATGGATTTGGATCAAGATGGTAATGAACAGTAAGTTTATGCTCAAAAATTAAAAATCAATATTTTTAATCTCCCAATGCGAACTGTAATCATATGACAATTATCATATGACGAAAGAAGAATATATTTAAAAACTATACGATACATACAGTACAGTGAAAAGATTTCACCTTCTACAGTAATGCATACTGTAATTGATAGATATATCATGCCGTCAAATTCGAAATCTAAAAAATACGGTGCAATAAGCGTCCGAAATGAAAGGCAAGAAAAGCGTTCATCGTCGAAAGAATCCGCTAGAAATTACAGCCGTTACAAACTAATTATAACAAAGGAAAAGGAGAAAGAGGGAAAAATTGAGCAAAAATATCAACTGATGACATTTAATTCATGGACCGATGATATGATTATACCAGCAAATGATTTCGTTAAATTTCATAAAGCGGTATGCTAATTAATTTAATTGTAAATAATGTATTTGAATTTAAAAACTTCATGGCACTTATCATCTAATTTTGTTCAAATTTACATTTATTAATTTCTTTAAGGATGATTTAAAGATAATTTTTTCGTACGGTGGTTAAACTAAAAATTGGAAAGTTTTATAGCAGACCTTTCAGTTTGTCGATTACGAACTTTTCCTCTCGTATTTCAGCCTGATAGATTGTTAAAAAATTATCTTTAGATAAAAATGAAAATAGCTGGAGGATATTCGTTTTTTTTTATTTTTTATTTCAATCATATTCAATGAACAGAACAAATTACAATAAAGCATTTTCGTTCATATAAAAAAAAAGCAAAATAATTTTTTTGATTTTGAAATTGATTTTCAACTATTAAAAACGTAAGCAAATTATGAATAGGCTTTGTTTTATTTTTTTTTTTAATTTGCTGAAAAAAAGCAAGGTACAATAAAAATTTTAAATAGTCTACTAAAGAGGGATTTGCCAAAAATCTTTTTACGTAGTAAATTAATTATCTAATATAAATATACTAGCATGTATGACGAAGAATTAAAAAGAATAAGATAAGCTTTTTAGGTAGCAGAATAAGAAGAATTGAATACATAAAGAATATTAAAAATAGTACAGTTAACGGGTTAATTAATACTGATTAGTTAATTTGTTTGTAATTACATTAATTATAGGTTTTACTTGGGAATATTGTATTGGGTATTAAAAAACATAAATCAAAATTAAAAAAATAAATAAACATAAATTTTTAAAACATTATAATTACGTTAATATGTATTTTTGTTATTATTATGCAGTATTAAATAATATGCATCGAAGGATTTATTAATTAAGTATTAAATCACAAATTGATGAATAAATGAAATGAATTTCAGGTTTACAAGCAATTTGGATGATATCAATAATAATAGCTTATTGAAAGATTTATCAATTAATTATTATAATTATGAATTGACGAATTAAATGAAATGAATTTCAGGTTCACAAGCGATTAAGTGATAAACCTCGTGAATGTTCACAACTTGTTGTATGTCCAACAGGTGCTCATCGTGCCGGTATATGGGCTGTATTCGATATGGAAGTCGAACGATTAAAAATCAAAAATCGAATTCGATTCTCTGATACAGTTAAATTTAATGCTTTATTAATTTAGAAACAAAATTCTAATTACTCAGGCGAGCGGAACTGAGATTTCGAATAAACTTTAATCAAGAAGATATTGCTATATTATTGATCAACTAATGCAAACTATTAAAAGATTTTTCGATTAATGATAAATCGGAATTCTTTGAACAGATTGTATCATTTAATTTGATATTTAATCGTATTCAATATATTTCCGTCCTTACTATTCGTATCGAAAAATCCAAGAATTATTGTGTATTACTTTTAAACTGATATAGATAAATTTAAATTTGAGTATGAAATTATAATTAAAAGATCAAGTTGAACAAAATTGTGCTATGCAATAATGCGCAACATTTTGCAGTAATATTGCTGTTTGCAGAATGTAGTATTATTTATTTGCATGTATCGCTTGCACTTTTTTTTGCAGATTAAAAGCGTACGGAATCAACGATGCAATACGATCGAACATTTTCAACTATTTGATGGTCTTTTGAATCTTCTCGTTGCTTACGCTAAAACACAAATATAATAATTCTCGGTTATGTAATTATTTGTATTGTCACTTATAAATATGTTACAATTAATTATATGTGTAAAAAAATCAAACTTATTTAATTTTATGATGAGTCATAGTTGTCAATAAAATATTTCTCGAAATGATTCTTGATTATTCCTACTTTCTATCTTAATATTTAAACATAGTACCATTCTAAGAGGAAATTTTTGTCGATGAAAAAAAAAAGTTTTATAAAATGAAGTCAGTTAAGACCATGAATTGCGGCCAGTTTAGGAGCACGAATTGCTTTTTCCTCATGGCAGCTTCGATACTTAGTTGCACATTTTCGATATTATATTTAGTTCCTTGGCAACAGCATATTAGAATTTAAGTTGTGAAGTAGCTAATTCATTCAATTTTATTCCTTCTTTGTATCCAGGCAGTAGCAGAATGTCGTATAGAGAATTAAGAAGTTTGTTTTTATTTATTTATTTATTTTTATATTTTTGATTGAACAGAATGTAAGCCATTTAAGATCAAACAAGTCTATAAAGATTAATTCAGCGTTTAACATGCCCTGTATTATAATAAATTTATGATTTTTCACTAATATCTTTCTAGTTTATTTAAAGCTTGTCTTAGTGCCATCTGCAATACTTCATTTTGTTGACGCGACATTTTCTCAGGCCAAAATTAAATTAGAATTGTGAAATTTCTAACTAAAAGTGGAAGTAAATAATTTGGCACGAAATTTAAATTTGAAATGATTACGAAAAAATTTTTCATATATTGTGAGAATGATTTAAAAAATTTTTGGCCTTAATTTTAACATTTACATAAATGAAATTAAGATTACTTCCACTGTAGATATGGTGGAACAACTACGAGTTCTCGGTTATCCGCGACTTGTTTCCATGGAGAATTTCCGAACACCAAATTTTAAATTGATTGCAGAATTGCTGGAATGGATAGTGCATAGGTAAATCTTGGTGATATTTCAGTTGATTCTGCTTGATAATAAAGAAAAATAAGATTTAAGATAAACAAAATATATGTTTTCATCTAAACTTCACAATATACATATCTAATAATTCATACTTCCCGGAAATTTAGAATCCTGAACTCGGAATTTAGAATTCTAAAATTTTTACGAAATACTACAATCCCTAAAGCTTGTTTCATAGCAGTAATAAATCCAATTATAACAAATTCGACTTATTTTTATCATTCAGATATGATGCTCAAATTCCCCTACCACTTGTGATCGATACAGAACAGGAACGAACATTTTTTATAAAATCAGCTGCATACTATATTTTTCAAAAGGCTCGAATTAAACTTAATCCCAAGAAATTATATATGGTGAAATTTTCGTATCTTCAAATTTTATTTACAACAATGGCATATATTTTTAGTGATTTTAGAGTTAACATTTATAATTATTTTGACCCAATATTTTCATTTGGATTATGTAATTGTTTGAATGTTGGATTTCTTTTATTATCCCGATTCTTTTTTTGATCAATGAAATTAAATCATAAAAGCAATGTTTTTTGGGCTTCTTTATCTTTTCTTTTTTGCATTAATACGAAAACGAAAAAAATTTCCTGGAATATAATAAATTTATAAGAATTAATTATTAATTAAATCAAATGATGAGGAAATAATTTTATTAAATTATTACTGAAGGCAGATGGATATGCAGCTCAAGAGGTTGCTGTTGTTGTGCGAAATCTGTATGAAATAACTCGACATCCAACTAATTTGAATCAAAATGCTACAATCAGTTCGATGAGAAGTCTTATCCTCAGCAAAATAAGTTTTTATCGTTCTTTATGTTCTGAAAAATTTTTCCCTTATTTGCAATAGGTAAAAGAATCATTGCATGTATCTAAAAAGTATTTCACTGATCGATATGATGATATAATACCGATGATAACTATAATCAATCGATAAGCATTCTGATTTTTTTTTTTGATTGATCTACATTGCAAAGAAGCATTTTTCAAGGAGAAGAACTACAGAAATGTCGACAGTTAGCATTAGAAATTCCAAATCATGGAGCAACATTACATGATCTATTAGCAAAAGAGATGATTGCACGGGTAAAAAAATTTAATTTATGAATTAAAAAACTAATATTCTAGAAAAGATAATGAAATAATTGATTATATTATGGAAGATTGGTTTTTTCTTCTGTGATTGAAAAAATTGGTTTAAGTTGAAATTTTGCTATATTACCAAAATTACGATATGCAAAATAATTAGCGAATAATAATGATACAATAAATAATAATAACACAATTGAGTTTCTTTTAATAATGGAGAAGGAAATTATTCTATTGATCATTGCTTTCTGAAAAAGTTTGAGTTTGGAAGCGCTATTCATATCGTAAGAATGATGAATTAGAAATGTATGAATGAAAAAGAAGATGAAGCCCCTTGAATGACCGGAAAAGCTTAAACGACCCTAGTTTTTAATGATGGGCAATGATTTACAGTGCTGTTAATTATACAAAAGATTGGCTATCAGAAAAAGAACAACATATCAACAATATTTACAATATTCCAAACAATGCATTACAAAAGCTTCGATCGTCACAACATTCCAGACAATTAACATGATTTTCAACATCATAAGCAATGAACGCAAGCTTTTATAAGCAGATCGAGAAATGTGCGAAACAAAGGGTCTTTGTGCTACAATTTGGACCTGATGATTCAATTGTCCAAAAAAATATAACGGATTTCTATCATCATAAAACTATATCATAAAATATTTCAATTTTATTGATAGATTAATCTGATTATTATAGAATATAGAAATTATGTAATTTATTTCTAAAATAATTTTCAGACTGAACGAAACAAAGCATTATCATTCTCATTAAGTTTATCAGATAGCGAAAAAGCCATTTTGCAGGCTATTGAAGCCATACAGGTATCTAATCTATTTTATCAAATATATTGTTAATAATAATCACAAATCTTCTGAATGCAATTGCTTGTTTATTATATCTTTAATTTTCTTGCAGCATTAATTACCAAATATCATAAGCGGAAATGAAAATTATTTAATTAACGAATATAATACCTGTATTATTTTATCTTCATAATTTTTTATTTATTTTGTTTTCTATCTTTCTTATTATTTCTCTTCGAAATTTTAAAGGAAGAATTAGCCGTAATAAATCATAATTTGCAAAATATTAGTTCGGATGAAGCAGCATTAGATGCGAAAATTGAACGTCGAAAGAAGGAGTATGAGCAACAGCAAAAACGCTTAGCTAAATTACAGGTATGCAAAATTTTTTTTTGCGGTGTCTTTACTCTGTAATCTAAGAAATACAATAAATGAGCATAGTATTAACTCAAGATTATTATCTATCTTATCAATGTCAAATTGTTTTGTAAAATATGGCGCAAATGATAAATGGAAAAATGAAAAAAACAATCATTAATAAATTTTAATCAAGTCAGTTCAAGATATTTGGTGCATTTACATTTTTGGCCCAAACAAATTTATCCATAATGATATTTTTATTTTATCATTTTACTAATAATGATCGATTGTTATTCGCAAATTTATAGTTGCGATATGTTTTTTTTAAATAAATTTTTGCAATGAAATTTTCTTTTTAAAATTTTGATTTAAATTGTTGAAATTATTGCAGTCATTTCGTCCACAAAGTATGGATGAATATGAGAAATATGAAATGAAATTGAAGCAACTGTACAATATTTATGTGTTGAAATTTAGAAATTTAACGTTTTTGAAAGATTTACAGGTATGTATGAATTTTTACGTTTTAAATCTTTTTATCTCAGAAAAAGAAACAATGCCAGCCAGATATAGGCAATTTTTTAGAGATTTTTTTTAATTTTAAATTTTTTTAAGAATAAATTTGATCATGCAGAACAGCAACGTAACGCAGATGCGGAGCAAAATATGCGTAATACAGTAGAATGTATGCGAGCACAAGAATTAGTACTTCGAGAAGCACAGTACGATATTTTTCATTCATTAAATTTTTATTGAAAAAAATTGAATGACGAAAATATTTTAATGATTTTATAATTTTGCTGAGCTAAATAAGCAAGCTATCGATGAATAAAATCTATATCGTAAATGTGAATCATAGAAATTAACAAAATTTCAGACTAGCTGGATTAGATGAAGAAGTAAATACAATGAAACCAAAAGTTAAAGGTTATAAAATCACATCATTTTTCGAACAATTTCTGATTCATCAATTATTCAGAGTTTTGTTTTTGATTTTTCCAAAATATTCAAATTGACATATATTAATTTGCTTTTAATTTACTTTCTTTGAAGGATCAAAAATATTTGGTAATATGATTGGAGCAGGAATTGTTGATGATGATGATAATGATGATGATGATGATGATGATGATGATGAAGTGGATGATGATGATAATGATGAAAATGACATTTTTATGCAGATGAAGATGCTGATAATACCAGTGATAATATTCCATACCGCAACGGAATGGTTCGTTTTCTTCTCATATTTTAATTCCTTTAATTTTTTGTTTTCTTATTCAAAACTTCTAGTGATCTTCTTAGTTTACTAATTAAAAAAAAATTCAATAAATTTTTCTTAAGGATAGATCAGAAGCTGAACGAAACAATGGAAATGTTAAGAAGCTGGATATTAGCAGTGAGGATGATTTCTAAGAATTTACATAAAATGATACATTTGATAATATCTTATCTAATTGTTAAAAAAAAAAATAATGATAAAAAATTTTTCGATAATATATATATAATTAAAGGTGTCAGATAAATTGATATTTATTTACTCTCTGAGTAAACAAGCAAATCAATAATTAAATTCTATTGATAGGAATGAATTCAGATATCGAATAAAAAATATCCTTATCAGTATAATTTCTTTGGTAAAAAAAAGATTGGAAATGCAAAAATTTTTGAATTTAGCCAAGAAAAAAAACAATAACTTAAAAGATAATCATTGTATTCTTGAAAAAACATTTTTGCTAAATCTAATTGAATGATTTAAACAAATTTCGGGATGATTTCTTATCTAATTAGTTTTTTTTAGCAGATTATAATTTAATTTCGTAAATTTCCAGTATGCATACATTTGATTAGCAAAAGATAATCTACAATTATCTTCTGATATATGTGTATATATATTTGTGTTCATGGTAGTTAATAAATAAATCATGATTATCATTATTATAGTTCATTAGACAGTTACCAAATCACAATCAATTACTATTATTATTGCCACAATTCATTAATAAATCATCATTATCACTACCGTAGTTCATTAAACAGGAATGAATTATTATTATCATTATCATTTAGTGCATTGGACAATCAACAAATCATTATCACCACTATTTACAGGTCATTAGGCAGTCGATAGATTTATTATTATCATTATTATAGTTCATTAGACAGTTATTAAATGGCTACCATAATTATCGCTATCATAGTTTATTAGACCATTATCATTGCCATAAATCACTATCGTCAGTGCTACAGTTTATTAAACAGTAATGAATTACTATTATCATTATCATTTAGTTCATTAGACAATCAATAAATCATTATCATCACCATCACAATTCATTAGACAATTAATAAATTCATTATCACTCTTATAGTTCATTAGTAAATCACCCTATGCATTCGACCGAAAAGCGCTGTGACAGCTAGAGGTCACTTTGTCTCGACATCTCGACATCTAAATTTAATAGAATTTGCATAAGTGCACGAATGGTTTTACAATTATTGTCATTTATTATAATAATTGATTCTCTGTAACAGGTAGAAAAATATGTTAAATCCAACTAATAATTATCATATCATATCAAATCCTATCATCCATTCCTTTTATATTATTTAATAATATTTCATTAAAGATAAGATAACTATTTTACGAGACTGCTTTCAGATTATAATGAATTATTACGATCAGAAAAAATAATCATAATTGATTGATTGTTTTAAATGTCAAATCCAGTAGATATTCGGAATGATTTTTCTGGTATAACTGTTTGGAAAAAAGTCTTCATTTTCCGGCTGAACTTTCTCAGAAAACTTTTCATCTCTCGGATGACGAACTATCATTAGCGTGAAATTCCGTTTTCTCGAAACATATCGTTAGACGTATCATTTATAGATCAAATATCATTTTAACATAATTAATTAAATATATAATGTTTTATACATCGAAATTAAATATTAAAAAGAAATGTCTCTTTTTCCAACAAATAATTTCAATGTTAAATAATTCTCGAATATTTGAAATTGTTGGATTGCATTTTCTTTTTTTTCTTTATTTCTTCGAGAACATCATCATCGATTATGATTCATTTTAATGTAGCGATAAATGATGAAACGATATAATAATGATAGATAAGAAAGTTTAAAATGTTAAACTAAAAAAAAAGAAAAAAATGTTTGATAAAATATGAAAATAAATTAATTTATTGCAATAAATATCATTACTGATTAATACAAAGAATTTTTAGATAAATATTTGATATCTTCTAGTCTAAAAAAATATTATTATCTCGGTAGATAGGTTCTTTATATATATATATATATTATCAACATCAATAGATTCTTAATATATAGATATATATTAAGATTCTTTATATATATTTGTTGTCGATAATATATATTAAGATTCTTTGTATTAACATTAATAGATTCTTTATATATATATTAAGATTCTTTATATGTATTATCAACATCAATAGATTATTATATATTAAGATTCTTTATATATATTATCAACATCAAAAGATTCTTTATATATATTATCAACATCAATAGATTCTTTATACATATGTATTAAGATTCTTTATATTAACATCAATAGATTCTTTATATATATATATTAAGATTCTTTATATGTATTATCAACATCAATAGATTATTTTATATATTAAGATTCTTTATATATATTATCAACATCAAAAGATTCTTTATATATATTATTAACATCAATAGATTCTTTATATATATATTAAGATTCTTTATATGTATCATCAACATCAATAGATTATTATATATTAAGATTCTTTATATATATTATCAACATCAAAGGATTCTTTATATATATTATTAACATCAATAGATTCTTTATACATATGTATTAAGATTCTTTATATTAACATCAATAGATTCTTTATATATATATTAAGATTCTTTATATGTATTATCAACATCAATAGATTATTATATATTATGATTCTTTATATGTATTATCAACATCAATAGATTATTATATATTAAGATTCTTTATATATATTATTAACATCAAAAGATTCTTTATATATATTATCAACATCAATAGATTCTTTATACATATGTATTAAGATTCTTTATATTAACATCAATAGATTCTTTATATATATATATTAAGATTCTTTATATGTATTATCAACATCAATAGATTATTTTATATATTAAGATTCTTTATATATATTATCAACATCAAAAGATTCTTTATATATATTATTAACATCAATAGATTCTTTATATATATATTAAGATTCTTTATATGTATTATCAACATCAATAGATTACTATATATTAAGATTCTTTATATATATTATCAACATCAAAGGATTCTTTATATATATTATTAACATCAATAGATTCTTTATATATATATTAAGATTCTTTATATGTATTATCAACATCAATAGATTATTATATATTATGATTCTTTATATGTATTATCAACATCAATAGATTATTATATATTAAGATTCTTTATATATATTATTAACATCAAAAGATTCTTTATATATATATTATCGACAACAAATAAAGTGAATGACCTTTCCATCTTTTGTCTTTTCTTCATCTTCATCCTCTTTCTTTCGTTCCGTTGTTTTTCTTTTTGTTTTTTTTTTTTTATTATTCTTCAAACTTGTTATCATCGTTTCATCGAATGTCCTATATTTTTTTTTCTTTTCGTATATCTCATACTAATTCAATTTAACAATATTAATTCGTTTTTTCTTTTATAAAATAAAAATTTGATATTTACAATTTTTTAAATCAAAAATTGAAGGATTCTCTTCGCGACAAATTCTTTATTCTTCATTCTTCGCTGAAAGATGATTCTGATAGCGAAATTTCTTCCAAACATCAAGTTTGAATTATTTAAAATTTTTAAACTTAAATGTAAACTCGGATGAAAATTTAAATATCAATCAATCCCAGATGATCTATTTAAGCCTTCAGGCCGTGCCAATAATCTTGTAGTGAAATGTGGCCCGCACATGTTAAGAAAAGAATTATCCCATTGAAGAGTTTTAATTAGATAACAAAAGGGGGAAATTTTAGATGAGTATTGATGAAAGAGGTTAAGGGTCAAATGATAAATTAGATGAACTAATATAGGATAAAAGATGGCATATGTTGATTGTTATTTTTGCTTGTTAATTATTATATTTGTTTACACAGGAAGAAACTATTGAAGAGTGTAATGAGTACCGATGGTTACGGTAAAAATACAACGATTACTTCAGAAAACAATGATTATTTGGATTATCTGAATAAAGCCATCAATAATATTCAATCAGCTAACGATTTTAATCGTGTTGCTCGTAAAGTAAGCCTTCTTGTTTTATGATAATGATAAAAAGTTTAATTTAATTTATCAATTTGTTAATACAAAAATCCTATATCTCAATTTATAAGTTAAGAGAATCAAATTATGCACTATCCGTATTTCTAATAAATTTGATCAATAAGAAATTTATCATTTTAATTTATCCACTACCAGATAGCTGTTGCATTGATTCAGTAATTAGGTGATTGATGATAAATGATGATAATTATTACAGGTACGAGCAGTATCAGCTTCAGCTGATCGAGTTGTTGTAGAAATGTTAGTAGAGGAGGAACATGTGAATAGTAAAAAACTTTACATGGAGGTCAAACTGCTGCACTAGTAGATATGATAACTGCACGAACAATTGGAATGACTGTACGAGATAAAGTTATGGTTTCTGTCGAACTTGCTGTTAGGTGATTATAAAAATTTCAAAATTTTTACTCACTCTATCAAAGGTCAAATAATGAACTTTAAATGTTATCATCAAATAATTAAACAATTAATAATACGAATGGATAATGGATATACATATCATCATTATTATTATTTATTATTATTACTACTACTACTATTACTACTACTATCATCATTATGCTTATTTTTATCTTTTTTAAATTACGCAAGAATGAAAAAGAATGAATGATGGTGTTTAATAGATTGATAGATAGTAGATAAATAGATGAAATGATGATCGAATAATTTATAATCTATTAAACATCATCATTCATTCTTTTTCATTCTTGCATAATTTAAAAAAGATAAAAATAAGCATAATGATGTTAATAGTAATAGTAGTAGTAGTTAGTAGTAGTAATAATAATAATAATTAATAATGATGATGATGAATATATATATGATTTATCAATTTGCTAATACGAAAATTCTATATATATTATGTTATCATCAAATGTTATCATCAAATAGTTAAAGTAATTTATATATATATATATATATATATTTGTAAATTTATATAAATATACGTAAATGTATGTATGCGTAACGAGTGTGTTGTGTTTTCCAATGATGTCAAAATCTAATATATTCACAGAAACAAGTTATCCGAGTTTTATCATTCATCATCAATATCATCATCGAACGTTATTTTTTATGCAAATTGACAATCTCATCAATCTTTATTTTAAGATCTATAAAATCGATCACAATACATTTTAAAGTGTCAATGAATTCATATCATTAATGATGCATATTCTCTTTTCAGCTATTTGTTACCGGTAAAACTTGGTGAAATGATCGAGATTGAAGCAAAAGTGCTAAAAATTGGACGAAATATTGCTTTTGCAGAAGCGGAATTTCGAAGAAAAAATGATGGACGATTAGTTGCTAAAGGAAAACATACCATAGCTTTCATTCCTAAACCACCAGTTACAAACGGCGATCCATTCGAGCAATTTTAATATTTTCATATTTCATTTATAAGCAGTTTCCGTCCTTTTATCATCTCAAAACTTGTTATCAGCAAATTTCATATTATTATCGTTACGAAGTCTATAGATATGTTATCTGCTGCATGAAAGTTAAAGCATAATAGGAACTAATTTTATTTTACGGTCATTTATTTCATGTGAAGCATCAATAAAGTAAAATTGACGAACAAAAGTTTCGTCTCCGTACGTGAATTAATCGTAAAAGCGTGATGCTATTCGAGAAATGCCTGTTCTGAGATGGTTTGTCATGTCCGCTAAACTTGTGGTAGTTTTACCGTTCGTTAAGAAATACTAGATTTCTTTGCATTTATATATAAATGTGTTCGTGTACAGTAGTAATTTATTGGTATTCATTGTGATTAGAGTAGTAATTTATTGCTATTTATTGTGATTTGTAATGCTGATGTGAATATCCCCTCTGCGTGATCCTGGCAATAATCCTAAATTTGGAGATTTATTTCGTTGTAAATTTTGTATCGATAATCCTACTGGTTATTAATGATAAAATAGCATTAGCTATGCTAAAGGTTCAAATTTCTGACGATTTAAAAACTCGTACTTCCGACCTTAGTTTGAGCCCCTAAATTAAGATTCCTTTTTCTCCGCGACTGTATTTTTATACGACACTTTCTTTGAATGAATGTCACAACAGCAGTACGATAATATCTCTAAAAAGCCACTCAAGATATGATTCTCAGTCATTTGCATTATGGTAATATATTATCTCTTCATATCTGATAATTTATTCGAATAGTGTAATTGTGTTTGAGCAATTTCCTATAAATTTAGAAAATTATGATGTAAATCTGAATAGTGATAAGACGACATCAGCATTAAAATTTTTATTTTGAAATGGATTTAACAAAAACAGTTGTAATAAAGTAACAAAAAAGCTACATAGACATGGACTACAATGAACATAGACCACTCGAGTAAACATCGAATCTCATCTTTCCAATGATTTTCTACTTACAAATAAGCTGAACTTCGGAGAAGCTTTAGAGAGATCTTATAATGAAAATAAATTTGGGATCTTGACTCAGGAATTTCCCACACAAAGTTATACTTATGGTTGAAACAACTTCATTCTACGGGAGATGACGACTCGTTAAAAATACAAAATAACATATCAATCGAACATTAGAAACGCACGCTGAGTTGAGTGGTTCAATATTTATTCCTGGAATTTTCCAAGAATATCCGCTTCTCGAAATATGTGATACTCTTTTTCTTCAACAACAACTTTCGTACCACCGTATTCAGGAAGCAAAACATGGTCTCCAGCCTACAAAGCTATTGCATAATAAAATCGAAATGAGACAATAATGCAAGCTACGATATGTTCAATACAAAAACTGCAAACAATTCCTAGGTAATTTTAATTCGACTAAACCTAACGGTGAGAGAATTTGCTCCTTTAATTATGCTATTTACTGTATCTTAAAGATCAAGAATCGATTCTACTAATTCGGCAATACAAAGTTAAGTATAAGGGAAAAGACGGCATAATTTTCTTGCATGACAGATTCTTGTCAAATTTGATTTTCGGAAGATATGTAATAGAGAATTTATTACTTGAACAGTCATCGGGATCAGATTTCCTTTACTATCACGTCCACCGGGTCCGGTAGAAATTACCGTTGCTTCCAAAACCTTTCCTTGCGCTTTGTCCGGAATCATAATCCCACCTTTGGTTTTCGTCTCTGCTGCAAATCGCTCCACCAATACTCGATCCGCCAACGGCTTGAATGCCTTGATCATATCACCGAGCTGAAAATAGGAATTTATTGATCCTTGTATAAGTCTATTTAAACCTTTCTCCTAGTCCACTTGTCTTCATGCCACATGCTGGTCCTAATCAAGCATTAATCTTTTTAGCGAATGAAAATTACTATCTACTCGAAGGAATGACATCTTTTATATAATACAATATTCTAAGAAAAATAATAATACAAAATTATTCAAATGATCATTTAATTTTAATACAGCATAGAACCTTATTGATTACTTTCATATTAAAGCACAAGCAAAAAAAACTCACAGCTTTCCTTGCTACTGCCATTGATGCCATTATAAATTTTCGTTCTCTTTCCTGTAATCAAAAATAAAATTTTATCACTAACACTGCTAAGAATGAATACGTTAAAATGTTCATTATAAATTTTCCTTCTCTTTCCTGTAATCAATAACATTTCATCACTAACATTGCTAAGAATGAAAATGTTAAAATGAACATTTTAATCAAAATCTGTTTTCCTCTTAACGGATTCAGATGTCAAATTTATTTCGCATAACATTCTTCAAAAACACAAATTCTCTTGTTTATCTAATATTTTAGTATAATTGCTTTAAAAACAATCCATTCAATGATTAACTGAGCAAAATCTAATTGTTAACAATTTCCGCATTTCCCCAACGGGATAAGCATAAATACAGAAGTGATTCGTTACAGTGAACGCGTGGGATTCTAAGAGTTTGCATAACAGATTGCGCGCTTAAAGAATCTACCATGCTTTTTATTTCAAATATTCATTCGATGATTAATTGAGAAAAATTTTACATAATTGTCGACAATTTTCTCTAACGAATACGTAGAAAAATATGGGACACATAAAATGATCTTTTACGCTGAATACGTGGGATTCCAAGCGTTTGCATATTAGATCACGTGTTTAAAGGATCTACCATACTCTTTAATCATATGTGTAGCATAAATTATTACGCGTAACGCTCAGATTGCTTCCCTACCTAAACGCGTTCTTGAACAGGTCGAGATTTGAAGACGGCAAAATGGACAGAACGACAGATCAACAGACTGTAGTAGACAATGAAATTTCGAATGGTACGAAGAGATGAGAGAAGATTCCAGAAGTTTCTTTGAAATAATGCAGTGTAACAGAGACAGTCATAAATATCAGCTTAACACGAGAGAAACAGAGAGTAAGTAAAGGAGGAGAAGAGAAGAGCGAAAAGATAACGGTAACGGCGAGAGAATCAGTTAAGGCAAGAAAGATGGGACGTCCGTCTTATTTATCTTCTAGAACATTCTATGCTGCTCGTTGCTCTCTCCCTCTTACTGCGATACTCATCAGTTCAGCTGTTAGGGCGTAGCTATCTTTATAGATGGTTCTCACTTATCCAATTTGGCCTAAAATGTGTCATCCAGGTTGGCAACATTCTCCCTCAGTCCTGAAATGTTTATGATTTTAGTCTGCTTCATTTCGCATCTCTTACATACATACGATATAATTATAGACCTAAAACATATCATCCAGGTTGGTACCACTATTCTTCTCCCCTCTCCTCTTTCCTGAATCATTTGTCTGGCTAGTTTTCATTCGCTTACGTTCTGTCGATTGCGATGCAATTGCTGGCTCCTTATCTACTGTTTTTGTACGATACAACTACTAACCTAAAATATATCATCTAGTTTGGTATTCTTCCCCTCTCTCTGCTGAATCATTTGTCTCTCTAGTTTGCGTTCACTTAACTCTTGTTCCCGAGTGATGCGACTATTAAAGTTCTGTCGATCGCGATGCAATTGCTGACTTATTTGTTGTCCTTGTACGATACAACTGTTAACCTAAAATATATCATTCGAGCTAATATACCATTTTTTCGATTCCAACCGAATTTTTTCCCCACTCCATATTTACTATTTTTGCGATATGCAATTGAGGGAAATATTTTAGATTTTAGGGTTGATATTGAAAGTTTTTCGTCGCGTACATCTGAGATATATTCATGATCAACGTTATTTTTGGTAATGATTTTTAGCAAGCTTCAAATTAACTGGAATATATTTTACGAATGTAATCTATGAGAAGTTTCTTATGAGATAGAACATAATTGTCACTTAAGAGGAAATGAACTTTTGATTTGATCTACCTGCTTTTTTACATAATGCACATATGCTAAATTGTGGAATGTACAGCCACTTCAACACTGTATATTGTGTAGAATTTGTATGTATTTTTCTGAATGAGACTCGTGGTACTCAACAATTAAAGATAGGAGAAACTCAATAGTGAACTTTCTGATTAGAAGCTGAAGGTGCTGTGAATGCTAACCGTTTCATTTGATTCGATTTTCAGAATTGAGATCGAGACGGCGGTTCTGATATCCTTAGCTAATCCTAACTATCGTGATGAAGTATCTCTCAAGATTGTAATTATTATAGGCTTGTGAATCCACAAAGTTGAAACGAAAATGTTCCGTATCGGTGGACAATCGATGGCACGACTTGTTTCACGCACAGTACGATTAGGTCTAAGATACTACGCTAAGGATGTTAAATTTGGCGCGGACGGGCGCGCTTCAATGCTGTACGGTGTGGATACTTTAGCTGATGCAGTTGCGGTAACTATGGGACCAAAGGTTATTAATGTATTTGATATTTTTCCGATTCTTAATCAGCATACTCTGAATTGTGTTAAATGAATGATAAGCATGACTGAAGAATTGAAATTTTATTCTGAATATATTAGGTCATCTTGGTAAGCCTTCGCAATCTCACAATCAAAACTTTTATGCAGGATCATAAGTCCTATTTGTGATAGTGTTCTAGGGAAGAAATGTCGTAATCGAACAGTCATGGGGAAGTCCAAAGATCACAAAGGATGGTGTTACTGTAGCGAAAGCGATCGATTTCAAAGATAAATACAAGAATCTGGGAGCAAAACTGGTGCAGGTAAGTAGAAACAAATTTATGAAATTGCTTTTGGACTTTCATGTAATACGATTTAAGTCGGGGCAGTTTTAGCGATTGATAGCAAGATAGAGACTGATGATAAATGAATAGTTATCGTCGAAGAATTTGTTTCCTGATCCAGTTTTTATCATTTATCTGGAGTGGGAATGAGTAGACTTTGAAAATTGTTTTTGCTTCACTGTTTGATTGTTTCAGGATGTAGCAAATAAAACCAATGAAGAAGCTGGAGATGGTACGACATGCGCTACAGTTTTGGCACGAGCAATTGCAAAGGAAGGTTTCGAAAATATCAGCAAAGGAGCTAATCCAGTGGAAGTTCGACGAGGTATATTTAGATTTATTTTGGGGAAAGAAGGAGAAACATAACATTAAATATTTTCTTTGTTCATATACATTTCATGTCCAGATTTTGTATGTGGCACATCTTTTCTAATCATTCCACTTGGTGAAATTCGACAGAGTTGAATCGATAAGTATCGGATTTAAATATTTTTCGGGAACGTGATCTTTGAGATCTGGACATGAGTTTCTGTTTATGCAGATAGTGTTATAAGAAATGAAATTACTCGCCTGAGATACCGAACCATTATATCGATTAAGATTATAATTAATCCTTCCTGGATATTTCTTTTCTCTCGTATAGGAGTAATGAATGCTGTGGAGCTTTTGGTTGCTGAGCTGAAGAAAATGAGCAAAGATGTGACAACCCCGGAAGAAATTGCACAGGTGGCGACAATCTCAGCAAATGGTGATTCCAGTGTGGGAAAACTGATATCCGAAGCGATGAAGAAGGTATTTTTAATGATTTCTTAACCGCTTATTTTTGAAATCTTGTTTTTGTGGAAATAGAACATCTATTTCAATATGCACAATACATTCCGCTCTTTGATAACATTCAGGCCCGGCATCAGTTTATAGAAAACCAGGGATTATGTTCTTTGTTCTTCTGGCGAAACGCCTGATTAGCAATTTCTTTCGTTTTGCAACTTCCAGTTAGCTGGATTTTAGTAAGCATTGTTTAGTGTTTCACGAATAGCATGAAGGATTCTTGATTAAAGTTATTTATCATTATGTTGTATCTGTATACGCTGGAAATTAGTTTTATCACTGTTTGTATCTGTACACGCGGGAAGAAAGTCCTATAACTATTGCAATTTTAGGTTGGAAATAAAGGTGTGATCACAGTGAAGGATGGCAAAACTCTGCACGATGAGCTGGAAACGATAGAAGGAATGAAATTTGATCGTGGATACATTTCTCCTTACTTTATCAACACTACAAAAGGAGCCAAAGTGGAATTTGAGAAATGCCTTCTCTTATTTTCGGAAAAGAAAATTAGCCAAGTGCAAGTAAGTGATGTAGAGTTAACCCATAATATCAATTTATAGGCGATTGTAATAAATGAATACAATTTAGTTTTGTCATCATTTTGGAGCCTAAAACAAATGGACTATATTGGCTTTTGCTAACAATTTGCAAACAAGTAAAATATATATATATTAACTACTGAAATTTTGTTGCTAGATTTTTCATTTTAGGAGTGGTAATTTTATGCTTCTCAAACAATTTATATAATTTGGCACACTGATTTTTAGGATATTGTACCAGCTCTTGAATTGGCGAACAAGTACAGGAAACCAATTGTGATTGTAGCGGAGGATGTGGATGGCGAAGCACTTACTACTCTTGTGCTGAATAGATTAAAGGTAGTGTGTAAAATGTAATTTGTGATTACTTACAATTATTTATATTCTTAAAAGTCTGTTTTGTCAACAAATTTCTGTAATATTGACAACTGCTCCAGTTTAACTAAATTCTCAGTTGTCAAACATCGCTAGAATGTGTAATATTCAGAAGAAATCTATGAAAAAGAGTAATTTATATGAACCATATTGCTCACTTATATGTTACAGGTTGGTCTGCAAGTGGCAGCTGTGAAAGCTCCTGGTTTTGGCGACAACAGGAAAAATACATTGAAGGATATGGCGGTAGCCACAGGTGGAACAGTCTTTGGGGATGATGCCAACTTGTTGAAAATTGAAGAGGTGCAAATTAATGACCTCGGTGAAGCTGAGGAAGTTTCAATCACAAAGATGATACTCTCATCTTGCGTGGCAAGGTATAATTAGACATTAAAAAAATAGATCTGTTATTTAAAAATGAAGTGATGGAAATCCAGTGGTCTAAGATGAGATGGAGAGACTATAAATTTGAAAAAAATATAAGACTAGGAGGAGATTGTAAGTTCCTGCTGGTAATTAGAAACGATATATGTCTATTTTATGACATCAAACTAGTATCAAGTTCTCTTATAAAAATTGCCACAGAATAAAAATTTCACTTTCATCATGAAATTATGAAAAAAGATGATATGGCAAATTTATCGGTATTAAAATTTACTCATATATCTACAATCCAGAGTAACTTCTATTATGACGGCGTGTTAATGCCATCGGGAAATTGCTAAATCAAAAATACTCCAATTCAGGAAAAATAAAAAGTTTCCGGAGGGTTTGAATTTGTTGTATTGATCAAGAATTTCGAATTGAAAAAAATCAAAGATAAAAACTGTCAGAAAATTGAGTGCTTTCATTAAATATTTTGAATTCACATTTGAAATAAAATTATCAAGTCCGTTAGTTTTCAGATTTTTTAAATATTATTTATTTATGATAGTTCGCCGCGATTTCTTCTGCAAATTATTTGGGAATCATTTGCAGGAAAACCTGAAGACGTTGAAAAACGAATTACTATGATTGAAGATGAACTGGATCAAAGTACATCTGAATATGAGAAGGCGAGTTTAAATAAGTTCTTTTTCAGATTGTTTCATTCACTATCTGCTTTTTGTTGTAAAACATGGTTTTAAAATGGTTGTTTTAGGAGAAACTGAACGAGCGATTGGCAAAGCTTTCTAAGGGTGTTGCAGTCTTAAAGGTAGGCGGCGCCAGTGAAGTGGAAGTGAACGAAAAGAAAGACCGTGTCACAGATGCCCTGAATGCTACTAGAGCAGCTGTTGAGGAAGGCATTGTCCCAGGTGGCGGTGTTGCACTGCTTCGTGCCTTGAAAGCTATCGAAAATGTCAAAGGAGAGAATACTGATCAGGACAAAGGTATTTTGCTATATTTTATTATGTTTAATTTCGTAAAAAGTACACTAGAGTTAGTTAAGGTATCCGAATTGTGCAGAAGGCAGTGCGTGAGCCAATCATGACAATTGTGAGGAATGCTGGTGTTGATCCATCTTCCGTTGTTGAA
Source organism: Dirofilaria immitis (assembly GCA_024305405.1). Lineage (NCBI taxonomy): Eukaryota > Metazoa > Nematoda > Chromadorea > Rhabditida > Onchocercidae > Dirofilaria > Dirofilaria immitis. The sequence goes on from JAKNDB010000068.1 coordinate 1,662,397, forward strand.
AAGGTACTCGCCAGCAATGAATTGCCATTTGGATATGATGCTATGAATGATACTTTTGTGGATATGTTCAAAGCCGGTATCATTGATCCTACGAAAGTCATTCGAACTGCTCTGCAGGTAATTTTTAATGGTATATTTCAGTTTTCATTTTAAAGGCAAAATGGCATAGACCTTTCATCCTCTTGTTTTTTAGGAATTTTTTTGTATTAGTCTCAGAATAATACCTGGATACTGAGTTCGAAATAGGATTGGATTTCTTTTTCTAGAAATTTCACTGATTCTGAGGGATATTTTATCAGTTTGCTAGAATGAAAACATTAACTGACTAATTAGATCTCCAGTTTAACTCCGAAATGATTGCGCAACTATTTGAGTGTTGCATATGGAGATGTGTGTGAGTGTGGAAATTCTTTCGGTAAATTTTATTATTCGATCCTATTGAAATCATTGTGTTTAAATTTCCTTATTGATAATAAGTAATTTGAGAAGCAAGTAAATTGATTTTTAGGATGCGGCTGGTGTTGCATCGCTGTTGGCTACAACGGAATGCGTGGTAACAGAAATACCGAAGGAGGAGCCTCAAATGGCAGCTGGAATGGGAGGTGGTATGGGTGGCGGCATGGGAGGTATGGGAGGAATGTACTAATTTTCGGACGGGTGTTGTTTTTTTTAGATTATGTCTCTCATTTCCATTCAGTTATTTTATTTTGATACACTGTTTGTTCTGGGCAGATATTGAGACTTATTTTATTGGGTTTTGATCTACATTACCTCAGCAGTATTCAAAAACTTGAAAGTTATAAACCTGGAAATCGGAGTTAGTGTCCAATTTCGTTATTTTGTTGATTTGAATTAATGGATATGATGTCTTTGATGCATACCGATTTTGTTTTTTCTTTTTGTTAATTTCATTATGTTTTTGTATACAATTAATTTGCGTAAATCTGTGTCGCATGTGCCGTCATACATTTTACCCATCATCATCACTCATCGAAATTCCCTAAATAAGTACGCCATTTTCATCTTCATTGTTATTTCTATGCTAAAAAAATTTTTAAGACTTTAACTGCCTTATAAGTAATTATTGCTGTGCAAGAATTCATTAATTTCCATTTCTTTATTTGTTAGGCATAGTAAAAGATAGCAATATCTGCTAGAATAACATGAAAATTTGTGGTGAAAGAATTTATATAAAAATCAAAAATATATGACTGAAATCAGTCACATGTAAAAATAATGGATGGATGTACTGCAAGATAAAAATAAGATCAGTTGCTCATTGTTTGCATGGGGAGTTGTTGAAGTTGGTCTTTGCTGGAGACTGTCGAAAGTGAGACTGGTGAAACGGTGCAATAAAACACAAAACAATCAGTTGATACCGGTTTGCGGTCACCGCGTAGTGATCTTTGAACAAGGTAGATGCATGATTTTCCGGACGTAGAGTGTGTAGTACCTTCAGTATGCGTGGTATTGTATAGTGCCATGTATGGGCGGTATGCTGGACAACCGAGCTATCAGCAAAATATCAGAAAGTGGTGTTAATTTCATATCAGTATTGATATTTTTGCGTGTTCAACATAATCTGACTGCGGCTTCTCATTTTCATAAATCATAAATATGCAGAAGTTTCGAATTCATTTAACTTCTACCATTTAAATCAAAAATTTTATTACATCAGGATAATCTTCATTAACGATCTAATAATTCATGTTGATCACGATGAGTAGCGTAGTTTTGATTCTAATTGCTTCTTTGTATTTCTAATATAAAATAAAAATATGCTGATTTTTAAAATTGTTTAAACTAACTAACTGGTTATTATTATTATTATTATTATTATTATTATTATTATTATTATTATTATTATTATTATTATTATTATTATTATTATTATTATTATTATTATTATTATTATTATTATTATTATTATTATTATTATTATTATTATTATTATTATTATTATTATTATTATTATTATTATTATTATTATTATTATTATTATTATTATTATTATTATTATTATTATTATTATTATTATTATTATTATTATTATTATTATTATTATTATTATTATTATTATTATTATTATTATTATTATTATTATTATTATTATTATTATTATTATTATTATTATTATTATTATTATTATTATTATTATTATTATTATTATTATTATTATTATTATTATTATTATTATTATTATTATTATTATTATTATTATTATTATTATTATTATTATTATTATTATTATTATTATTATTATTATTATTATTATTATTATTATTATTATTATTATTATTATTATTATTATTATTATTATTATTATTATTATTATTATTATTATTATTATTATTATTATTATTATTATTATTATTATTATTATTATTATTATTATTATTATTATTATTATTATTATTATTATTATTATTATTATTATTATTATTATTATTATTATTATTATTATTATTATTATTATTATTATTATTATTATTATTATTATTATTATTATTATTATTATTATTATTATTATTATTATTATTATTATTATTATTATTATTATTATTATTATTATTATTATTATTATTATTATTATTATTATTATTATTATTATTATTATTATTATTATTATTATTATTATTATTATTATTATTATTATTATTATTATTATTATTATTATTATTATTATTATTATTATTATTATTATTATTATTATTATTATTATTATTATTATTATTATTATTATTATTATTATTATTATTATTATTATTATTATTATTATTATTATTATTATTATTATTATTATTATTATTATTATTATTATTATTATTATTATTATTATTGTTATTATTATTATTATTATTGTTATTATTATTATTATTATTTCATTATTACTATAAAAATAAGTTATAATAGCTAAAAATGATGATGCTAAAATTTATTTGCAGAAAATGATTCTAGAAATATATATAATTATTCTAATTCTATCTCTATTCATTTGCTTATTTCCTGAAGTGCTAAAATATGATAGTGATGATAAGGATAGCAATTGTTTCATGCAAATGATTTATACCGATAAATCTAAGGAATCAACATTATCTGCTGAGCAAATTCATAGCATTTTAAGGAACAGGTATGTATACTTTTTTTGGTATTTTTTTTTTTAAATTTACACACTTCAATTAGAATATTTTCTATTTTAAATAATTTTTTTAGATTGAAAAAATGTTTTGATAATATTTTATTCAAAATTTTCATCTATCAATTCGCCTATTTTGCACTTAAACTTGAATTATAGGTATATCAAAGAAAGAGAAGATGATTTTCAGATTTAATCCATTAATTGTTGATGAAAAATGGGATGTGATTATAATTGGATCAGGCTTATCAGGATTAACAATAGCAAGAGTGTTAGCAGCTACAGGTCGTAAAGTGTTAGTGCTAGAGCAACATGATCATGCTGGTGGCTCATGTCATACTTTTAAACTTGACAAATATGAATTCGATGTTGGTTAGTTTTTATTTGTAGTCTTATGAAAGATTTTGCTTGGTTGAATTTCTTTATCAATTCAATTATTGATATAGATATCAATAATTGAATAAATGAAGTATAAATGCTGATAGATCTTTATTAATGTTGAGATCACTAAGCATCTATTAATTTCAGACTTTTACAACATGTCTTCTAATTACATATAACTTTAATTAATAGTGCAATTTTTAAAATTTCCATTCTTTTTATTTAAATCTTCGACAAATTTTATCGCACAAATATAGGCTGTTTTTAGTATCATCAAAATATGTAAATCAAATTTTATAAAGAAATAAACTGCGGAAATTATTGTTTTTAATGTTTTCCTTCTCTTTATCTTTCAATATTTTGACTTTTTTTTTGATGCAAATTTCAGGTTTACATTATGTGCCAAATATGTATTCTGGACAAGAATTGTATCGTATATGTTCGGCTATTACAGATTCACAAGTTGACTGGCAAAAAATGGATGAACCATTCGATACAGTACATTTCACATTTTCAAAGTTGTTATTTAATTAAAGCTTTAATTAGAATTGAAATCAAAAATAATATAAATTTTGTCTTTTTGAAGATAATAATTGGAAAACAATTTTATGGTCGAACAAATGGAAATACTATACATTTTCGCGATGAATTAAAATCATGGTTTCCAGATGAAGCGGATATTATTGAAAATTATTTTGATTATGTTTTAGTAAGTTTTAACTTCATGACCTACCTAATTGTTAGGGTAGAAAAATGAACGAAGTGAACAACGATGATGAAAAGAGTTTTACTCAAATTATAAATTGAATGATCTTTTCTCTAATCCAACATCTATGCTGAAGATAACTGATTAAAGAAAAATAGTCTCTTTTGTAAACAAGTTGATTTTCTTCTTATGGTTGAAAATTAATTAAATTAAGTAAACTTCAAAAATTAATTTTAATTTCAGAAATGCCTTAACATTAATTTATGGTGGTTGATTGGTGTAAAATTCCTACCACTATTCTTTGTTCGCTTATTGTGTAAATTCAAGTTTATCAATCTCTTTACCAGTTTATTCAAATATTGTGAATTGAATCTATTGGATGTTATGAAAAGCTATGGACTTAGCGCTGAAGTTAGAGCTGTTATTAGTTATTATTTTGTTAATTATGGTAAGTTTTTAAATAATAGCATATTTCTTATTTAGCCATATTCTTTTTTTTACTCAGCCAAATAATTCGCTTTAAGATATTTAATATTTTAATTGCTTTTATTTATTTGTTCGACTTTATGTTTATGTCAATATTATTTGTTTCACTTGCCATCATTCTCTATCTTTCCTTATCAAATTCTTAAATTTTCTAGGTTTTTAAATCCATTTCATAGTTGCATAATTGTTGCAAAAATTTTTTTCCTTTTTGCCAGTATGAAAAACAATCGCTTGATGATATTTTTGTGAGACTAATTAGAATTATCACTTTTCTCGATATATTTTCCATCTACTTTATATCATATCATCAAACATTATCAGCAAATGTCAAGTAATGCTTCTAAAAGATCAATCGTTGGCATTTTTTTTTCTTGTGCGAAAGATTACATAATCCTTATACGACTTCTATGATACATTACTTGACAAGTTATTTTAAAACTTTTAAATATATTTTATGTTGATCTATTGAAATCAGTTTTAATCTGGAAATTAATTTCTAGGTATTCCTCCTAATCGTGCTTCATTCCTACAACATCATTTATTTCTTATGGAAAATGGATATTATCCTATTGGTGGTGCAGCATTACTTGTAGCCAGTATCATACGATCGCTTCAAAAATTTGGCGGAAAAGTGATCGTACAAGCAGATGTACAACAAATTGTCTTTGCTAATGGAAAAGTTAATGGTATGTTTGGAAAATTTTTTTGGAAACCTTCTGAAAAGATTTTCGGAAGCCTTTTTATCGAAAATTATTACATCTAAATCTGATAGATAATTCCAATTAAGTTTCATTTTTACGAATGTTTTCTTATGCTTTCTACTACTAGTGTAGAAATGAAATTTTCAATATCATCATAGATTCATCTCTTCAATCTATATATTATTTTTCATTCTATTATTTCATAAAATTTGTAAGCTTTCAAATTTTCGGGGTAAAAGTGAAATATGGTTCTTCTGAATATTTCATCCAAGCAGCATTAGTTATTTCAACAGCTCCAATTATCAAAACATTCAATGAATTAATACCTCGAAATATTGCTCAAAATTCGGGTAACCTTTTAAATAAATAAAATATTGATTTAATATTTATTTTAAGAAAGATTATTTAATGTATTATTCCGTTAAACTTCGCATATTTTTCAGGTATGTTTAAAATAATTAATGAACTTGATTCATTGGAGACTGTACGAATTGGCGGATTTCAAGCATACGTTGGTTTATCTGGAACACAAAATGAGCTTCGATTACCATCTAATAATTATTTTTGGTACAAAAACAATAATCCTTATGAATTTGATCATTATTTGAGGTTAATTATCTTGATGCTTTAAAATTATTAGTTCTCACAAATCTCATAAAGTAATAGTGATTATGTTGGATGATAAAAGTGACATTATTAACATGTCGCTAGACATTATACTATAGTTTAATTTATTTTAGAATGTGAAAACAATGCAAATTTTAAATGAAATAATTTTAATTGTTTTTGAAAATAATCCTTAATGATTACTATCATTTTTAAAACGATATGCTTATTTCATTTAATTTAAAGTAAATTTGTAATGAAATTTTCTTTTTGTTAATTAATATATTAAATAGAATTTCATCTCTATTATTTTTCAGTTTATCATCTTCAGCAGCAGCAGAATATGCTTGTCCACCGCAAATGTTTATTTGTTTTCCATCAGCAAAAGATCCAAGATGGGATGAACGAAATCCTGGTATAACTATCAAAATTTTTATCGAACTAACAACATTTTTAAATATTTTATGAATTAGAAATATTATTAATTCATTAACTTATAAGAATAAAACTTATTAACGCTAAGCAATATGATTAATTTTCTTTTTAGAATGTTTTTCTGTTTTTGTTTTTAAATTAGCGAAAAAGAACTTTTTTTTGCAGGTATTTCAACATGTCAACTAATTTCGCTATCAAATCCTGCATGGTTCGAAGAATTTAAAGATAAATCTAGGAAGAAAACTCTTAAACGACTGAATCGAGAAAAGTATGATGAATTGAAGCATCATATTGGTGAATCGATGATAAGTCAATTCTTAGCACTATTTCCAAACCTTAAACCATATGTAAGTTCGAAAATTTCGACTTCAACTTAGCAAAAAATTTTGATTAAACTTGATAAATCAGATTAATGATTATTTAGCATTATGGATTTTCAAAATAATGGGCATATCAATATATGTAAGAAAAAGAAGAAAAAACTTTCCGATCAAATAATTTTATTTCAATCAAATTCTGGAAAGTTGCTGATTGAAAGCTACTCGTGATTTATTTGTTGAATAGGAAGAGAATTGAGTTGAACATGAGTAAGTGCTGGAATTTGAATTTACAGATAACATATGTTGAATTTTCAACTCCATTAACTCAACAATATTATATGAAAAATGCACATGGTGAATATTATTCATTGACGCAGCAAATTGATCGGTTTAAATTGAAATTTTGGAGCGAATTGAGATGTAAAACAGATTTACCTGGCCTCTATCTTTCAGGTAAATTGCATAGCATTTATTTTATTATTGTTTAATTCATGGTATTATCAATAATTTTATCGATTACCTTAAAAACATCTTTTATTAATTTTGATTAAATAAACAGTTTTAAATATATTAATCAATATTTTTATAAATTTTTATATTTGTTTATATATTGCATCCGATTCTTCTTGATGTTTTTCAGATCGTCTAGAGAAGTATTATTGAACATCTCGTTCTGCGTGTTATATTTTATTTCATCAATGTATTATGATCAAAGAAGCTTATTTTAGATGAAATTGATTCGTAATAAAATCTTTTAGGACAAGATGTACTATTTTGTGGAATTGGAAGTGCATTAAATAGTGGTTTAATTACTGCTGGAAATATATTGGGACGTAATTTATTTCAAGATCTGGAAGAAGCTTATAATAAACAAACGGATTATATCAAAAGTAATGAATGATACTTTGCAAACTAAGATTTCAGATTAACTTTTTTTTATTAGTTTCCCATATTGCATGAATTTCGTGAAAAATACATTTCGAAATAGGTCAGCTTTTTATTTTTATTTCATCATTTTAATAAAACTTTTAAATTAAAATGATTTGTTTATTTAAAAATTTGGATTATAATTTGCATAAATCAAATGTTACATATCTTTGAGTCTAAAATATGTAGCCATAAATTTTAATCAAAACTAAAAGCGAATTGATTTAGAGTCGATAAAATATAGAAATAAACAGGAGATAAATAGATTACTTAACATATTGTTTACTAAATTAACGAAAAGAATAAACAATATTATCCCTTTCTACTTACTGAATCATTTCTCTCATAGACTATGCGATTTGAGGAAACTCATTTTATAAATATTGAAATATTGGAAAAGGAGAAAAAAATGAAAAATTGATTGCTTAAGCTAAATTCATCGATGAAACTCCAAACTTTGGAATATTGAAGCTAATCTCGAGATAGATTTGAATGATTATAAAACTATTGCAGGATATAAAAAAGAAATTTATGTATATGTATATATATGCATGTAATAATAAAATATTGTTTATTATTTTGTGCAATTACAATTAATAAATATAATAATTGCAAGTAAAATAGTCCCTCTAAATTTTCATCTTCTGAAATAGAATCTTTTTTTTTTTTGTTCGATTGAAAACAGATGAATCAAAAGGAGCGGAAAAAAATGATTTTTCCTCAACTTAAATTGTAATTTAAAACAAATGTCAGCTGTTGAATTTATTTTAGCGAAATGTTACTTCAATGAATCTTTTATATATTATATTTTTCAACAAATATATAAACAGAACTATTTCTTCAAAAATTTTCGTAAACAATTATTTTTTACGTTTTTAATCATTACTTTATTTATTTAAATTAAGCAAATAATTATTCATGTTTTGATTTTCAATTTCCATCACAATTTTGATTTTCAATTTCAATTTCAATTTTTAATTTCAATTACAATTTCAATTTTTTACCTAACGATTAAAATTGGGCGATGGCAAAAATTGATCAAATGATTATTTATATTTCGATTTTTCAATTTCCATTAAAATTTCGATTTTCGATTTCAATTACAATTTTTTCAATTTTTTACCTAACGATTTAAAATTAAGTGATAGCAAAAATTGATCAAATAATTGTTCATATTTCGATTTTCAATTTCAATTTTAATTTCGAATTTTCGATTTCAATTTTAATTTCAGTTCTTAATTTCAATGACAATTTCAATTTTTTCCTTAGCGATTAAAATTAAGTGATGGCAAAATTTGATGCAATTATGATGCATCGAAAATTAAAATAAAAAATACGGACAAAAATTTTTTTTTTAACATTTGTAAAGACAACTTATCAATGATAATGATTGTTGATAAATTAAATTTTATCATTGAATTTTTTGCGAAATTTAATTTATTTCCAATATATTTTTCCCCTTAATTTAATCAAAAAAAAGAAAAAGACTCTAATTTGATAATCATTATCAATCTAATTGCCGTACAATTAACAATAAATGAAATAAACACTTTGTATGAATTAAGAAATCATTTGAAATTTTGTTTGAAAAATATTTACGAGAAAGAAGAAGAAGAAAAAAAGAAATGATAATAAATAATTTATTGTCAATTAATTAATTTCAAATTACTATCATTTTTAACATATTTCAAATAAATTATTTTTTCCGAAATAATTTTAATAAAATTAAAAATTCTCTCAAATCATTTCCAATGAATGATCACAAAAAAAAAAAAAAGAAAGTATTTTTGCCAGAAATTAATTCAAAATCTAAAAATAATTTCAAAAAAACCAAAAGAAGAAAAAAAACAAAAATTTATTATTAATCATTTAATAAAATTAAAAATGCTTTTGTTAAATAAATTTTCAAATACTTTCACTAAAATATAATATCAATTATTTTACGATATTGAATCATTCAATCGATCATTTTGTCGAACGAAAAGTTAACGAACTATAAAAACAAGTTATGTTGAATTAATGTGAATATATTTCGATGATAATTCTCTTTCTCTCTTTTCTTTCTCTCTCCCTTTCTCTCTCTCTCTCTCTTTTCCCTCTTCCTCTTTCTATTTGAAATATTTATTTTTTCAAAAAAAATAAGAAAAAAGTTATTTCATTTCTTTTCTCTTCCTTACTTACTTCTTCTTCCTCATCATTGATGCTTACATTTCATTTCTTTTATCAAAATTTTCTTTATCAAAAAATATTTAATTTAATTTTTAGGAAAGAAAAAAATTAAATTTAAATTTTATGAAAATATTAAAATTAAATTATCAAAAAAATTCTTTCTTAGCATTTTTAATAATTCAAAATTTTAGTTATATTGAAGAATTGATAAGATCGAGAACAAAAACAGGAAATGCTTTCTTGTCAACTTTTACTACTACTACTATTAGCTATTTCATCATGTGTTTGTGGTTTATTGGGACGAAAAAAATATTACGGTAACGGGTGAATTAAATTGTGGTCGAAATTATTATTCCAATGTAAAAGTTGAATTATGGGAAGCTGATACATGTTAGTATCACTTTTTTTTTAATTGTAAAATACATTGGAAATAATAATAATAATAATAATAATAGTAATAATAATGATAATAATAATGATAATAATAATGATAATAATAATAATAATAATAATGATAATAATAATAATAGTAATAATAATAATGATGATAATAATAATAATAATAATAATTTTTAAAAAGTAATTTTTCCAATTTTATTATCAGCGAATCATTTTTTTATTATTATAAAATAATATTTGAAAATTAATTTTCTTTCTTTTTTTTAATTTTTTTATTTTTATAGTTGATCGAGATGATAAATTGAATACTACACAAACAGATCAAAAGGGTCGTTTTAAAATATTTGGTCAAGCACGTGAAATACGTCATATCGAACCTTATTTAAAAGTTCATCATTTTTGCAAGAATGGACAACATGATGTGGTAAGATTAAATTTAAATTTATCAAATATTTTCGTCAAATTTTATAGCCAAAATTTTAGTTATAACATTGTATTTAGCCTTTTTGATCATTCAAATTTATTTTTTAATTATATAAAATTTATAATTTTCTCATTAATTTAATACTTTTGAAATCTTTTTATTTTATTCATAAATTTAATTTAAATTTCAGCGATGTGAAATGACGGATCGTTTTGATGTACCGAAAAATATCAAGGCAAAACATATGATTTAGGCTTAATCGATTTATCCAATCCTACGAAGAAACGAAAAATGAAATGTCACTAAGAGGGAAAGGGAGAGAGGGAGAGAGAGAGAGAGAGAAGAAAAAAGTTTTTGAAAATAATTTTTTAAATAAGTAAAAGTGCAGCAATGATAATTCCAATTATGCAATTCTATTCGTATCAACGATCAATGATTTAGATTCAGATGCTCTATTTTTGCTCTCTTCATGCTCTATATTATGCTTTTGATATGAATATATTAATTCGAAAATTTTTTGCCTTCATTTTAAAGCAAACTTTCCATTTCATTTTTAGTGTTTGGTGTAAAGTTGATGTAAAAAAAGGAGTGAACTTTGCAAAATATAAAGAATCTTTTTTTTTTCCTTTCGAACTTCTTAATGATCAAGTGATGTCAATTTGATGCTTACTTTTTTTTCAATGTTTTATTTTTTTTTAAAAAAAAACGAAGAAATTCTAAGCTAAGATTTTTTTTTGTATGTAATATGGGATTCTAAATATTGATGTATATTCCATTAAATATGCGCTTAATTCTTTTCTCATATTTCATATTGGAAAATTGTTAAAAATTAATCATGAAATAATAATGATGATAAAAAAAAATGATACTGTAATATGTAATATATAGTATCGAGTATTATTCGTTTATCGCTATGCAAAAAAGACGAAAAAAACAATTATTATTGAAAATTATCAAATTAACTTCTGATTCAATGAATGTATTATGATTGAAATAAATTATTATTATTGATATATCAATGAATCTATCGAAATGATGATAAAAATTAAATTCATAATCGTTAATTGATGTTATCTTCGGAAATCTATTTAAATGCAATTAGATCAAAATATTATACGAAACAATCGATTCATAAACAATCAATCGTTTTTGCATATGTATGATTTCTCGTAATTCATTTTATCGATTATCTAATAAAAAATTTTGAAAATTATTTGTTAAATTAAATCAATATCTATGTATGCTGATAAAAGTAAGGTATTGCTTTTGATTTTAATCGATTCTATGATTATTGATAACTTTGTTAGAAAGAATGATTCATTCGAGAACAGGAAAAAAACGAAAAAACTGATTCATAATATTGGTTGTTATAGCTTTACGAGAAAGTATAATTTTTTAAAATTTTCAAAATAATAAAAATTAAATTATATGCAATAAATTATGAATTATCTTTAACAGAAAAAGTTATATTTCAATATTCAAAATTGCTTTTTGAATTACAAATTACAGTGATAAATTAAATATTGAATTATTATCAATTATGATGATAAATTAAACATGATATGAATTATAAATTATAGTAATAAATCAGATATGATTTATTTATTTTTCAATGATAAAGAGCAAACTTTGAAATATCATACTTTATTAAATTGGTCGATTGTTTATAATCAATTGTTATCAATTGTTTATAATAAAATACTATTCGAGATATAAGCATTTATTCATTAATTAATCAATTTCATGCCTAGATCATCATAACTTTTTGGACTAAAAATGAATTTAATCGAGAGTTTTTAAAGTCAGAAACTTCTAAAATCTAACTTCAAGTTGAAATTTTGCTTGATTTGAAATTAGTCTAGAATCCAACTTCATGTTTAAACATTACTTGATTTGAAATTGATCTAGGCTAGGCATTTTTAAATGCATAAAATAGAAATTATTCGAAAAATGTCATTTTATTTTCGAATATTAGATATGAAATCGAATATCTGTTCTCAAAATAATTTTAAACGATGTTTGAATTATGAATGGAATAAATACATTTTCATATGTTATCAGTTAATCACGATTTGCAATGTCGATATTAATCAATCAATTTAATCATTTTACTCAAAAATAAGCCGAATACGAATTTGTTAAATTTGGACTATCAATTTTACAATAACACTTGACATTACGGCGAATTGTATGATAAGATAGACTTGACAGAAAATTAATATGATAAATATATCACTAACATGTATATATATTCTTTGATAAGGTAACAAATAGTAGTGTTTGTCGTATATGATAAATAAATATGTTGCATTGATAAACAGATTAAAAGAAATAAACAAATATATAAATGGAAGTTGAAAATTCTTTCTTTCATGATATACTAACTTTTTTTTTTTTAATATGAATTTATTATTTTCCTCATAGCTTTAATCTCTCATTGATAAAATAATAGATGTTAATAGTGTCATATGATGCATTTCTAGTAAATGATAAATATGTATGATAAGTGTAGATGATTATTGATAAAAAATAAAAAGAAATAAACAGATGTGCAAGAAGAAGTTGAAAATTCTAGAAAATATAAATTTATTTATTTAATTACATCAATTCTATGTATCTATACATGTTATGAATATATTTTTTTTAATATGTAAATTATCTTTTTGTCAACAAATATATAGGAAGTAAAAGTAAATAAATAAATAAGTGTATGTATATATCTATATATGTATATATTGATATGTAAATTATCTTTTTGTCAACAAATATATAGGAAGTAAAAGTAAATAAATAAATAAGTGTATGTATATATCTATATATGTATATGTTGATATGTAAATTATCTTTTTGTCAACAAATATATAGGAAGTAAAAGTAAGTAAATAAATAAGTATATATGTATATATTGATATGTAAATTATCTTTTTGTCAACAAATATATAGGAAGTAAAAGTAAATAAATAAATAAGTGTATATACATATATATTGCTGTAGGATCGAGAATTAGCAATTTCAATTATCATCATGAATTGCAATTTGATGGAAAATAACTTGACGAAAAATAAGAGATCAGCTGACATCCTATCAATTTGTATTCAACGTATCTATTTTTAACTTCGTTACACGATCTATGCAATTAGATATACGATAAGTGAAAAGGTTTAAAACTTATATCAAGTTTAATTGAAAATATCTAATAATTTTTCAATCTTTAATCTCTTATATTTCATATTTTACTTCTAAATGGAAGTTTAAGTTCATTTTTTTCTCACATTTTTGAAAAGATGAATGATTATGCTTTTGTTGTAAACAAAACAAATGATATTTGATAAAATTATGAAAATATCTATCAACATATTGATAAATATATTTGATAAAAATATGAAAATATCTATCAACATATTGATAAATATGTTTGTCTATATTGATTGAATATATTATGCTTTATATTTTACAAAAAAAAATCATACATTTTGTTTTATTCTGCAAGAAAAAATATATTTGCTAATTTTATAAATTTCATAGTTATCCAATAATTTTGCAAGAAATTTTTTGTTTTCTTTTTTCGCAAAACAAGAATGTATAATTCAATGCATGTATATTACATTAATTAAAATTAATTCTTATAATTCAATTCCAATTAACATTTCATTCATCAAACATTATATTGTATTAGGGAATTTTTTGATAAATAATTTGTTAAAATAATTTTTATCAAAAATTTCATTTCATAATCTTTTTTTTGCGATAATTTTTCTTTTTGTTTTAGCGAAATAAATATTAAAAATATTTATTTGAAAAAAAAATCATTTCCCATATTTTGAATTTATTTATTAGCAATAAATTTGCTATGAAAATTTTTATGAAACTTTTGCTAAAATTTCAATAAATTTTCCAATGAATCATATAAATTATATATATGTATAGTCGCTTATTGAGTAATAATTAAATTTGATAATTTTAAATTTCATTTTCAATTTGTTTATGATATCAATTGAAATGATATTGTACTTTTTTTGCGCTTTTGTTATAAATACTAAATGACTAAACTTGACATTTCTCTAATAAAATAAGATAATCAAAATGATGATAGTGATAATAAATGATTATTAATTAAAAAAATGATAATAATAAATAAGAAATGAAATTATGAGTGATTGCTTATTACCTGCATTAAGATTGATGATTGTCATAAGTAATTGTGTTTATTACCTATATTAACATTACAAAGAGCAAAATCATAAGTGATTGCTTATTATCGACATCAACATTAATAATTATCATAAGTGATTGTGCTTATTATCTATATTAACATTGCAAAGAGCAAAATTATAAGTGATTGCTTATTACCAGCATTATTAACATTGATGATTATCATATTATCAATAGTGATAATAATATATCAATAATGAATAATGATGATATATTTTGTACAAACTAGTTTTGTTCTTTTTATAAACAAATTTCATCTTGTCCTTTCCTTTATTTTATCGTTGAAAGTGAAAGATGAATGAATGAATAAATTAGATAAATGATGTGAATATTTTTTGATGACTTTTTTTTCTTTTTTGGTTTATTGCAATGAATTATTTCCCGAAATTGTTCCGATCGATAAAAAGAAAAGAAAATTATTTAAAATGAAATAATTAGTTTTAAAAATATGTGATCAAAGAAACATTGTTCTATTTTTTTTTTTTTGAAATTAAAATTTTAAATTCATTTCAAAAGTACTACCATATGATTTTATGATGAGGAAGAAGAAATGAAAAATACTATTTTTAAAATTTCAAAAGTTAGAAGTTGAAGTTTTAAAGTGTAGTCATTCGTTCGTTAAACTTATATTCGTCTTATCATCTGTGATAAAAGCACTTTTGTTTAATGCTTTACGCATCTTTGATGAAAGCACTTTTGTTTAATGTTTTACTACTTTTGCGAATGAATGTGAAAATATTATCTTTTCGAAAAGAATGATATGAATTAATTGATTATTATTAAATTTAAATTGTAACACTTATCATCAGCGATAAATGAGAAATAAATATTCCCGAATTCTTGAATTATAAATAGTTACTTTGGAATTACTGCAAATTAAATTAAATTATTTAATTGGAAAATTTTGAATTTCTTATACGTATAAGATTAAAAACAAATTTTATCAGAATTTCATATCATGCAATTATTATCACTTATATTTCCTTTATCATCTTATCAATGAAAAATATTCTTACTAATTTCAAAGGATAGATTTCTTCTTGCAGAATGATCTTTTGGCATTTATTTGTATTGCTTGGTTTTGTTGCATTTTCTGCAAATGCAGGTGTTATTGGTTCAGTTCAAAGTATTACTGTAACTGGTCGACTTGCTTGTGGAACGAAATCAGTCCGTGATGTTGAGGTTCAACTTTGGGAAGAAGATACAGGTAAATTTTTTTTTTTCTTTCAAATGTTTACATACATTTATTGCTATTTCTGTAATCATAAATTTTATGCAAAAAAATTAATTTCCAAATAGTGAAAACAATAAATCGATTCTTCTATATTGGCAATTCGAAAAGTAGGATAGTCCTTTTTTTTTTTGCCAAAATCTCAAATATGAATTGATCGGAAATATTTGAATAATTTCAGGTGATCCAGATGATCTATTAAATACTACACTGTCTGATGCTAAAGGAAATTTTCGTGTATACGGTGAAGATAAGGAGGTGACCGCAATTGAACCCTATTTAATCATTAAGCATAGTTGTGATAATGGTATTATCAATCCGGTCAGTTTTTAAAATTTGAATTTTTTCTTAAATTTAAACGTAACAATTTTCTGACAATTAATTATTTGCCATTATCAATTTTCGGTAGTTTGACCTTTGTTTGACCTTTGCATTTTTTCTAATATCTTAAATAACAATGTCATTTTAATTTGTTTTTTTTTGCTTAATTATTAGAAACAAGAAACATAAGAAAAAAAAGCAGCTATTATTATTAAAATCAAAAATCATTATCAACAAGATCAAGAAATTATTGATTTCTAATATTTTCAGAAATGCACAATTACTGATGAATATCCTATTCCAAAAGAATTCATTGGTCAAACTTACGATATGCATATCGTAAGTTTGAATATCGTCGGAAAGAATCATGATAAGAAATGTAATGAATGATTGATTGATCAATGGCAAATAATGGATAATTAAAATAATATAAATCTTTTTTTTTTTTTGAATTAAAAAATGTGAACATAACATTGATTTATATACTATTGTTTGTTTGAGATTATTTATAAAAAAATAAAACATTCATTGTCAATTTTGATTTTTTCTCCTCTTAATTAAATGATTTGTGGAAGAAACTATCCTCAAATATATTTGAAAATTTAATACTTTTCGTTTCCTTCTTTTTTTTTTAATTTAATAATTAAATAATAACGATTGGATTAGATTTTATTCATAGTACGGTATAATTTGTGCTAATATTTTTATCTCGAAATATAGTCGAGACTAGAGTGATAATGAAATATATTATATTATTTTTATTTAAAATTACTGATTTAATAATGATAATATCTATTCTTTTTAATTTAATAATTAACTTTTAGTTAATAACGATGGATTAAATTTTATTCATATTACGATAAAATTTGTACTAATATTTTTATCTCGAGATATAGTCGAGACTAGATTGATAACAAAATATTTTATATTACTTTTTATAAAATTACTGGTTTAGTATGGACAATATGTAATACAGTTATGTTATCAATTTTCATGCATTTACTGATAGAAGATAAATGATTAGCATCTTTATCAAAAATAATCTAAGCCATGTTCGAGGCTTTTTAGAAGTCTTATTTAAACTCTTCGTATATGCTGTAATTTTGGAAAAAAAAATAGTATTTAGAAATAGTTTTGTTTTTTGATTATAGGTAATTAAAGAATCATAGGTAGCCAAAGAATCATGGATAGCCAAGACTAAATGAAAATTAATGTGCCTAGTACTGAAACGATAGAACTGGATTAAATTTTAGAATACTTTGTGATTAATTACTTAGCTTTTTTCTGATCAAAACCTTAGTAATATAAAAGTGCATCATAGGTTCTTTCTCATTGTTCATAAAATTTTAAAAGGTCCTATTAGTTCAATCAATATTATTGATCATCAAATTAAAATACCATGGATCATCATTTCACTACAATATCTTTCTCATTTTGAATCATATTGATTTATGAATCTATCCTCTCTCTCTCTCTCTCTCTCTCCCTCTCAGTACAACTTCTACATCTTTAAAACTTCCTCAACAGTACCATTCCTTTTTCTCACTCAATCTATTCATTCACGAAAACATAAAATTAAGAAATAGTAAATAGGATCAAAATCTTAAAAAAAAAAAAAATCAATCAATCAAATGTCTCATTTTTGTCGATATCTATTTATGAGTTATAAAAATAGAACAGAATGATAATGATGAAAATAAAAATTCTATGAAAATTTTCCATAAATTTTTTATTTTTGTTCTCTCTCATTTGATAGCTTTTGTTTTTTTTTTTTTTTCCTAAAAATATCAAAAAGAGTTTTCGATTTTTTTCGATAAATCCAAAATAATTACTCAAATATTATTTAAAAGTTTTTTTTCGTTTTTAAATTGTTAATAATTAATCAAACGAAAAATTTTTCATTTATTTTTGAATATAAATTACAAAAAAAAAAAAAATGTATTCGTTTTTCTTTGCATTTAGCAATTTTAAAATTTAGTTATTTTTGAATTGTAACAAATAAATGAACAAAGTTTTAATTATTTGCCATTTTTCTGTCATTTTTTAAAATTGCGAAATTTTGAGAATTTTTTCAACAAATTGAGTATATAATAAAAAAAAACGATAAATAATCATTGTAAATAAAAATGTAATATATTATAAAGTTTACAAATACTCCTGATATTATCAGATTTATATAATGAATAATAAATTGATAAGCAATACTTTTCAACTTAATGATTTTCAAATCTTGTCTTAAGAAGAAATGAAGTAATAAGAATGAGTCTGATTAAAATTTCTTAAGATTCAATTATGTTAATGATAACTGTTCTTGTGGTCAAATTATCAAGTTTGAATGATGAGCATAGAGTTGAAATAAAAATAAGTTTTTCAAGCAAAATTTAACGTTTCATTTCTTTTTAAAAGTTTTTATCAGATATCAATTTTTATAAATTTAATTTAATTTTTGAAATTTTATCAATCATGCTTATCAAAACTTTCAAATTTAGCAAGTTAGATTAATATTAATTTTTCGATTTTCTTTATGTTAATTTGCGATATTTGATTTATCTTTATTACTGTTTAATTTCTTTGATTCTATTCTAACAAAATTGATAATTCTATCGTTTCTATTTTTTTTTCAAATATTTGTCTAAATTAAAAAAAAAAAAAAATTCAGAAATAACGTGAAGGATACTTTAGATTTAGATTATTAATCAAAATTTCTGTTGAAGTTTTAATGAGATTACAGCCTTTTGATAATGATATGGAAGTTTTAGATCAATTGTGCAAATTAATAGGTTTAAAGTTCAGGTATGTATTGCCAATCTTTTTAGCTATGTTTATCAATTGTATGATATTGTTATCTTTGATGATAGTCTCAACATTTGCTATGGGAAGCATGAAAAATATTACTGTCATAGGACAGATCGCATGTAGTGATCGATCACAAAAGATGTTGAAGTACAATTATGGGAACGTGATACACGTAAGTCTAATTTCTATTTACATATCTAACTATATAAGTTATGCCTACTTTAATCGAATATGAAATTCTATCATTCATTCGTTCGTTGTAAAAATTAATTTATATTTTTAGAAACTGTTATCGAGACTATTTTTGCAACTGCTGATAATTTAATAAATCGTTAGGATTAGTTAATGATGGTAAGATTTGCAATTAAATTTCTAGTTGATCCGGATGATTTGCTTAATACAACGTTTACTGATGCTCGTGGAAACTTCAAGATATATGGTGAAGAGAATGAAGTAAACAATATCGAACCGTATCTAATAATAAAACACAGTTGCGATAATGGTATCGTTAATCCGGTAAATTTAATTTATGTTAATTTCTTAAGTAATCCCAAAAAAAAAAAAAAAAAAAAGTAAAAGACTTCTATCTTATAATACTTAAATTCAACTTAATCGCAGACATCTTTTTAATAATCAATATTCAAGTAAGATTAATATAATATTACTATAATATATATTATTATAGCATTAATTATCAATTATCTGCATAATAGTAAATAATTGAAAGATTCATAAAAAATTAATCAGCATAATAGTAATTACTGATATTATCATCAATGTGTAAATAAAGTTTTAAATTTTTAAAAAAAAAAAATTGCGAAATGAAATAATTTATTTCTCAATGCTATAATTTTAATACAATTTAGTTCAAAAATTAACTTTTACAATTTCGAGAATATAAATAAAATTGTTATTTTTTTCTTTTTTTTTCAACAGAAATGTTCAATAAAAGATCGATATGATATTCCGAAAGAATATGCCGGTGCAACATACAATATGGGAATCATAAGTTTGAATATTGTCAAGAATCGACAGAAGAATTGTGTCTGAAGGAAAAAAAAAGGAGAATATAAAGCAATAAAATGATTTAAAATAATATTAAAAATTTATTCATGCGACTAATTTCTTCTCTCCTTTTTTTTTTTTTTCCTTTGCGACAAATTTTTTTTTTTGCGAATAATTTGTATTTGATGTAATAATTTTGTATTTGATGTCGTAACGACTTATCTATCATATTTGTCATAATTTTTGAAGTAATAAAAGAAAAAATTTGCTTTTGATACAAATTGAACAATAACATTAACAACTTTATCACTACTTCCTGTATCATAGAAGACAAAAAAAAAAATTATTTAAAATAATTTTAAAAATTTATACTTTAAAATTTTTTTATAATTAAATTGTTTGTTTATTTATTTATTTTTTTTTTCTCGAGAATACATTTTTGAATTTCTTTTCAGTATGACTGATTGATTGATTGTTTTACCTAATTGATATTTGATTAACTTCTTGATATTTCCGCAAAATTGATGAAATTTTTTTTGTTTTTAGAATTTTGTTATTTCTAAAAATATGTAAATTAATAGTTCCAAAATTTTTTTCACCTTCCGCCACTTACCTCATTAATTAATCAATGAAAAAATTTTGGTTAAAAAAAAGTGTAAAATAGAAAGTTCAATATTTTAATCATGAAATTGTTTATACCTGGCGTTAGATGAATAATATATTGATTTGTTTGATCTATTACAGTTTAAACTTCGGTAATTATTTTTATACCTATTAATTATCATAATTTTAAATTAATTAAGGAATAAATTTGATTGCGCATATATATGAAAAAGAGAGAGAAAGAGAAAAGAGAAAGAGAACGGGAGAAAGAGAGAGGGAGAGGGAGAGAGATTAAATTTGTTAATGATAAAAGATGAATTTAAAATTTTATGTAAAACGAAATTCTCGCTATCATTTTTCCAAACAGGTTATTTGATTTCGATAGGATGAAAAAATACTGTCGCACATTTACCACCATTCATTCATTCATTCATTCATTCATTCATTCCTTTATTTAAGATCAAAAATGATAATGACATTACGAAACGATTGTTAACTAATTTTGATAGGAAAATTTTTTTTATTTTAGTTTTGTTTTTTCTTCTAATTTTTTTCTTCTTCTTTTTGTTTGCTGATAATTATTATGATAAGATTGAAAAATATGCGAATATTTTTCAATATTTCATCAAACAATTTCTCTCGTATTCTTTCTTATCAGTGATAAAAAAAAAAATAAAGAATTATTCACTCTTAAATTATTTGCCAACCTTTCTTAGTTTGGCATTTGTTTTGCTTAAAAAAAATTGAATTTTAAATTATTGGTAAAGTTGAAATATATTTAAATGATATTGAATTGAAGAGTTACAAAAATTTATCATTTATCATTCATATATCATAAGAAAAGAAAAATGATATTCTTTGATGTTCACGGGATTTTTTTACATATTAAAAGATAAAAAATAAGTTGTGAAATAAAAAACGACGTAGACATTACGTGAATAAACGTGTAAATTTCTTATCATTGTTTTATTTTTTCATATCATATCAGTTACTAACCGATATTCTTTTTATCCTAATTTTAGATATAACTAGATTTCATTATTTTTCAAATAGTCTATCTGTCGAATTATCGCCGTATCATGATAAAAAATGTTACACTAATTCCATGTATTTCCTTCGTTCATTTTAATTTCACTTCATCCAACTTCTATCGCCAAAAATTTCCTTATCATTTTATCATTTTGTTATCAATTTCTAAGCTGATTTACAAACTATCATTCAAAATATTTTCAAAATGGAATAAAATCGATTATAACTTTTTTGTAGCATAACGATTCATTCTGTAATTTAAAAATGAATAATTTTCTATGAATCAATCTTAAATCGATTACAACATATTTTGAATGATATTTGTGAAAAAAAAATTCTTGCAAAATTGATTACAGTATTTTGGATGATATATTTTTACAGTATTTTGAGTATTTGCAAGAAACAAAAACTAATAAATTGATTATCGTAAACGATTTTAGAATATTTCTACAAATCTTAAATGTTGCATATCGTACTATTCCTATGGTCGTTTGCGGTATATTCATCAATGCTCGATGCGTTATGTACGCTAAATCATGTTACGGTAACCGGACAATTAGGTTGTGGTGAGCGAGCGTTAAAAATGTAATGATCGAATTGCTTGAGCATGATGCATGTAAATTTTTGTTTTCTCTCAATTTCTAATAATATGAATTTGAAAAAAAAATTTGCTTTTTTTTTTCAAATTCATATTTTCGCTTTTTTTTTTGCAAAATATTAAATTGACAAAAATAATTTGTTAAATTAAAAAAAAAAAAAAAGAAAGAAATGATTGAAAGGGAAATTTTAGTAGATCCTGATGATATATTGAATATGACAAAAACTGATAACAAAGGATATTTTACAATTTATGGTGAAGAATGTGAAATTATTGGTATCGAACCATACCTACGAATTACACATAATTGTGAAGATGGTGCACTTTCTCAGGTAAAATATTTTTAATGATTTCCAAAAAAAAAAAAAATTAATAAATAAACTAAATTAAATGTTTATTTCGATTTGAAATGAATCATCATTATTTGCCATTGAATCATCATCTGTTTCAAATTTTTTGAACAAATATTCCGTTCATTTGAAATCAATTATTTTGTTCTATTATTTATTTATTTATTTTTTTTTCTTTGGAAATATTTTATTTACAGAATTGCATTATTACGGATGATTTCCCAATTCCAAGAAATAAAATTGGCAGTACTTATAAAATGGGTATTATCAGTTTAAATATTGCTCGAATGAATCATAAGAAAAATTGTCGCTGAATAATCAATCATGCATTATCATTTCGTATCAAAATTGGAATTTTTAAGAAAAAGATGATCAATAGTCAACTGTGAATTTGTAAATAAAAGTACGAATGATTTTTCAATTCCAAAAATAATTATTGACATAAATTTATAAAATGATAATTATCAGTTTAGATTATTACTCGGAATGAATCACAATAAAAATTATGGCCAAGTAATTTCATCTTATCATTCCTTTATCAAAATTGAAATTTGAAAATGTGATAAACAATCAACTATAAATTTGTGCACAAAATTCAAACAATTATTTCATTTTTTAAAATTCAATTCAAAAGATTTGAAAATTTCTTATATGATAATTCAAAATAATATATAATTGAATTAGATTACGAAATTGAATTATTTGATGATTTTATCACTTTGCCTTAAATAATAGACTTTTTCTATTCGTTAGTTTTACAGTAACAGTAATACTGAATTACAGTACTGTAATCAATCGTTAGTTTTACTGTAACAAATAATACCTAGTTATAGTACTGTAATCACAAAACACTTCATGTTGTTATAATTTTTTTGAATTGAATCAAATTACAAAATTGAATTATTCGATGATTATATCGCTTTTGTTTGATATGACAAACTTTTTTATGTTTTACAAAGTGCTAATTTTTACTGTAATAAATAATACGATAACATTGAGAATGATCCTACTATAATCACACAGCAATTCGTATTTAAACAAACCAAATTAATTTATCAAATAAAATCAATCAATAAGTTAATCATAAATCTTTCTGAAATTATAACGATTCAAGCATATTTCGGATAGCCAAAAATTTTTAGTTGCATTATTATTATCTAAAAATTATTATCTAAATAACTAATTAAACAAATAATCAGTTGGTTAAATTGATATGGATATGAACAGTAAGCTTGTACAATCATAATCTTAGCAATATCTTTGATCAAAAACTTTAATCAAACTTACACATTTGCAGATGAAAATTGAAGAACTAAAATTGCTTTTAAAAAAAAAAACCGATTTATAAATCCAAAAGAAAATTTTTTCGCATACAGCTATCGCATATTCTTATCAATTTTTAGCTATGATAGATATTATTTTAGCAATCAAAACTTTTAAATTTATTTTTAGAGTGTAGAAAAAACTCGCAATAGTTTAAATATTATCAGACGAAATTAATTTCTTCAACAAATTCATAGATAATACCAAGTAAAATGGAAAAATTTGTTGATACATAAGAAAAGATATTTTGACGATAAATTATTTTCTTCCATTAGCAACAATTTCCATTGTATCATTCATAAACAAATATAAATAATGATAAAATAAACAATATCCATTCCAATCAAATTTTCAACAAATAATCTCACACATTTTTTAAAAAATTTATTTATCAATTCTTTTATGATTTTTACGATTGTACGATTTTGTATGAAAATTTAATTCTTTCGCATTTTTTTATGATTTTACCATTTCGCAGAAATTCAATTCGTTTCATAATTTCTTTTATTATTTTACAATTTCATAGCAAAATTTCCATTTTGAACAATTTCTTTTCAAATATTTTATAAGAATAGACAATCATTAAAACGATATCATACGTATTACATATGCAGCAGTTATATTGGCACTAAAATCATCAGCGATTCTTGTATACTTTAAATAATATCCTTATATATTATTTAAATGATGCACTGAAAATCAATCAATAGTTGTGTATTTTTATATTATCAAATAATAATTTGTTAAAAGCATCGATAATTGCAAGCAATTTTGAAATTTGAAAAAAAAAAAAAAAAGAAGCATCACTTCAGATGCACTAAATTATCAAAAAATGTTGAACAAAAAAGAAAAATGATGACATAGCTTCTAATTTATGCATTCTTAAAAAAAAATTTCAAAATTTCATAGCATTTTAAAGTAGTAAAAAATCGCAGACCGATATGAAACAATTGAAATTTTAAGAAGTAATATAGGAAAATCTAATGCAATTAATGTAACTTGACGTAACGTAACTGTGACGAAGAGACGTAACGTAACAAAGCTAATCAATTTATTATTCATTATATAAATCTGATAACATCAGGAGTATTTGCAAATTTTATAATATATTACATTTTATATTCTGATACGTTACGTCTCTTAGGAGCATTAGGATTTCTAATCATTATAATATTTAAACTTACGTCAGCATTTTACGTCTCTTAATGTAGCGATCTTATATCTGAGTTATATTTTCGAGTTATACCTATCCAAGTTATATTTTCAAAGATTTATTGTTACGGAAGAAAATGCAAATAGGTTATTTAGATTTTTATAAGCATTGATGGGGTCACTGATAACACTTATGATATTATCAGCATGGATAATACAATTAATCAATGGATACTTTTTATTCAATAGAAAACAGCGAGTTACGGTGCGAGGTGAAATTGGATGCGCAAATAATGTGCATACTTTGGATGTTCACATCGAGCTATGGGAGAAAGATTTCAGTAAACTTTAAATTAACCTAATTAGGAATCTTCATAAATTTCAGGCAACCTGAAACTACAATAAGATTTGGTTAATTTAATGACATGTTGAAAATGTTATTATAACATCAGTCAGTGTATGCAAATATGACAAATATAATCCATAGATATTTGATAAAGATATTTATATACGATATCATTTTTTTATTTACAATGATTATTTATCGTTTTTTTTTATTATATACTCAATTTGTTGAAAAAATTTTTAAAATTTTGCTATTTTAAAAGTGATAGAAAAATAACGAATAATTAAAACTTTGTCCATTTATCTGTTGAAAAGCTAAAAAAAAAAAAGCAGTAAATTATTATTTGATTAATTAACTGTTAACGTTAATTAAATTTCATTATCTGATGATAAGTTGAATTCAACAAAACCGCAGCATGATGGTTACTTTGAAATAAGTGGAACAGAATATGAATGGGGTAATATTGATGCATATCTAATTATCAAACATCGTTGTTATCAAGGAATGGTTAACAGAGTTTGTTTTCTCATCGTTCTATTACATTTGGATTTAATCATCATAATTTATTCATTGACCTCAAATGTATTGCCTTAGCCCAGAATTTTTTTTTTTTTTTGGCATAGTTATTTGGACCGATGACCTTTCTAAATGCATATAATTGGCGTATACGTATTAGTTTAGATGTCAAAAATATGAACTTCATTTTTGCAAAATTCTGTTTAAACTTGTTTTCACTTATCAAGCAAAATATCCATGGGAAGTTGTTTATCGTATCACTGATAAAACGATTATCATTTAAATTGAGATTAAATAATTTAAACTATAATTTCAGCCTCATTACAATAAAACACGAATGATAAAATGCAAGAAGTGTTTCAGTATTTCTTTAAAGCTGTTAAATGATAACAGATCAGCGTTCAAACAAATTATCATCTTTTAATCATACGTTTTCAATAAAATTCAAATTAAATTCCATCTTCCTTTTTTTTCAGACTAAACTTATCTATTAACTAATCATTTTAAAATAACTAAATTTAATAAGAATTTATCAATAGCTCAAAAAATGGAAATAATCCTAACAAAATTTTATACTTATTAAATCTAAATTTTCCTAATTTTCTTTCTACTAATTTAACGAAATTTACTTTTCTTTTTTTTCTATGCTTATTTCTAATTTTATAAGCTTATAATATAATTTAAAAAATTAGCAACAAGTTTTCAGTTTGTATTTTTCGAAAAAAATTTATTATCTTACATAAATACTTTTACTAAAAATTCCCACTTAAATCATTGCATTTAGAAATTTTTATTTAAATTTGATATGTTACTTTTAATACTAAAAATTCAACTTCAATTGATTTTATCATTGATTAGATGAATCATTTATTCGTTTTTTTCAAATTAATTATAATCGATTACAATTTAAATAATATATTTTTTAATTCAATTGCTTCAATTATCCAATTTTACTGCAATATACTCAAATTGATCAATTGATATCATTCATTCCGTTGATTTGCAAAATTTTCAGCGATGTATTATCATCGATCAATTTCCGATACCACCAACAACAATCAATAAAATTTACAATATGGGTATTATCAGCTTAGATATTTATCAAAAATCACGAAAAACGATGTGCAAAAATTATCGAGAATTAAGAAAATCAATTAGAAAATCATTTTGATCATCATTTCAAGTATTATTTTAATTTATTACAATCATCAATTAAATGAGAAATATGGCTTTTTTCATTTCTTTTTTTTTTTTAAATTTCAATTATTTGTTTTATTAATAAAAAAAATTTTCAATAATTTTTATCAGAAATTAAAATTTCTAATTTTCTTTTTTTTACTAAAATTAATTTTATTTGAAATGAAATACTTAATTTGAAATATTTCATTTACTTAATAAAATTATTGCATGCAAAATGAATTAATTAATTAATTAATTAAAAAAAAAAACAAAGAAAGAAATTGATGGAAAATTTTTTTTCTGTGTAATGTATATAATTCAAGAAGTAAAGTTTTTTTTTTTCTTTCTTTTATTCATCACATACAATTTTTATTTATATATACGATAATAATATTAATAGAAATTTTTCAAAAAAAAAAAAGAAAAAAGAAAGCCAATATTTTTTGGATTAGTAATTTTTTAATTTTGAATGAACAAACAAAATAAAACAAAAATTAATTTTATATATAAATATATCAAAAAAGATATTATCATAGTTTAGTAAGCAAAAAAAAAAAATTATATGTTCAAAAAAAAAGGAAATGTTTTTTTTTTTAAAGAAATAATTATTTTAATAATCGTTTTTTTGTTATTCTTCTTTTTCATTTCATAATTATTTATGAGTTGGATTGATCGGTGCTGTGAATGCTTCAGCTGTCATTGGTCGATTTCTTAAAATTAAAAAATAAATATAGAAAATATATTTGAAATTTGGATTAAAAATAGCGTAAAGAAAAAAAAAACAAATTTTGAAAATTATAAATAAGAAGAAGAAAATTGAAAAAAGTTACAACAAAATCAACTAAATTTATTAGAAATGTTTGCAAAATTTTGCTTGAAATAATATATCAACAATAATTAATACGGATAGTTTTGCTAAAAAAAAAAAAAAGCTTAAAAAAGAAGAAAAAAAATTCAAAATAAAGAAATCGATAAAACAATATTTTAGAAGATATCTAAGAAGTTTTCAAAGAAAAAAAGAAACAGAAAGCTCGTTAATGAGAGTTTGTTAATATTTTTGAAATTTTATATTTATCATTGCTGACCCCTATTTTTAAAATTCATTTGCTAGCAAATCTTGAACCATCATCCATCGTTAGAGCACCAGCGCCTAAGCCAAAGCCAACACCTTTTGGGCCAAATTTTCGTCCATGACATTGCTTACAGTATAGCTCAGCTTCATGTGGTGCTACATTTGTCGAATCCAATAATTTGTTACACAATTCTGTAAATTAAAGATAACAAGAGATAGTAGGGAAATGAAAGATAGAAAAGATAGTAAAGAAATAACATGCAACCTGATAATAAAAAAAAGCTACCTAAATTGATCACTTTGTAAGATTAAAATGCTAATCAACTGATCATTTGATCAATAAAGATCACATATTTGATTCTATACCTCTGATTTTCCAAAGATTGACAATAATATGAAAAAAACTTTTGAATCTAATTTTTTTCAGCATACTTTTTTTTCACATCTTATTATTAATTTATCAGACATACAAACATGCATTTTAACTAGAAGAAAGAATTTAGTTAGTATCGTTAGAACGTAGAGAATGAACGTGAAAACGTGAATTTTCAAATTCTGATAAGTTTTTTTTTCATCTGATATATTCCAATGATTCGTTTCAGCATCAAATTCAACTTGAGATAATATTTCTTCATTGAACAAACTGATAAACTTTTTGATATCCTTGCTTTTAATTGTTAATTTTTTCAAGTTTAGTTAGTATAATTTTTGAACGATACAAAAACATCAAACAATGATTATCATTGATCTAAGACAAAAAAATCAATTCATAAAATCGACTAATGTACTAACGTCATTTCCACTTCGGTATTACCGAAATGTTCGCCTGTATCCATAGTTAATGCACCGGCACCTATTCCAAAGCCAATACCTTTTGGACCATATTTTCGTCCGTGACACTGTTTACAGTATAATTCAGCTTGATGCTCACAGCAGTTTGTTGAATCAAGTAATTTATTACACAAAGCTGTAAACAATGGGTTAAAAAACAAATAAGTAAACAGTTAGCTTTGATTAATATACATAATTAATTATAAATAAATGCATTCTATTAGCAATAGTTTTAAGCTTATATCACATTTTGATACTGTAATTTGTACGGTTAAAATACCGTATGATTTATATTTTCATCCATTAATACTTTAAACAATATGAATGAAAATAAAGAAATAATTGTTGGCATTCATTGAAATTTCGATAGATCCAAATCAATTTAAAATACAGTAGACATTGTTTAAGAGCACGATTTTTCCGGAAAACCGTAAATAAATAAAAGTAAATAAGCCAGCATTAATCAGATGAATTCTTCGCTCGCAAATTTTCAGATATTAAAAAATCACAGTATAAAAATCAGTTGAATTAAGGATTATTAAAACTGTTGAGATGATTCTCGAATAAAAGTGGAATACAGTACTATTAGAAATTCAAAGAAAGGCTGGATAATGCTACTTCTTTTTGATTGAATTGTTTTTTCAACAAATTTTAAGCCAAGATGTAATAACAATACTGGATAGCTTATATGAGCATACGAGAATTAAAAATCAAATCTTGAATCATTATCATAGCAAAATGCTTTTCTCTCCCTTATCTTTCGATTTCGACTGCAACTATTTATTTTTAAAAAGCTGTTCTTTTTGTTTATTTTTTGGAATGGATAAATTTTAATTTTAGGATTAGATAAATTAGATATGTTAATTGATTTAATTATTAAACTTAACCATAAATAATTTTATTAATTTCAAACTATCATGCGATATTAGATAAAATAAGATTATAAAAGTTATTGCTACTTTTATGTAACATTATTAAAATTTTACTCTAATCTTGTGTTATTTGATAAAAATGGACAAAGGTCAAAAGTCAATCAAATTAATATCGATTAGATTAGAAAGAAACTAACCACATTTGAAGCAAAATTTATGCCATTTATAACCACCAGCATTCATTTCTTCCGCCGCATATACTGATTTACCGCATTTCGGGCATTTAGGATGTTCCACTGGTTTAAATGGCATTTTTTCTTTTCTTCTTCTTCTTCTTTTTTTTTTCCAAATAGGTTATCTTTAACCTATTTAAATGATAAACTTTATTATTTGTAAAATTATTTAGACGTTTGCAAATAATTCGTACGAAAATATTATTACGCTAAATATTACGCTAAACAAATAAAATTTGAAGCAAAAAGTAACAATCGAAAAGACATATGTCGAGAATAAATCAATAATCTCGCAATAACGCATAGTTTCTTAAGAATTTTTTAAAATTTTTTCGTTTTTTCATCATTCAAACTTCTCTTTGCATCTTTCTAAAAGCTTTCAATAAATGCTAATTAAACTTATTTTAGTAAAAGTTTTAAGAAAACGAAGAAAAAAGAAAAAGATAGAGAGAGAGAGAGATAAGAGTATTTTTAAACATTTCTCGATAATTTGCTAACTGTTCAATTTTAGCAATTTTTCAAAAATGAAATAGATGTTGATGACGCAATTAAATTTATTTTTCAAAGCATACAATAAACTTCTACAACAAAAAAAAAAAATAACTGTTAAGATCAACTGTTAAGCACTTTAACACTATATTCCATTCATCAATCATTTTTAACAATTTTCGTTTTCTTTCGACAAAAGATCATTTGAAAAAATTTTTAAATATACGCAAAATTATCGAAAAAAAACGATTATTAGAACATATCAGTAAGTCAATAATTGTTAAAAATAAAAATGAAATAGGTGATCGGATCAAAAGAAAATAAATTTGATCAAGCAAACATCAATCAATCAAGCTTCTACAATAGTAATGCTGATCAATATTCTACTAAATAATTATTACCTACCTAAGCATAAGTTTTCGAATTACTTTAGAAGTTAATAAATAATATAATAAACATGAGAAATAACAGTGCGATACTGAGTTATTACTGAATAATCTAAATTTATATCATAAAAGATTTTCTAAAATATTTCATAATAATTTAAATTTATGAAATGTTTTCAAAAAAAAAAAAGAGATAAACATATCGGTTTATAAGCGAACATAACAAAGTTTAATTTTACGAATAAAATCATATGGCACCTGTTCATCTCACGTAAAATCCATCTTCCTCCATTTTTGTTTACCATTGTCATAAAATTTGCCATTATATTTCTACGAAGTTATTTTCTCCCTCTCTTTCTCTCCTGCTGTTTTATTGATAATTGAAACGGCGGAATTAACTATTCTGTAAGCTAAATTGCGGTACTAACAATTCCGTATCCTAAACATTGGGAAATACTATTCTGCATCCTAAACTGCAGAACTAACTATATCCTAAACTAAATTGCCGAGTTAACTACTCTATATCCTAAATTGTGGAATTGACTATTCTCTATCCTAAATTGCAGAACTAACTATTCTGCATCCTAAATTGCGGGATGAACTATTCCTCATATCCTAAACTGTTGGACTAATTATTTTGCCTTTTCTTCTATACAAACTTCTGCTCAAAGAATTAATTGTAAAATTGAAAGAAAATTTGATATATCAAAATTTGCATGAAAAATTTTCTGATGAAAAGTTATAAAAAGAAAGCATTATTTTAGTAAAAATTGAATACCTAATTCTCGATAGTAACATTCATTATAATATAATTATAATGAATATTCATAATCATAATTAATCACTAATTATTCATCTTTTAAAACAATAATACATAATGTAAGCATAAATCTCGAAATTATATATAGTACGCAATAATGATAGCGAATGTTACCTGTATGTTGACAAAATGATTTATACCTGTTAGTTGTTGTAGTTGGGAGTTATTTTTGACGGTAAACAATGATACTGTCATTGGAACAAAAGATACAATCTATCTATTTATCTATCTATCTATCTAGCTATCTATCTATCTCGATGTGTTACCACTTGTCAAATTTAAAACTTCTCTTCTTTTCCATTTTGTTATTTTTAACATTTTTGTTCGATACGATTGATCATATCGGATAGTATAGCATTTTTATAAATGTAGAAAATGATAAAGTAAAACACTGAAGAGTAGAAGTGGTAATTAAAATGTGTACAATATATAAAAAATGAAATAGTGACACACAACTCTCGAGATTGCATTTTTTTTTCTTTTAACTTCAAGATTGCAAAACTTTTAATATCTAGGCAGTGAATTTTAAAAGATGAGCAAATTTATCTATTCAAATTTATGTAAAATATTGCTTAAAAAAAAGATTCAATAAATGTAATTGAAAATAATAAATATTTATGAATGTTAGGTTAGGCAAAAAAAAAAAGCCTGGGAATATTAAAACAAAGAGCCTAGTGTAAGATAATTATAAAGAATGATCTTTATATTAATTGGATAATTTTGAAAGAATTAGTTAGAAGAATAAACCAAATAGCAAAATTGTTAGTATTACTTTCTCTTGGAAAGTTTTTAATACCAGGCCATATCTGGCTTGCCATTAACACTTGGCTATTATATATTACGGCATTCCTAACAATAAATACAGTATAATTAAATACAGTATACTTGTTTAATTAAAATTTAATTAATCGATAACAATTATTTAATTATTGAAATGAGAAGAAGTAAAAAAGTGATTAGATAAAACGGAATAATAGAAGATAAGCTTATTAGCTCTGTTAAGCTTTTAACTTACTCCATCGCAAATGATAAAATCATCCGAATATTTAGCACGTCAAGCGTATCACGGTTGCTTACTTTTATCAACCGGTTGATTTTGAACGTATTTTTATCTATAAAAAATTTCTATAGCAGAAAATCTAATCATAACATTGTTTAACATTAAGCTATATCTTCTTATCATATAAAACCAAGAAAGCTTAGTCTTTCAATCAAAAAAAAAAATTCATTAAATCAGCCGAAAAAGAACAAATCAAATCAAATTTCGGATCAAAATTTAATCTGATTAATATTATTATCATAAAATTTATATAAATTTTATGAAAGAATATTTGGAAATTTTGTAAATTTAAAATTGATAAAATGTAAAGCTATCTGGGGGAAAAAAGGAAGAAAATGATCGTCTTGACTAAGTCATCCAAAACTTTCAATTTATTAGAGATAGATGTAATAGCTCGAAAAGCCATTACGACTATTTGCAATAAAGCTAAATATTTGTAAAGCATTGTTGAGAGTTTCCATTCGCTCAACTAAATCATTTTAAAATACTTAATCAAATTGGGCCCTATGCAAACTATTGCAATTTGCTATTCACTCTCGAATTAGTCTTAAAAGATTGGCGATAATTCATTTCCTTTTGTTACAACGTGAATGTTGTTAGTAGTCAGGCAATATGCATAATGTTTGCATCTGATTGGTTCGGCTAAATTCATTTGAGATATATTTGATAAAATATTTGAATTGCTTTAATAAAGGGAACAACTTTTTCAAAACAAAAATTATCACTAGATAATATTGATTAAATTATTGACACTAATATTGATTAGTAGCAATAAGCAAGCAATTCGTCAAAATAATCAATCAGATTAATATAATTTCTTTTTCGTTTATCAAATTCGAATTGATAACTTTATTTAATTAGCATTATCCAAATGATTATTACTATCATTTACTATTATTAATTGATATCGTAATAATATTTGAAAATAACATTAGAAATAATCTCGAAATTAATTTTGCCTATGTCATTTTTATCTCTGATAATTTTCGTCATCCTTTTCAATCTTGAATTTATGGTCTTTTTCATCGAGATGATTGATTATATTCGATATATTTCTGATTTATCAAAAGTTTAAATGTAAGGAAATAATCAGATCAAAAAAAAATGGTCTACTTTAATCTTTAATCTGTTTCCAAATAATTTTGGTTTGTTTATTTATTAATTGATTAATTGTTTACTAACAATTGTTTACGTTTATTTGAAAGGCCTAAAATAAAATTAAATAAGCTATTACAGGTAGAATAATATTATCCATAGCAGGCAGCAGAGCTTCAAATAGAGCACATATTAGTGAGCAAAATAAAATCCAAAACAATTGATAAATTTCAATATCATATTTTAAATAATAAATACATATTAGAAATAAAAAATAAATTGGCCAATAGCAAATGCACAACTTCCTTCTATTGTTTTTCGTGATCTTGGCCAATGTAAACGGCCATAGAGTGAGCCAATAATTGCTGACAAACTATCACCTATACCAACTGTAGCAATACCCGCGAAATGATACAAATGACGAGATTCTGTAATATGTAAAAAGTTGCACATATTCATTTTTGTTGTTTACTTTACTGATTTGATTGTTACCTTCTTTTATTTTTCTTCTATCTTGTTCATTTTTTTCTATTATTATTCTATCCAATTTTCTATTCTATTGTTATTCTATTCTATTCTATCCAATTCTGTATCGTATTACTACTTTATTCATTTTTCCATTCTACTATTATTCTATCTAATTTTCTATTCTATTATTATTGTATTCAACCTTAACTATTCCAACATTATTCTTTTTAATTCTTTATTCTAATACTTATTCCATTCAAATCTCTTCTACTATTACCATACTCAATTCTTTATTCTATACTACTTCATCCAAATTTTTTAGCTCTACCATTATTATATTTTGTTTTTTACTCCATTACTATTCTATCTAATGTTCTATTCTATTGTTATTCTATTCTATTCTATTCTGTATCGTATTTCTATTCAATTCAATTTTCTATTCCACTATTATTATTCTATTCAATCATCCATCTTTATTGGGTAAAGTATAAGAAATGAATAATTTTAAAGGAAAAAAATCAAATTTTGAAATAAAAAGTCAAAATTTAAATAAAACAAAATTTGATTTTCATTTTAAATTTCTCTCTCTCTCTCACACACACACACACACACATATATATATATATATATATGTATATATATATATATATATATATATATATATATATATATAAGCATAATTTAAATAAAATCAAAGTTATTTAATTAATAAATATTGATTTGAAATGATACATGTAAAATAAATGAAATAATATACCATTATTATTGATTGGTGAAAGAAAAATTAGCAAAAATATTCCAATCAATAAATAGATTGGTGTTAAGATAAGTTCCAGTGAATCTTGCTTATCGATAAAAATTAATAACCAACTATTCAAATATTTTGACCATGGTGATATAGATTTGGAACGAAAAATCTAAAAATTAAATTAAGAATAATTAATTAATTATTAGGCTAATCGTAATATTATATAATACAAAATATGTAAATTTTATGAATAAGAAATTATTCATAGAAAATAAACGTATAAAATGAATTGTATACTTTCAAATAAGTAATAATTCTCGAATAACAATTCTTGACATATCTCTGATAAACGACCTAACATAAATAATTAATTAATTAAGTATTAAAAACAAATCATAATTTGTAAAATTTATTCAAGAAAAATTTTTGATATAAAATCAATTTTTGATCAAAATTTTTGAGCGAAAAAAAAAAAATTTGATGAATAAAGCTAACCTCAATGATAATAAAAATGCAAAGTATTAACCAGGCTAAGAGCCAAATTAATTCAAAATCATATTGAATACCAGTTATGCAAATTAATGAGGCTATCAAATGAAAGAATTTTCGATGTATCGTTGAGCTATATGAGAAGTGATTTACGATAATGCAAAATATCAACGTTGCAAAGATACATATCCAATAAAACAACAATAAATTATATCTTAAAAAAAAAAAAATGATTGAAATTTTTTTTTAAATATCATTAATTCGTTTATATCTGATAAACTTATCTTTTAATTTTAAATAAAATTTAAAACGAAAAAAGTTTTTTTTAATTTAATGATAGAATTATCAAATTTGATCATAAAAATTTTATTTCTTTCTTTTCTTCCATTTTTTTCCATTGATAATTTGCAAAATTAAGAAATACAAATAAATAATAAATTCAACATTAATTAACCGAAAGTATAATTAAATATGTAAATTAACAAACCTTTTATCAGTTCCATCAAACATTCGTTTATAAAATAATACAGGTAGATTGTAAAGGTGTAAATTTAGCAAGAATGAATAATAACAAAGAGAGCATAAAATTATGATGATAAATGATAAATTAATATATAACGAATTTTTTTGTCTTATTCTTGTAACCAAGAGTGTAAATAAAATTGTTGCAACAATAGCAATTTCAACAAGTAACCGATCAGCATCCTTCTGATTCCACATGAATCAATAGAGTTTTGCGACAATTTCACACTTCTCTCAAATGGCAAAAATAAAATAAACTTTACTTTTGCAAGAAAAGAAATGGAAGAAAAAATGAAAAGCCAAAATTTCACAACTTTCTTTTTCCAAATAAAAATTCTTAAAAATTCTAAATCATTTAAATCAATCATCAGCAGATAACATAAATTGCCTCTTATCATCATCAAATTGAATCGTTAATTTTCAATATTTAATTGAAAAATGGTGAAGAGAAATGTCTGACTAAAGATATTTCAAAAATCAATTCTTTCATTTATGCTAAACGATTTATCTAATCAAAAAAATCTAAATCTTCGCAAAAAAAAAAATAATTTTATTCAGTACTCATCAATGATGATTTATATGATCAAAAATTATCTAACCAATATCTTCTCAATAATATTAAAATATCTCCAGTCATCATTAAAATTTTGAATTTTAATTTCTTTCGAAAATTTATGCAATATCACCTATTCAATATATCAAACTTCACTAGCCTAAATTATCTTGTTCCAGCATACTTCGCTAACCTAAATTATCTTGTTCCAACATACAAAATCTAAAATATTTATGATATCATTTTTCTTTTTGTTTACAAAACTTGCACTATCATCAAAAAAACTATGAAATTATAAATTAATAAAATAAATATATGAATATTTAAAAGTGATTATTTCAAAAATAAAACATAATAATTGATATTGATCAGATTAGAACACAGTTCGTTTGTTTAGCTAAAAATGCAAGAAACATGTACTGATTCATTGTTTATTAAATAATATGTTGAAACATTTTAGAAATTAAAATTGATTAGCATCTAGATAAGAATATGAAATTCTAAATCAAAAATTCTTCATAAAACGATAGATTTCATCATTAAATTACTACAACATATAACTGTAATGATAAAATAATCAATATGAATTTATAGCAATAATTTTGATAAAAAAAAATTGCATAAAAAGCAATAAAATTTAATGAATTTTGATATGAAAATAAAAAACAACAAAAGCATCAACAGTAAAGCACAAATAGTAGAAGGCAATGAGTAAAATAAATAAAGACAATTAGTTTACGAAAGTTTGATAATGAAGTGAAATAGGAATAAGTGAGTGAGTAATGTATTAGATAAGAAATAATATGATTAGTAATATCTAAATATCATAATAAAATTATTCTATATAATATAGATATAAATCAAATATCTAAATGAGCATTACTGATTAACAATAGCTTATTTAATAAGCTGCTTTAGTAGTAATTATCAACAAATCAAACATGAGACAAATGATAGGCTATTATCAAGAAAATGCGCATATAATTACTACATTCGAAAAGGAAATTATACCACTTCTAGAAAAATAAATCAATGACAAGACATTTTGTAATGTCAATGAAGATGAAATTTGTTTGTCAAGGAAAACAAAAATTGTAAAAACTTTTGAACTGACGATGATTTCAGATTGTAAAATATAGTTTTTAGCAAAATGATTATTAGAAAATAAGAAGATTCGAAATTTTGCAACTAGACAATTGATATGATTTTGATGCAGTCTTAGAAAGATTCAAACGTAGGATATTTCGACAGAAGCTCCATTTATGCAAGGCAGGAAAATAGGAAAGACAGGAAAGCTATCAATGATAAGTAAGACAATTTTAAGGCATTTAAATTTTATCATTTAATTTACTGAATTATCAATATTGTACATTAATTGGAAAAAAGCTAACTCATTATATAGAACTTCGGATGTATCAAAAATAAGCTCTTCCCTCACTTCACCAACTTTATTACCCACATACTGAGATAACGTATCATCAATAATTGTACTCAGTTGATTACGAAAGAGATCCGTTGGAGTCGCATTTTCAGGAAAACAGACCACAGACGCCTGTCGTAATAGTTCATCGCGCAACTGTCGCATAAATCCATCGTCGGCATTCAATTCGCTATGCTGCCGAATCAACGGCAAGATACCATCGATAATCGTACAAATATCATTTTCTAGTCCTATAACAATCGAAAATAGAACACTTTAATTTCGTCTTATTTCATTTAATTGTTATAATGCAACATTATCGATAAAAAAATAGTGTGTCTGTCTTCTCAATTGATAAATTAGGTAATCTTCTCTATTTTAGATAACAAAATTACTTAAAAATATTTTTTGACAACTAGTAAATGGCAAAAACAAAGAAAATAAAATTAACAGATAAATTATATTACAATTTTCGAATATCAAATTGATCTAAGCGTGAATAGAACTAATAATTACCATAATTCTGCTATTTTCTAAGACAGAAATTTAGAATTCTAGATGATAATTACTTTATTTGAAATCGATATGAAGCTATAGTTCACGCTTCTTCTCGTACTTTTCTATTTTTCATTAACAAAATAATAGCAAAAGAAAGAATTGATATGGAAATATTGCAAGTACTAGCCAAATTTATGATATTGCGGTATTAGCCCAATTTATAATATTGCGACACTAGTCTAATTTACGCATGGGATATCAAAATCTAAGCTTGAAATATTCAGTGAATAGGCTTCAAAAGAAATTGTAATATTGGTAATAAGGTTTTCGTTTTTCTTTTTCCTTTCTCCTTCTCATCATCCTTTTTGTTAATTCATCCTTTTATTGATCTATTACAATGCATAGTTCGTAAATTCTCAAAGGATCTAAGAAGATTCAAGAGTTTCAATTCATCAAAAGTAATGAGGTTTCTTAATGATGTAAAACTGATGCAAACTATTTCATGGATAATATATTTAATTGAAAGAAAAAATTTTAAATACATCCAAACCTTCGGAATGTTCAGTATCCATTTTTTTAAATTGTTGTTCATCAACTATTATCTCAGTTCTATTACGTATTTTTTCCAATGTTTGTTGTTTTTCAATTTTGCTTTACCACTAGATAAATGTCGCTTTGCTTGTTCAAATTTCTGCAATAACAAAATAATTAAAATAAATTGAATGAATAATTTGAAGAAGGAAAAAAAAGACGAGAAACAATAAACTAAAGCAAATTGAATGAATAATTTGAAAATTAATTAATATTTTAATATTTTACCATTCTTTTACTCAAATTATAATATTACTTCAATTATGCTTAATAATGATTTAAGTAAACAATAATATTTTTCAGATAAATAATTATTTTACATTATTCAGATATATAATATTATCCTATATTATTCGAGAATAACTATTAGATAAATGATTATTCTATATTATTCAAGCATAACTACGCATCAATTTTTTTCGACATATTCAAAATGAAACATTGCAAAACATGTAATATTTAAGAATTGATGAGAAACTGATATGTGAAAGTATTTGACGTATTTAACGTAAAGAATAGCATACATGGAGCTATAATTGTTCCTATTCATCTTAATTGGTTTCTGTTTTATTTTTTTTTCTGATTTCAAACGTATAAATATCGAAAACTTACGGAAACTTCATCTGGTGTCAATTCACGACTTAAACCACGTTCAAAACGATTAGCTGATTCGGTATGAATAAACTTGATCAATTCAACTGCTTCGTGTGATTCCGATTCAATCGATGCTAATTCATGATTATCATCGTTTACATCATTTTGATGCTGTAAACTTATTTTAATACTTAATTTAAAAATTATGCAAAATATATAATCCAGTTCTTTTTAATATTTAAATTAATTAAAAAAATATATTCAAAAATTTTTGTTAGTTATATAAAAATTTGATTATATTTAAAATAATTGAATTCAACATATAATCATATATTTTTTTTTGTTACTAATTAAATGTCTATAATAATTATAAATTATTTCATTGCTAATTGTATCGTGTATAATTATGTTTTTTTTCTTTTTCCTTTTCTTTTCTATTGAATTCATAATGCTAGGCATTAATGGAAAATAAAATAAAAGAGAGAGAAAAAAAGTAAGCCAAAAGAATTCGTCTTTCTTAGAATTTTTCCTTTAGCACTAATTAAAAATAACTTTAAAAGTTAGCTATTTATTTAATTTTTGCTCGCAATAATACCTTACAATAACGAATATTTGCATTTAATAATTGTTAAAGAATTATTGTCATAAAAAAAAAAAAAGTAAAAAAATTGTTGTAATTTATTTAGTCTTTGTTAAATTGTTGTTACTTCTAAAACATTAGATGGAGGAGGAGGAGGAAGAATCTTCGTAAAGATTAGATGAAGGAGGAGGAGGAAGAATCTTCGTTTTCTTTTTTTTTTTTCGTTAAAAATATAGAAATAGAAATAATAAATTATTTAGTTTCGAGATTTTATTTTATATAATAATTTAAACAGTGAAAGAATGCAAATTTATATTTCTTAGTTCGAAAATAAAATTTCTGAAATTAATTTCGTTTTCACTTTTTCCTTTTCTTTT
This sequence comes from Dirofilaria immitis, assembly GCA_024305405.1. Taxonomy (NCBI): domain Eukaryota; kingdom Metazoa; phylum Nematoda; class Chromadorea; order Rhabditida; family Onchocercidae; genus Dirofilaria; species Dirofilaria immitis. The sequence continues at coordinate 1,703,446 of JAKNDB010000068.1, forward strand.
TCTTTTTTTTTTTAATTTTACTTTTTAGCTTCATTTTTGATTGATTGAAAGATAGGCAAGCAAATAAATTGTAATCGTAATGATTAGAAGAAAGAATAGAAAGATAGTAATCATATAAATGCATGCAAATTTTTAAGTTTCACTGCAAAAAAAATAATAATTTTGACAAAATTTCTTATTTTTCAATGAAAAATTAATAAGCCAAAAAAAAAGGAAGAAAAGAAAATCAAATCAAAAAAAAAATGAGGTAATAAATGCATATATGTTTTAGGTGATATTAGGTAAGGGATGTTTGCTCTGTGGTTATAGCGTCCAGCCTAAGTGAACCTTAGCCCAGCTTAATCAATTTCTAAGACTGTGGCAAAGCATTCACTTAACTGGCCAGCTCACCTAGCATCATTTTTTTCTTTTTTTTTTTTTGGAAATAAAAATTTTTAATATTTCAATAATAATTATTGTTTGTTCAACAACAATAACTTCTACGGTAGCTTAAAAAAAAAAAAAAAAAAAACAACAACAATAATAACAATAGCTAGCTACTACAATAAGAGCAATCAAAACAATAATCACCATCATAAAACAATCACACAAACTAGCATTCCAAGAAAAGAAGTAATAATTAGTGAAATGAAACTGTTATGTTTGATATGATCGTTTTTTTTTTTTTTTTTTTTTAGATGATTGAATTGAATGTAAAAGTGTTATAAGACGAAGTTTGCAAGAATTGCTCATTTAATTTAGTTTTTTTTTAAATATTCAAAAAAAAAAATCTCCAATATTTTAACATTTCACATTTCCTTATTTATATATTTATTTAGCTTAAAATTTTTTTCAAGAAATAAGTAAAATTTATTTCATATCATTTATTTAAGTTATATTCGAAAAATAACAAAGCATAACATATCAAATTAGATGGATGAAAAATTTCAGTTATCATTTTAGTCTTAACGGAACATTTAATAATCTTTAGTACACCGGATATTCATGTGACAGAAGGTAGGACAAGATTAATGTTGCAGCACCATAGCAACCAAAATATAAATGTATCCATATATATGAGTATAAATATATATATATACAAACACATACACATACACACACACACACACATACACACATACACAAACACACATGCATACACATGCACAAAAAACATGGACATTGACAATTATATTAGATGAACAAACCTTATCAATTTCGTTGGGAAGTTGTCCATCGTTGCTATTCTGAAGTATATCTCTGAGGACAGAATCCAAATCATTTCGTAACTGTCGTTTTGCTAGATCCAACAAAATATTGCCAAGATGTATGAGTAACTGTGGTTTTGCGGTAAGAAAACATTTCCGGAGAATAGCAATTCTTGTCTGACATGATTCTGTCGTAATAGGCAATGATGACTGATGCTGTAAATAATAGCAAAAAGAAAAAATTGTTCAATTTTTGAAAAATTAAGAAAAATTGAATGTCAACGAAGAATAGACAGGAAGTTTAGTTTGTATAACCAAATCTATATTACTATCAAATTTGAAGAAAAAAAAATTAAAAAACTTCTGATGGATTTCATTTCATTTATAAGAATGAATTATTCAAGAAATAATTAAATTTTATCAAAATTTAGACATTAAATTTAGACACTTTATATATCTTATAAATATTTTACAAAAACATTAAATTCAAAAAAAAAAAATTAATTATCCTTAATTGGAATCTCAATATTTTTAGCCTTACTTTTTTTTTTTTTAAATCAAGTTATTCGTTCAATCTAACTAAATGATTCTTTCATCTAACTAAATGACTGCAAAAATTAAGATAAAAAATTTTTCTATGCGAAGTTTAATTACGATTATATTTTGATAATAGTTAGTTATCTTGATTAAATTATCATAATTAATAATTCTTAAACAAAAAAGTTCATATAATTTTTAATTCTCAGATGTCTAATAAACTGCATCTCATTGATTTAAAACTTAATAAAATTTTTTTAATATTTAATTTAGTAAAAATGCAAAAAAAAAGAAAAATAACAAATTAGGATGCGCATGTAGTCATAACAGATTACGGTATATAAATGATTCCCAATAAAACTACATTATTATGTTAAATGAAAAATTGCATGAATGATAAAATGATGTTTGGCTAAATTTTGTATGGTTTATGTTTCGAAGTACATTAAACGGTTAACATATATAACTTCCTGTTTCCAGTATATTACACAAATATAATTATATATATCTATATATATATAATAGATATATATATAGATAATAAATAAGAGGAAAAGGATTAAAAGAATGATGTTGATTGAACTTATATTCTATGAATGAAAGAAACATCCATGGAAACACTTGTCGAATAATTTGATGGAAAAATGAAATGCATAATGCTGAATTAAATTATAAAATGTTGAAGGTAGAACAGGAAAAGAAAGGCACGCATCAGCATATTTCTGAACCTAAATTAAATTATTTTATGCTAATGAATATGAAAAGATTCTACTACCAATAATATATACACAGATACACATACATACACACACACACACATACACATACACATATACATATATTCACATGCACACATACATATATACGTACCTACATACATACATACATACATATTCACACACAAACAACCAACCGTACATACTAACACAGATATTTCTGAAAACAACTTTTGCAATCAAAATTGCTGATTGAAAATCCACCCACAAATTGAAATTGATTAAGGCATAGCTCGAAAACTGACTGATATATGAAGTTTGTCACGATGCTGACTGAAATACCACGATGCTAATACAACTATTACAACTGCTACTACTTATTACAGCAGTAAAATTAGCACAAGAAGTCTTGAAGACTACCACATATATCGTAATATATGCAGACTGAAAGCCTAGAATATAAAGGTATCCGTTGCATACGTTGTAAAGTTTACAACAGTTGTTGTTCCTTAATGGTACATATCGCTATCAACCGTAGAAAGATTTCACTTTACTACCGTCATTACTACGCTAGTTAAAATTTTAGCATAGTTAAAATTTCACAAAATCATCAATTTAACTCATTTAAAAAAAAAAAAAAAAAAAACGAACAAAAATTAAAACTAGAACACTCTTATCAATCTATACTATAAAGCTATATAAAACAAATTATAAAAAAACTTTCCGACTAAATGTATTAATTGATAATGATACGATAATATTTAAGGAAAGAAGGCAAAAATGAAAACTGATATATTAGTAGGAGCTGAAAGATCGACAAATATTCAAAAAATAAGATATTATTGGTTGAATGTTGGTATAGCAGTTTACAAAGAAAACACTGGCACAAAAGTAAAAAAAAAAAAAAAATCACAGATGCTTCATATGTTATCTCAAGAGTTCCTTCCTAGTCATATCCTATAACATCAAAGCTATAAAATTCCTTAAATTATCAAATTTAAATGTAGCAATGGCTTTTTGAAATTTATATTTTTAAAATGCACCAAGAACATTTTAAATGTATCTTAAAAATTAATGGATAATTTACATCTAACCATTATTAATATTGTTCTCATCGTTGAAAGTCTTTTCCACAATATACTACTATATCTGTCTGCAATTTAATGTTTATTACATATGTCATTGATTTAATGAATAATGATGAAAATAAAAGGAATTAATTTACAGGATATTGTCATAAAAATGTGGAATGCGGAATAATGAATTATTGGAGAGATAACTGAATTTTAACTTATCAAATTGTTATCATTGAAAATTTGACTGAAGCTCTTCTTTAACAATATAATATTTTCAATTGATTATCAATGAGCAGATAAGAATATATGAAAATGAATGTTATCAGGTAATGAAATCCAGTTCTAAATCTTATGAATTACATAGGTAAGACAAATAAACTAAAGACGAAAGGAAGCGGAAACATTTCTATATTATACGTACGAATGATATACGTAGGATGATAACAACTGTCTCTTTATCATTTTAAATAATCATTTTTTTTCTACCTTCATTCTACTCATAGCACATCATCTATATCAAGAAATATTTGGAAAATAGATTTAAATTCGAAAATACAAATTAATTAAATTTGTAAAAGTTTAATTTCCAAAATTGCATACATTTCAATAGATCACTTATTTTTTCAAGCCTAATCTACAATAAGCTAAAAAATACGTATGAGTACCTATTATAGGCTGCTGTTTTAGGATAAAAATAAAGAGTACTTTTTTGAACAAAAATGAATATGAATATGGCTATATAGAAAAAAAAAAAAAAAAAAGAAAACTATAACTAATTGAAATCCATATAATCATTAGACCATATTGGCATGCTTCCTTTATACTTCAACAATTTCGATATAATATTTCATATTCAAAATAATCTAGTACGATAGATAATAACTGACACAGAGAGAGAGAGAGAGAGAGAATTTCATATATAAATAATATTTAATAGAAAGAAATTGAATAAGCATAATGAATAGAAGAGAATTCAATATGAAAAGCATTTAAAAAAAAAAGAAAAAAAGCATTTTTAATATATTAATTAAAATATCAAATTATTTATAACAAAAAATTACAACTTTCATTACAATGAATAATAAGCATATTCATAGATTGTTTGAAAAAAAAACCGAAGTTATAGCATAATTAATAAAAAATCATTTGTAAAGGAATGAAATAAGCGAATTATTATAAATAATTCTTTTTCCTATAAAATTTCTAAAATTTTATTTAAAAAAAAAAAAACGAAAAGTAGCAATTTTTAAAAAATGCAATAAAGGTGAAAGAGGAGGAAAAAAAAAAGAAAGAAAAAGAAAAAAAAGCAAGTATTTTAGTAATTTCAATAAAAACTTTCCTCTTATTTAAATGATTGAAAAGTAATCTTATACATAAATTTCCTTCCTACTATTTCATCAGTTTATTTCTTCCCTGAATATTATTTGAAAAATTAAGTTCACATTGATATTGACAAATGTTTTAAATGTTAAATTTAGTCTCATCAACGAAACTTTGCTTTCTTTTACAATGCTAGCAAAATGATGGTAAAAGAATGAAGAAGATTGTCAGATTTAATCCTCATCCATTTTATACCTACCAAATATCATTATCAGCATCACCATTGGTGCAATTTTTATCATTGACAATTGCCAGAATCAAAGAATAAATACGATGAACAGCTTCTCATTACAAAGGCCTTCTATGAAAAATATTCAAGGGTAATAATTATATTCAAAATTAGGTTTGAGCATTCCTGACAGATGTATCCGCATAAACCGTTGTCTGTGATATATAGTTGCGCACCAAATGGTACGCCATTACATTTATTATATTTCTTAAAACTAAAAAGATGAACAAAAGTTGAAAATTAACAGACAAATGGAACAGCCGTGTCAAATTTTGAAGACATGATTGCTAACATTAATAGAAAATTCATATATTTTAATTTAATACAATATGATGATGATGATGATAATATATCACATACCCTCAAATCCATATAGGGATAATTTAATAAATAAATGAAAAGACCATGTCTGAAATGAAATCATTAAATTTCAAACTTTTTTTTATTTCAATAGTTTTCAACCATTTGAAATAAATTCAAAATATCAACATCTGCTACTAATACCATTTTATGAGTTATTTCATTTCAAATTATTCTCAACAAATTTTATTTTAATTATTTTACAATTTCTATTTATTGTCATCTCTTCCTCTTTATCAAATTAATAGCTTCTTTTTTTTCGTTCAATATTTTCGTATCAATTAAAAATATAAATAAAAATAGCTAAAAATTATTCGTATTTTTCATAGATATCACAATCAAATGATCTATAGATAATTTGACTAATATAAACCCAATACAAAATAAAAGCTTTTTTAAAGAAAAAAATTAAAATATCCCTACAGTTTATCGAAACATATTTTCAAATTAAAACATATATCTAATCTATTAGATTGTAACAGTTTTACTTATCCCAATATTAAACCATTCTCGAATGAAAAGAGTGTATCCCTTCTTTTCATGTTTAATAAAATCGGAATATTAAATCATGATATGAAGTGATAATTCAAATATGGAATATATTAGCATTTCATTTATTTGAATAAATTTATCGCATATTTTAATTAATTTACAAATACTACCAACAAACTAAAATTACGAATTTTTCCTAAACATTGATTTGGCCAATAATAAAACGATCAAAATGAAATAAACAGTGTAGTAATATTAGCAGTAACGAATTTTTTTCAGTTTCCTCAAAATTTATAATAAAAGAAATTATCCTGATCTCTATTTCCTTTCCTCTTATTCATAGAATAAATATTCGGCATAGCTCAACAAGAATGATGAATTGGTTAAGATATGATCTAAAAATATCTGAAAAATGTGAATAGTATGTTCCGTATGTTTCAAATGATATATAACATGAATTGAATAAGAATGGATAATGAAGAAAAATTTAAATCAATGAGGATAAAGATAAAATTAAACAAAGAGATAACAATCCTTTCTGAATATCGTTTTTTTTTTTTGTTTTCAAATTAACCATTTATCGTTTTTGAATTAATAGATAATTTATTGCTTCGAATAAACTGTATCCTTAATATTATTAGTACAACTAAAAAAAAAAAAAAAAACAACTATTAATAATTTACTATCAATACTATTTATTTTATCATAATAACTGATTTTATTATCAATGTGATATTTTTATCATTTGCGGTAATAGAATAAATATTGTAAAACTTTTCATTTTTTATTTCCCACTTTTCTTCATTTTTTTAATTTCTGAAATTGAAAAAAAAACTAAAAAAACAATAAATAATAAACAAACGAAGAAAAAAAACCAAAAAAAAAAACGAGATCAATGATTGAATAAAAATCTTGCTCATGATTTCATCGAAGTCAAAAAAAAACACAAAAGAAAAAAGTGAAATTTTTTCAAATATCATAAGAGATATACATATGTATATTTGCTATTCATACTTTTTTTTTTTTTTAATAAAAATATGCTAACTGTTGATAATCTATCTTTTCTCTTTTCTTTTATACATATAAATATATAATAACCCCATGAGATATATTATAAACAAACCACTAGTTCAATGCTTCTAAGCTAACAAATAATCACCAATGAGGATATGAAAAAAAAAAAATTCAAAAATTTAAAAATTCATATTAAGAAAAAGATACAAAGAGAGTGTTGGAAAAAGGGCATCAATTGTGTAGAAAATAAAATTCCTTAACAAATACAAAAAAAAGTCTTTCATTTTAAAATATGCTAAAACTCTCTCTACAGCATCCAATCGCTTTTTTCCACTTAGCATATCTAACGAATGACAAAATGAATTAATGATATCCGAAAACAAATGAATAATATATGAATGATAGACTAATTGTCACATATTTCAGGATACCCTAACATTTCCATTATTGCTTTTCAAAAGAAATCCAGAAAATTTAGTGTCTTATCTTTTTTTTTTTGCAAGCAATCAAGCATTTTGTTTATTCTTTCTCCTATAGAAATCTATTTTTCTGTTTTCTGAAACTTCTAAGTGAATTGAAATTCTTAAAAACAAAAATAGTATCATCAAAATGTTTCCAACTGTATATCATATAAGAAAGTTATTGTTGAATACGAATACTTCATGAAACTACTGATTTTATAAATCGCTTCAATATTATATGTTTTTACTAAATCTACTGAAGAATGTTTAATGGGCAAGTAATATAGCAATTTCTAATTTTAAAAAATTGACGGATCATTCATCAACGAAGATTGAAGGATCAAAAAATGAATAGCTTTCAAGAGAAGCATCAATCTTGAAATCCTATATTACTGAAACTTCGCAAATGTATCATTGGTAATTAATCGTTCAAAAACAAAATAACAGCTTCAATTACATTCTTTCTATATCAGTAAAGATGAATAAAAAATCTTTTATAGTTTAAATTTGAATACATTTTTAATATAAGCAGTCAAATTATGAGTGTTAAAAATAAATATGAAATGAATTAATTTGATGGAAAAATAATTAGTTACTTAATTAGCATGCTTATCTGACGTATAACATTCGAAAAAATTAAAATTTGAAAATACTGTAGATAAATGAAAATGAAGCACTATTATGCGATTAGGTTTATGATATTTCAACTAAAATCTAACAGACCATATTATTTCGATCTTTTAAATTGATAACATTATTTTGATTTCTTAATCATATAAAGGGATAATTAAATATACATATGTCTCTGAAATTTCAATATTTTCTGCAAAAATAAATATTGAAATTTTATAAGGTTTAAAAAGCCTCATACTTCTGCAGCAATATAAAACTCATCCCTTACATTTCTTGATCTATGAATATTTAACTATATAGACATTTTATTAAATCTCGAAAAATTAAACAAAACTTAGGAAAGTTGCAGTTGTTTACGATCATAGTTTTCGTTGTCTATTAAGCATATTTCTCACTTTCTAGAACAATTTAGATGAGAAAGTAAAAGAGAAAAGATGGAAGAAGGAAATTAATCGAAATACCTGATGATTTTGAGAAGCAATTGTTTCGAGCAACTGGCGTTGTTCTTCGAGCGCCTGTTCAATATTTTTCAATCGTTGGCTATCTTCCGTTGTAAGATGATGATAACCAATCAAAGGTCATCATCTCGCATCAAATCTGTACGACCATCAATATCACTGTTCGATCCTGATTTTTTGTAATCATTTTCAAAAACTATTACGGACGACTTCCATAGCCTATAAATGAAAATTTATTCATTTAAACATTTTAAGACAGATATATAAAAATTGCATTTAAAATGAAAAGAAATTTATTATAATTTTTAGCACTTCATATTTCATATCAATGCAATGCAATTTAGTAATTTAACTCAAACATATAGTATGAAAAAAATTCATAAAAATTAAAAATAATCTATAAATGATCTATATCAGATTTATTTTTTTCTAATTTATTCATAAAAATTTCAAAGAAATAAAGAAAAAAATTCTTTTGAATTCTTTGAACAAAACATATTCTTATAATGTTATATATTAATATTTAAAACGAAAATAACATTGAATAAATCTTACAATTAATTAGATTGTAACAAATTTCTTTCAATTAGAAAAATATAAATTTGTTTAAAAAAAAAAAAACATTATATATTGAATCGATAAAAGATTTAGGAAAAAAATATTTTAGAAGATTGCTACTGAAAAGATTGTTGTTTGGTGAGAGGAACAATTGTGGCTATACAAACTATTGCTTCTTCCTTAAGTCAAGCTTGCAACGATCAATCATAAAGCACTACAGCTGTTCAAACTTTATAATAAACGAAAATTACAAGAAAAAGAGGAAAAAATTTTTTCCTTTCATGATAAATAGACATTCGTTGGTATATTTGTGACATTTGTTTTCTAGATTTTAAATGATTATTATATATATATAAGATCTTATATAAATTTTTTTCTTAGCATAAATTATTCAAAAAAAAAAAAGAAAATGATTATTGTCCTAGTCATCTTCTCATTCATATTTAGGAAAATTCATAGTAAATCCAATATAGATATTTATCTCGATGCTCTATCCAATCCGAATATCTATATCCCAAACTTTCAACAAATTATTAACTAATATAGTTGACTAAATTTAGGTAATAAAAATATAAAATTATTAACTAATATAGTTGGCTAAATTTAGGTAATAAAAATATAAAATTATTAACTAATATAGTTGGCTAAATTTAGGTAATAAAAATATAAAAAATTGGCTGATGGAAGAAGCGAAATGACTTGAAAATTGAATTTTTATTCGCATTCAGGAAATTAATGTATGATAGCATTCGGTAGGTATCGCAAAATGCATTGAGTAATTCAACAATTTTGCATTGGGCCGAAGGAATCTTAAATCTCGTGAAATCAACAAAAATTAAATTTAAGTTTAAATTTTTCGAAACTCGAACTTTAGAACTTATAAAAGACTTTCTCGAATAATTAGTTCAAAAGCAAGGTTTCATCCCAAGAAAGAGATTAAGATATCATCAATTCGCATCACATGAAATCTCTTATGAGGGACTGAGAATGATATTCGACCATCAAAAATTCCTTTATGATTAAAGATTTCAAATGACAGAGAAGGATAAAGATTAGTCTAACAAACCAACTGTTATTTTAACCTGTTTACTATCAATTTCTTGTTTAACCTTGCTTCAAATGCTACGGAGAAAGTTTTTAAAACGAATTTCACAGTTCTGTTTCATCTTTCATGAAAACTCCATTTATTTATTTCATTGCTATAATCAATTCCAGAAATATCAAATGCAAGATCTAAAATGCTATGCATGTTCCTTTCGAAATTCATGAATCATTAATAGAAAAATAAATTAACACGTAGGAATAACGGAATTATCCTAAACAAATGAGATACTCACAAAGATATACATCAAAAACTGTTATATGAAAGAATTGGAAAATATTAAAAATTATCTTCACCTGAGCACTTTCCTCAAACGGTGTTTCAAAATTATAATTTGCGTCCATTTCATTAGGCGCTTTTATTTCGTTTTCTTTACTAGCATTTTCTTCAGCTTCCAGTTGACGTTCCAATAGTTCAGCTGTTTCTTCTGGCAATTCAGCACCTTTTTCACGCAATAACTCCAATTGTTTTCGCATTTCAGTTATACTTCTGGAAAATACAAATGCCGGATTATTCACAAAAAGAAATTTAGCATAATCATCTGGCGTAAATAAATTTATAGTGCAATGATGTTTAAATTTGTGCTCTTTTATCACTCTCTATTATACAAAATTTATCATTTTTTTAAAAATGTTATTACACTACAACATACCATCATAAAAATTAATATCTCTATGCTATTCTTAATTCAAATAAATCCTTATTATTGACTGTAATAGAATGGAAATAATATATTTTTGAAAATCTGAAATTTTCCATACATGAATTTTTATAAAATTAAAATAAATTTGATGTGTTCTAAAAAATTGAAAAAATAAAAATAAATAATTGTAAAAGATTTGGAAGCATTAAAGTTTAGAATCAATACGATGAAAACAAAACCAAAGCTATACTTCAATTGTTGTAAAGCATTACGAAACGTTTCATCCATATCAGGAGGAGATTCTTCAACAGGTTTCGCCAATTGTGCTCGTATTTCTCGCATACGTTCTTTACGTGCTGCAATTGCAGCTAGTTTTTCGCTGTAAATAAAAAAATTGGAGATTTCATCATATTTCAAAATAAAGAAAAAACAAGATAAACATATTGGTACTCTTCGAAATTTTAATCTAATTATTTTCTTAATTATATCATTGTTTTGATATTTTGAAAAAGGCAACTAAAGTTACAAAGCCAAAGCAAAATTAATATATTGTCTTTAGAAATTTTTCTTCTTATATAAATCCTATTAAAAATAAGATCTGAAAATAACGTACACTTATTATTAAAAAAAAATTGACGGAAAATAATGCAACGTAAAGGATGGTGAAAATTACGATAAACATATTTAGCAAGAAAATTCGTATTTGTATTTAATATTCTCAATCAAGGAATATTCTCAACCAAAGGATTTTTTCAATAATTTTTCCATAATCTTTTCTAAATTCATTTTTCTTTAAATATGAGATCAATGCCACGCAAATTTTTTTGCTGTTCACTTATTCTTATGATGATTGAACAATTACCATAATTAATCCTATAAAAATTAATATCGAACAAAGAATGAATGAAACAAACCGTATAGAAGAATTGATTGTATCAGATTGTTTCTGTTGTTCGCGTCCTTTTTACCTTTTCTCTTTTTTTCCCCACACATCCATTACCACCAGTTATTTCGGAAATTTTTCCTTCCATTTGCTGCTGCTGTTCAATTTCATTCTCCAGAACCGGTGGAATTCGCTCAGCTGGTGCCAAATCATCCGGTACTGGCGGTCCAGTATCATCCTCTAATTCGGTATTTTGCTATAAATAAAATAAATCAACTAAGTTGAAATTTTGGAAAATTATGAGTCGATTTATTTATAGCTTCATATGTCGCAGTATTTAAGGTACTTGCTATGAATTCAATGATAAAAATTCTCGAGTCAAAAATATGTAATTTTTAAAATGATGAAACGGTTTAATATTCAGTTTCATGCCGTGTTTGTTGAGCTAATTTTGAATCCTGGTATTCTAATTTAATAAGCAATATTAAAACAACTTCAAGGAAAAAATATAGTAATATTGAGTAAATATTATTTATTCATATTGAGTAAATATTTATTTAAGTAAAAAAATAATAAACTTAGATGGAAAAATTATAGGAAATGTCTTGCATACTCTCATATCCAAAACTTTTCACACATAAAAATTGTATATTATTTAAAATTGTATATTATTTGAGAATTTAAGAAATTCAAAAATATATTTTAAAACGATAGGAATGATTTTAGATTAATCACCTTTTTCTTTGCCTGTAATTTAGCTCGTAACTTTGCTTCAGTGATTGATTTCGGCTCTGGTTGCGGTTCTACAACAATATCCGGCTCTGATGCTGAACCAGGACCCAATTTGATGCCACGACGTTGCGCTTCACGTCGCAATCTCTCCAATGTTTTACGCTTTCTTTCCACCTGCTCTTGTTCTGATGCAACTTAAAAAGAATTACACTAGCAAATATAAAGATTTATGATACATGCATCTGAATAATGATAGTTATATAAATTGTTACACGCAATATACGGAAAAATAAGAAAAAGCGTAATATTAATTTGTCAAAAATGATCTATGACAAGTTGTTTTTTGTTATGTGTAGATTTCAGAATAAACATTGAATAAGAAGAGGAAAAAGCGGACAGCAGATGTTTCCGGTAAAAGAGTGAATTTTACATTTCTTGGTAACAAAGATGGAACAACTGCTCAAACTAAATTAAATCACGATCATTTTTGAATTTTTTAACCAATATTTTATTTTTTAAGATTGTGATTTTTAAAATGATTTAACATAATCCGCTTATTTAATGATTTGTCATTTGATATCTTCTGGAAGATAGGAATAAAAAGTTTTCGCTGATTGAAATTTCCAAACAAAAGAAATTCAAATTGACAATCAACTGCTACAACTAATTCCCAAGCTAAAGTTAACTGTAATATTGTAAAAAATTTTAACAGATGGCATTTTTAGTTGATTGTTCGCTATTTCGTCGCTCATCCAATCTGTCAACCATTGAGGTGATCATTGATGCGACTAATTCATTATTCGCTAAATCAATCAATCAGTCAGTTAATCAATTTATCATAGTCGAAAATTTTAAAGAATGGATATTTTTGGTTTAAATATTATCTTTCATCCCAATCCCTTTTTCGTTTTAATTTACCACTGTAATAAAGTTTAAGAATGAAATGTTGAAAATGTCCCGAAAAATAAACATCGAAACTTCCGCAATAATCTTCATTTATGAAAGAGAGCCGCAACAAACGTGTTACACTATAAGAAATCTTAGAATATTGCTTTACACAGTTAGTAGCTAATTACTGTATAAAAATTTAAGACATTACATTTGAGCAACAGCAAAGACCATAAACTAACTCGTATTTACTACAAAGGAGGGATAATGAAACGATCTAAGTTGATATAAGATAAAAATGATAAAAAATTTTTTTAAGATAAAGATGAAAAATAAGATAAAAATATAAGGTAAAAAATATCATTCGTAAAAAAATTCAATTTAAATCTCATTTTTTCTTTGTTTTTTTTTATTTATTTTCATGAAAATTTACTATGATTAGTAAGATTATAATGATCCTAATCATACATTTTACCTAATTTATCATCAAATATACTCGAAAGAAAATATGAAATTTCATAATATCGATTTAAAAATTAATGTTACTAAAAATAAATTTGGAAAAACAAAAATTAATTCAAATTAAGCTTAAAAAAATGAAAACTATCAATATTACTACAATCATTTCCATTATAACAATATAATAATTTTACAGGAGAATAACAATAATAACAACAAAAAGGAAAAAAAAGAAGAGAAAGTTAGGCTTTTAGTTAGTTAATTAGTAAGGGAAAACATTTTACTAACTAAAACATTATTTTAATTTTCATAACTATGAGTAAGCATAATGTTACAGTTGACAAAATCGATATGGTCAAGCTAGTTGCTAAATAAAAATGCTCAATTCATGTCTCGTTAATTCATGTCTCCAAGGAATAAAAGAGACATGGATACAGAAGGGAATTTTTCAAGCGATAAAGTATAGCAGAACAAGTTAAAATAAGCCTATAGAGTTATATAAATGAGTCGATTTGTAAATGGATAATATATGCTGGTGAAAGAGGAAGGCATAAGTCCAGAGTAGTTGCCTCTTCATAGTATTGCAACGATGTCTCCTATCATGCTTTCTTCACATCATCAATTATCTTTAAATTGAGTACCTCAATGAATTCTCGAAAAACCGTTAAAATGAATATAAGCATAAATATTATATAAACATTTCCATTGCGATTATCAAACATTTTTCACAAAACTATTCACCATCGTAAATGTTAAATTAATTTAGAAATCATCAAGATCTATAGAATTGGCAAAAAAAAAAAAAATACGACAAAGCAGAAAATAATTCAAAAATGATATGCCATGCAAGCTAAAATAAATGCGACGAAATGAGAGTTAATTCAAATAAAAGCGGCAAGCAAACAAAATAAATTGAACATACAATATATATGATCTGCAAAGACCCACACCTACACACACGCACATACACAGACACACACACACACACACATACATACACAAAAACATACACACAAACAAGCATACACACATACATATACGTATATATATATATATATGTACACATGCATGCATGCATTTGCATTCATATGTAAACATTCATACATGTTAATGATACGTAGATATTATGTGAATTATATTTAATTATTTTCCAGCAATGAGCTATACTCTTCTCCCATTTTTTTACATCTATTTCTTACTTTCCTGACTTCTTTGTTTTTTCAATTGAAAAATGCAATTAGTACGAAATATGAAATGTGGTAGAGAGGAAAAACAACATAATGCTAATATAAAAAGATAAGGAAAAATAAAATTGCATTCCGATATCTGCATAGAATATCAAAATTTTCAAAAACAATACGATAAGACAAAATTTTAATATTCCTAAATTCAAAGAGAAAATTGAAAAAAAAGGATCTGATCCTGAAGTTAGCAGCAATATGAATCTTTTTTTTTGGATTCGTACTGCTACTAACTTCGGAATCAAATCTTACAATATCGAAGTAAAAGCAAAAAAGAAAAACAAAGCTTCAGATGAGTGGAAAAGCAGCACTGCATAAGCTTTTATATAGTAAACCTTACAAGCTTTTAGTTAACTTTAAATTAAAAGGCTCGACTCATCCGAATTCCTAAATGACGATTCTAAAATATTAGATTAATTTAAATAAGAAGTTATTCACTAAAATAAGCATTTTTTCGAACATTGATAGAAAAGTCACTTGTATCACTTTTACGCAATTCCGTCACAATTTTGAAAAAGTGTTTTATTCTGCACTGAGAAGAAAAGAATTACATTCGCAAAATCTTACAACGACTTCAAGAATGTAAGCTGAAATTAAAGTTATAGCTTTACTTTTCAATCGAGCCATTTCGACCTGTTGCAATGCCTCATTTGCTATACCTTTCTGAGTTTCCTGTTTCCTTCGATGTAATTCTTCGAGCGCAGCCTTCTACAATATATTAGACAACTAATTATTATACACTTTATCTAAATTAATTAATCAATACACTTTCAAACTATTTTAAATAATTTAAATTCCTGATAAACGAAATTCGGAAGAAAAATAGTGTCTTATCACTCAAACTTATTCTCAAGAAATAGTAAGTGTGTCCAAGTTTATTACCTATTATTTGTTGGGCATTTAATCAAAGTCATTCTACGATGCACTGGCGCTACGAGATGAGCTCTACAGAATAAAATTTCAAAATCTGTATAAAATGTTCTTATGAATCATCATCAAAACTTGTTAAATTAATTAATTTGATAAGTTTCGATGAGCATTCAGAAAATTTTACTTTTTCGAAAGAGTTTTTAACAAAATGTGAGTAAAACAGTACCTTCTCATGATGAAGCTGTAATGTTTCTAGCAATTTATCATTCATGATTGAGACGGCAACTGCTTTTCCTGTTACAACTCCCAACTTCGATAATTCACTATTCATCTAAAAAGAATAACACCATGATTCTATAAAAATTATTAGAATTTATTTTGATTTCATGCTATCCTTCTGCATAAAAAATTTTAGTTTTGAATAATTCAAACTTAGAAATTAGAAATGTCTATCTTCAGAAAGTAGCTAACTTCTTCTACATCATTATCGATTTCTTCAGCAGATAATTTATTGTTTGATTCAGCATTACCATCTTGCATAACATTTCCACGTCTCGAAGATTCATCGCTAATTTTTTCATTCTCATGCTGTACATCATCTGCTGCATTTTCACGTAAATTCTATAAAATATTTTACAGGAAAGAAATACAGTACTTAAAATTGCTAAAATAAATATTACTATCTTTATTCTAAAAGAAATAAAGCTCCAAAGTTTCTCCCTAATTCTGGCATCGAAATTAAGAAATTCTTAATCATTAACACTTTTAATTCAATCTCTTCAAAGTGAAATTTTAGTATAAATATAATTCGAAACATTTGGACAAGCTTACAACAATTTTTTGCATTAGTTGTACGTACTGTTCTTCTTGCGCAGTGAGTGCATCATAGCTTCCAATCATTTTACTCATCAATTCTTTGTTTGGAAACTGTAACATCATCATATGAGACGAACAATTGCATTATTGAACGAACAACGTTGATCATTATGCAATCTACTTGTTTACTTCTTTCATACTAGTTATTTTGCAGAATCTTTTATTTGTCGTTGTAAACTAGAAAAAGAAATGTTCAATCTTCTAAAATACTTGAACGAAGTAACGCATTTGCTTATCAATAGTTCTTCAGTCAATGATATGATAATTCAACAATCAATAGCACAGAAAACTTCGTTAAAAAAATTCAAATTCACCTCTCCTTCCTTCGTATTTTCTTTGAGTTCACGTAATGTAGCTAGAATACGTTGCTTATTTTCACGGATGCTTTCCAATCTATTCATTATATGCTTCTGATGTGATGGCTGCAATTTTTGTGTCATTTTTTTTTACTTTCTTCACATTTTACTATTTCAGAATTTCTATAAAGAACGATTTAAGACAACTCAAATATTGACAGTCAGATATTAGAATGACAATACAAACACTAAAGAAAACAGTTGGCTTAAGCTTAAGTTTAAATGATTATCAATAAGTAAAATTCAATATAAAAGAATTATTAGAATAAATTCTACACAGAAAAACTAGTAATGTTCAATATATGTAGATCATTCATCTAATTTATGTCTAATAATTTTATTAACTTCATAAATTTAATTTTTCTAATAAATCTCTTAAACGGAAATGAATCCTTACCAAATTATCCAATTTTATTTCATCATATTTTACGTCTGCAGATGGAATTAAAGACGTTGATGTCGATAGCGGTTGTAATGGCTTATCTTCATTTGTTACTTCAACATGCAACTGTTTTTCTGTTGATAACATCGGATCTGTCGAATCTATTTTTTCCATATTTTCCAAACAGAAAATAATATTATTCTTCAGTGAATAATCGTATCGATTGATATTTTTCCTGCCTTCTTCCTGCTCATATTTATGGTATGAAATGATGTAAAATCAATCAACACATAATCAAACATTTTCTTACAAAAAAAAAAAAGAAAAAAATCAAAGGATGCAAAACAATCAATATATCTGAAAAAGATCAGACAAATTTCAGTTACAATAAGTCTTCGTTTTCAGACTACCAAAAAGTTAAACTTCTCAATTTGGCTATATTCATAGAATGAATGATAATTGCTAAATCAGAAACGATTACTAACAATAAAACTGATAGAAAGTTTTCCCTATCAAACAATTTTCGAGTGTGTATGACAAAGTTAGAGGCAATAAAGTTGAAAAAAAGTTCTTCAAAACTTCAAACATTAATTCAAGACGCATAAAATCAATTAATCAATAATTACATATATTGAAAATTCAATAAATTCTAATCAATTTATCACAAAATACACATTCGATATCAAAACCAAAAATAATAAATTATCACTTATCTAAGAATTATTATGCTTGGCGCTAATAGCTAAATTAATCTAAATTGAATTGTTGTTTTATCAAACAAAAGTACCAATTAAACAATCCAAGCATCGCTAAAAACTTTCTAATAATATGCAAGCACTTTACTACCATCAAACAGTTTGTCGTAATCTCCAACAAATGGCAGTCGGCCCAACCATTAAACACCGGCCGTGTTTCTGTGCACTGCTTTATCTCACACTTATGTTCGTTTCATTATTGAAATTGTTTGAGATTATTTAAGGGTTTTTATCTTTTTCAGATATTCGATTATCATTTCGAAGTTTATTCTTGCTACAACTTAGTCCAGATAAGGTGAAGATCAAAGAATGGAATAAGCCTATTTCCTTTGCCTTAGATATAGAATAATTTACGAAGTACTAAGCTAACCGGATTAATTCGATTAGAAATATATATATTTGAATAAAAGAATATTTTATGATGTACAATTCAGGATGATCCTATTTTATTCATTTCCTGATGTACAATTTGGGATATCCTATTTTATTCATTTCCTGATGTACAATTTGGGATATCCTATTTTATTCATTTCCTGATGTACAGTTTGGGATGATCCTATTTTACTTATTTCCTTTTTTTTACCTGTATTTTACCTGTTTTTCTGCTACTCCAACTCATCGAAGCCTTCTTTCAATTATTCATTGTCTTTGTCTCGTCTTTCTTCCTCTCTCAATCATTCATTATTTCGCATCTCAAAAGTCATTTCCGTAGTATGTAAATTTTAAATTATCTTAATCTGTTTGTTTATATTTTCCTTTATATCTTTCATTATTTGTTATTTTGCATATCTTATAATTTCTAATAAATACATTCTTTCTTATCAATTATCATATCATATCATCATGATGGGATTACTATATGAATCAAACTAGCCATTAAAAACGTATAAAGTAATGAAATATTGAAAAGAAAATTGAATTAGCTAGAAAAGAAAAAATACATAAAAATACGAAGCAAAACAGATGAATATTAAAATAAACAAAAATATTTTATCTTACAAAAGATCAGTAAATTGTCAATTATCAAATTTTTGCATTTAATTACCCACTATCCTTATCTTAACTAAATAATTATTCATAGGTAAATGAATAAAAATGCGTAATATATAAGCGAATTATAAAATTAATATATTAACAAATTGCGAATATTTCAATTTCTCTCATATCTTCATTTCCTTATTTAATTTAATTTCTATCAACATCTTGCAAAACAATAATCTAACTTTGAACTAGACAATAATAGCGAAAAGAATTGAAAATTTTATGAAAACATTGATAATACATTGATAGGGAAAATAGTTATTGAGAAGATTAGTGAAGCAAAGCTATAATTCTATAATATAACTGATATATATGATAGCATTTATCAATAATATTTGTAAATATGATGGATGCATTACTGTCTAAATTTTTCATAATGCATAATAAATTGTTGATCATGCGTTTGATATGATAGTTTTGCTTAATAATGAAAAGTTTGCATCGTAACAACCTTTTTTTTTTTTTTTTTTAATGTATATTGCTAACTTCTTTTTCTCATTTTCCCATATGTAACGAAAGTTATTTCGAAACATTTATGATGATGATGATGATGATGATGATGATGATGATGATGATGATGATGATGATGATGATGCATATGCATATCTGAATTCTAACAAGAATTGCTAAGATAGATCATCCATTGTTATGATTAATATTCAGTCAATGCATATTTCTTTCACAGCGATTGTTCAATACGTGTCAATATTTGAATTTTAATCAGATTTCACTAATGAGTATTCAAATTCACGATATTACTGGTTTTACTACAATTTCATGATGATCAATGTATCTTTTGAATACTTCCCTATTCATTTTTCTAAACTGTTTTCGTGATCAAGATAAATCTTAATGTCGTTGACTAGTAGATATACGGAGAATGTATAGCATGTTAATTATGGAAAATATAATGATATATGATTGCATGAGTGAAACATTTGCGAGGAAGTAGATTTTAAATATATACTTAAGAAAAAAATGTTTATTAAAAACGAGAATTTTAATAATTTCTGATATCATAATTTTGGATAGATAATTCATTTAGTATCAAATCTGTATCATTTATGTCTAATAATAAATATTATATTACATTGTAAATTATTGATCTTACAAATAATTCATTCTAAAATAAAAGAAAACTTTCTTCTACTTTTATCCCTTATTTTACTTCATTACTTCTTTCTTGAAATTAATTTACTAAATCAATCAGGAAGATATCTTTTAAACATCATCAATAAGTTTGGAGCATCATCATAATTGTAACTGTCTATGCAATATCATTTCATGCTTGTCGTGAAAGATTGGTTTATGTAATGTTATTGAATAATAGAAAACTTGAATAGAAATCTGTTGTATGGCGAAATTTTACTATGACATTTTATTCGTCGTTATTACGATGCACGAATTCATTAACGAATATCGATAATGCAATCGATAGCTGGAATTTCCCATTTAATTGAATGAAAAGTTATCAGAAGTTTATTAATGTTAGAGTTATAGAGTTGAATTTAGTAGCGCGATAATACATATTAATTTATTTTATTATGCAAAAGGATTAGAGTTCCATAATTTTAGCTGATCAAAAATCGTACAGTTTATCGAAATGCATAAAAATAGCTTTCATCATCAGTAACGTAGTAGTTGGATAACACTTTCATTCATATATTAGTGGAATATATATTTGATTGGAATTTGAAAACTATAGAAAACTAAAAAAATCGCTGATGATAAACTACCGATAAATAAATATGATGACGAATAGTGTGCCATCCTAATAAACTAAAATAACCTATGAAAATTAGGATGATAAAATAGATTTTGATGCTTTATCCGATTATCATTCAAAATTTTCCATTCAATTTTATCATTCGGTTAAGATGTTTTACCAGGAAATAACGGGTAATGTATAAGCGACAAAAGAATGCAAACATAATTAAGCTATCACAAAGTAATAATTTCATAATAACGGTGTCGAAATTATTTTCGTCATCTATATTGCTGTAGCAGAGATATCAATCTGCTATCGATATGGTCAAACCCTTCACTATTTCAGTAGAATTTCTATGTTTTCTTCTTTTATGTACCTTCATGCAATACTTCTGAATGAAGTTCTTGCCATGTTTATTGCAATTGAATTGTTATTCACCAGTGTGTATTCGTTCGTGTTCTTTCAGATAATTGAACTTCAAGAATCTTTTCCCAGAATACTTACATTCGAATCGGTCACCCATGTTTGTCCGCATATGTCGTTGCAAATTCCTTAAATAGCTGAATTCTTTGCTACATTCTCCACATGCGAATGACTGTCCATTTGCATGTGTTTATGCATAGCACTTGACCATTTGAATCCTTTGCACATTTTTCACATCGGTATGATAGTTCTTCACTAGGCGCCAGTATGTGTAGTAGTAATTTGCGAACTTTTTAAATGCTTTATTGCACTGATTGCATTTGAATGGCCTTTCTCTTGTATATATTCTCATATGAATTTTCAATTCCCTGGAATCTGAATATCTTGTCACAAACGTTGCATTCATGTCATTTTTCTTTTGCTTTTCTAACCAGTTGATCGATTATTTTTATTTGCTTTGATAGATAGTCTTATTTGACATCTAAAATAATCCAAATCTATTTATATTATAATTCAAATAACTTTAATAATTATGTTTTTCAGAATATTATTGTCGAATCAAGAGAATTCTACAGATATTATTATGAAATCTTCGACTCTTAGCTCTTCATCGATGTTTAGTTGCTGTACTTTAATAGTTCGGCGATAAGAAATTCAAAGAATTACAAAATAATATTTTGAATAAACATCAGTTTTGCCATTTTATCCGTTTATTTGGTAACATAGATAGTCAGCAAGAGTGACCGTTAATATCTCAAAATGATTCAAGAATTCAATAATTAACTTCTGGTACTGAACATTTGTTTTTGCTATGATTGCGAAATACCGATTGTTTCGAAAATGACGGAAAATTAAATGAATCAAAAGCTCACCACCGTTCTTTATAAATTTTTGAATAATTCGATATTAAAAGCAACTATTAACTTACTGTCACTTGTGCAACGTATGATGCTAACACGGTGATTGCAAAATAATACGACAATCTCATACTGATTCGTGAACAGCTTCACTGGCAACTGTTAGCGCTTTTGATGACAGAATCTGACGTGAAATCCTACAAAATATTTTTAAAAGTTATTTTAAAATTGTATCAAATGAAATTATTATAAAACAATCAGCAGCAGATTGAAGTAAGAATTACTTCACTGACGGTGAAAACTATTTTTGTGGATTTCAATAAGCTGTATGATCTTTAATCAGCTAAAATCATAGAACTCTAAAACTTTTGCATTATAAAATAAATTAATTTTTCTCCTCTTTTGTAGCTTTTTTTTTTTCGAAAAATCATACTTTTGCACATACGATAAATAATTATAAATTCCTATGTAATATCAATTAATGCTATTGAATAATTCAGAAATATCTAAAAAAAAAAGTTGCAAATCTTTTTCTTGAAGATATTTCATTCGTTTATTTATTATAATTGTGCAAAGTATAAGCAGCACCATAGGCTTGCAATGCCCAACATTCCATTTCACCCAGGATGCTGGCCACTGAAATGGGATTAGTTTATTTGCTACTAAAATGTTAAAAATAGCACAAAAATGAATGTGAAGAGCTACATCTTATGTAGAAAATATTTCTTTTATTTAAAAAATTTAAACAATAAACGTTGGATCTACTAATTATGTCGCAATGTCATGATGATTATATAGCCTTTGATAAAATTAATAAATTCATCTTATTCAAATTTTTATTGGAGAATGATTGTAAAAAAAAATGTCATGATTTAAATTATATTTTGTCAATCCAA
The DNA here is from genome assembly GCA_024305405.1 of Dirofilaria immitis. NCBI lineage: Eukaryota > Metazoa > Nematoda > Chromadorea > Rhabditida > Onchocercidae > Dirofilaria > Dirofilaria immitis. Next base: position 1,726,659 of record JAKNDB010000068.1, read on the forward strand.
CACATTATTTATCGCCTAAATCATTTGGAATTTGGCTTCTCGTGTTTTTCTCCTTCTAATCCACAAATGCAAAAGGTTTCACTTTTTACCATTCTCCCTGGTGGAGAAACGAGTTTATCTATACAAATTCTCTTTTGGCCAGAAAAATAATGATTAAAAAAAATTCAAAGAGCAGAGAAGATAAGAAGCATAACTTCAAAATTTTTGCAATAATTTTGAACAAAAAAGAAGAACTTCGGACTGCTATGAAACTTTATTTTGTCATATGTTTTACCGGGAAATAACGGGTAATGTATAAGCGACAAAAGAATGCAAACATAGTTAACCTATCAGAGAGTAATAATTTCATAACCACGATGTGGAAATTATTTCCGTCATCGATATAGTTGTGGCAAAGATATCATCTGCTGTCGATGTAGTCAAACTCTTCACTATTCCAGTAGAATCTTTATGTTTTCTGCTTTTATGTGCCGACATGCAATTATTCTGAATGAAACTCTCGCCACGTTTATCGCAAATAAATGGTTGGTTGTTCACCAGTGTGTATTCTTTCGTGGTCTTTCAGAGAATGTCCGCATTTTGAAATAATGATTTCACTTCAATGATTTTACTTTTTTTTATCATAATAAATTATCACACAACAGAATCATTGTGCAACAACACTTTGTGTTCGAAAACCATTTGTGACATAGAAGAACATTAGCAAAAAGAAAATGATAATGTCCACATTTTGAAATAATGATTTTATTATTTTTATCATCGAAAACGAAAATCTGTAAATTTCATAAAGTTTTTGATATAAATCTTATCATTAATCATTTCAATCTATTATCATCGGATTTCAATAAAAATATTATCAGCAATCATCAATCATTTCACTCCAGAATAGCACTACCAGCGTACTAATTATTATCGAATAAAAATTTTTTTCACTATTTACTTTGCAGCGAATTTTAGTAAAAATTCTTATCACTAATCACATCACTCTTAAAATAGCACCAGCCTTACTTATTATCATCGGATTTTATCATTTCGATCAAATTTAGCACCAATAATACCCGGAAAAGATAACTAGAACGTCATTCATCATCTGATGATATGACTGATTCGTTAACATTGCTTTGTTTTCGAAGCAAACGTTTTCCTCAAACATTAATTAAATAAGTTCATTTCATCCTTAATATTTTAAACTCTGACATTCGTTTAGTAACTCTATAAATTCAACCATAGTTGAGGAAGTCTAAGGTATAGACTTTTTATTATCTTTCACTAACGGAACTAAGTAATAACCTGCTAGCTTAAATAATCTAATTCAATAAAAAATAAACACCATTTTGAAGTTAGAATTAATACCTGAAAGTAGATATAAGTATTCGAGCATGGTTTTTTCCCTGAATCATAAGTTATCCCTTTTCGCTTATGATTTGTCGCATTCTAAAAATGCTTTCTAGTTGCAACTTTTTCAAAACAAGAATGATGAAACCTAAGCATACTTGCTATACTAGTGATTGAACTATAGGAAATATCTGAGCAGACTGTCTGTTCGTTTGTTTCCAATGGTTCGGTAAGTTGCTGTTTCAATAACGACATTATCGATGAAAGCAGACTGCGATTCCGAGAAGGGTCATTTTATAAAATGATGAAGCTGATCCTTAAAATTGGAAACTAGCTGGCAAAAAGTTATATTTGTAAGTAGTAAAAATATTTCAGCATTTCAGACCTGTTTTACTGAAGCATAATTTTCTTTATCATAACTTCAAAGTTGGCAAAAATTCCGAGAAATATTATTGCTTCGGTGTTAAATGAGTTGAGTAACACAATTCTAGCAAAATACACTAAAAAGTAGTGACAAAAAATAAAATGATAATATCAGGAAATAAATTATAACAAAATTTTATGTCTCCGACATCAAATATGCAGAAGCAAAAATATAGGAAGAGAAAAGCTAAAGTCGATGTTGAAATTAAATACAATATGTGATAATATTGCTCGGGTAAATGTATTCACAACTGCCTTGAATAGCCATCAAATTGAACTTGAATTATAGCCTAAATTTGAAAGAGAGATTCAATTAATATTAATTCCTGAATATACATTCAAAATATGAATTTTTCATGCATCCATTTTTAATATTGCATTATATTTTCATAAACATTATTTATCCCATTCATTAAACTATTAATTTATAACAAGTTTGGTTCTGCTGTTGGATTGAATTCTACTCTTTTTTTTTGTTTTAGCTTCCTGGTATCATGATTCGTGTACCACATAAACAAGTTATACATATCAGCTCAACAGCAGAAAAGTTATGTTCGACAACTTAAAGTTTCACAATAACAAAAAAATTGGAGTAGAGCAAAACTTGTAGATATCTCAAAAACGTTTTCGAATTATAAATAGAAATTATAATGATCGTAGTAGATGTTATTTTAAAAAATTTAATATTATGAATTGCGCATGAAAATTTAAGTAATAAAATATGAAAATCTAATTGGAACAGAAAATCTTATCTTCAATTTTCATTACAGTCAATTAAGTAATAATAAAGATAACATAAAAGGTAAAATAATGATCACAGTTGTACATACGAAATTATTTTCGCTATTAATATAGTTGTGTTGATAATGTCAACTGTAAATGCTGTAGTGTTACAATGAGGTAATTTAGCTGAATTTTCATGCTTCTTTTATTTCTCACCAAATTACAATTTCCACTGCATTCTGCGCTAGAAGCGTTGAACTTGCATGGTTTATAATTCAATTGAACAGGCTGATTGAAATTTTTACCGCACACATTGCGTTCGAGCAGTTTCTTACGTAAATGTATTTGATAATGCTTTTTTAGGTTACTACGCTGAATGAATTGCTTATTACATACATCGCACCTGTGCGGTTTCACGCTTGTATGTATTAGACTATGTTGATCCAGATTAGCGCGTTGGTTGAAACTCTTATCGCATTCAGGGCATTTGAACGGCTTCTCGCCTGTATGTATTCTATTATGGACAATTAGTTGGTTGGCGCGAGCGAATCCTTTATCGCATACAAGGCATTTGAACGTTTTCTCGCCTGTATGTGTTCGACTATGACTTTTCAGATGACTGCGTTGATTGTAACTCTTATCGCATACAGGGCATTTGAACGGTCTCACGCCTGTATGTATTAGACTATGTTGATTCAGATTAGCGCGTACGTTGAAACTCTTATCGCATGCAGGGCATTTGAACGGTTTCTCGCCTGTATGTGTTCGATTATGTGTAGTCAGTTTGCTAGGTGTAATGAATCTTTTACCGCATGTCTCGCACTTGAACGGTTTCTTGTTTGTATTTGTCTGATTGTATTCATTTAAATCCAATTGAACAGTTATATTTCCTTGCACTGATAAATCGTTTTCGGTTAATATCTGAAACTATTCGAAATGGTTTACTTCATAAACTTAATTGATTTGTTGGTTAAATTTTTGAGCAGTCTCAATAGTGCAAAGAGATTAGATTGATATCATTTCATATGCTGTAAAATCTTTGAACAATAACATATTGGTTACTTCGTAATAGTTTTCTAAGAACTAGAATAATATTTTGAAAAAAAAAGTCAGTTGCTGTTTTACTGTGATTGATCCAAAATAAAATATGATAAAAAATTTATCTTTGGTGTGATTCTGAAACCTAAACTATTTCTTATACTGATTTAAAGAGAATATGAGATAAGAATATGAGATAATATGATGCGGAAAAATAAGAAATAATTGATGAAGTGATGTTTGCGAAATGATAGTAAGTAGTTGAGCCTAAAAGTTTCTCATATAGTAAGTAGTTGAGCGTAAAAGTCCCTCATGTAATGGATGAGAGTCCAAAAGTCCCCATATAGTGAATGAGCCAAAAAGTCCTTATTACTTGTTTACGAAAATTTGTTAGTGCATATTAAAAAATCTTTTATATAAGTTTATGTTATGCTGCAGTGAATTCAAACACAAAATATTGACTATTTCGAAAGCGACAAGAAAAATAGATGAAGCAAAAACCAAAACGGAAAAAAATTTATAAACTATTACTTGAGTGATGCACAATGGTAATGCGGCTATTAGACAGTAATAAGGCAGTAACATATTAATTTGCAAGCAATTTCTGCGACAAATGGTTACAGTTCCCGTGAATTCCCGTGTAATTCTGAATGATATTTTGGAAAAATATTTCACAAAACAAATAAATCGACGCAGAGTAAATCGCAATGAATAATAAACGCTGTACTGATTTGGAGTGTTATTTGGAGACTGATTATAAATATTTCTATGAATAAGCGATCATCTATGATGAAATAAATTATATTTCTATTAATCTTTTTGCATAATCATGGAAATTTTATAGCAATGAAAAGTTATTTATAGAAAAAAGCGAGTTTGAAAAGATTGGTAATCTTTAATACTATGTATTTTTGTGGAGTACTGACAACTTTTTCATGGTTTCATAGAAAATCATAGGATTTATGTAAATTTATGCGAATAAAAGTCACGATTATCTTTATAATTTCGATGCAACGGATCATTCGACTTTTTGTGAAATGTAAAATAGAATTAATCAAATGATTTCTGTTAATGAATAATTCATTGCCAATAGCTGTTTGTTAAGAATAAAATTTGTAGAAATTGATTACCTCAGATAAAATCTAACTAAAATTAATTTTTATGCAAAATATAAATGCTTATTTCTAGCTTTTCCTATTCAAAATTTACTTTTATACTTTTTGTTTTATTCATAAAGGTAACATATTTTTTTATAATTGCTTCATTGGAATGAAACACGTATTTTTATGGTTTCTTCAAACATAACATGCCACTAACCGAACAAGCTACTTGCAGTACTAATACAAAAATACGATTATGTGTGCTTATAATCAAGTTCTATTTGCACATCCACATATGTACTCCGAAGAACGATATGGCGTTCGAGTATGAATTTTTTTAAACTCTTTTTGCAATTTTTGTATAATTTTTTCCCAATTTTGTATTCTTGCCAATAAATCTGTATATGAAAATTTTTGAAAAAATGCTGAAATTTCAAAATTTCAATTGTTTTTTGCAAATAATTTAATGAAATTATTTATTGCTTAATTATTTGATAAAGACTTTTTAATTCCCGAAATAAATAACTTGAAAATGGATAATGATAGAAATTTGAAAAATGTCAACATTTTTAATTTCTCAAAACTAATTTTCAAAAAAGACTGTATATTAAGTATTATTGTATTTGACGTATTGTATTTATGTGTCCTATATAATAAATTCCTTATCTTAATAGAAATCATGTTACATTTTTCATCGCCAAAAAAAATATTTTTAGTAAAAAAAAATTTTCTTTCAAATATCATTCAAATTATTCAGGATTCAATATTATCTCAACGAAAGAGAAGAATTTGTCTGAATTTAACTTGAATTTAAGTGAAATTCACACTTTTTAATAAATCAAAATTTATGAGTTTTTGTGTCTTATAATTTTAACTGTTTATTTATCTCATATGTTTCCGGAAAAATATTTTTTCCTTTGGCAATCAAAAAGGTAACATGGATTTAGCATTGCTTACCTCATATTTATTATCGTCAAAAAATCATTTTTGTAGAAAATTCAAAAAAAAAGAAGATACTTTGGCAGAAGATGTGAAAAAATTTCAAATAATTTTAAAGCATTAATCGGGATTTCATTCTGTAGCACTTAATAGACATTTAGATTAAGTAACGTAATTTGTTTTATGAATGTGTGTTAACAGGAATTTGAATATTGAATATAAATTCAGCATTTAATTTGCTTTTTTATATTGTATAGTATATGGTTTTTAGTATAGTATATGGCGTTGTTTTATGCCAAATGTGTTTTTATCATTTAATATGATAGTATTTTCTACTATCGCTATTTTTCAGCATTTTAGAGTAGTTTTGTTTTTATTTTATATGATACTAATTAGATTAATCTAAGTAATTAAGGCTAATTTCTTCATTGTAGATGTTTTTATTCAATTTTTCTGAAATTTTATCTTTTTGCGCTAAATTCATAAAAATGATAATAACATTCAGTTGAAAAATTTCGATATCGGTAGTTGATATTCATTGAAATATGAAATTTGAGAAGAGTTATGTTATGCACTTAACTGTAATACAAATCTGTTTCTAGGATTTCGTTTTAATAAAAAACAGTAATACCGAATTTTACTATACTTCTAATCAATAAATTTAGTTATACGGTTGTCTGAGCTTGATTTTCAGAATTCCTTAAAATCTTAGAGAATATTAAAAGAACTTTTGAGAAGTTAAGCAGTACAAATCTATGTTATTGAAGGCGAATATAAAGAATTTAATGAAGGTATGGTAACTCACCTTCGAAATTTTCTTGAAATCTCCCATTTTCATTATTAATTTAGTGTTTAATTCGATTTTGCACTTAGCTGATAGTATAGTTTTTGTTGATTTGAAATCTTAATATAATTCGTTGAGATTTTAATTCATCAAGTTGATTGTATTGTAAAATGAAATGATCTGGATTGTTTCGGGCATCAAATGAAAGTGATCTATCAAAGCAAACAGAAAGAATCGATCATCTGAAATTTTATGCATTCCAATTTTCTTGTTATTATGAAACTTTAAGTTGCCGAACATATCTTTTCTGCTATTAAGCTGATATGTATTACCTGTTTGTGTAACGCCAGGAAACCAATATAAGGAAGAGTAGAATTCCATCCAACAACAGAATCATACTTGTTATAAATTAATAGTTTAACGAATAAGATAAATAATGTTTATGAGAATATAATGCAATATTAAAGAATGCATGTATAAAAAATGCATATTTTGAATGTATATTCAGAAATTAACATTAATATTAATTGAATTTTTCTGTTTCAAATGAGATTCATCAGAAACGGAGAATTTAGGCTTTCGCATTTGAAACAAATAATTATTCGAAATTATATTCGAAATCATAATAGTACATCATGTGTGTGAACACATTTACATGAGCCATATTATCACATGTTTTACATAATTTCAATATTTCTTTGACTTAAAAGTGCGAATGTAACACAGGCTTTAGCTCCTCCTCAATATCGATTTGGCTTGTCTCGTTCTTCATCGTTTTTTCTGAATATTTGATGCTGAATTCATAAAGTTCTGCTATGATTTTAGTTTTTGATTTTGCTATTTCTTTTTCTTGCCATTTCACAATTGCTGAAATCAAATGTTGCACATCTATGAAGAATATTATTACACATACTATTAATGATAAAATTAATGTTATATTCAAAAGATATAAGTGATATCAATTATGGAAAGATGATAGAAAGAAACTGCATAGCTATCTTAGGGCATTAAACATATAAATATGTTTATACCAAAACATCAGTTTTATATCCTCCATTAAAATCCGTTGTTTTAACTTGTGATGGTTACGTACAATTCGTATTTAATGCGTATTTTTGTTCTAACAGAACATGAAGGTCACTTATTTCATTTTCGCAATTACTTATATTCATAATTTCATTGCATACAAATTAGAAATATTTTAACTATTCAATTTTCTTAAATTTTAAAAGATCGATCTTTTAAAAATTAAAATGCCATGATTATATTTGCTAGAATATTTGACATGATTAAGTTTTTCGACTTTTTTAAACGATTGAATAATTCCAATCCATCAAATAGCAAATTTTTTTAATCAAATCTCTTAAAAGTTTCTGAAAAATATCAAAAATTCCATTTAGTACGTTTGATAAATAATCGGATATCGCAATTATTTCTAAATTCCAATCTTCACGTTTTTTAGAATGACCGTATAATAAATATATTGATATAATTAAAATATTTTGATATAAACAAGTGATCTCATAATATAGTTTGTTTTGATTCACATTTCTAAAACAAACATATTCATTCAATTGTCAATTCTTCAATTATGTGAAAAGGTTAAAATAATGTATCATATTTCAATGAAGCAATTATCTAATTTATTATGTTTAATTTCACAAGACTTTAATCAAAACATTGCTAACGTTTTTGCTTCATCTCGACGTTTTCTTTCTGATCGTGACAAAATTGAAAGAGTGAATTCAACTTCTCAGTTCTCAGAGATTTCGTCAGTTTTCTTATTTCATTCACTTAAAAAAAAGCTCAAACTTAAGTAATTAAATCTTTATTACGATATATTTGGTAAACATAAAGTAGCATAACGATTAATTACAATCTATCACACAAATTCAATGATATCAGTACGACAAATTTAACGACAATAACATAACTTAAGAGAAGAAGGAAATCAAGTTACCTGATATAGTTATCCAACTGCTTCATTGAAGCACATCTTTAGAAATGCTTTTAGTGTTCAAGACCTCTTTCTTCCGTGTAACTGGGGAATCCTGGTACAATTCTGCTATTACAGGATATGTCCCCTAGTTGTATGGAAAATGGAGCTCTTTGAACGATCAATTGTTTTCATTTTGCATTATACAGTAAATATGCAAGTACAACATACATCCAGCAATCTGAATCCAGCATAAAGGAATCTAATTCTCCGCTTCTCGCGACTTCAATTTATTACTTACTAACTGCAATACCATTAAAACGTAGGACAGATCAAATATTGCAAATTATGTAATATCACTTGAATTACATCATTTATCTCTTTGATCTATGAAGAAGTTAGATGTAGATGAGATGTTTTTGATTAAAACGATGTTTAAAATAAAGATTTCTGACGCAAACAAAAACATGCTACTTTTATGAAGAAAATTTCCAAATAATCGACTTAATTGGTTAAAAGAAGCTTAATGTTTTCACAAAACTAGACTTTGAATAAAAAAATCTATAAATAAACATCAATATTTTGTGCAAACAATAATTTTTGCAAATTAATTATGTCAGACATTGTACCTGAATTATTCAATTTCACAAATTTTAATTTTTGGAGAACTTTTCGGAATGGCATTTTTCTCACGATAATATTCTCTTTTAATTTCAAATTGCCCTTGATCTTGCGAACAAATTTTTTATAACAAATGTTTTTCTAAATAAATTAGCATTAAAAAATAAAGATCTTGCAATCAATATTGGTAAAATATGGCATTTCTCATTTTTAAACATAATAAGTTAATATTCCTACTAGAGATCAGCTTCAGAATTATACGGCAAAGTTTGCATAACTAAGGAAAACATAACATTGTCATCAGATGATCTTTACAAAGTCATAAAAAAATAATTTTGTTTTGAAGAGTCGCTTATTTACACGTTTATAGCAAAATATTCTTTAATGAAGAAGTAAAAAAATAAAGTAAAACTTCGAGATTAAAATTTGCAGCAGAGATTTAATGAAAAATAATTTGGTCATTTCCATCAGCCTGAATTGTACGAATCGCCAATAACTGCACATATAAATAATCGTTCAGGTAGGAGAGTCAATCTATGTATAATAGAAAAATATTCATTATCCATGTATTTTATCAATTGAATTCTTATTATTTAGTCAACTATTCATACTTTATTTTTGTTCTAACTTTATTTATAATAATTTTTCTAATATTATTGTTGTTGCTCATATATCATTCATCTGTTATCTGATATTTTTTTCGTTTAATGGAATTTCCTCTGTCATGTCCGTCCATGCTTTTACTTCATAATCAATTTCCGAAGTATTAGAAAATAAGCAATTTTTTTGAATTTCTTATTTCGAAATCACAATCGTGATGATGTTTAAACTTATTCCTTCATTAAGTATTAAAAATCAACGATGTCTTAAAGGTTAATGGTCATATTTTTCACATTTTTTTCTATTACGATACAAAACAAAAAAAAGTAGATAAGTACAATTAGCTTTAAAAGAAAAGAAGAGATAAGAAAATAAATTTTGGATTATTTTTTTTTACAATTAATTATTACTAATTAATGGACTATTTATTATTATTATCAAAAATTAATTAATTATAATTGATTAATTATGCATGTGTGTTATATGGTGATAATTTAATTAGTTTATTTTTTTAAAGGGGAACAACAATTCATTATCAACGATTAGTGCTAGCAAGGTAACAGCTATTATAATGGCCGACTGCTTTAAGATACTGGGATTGAAAACAATCGAAAAGATGTGAATTGATAGAAATTTTTTGTAATTTATGTTAAAAAACTTATTTATAGTTGATGTTGGGAATTGTAAATGGAGGGGAAGGTCTTTCGGAAATTTATTTTTTTCCGAATATAATGAGAGAAATTTTTCTATATTGGGCTCAAACGATATTATAAGCACAATATCGTGCCTATACAAAGGTTGCATCAAATGAGCAACACAAACGAATATCAAACACGAACACAGAAAAATTCAGAGAATATGAACAACATCGCTTACTGATAGATCGTATCTTTTCTTGGGTTTTGTCGTTCTTCTTCTAGTTTATGATCTCATAATTTTGGCTTACTATTTACATTAATGTCTTTTCTCGCATTTTTATCTGTATACAACTATTTGCATGCTTCGGCTTTCGCCGATACGCTCCATTTAACAATTAAGCTTGTTAGGTTATTAGTAATTTACTGAAAAATATATTGTTAATTATTTTATGCAATTTCCTACTTCATTATTTCACTATTTAATTGGTTAGCGAATTTTATTAATTTCACTTTCATCTATAAACTTGAGAATTTTGTATAATTATGATTTGTTGCCAACTGCATCTTTTTTGTACAAGAAAATTTAATTTTTAATTATTTGAAAATTTTAGCCAATAACCAAATACAAATTATAATTGTTATTATTAGAAATAATTAATAAAAAATAGAACCGAGATCCTAATTCCATGCACGAGTAGCCCGCATTCAGCACTCTAATTTTTTCAAGGTAAACTTGCCAGCTACCATATGCAACCAATCAAGGTAACATAAGGAAAACTATCAATATTAACCTAGGAGCCTAGTTCTCATCCAATGGATGGACAGGTCCTGAGACGCAGATCCAACTACGAGCTTATTATTATTATTATGTAGGCACATAAACTACCATCGAAAATTGATAAGGCAGACACTTGATAGATACGCCGCCGGTACAAGACCATGCGATCAGCCATGGTTATTCAGAGTCACCAATTAACGGGCCAAATAACTCGATTGGTTTTAATTTAATAGATGCGCTCGTTCAAAAGTCGGAGATTTGATGCATGCATTAGCTCTAGAATTGCCACAGTTATTCACGTTGGATAATAACATTATAGCTGTTATAATGAACCGCTCGTGGTTTCACTGTTATAGCTTTATTTGAACTTAGACATGCATGGCTTAGCCTTTGAGACAGCATATAATCGCCGACAGAATCAATCGGGAAAACGTATGAAAAAAAAAGAAAAAGAAAGAATAATATAACATATTATACATAATTTATATAATAAATAATAATATTATCATCTTTATTACTATCATATAATATATTATTGTGTTACTATATTCATTCATTCTTTTGTTTTCCTTATCTTTTCTTTTGTTCATTCATTCATCCATTTATTTATCCATTTCCTATCAATGATATTTCTTTCATTTATCAAAAAGAAATAAATTTCAATTTTCTATATTAAATATAATATAAAGTTCAAATTATACAACAGAGCATTTCATTCATTCGATATATATTTATAATTTGAAAAATTAGAGTTCTTAATGCAGGTTAATGCCTGAATACTCGTGCATGGAATAATGAAATAGAATCTCGGTTCTATTTATTCATCGAAAAATTGTAGATGGATGAAAAAGATAGACAAGATGAGAAGCACATATTGCTAAAATCCATCGCTATCGGGTGTTTTTGAATCTTTTCGCTTTGAGTTATGTTGTTATCACTGAGTTATGTTGTTATCACTAAGATTGTCTTACTTATGTCATTAAATTTGTATTATTGATCTTGTAGTTGATGTATTCGTTGATGTATAATCAGCTTTATACTAATAAAGGTTTAATTATCCAAGTTTTAGGTGTTACCATTGAAAGGCAGAAAAACTCTCAATTTTTGTCACGGTTTGAAGTGTTATCATTAAAAGGCAGAAAGAATCTCTCACATTCGGTAATTAAAATTATTATTAGGCTGTGGTATTTGTCGCTTTTATCTGACAGGTAATAATAATAAGAAATAGGAAATAGAATTAGCAATGTTTTATTTGTTCAGGGCCATTTGGCGATGTAATTTGATTTATATTTCTTACATATCTATCAATTATTATCATTTTACTATTCAATACTTTTTATAATAGTTATCCCTCAGCTATGGCACAATCATATACTATCTGTTTTTGTTTCTTTTTGAATTGCGAAAGTATTTCTATTAATTTGCAATTAATTCGACTTCAACTAAGTCAAATACAATAGTTTTACATTTTCTTTTGTAATTCAACAAACCTTCCTGAGACATTGTAATTATCTCAAGAATAAATAGTCACTTAAATTTTAGAAAGATGAAAAAATAATAATAGAAAAATTAAAAAGTTGATTCCTATAAATTTTAATGTTATATGAGATCATCTGCAATCATATGCAGACTTATGATAGATGTTTATTCGGTTTATTATTGAAATTGTTGAATAAAAGAACGAATTTAAATTACTTTTTTTTCAGTAATTTGCAACTTTTGAATTAAATTGTTTGTCGTTTTCAGTAGTTTAACTTCCAAATAACGGAATAATTGCGATTCCAAAGTTTTACTATGTTGTCAGTTTCATTTTATTTCTGTACCGCTTTCAATAAAATTTGTTAGAGTTCAGAAAACGACTTATGGAAGTGAATGAAATATTATCAATAACTACAAAAAAATCATCATATATTTTCATCTTTATATTCAGAAAAATTCGCCAATCAATTGGATTGGTTATTTTACGATCTTTAATGAGCACTGATTTAATCCGTTTTAGCAATACTTTGGTTACAAATACATCTAATGATTGCTTCAATACGATAAATTGGAAAGTTTATGTTATGCTGCAGTGAATTCAAACACAAAATATTGACTATTTCGAAAGCGACAAGAAAAATAGATGAAGCAAAAACCAAAACGGAAAAAAATTTATGAACTATTACTTGCGTGATGCACAATGGTAATGTGGCTATTAGACAGTAATAAGGCAGTAACATATTAATTTGCAAGCAATTTCTGCGACAAATGGTTACAGTTCCCGTGAATTCCCGTGTAATTCTGAAAGATATTTTGGAAAAATATTTCTACAAAACATATAAATCGACGCAGAGTAAATCGCAATGAATAATAAACGCTGTACTGATTTGGAGTGTTATTTGGAGACTGATTATAAATATTTCTATGAATAAGCGATCATCTATGATGAAATAAATTATATTTCTATTAATCTTTTGCATAATCATGGAAATTTTATAGCAATGAAAAGTTATTTATAGAAAAAAAGCGAGTTTGAAAAGATTGGTAATCTTTAATACTATGTATTTTTTGTGGAGTACTGACAACCTTTTCATGGTTTCATAGAAAATCATAGGATTTATGTAAATTTATGCGAATAAAAGTCACGATTATCTTTATAATTTCAATACAACGGATCATTCAACTTTTTGTGAAGTGTGAAATAGAATTAATCAAATGATTTCTGTTAACGAATAATTCATTGCCAATAGCTGTTTGTTAAGAATAAAATTTGTAGAAATTGATTACCTCAGATAAAATCTAACTAAAATTAATTTTTATGCAAAATATAAATGCTTATTTCTAGCTTTTCCTATCCGAAATTTACTTTTATACTTTTTGTTTTATTCATAAAGGTAACATATTTTTTTATAATTGTTTCATTGGAATGAAACACGTATTTTTACGGTTTCTTCAAACATAACATGCCACTAACCGAACAAGCTACTTATAGTACTAATACAAAAATATGATTATGTGTGCTTATAATCAAAATTTCGAATGAAATTTAAAATTTCTAAGGCAATACATAAATCAATGAATGGATAAATCAAAACGCATATTCAATCAGATAATATGAAAAATCGCATTATGAATGATTTGAGATAATTTTTGTCTCAAAATGAGTGATTCAAAATGAGCGATAATTTTAGAGATTGTAATGAATTAATCATGTTATCAAAAAATGAAATGAATGAAACTGCAATTATGAACAATGAAGGAAAAGATTCAGATGGCAGCGTTATGAATTACAAATAAGGTGCAGTCAATGAAGTGAACAAATACATAATAGAAAGTTTGTCGTGGAGAAAATAATAAAAGACGGATTATATTTATTTTTATAACTTAAAAAATAAATTTTTATTCAGTAGAAGAATGAAGTTGTCCACGAAATTGCAGTAATCTCTTTTATTCATCGTAGACAGTAGGATGATTTTTGAAATTTTTTTAAATGACGTATTATTATGGCAGCATATAACTCTTTCTTTCAGGGGCCGAATAATTTAGTGTCCTCTTGCTATCCATAAACGGTATCATTCTTAGTCTTTTGTAATATATATGATCTAATTCAATAAAAATAAAACTACTTTGAAGTTAGAATTAGTAAATATAGCCTGAAAGCAAATATAAGTCTTCGAACATCATTTAAGAATTTGGCATGCAGTTGTGTCCAAGAAATGACATTAGTCTAAATTTAGTTTTTATTTTTAAATTCCAAACGTGATTTCTTATTGTTTGATGTCTAATCTTGATTGCGCACAATTTTTCTTGGCACTGTTAGATAAGGCGTTTGAATGGAGGGAAATGAATTCAGTTGCATAATGAATAACAAAGAGCTTTTGATAACAGCTGAAACATTTTTTCATCTATTCTTTTCACTAATGTTTTGCATGATTTCATATATGAACGCAAGGAGGAAACTTATAGCTTCAACACTGCTATCTTGAAATATTAATGATTAAAATATATTACAGTACCTGAAATTACGATTACATAATACTGAAAATTGATATGCATTGGTTATTTATACTGTATTGGCTTGATATTTCTTTTGTAATGTTTTTGCCAATATCTGATCTCTTCCCGATCACTTTTTTGACAGTTATAAAATTTATACACCTTCTGATGCATATTAATCGATTTACGCAGCTTATTAGTAAGTAGCAATGTGAAGAAAATCTGCTTCATTTCCAGGAATTTTCATATATGAGAGGTGATATCCAATGATTGTTTACGAGCTTTGAAATTGTAATTTGAAATCGAAGTGAAGCTTCAACTGGAGATTCTGCTTGGATAGAAATAATTAATCAAATTTACATTAAAGAAATCATAGAAATAATAGAATATCAATTATTCTAACATAATTATGCTTAACAAAATAAAAATTTTCTCCTCAATATTTATTAGATACTGCAAGCATAAAATAATGCTTTCAAGAGTATAAATTGTAAGCAATTTTCTCAACCAAATTAAAATTGATATTGTTAATGAAACAGTAATTGATTTGGTAAAATTTGAAAATTATCTAATTTTTTTTAAAAAAAAGTGTTTCAAGAAAAACAAAAACAGCACTAGAGATATTATCACTTATCATATCAAATTCCCATGGGAATTCTTCTCTAATTGTTTAATAGATCAAATATAGAAGTATGTCAAATTAATTGCGCGCCTACATTCCGCTTCTACATACCAATTTGTAATCATGTACCTCTACGTATCAATTTGTAATCGCGCGCTTCTACGTATCAATTCGTAATCGCGCGCTTCTACGTGTCAGTTTGTAATCGCGCGCTTCTACGTATCGATTTAGATATTACGCACTCTCACGTAACAATTTGTCCCTTGAAAATTCTCACGATTTTACATACTGCAAAGATTAATATTTAAATCATAAGAAAATATAGATTCCAAATTGTTATGTCATAAAGCATATTGAATTACTTAATCAATTATTATAACCTTGATGATGAGATTTTTTTCAAACTGAGAAATTTATCGAAGAAAAAGAATTTTCAAAAAAACGTAAATGATCTTCCTATGGCACTCCTATACCTCTAGGCGATTCTGAAACAAACCGCAAGAACCAGAAGCATTAGAAACTAATAATGAACTAACACGTTATTTGTAATAGTACCTTACTGAAATTAAAAGCGCGAAGAAATCTACTCTTCCCAGTACTTCAAATTTAACAGTCCTGGACGACTAGCATTTCACGGTTAATCACTATTGCGAATTTCGTGAGCGGATTCCCATCTTCTTGTTTCGCTTCGACTATCCGATTATCCGGTTACCAGATTGTCCGGTCATCCGACTGTCCGATTATTCGATCATTTGGTTGGTTGACGATTAGCCATTGTACGTACGATATCTAGCAAATTATACTCGCTAAGTTTTAATTTTGCAGATTATTTCAAGTAAATTATTTAAGTCTCCTCGTATCTTATAAACATGAATACAAAGATAATAAGAGTTTAAAACTTAAATTTTTATTTTTAGATTCAATAATGTAAATGCTTAACGAGTCGTATATTCTTGTACCGTTAACGGAAAGAAAAGATTTATGCTTGGAATGTATCAAATTATTAAATCAAGTAAACTTATTTTAAAAAATTTCATCTGGATTTTTTCATTCTATTTTTGTTATTTTCAAAATTTAGGCCAAATATGTTGTTAGGAATGGCCACGAAGCGTAGGTGCGCGTGAGAATACGTTACGTAAATCACTTAATTCAACACCTCCTATGTCATTCATTATGATCGATAAAGAAATGGATAAATTAGTGGGTCATGCAAGATTATGCCCACTTTTGGCTATATCGCAAAGTTGCTGGATTGAATCTGTTATTATCAGTAGTGATTTAAGAGGTAAAGGTTTGGGACGTTGTTTAATGGCACAGTTAGAAGATGAAGCAAAGAAGTTTGGTTTCAAAAGGTATGTTGTATTTCTAGTTCTTTGCAAATCGCAGGAACTATTTTTCAAGCGAATCATCAACAATAATGATGCTTTAAAGTAATTGTCCGAAATAAAATAAGGGATGCTAATAATAGGGAAGTCGCACGAAATTATATTTTAATGCTTAAAATTTTTCCAGACTTATTTGTTTAATGAAAATAAATAATTCTTCCAGGCTTATTTGTCCAGTGAAAATAAACAAGCATTTTATGCAAAATGTGGTTATTTAACCTGCGAACCAGTTTTTAATGTTGGTGCTAATACGGCATTATTTAAGAGATTCAATTTGGTAAGATATTTTATGCCATCGTTTATTGACTCTATTTCTAACTATGTTGAGTGTTTTTTAATTTAGATTCAAATTTTCATTCCCGAGTAATTTTGCAAGCAAATTTTCATCAGCTTTATTCATAATTTATAAAAATTTTTCGTCTTTTAATTACTGTTTTGTAGAGAAGCTTATCGGTTGATATGAGCACATAAGATAACACTTTCGAAAGCTGAAAAGTATAACTGAATCATTTTGAAATGTGAAATTAGCTTAGTATTCTAAATTGCATCATTCTTAACAAAAAAATGATTAGCACAGTTAGTTAAGTTTGTTTCCGAAATTTCTTCAGAATACAAAATGCAAGTCTAAGCTAAATATTCGAATGGCAATTACTTTCGAAAATTAAATTTTTAATGATTACATAGAATTAATAGAATTATTTTCTGTTTTTATAGTTGACTCTTTAAATATTATGAATTTTAAAAGATTATTTATATTATTCCGTTGAGAATCCAACTTTTTTTTTCTTTTTTTTGCAGGAACGATTTATTGGAACTAATTCATCGACATTTAATACTACTTGCATGTCTGCTCCTCTATTCGAAAAAGACTCAGCATGCCCATCATTAGTTTTTCCTTCTCCTTCTCCTCCTCCTCCTCCTTCTCCTCCCTCCTCCTCCTCCTCCTTCTCCTCCTCTTCTTCCTCCTTCTCCTGCTTCCCTAACATCTGTGTTATCATCTGCTGAGGTACTAAAATTTGATAGTAACAAAACTCATTATATGTTTAAAATACTTTAATAGTTTTAAATGCATTAGTTTCATTGATTTCTCAGTGTCTTTCGGTTCTGTTTATAGCTTTCTTGATTTATTCAGCCTTTCTTTTATCCGTTGGCATTGTTTCTATGTTATAGGTTTAATAAATTAACTGATAAGTAATAATCATGTTTATGCTGTTTATTGGCTTTCAAAATTACGAGCTTTTTTTTCATTTGGTGCTGGATTATTAAAATTGCAATTGATATATATATATATAGTTGTTTTCTACGTTGCTCAATAAATATTTTTAAATCAATTTTAATACAAAAATATTGATGATGAATGAATTGAGTTCAATTTTATTTGCTTAGAATATCTATTCCAAATGAGAGATTAAATGATTGTACAATTCAGTGCAGGAATTCGATATATATATATATATAGAATTGAAAATAAAAAGTTTCATACCGATTGATGGACTGATTTATTTATAGCAATTGATAGCCGATTAATTCTACTCATCATGCAATAATGGATTTTTAATTTTCTCTATGCTATTCAAATATTATCATTTCTTTGATTTGACAAGCTTCGAATGATTTAACAAGAAAAATGTTCAAATTTTTTTTTCTCCATTACTTTTTGCTAAATAAAATCATTTATTTTAAGATTAACATATGTTTTATTTTCATTTATTAAGAACTTTGCATAAAAAGGAATACGATAAGTCTTTTTTTTTACATTTAAAAAAAATATCTCAAGAAAGACTTCATCGATCATCATTTCCGTCAATCAACTTTTTTCCTGAAATTGAAAATTAGCAATTATATAGGCTGAAAGATAGTATTCGATTGCGATATGAAGATTGAAAAGAAAATGCTAGCAAAACGAACCTGGTCTATCAATTTAAAGCCCTAAGAACTTTATGCAAAAGCCAAATAGGCTTAAAGACTTTCTAAGCATATATTTAGGAAACATCAATTTCGTGGATATAATTAAATCATGGAGTAATATAAGTATTTTCAGCCATCCCAATCATTTGAAAATGACTTCAAACTTACTTCAACATTCATCCTACATTTGAGCAACATCATTTCCATTTATTGTAATGCTATCAAAATAGCAATGCTTTTTTCTTCTCTTTTTTTTGTCTTGTATTTTTGAAATTAAAAGAAAAATAATTTTATGACGAACATATATTATAGAGAGAATGAGAGAGGGAGAAAGAGAGAGAGAGAGGAAGGGAGAAAGAAAAAAAAGAAATAAATGATGCATTTTAATTTATTAAGTAAACAAAAACAATATCAGAATTATTGCATCTATCATAGATGTTACTATTTCCTACTAAAATATTGATAAATGCTGATTACTTTTTTTTTTTCATTCGATTGATAAAAAAAATTGCAGGTTATTTTATGGTTAATCGTTTATCAGAATGTATATAAAATTTTATGGTTAATTTTTTCGCAACGATATCTCTCTCTCTCTCTCTCTCTCTCTCTGTCTCAAAAAATGGCCATTTAAAATCGTTGCTTATTATTTTAGCATTTTTATTTTTCTCATTTAAAAATTTCAATTTCATACACATTCTTTTTATGATTTCATTTATATGAAAGAATGAAAATAAAAAAAAAAGTTAAAGAATGGGGATTGAAAATGAAATTAATAATGCTAAAGAATAAAATATTTGCATAGTTTTGTTCTCGAAAATATTCATATATTATTTAATAAATGATAATAAAATTTGAAATTTATCTTTTCAGCATAATGAATTTCTTTTTAATTTCTCAATATTTATCAAAAAAAAAAAAAGGAAAAAAAGGTTTATAATATAAAAAATATGATGAAGGAATATAAGCATAAAGAAGGGATATCAAATGATTACAAATATTTTATCAATTTTTCTTATACATCATGAATTTGTCGATTTGAATCATGATAATCTCAATGGATTTAAAATCGAATATAAGCTCTTATCAATCAATAAATAATTCTTTTCATATATTTCATTCTTTTTTCTATTTACATTTTAAAAAAATTTGCAAGCAAATTAATCCTTCAATCTATGTCAATTTTATTTAAATTAGCTTATCAAACTTTATTACTGTTTATTCGAACATTAGTGCTTTTTATTTGGTTTTGCAAAATATTATACTTATATATTTTATTTTCAGCATTTTCTTTCTTGAATTCTTAAGCTTGATCAAGTTTTCATTTCAAGTTTTTCATGCATTTCTCGATCTAAAGCGCTATTTTCATTTATTGTTTCCTTCCTTCATCTTCAACAACTAAATTGTCTAAAAATTTCGAAAAGAAAATTTAAGAAAAAAGATAAAATTTTTCTTATTTTTCAAATATTATTTTTTTATTTATTATATTTAAAAACTTGACAGATGCATTCTTTAGAAATTAAATTTTCTAAAAATTTCGAGAGGAAGTTTTGAAAAAAAGATAAAATTTTGTAAATTTTTTCTTCCTAAATATTATCGTTTTATTTATTATATTCAAAAACTCGAAGAGATTTATAAATGAATTGAGCCATATAAAAATTTCAATCGATTAGAACAAACAAAAATGATCCGTGAAAAATTGCAAACTAATGTTTGTTTATAAATTTAGGCAAAACTTTTAAAAAGAAAACAAAAGGTTAATTCGTATTTCTTCACTCTTAAACAAAAAAATAAATTAAATAAAAAAGTTTGAAATAACGAAACGACCACTTCTCTCATCTAATTCATTGTAATATTTTTGAAAAAAAAAATTACAATAAATTTTTTATACTTAAATAATTATAGCAATTTCTTTCTATTCATCTATCGATGTATTAGAATTGATTAAGAAAATTAAAGTATTTTTTGTTTGATTAATTCATTCGACGAAAATTTACGAATTTTTGAAACTATTCGATTTTGTAAACAATTATAAATTATTTTCTTTTCTTTTTATAAATTTAGTAATTTGATAAAAATTTTTATCAATATATTTGTTTGTGCAAAAATTTTATCATTAATTTGTTCAAAATTGAAATTATAGGGAAATGATGTGCATGATTGAAATGATATTTGAATTTAAAAAAATTTTAAGTATCAAAGCAAACAGATTCAAGTGAAAATGTTAAATATGCAAAAAAAGTTAAGATTAATTTCCTACAATAAAATTTCATTAATAAACAATTGAAAGTATTTTAATTAAAATGAACGAATTAAAGTGATTGCTAAACGTGATTTCATTGAATAAATGAAATTATCAATACGAGAGAAGTTATCATTTCTTAATTTTCTTTATTCAATGAATTTCAAAAAGGAAAAAAGGAAAAGAAAAAACGAAAATGCAATCCGACGATATTATAATTATTTTTTTAATTTTCCATCTTCCAATATACTTATTCGTTGCTCTGTTAAAGCTTATCATTTCATAAAAATGCCATCAAAATGAGAAGGAGAAAAACGAAAAGTTTTTGAAATATTTTCAAATTTCGAAATGTATAATTAGTTTATGATAAAGTTCGAGATCTAATTTCAATGGAATCTATGAAAAGCGCAATTTCAATTTTTCAAATAAAAACAATTTGCTACTTTACCAAGCTAATGCTTACTGTTTATTGTGCCAAAAAACAAAAGCTCGTGCCATAACCAGGTAAATTAGGTATATGTTACTGATGATACAATTGGCTGAAAAGTATTGCAATTATCGAGAAATTTGATTTGTAATAAGTCTAAATGCAAATTTTAATTAGTCTAGAAATTGAAAACTTAATAAAGTAAAGTGTGTAATTTCAAAGAGTACTCAAATGCTTTTTCCATACTCTTATTTTTTTTCTTATTCAACATAGCTCTTAAAATCGAAAATTGCCAAAAATGAGATATCATAATCAATACTTTCAAACGAAACAAAAATTATTTAATCTTAAAAAGTTTCCATATAGGTAGCATCGAACAGATAAGTTCGAGAATTGTCCATATCCTATTTACAGAGCTATTCTGTTAGCAAAACATGAAATATATTGGTATTCATCCTCTTTTATTACAAATTTCTACTTTGCTTTAAGTGATAAAAATTCATGATAACTATAATTAATTACTAAAAGATCCGTTTCTTATCATTCTTATCACAATAATTAACAAAAAGAAAAATTCAAAATTTTGATTAAAAAAATTTCTGCTTCTTTATAGATGTTTTACAAAAAAAAAGAAATGTTTGAAACGAAGTTGAATAAAAATATTTATATATGTAAATGAAGGAAACAATTCAGCATGAATATTTTATCATGCCAAATTTAGAATACTTCCATCAAGTCAAGTGTTCTATTTTTGTTAGCTTAGGCTTTTTATTCATGCTTTAAACCTTGCTCGATGTTGAATGTAATAGCATCGTCAAGAACATTTTTAAGATTTCATTTTTTGATTGCAATATTAGAGATACTTATATCAAGTTGCTTATAATTTCTTTAAAGTTTAGAAGGAATGAATCATTATCTTATAATAGAAGAGAATGTCTATGGAATTAGTTTTTTTTTTTTTTGAAAAGAATGAAATAAAATTCTCTCATCAATCATAAAATAAATTTAATCTGTAAAATTGGAAAAATTAAAAAGAGATAGAAGAAGAAGCTTTTGTCTTTGAAGTTTTTAGTTAAAATTCGTTAGAAAGTCCATTCATTCTTCTTCTTTTTTCTTTAGAATCTGAATCACCGATGCCTTCTTGTTTTCCCAATCTTTATTGTCTTAATTAGAATAATTCAATTTAATTTAGTTGCTGAACTGTAAAAAATTTTAAATCAACAATATCAAACTATTTACATTCAATTTCAGTTATTTTCGTTTTAAATTAAAATTTTCCAGATTTTTGAAAATAAAATTATCATACATGTTATTGCTCATATTTATTCAGCTTAAATTTATCACTTAAAACTGTCTTTATCAACATATACACTATCTAATCAATCAATTAAAAGGCAATAAAAAAATTTTTTTATTATTTTCAAAGCAATTTGAAACAGTACATTTGAAATTATACTTTATCGTTGCAAACTATAAAAATTACTTCTGTTTGTTTAATTGTTTGTCTTCTTCAATTACTGAATCCATTTATTCTCATCTAATTGTTTTTTTTTTTTTAAAGAAGATTGGAAATTTGAAAATTGAAAATTAATCGACATTTGTCTGTTTATATTTTTGTCAGAGACTAAATAAAATAGTTCATAGGTAGACTAAAATTAAATTTTAGTATCAACTTGACAACTGGCGGATTTTATCCAAAATTAAGCATATATCATTCTTTATTTCTTAAATTTCTGATATCTAATAAAACTGTCGAAATTAAATTAATATATAATTCATTAGAAATAATTTCTTCATAATCATCAATAATTAAGCTCGTACTTTTTTATTTTCATCAATATTTTTTTATTATTTTCAAATATGAATTTTTTTTCGTTTGATTTTTGAAGATAATCCGATAAATTTCGACTAATTTTCAATGAATTTTGAAAAGTACTGAAAAAAAATTAATTGAAAACCGATTTTTCATTTTATAAATTTTTTTATTTATTTCAATAATGAAATTGCTTTTGCGATTTTATAGAAATTTTACAAAATTTTTTTATCATTTCGTAATAATTTCATTATTAGAATAAAATTTTTTGCAAAATTTTTTTCGAGCAATAAAGGAAGAAACAAAATTAGCTAAAATGGAAATGAAAACTTTTAAAATTGCTTTATAATAAATTTGTTTAAATCCATTCATGTTTAAATCCAGTTTTTTTTTTTTTTTTTCATAATCTTTCTTTCTAATATTTATTATTTTTAATTTTCATTACAATCTATTTTTAAAAACTCCAATACAATTAGTTAGAAATCATTTACAATCATGGTATCTTTTAAATTGTTTTTGCTGCTTTCATGAATTCTGATAAATCTGGTGTACGCATTTCTTTTTTTTTATCATATATGAGCATTTTTTTTATCACATATCTAGCCTCTTTCGAAATATTCGATATCCATAGAAAGTTTATAATTATAATTCAATCACTAAAAGTTGTCTACGATAAACAATTTTTGCATAGCATTCTTTATATTCAATCATCAACATAGCTTTCGAAATTTTTTATATTCAATCATAAATGTCAATCATAAGAAATGTTGAAAGATCTTAGTAATAATCTTCAATCTTATTCCGCCTACTTCATTACTCTTATTGTCGAGTTTGATCAAGTTTTCTAACAAGTTAAAATTTTTTTCCCATAAATTCTACATCATTTATTATAAAATCAACTAACGTTTATAGATTTTTTCCTTTTTCAAATTTAAATTTCAATAAATTTATTGTATTTCAGCATGTTATTAGAAATAAGATGAAAAATACCTCATTAATATTATTATTCCAAATTTTGCTTTCATATTTTTTATTTTTATCTGGTTATCCATCTAAAATACCAATTAGTAAGTTTTTAAATCATTTACAGAATCATAAGTATGAAAGATTAAAAAACAGAAATTTTTGAATTATTTGCAAATGTGGAAAAAATATTTTTAGTAATCATGCTAATGAGTGCTTATCATAAGATAATGATGTTCTAACTAAAATGATAATGTTTAATTAAAAAGTTAAAAAAAAAGCTTTAACATCATAATTCGCAATGATAATTCAGTTGATACTATAAAGCTAAAAGATCATCATCTCTTATATAGAAAGTCTGAATTAATAAAAGATAGAAATAATTGTTGCACGAATCAGCATTATCTAATATCTTTCCAGAAACTTACATTCAACCTGACGAAGAAAATAAAGGTATTATGCAAACAATACAACAAGGTGAAATGATGCATAATAATAACGAAAATAATCCATTCAAATTTTCATTTTCCAATCGTCAATTGCATATCGATGAAATTGATACATGGAATTTGATGAATATTGGTATTAAAATTATATAACTTAAATTTTTTTCCTTGCTTGAATAAAGTTGAAATTATACAATGAATAGTTGCGAATTCTTCAAGTTACAATTAGCTAACATTTTTTCCTCTTATCTTTTAACAAGCTTTTTAATAAGCCTAGAAGATATTTGTAGAAAATTTAACAAATGAAAAATATGTTATTATTATCATCCATTTGCAGTATGTGATGATTTAAAAGTTGGCGTAATGGTAATAATGTGTGGTAATATGGGTAAACCATATGAAGCATTTTTGGCAATGGCTGAAAATATGGAAATACCATTAATTAATTGGGATTTATCACCAGTATTTCCAGCTGAAGAAGCTCGAAATTTGTTAGTTATTATCTGTTTAAAATTATCACTTGATAATCGAATCTATTATTAATCTTTTATGATAACTTTTTTTTCTAATGTAAATTATTTAATTAATATATGTACATATATGAAATATTTTGTGTTTCTATTGCATTACCTAATTGATCAATAGTTATACGTAATGTTAGTGAATGAACAAATATATGCTAATATTATCTGATAAATCAAATTGACTAATTTTCAAATTTATAGATAGGCAGATAGTCCACAGATAAAAGAAATATTAGATAATATCCATCTTATGTCAATTGATAATGACTGATTCTATTGATCATTTATGATCAGCGAATAGCTAACGATATTTTCATAAGTTTAGTTGAACATTTCAGGAAGATTTTAATAACAAAAGGAAAAAAATTAGATGAGAGATTTTTAAGGCAAAATTTTATAAAATTTTTATTATGTTTACTTATGATAAAAAATGAATTTGTCGCATTGCTAAATTGATTAACAGCGAATTTTTTTTTTTTTTTTTAAGAAATATTAAATGTGAAAGGACATTTCAGTAATCCTAGCAATATATGTTACTTTATAGAAGTTTCACAAAATAAAAATTCATCAAAAATAAATATAATTCGTTGTGTAAAATTAAATAAGTCAGAATGTCACAGAAATCTCATCAGACAACATAATTAAACTTATTTTTACTAAAATTGAAAAACATGCCTAAAGGATATATGTAATATTTCGACATGCTGAATATATGAAATTTAATTCCTCTTAATTTTTAGAAAATATTATTAATACTTTGCTTTAGCGAAGTACATAGATTAATAATAAAATTTTGTACTAAAAATAATCTTATTCATAAACATGATTTAAGAAGGATGGGCAAAGTGTGAGATGAAAATTAAAAGCGAATGTATTAAATTTTAGAGCATGAAATTTGTGAACAGAAACTTAGTAAGATGAAATTTGTCAACATAAATATTGTAGTTTGATCAATTTTTATTACAAATGCTCTTTATGTGTGAAATTTGTTCACATCATTTAAAGCATAAAAATAAATTTGAAAAATTTGATAGATTGAAATTGTTTGTTAAAATGTATAGGCGAAACATTTTCTATAATTTAATTATTGAACTGTTGAAATGTCGAAAGAGTTGGAGTTTTTTTGAAAACTGAAAAATTTCTGACAAATTTTTTTATCCAACTTCAGAATGATACAACGAAAGAGTTGTTGAAAAGAAAAATATTCGTAGCATCGTATAAATATTATTAAATGAGCCTAAATTTGCAATATTAAATTTGAATTTGTAACTAAAATAAAATTGAATTTGCAGCTTTCAAGTAAGTATTCGTCCGCCAACAGCAGAATTAATAGCCGATTTAATATTGTACAAGCAATGGCCATCATTTATGTATCTTCATGATGGCAAAAATTGTATATTTTATTTTAACATCGTATACATCTTAAATTTTTTTTTTCAAGCTAATATAATCTTAATTTTATCTTAACTTTTAAATCTGAGAAAAAAAACTTAAAAATCAATCATAGCTAAACAAAATTATTTATACCTTTGATATGTTTAACAAAAAGAGAGCACTTTCTTTACTAATTAGGACAAGGATTTAAGCTTATTTTTTAATAATAGCACATTTGAA
Source organism: Dirofilaria immitis (assembly GCA_024305405.1). Lineage (NCBI taxonomy): Eukaryota > Metazoa > Nematoda > Chromadorea > Rhabditida > Onchocercidae > Dirofilaria > Dirofilaria immitis. The sequence continues at coordinate 1,753,490 of JAKNDB010000068.1, forward strand.
TATGCCTGTCATAATTTTAATTCATCAAAAATTTCATAAAATTCAATTTTCGAACATTATCACTTTTCAGCAATAATCAATTTTCAATGGATTTTCTACTATTTGCATCGTAAAAGTAATATTTCTATATCAGCAGAAATGCTCCGAATACCTCAAAATGAGGATGATTTTCTTGAATTCTTCCAGAAATTAAATACTAATCGACTAATGAATAATTCAGCCAAGTAGCTTTTTTTTATTAAACAGATAATTTTTGTAAAAATTTATACAATTTAAAATAAACTTCAGTTTTTCATGTTGTTTAAATGTTTGATGTAAGCATATTTGTCATGATTAAAAAGTTAATAAATTTTAAAATGTTAATTTCTAATAATCAGTTTAAATACATGAATGTTGCAAAATAAATGATAATTTTCTTGAATTTTCCTGGAAATCAAATATAGTCGTACTTCCCTTTTTTTTTTTTTTTTTTTTTTTTGAAATTTCAGCTTATTTCTTTTTCATTGAAAATGGGAATAATGAAAGAATAATTTGTTAAACAAGTGCTAAATTATTATTTATGCAATTATAAGTAAATATTTCTTTATTGTTGACTTCATTGCACTCTCTATATTAAGAAAATAACATTTGCGTATCCAATAGGAATATTTGAATTCATTATAGTTAGACGAATTGTGATGGCTAACTTGAATCATATCCCTTTTGCTAATTTAAATTGTATTGCTACAAATAATAATTAAACTATCTTTACTAGGTATATAGTAATCGATGCTAATTGCTCATATCGACAGAGAAAATTTCTAGCTGCTATTCGATCTATTCAATTTAGTCAATTGGAATATCATTACATTGTTGGAAATTATGTAAATATTCATTTCCGTCCATCATTTCTATCCATTCCCTTATTTTTACTTGTTTTATGCCATTTAAAATTGATCAGAAATTTTGAATTTATTGTAGGATTTTCCAAATTATGATGTGGAAATGTTTCAAAATGGAAATATCAACATTTCCGGATTTCAAATAATTAATCGAGAAGCAAAGGAGTATACCAACTTGAAAAATTTTATATTCAAATCAGAAAAAGTTGACATAGACAATGAGGTAAACCTGTTTCGTTCTGTTAAATATTACTTTCATTCCAGATAAATAATCATTCTAATTATTATAGGTTCAACCTGTTTTTGTACATGACGCAATGCTTGTTCTACGAGCTCTTTTGCAACAGTTTTAAGACGTAATGATTCGTTATTCCGGCAGAACTTCCGACATGGTCAGTTATACAGTCGTGGATATCCTGGAATATATTGTCATCCAAGCATGGATCTGGATAATCCGCATCGTCCGTTTACAACTTTCGAACATGGCCAGCTATTGGCAAGAGCTTTACGTGGAGTAAGTGAATGTTCAACAACTTGATCTAAGATTAGCCCGGTAGCTTAACTATAAATACTAAAATAGCATGACATTTTCAATAAACTTTGAGTAAAGTTTCAATAAGCTAGAAAATAGAGACGAAATTTGGCTTCTACTAAACTTAAAAATTTGCAGATAAGATTAGATTCCAATGATGATATTCTATCTGGACATATTGAATTTGACCGTTTCGGGATGCGTAAGAATTTTGATGTTACCGTAATTGATTTAGTGTCCAATATTAAATCTGCTTTTAATCGTAAGGAGGTAAATTAATTAATTTCCTTGCTACTCTTTCTTATTTAATTGTTATTTATATTTATTTCCGGCATAAACCTATCCAAATTGCTTCATTTCTAAAAGCTTTTCATTTATATTGATTTTATAAAATTTATTTACTGATTAATTAATTAAGATGATGATTTGGAAACAAGGCCTTGGATTTTTTCAAATCGTACAATTGCTGAACATACGCGAAAAATTTTAGATAAATCGGCACAAAAAAGTGCTTAAAGTGGTTACAATTGTGGTTAGTTTATAACATTTTGATGATCAATTTGAATTACTTTCTCAAAATTTGAATTATCAGTACTGATACATTTTTTTATTTTTATTTTCCTTTTTGTATACAATGTATAATATTTAGTTTGCATTTCTTTTTTTTTTTAAATTTATTTCTTCAATAATGATATATTATTTATCAAATTAGACGGCACCTTTTGTAATGGTCAAACGAGGATGTGAAGGTGAAACAAACAAAAGTGGTTGTGATGGTAATGATCGTTACGAAGGATTCTGCATCGATTTGCTTAAACTTCTCAGTGACAAGTTTCTCTTTCATTACTAACAAAATTTCTCATACAATTCACTTAAAACTTTTTGCGCAAGCATAAATATCTTCAATATATGCAATTACAAATATTGAGTCTTTGGCCAAAATTTCTTTATTTCATATATTCAATGCTAACCATTCCGACCCTCTTACTCGTTACGGCCACATTTCAATTATTAACATAAGCCATGCAACAGCTAAAGATCAATCTTCTGCTCTTAGATCTTATAAATTTTTCTTTAGAATCGAAGATTTCAAGAAATATGAAATAATCTTGGCCAAAGGGAATAAATATGGTATTAAACAGCCTGATGGTTCTTGGGACGGTCTGATTGGCTCATTGCTCAGTGGTGAAGCTGATGTTTGTGTGGCATCGCTAACAATAAATCAGGTACGAAGTTGATATCTTTTTGAAATTTATGAATTTATAATTATTAGCAACATATTTATTAATTTTTTTATTTGATACCAATGTAAATTATTATGAAAATTTAGCAAAGCAAGAATATTTTCTTTAGTTATTTTCAGGATCGTGAACGGGTTGTTGATTTCTCAAAACCTTTCATGACAACGGGTATCAGTATAATGATTAAAAAACCGGATAAGCAGGAATTCTCCGTCTTTTCATTCATGCAACCATTAAGTACCGAAATTTGGATGTATATCATTTTTGCCTATGTCGGGGTTCGTTTATCAATTAAAATTTATCCTAAGCTAAAATAATTCCAATTAATAAATAATTCCAGTTAGTACTTGTGTTATTCATAAAATTAGTAATATAATAATATCTTCAAGTATGAGAGCGCTTGAATTTATGGGTACAGATATATAATAACTTTGTGGCAAAAATTTTGAGTCGTCATGTTGAAATTATAAGATTTAAAATCTAGTTTCACGGTCTGTCTATGAGAAAATAACTGCAAATTAGTATCGCTGCTTAGCGAAAAGCACCTACTCGATATTAAGTGTATAATTACAGTCTGGCCGGTGTAAAGAAAATAAAAATCGTATGACAAGAAATTTATGCTAAATAATATTTATTGCATCCCAGATTATTAATAATAATCATTGATTCTAGGTTTCTGTAGTAATATTTCTGGTCTCACGATTTTCACCTTACGAATGGCGCATCGAAGAGATGTCAAGTGGTGGAGGTTTTACAATTTCAAATGATTTTTCAGTTTATAATTGTCTATGGTATACACTTGCTGCATTCATGCAGCAAGGAACCGACATAGTACCCAGGTTGAATATTATGATTAATTATTTCAAGATTAAACAAATTGATATTTATATTCTTGTTGAACTAATCACAGTATATACCTTAGTATAAATCGTTATTGTTATAACATTATATTATGATAAATTTAGACACATATTTATATTTACTCGATTTCAACAAAATAATAATGCAAATCTATGAACCTTACATTTGTATTATCAGATCAATAAGTGGTCGTCTTGCAAGTAGTGTTTGGTGGTTTTTCACGATGATTATCGTTTCATCCTATACGGCCAATTTAGCAGCATTTTTAACATTGGAAAAAATGCAAGCACCAATTGAATCAGTGGAAGATTTGGCTAAGCAAACTAAAATTAAATATGGAATACAACAAGGTGGTTCAACAGCGCAGTTTTTAAGGTAACCTGAAATTTAAACAATAAAAATGTTTTAGAAAACCTTCCCATACATGCCCAATTGTCCAGAATTTTATAACTTTTGAATTTCAGCACAGTTCAGTGCAAATTTATCAAAGAATGTGGCGCTACATGGAATCACAGGTATGCTTAATTAAAATAATTGTACGAATTAAAAACCATTCTTGATAAGCATGACGTATCGTAGTTGAGACTAATTAAATCGTTGCTTCTGAATTGATTGAGTAGCAAAAAGTATTCGCGTATGTCAAATGGAACACTTGTCATTTAAATTTCAGAATTTATTGATGATTAGGATTCAGGAAGGAAAATATGATTTTCCCATCATTTTATGTTAAAATGTTAAGAGATTTTCTTAGGTACCTGCGGTATTTACGTCAACCTATGCAGAAGGCATCGAAAGAGTACGAAGTCATAAGGGACGATATGCTTTTTGTTAGAAGCTACCGCAAATGAATATGCAAATACAAGAAAACCTTGTGATACAATGAAAGTTGGCAAGTTGATTTTTTGCTGAATATCTTAGATCAGATGATGAACTATGTAATAATTATCATTTTAGTTTTTAACAGTTTTTCATTTTGTTCTTGGTATCGTTCGATATTTTTTGATGTTACTCGATTTTTTTTTTTGAAATTTAACAATTTTTCAGGGTCAAATTTAAATTCAGTTGGATACGGAGTTGCAACACCGTTTGGTTCTCCTTATAAGTATGTTATTGATCACGAAGAATTATATTTTCATATCGAAATATTCGCCCTTTGCTATTCTTATCTTATTGTTTATTATTTTCCTATTCTTATATTAAGATTAAGCTGATAATACAAGCTACCGAATCATTTTATCTTCATTTTTCATTAAATTGCGATCATTTTTTGGGATGAATTATTTTTTTAATTGAACCTTAGCTTTTCATGATTCTCTTTATTACATCCTTCAAGTATCTTAATTCTATCTGCTTAAGTCATACATTAAAATCTATGAACAATTGTAGTTATAACTTACGAAAACTTTTCAAAATACTTCATATTTCTTTGATAAATTTCAGGGATCATATCAATCTGGCGATTCTTGCATTGCAAGAGCGCGGTGAATTGAAAAAATTGGAAAATAAATGGTGGTATGATCGGGGTGAATGCGACCAAGGAATTGCGGTCATTTTTTTTGGATTAATTATTTTCGTCTTTTCGATCTAAACAATGAAATGTTATCAATTTTATTGAAGCACTCGAAATTAAATTTTAAATTGTATCGTTCTGACTTGAATCCAAAGGAAAAAAAAAGTATGTTTTTTATTAATTTTTAGGATGGCCATAATGCAAGTTTGAATTTGAGTAAAGTAGCAGGAATATTTTACATTCTAATGGGTGGAATGATTGCATCAATGTTAGCAGCACTTGGTGAATTTCTCTATCGATCTCGTATTGAAGCTCGCAAAGGCAATGTAACTTCATTATTGGGTAGTTTAGCGGTAAGTTTCATATAAAAAAATATTTTCCAGTTAATGAGAAAAATTTCATTTATTCACTCACTATGCATCAATTATTAACAAATTGTATTTTTTAGGAAAATCTTCGAGGTGCATTTTTTCCACAACCAAAGAAAATTCTTCAGGATGATGAGATATTTAGGAAAGGAACACCGGTATTTGATGTTTTTAAGAAGCAAGATGTGAGTTATTCGTTTAAATACTGGTCTAATAATTGCTCAGATAAAAATCAGTCATCGATTGGTCTTTGCTGATGAGAGCACTCTTATGATGTATCTCTCTCCATGTAGATTTTTATTCTCTTGTAGATTTTATCTATGTATGAATTTCTTGAACTGTAATAGTGCAATTAGAAATTGAAAAAATTTTTCATTTATTTAATTCATCTTCGAAAAAAAAAAAGAATTTGAATTATTTGCAGGACGCGACAAAGTCATCTGATTCAAAATCGAGTAAAATAACGGATGAATTAATTCCTGCTCAACCATTCATTAAGCGTTACAATACTGCCGTTTAATAATTATTATTTAGAGCTTTGATTCTTTGCACATAGATTTATTTTATTTATGGCAATTAACAATAAAATATACATAATTGAGGATAGTTTTGATAAAATTCACTCATACATAATTTTACATGTGCTTCCATAGTTATGGGCTAATCAAAAGTTAGACCCATATTTACTGCTTGACAAAGCTACTTGATCAGTGATCTCGAATTTTTCTTAAACTGGGAGCAATTATGCAAATTCATATTTCAATAAATGATTTTTTTTTGCAGCATGTTTAAATATTATGCATGACCTTGCTCCTAGCAATCAATTAGAGTTAAATAATAACAAAATTCCCAGTTAGAATAAAAGTTTATTTTATCACATTCTTTTCACATTTTCCTTTCTTTTTTTTTTTTTAACGGCGGAATGTTTTGGAATGGGAAATAATTTGCCGTTCCACCTGCCTATACTTTTCATTTTTAAAGTCATTTTTCTGGTTCTTCAAATTTTTTTTTTTCAAATTTTCTCTTATACAATAACAAAAATCGTTATGATTATTTTTGTACTTTTCTACCATTGTTTTTGATATGTAATATAATTTGATCTTTTTCTGCAAAAATAAATTTCAAAAAGTTTAATTTTTAAAAATAATAAATTAGTAAATTTCTTACAAATAGTAAACAGAGAATTATGAAAAACAATAAAATTTTAGCTAATCTACAGATTGTTTCAATTAATTCATGAATTAAATTAAGTAATTTAAAAATAGCATTCATATCATTCTTACTTTTTTTTCTTACAATTATCAAATAAAAGAATGCAAAAATATTCACTTATGGTTATTGACAGAGAAGGATTAGTCGAATTTCTCTTCGAAATTTTAAAATTTCTATGCAAAAAAAAAAGAAAACGGAAGAAATTGTAAACAATTTTGATGCATGAATGGAAGATAACAATGAAATATTTTGACATTGAAAAATTATGGAAAAAATAGGAAATGTGTAAAAACTGATAGATATAAGTTTCTTTTTTTTTTTTTTTTTTATTCGAGAATTACGATAAAATATTTTTCTGTATTAATCGGTATTCAGATTATTTCGTATTCTATCTATTCAATTTTCGAAATGAAATAGAATATGATGAGAAATAAAATAATTTAATACTTTTCTATTAGATACACTTTTTCTTTACAAAAAAAAAGGCCTTATTGACTATTTTCTTCTTTGGATAATTTTGATTTTTTTTTTTTTACATGATTCTATACTTTCAATTAATATTCCATTAATTAGCTTATTTGATATTGACATATATATATACATATATTTGTTGTCTTCTATCGGAAATAGAATAAATGTTTGGTTAATAATTATTTAGCTTGGAAATTTATATAATTTTAACAATTGTCAATATTTATAATATTCGTTCGGAATGAAATAAATTTCTTGAAATCTATAAATTTCAATTTATTATTACTTTTTTTTTCGCATAAGTTTTTCAATTAACAACAACTTTTTAAGTTTGCTAAAATGTGAAGGATTGATTTTCAATGAACGATTCATTGGCTGTTATATCATTGGTAGCAATTTTTTTTCTTTTTTTGTTGTTTTTTTCTCTTTTTTTTTTTTTTAAAGCAATATAGACGAAAGAAGAAATGGTAATTTTTCTAAAATGTCTCAGCTAATTGTTCATAACTTTTTTTTTTTTTTAATATGATTTTTTGGAAAAAAAAGAAAAACTGAAAAATAGGGGAAAAATAAATGGATTGAAGAATGAATGTAAGTAAAAGAAGGTTAGAGAGAGAGAGAGAGAGAGAGAAAGAGTAGAAATGAATTGTATTGAAAAAGGCATAAAATTGAGGAATAATTAATTCAACTATCATTATCAAAATAAATGATAAAGAAATAAGTAATGATTTGGTGCATTTTTTGTTCATTTTTTATTTCGATCAAAATTATTGTTTTAAATCATTTTTGAAATGAGCAAATTTTTACTCAAAATCATATCATTGTTAATTATTCAAAAAGTTTTTTTTTTTTTTTTTTTAATGTATAAAAAATAGGTTACAAGAAGAATAAATATATTTTTCAAATATTTCTTATTATCATATTAATTTGAGAATTTGAGAAAGAAAGAGAGAGGGAGAGAGAGAGAGAGGAGAGAGAGAGAGAGGGAGAAAGAGAGATGGAAAGGTATACTCATTAATCATTTGGTTTAAAAAAAAAAAAAAAAGAAAAGAAAAGGAAAGAGAAGAAGACGAAACGAAGGATTTTTTTCTTTTTAAATTAATAAATTATTTGTCAATCAGTAATAGCGAATTTATTCTTTCGATTGGTTTTCTCATAAAACTTGCTTTTAAAATTTTTATTGCAAGAAAAAAAAAAAAGGAAAAAAAGGAAAAAAGGTAAAACAAAACAAAAAAACAAAAAGATAAAAATGAAACGAAGAAAATTGTTATTTTAATATCATAGACGAAAGAGGCGGTCATAAAATGATGTTATACCGAAAATATAAGCGTTTCATTTTCCTTTCGAACAATAATAGTAATATCATAAATGAATCAAGTCGTGTGACAACGATCAAGTCGTGTAACGATCATCATCATCATCATCATCATCATCATCATCATCATCATCATCATCATCATCATCATCATCATCATCATCATCATCATCATCATCATCATCATCATCATCATCATCATCATCATCATATCGGCGAAAATATTTCTTAATACACTTTGATTATACGGTAGTAGTAGTAGGAGTAGTAGTGATTTCTTTTTGAAATATTTTTGTTGTATTTCTTTGAAAAGATTTGAATCGAATGATTAGATAAATACTTTATGATATGCTTTCTTCAAAAAAAAAAAAAAAAAAAAGAAAAGTGGGATAAAATGAATGAAGGTATAAATCTGATAATAAGAATTATTACTTTTAAAAATTAGTATCAATTTAAGCAAAAGGGAAGAATAAGAAGGAAGGGACGAAAGGAGGAAAAATGCCAGAAAATAGATGATACACTATTTGTAACGAATGAATAATGCGTATAGATTTTTTTTCTTAGAAACGACTACTAAGAATTCTATTTATTATTTTATGGTAAATGTCAAAGGTCATGTTGTTATTAAAAATTCAAGTTGAACATTGATTACGAAATTTTTGATGGCAATCATTATTATCAATAAATACATTTCATTGGAGTTATTTCAGGTAGCAAAATGAGCGTGAGAGTATTTGTGGGAATTGCTACAGCATGCAGCATTTTGTGATAATTATGTCACTGCTTGCTGTTTGCATCATTTACAATGATATTAATACCTTATATGATGATGTTATGGACGAAATGGGCGAGTTCAAGGTTCATGATATTTTTGTGTTTAACTTAAATGAAATTATCATTATTCAATCAAATTCTTATCATATAATTTTGAGCTTTAAACATTATTTGATTTAATTAGATCAGAAAAAATATATTTTAAATTCATCAGATGAAAGAGAATGATAACTGAAACTATAAAACTAACAATCAGAAATATATTTAATTAAATAATATTTGAAAGAAGCAATTTGAATTTCATTTGCGTAAGAGCAAAAATTTAATTAACTAACCAAAAAGTACTCCTTAAAATTATTATTTAACATATTGCAAATGAAATGATTATGCTAAATTCAAAATTTTTTTTTCTTTTTTAAAATCGAATAATTTATAAAAATAAAAATTTTTGAACAAATTAATTTTTATAAAAATTTATTATTTAAGCAAGAAAAAAAATCAATTATCATTTTCTTCCAAATCATTCATATTTTCCTTCTTTTTCGATAAAACATTCATTATCTAAGAGCAAAGATTTGTGTTTACAAATTTTTGTCAAATATTCGAAAATTGATGAATTCTCTTTTTTTCAAGCGTAGAATTGAATTTTTGAATTCAAAAATCAATAATCTATACAATGATAAACGAGAAATAAGAATCAATTTCTTTCGTAATTTAATTAAATTTTAATCTAAAAAAATTTAATAAAAAATCAATGGAACACTTTAATTACGTAATCTATATTATTACATATTTCAAGAATTTATGAAACTTCAAAAAATTCTGGAAAAATTCGATATTCTGAAAATAAGAATGAATTTCTAAACTTAGTACTTTTTTTCATTCTCCTTTTTCTTACATCCATATAACGCTAACCTATTCATGCATACCATATTTCGATTTAATTCTGATAATATCAGACTAGTTTAATTGTAGACTGTAGCAGATGATACATGGCAAAGGATATTGTTGTTGCACATGCATCCATCCGGTAACCTTGATGCAACTCCAACCTTTACCAGCCTTTTTGCTAGGTTCAAGCGACAATTTCAATTTCCTGAACGATGTAGTAAGTTGTGATATAATTTTTCATGTAATTATTTGCTATTTTTCAAATTTTAAGAGGAAAGAAAAAATCAAGATTAATTCGAATTAGATTAAGGATATGCATATTGCAGATTGCGGACCTTCTGCAGAAGGATGTCCTAGAGGGCCACCAGGCCCACGTGGAGATATAGGTGAAAAAGGAATGGATGGATATCCAGGTGGAGATGGACCACCAGGTCCACCGGCTTTACCAACAACACAACCTACACCACCTCCATGCATTGATTGCCCACCGGGACCTCCAGGACCAGAAGGACCTCCAGGAGAAGCCGGAGAAGAAGGACCACCCGGAAAAATGGGTGGAGATGGAAAACCAGGAGCAAGAGGTGCACCAGGACAACAGGGATCACAAGGTGAACCTGGTGAACCAGGATCAGATGGAATACCTGGACAACCAGGACCACCAGGTAGGGATGGCAAGCGCGGAACTGGGCCGCAAGGACCGAAAGGACCAACTGGATCACGAGGACCACCAGGACCACATGGTGAAAATGGACAAAGAGGAGCTGATGGAGCATCTGGTGAACCAGGACCAGCAGGAAGAGATGGTAATGATGGCAGATCAGGTGCAAATGGCAAAGAAGGACCGGTAAGTTATGTTTCTTTTAGAAATCAACGATAACGGTAAAATTAAAATTTCAAAAATTTGCAAATAATTCGATTCAATTATTTTTCTTATAGTTCCAATTTAACTTAAATCATTTTGTCAATATTTCAGCCTGGAAGTCCGGGTCTACCAGGTCCAGATGCTCATTACTGTCCATGTCCACCAAGAAGTTCCGTATTTTTGAGAGCAGCGAAGAAGTCGAAGCATAAGCTTCGATCATAATTCTCCCATCGTTATGAGCATCATCATCAGCATTATCGTTATTATCATCATCATCATGATCATATGATTATCAGCACCATCACCATCACAATCAATATTACCATCATTATCAAGCATCAGCAACATCACTGAATAACATCAAGACATTATCAATTCCACATCACGCTCAATGTATCATAACGCGCTATTGGTATTGGGTATTTACCCTTTCTTTTTTTTTGTTTATTTTTATAATGTAAACATCCATGTCACCGTCACTGAATGGCAGCACCAATTATTTACGTAAAAATATACAAAGCATTAATCGCGAACGTAAAAAGAATAAACAAATTTACTGCTCATGAATTTATCTTTTCTACATGAAAATTCAAATCACATGAATCTGATTTAATTAAAACTGATTTCGATAATTGATATCTTAAACGTATTTTCATTTCAAAGAAATCGCGTATAGTATCAGAACGATGTACTATATCGGCTAATTTTGATCAATCTATGCATTAATGACCACCATCATTATTTATTTATTTTTGATTCCTCTTGATGGCAAACCTTCAAATATGTTAATCAAATTCTAACATCTTAACAATTGGTATTTAATTCATCCTCATGACGAAAATGAAAATCTAAAATGATTATTCTTTATCACTAGTTAATTACTAATTCATAAGATTTCCAAATATAGTAAATAATTGAAATCATTTATTGATATGAAAAGCCATCTAATTGTTTTCTGCGATGGAATTTAGATATCAAAAATTATACCAATTTTTTCCGTGTAGAAATTTTTCAAATTAAGATATCTTAATTACAGAATAATGCAAATCAATTTAACGAAATTTACGTATAGATAAATTGACAAAAAAAAAAAAAACGAAAATTATAAATACTGTTATCATCGACAAAAAGCTGTAAAATTGAAATTCATTATATATCGTACTACTAAAAATTCATTCTTCAATTTCAAGCTTTACAAGCTATGCTTTTTAGAAGAAAAAGCAGTAAGCTTAAGAAAGAGAGGTAAAATTAGTTTCTTTTTTTTTTGAAAATAAGAATTAAAAGTTGACTTGGAAGATCTTTTAAAATTAGTATTATATTATCACATTTTCTGATCCGAATCTAAGCTTTATTTGCGTAATTTACTGTAAGCATTTTGTTGAAGATAACAGTAAGCATTTTCTGAAAAAGATTTGAATCATTTCTACGTTTAAAAGTTGAAATTTATTAAAGTATTTTGAAGAGTGGAAATTTTTAAAGATTTTGAAAAACTCAAAAATACGCGGTATGTACAAAGGGCAGGGACGTAATCAACGTGAACTGATGACTTACGCTTACTAGGAATTCCTCGTTCAAGGAAAATAATTGCAATTCCTGATCCCGATCACGGCAGTATCATCATTTGACATTAATCTAGACTATGCTTTCTTGGCAATTTTTAGAGATATTTCAAAGAAATGAATAAACTTTTACATATTTTGAAATATAAAAGTAAATATTTCAGCAAATTCTTGCAATTATATTTAAGCAATTTCAACTAATTTATTTCATAGATGATTATTTTTATTTTTCTTTAGCAATAAAATTAACAATGCCAATTAGCGAAAAGTTGAAAGTTACTAAAAGTTCAAAGAAGATTGAGGTAGCATTATGAAACAGCAACAGAAAATTTTTTAAATTGAAATACAAAATCATAATATCAAAAATATAATGATAAATTTTATTTTAATCATTGTATGATAATATTAATTTAATTCATATTTAAAGCTGAATTTCGAGCTTTTAATCTTGGTTCAATTTTTGGCCATGATGAAAATGATGACAAGTGAAATTTATCGCAATATATTTTCTATTATTTTCAATTAGGAACTTAATTAAGGATTATTATATTTGCACGGAAAAATGAGTGATACTAAATGAAATTTAGTAAATTACTCTCTATGGTCGAATATTTTCAACATTAGCTATCATTAAAAGTATTAGTTTGTTTTAGTAGAAATCAAAAGAATTATTTATCGAAATATTATGTAAAATATTGATAAGAGAAAGATTTTAAATTTTTGAAATAAACATAACAAAGAATTGAATGGAATGAATTTTTTTTAACGATCTTGAACTATTATTTTGTATTCAAAATTTGTAAAGCTTTCGGAGCATTGTTGTATCTGTTATTTTAAATTTACTTTCAAATGATATTATAAAATAGCAATATCATTTGAATATTTAAAAGGAAGAGAGAGAGAGAGAGAGAGAGATTAATAAATAGCAATACGGTTTATCGAAAATTATTCTCAATCAAATTTAAATGAAATTTTTTAACAATCTTTTAATTTTATAAATCTTTTGATAGAATTGCTAGATTTAAATTTGTGATATTGAAAGCTACGCTTATTTTAAATATGATTTCTTGATTATTGGTTAAATAAAAAATTTTTAAAAAAAATTCTCGATGATTAATTTCTGAATAATCCTTATTTATTGCGTTATGCCAAATGTAAGATGCCACACATATACATGTATACAAATAATGATTTTCAGCAAATTTTTCGACATCAGTAATTAAATTTAATTTCAATATTTGAAAAGTAATTTTAATCACAAGACAACTTATCATAAATTTAATAAACTAATAATATCTCTACTAATGAAGTACAAATAGGAATAATTGTTTATGACGGAATATTCCTCAATTTTCTTTTTATAACTTTATATTTTTTCATTACCTTAAAGACATTTGAAATTTTTGGTAATTTTAATAAATATTAAAAAGTGCAAAAATCTGCGAATGAATGTTTTGTAATTAAAGAATAAAAAACGAATAACAAACTAAGCGATAAATTTTGAGAAAGAATTTTCTCTTCCTTTTTTCGAACAATAAGATTTCAATTAATTAAACTAATTTTTTGACGCTTCTGTAAAACAAAAAAAATATAATTGATAAGAGTTTCATGAAATTGATATTTCGAGAAATTAAGTAATTCCTAAAATGAATAATTTATAAAAACTTTTATATATTCTCGTAAATCAATTACAGTATAAAGCATGATGAGCATTGCAACAAACATTATTGATTAGAATTAAACAGGCTGAAGAAATTTATGATAAAAGATGAAAGTATTTGAAAAAAAAAAGCAAAAACTAAAAGAAACTTTAAATGAAAGAATTGAAAATTAAATCAGAATTAAATTTAAAAATTAAAACTCTTTGTTTATTATTTTGGAATGTTTTTTTTTTAATTCTAAATTATTCCAATCTTTTTGACAATAAATTAAAACAATTATTATATTCTCGTAAATGTGTCTTATTTGCCTAACAAATATAAATTATATGTAAATACATGTATAAGTGTAAACAATAATAGTCTGATCAATAATTATTTCTATAGCTAATTAAATTTAAATCAATTTTGTTTACCCATTTGAAGTTGTCATATGACACATTTATGAAATTAAGTGACAATTTCTGAACAAAGTAAAATATTATATATTATAATTTTAATATTAATAAAACAATTCTGAGAGAAGCAAATCATTAAGCATTAACAGTGATAATGATATATGAACTGTTAGGCTCTTAATTTATGGTATTAATAACTAAAAGTCTGAAATTTTGGATAAAAAATATCTATTGGTATAAGAAAGTAGGCTTTAGCTGCAATTGAAGTACAAGATTGATAAAATAATTTAATCCTTTCAATCATTGAGAAAGGTGATAAAAATTATAATTTTGCTGCTAAACAGAAGTTTGCAAAATATGGTGATCGAGGTCAAAACATAATTCGAATTTCGATTTTCGATTTCAAATTTGATTATTGATAATAATTAAGTTTTAAACTTTGAAATTTATTAGTAATTCATGCTGTTTAACTCGAACGCTGACCATATTCAATTAGTTATAGTTGATGCTGATTAGAAATGAGAAGAGTACCTGCCGTAAATAAAGTAAGATTTAATTCTTATACAAATGAAAGAAGAAAAGTGGAAATAAGCATTCAAACGATTGAAGTTAAGTGGTTAAAAATTCCGAAAATGTATAATTAAATAAGTTTAAAATGATGAATAATCTTGAATGGAGCAAGTGACCAACTTGAAGAAGATTTGCTTTGACAAAATTAGCTTGTCAATAATGTAATTACAACTTGCTTTTCAATAGCAAGAATCAAGAGCAAGTTAGCATGAAAAGGCGCTAAAGACCAAAATTACTCTTCATCATGCTAACATTAGCATTATTATTATTATTATCATCATCATCATCAACATCGTTCTTGTTATCACCTCTTCAATATTTTGAATTATTATCCTAAAGTGTCCACCATTGATTACTATCCTATCAGTGAAATGTTGAACTTACTGATCTTTAATTATACTGTTTTATTCATCATCTCTACATCATCGTTATTAGCTAATTGTCCATTAAATTGTCTATGCTTAAACAAATCCGTCATATGTTCGTAAGTTGACATTTTCTTCAATTTGAAATGAGTTGAAAAATATTCTAAAAAAAAATACTTTTGCTTTGTTTCATAGATGACAAGAAAAGTCATTCAAAATTTTTAATAATTCAAATGAATAAATTTTAAATGACTTTTAAGATTTCAAAATTGTTTCATTATGTTGGAAGTTAAAATTTTTCAAAAAAAAAAGGAAATCTAATATCAAATAATCGATAGAACATTGGTATTGATGAGCTAATTCGATCATTTTACAATTCATTTTAAAAATGTATATATGTGATCACGTGTGATCGTATGTCGTTGAAATAATAGCATATGATACAATGTTGACATTTTTAAATTTTTTTTTCTCCTTATATATTATAATCAATTAAAAAAAAAGCGTAAAATAATTTTATTATAATTATGCGTACAATTAATTAGGAATAATTTGAAAATATATGAAAAACACTATGCAAAATTAACAATTTCTTAGAAATTTTAAGCTTAATTTTTTTCTTTGCTTATCTTTATTTGATCATTGATCATCTGTTTGCATATAAGTTCATTTTTTTTCCAATAATGCAGAAATTCAAGATCTTATAAGCAGCTAAATCAATCATATCCATTTCGAAGATATTCCATTGTTCAGATAATGAATTCGTAAAATTTTATATGTTTTATTGATTTTTACATCGGGTAATGCATAATTTCTTGCTTGATAAACATATTGCTTGAGTAGATATTAATCTGTAAATTTTTTCAAGAATAACGAATAATTTTGTTCGGATGGAAAAATCATGTGCTTTTTCTATAAATTTTAACAAATTAGCCAAATAAAATGGGCATTAAATTTCATACTATTCTTGTCGTGAATTTTTCAGTGGTGAAGTGTGATGCTGATTAATAACTAAATACAACCAGGTTGATTTGTCGAGTTAGTCGATCAGCCTCCTAAAATCCGCTGAACTGAATTGAGTTGTGTTGTGTTATGTTGAGTTGCGTTGAGTTGAGTTGAATTGGACTGAGTTGCGTTAAATTAAGTTGGATTGAGTAGGTTTGAACTATATTAAGTACACATCGGATGGTAAGAATTGGTAACAATTCTTTATTGGTAACAATATACGTTTCGTTATACAATCGAGTTTATATGGATTAGAAGATGGAAGTGGTTTTCCCATTTAGCACCGGGCAAGTTAAGGCCGAATTACAACATAGACAAGATCCAATGAGAAGATTAGGATTGAATTTGGACAAAGATATGGGCTTTAGATAGATATTATAAGCGATGCTAACAAAGCATTTCCCATCTAACAGGAATACAAAGATGTGAGCTCAGATAAGAACAAAGAAAAAACCATGGAATCTGAGAAGTGCAAAATCGATTAAATGATTCATAATATTGATAACATTCATTTACAATGAAAAATTTATTTAATTATTCATTAAGTCGGAGTCTCATGAATGCGAATTCGCGACAATTATTTGCTGACATTTCTTGAAAACGATTGACAGATTTTATAATTCTTTCTTTTCTTTCATTTTGCATAAAATGATTCAAATGGAATTGATAAGGAAATGAATTTCTTCCTCTTATTATTATATTCATATTTTATATTATTTGCATCAAAGTTATGAAGTATTTGTATTAAGAAATCGGATACGATATTTTGTGAGGCATACGGTATTTAACACAGTATTAAATCTTAACGAATAGCAAACGAAAAGATTTGAGCAAAACGCTTTTCATTGATGAATAATATCATCTAAAAATTAAATGCTCTCTATGAAGCAAAAATATCATTTGTTCTCTAAGAAAAGAAATTCTCTGGGTATTTTTTGATAATTTAATTTTTTTTTGTTCAATGCAACAAATTTTATAATCGCTGCTTCGTTTTTTTTCTTTTTTTTGTGGAAATGAAATAGCGCGACGTTTTGATAATGTTAACTGAAAGGCAGAAAGACTAATTTTACGAAAGTGAAATTTAATGATAAATGTTCTCTCAGATTTATTTGTAAAAAAAAGCCTTTTTTTCTCAATTCCATTCAAAAATTCTTTTGAAAAATAAGCCGCGTTTAAATTTCTACTTATTTTCAAATCTCAAAAAAAATTCTTTTATTTATTTAACTAAATTCAAATATCAAAGAGGTAATAATAGAAATATTATTAGCATTTTGATTTATTTTTAAAATAGAGCTAAAAATAAGCACCACAAATATATTTTAATAAGCAATTTGAAATTTTCAAACCAAAAAATGCTAATATGTATGCATAAAAATTAAATGAATTAAGAGGTCTTCAGTTTATCTTATATAAACTGAAAAAAATTTTATAATAAAAATTTGATAAATATTCTCGAATTTGTATAAAAATATGCTCTAAATTAAGCTTAAAGCAAAAGCATAAAAAGTTTGAAAATAATAAATAAATAAATTTGCGTAAAGCGAAAATTTCGCTAATGCAAAAGAGTAATTTCATAACATCATACAAATATTCAAAGTTTATATGAATCAAATTACAGATGTGAGGATTCATTATTTGGTAGTATGCATCGCAAGAAATTTCAACTAATCGATTTTGGGACAATACAATTTATTGATTCATTAGTGATACATTCATGTGACCAAGTAGTAATACCAAATAATATCTTTAATGATATTATCATTCAATATGCAATCAAGGTATGATGAAATTATTTTGCATAGAAATTATTTAATAATTAATTTTTATTAGTATTCATTTTAAACTGATTTCATCATAAATGCAAAGAGGTATGTGAAAAATGATAAGCCAAGAAAATGATTATCTTAAATTATTATATTCTGAATCTCAAATCTCACTTCTTATTGTGCTTCAGAAAGCAAGTGAATTTTCTTCTGAGAATCATTTATTTTTCTTTTTACCGATCGTTCACGCAATGGAATATGACCTAATTTATGTAAACATAGTAATTAGTGTAATTTCTCCTTATATTAATCAAAACAAGAGGAAACAACGAAACATGTAATTTACGTAGTAATAAATATCGTAGTTATTAACTATGAATTGTTTTATTACTGTCATAAGAATCTTATAATTTGTCTTATTTATTTTTATTGACATGAAGTGATTAATTACTCTAATTAATATATTTTAATGATAAGGCCTACACTTTACCATGCGAATAACTGACATAAAGAAAAATGAACGATTCTCAGAAATAATGATAACAAAAGACAGTAGCAAAAAAAAATGTTAACTGAATATAATTTATACTTTAGCTACGATCGTATATCAATATTGCATGGCAATAGCATATTTAAAAGTCAAATAATCACTCCAAGTTAACCTAGTTATATATTGATTTGATGACAGTCTTATAATTAATGAATGATGGCTCACATTTATGGTTAACTATCAAAATTTTAAAAAAGAAAAAGAAGAAAAAGAACTTAATGATCAATTAAAGATATTATATGATGCACTGATAATCATCGAAATTGATATAGCATTTTCATTTTAAAATTTGCTTTAGTAAATGAAATATTTGAAATTTCAAAAGTGAATTTATAAATTTGTAGGTTTTAAATTTTATGAGTCTATAAAATTTTGTAACTTAGATATTTTTTTCGGCATTATTTCATCCAATATATTTCAGATTATCAATGTAAAAAACTTAACAATATTTCCTTGGGCTTTTCGTGGTATACGAAAAGCACCAGAACAATTATTCATACAAGCAACAACTATAGACTATTGTCCATCATATGCATTCGCTGGATTAACCCATGTTAAACATATTTGGTTTCGAAATAGCACTATCGGAGTGTTGGCCAGTAAAAGTTTTAATGGCCTAACGGATATTAATTATATATATTTTCGGGATTGTATTATACGACATATTGAATATGGCGCTTTTAGTAAGTTAAAAATATTTTTGTTGCGCATAATTGTAACAATAACTGATGATAGATTGTAAGTAGTAAGAAATGATTATCAAACTGATAATGATAATAATCATTATCAGTTTCATTATTTCTTCAATTGCTATGCCAATAAAATAAATTTTAAATTAATTCAAAAAGTTTTTGAATTAAAATAAAAAAATTCAAATAAATGCAGTTTGTATGCAACGAAAAACAAAATTTTTAAAAATTTAAAGAAAAAAATAAAGAAACGAATTTTACTAAGCATTGGCATACACGAGAGATTGATAAAAAAAAAGAAAAAGAAAAATTGCATTCTCGAAAAATTTATTAATACTTTTTAAAATTTTGAAAATGGAAAAGAGAAAAAGAGTGAGACTGATAGACGACTGTGATATTTTTTAATTAATTAATTAATCTTCGAAAGTACATTTTCATTCTTACTTTAATTGCAAGGCCTAAAAAGTATGATAGAACAAATAAAAGATAATAATTTTTAGATTCAATGCGTAGAATTCATCATTTTTGTTCGTGGAAATATTACTGTAAAATTAGCCGGAAGTTCAATATTCCGAAATTCAACAATAGATGATGTAATCTTTGAAGATGCACGCTTTGCCGCTCCATCTAATTGTTTCGCAGGTTTAAAAGCTGTAAATATTCAATTGATCAGTTGCAACTGGAATCTAAATGACAGATTCAAGAAATTGCAAAATTTTCATCAAAAAATTGGTCATTTCTCAATCAATAATTCTACCCTGGATCTTATAGCTATGGAAACATTTCGTAATGTGAAAATTTTGAATATTTCATACAGTACGATAAAAACGATGGCAGCAGTCAAATCTCGTAGAAAAGCAAAAAGAAATCGCTAAAACATTGAAGACTACAGAATTAATAATTGAAAAATTGGAAATTGTCGAAACTACGATTAATAGAATTGCTGCTAAAGCTTTCGTAAATTTGAAGAAATTTAAAAATTTGAAAATTTCTCAATGTCAGATAAATGTTATCGAAAAAAATGCTTTCCAAGGATTTCAATCAAACGAAATTCAAATCGATCGGACGCAAATTAATAAGTTATCAGTTGCTTCTTTTGCTGATTTAACAGTGAATTTATTTTCGCAGCAAGAATGCAATTTTAGCTTTATAGAAACCATAATCTTTCAAGGAGCCAAAATTCAGACATTTCGTTTTTCTCATTCTTATATAAGAAATATCATAAAACGAAGTTTTTATGAATTGAAGTTAACGATTTCATTATTCTGAAAACAAAGATCTATTGCTGTGATGAGCAATCTTTTTCAGAAGCTAAGGTAAAAATTTATCTGAAATTTAATTAGCATTCACATTTTTAATTTCGAATTTGAAGTTTGAAATTCGATTTTCACATTCGCAAAATTTATTTATTAGGTTAGCATATTTTTTTTTAATAAAAATTTTAAAAATTTTAAAAATTTAGCGATACTTCTAATATATTATGCTAAATTTTTGGATAGAAAAAATGATAAATTTAGTATATTAATTTTTGCATAAGTTAAAAAAATTTTACTCCTTGATTATTAATTTAGAATTTTAGCCTAAAGGACTTATTAATCCTGTCTTATTATAATTATTTTTTTTTAAATTTTAATAATCCAGTTTACTTTTCAGATCTTAGCAAAATCTTACCAAATGTTTGAATATTTTGATCAACAAAAAAAAAGTGGCAAAGCAATTAATAATCGAGAATGAAAAATGTTTTATTGTAGGTTAAGAAATTGATTATTACCGGAACAGAAATGATATCCGACTCATTCGATAGTGTATTTCGAGATTTTCAACCAATCTCTTTTTATGCTCGAAATAATCTATTTGATTGTAATGTGATGAAATTCGATACAAACAGTTTATTTCTTGACGACAATGTATCCTTAAATTTATCGTGGTATTTTCAAGCAAAACAATGGTCGAAAAAAAGTTTGTCACCACCCATCGAAATCGGAATGGACATCTTATGGGATCATTTGTAGATTGTATCATTTTCTTGCTAAACGTTTTTGCACAAATTCAAAATTCGCATATATTTTTAATATTAATTCTTCAATTTTAATTATTGGTGATTGTGAAGCTTTAGATATTGAATTCTTATTACTTCATAGTTTTCGAACTAATACTTCAACAATTCGAAAAATGCTTATAAATTTGAAAATTTTTGAAATTTTCCATTTCGAAATAAGTATTGAACGTAAAATTTTTTCAAAAATTAAAATGGAAAAAATTGAACTAATTTTAATACAAATTGAATTAATAGTAAATGAAGGTTTTGTCAATTTGCATCTATCATCTTTTATTCTCAAAAATAGCACTACCAATTATAAGAAAATACATGAATTTATTAATAGTACGGTAAAAATGCTGCATGCCGAAATGTCAAATTTTCAACATGTATTTGATTTTTGGAAATATTTAGTCGATACAATGCTTGTAAAGGTATTTGTAAATTTTCCACAATATCTTCTTGAGGAGGGAAGCCAAAATTCATCCTTAAAGAAGTTATCGTTGCTTGTGAATGCTTAACACAACAATCAAACGATCAAAATAATTGTAATAAGATAGCACCTACCTGTAATATTTCAATGAAATACGCAATAAATTGTTCTATGAATGAAAAAATTACTAATCGATCAATTTCAATACAATCAAAAATATCATTAATATTTTCACTTTATTTGTTAAATTTCTATCTTTAAGTTAAATTTATTTTCAAATATAAAAATTAGAGTACGATGAGTACGAATTGACAAATTATAGCAAAAGGTCAGTTTGCTAAATTATTTTTTTCTTCTTTTTCATGTCAAATGAATTATCATCATTATAGTGTTCAAAACAAAAAAATAAAAATAAAAAAATTAATAAAAAAATTTTTTCTGAAAAGGCTATATTTGTACGAAAAAAATTTTTAATTTTTATTATTTTGCGCATACTCATTTACTATCAATAATTTTCTAATTTTTGAACAAAAAAAAAAATTTCCACTTTACCTGTTTCCACTTTTTACTAATATTCACATACTATAAATAACCTTTTACTTTTTAAAGCACAAGTTTTCCACTTTTACTTGTTTTCGTTTTTATTGACGAAAAATTTTCAAAACTTTTAGTCATAGATGAAATTTGTTGACTAACTGTCATCATCCGAGAATGAAAAGAATATTTTGTTAAACTACTGAAAAAGACAGCACATGAAGCACTTTTCATATCACTTCTTTTTTTTTTTTATTAAGTGATATGAATGCTGCGCTTCCTGATATAAATTGGAAGGGGAGGGGGAGGGGAGAAGAAAAAATAAAAATTACTAATGAAAGAATCAAAAAAAGAAGATTTCGTTAAATAATTTTTTTAAATGCCATTCGATCTGTCAATTCAAATTACAAATTCAAAAATATTTATTTATACAAAAAAATTTCTTTTGTTTTTTACTTTTCATTTGCAAAAAAAAAAAAGAAGGGAATCTGTTCGGATTAATATGAAAAAATTTCGACTCATAAAAGTTGCATTCTTCTTGCAAATTAATTATAGTATTCATCGATGTTTGTAATTATTTCTTTGCATATTTCTCTTATTGTATTATTTTGTAATTTATTTATGTTCCACCATTCTCATTCTTTTTGAAATACAACAATTGACATCAAATACATTGTTCACATATATATATATATATATAAGTGTTAGTGTTTCGAGATCAACTTAGTATATATCGAAATTATGTATTTCTGAATTTCGTCTATTCATTAAATATCTTAATCAATCATTTCAATTTTTTGTCTATTAATTCTAATAAAATTTCAATGCTTTGAGCATTTTAACGATACATCATCGCTGGTAATAATTTTTTCACATAATTAGTAACATACTAATATAAAATTAGCGTAAATTTGTTGAACAAATTTTAGAATTTTTTGAATGAATTTTGCGAAAAAAATTTAAAAATGAAAATTTTTTTTTGTTCACTTTTAATATATGTTATTTGGAGGAAGAAAAAAATATAAATTCTGCACTTTGTTTTTATTGAATTTCTTTTTTTTTTTATTTCGCTTTTCTTAATGGAAAAGTTAATGGGAGGAGGGAAAACTTTTATATTCAAAGATTCTCTAAATTCCGGAAGCTCGGTATGAAGAAAATTGAAAGTTTGAAAGGAGGAGTATGTTAACATACATTCATTGTGTCATGATTACAACAAGCTAATACACAAATAAATTTTCCAAATAAAAAAAAAAAGAAGGAAAGGAAAAAAACGAATGAAAAAACATTTTGGTCAAAAAAATTGAGAGATAGGAAAAGAAGAAGAAAGATGACGGCGAAGAAGAAAACGACGAAGTATCAACCCTAAAAATGATGATTGATGAGAGTGCATCATGTTTGTATTAAAACCCCGGATAGTTTTTAAATTTGAGACTACACGGTTATTCATAGTATTTATTCACTATTGAAAATATAATTCATTTCATCTTTCTAAAATCATATTTTGATTCTTTGATAAATGATATAGTATATATATTATATATATACTATATATATATATATATATATATATATATATATAGTATATATATATAAATATATACAGTATATATATAAATATATATAAATATATATACTATATATATATATAGCATTTCTCAAGGCATTTACATTTATCAAAATTATAAAAATCGCTTTATTCTTAATATACTACTCTAAATTTGTCATTAAAATAATATGATAATTATTATTTTAGATTCCATCATTTGACATTCATTATCATTTTCGATTTGTCCCATTTGTCACGATTACTGAATTCTGAAAAAAATTAGCAGAACGTCTTTATTTTTTTCCTCATTTAACACTTTATAAATACAATAGGTAGATTTTTTTGATTTCGTCATTATCAGTATTCAGAATCACTTATGGAAATCTACGGAAAATTTCATATTCATTTACAAAATATTTAATTGTAAATGAAAAAACCGTTGTTTCATTAAAATACGTCTTAGCGTATCATTAAATTGATTAAATTTATCAGTAAGATGCATAATTTAAGATATCTTCCAATCTTTTATTTGATCCAAATTCAAAATTTCAGGTCTAAGTTTCGAAAAAGAATCGAGAAAATAGCATCGGCGACTGCATAATAATGAGTGAAAAAATATTTATAGCGCTTGGAATGGCAACTACTGCAATTTTCATGAGTATATCTGTGATCGCTCTGATTGTTCTTTTCAGCGATATCAATGATCTACACAGTGGAGTTATGAATGAAATGACTGATTTTAAGGTAATCATCTGGTTTGATCTAATTGTGGCTAAATATAGTATCATTTTTTTTTATATAGCAATAGTATCATTTTTTTGAAATTATACATAGATTTAAGGATTACTATCAGTCATTAGATAATCTTCAGTCAAGAGGATTCTGTTCATTCCGTGATATTGGGTGGTTTCATTCAACTAATCAATTTGACAGCAAAGTTGAGAAAATAATTAAATTGTTGAATTTTTCTATTATAGGAAATAGCAGACGATACATGGAGCAAAATTTTATCTGTTCGGTCAAATGAATTCCATGAAGAGAATAGATACCATCATGGTTTTCAAAATTTTATCTTACGAACTAAACGACAGTATCCATCTCACTGCCGTTAGTTTTATAGAAATATCTTGAAAAGGAACCCGAATGAAAAATGATATTTGAATTCTCGCTTCCTGAATAACATGAATTACATGTATTTAAATATGGAAAAAACCGGATAAAA
Source organism: Dirofilaria immitis (assembly GCA_024305405.1). Taxonomy (NCBI): domain Eukaryota; kingdom Metazoa; phylum Nematoda; class Chromadorea; order Rhabditida; family Onchocercidae; genus Dirofilaria; species Dirofilaria immitis. Next base: position 1,778,735 of record JAKNDB010000068.1, read on the forward strand.
ATATGAAATTTTTTTGAAATATAAAGTATATTTTTTAGAATGTAGCGCACCAGCAGATCGATGTCGAAAAGGTCCTCCTGGACCTCGGGGGATCCTGGACTTAAAGGTCTTGATGGACCACGTGGCGATGATGGACGTCCAGGTGTAAATGGCGTCGCACTTTTGGCTACCTTTCACATTCCTGGTGGTTGTATTGATTGTCCAGCAGGACCACCAGGACCACCTGGTGAACTCGGTCTTCCAGGCGATACTGGTCCCCAGGTGTCTGCGCAAAAAAGGAAAAGACGGCAAGCCTGGACCACCTGGACGAACTGGAGCACCAGGTAAGCCAGGTGATCAAGGACCAAATGGTCAACCTGGTAAACCTGGCCGACCTGGAAAAGATGGTAAGCGAGGCACTGGACCAGCTGGACCAAAAGGTCCTAAAGGACCACCAGGTATAACTGGTAAACCTGGGGCAAATGGTGCAAAAGGAGTTAATGGAGAACCCGGTGAACAAGGATTACAAGGTATACCTGGAACAAATGGACAATGTGGTAAAGATGGCAGAGCTGGATCGGTACGTTATTTAACAAAAATTTCATGATTCCTGTTATGAATGTTGAAAATGGTCCAAGTTCAATAAATTATGGTATTTCAGCCAGGCAGCCCAGGCATACCAGGACCAGATGCTCATTACTGTCCATGTCCTCCGCATTCAAAATTCGCACTTAAGTCATAAAATTATCCATGTTATCACTGTTATCACTATCATTACTATTGCTCCCATTATGTGACGATCAAAAAATATTAACCGTACGGTCGATGATGATGATGATGATGATGATGACAATGATGATGATGATGATGATGATAATGATGATGATGATGATGACGATGATGATAATGATGATGATAACTTTTGCGATATTTTAATAATGCTTCGTCGTAGAGAAAGTAATATATTATTTAAATTTGCATATTCATTCTCAGTTGTCGATAAACCTTAAATAATAGTATTTATCTTGAAACAATTGTATTTAACGATTATAGTGGGGAAATGATTGGCATGATTTTGGGGAAAGGTTGACAATCCTCTCGTTTGTTCATCCTTTGCTGATTGGACATTGATGTTTCTGTTATGACTCGGCTAAATCAACAACAGGCTTTAATGAATTTATACGATATTACAATACAATATCACGCTTATACAAATGGTATGGATTAAATGCACAATGCATAGTAAATAATCAGAAAGTACAGTAGTCTAAGATCCATGTACGATAGCTTTTGCAACTGTCATTTCTCCTTCGTTCCATCAATGCTATTATTGTTCCTGCTGAACTGTTTTACTCGTGCCATTACTTTACTTTACTTTACTTTTGTTTTACTTTACTTTTGAATCCTACTACTGTCGAACTATCTTTGAAATTGCTATTGTCGAATTGCGTCGAATTGCTCTGTCCGAATTGTCGAACTCCGAAATCATTATCTATCAAATTATGGATTGACTCCAACTCCGAAATCCTTATCTATCAAATTATTCGGGAGTCATTCCACTTACCTGATCTACAACACGTCATCTCACCATTGACCTTAATTTGTTGAGTTCTGAATGGAGCGTTTCGGTGGCAAACGCGTTCACGTTTTCGGCTTGTTGACCGTTTTGCAATTGTGTCACGCTATTTGAACTTTAGTTTGCATTGTATACCATGATTTTCCTCTTGTTTACAACTTATCATGGTTTTTGACACTCTTAATTAAGCACAATTAATTAAATTTTTTAATTTCCACCGACAATTATGATTCACAATGGTCATGATTCATTTCTGGAATTTGATTCATGCTTATTAAAAATGAAACTAAATAAATTATTAGTGGGAAATTAAAAGTTTATCAATTCTTGTTTTCAAAATCTTTGATAAAAAGTAAATATTGCAATATTTACATAATTTATTTATCAAAAATTCTCATTTGCAAGAAAAAATCGATACAAAGGTTGAGTTTTATGCTCGAATTCTTATTATTAATTCTTATTGTTACTGTTATTAACATGTGAATATTAAATAAAATGGGAAATTAAAAGAAATGATAATCAGTTCAATTTTACTTTTAGGTAGCATACAATACATCTCTTTTAAATAACATCCATTTAGACAAAAGATGGAATTAAAAAAAAGTTGTCCATGGGAAATTTAATAAGAAAATTAAAAGAATTGACGATCCATTGGATTCTGAATCAATGATATCTAAAATGCCTTTACGTGACTTAATAAGGAAGGATCTGAATGCAAGCAATATTGCACTATGTAAACAAAATGTGATAAAATCATGCGTGTGTGCGATTTTGCAACACTTTTGCATTGATCCGCATTTGGAAGGATCAATGTGCGAGAATCTAAAGGTAAATATTTTATCCTCGCTACGAACAGAAAGGTTATCCTTTATAGTAGCGCAATAGTTTTCCTTCCCTCTATATACTAAACCTCACTTACCATTGGCAGCAAATAGGAATACAGTGGTATTATATGAAGTGATACTACATATTCTATGGGTTGGTCCGCAAGGGATAAGTTCAAGCAATTGATATCCGGCTTATCCTCCCGCGAGTTCAGGCCTCTCGCTAACCTTGACCGCCCAACTTTTCCATGTTTTGAGTCATACTCAGTATCTAATTCACACAAGCACCACTGGTCCGGCAGATCTCAACCGGGAGACCGCATTGCTCTGTGGCGAGGAACGAGCTTGCGTCCTCTAACATAACTGATTATTATGATTCTAGTTATTTCCAGTTATGAGTGGAATACTGAAAACAATCTCAATCATTACCGAGACATGAAGACGAATAATGCCTGACGAATAGTCGATTATCAGATCAGAAGGGCAAGATTTTTGATCGTATGAAGTCATTGAATAGCTGATGATGTTTTTTTCTTCACCTTCCAGAGTATTTTCATTGACGATACAAACTGTCGCTACCGTAAATTTCTGCACTATACCTTGTAATTCAGTTTTATTTTATTTTACAGAAATATTGTTACAGTAAAATTTTTCAAAATAAAATTATTTTCTTTCCATATTTTGATATGCATTAATTCAACAATATGAATGTATACATTATGACAAAAGCTAAAACTAATCATAAATTGTAGGAATAAAATTCAATAAGTTGAAATGTATTAAATATATGTTAAAAAAAAATAAAATAGAAAATGAAAATTAAAAATCATTGAGTCAAGCAAATAAGTGCGAATTTTGATTAGGAATAAAGCATAAGAAAATAATGACAAATAATAAGAAAGAAGATGCTTTGATCAGTGTAAAACTCGAAATTTGAATAATTGAAATGAAAGCTAGCCAATTTAATCGGATACTTTTCTTTTTCAAATGATAAATTTTTATCTTATTGTCTTAAAACGAAATGTCATTTCAAAATGAGTTATCAAAAATTCATAATAAGTTTTTTAGCCGAAATTAAATGCTACTTATTACGAGCTTTCTTTTAACCTGTACCGCTGGAAAGTTGTATGAATGGTTGATTATGATCATATAAAATTTCTTCAGATTTTTTATCAAACATACATTTTTCTCGTTCGGATAAAAACCTGGAAATTCAAAAAAAAATTATTTTCTTTTAAAAATGTATTTATAAACGAATTCCACTTTTGTACAAACGATTAGTGATGATGATAAGGCTGTAAATAATCTTATTATCGTTGTTTCATTTCAAATTTTTGAATTTTTTGATTTAGTGCTTCAAGCACAGAATACTTTTAATGCTAATTTGGATAGTTATGAATTTGATTTGTTTTTGTTTCTAGCTTAATCAGTTTGTTTAAAATAAATGCCATCTGTGCAAAATATTTAACATGATATTCAATCTTGCATATTAAAAAGTTTTCCTCGAGACTTTTTACTAGTTCGTATGTTACCATTTTTTTATGTAAAAATAGGATAATGAATTGAATTTGATGAAAAAATATATCAGTATAATAATAGATTTGCAATAGTTACGTGAATGATTTAATAAAATAAAACTATGGCGAGTGAAAATTTTCACTATGATAAAATCAATTCTTTCAATTTTCGAATTCTTAAATGTTACAGTTTGTGATTGTTTTATGAAATTAATTGAAACAAGAATCTACAATAGAGCAAAGAAATAAAAAAACCTGAATTCAGATTGGCTTAAAAAATAATTTTGAGAAATTTTGACAATTATAAAAATTCATTTTGATGTTTTTTAATTTGAAAAAAAAGGAGTCTTGATGTTATTTAATGCTTTTGAAAAATAAAATTTTCAACTTCATCATCCATTCTCTTCTACCGTACTATATTATTTCTCCCTCTTTGTTGTTCGATAAAAATTAATCAATTTGCTTAAAATGGTAATTTCATGCATACTTTAAAATGAGTAATGAAAATGTTTGTTTGATATATAATGAAGTCATTTCAATCATTTGAATTTCGATAGAAAAAAAAAGTTTTGCATAGATCAAAGCATACTTCCATTTCTTACTATTTATGATTATTCTCTTTATGCTTTACCTAATTTAAATTCACACATTTCATTTTATTCAAATTTCATTTCCTATTTTATTTTTTTTTTTAACATGTGTTTAATACATCTCAAACTTGCATAGATTAATTATTGAATTTTATGCCTACAATTTATGATTAGTTTTAGCTTTTGTCATAATGTATACATTCATATTGTTGAATTAAGGCATATCAAAATATGGGAAGAAAATAGAAATTTTATTTTGAAAAATTTCATTCTAACAGTATTTTTACAAAATAAAATAAAACTGAATTACAAGGTGTAGTGCGTAATTTACGGTAGCGAAAATTTATATCGTCAGTATCGTCAATGAAAATACTATGGAAGATTAAAAAACGATTCAAGAATAATCAAGAGAATCTGACACGGTCAACTTAGTGATCGACTATTCGCTAGGTATTATTTGTCTTTCTGTTTCGATAGCGATTTTTTCAGTATTCACTCATTACTGGATACAATTAGAATCATAGCAGTCAATGACGCTAGGAACTTTATGGTGGATAGCGAACGGATACTCCCATTTTCTTCCACGAACCAATATTTTGGTTGTTTTCTCCCCTATCGAGATTTATTGAACTGTTAATGCTTCATGAAACCAGAAAAGTACGACTGCGCGAGTACTCGAATGGTTCGAGCACATAGAAGGTATGTCGGATTCTCAGATATAACGATTATATGCGCAGCCAATGTGGGTGCTGGGCTATCGCATATAATACCACTGCATTCCCATTTGCTGCCAATGATAAGTGAGGTTTAGTATATAGAAGAAAAGAAAACTATTATACTACTATAAAGGATAACCTTTCTATTCTCAGAGAGGATAAAATATTTATCTTTCAATTCTCGCACATTGATCCTTCCAAATGCGGATCAGTGCAAAAAGTATCGCAAAATCACATACATACATGATTTTATCACATTTTGTTTACATAGTGCAATATTGCTTGCATTCAGATTCTTCCTTATTAAGTCACGTAAAGGCATTTTAGATATCATTGATTCAGAATCCAATGGATCGTCTTGATCAATTCATTTTAATTTTCTTATTAAATTTCCCATGGAAAACTTTTTTTAATTCCATCTTTTGTCTAAATGGATGTTATTTAAAAGAGATGTATTGTATGCTACCTAAAAGTAAAATTGAATTGTATGATACTTGCAAAGCAGCATTATTCTGATTATCATTTCTTTTAATTTCCCATTTTATTTAATATTCACATATTAATAACAGTAACAATAAGAATTAATAATAAGAATTCGAGCATAAAATTCAACCTTTGTATCGATTTTTTCTTGCAAATGAGAATTTTTGATAAATAAATTATGTAAATATTGCAATATTTACTTTTTATCAAAGATTTTGAAAACAAGAATTGATAAACTTTTAATTTCCCACTAATAATTTATTTAGTTTTATTTTTAATAAGCATGAATCAAATTCCAGAAATGAATCATGACCATTGTGAATCATAATTGTCGGCGGAAATTGAAAAATATAATTGGTTGTATTTAAATAGACATTTACAGATGTTATCGAAAAACAGCTCTTTGCCCTCACCTAGATTTGTTAAATTCAAACTTTATAGATGTTAAGTTGGGTAAATAATTTTTATCAAGAAATAATATTCTCGACAATACTTTTATCCATATTTTGATAGTCTAATTGCATTTTTGTCGCATATTCATAGAGTATATCTTGTAGTTTTTACATTTCGTCAAGACACAGTTTTGCTAAATGTAAACTTTTTTCACATATAAAATAAGTACTTCAAGAAATCTGTAATTTCTAATATTTGATAATTTCAGATTAGATAAGGAATTCAGAATGTTTATTCTTTCGTATTTTAACAGAATTGTGAGTTTGAATATTTAGATGAAAAAAACTTTCTTGGGCAAAAGTAAAGCAAAAATTTTTTTCCTTCTTTAATTTCAGTACTATTTCTTTTTTTTGGAATGAAACCAAAACATTTAAGAAATGAATTATTTTTTTCGTTACTTTGCTTTGTTCGAATGTTTCTTCTTTTCTTAAGATTTCAGGTCATCAAGATTATTAAAGTTTTTGTATTCAAGTAAGTCAGTTTTAGTGTCAATGTTTCAGACTGTGATAAATCAAAGTGTTGTTCTATTATTGTCAACGTTTCAGTTAAGAAAACTAGTCATCCGTTTTATTATCAATGTTTCAGGCTATGATAAGTCAGAGAGAATTGTTTACAGGAATGGCCAAATTCAGCCGGAGATAAAGGATAAAGAGATTTCAGCGAAGAATCTGAAAATGATGGTTTTTAGAAATAGCTAATGTTTCGTGATATGTATAAAATTTCGAATGGTTCTATTTTTCTTTTTTTTTTCTTTCTTTTGTGTCATTCTAATAAATCTAGACTTCGGTAAATGTTATCAATTGAAAAATTTGGATTACGATACATATAGGTGTAACTGAAAATAATGATTCTAAGTGAAGTTTGTCATGTGTTATTAAACTGTCAAGCATCTATCTCGAATAGTTGAAGCATCATCTAGAATCAAAATAATTAAATTAACCTATAGATTAAAGGAAATAGTTTAATGAATGGTATCTTTAATAAATTTTATATTTGTATTATTCCAATTATATTCACAAATCTGATTAATGTGATAATAAATTTGCCCTTGTTGCAGATGCATTTGATGCATTTGTCTTCTAGAAAAATAATGTAAGTTTATTTATAGCGTTATCAAACCTGAGAAAAATCCATGCTTTTTCATAATTCAAACTAAACAATGACGAATGAGTTCAAATGAAATAAGACAAAAATATATCATATGAAAGACAAAAAGAAACTAAACCTTCAATAACAAAAAAATCATCCGAATTTCAATCAAGGTTCATTACTAGTAAGCAAATGTGAATCATTCCGAAATTTCATTGACGATACAATCCAAGTTTCATTCATGATCATGAATGAAACCTGTTTTCTGAAGAATGAAATTTAATTTTTTTAAATACAAGAAGCAAATAAATGATGCGACATAATGAGCACAAAAAGAAGAATACAAAAAAGCAAGGTATTGTGATGAAATAAAATAAAACCAAATATAGGAGAAGAATTGAAGTAAAAATCCATTTAAATTTTAGAAGAATAAAGAAAGAAAATATGAGAGGGATATGAAGAGGAAATTAATTATTTGTAAAGAGATTTGAATTTATTTTCAAATATTAGAAATTTGAAAATTAAAAATTACCGATGAAAGCATAGACAAATTTTTGTGATAATAGCGCACGTTTATATAAATATTCGTTCATCATTCATAAAAGCTGAGAGAACGTTTTTCAGTACTTCAAATTCATTACACTTATAAAACTGATATAGAATTTGATTTGATATTTGAATGACATAGAATTAATCTAATAAAGTGAAGCAAGTTTCATAGATTAATATATTCAAGTAAACATAATCCTTCAAAATAAATTTTAAAGAAGAAAGAAAACTATAATATGAAAGCCGCAAAATGGAAATGAATGATCCCTTCTCAATATTTCAGAAATTACGCGTCGTAAACATTGGATATAGATAGCAGATTTTATCCAGAATATTTGAAAATAATGATAATTTCCTATAATCTAAAAGTTATACGAGACAGGATCAATCCCAACATTAAAATCGAACAATACTATTTTATATTTTCTAGAATAAGTCAAATTTCATTTTAAAAGAGAACAATTTCAAATAAACGAATTGTCGTCAGTTAAGTATTCGGCTCAATTTTTTTTTGACCCTAACGAGTCCTAGAAAACTCTTAAATCTGATACCACTATTATACGGCAACATAACAAATATACAAAGTCAAAAATTCCTTCGACAAGAAAATCAAAAATGCTATTCACTTGCCCAAAAACTTAGTTGTACATGTACGTTAATATTGAAGCCATTTTATAACTTCACGTCCTAAAATAAAAGCATTTATTAGCATATTTAAACATTATACTGGTATATCGCTATAAAAACTGCTATTAACAAATTAAGTTCCGCAGAAATGTTATCCTATTTTCATATAATTGATTATTCTGCTGAAATGAATAAATCACCCAGATATAAACCGTACCTAGTAAAGTCTGAAGTGTGGTTTAATATCTTAACTTAAATTTCTCCTATAACATGATGAGAAAATCAGTAAAGTGTAATCAGTACAGAAGAGTGATAATGGGAAATGGAGAATATGCAACAAGGAACCAATCAACTGTCAAAATATGGATAAATGTATTATTTAGGATCATTTCTCGATCAAAATTATTTACCGGTTTTAACATTTATAAAGTTACTCTATACACTGACGGCTGAACGTTGGCAAGTTTGATCAGCTTCCTCCTTTAATGCCGCAGCTAGATTCTGCACTGTTGGCCAGTAACCAAGAGCTGAATTCAACAGATCTGCTGAGGCCAACGAGCCACCTTTGATAACACCTGTAAAGAACAGTAATAAAATTCTATTAATTAAACCTCGCAATGTGCAATTATTTTTTGTCAATTATCTCAAAATCCTGTTTTCTCTCTCTTCCTGTTAAAAAGATAAATTATCCAAATACAAACCACATCTAGTAAATTACAATATTCTTTGTTAAAACACAGTCAAGATGATTTTGTTGAAATTGCCTGATTAATATACCAATAACACTAACTTTTCCCCATGCAAGGCCGTTCTCTCTGGAAAACGGACAATCACGAAACCTGGTATTCCAAATCAACGAAGCTGCAGCTCTTGCTACTAGATATGAATAATATTTTGCACCATATGGCACCAAATGTGTAAATCTAAAAATAATTGAGAATTACAAAACTTTCGCGCTTCTATTCATTAGGAAATTTCATTTAAAAGTCGAAATTAAAGAAAATTGAGTTACCGATGGTGCCATGCGGAATTTGATTCTTTCTTGACATTTGGAAAAACTACCGACCAAATTGAAGCATACAAATCGGCTGTCGAAATTCGACCATTCATTATACCCTCAGCATTGCCACCATGAGCTTCAAGATCAAAAAGACTGTACACAGCCTGGAATAAATGAATATGGAGAAATATAAATAGAGGCAAAACTTAAATAACTACAGTTTTGAGTGCTCAGGAAAGTGACCTGTTGTAACATTTCTAGAGATGTGAAAGCGAATCGTGATGTTATGAGAGAAGCAGCATCCTCGACACTTATTGGACGTCCATGACTATCCTTTGCTATTTCGCGTAATACGTCAATATTATTAAAGAAATATTCCATCAAATTGGATGGAACTTCCGCCATATCAGTTGAGCAACGAGTTCCTAGAGGATTTTGTACTAAATTAAAAGTAAAAAAAAAATAAATTTTGAAAATTAAGCGCAATTAAAATTCGTAGATGGTAAAGGAAAAAATTTGCGCGAATTTCATTAAATAAAATATTTCATTATAAATGATGAAAACGAAATTACCAGCGACATGTTGATACTGAGTGCGAGCGAGCATTGAATGCATCGCATGACCCATTTCGTGGAAAAAATTTTCAGCTTGTTGAGGGCTCAAAAAATATTTTCAATGCTTTCCAGTCCTTTCGTTAACGATAACGATAAAACGACGATTGGTGTTTGATATGAACCATCATCTAACTGAATCATAAATATTTTGATCGATATAATATCGAGGATACATCAATTCAACTACAGTTCAATTACTAAGATTAAAACTCTTCGAACAAAACTCCAAACAGTACTGTGTAGGTTGATTTTCCGGAACAATTTCATGATGCAATAAACTACAAACTATTTTCATGAGTGAATAAAACGCAAAAATGTTCAACAGCGTATTCGTTACTTTTTACGAATTATGGAAAGCTTTCTTTCTAACCATATTAATAAAGGGAAAATTTGGATACTTTATTAGTTGAAAAACAAAAAAAAGAAAACCTGCTTAGAGCAACGAACAGTAAAATGACAGTCGCCCACTGTTTTTGTTGGCCTTTCTTGAATATCAATGTAAATCGTTCCCAGAAACTGGTCCTTGTCTTGAAAAATATCCTATAAAAGTAACAAAAATACAGTATGAAATTTTGCTGTTTTGCAAACATGTCAAATAAGGAAAAAATAAGTGCCTTACTTGGAAAGAGTGCATATTCTTGAAGGACTATATATGTTTTTAAGGCTAATAAAAAATAATAAAATCGTAAAATCAAAAAAAAAGCTATACTGTACTCATGAACATAAAAGGTTAAAACGTAAGAAGGGAAGTAATGATGAGAAACGAACAATCTTAAGAACATTTCCTGGCCAAATTTCTCCAGCAACAGGCGTCTGAAGTGAAAAGAAAACGTTGTAAAGTCGCTTTGTTATCAATTCAAATCCTTTCAAGAGGTTGCTAAACGAGAAATACCTAAAATCAAGAAATGCCATTTAAACGAAGTATTCAAAATAATGTGAAATACTAATAGATCTCTCTGCATAACCATCAGCTCCGCATAATTACAAAAGGTTATCCGTATGGGTCTATTATACAGTTGTATGTTGCTAAGAGATTCATTCGAATAATTTATGATAATTCTTTCGTTTATTTTCTTATTTCTTTTTTTCTATTAGGGTGAAATAAGTAAAACAACAAAAAGATGGATTCAAAAATACCTAGAAAGATGCTGTAACTGACCAAAAGCATTCTCTCGATACAGCGCACAAAGATAAGTTAAGTCAGATTCACACAAATATTCCCGTTTCGATTCAATTTGAGCTAAAACATCAGCCAGTACCGCTAATTCCTGTTCAGCTGCTGGTTGACATGACTACAATGCATGTAAAACAAATGATATTAATAATATACAGTCAAATAGACACAGCAAAACTTTTGAAAGAAAAAAACGAACAATGGTCAATCAAGTAACTAATGCTTAGAACAACATTTAAAAATGAAGTCACATCAGCTCTTTATCATTCATTAATTTTTTTATCAATAACAAATTTTCAATAACGTTTATGTAACCTATAAATTAGTAAGATAGACTTACTCTAATGACTTCAATCAAAAAATCATGAGCACTTTCATATGAACCGAGCAGCGAATTTTGTTGAGCACGATGCGCGTAAGATCGATAACCAGTAAGTCGAGCCAACAAATGTCGACAAGTTATCAGACGACACAAGCGTTTTCCTGCATAATTTCCAGTTATCGTTATTCTTATTTACCAAAACGTAAAAAAGCAAAACATTTAGCTTGAGGCTTTAATATATCAATGGAATTTAAATTCAATAACTTCATGAACTCGTGATTTAAATTATTAAAAATTTAATTTGAAAAAAGATAATGCAAAGATTTTAAATATGCATGCTGCTTTTTCATAGAACGATGCAATGCATACAATAATGCCACTATCAAAAAAGCATATTATATTGAGGTGTTGATATTTTTAACGATGAAATTATATTAGTTGTAAAGAATTAAATAAAGCATGAAAATTACCATACTTGTTCGTCATTATATGAATAATAAGTAGCATAAGACCACTGCCTAGTGGCACGATTAACGGCAAGTGCATTCGGACTATGAAGATTTCGTTTCACTCTATACATCTTACTATAAAATGGTGCAACCGTAACAGGCAATTCAGCACCATACGTAAATTGTGAACCAACCGCAAAAATCTCGTTGCTAAGCCTCACATATTCACATTTCTAAACCAAAATTTATTAACATGCAATAAAGCACACATTATATACTTTTTTACCATTGATAAATGAATTAATGATATTTACGAAACTTTTACTGCATCCATACAAATGAGATATATGCAGAAAAAAATAAGAACTCAATAAGAACTATATCAAAAAATACAGTTTTCATAAAGAAGAAGATTATTCTGTCGAGACAAACTAAGAGAAATATAAAACCGAGTAAAATTTCCATATCAAAAGTGATATAAATTTCAAAAAATTTCATAAATTTTCGCATTTTTACCTGAATTTCAGCTAAATTGACACCAGCTTGCTCGAAATCATCAAGGAATAACAAAGCTGTGCGTTTATCAACATCTGTCAAAACGTTACTTTCTTCTTCTAACGAGTCTTTCAATGCCTTATACAAATCAGATCTGGTGTTTAAACTGAAAACAATTATTTCGTGATAATAATTCAAAGAAAAGAGAAAAGGTCCAAAAGATCTGAGTATGAAGAAAATGGAATCTTTTGTAATAAATTCAGTAGTACCTTTCTACGAGTTCAGTGAAATCTTGCATGCTTTCTTGTGCTGCTGCGCTGAATTCTTTAATCGAATGCATATTCCGAACACATTCAGCCTGAAAATGTGTAAGTAAAAAAATTTATGTAAATAAAATTAAAATTCTATCACTTTTCCTCTAACAGTAGTGATAAATCAAATCTTTTCATTGTCTCTAAGATTTCATCTTAATGGCTTGAACATGAATATGCGCACCAAGGGTATTTTTAATACCAGAATAAAAAAACAGGTTTAATAAATATAAATTTCTGCATATGAGTAGAATTTACTCCATCAAATAAACACCCCTTGTATAAACTAAACTAAGCATAGCCGGCAAAATTTTTGCATGTTAAGAAAGAAAAGAAATCAAGACCGCAATATTTTAATTACAAATATTATTCTCAATTACAAATCAAATTTCAGTTTAAAAAAATCGAATTTGGAAAACTCACTAAATCTGCTGCGCTACATATTTCGTTCGACAAATCATCAAAAACTTCAACAACTTTTTCTCACACTTTCGATTGACAATCTATAAGAATATTTTTAATCAACAAAATTTCTGTCTTTCACCATGTTTTATTTCTATTTAAAATCACTGTAAAAATATCATCAAAAAAGACTGGTAATGTTAGCCATTGTTTTCAGTGATTAAATTGAAAATTCAAGAAGCAATAAATCCCATAATTCTACTCAAAAGCTCCAAAATTTAATTTTAAATTAGGAAAATTAATGAAGTAGAACAACACGATTAAATATTTTAACAACATCGAAAAATCCTAAATATAAACTGAATTCCAAATTGACAATCCGAAAAAAATTTTACCTTATCAACCAATTCGAAGGAGCGTTTTCTAACCTTCTCATTGAGTAATTTGAATCCGGATGGATGCATCAACAATTCCTCACCAAAAAGCCCCTTAAGTATATTGAATAAATCATTCCTAAACAAAAAAAGTCCTAGTTTACAAAAATATTTTTCGAAAAATTTTTTCAGATTCTGAAAAATGTTCAACATAATATCTATGAAAAATATTTTGCTGCATCCGAAGTTCACTTTCTCTTTTGTTCACTTCTTCATTATTTTGATATCAGTCATAACATTCAATGATTTTTTAACAAATAAACAATTTACTAATTCTCCATCACTAGGAAAATGTAGCAAATCATAACAGAAAACAAATTTTTCGTAAATTAAAAACCTTTTCGAAAGTACGACTATCCAACTGTAAATATCGTGAAGAATTTAGCAAACTTGAAATGCGAGATCTTAAAAAATGGAAGTCCGCAACATTATCGTTTATTTTCTGAAAATATAAAATTACATAAAATTCTAGTTTCCATCCAAGAACATTTTATTTGGCAATACATCCTGAATAAATAAATATCTGTACGCGTACTAGGAATTTCATGAATGAATACTAATATTAGTACGCTTTAGAGGATCAATTGACAATCCTCCAATAATGATTCCTCAAAAAGCACCTCTAAAGTTTAAACTTATTATTTATTTAGGAATTAAATACGAAGTCTTAATCGTGGAATTCCCAAATTCCACTTCATATGCGACAAAACTGATAAACCAAGAATTTATTGGCAATAAAGCACTTCCGAACAAAACTTCACAACAAAAAAATATTGAAAAATAATGATGCACAGTTATCAACACAAAAGTATATATATATTTAAGGCTAGCCGAAATGAAATTTGACATCACTAAAAATATTCAATTTTATATAAATGTTGTGAATCAACGAATATATGAAAAATTTTGAGTAAATGTAAGGCAAAAAAACGAAAAAATCGATGATAATTTTACAGTTTTTTGTCAAATTTTACAATTTTGTTATGTTTAATGTAATTGAGAAAAGAAATAAAATTAAGAATTTCAAAAAGTATCAGAACGGACAATTATTTTAGTTAAAAAAATCATATCAAACACATTAATTACAACACTTTTCTTAATACAGAAAATCAAGTGATATTGTTGTTTAACAAATAAAATAAAATCAGCTCTCTTTACACATCGTCAGTTTTCAAATCTCATATTTTTATTTTTCAAAACTGAGATCTCGAAGCGATAAAAACATGATGGATTAATTTCGCATTTGACTCATACAATTTTAATGCTGTCTTGTCATTGTAAATCCAAACATTTCGGTCAAAAATTCCCAAAGTAAAAGACTCCCTAATAAAAAATAATTTTGCTTCAAAGTTTCAGAAAAACAAATCACACAACTGGAAAAGGACGTGCGCGTCTACCAGAAGCAAGCAACCAGCTTTGCCTTTCCAGCGACATTACATTCATCTTTGTTACTAACTGAAAGATTATAATTATATTCACGCCAACTGTAAGTGTAATCAAACAAAAATTTTGCTTGAAATCATGACGAAATATGCTTTCCTTTTTTTTCATGACTCATTTCTCCCTTGTCTTTTCCTATATGATCTATTTTTGCCCAGATAAAGCTTGAAAATAATTTTAAATGAAAATACTATGAAAATACTTACATCATTAAGTGTTCCACAAGTTTTTGTAAGAGCTGCCACAAGCGCAGTCATTTTAACCTCCAGACATTGCTGAATATCAAGTATCTATAGCGATTAAACAAACAAGAATTCGAATCGAACTATTAAATATTCGTTGTTTTAAATAAAATATTTTTAGAGTAGCTTAATGAATTTTCCAGAAAAGTCTTACATTTTTATATTGCTCTAAAAATTTGGCCGAACTCATAACTGGAACTCGACGTACTAACTGAGCGATTTCTCGTATAATACCTTCATCACGTGGTAATTCATCTGCACGAACTGCCTGCAAAATAATACTTACATAATTCCTATATAGTTAATCTTTGCTTAATGCTACTTTCTTAAATTTCGTCCTAGGATATACACCAAAGTGAAATAAAATATGAATCAACAACAGATCTATTTCAAATAATATCAATAAATCGAGAGTCCGAATTGTATTAAAAAATATTCTCGAAAAAACTGGCCCATTATTTTTAATATTTTGATCAGAACGAACATTTCGACATTTTAATAAACTATTTTAACTTACTTTCAAATAATCGTAAATAAGTTCCAGTCGTGACTGTAACATATTTATAGCACCCAGTTGTCCTACAATTTGCTTATTTGTCGAAGACATAGTATTTGCTGAAACAGTTGAAATCTGAGCAACATGTTCAATTCCGATACGTTCAGCTTGTTCACTGGCTAACGACCAACTAACTGAACGCCATACTACTGAATTTGGACTGCTTGTTGATAAACCGGTAGTGCATACAGATTCATAAATTGCCACTGGTAACTATAAATAGGCAAATATTCCTTTATAGCTCAGTAAGCAGGATATATTTCTTCCTCGCATTTCCTTATGAATTTAAAATAGATAAGCAGTTTTCTATGAAAGTTGAAAAAATACATATATCAAATGCTGCCAATTTCAGCAGTCCGAAGGTGGTTCTTCAAATTCATATCAAATTCATACCTTATTGCCCGGTGGTGCTTTTGGATCAAGCTTTACCAGAATTGGTGATTCATGAATGATAGAGAACTGCTGATGCACTTCCCAATCTGCTTGTGTTGGTGTTGCGCCTCCAATCGTATACCAACCAACATAATCCAAATCATGGAATACTTCTTGATCTGGAAATAAATGCATAAAAATATATCAGAAAAAATACAATCCGAACTAATGAAAAAGTCAAAAGTGAAATACTTCGTTTATAATGAAGGTAGAGTTGAAAGTCAAAATAAACAAGAACGTCATGATAATCACTTCTCATCAGTTGTTGTTACTGCAGATAGATTTCATGAAAAACAAGGGAACAAAAACATACAAAATGTTATCTATAAATTCTATCCGTCTTATTCCAATCCGCATCAGAGTTATAATGATATAAATTAAATATACTCTAATTAAATATAGTCGAAGAACATAATTTTCATCTCTGTCGCCTAAAACAGGAAATCTTACATTGTTGTTCTCTTGTAGAAAGAAAATTTGTATCAATAACGGCATAACCCTTTCCTTCATCACTCCATTTTACTTCAAAACTATTCATCATTTCAATATGCCTTCCAGATTGTTTCCCAAGTATTGCACCGAAAATCTGCATTCAAAATAATTTTCAACATAATATCATTAGAAAAGGAAAATCACTGCAATAAATAATTTCTGCATAAAATAACGAATAAATAAAATTGTTGATTTTCTATTCATTGTAAGCATTAATGATACTATAAATTGACATACATAAAAAGGTTTAAAATATAACCTCGAAAGGTTTTCCATCGTTATGCTGTACACTTATTCGAGTCACATGTTCCGATATATTCATTATAACTAATGGATGTAACGAAATGGTAATAGCACTACTTGTTTCGCTATGTCCAACCGATTTATTATCATCTTCTGGCATCGATAGATCCATCATTAATGAATGGCCGAATATCTGAGACAAATAATAAAACAGACTAGGTTAAAATGATTAACAACCAATTCGAAACTAAATGTGAAATGAAATCAATGCGATCAATTTCAGGCAAAAATTGTTTCGTCATTTTGTTACTTTTGTTAAAGCGAAGCATTAAGCCAAATTGCACTTAATTTCTTGTAAACTTTGATAAGTTACATATGCGCTATCTTATCTCCCCGATAATGTTTTGATAAAAACAGAGAACATCATAAAACAATGGGAAATCGAACTCTTGATTCATTTAACAAACATTAGAATTAATGCGGTCCCAATTAGCTACATATTTATCTCAAACTTTAAAAAATTTTAATCAATAATGATTTTATATTTAGGATGATTGGTAGAAATTTTTCGAAATATAAATTATGATTAAAAATTAAGATTTAAAAAGTGATTTTAAATTATTCCATAAAAATATATGCAATTTTTGAGTGTTAAAATAAGCAATAATAATATTTAATATGAAACAAAATTATAGCAATTAATACTAAAATGTTAATTATAGCAATTGATACTAAAATGTTAATTATAGCAATTGATACTAAATTTTCCAATTTTCAATTGCTTATTTCGAAATAGCTAAAGCTATGCTCAATTTTCTCATCATCTTTGAATTAGTCTTTGCTCGTTTTTTTTCTTTCTTTTTTAAAGATCTTTTAGAAAATGAAATTTTCTCTCATTCAAACAGCTCATTTTCAAATATTTTACTTCAATAATCTCCATATCAACTCTTTCTATTGTTATCAGTTTTTTTTATCACAAGAAATATCGCTTATAGCATACGTATTATAATGCTATATTTATATTTTATAACAAATGAAAGAAAATTCTTAAAAAAAAAAATTATACAAATTAGCCTTCTAATATTTATCGATTAAATCGTTGATTATTAATTGGACAAAAATTCGAATTAAATTATTTTAAATTTAACAATTTTAATTATCGATATTAATTTAATTCTTTTTAGCTATTAAATTCAAATTATTGATTATCTTTTTTTTATAATTTATCTAAAACCATCAATATAAAATTTATTCAATTTTTCATCCATTTTATTTTTGAATTTGTTGATAATAATGCCCGTTAAAATTAATCGCCTATTTGTTGAATACGATATATATATATATATCATTCTATTTGTTTATCTTTTTTGATCTTTTCCTTCTTTCCTTTTTTTGTTCAATCTTAGATCTTCGTTTTTTTTTTTTTTTTTTATATTGATTTCATTCGATTGTTTATTTACAAAAAAAAAAAAATTTTAAAATATTTTCAAAATATTCTTATTTTTTGCATTCCAATGATTCATTCATTCATTTTGTTTAAAGATGAAACTAAATTAATGAAAAATTAAAAAAAAAAAAATTACAGGGAAATATCTCGAGAATGTAAATATCTCGAGAATGTATAAATTTATAGTATACGAAATAATTTCAATAATTATTTCAATTTATATATATAAAATGGAAATAGCAATAATTTGAATAAAGAAAAGAAAGCAAAACAAAAAAAAAAATTGACATCACAATAATGACCTTTTTGCTGTTGATAATGATTTTTGTTCTAAACTAATTTTATTATGATCGGAATTTATTTTTGATTTCTTTTTTTGATTTTTTTTTTTTTAAATATTGTAATATTGTTGAGAGAGAAAAAAAAATTTTTTTTTAATTTTCTTTTAAAAATTTCCTATCGTTTTTTTTTTATTATTTATTATTATTATCAAACAATTTCATTTCTCACTTTTTTTTCCTTTCAAATTTTACTAAAATTTATAAATTTTTGATTATAAAAAAAAAAAAATGAAAAAAGAATTAGCTAAATATGAATGATATGATCGTTGTTGGGTATAATAAGCCAAAATGAATTTATCATTCATATAAATGATAACAAAAATTTTAATAAAAAAAAATGAATAAATGGTAAATTTAAAAAAAAATGATGAAACTGAAAATGTAATAATTGATTGTAAAAAATTTTTAGAAATACAAAATAAATGATAACTAAAAATATTTGGCCAATAAATTAAATTCCTAAACTAATGATAACTAAAAATATTTGGCCAATAAATTAAATTCCTAAACTAATGATAACTAAAAATATTTGGCCAATAAATTAAATTCCTAAACTAATAATAACTAAAAATATGAAGCCAATAAATTAAATTTTTAAGTTAATTTATTAGAAATTAAAGATTAAATTTGTTTATTTTCAAATTTTCGAGAATTTTATCAATTATAATTTTTATTGATAAGATTGTTGATAAGGTCGAATTGAACAAATGAATTTTGCATAAAATGCAAGAACGTATAATTATGCTTAAAGATTATTTATGAATATGTATATATATACATTTTTTGTTTACAACTCTTACTTTTTGCTTACAACTCTCCATTCTTTTCTCTCTCTCTCTCCTTCTCTCCCTTTCTTTTTTTTTTTTGCATTTATTGTAAACAACATAAATAGATGAAAAATGGATAAACAGATACACAGATGATAAATAATCATTAATCACTAATCATTAATAATTTATATCATAGTATACAATAGTTGTCCTTGTATTTTTTTCAACAACATTTTCATTTCCTTTGCTTTTCATTTCGAATTAGCATTTAAAAATGCTTGGGACAAGTCTATAATTTATTTGGCTATCATTTATTTGCATTAGATCATTGATCATGCTTTAGTTATCATTATTTGGATTAGATCATTGGTCGTGCTTTAGTTTCCACTCTCTTTGAATTGGATCATTAATCATGCTTTAGTTACCATTCTCTTTGGATTGGATCATTGATCGTACTTTAGTTATCATTTTATTTGGATTAGATCATTGGCCGTTCTGTAGTTACCATTTATTTGGATTCGATCATTGATCATGCTTTAGCTATCATTTTATTTGGATTAGATCATTGATCATGCTTTAGTTACCATTCTCTTTGGATTGGATCATTGATCGTGCTTTAGTTATCATTTTATTTGGATTTATTAGCATGTGTAATACAAATTAATGCAACGAAATATTTGAAATGATATTCTTAAATATATCAGTTGGATGTTAATTAGCTAATAGTTAATCAATAATAATGCTAAATATTAATTAGCTAATAATTGATTAACGATAATGATAAATCGTTTCGAATTTTCGATATGAATAAAGCATTTACTAATCAATGAAATGAAATTATTGAAAAGTATTACTTCGTTCAATAAAATCGATCAAATTCTTAAAATCATTTAGCTATACTACTTAATTATAGCATTTAAAACGATAATTTATTAGTATGGCTTGCTTCCATTCTCGATTTTCTTCTCGACTTAACATTTAAATTTTAATTAATACGATGGATATATTGAGGAAGCATGCGATATTATTTATGATTAGAATGCGAAATTATCATTATCAGGAGAAGAAAGAAAGACGTTAATTTTACGAGCGAATGATAGAAGTTCTACAAGAACAAATTAAGGCTTTTTAAGAAATGAAATTTTGAAAATGATTATTGCTTAAACTAAATGATAACTATTCTCGATTTGATTTTATTTTTAAAAAGGTTAGATTAGGGAAGAATGAGTTAAGATTAGGAGAAAATAAGTTTTAGCTCTATCAATTCTCAAGCAATTAAGTCCATAATTATTGTCCATTCTTGACGAATTGGATATGCAAAGTGTTCGTTATTAGCATTTTGTGACTGTTAATCCAATCGAGACTCTCGTTTTGCTCTACTTTCATTTTTTTTTCTTTTCCTAAATCCATATATTAAAGAGGAAAAAAAAGAAGATGAAGCATCATTTTTGAGAAAAGTTGAGAATTTATCCTTTCAACTTTTTTTTTTCCTATCAATCAATCATGCAAATATTTATGATTCGAGAAATAACAACAATAATAACGCCACACAACTAGTTATTTTCAAATATACTTTTTATCATATAGTTTATCAATAACTGATATTTTGATGATTTTTTGTTTAAGATAATCGTTTAAATATACCTTATATGATTTATCAGTGATTGATTTTTTAAAGCTAATCATTTAAATATATCTTATATGATTTATCAGTGATTGATTAATTTAATACTTTTTTTTGTGATAATATTTATGATTTTTAATTTTTGAAAAAGATTCAAATTTATTTTTAGCTGAAATTTGATTATTATTTTTATGAATTTTTCACTAATTAATTTTTCACTAATTTATCATTATTTCTATTAATTAATTAATTAATTGATTATAGCATAATCATTGTATGATAAGTTATAAATTAAGCTAATTAGATATTGCAACAAAAAAACGTTTATTTGGTTGATTTTATTGATATAATGTTAATCAATTCAATGTCAGGTATTATCATTTTAAATTTCAATACATTATTTTATGTAGTCAAATAAATTCTTTTATAATAAAAAAATTTTAACATTCAGCTTTATCACTGATGATAAAAGACTGGACGAAATAAGAATGTTTAAAATCAGAAATCAATTTTTTCTATTTCGATTAAATTAACGATGAAATATTTTAATAAAAGCAATAATACATTCAGTCTTATCTGTGATGATAAGAATATTTTAATAAAAGCAATAATACATTCAGTCTTATCAGCGATGATAAAATTGTGATAAAAATAAAAATGTTTAAAATTTGAAATCAATTTATTTCTATTCCTATTAAATTAATGGTGAAATATTTTGAGTAAAAGTAATAAAACATTCAATCTTATCTGTGATGATAAGAATATTTTAATAAAAGCAATAATACATTCAGTCTTATCAGCGATGATAAAATTGTGATAAAAATAAAAATGTTTAAAATTTGAAATCAATTTATTTCTATTCCTATTAAATTAATGGTGAAATATTTTGAGTAAAAGTAATAAAAAACATTCAGTCTTATCTGTGATGATAAGATTGTGATAAAAATAAAAATGCTCAAAATTTACTTCTATTTCGATTAATTAATATCAGTCTGAATTAGGGCGCTTTGTTTTGTGTTTTGTTTTTTTCTAAATTTTTAAATAACATATTAATAATTTAAATAAAAATTTTAAAGCATTTCTTATGCATCGATTATGAAATGTTAGGATAAATTGAAATTCGAGAAAAAAATCGATTGTAAATTTGCCAAATGAAACAACATATAACAAGCTAAGCATAATATTGATGATATGTTATTTTTCAAATCGATTTTAATAAGCACCTTGCAACTCTATCCACCTTTTTACAAGCCTAGTTTACGATGTAAATCTAAATCTACTACTTGCGTCTTATCGCATTTCAACAATTTTCATCCCTTATCTTTTCTAATCTTTTATCGTCTCTTTTCTCTCGCTTTATCCATACTCCAATAAACATATGCTGAAATGCTTATTTTTAATAAAAAAAAAAAAAAACTTATCAATTTTTTTTTTTAAATTCTTATCGCTTCTAACAACCGGAAATATATTTGTGTAATTTTATGCCTATTGATAGTTGATCAAAAATCGGTTTTGCGGAAAAAAATTTCCAATCCGCAATTCGCAATCCGCAATCCGCAATTCACTATTGAGCCTTGAGCTAAATTTGTTCATGCGGAAAAAGATTAGTGGAGCAAAAATAATGATAATCAATAATATTAGCAAGGTATGTTATCAAAAAAAAAATAGCATGAATTAGACATAGATAGTAGTATGTTTGATGATAATTGATATTTTAAAATGAACAACGTTCCTTCGACTGATAACACTGCAAAATAGTATGATCGATGATAATTGATATTTTGAAATAAACAACTTTCTTTCAACTGATGATAACTTCAAAATAATATGTTCGATGATAATTGATATTTTGAAGTGAACAACTTTCTTTCAACTGATGATAACTTCAAAATAATATGTTCGATGATAATTGATATTTTGAAGTGAACAACTTTCTTTCAACTGATGATAACTTCAAAATAATATGTTCGATGATAATTGATATTTTGAAATGAACAACTTTCTTTCAACTGATGATAACTTCAAAATTATCAATCAATAATTGATCAAAATTTTCCGTTTTTTCTTACTTTTAATAAAATTTAGCTTTATTTCAAAAAGTTATTCAATTTTGATATTGCATTTATATCATTGATAAAATTATTTGAATTTTACAGATAAATAACAATTTAAATTTTTTAAATAATATTTTTACAATAATAAATAAAAATTAACATAAATTGTTTACAAAAATATTTCTATGAATTTTTAAATTTGAATTGAAGAATTAGTAAGAATTTATTTGGCTTTTTTTTCATTTTGCTAAGTATTATCGATTTGTAAAATATTAGTTTAAATTAAAAATATTAATTTTAAATCCTTCATTTATTATCATTTTTTATTTTAAATATCATATTGTAAACTGTTTTAATAATCAAATATAAAATTCGAAACTTTAATTCTTATTTGTTGGAATAATTCAGCATTTTGTACTGAAATGAAAATTAATCACTTTACAATTTTATACTGAAATCGCAGTTTATCAAAAATGAAAATGATAAATGAAAATTTTCCAAAATTGATATTTTAATATAAGTTAGAAATTATTGATAATGTGATAAATTGATTTATAGTTTAAGTTAGTCTGTAAGTATTTGTCCTAAAATCGGAATTTATCAATAATGAAAATTATAAATGAAAATTTTCAAAATTGATATTTTAATATAAGTTAGAAATTAGAAATATTGATAAATTCATAGACATCGATAAATGTGATAATAGATATTGATAAATGTGATAAATTGATTTATAATTTTAGCTACCTATAAGTAAAATAAAATTTTTGAAACTTTTAAATAAACCTTGCAGATTGATTTATTTAGCTCTTTAAGCTGTTCAATGAATCAAAAATCTTAAAAAAAAAAAAAAACTTTTTTAAATAAGCCTTTTTTCTTTTCTTCAAAATATCAATTATTGTTATCAATGCAAAATTGTTAAAATATTTTTACCGATACTTTGAACTTTTTTTTTTCCTTTCAATCAATTTTTTAAAATCACATATTTTTGAAAATTTTTCTTTTAACTCTTAAAAAATACTACTATTTTTTTTTTTTTTAATTTTAACAATCGTAATAAATTCTGATTAATATTAATATTTTAATGCCTTAGATGATTTTGTATAGAATTATTTATAATACATCTAACATTGCTAGAAAGAAATTAATTATCATTTATCAAATTATCATTATCTTCATTTCATTATCAATTATTCGTATATATATAATATATATATATATGAGAGAACATATTAGTACCTTAGGTCTGTCGTTTTTCCTGCATCACCATTGCTGTTATCTCGGCCTTTGAACTAGTTTCTGTCCTGTCGACTTATTCCTCCGAACTGTTGCTCCGACCTGACGTCGGATATATATATATAGACGTATTGATTAATATGGATTATCTTATCGTATAATATATAGTGATTGATATGAATTATCTTATCATATAATATATATTGATTGATTTGAATTATCTTATCATATAATATATATTGATTGATTTGAATTATCTCATCATATAATATATATTGATTGATTTGAATTATCTTATCATATAATAGATAGTGATTGATTTGAATTATCTTATCATATAATAGATAGTGATTGATATGAATTATCTTATCATATAATATCTATTGATTGATATGAATTATCTTATCGTACAGTATATATTGATTGATATGAATTATCTCATCGTACAATTGTGAAGTTTATCAAATGGATTTATTTTTGTTTATCAAACATTCAAAGAAATGAATGGAATTTTTTTCGTAAAAAAAAGAGAGAAATGACCTGTCGCTACCATTTTCTATGTTTGAAAATTGTTTTTAAACATCAAAGATCGATTGATTTTTGGTTTCATTACAATTCAATCAATTAATTAGTGAATTGAAAAAAATTTTGATAAAATTTCATTCAATTTAATTCGAGAAATTGATAATGATAAGATGATAACGAGAAAGATAAAAATTCCTTCTTTTTCTTTTAAATAATAAATTAAATTATTTATAATCTTTTAAAGTGAACATAGTAATAATAATAATAATTCATTTATATTTCTAAATATATTATCGAATAATTAATGAAAGCATACAATGCTTTTGTCGCAACGAATTTTCGGTAATTAATTCGCTAATATCATAAATTTATGCAATTTCATAGTTTGAAAAAAAGATAAATATGATTAATCGTAATGTTGAATATATCTTTTATAACATTCTCAACAAATCGATATTTGAATTAATTAGTCGATCGGATGATCTATATATCCGTAACTATACTAACATGCTCTATTAAAATGAATTATTCATTGAATCAAATTGAGAGAGATAAGATGAAAAATAAAAAAAAAAAGGAACTTACGAGAAGAATTATTAGATGAAATTCGAGAAAGACTTATATAGTATAATTGATTTTATTCATTATATTATTATGATTATTATTATTCTTTTTCATTTTGTTTACATTTCTCATATTGATTTATGAAAAAATAAAAAAACTTTGGCGGAAAAATTCCTTTTAGTGCTATTATTATTATTATTATCATTATTACTGCTATTATTATTATTATTATCATTATTATTATTGCTATTATTGTTATTATTATTATTATTATTATTATTATTATTATTATTATTATTATTATTGTTATTATTATTATTATTATTATTATTATTATTATTATTATTATTATTATTATTATTATTATTATTATTCTTTTCGTTTTGTTTACATTTCTCATATTGATTTGTGGAAAAATAAAAAAAACTTTGGCGGAAAAATTCCTTTTAGCGCTATTATTATTATTATTGTCATTATTACTGTTATTATTATTATTATTATCATTATTATTATTGCTATCATTATTATTATTATCATTATTATTATTATTATTATTATTATTATTATTATTATTATTATCATCATTGTTATTATTATTATTATTATTATTATCATTATTACTGTTATTATTACTATTACTATCACTATTATTATCATTAGCTATTATTATTATTATTATTATTATTTACTTTCTTACTTTTTTTCTTCTTTTTGTTGTGAAAATATTTTTGGCAAATTTTTCTTTTTCTTTTAAACAAATTTATTAATTATTTTGCTAATTTCAATCGAACACTTTTAAATATAATTTCGAAATTAATTCCTATTTAAAGAAATGAGAAGAAAGAGGGGAAAAAAGAAAGGAAACAAATGAACGAAAAATTTATTTTTTTTTTTAAAAATTAGAATTTACTGATTAATTATCAAAATTGATATTTCATCCATTATAGTTTAAAAATGACGACGAATTATTTTTGATGAAACAAAGGAAAAAAAGAGAAAAAGAGAAAAATGATGATTGAAGTTTGAATCATTATTTTGTTTCTTTTGACATTTTAAATAAATGATTAGATTAATTAATTAATATATTTGTTTATGTATAAATGATTAAATTAATTGATATATTTATGAATAGGATTAATTAGTTGTTAGATCTTTTTTTTTTTTTTTTTTAGAGTATTGATAATGAAATGATACGCGGTATATTTTGCTATTTTTATCATTTACTGATGATTATTATTAATTTTAATTAATTAATTAATTGTTAGATTTTTTTTATAGTATTGATAGTGATAAGGGTTAATTTTGCTATTTTAATCATTTATTAATGATATTATTAGTTTTAGTTAATTAATTAGTTGTTAGATTTCTTATTCAATAGTATTGACAGTATAGTTTGCTATTTTAATCATTTATTAATGATATTACTAATTTTAGTTAATTAGTTGGTTTTAAATTAGTGTTGAGATTTTGTTTTATAGTATTGATAGTGTAATCATTTACTGATGATATTAATTTTAGCTAATTAATCAGTTATTAGATTTTTTTTTAATAGCATTGATAATGAAATGATAAGGGTAGCAATTTTTTTAATAGCATTGATAATGAAATGATAAGGGTATATTTTGCTATTTTTATCATTTACTGATGATTATTATTAATTTCAGTTAATTAATTAGTTGTTAAATTTTTTTTTATAGTATTAATACTGAAATGATAAGGGTATATTTTACTATTTTTATCATTTACTGATGAATTAATTAGTTGTTAAATTTTTTTTATAGTATTGATAGTGAAATGATAAGGGTATATTTTACTATTTTAATCATTTACTGATGAATTAATTAGTTGTTAAATTTTTTTTTATAGTATTAATACTGAAATGATAAGGGTATATTTTACTATTTTTATCATTTACTGATGAATTAATTTTTTAAATTTTTTTTATAGTATTGATAGTGAAATGATAAGGGTATATTTTACTAGTTTAATCATTTTCTAATGATATTATTGATTTAATCAGCTTTGTTTATCATTTTTCTATTGGCTTTTTTTTTCAAAATCTACTGAAATAATAAAAAATTATTACAGTGCTCAAAGATTAGAAAACAGGATGAATGAATGTAAATTTATTTGTTTTTTTTTTTTTTTCAAAAAAATCAGTACATCAAATTTTTCAGTAATAAATTTTCTCTTTAAAAGTACTTTTTTTTTAATTTTTATTTTTGTTCGTTGTTTTTTACATGTCCTCTTTTTTTTTCCTATTCTATTCTTCGAGAAAATATATTTATCGATGAAATAATTGTTATTATTATTATTATTATTAAACTCATTCATATGTAATTACTAAATGTTAACAAAAAAAAAAAAAAAAGGGTAGGAAAGGAAATTAACTGTGTATAAATTTGTATTAATTTCAATTTTTAATTCATTTAACATTTATTTGATACATATGAATTGGTTCATTTCGAGAAAACGCTTATCATCATTTTAACTTAGTATTCTCGAGAAATTACAATTGTTATGTTTTTTTTTTTCTCGTCAAATAAAAATTAATTTGATCATTAATTATCTTAATTTTTATGTCGATGATTTTTTTTCTGTACTTTTTTTTCTCGATAAAATTCAAAAATATTTTTATTTCGTCTCACATTCATTGTTAGTTCGTTGTTTTCATTCAATTTTTTTTCTTTTTATTTTTTTAAGCAATCTAAAATGAAATGAATTAAAAATTCGTTGATATGATCATACTTAATGCTTATCATATCATTTATCATTAAAAAAAAAAAAAGTTGTATAAAAGGAATAGATTAAATTAATAACACTTGAATTCTTCTTTAACAAAATTATCCATTATTGAATACTTTGAATATATTCTATATTTTTAGGCATATATCTAACAAAACTTTTTCAATAATTCATTACTTATTCAATCATACCTGAATAATTATTATTAGCCAGGTAAGACGTTTTTTTCTTTGCTATTTCAATAAACATTTCCGCCTAAACACATCAAGTTAGTGTTTAAACTTACAACATAATTTGCATTTGCATGCCTGCATTATGATTTTATTTTAACATTTCTCGAGAAAAAAGTAAATAAGCTGGCATTTCTCGACATTCATTCATAAAATGTTTAATTTGATCCGGAAAAAAATTAGATGATGATAATTATGCTAATTAGTCAATCATATCAGTATTATTCAATTAAATAGATAAAATTCGAGAACTGGTAATGATCAAAGAATTTTTTAGCAAATGTATCATTTGATCGATAATTTTTTCTTTAGAAAATTTATTATCAATCATTACTGATAAAAATATTTTAATTTAATGCAATCATCATTATTATTATTGTTACTTTTTGAATTTCTTACCATCATTATTATTATTAATGATAAAAATATTTCAATCAGCTAACATTCCAAATAACTGATTACTTAGCACAATCATAATTATCATCTCTATTGATAGGATATTATTGATTTTTTTTTAAATACTTCCGGTTGTTAACATTCGAAAAAATTACTCCTTCTTTGTTTGTCATATGATATGATGATGATGATGATGGTAATGATATATTGATTATGGACAAAAATGATTGTTATTAATTTTCTAAAGAAAAAAAATCTATTCGCTTATTATTATTATTATTTTTATTACTATTATTATTATTATCATTATTATTATTATTATTATTATTATTATTATTATTATCATTATTATTATTATTATTATTATTATTATTATTATTATTATTATTATTAATTATTATTATTTAGGTACTTCGAGAATGTCATTTAGTGTGCGCTTGCCATTAGCAAAAGCTGTTTTTGATCAATTCATTGGTCTTAAACCACATCCATCATTATGTCAGGTAAGAAAAATACCTTTCTAAATATTTCACTTTTCAGTTAATTTCAATAACTAAAATTTAAGCATGCTAAAATTAAACTGATAATCGTGATTAAATTGAAGTCGAAAAGATGATTCATTATCATTCATTGATTTATCAGTGATCAAATAATGATAATAATAATAATAATTTAAATATTACTTTGTTATCATATAAATTAATTATCCATTTCAATATGTAAATATTTTAATTAACTAATATTTATTTACTATTAGCATTTAAATATATATATTTACCTGTATTTTCTAGGCAACATATATATGGATTGATGGAACAGGTGAAAATATGCGTTCAAAAACACGAACAATACCTGAAATACCAAAAAATATTACCGGTTAGAAAAAGTTATATCAAAATTAGCAAGTTAAGCTATAAATTTATATAAATACACTATCATAAATTTTATCTTTTTTATTTTTTATTTTTTCAAAGATTATCCATTATGGAATTTTGATGGTTCATCAACGGGTCAAGCACAATCAGGTCAAGATTCGGATACATATCTTAAGCCTGTTGCACATTATCCGGATCCATTTCTTGGTGGTAATAATAAACTTGTATTATGCGAAACATATGATCATGCAATGAAACCAACCGGTTTGTTTTTTCTTAATTTTTATTAACTCAATTATAATTAATTAAATTTAAATTTAATTTGGCCATTAACAATGGAATTAATTGTTTTGATTTTTTTTTTTGGTAAATGTTTAATAGGTAGTTGTTACGATCATATTGTTTATAAGTGATAAATAGGAGATCATATTGTTTATAAGTGATAAATAGACGATCATATGGTTTATAAGTGATAAATAGAAGCTTATCATTCCTATGTTATAATTGTTAAATTATTAGAAATGCATTACTATTAGTTATATCATTTAGTTTAATTTTTATTGATAAGAAGAAATGCTACATTAGTTTAAATTATAAATTTAACTACAAAAAGAAGAAAAACTTAGCAATTCTTGATGAATTAAAGTTATTAAACTTTTATCAGTTTAATTGCTGATAATTTATCATTCATTTTTTTTTTTGATAAAATTTATAGCCACTAATCATCGCAATTTCTGCAACGAAATTATGGAGAAATGTAAAAAGAGAAGATATGGTTTGGTATGGAACAGGAATATTTACTTTTAGATAGGTTGATAAATTTGTTTTTTTTTTTTTTTTAAATATTACTCAACAAATGGACAATATCCATTTTTAATTTTCATTTTTATATTTACTTGAAAATTAGCATAAAAATTGTATAACTTTTTATAGAAATGGTCATCCATTTCTAGGATGGCCAAAAATGGCTTTCCGGTACCACAGGATAAATATTATTCTTTATAGAGATGGTCATCCATTAGGATGGCCAAAAATGGCTTTCCGGTACCACAAGATAAATATTATTCTTTATAGAGATGGTCATCCATTAGGATGGCCAAAAATAGCTTTCCGGAACCACAAGGTAAATATTATTGTGGTGTTGGCGCAGATAAAGCATATGGTCGAGAACTTGTTGATACGCATTATCGTGCTTGTTTACATTCTGGATTACAACTTTTTGGCATTAATGCAGGTGAGAAAAAAATTAACAAATTTTTTACATTTTCAAAAAAGTTCGAACTTAAAATTTCTCGAATATTATATGTTTGTTTGTGTGTGTGTGTGTGTGTGTATGTTTTGTGTGTATGTGAGTGTGTGTATATTGTGTATGTGTATGTATGTATGCGTTTGTGTATATGTGTGTATGTGTGTATATATATATATATATTCTGATTCATATGAATAATTTTTGAATCCTTTTTTTTTTGACCTTAATATGTTTAAATTTTAATCTGAGATATATATGTCCATTGTATTATTTATAGAAGTAACACCTGGACAATGGGAATTTCAATTGGGTACATGTGAAGGTATTTCGATGGGTGATCAACTTTGGCTTGCACGATATTTGCTTTATCGTGTTGCTGAAATATTTGGTGTTCGAGTAACACTTGATCCAAAACCAGCAATAACAAGTTGAAAATTTATGATATAAAAAAAAAAAAAAAACGAGAAACATTTCCATTTTTGTTTATTTGTTTGTTTGATTTTATACTTTTTTTTGTTTATGCATAATTTTAGGCGGTGATTGGAATGGTGCTGGTTGTCATTGTAATTTTTCAACAGAAAAATGCGTGCAGAAGGTGGTATTAAATATGTTGAAGAAGCGATTAAAAAACTTGAAAAGAAGCATAAAGTATGAGATTCAGAATCATTCAATAATTTTTTTATTTTTTGTTTTTTTTTTTTTTTTTTTAACAAATAAATTTTTTATTCATAAAAATATATAAAAATTTTCTTTTTTTTTTCAGGAACATATAGCAATGTATGATCCACATGGTGGTAAAGATAATATGCGTCGTTTGACCGGTCGACATGAAACATCGAGTATTGATAAATTTTCATGGGGTATTGCTAATCGAGGTGCTTCAGTTCGTATACCAAGACTTGTAGCCAGAGAAAAGAAGGTTTAGAAAAAGTTTTTTTTTTTTTTTAACAATATTCATTCATAGGCTATTTTTTTCATTTGTAAAATGTAAAAAATTTTTAAATAATATAATTTTGGCTTTTTTTTTTGCATTGTATTTTTTTATCTTATCTGCTTATCATTTTTGTTTTCTAATTCAAAAGGTATAATCTTTGATTATTTTAAAGTTAAACTTAATGATATTGTTATTATGCATTTATTATATTACCTATGACCTATTTATTTTAGTAAAGAAAATAAGTGTTTAATATTTTTTTTTTTTAAGGGTTTCTTGGAAGATAGACGTCCATCATCAAATTGTGATCCATATGCTGTTACTGGAATTATGACGAAAACAATTCTGCTAGATTAATCTGTAAATTAATTGATATCTGATATTAGTTTGCTACTGATTTATATAATTATTTTGAAATTTAATTTTTTTTTAGCTAAAATTTTAGGAAAAATTAAACTTGAAATAGTTTCATTTTCGAGAAATAATTATTCTAATTTCATGCAAACGTAGTAATTTTGAGATCATTGAAATTTTGCTAGTATTTTCATTTAATAGCTCCTATAGCAATATTATCATTTATTTTAAGTTTGAAATAATTTTAAATAAATATTTTGCTATACATATATGTATAATTCGATTGTTGTGTCATATCTTCCTTGCTGCTTCATCATTCTTTTAATTTACAAAATATTTCAGGAAATTAAAGCAGATTGAATTCACTGATTTTGGCCATACTAAAATCTCTTTTCAAATCGAAATTTTACAAAAACAAAAACTCTGAAGCTCTACTTGCTTTTTCATCGATAAACTTCTATTTTTTTTTATTTCAATTATTTTTGAAAGTATTACTTTTGAAACAATATCATTTTTCACTTCTTTTCCTTCTTTTTATTGCCAAATCTTTCAGTTCATTAAAATTATTCGTTACGAAATTCCAATTTTAAATGACAACCGAATATACTGTAATAAATTAAATATACTGTAACAAATAAGATATACCGTAATATCATTTGTATTGTAGCAAATAAAACAGGACAAATGAGTCGTTTAATTGGAAGAATTGAAAAATTATATTTTATATTTATTTAATAATAATGAAAAATATGTATTTCTGAATGAAGCATTGAAAGGAATGAAGAGGGAGAGAGAGAGAGAGGGAAGAAAGGGGAGAGAGATTTTTTTCTTTCCATATTATTCTATCAATTTGATCATGTGATTTTATTAAATTCTTTATTACATTCGTTTCGATTTATACTGTAATTTACTTTTACAATTGGAATGAATAATTATGGTATTATTTAATGAAATAAAACAAATATGGGATTGATCGTATTCGAAAAGCCATTTCTATTCTTTTTGGATAGCAACATTAATGTTGTTAATGGACATGGACAATAATAAGCATCCGGACCAGGTAATCCAGGTAATCCAGCCTGAAATTAAAATTGTGATTGTATAGAAGTTAGCAGAATAGTAGATAATGAGAATCAACTTCAATATATTTTATTTATAATTGAAAAGCGAAAGAACATTTGCTGCACTATCTAAATAAATAGAAATAAAATAAAATTTATAGCTTCATTTTCCGGAATTGCATAAAATTCTTACCGTTCCTGGCCGTCCATCTTTGCCGTTGCGGCCAGAAGCACCAGATTTTCCTGGCAAGCCAGGCTTACCAGGTAGACCACGAGCACCGTCATTACCATTCCTACCTGGAAGACCGGCCAAACCAGGTTGTCCAGTACGACCTTTTGGCCCATTATACCTTTTTCTAATTTTCCATCACGTCCTGGTGGACCTGGTTTCCCTGGTTTGCCAGGTGCACCAATTGGTCCAGATTCTCCCACATTCCCTGGTTCTCCTGTTGTACCTTTTTTTCCTGGTAAGCCAATATTTCCGAGACGTCCTTTTGGCCCATGATCACCAGGTAAACCGGGAACTCCAGGTGGTCCCGATGGACCAGATGGACAATCAATGCAACTGACGGATCCTTTATCGGTAATTATGGCAACAATACCTGGTATACCAGGATGGCCATCTTCTCCCGCTAACCCATCTGAACCTTTCCATCCTTGATCACCTCGTGGTCCAGGTGGTCCTTGTGGACAATTCTTCATAGCAGCAGCACATTCTGAAATTTTCAAGAAATTTCAGAAGCAGAAGAAAAAAAATCAAGAGCATTTTTAATTAATAGAATCAATCTACTTTCATTTATGCTCCTTTAAATATAATAAGATTCAAAACTTACTACAATCATTCGAATTATGCTCTCGTTTATGACGTACCATATCACTTTCTCGTTTATTACTGATAAATAATTTAGCAAATGATGATGATACGGTTTGCATATTACCCGATGGATAGGTATGCAATAAACGAATTGTATTCCATGCATCATCTGATATTACCTTAAAAAAAAAAAAAAAAACGAAAGATCTCCTTCTTTCTTTCTAATAATGTTAAAATTGAATTGAATTGGGTTTTTTTCTTTCTCGAGAAAATAATTATTAATATTCAAGAATTATCTAATAATACATTTATCTTTACGATATAATCAATTCTTTTTATGTTAAAAATTTTCAATTTGAATGATTAAAAATTATTCCAAATAAAGCAACAATAATCATCATTGTTTAACGAAAGATTAAAAATTATTTTAATAATAAAAATAACCTATTGTTGTTTGTTTACCAATATAAAAGATTAACTAAAAAAACCATTACGGTAATTATTATTATTAATTTTTGATCTTATTTATAAAAGATTAACTCAAAAAAACCATTACGGTAATTATTATTATTATTTTTTGATCTTATTTATAAAAGATTAACTCAAAAAAAACCATTACGGTAATTATTATTATTATTTTTGGTCTTATTTATAAAAGATTAACTCAAAAAAAAACCATTACGGTAATTATTATTATTATTTTTGATCTTATTTTATTTTCTATTTTTGTATATTATTTTTTCAAAAAAAAAAAATTTGTTGCTGTAAATATTTGGAAAAAGAAAAATATGCTTAAATAAACAATAATAAGTAAATAAATAATTATTATTTTAAATGAAATTTTAGTAAAAATAAATTGCACTTAAAAATAAATGTTGCAAAATGTTAATTATCGTTTATCACTCAATAAAATTTTTTTTTCTCGAAAACTTTTCATACATTCTTTTAATTAATTATTTAAAATCAACGATTAGTTATGCTTAACATAAACAAAAGATTTTAATCATTGATTCTAACTACGGTACGATAGAAAATATTGATTATTTTTGCTAATTTTTAATCACTTAATAATATTTGAATCATTTTTATGCTATTTCATCTAAAACCTTTAACCTTTCACCTTTATAATTTCAACTGCTTTTTTGTATGAAAAAAAAAGGCAAAATGAAAACCTTAAAATCATAAATTTCTTCCATAACATCTTCATAAAGCGTATCAATATCATTGAATAGCGATATGACGGCAAATAACGTTACGATAATTGCGCATGCGCTAGTTGTTGTAATTACGGCAATAAAAATCTTATCACCCATTATTTAAAACTAAGCTGAAAAAAAAAGATAATAAAGTAAAGGGAAAAATTCAGCCTTTATTAAATTTTAAATTGATCGCTTTATGATCTAAACATTATCCATGGAAGATAAAGATGAATCGTTGAAATTGAATGTCAAATGGTGAAGAAATTGCAGAGGCTATATAGATGTAAACAAAAGAAATCGTAGAGGTCATGTAGATGTAAATAAAAAAATTACAGAGGTCATGTAGGTGTTAAATAAAAGAAATTGCAGAGGTCATGTAGATGTGAATGAAAGAAATTGCAGAGGCTATATAGATGTGAACAAAAGAAATCGTAGAGGTCATGTAGATGTAAATAAAAGAAATTAAAGAGGTCATGTAAATGTAAATAAAGGAAATTGAAGAAGTTATGAGATGTAAACAAAAGAAATTGCGGCGGTCATGTAGATGTAAATGAAAGAAATTGCAGAGATCATACAGAAGATGTAAACAAAAAGAAATCGTAGAGGTCATGTAGATGTTAAATAAAAGAAATTACAGAGGTCATGTAAATGTAAATAAAGGAAATTACAGAGGTCATGTAGATGTGAATAAAAGAAATTACGGAGGTCATGTAGAGATAAATGAGAAAGAGAAAATGAATTATTATGAATTAAAATCTTGTCTGAAAGAAAGCAACGAAATATTGAATCAAAAAAAAGGTATATCATCAATAATTTTATCAATGATAACAGCAAGTTTTCACGTTTAAATTCTACCTTATATTTTCCATAACAAATTAGGCTAATTGTAGAAATGGCTATTTATTGAAAACAAATTGAAATTCTCGAAAATATGCTGCAAATTGAAATTCTCGAAAACGAGCTATTATTTTAAAAAAGTCAACGAAATGCTCAAAAGTTTACCAAAAATATATCGCCTATTTCTTCAGTCATTCGCTTAAAAAAATTTTGCTCAATTTTGTTTTATTGAAGGATTTTTATAGGGAAAAATTATTCGCCCTTGAATCTAAAATGCTTTAAATCTGCTCACCGCCTTTTCATTTTCATTTCATTCTCATTTACTATTGACCTTCAATTTTTACCATTTTTACTAATCGAATGAATAAGGCATAATCATGAAATGGACAATGTTTGCTATCGTTGAAAAAAAAAAAAAAGCAAAATGAAAGTTGATCAGTTGCATGATTGGACATCATTATTATGCAAGATTATTTGCTAAAATTACGAGAATAATTCTTGAATTAATAAAAATGTAAGCGGATCATTGATAATGAATTGTTGCGATGCGACAAGAATGATGAAGGAGTAAATTTGAATTGGCATTTTCTTTTTCCAATTTTTCCGTTTTTGTTTTTGCGAACAAAGCAGCCTGTTTTCAAAAATCGCTTAAAACTTTTCCAAAAATTTTTGTTAAAAAGATCCTTTTAAAAACGTGTTCCTATCGTGGAAAATAATTTTTATCATTCATACAATCAGTGATTTGTATCAGAATAAAATGATAAAGAAGAGATTAGAGTGACAAGTTTTAGATTTCAATTATAATACACTTCGTTTCTTTTTTTTTTCCTTTTTTTTTCCTTCACTACAAGTAAATTTTTACTTCACATAACGATATATATCATCATGATAAAGATAATTTTCAAATATGAATTTCAGAAAAAAAAAAGAAAAAGAAATTGACGAATTTTATAATATTTACAAGTTGATATGATATTTTCTTTATTGCTGAAAATTATACTAAAATGATTTATTATTTTGAAAATGTTGAACATACAAAATATTTGATAATGATAAATCATTAATATTTCAAGTTTTTAAAAAAAAAAAAAAAAAAAACGAAAAATCACAATTTTGATTGATTGTTTGAGAAGGAATTAATGATGTTAGTATTAAAATTAATTTTTCAATTCATTCAAACTTATAAAATAAATTGAAATTTTTACTAATTAATAAAATTATTTCAATTAATTCATTAATGTATTAATTAATTAGTTTATGCTACTATTATTTCGAATATTAATTGTTGTTTCAATTAATTTTATTATTATTTTAATGAGCAATTCAAAAATATTTGAATAACTCATTTTTACATATTAAAAAGAATTTTATATAAATAGTATCTAAATATATATATATTTAGATATAGATCGATTTATTTTTCTTTAGGTAAATTATATTTTGTAATTTATTAGGTAAAAATACAAATTTAAAGAAGAAAAAACGATTTTAGGAAATCATTTGAAAGTAACTTATTGTATTATCTTATTTTTATCGTCATTTTATAGTATTATTATTATTATTATTATTTTTATCAGCATCACATGGTATTATTATCATTATTTTATCATCATCATATAGTATTATTATTATTATTGTTTTATCAGCATCATATAGTATTATTATTATTGTTTTATCAGCATCATATAGTATTATTATCATTACTTTACCACCATCATATAGTATTATTATTATTATTGTTTTATTATCATCATATGGTATTATTATCATTGTTTTATCATCATATAGTATTACTATTATTTTTTATCATCACTTTATAGTATTATTATCATTATTATTACTATTGTTTTTAACATCATTATCTTATCATATTTTGTTAGCTTAATCTTGAAGTAGCAATTCTTGTTTCTTAATAATTTTAAATTTTTGAATAAATTATTCATCACATTATCATGAATGTATTTTATTTGTACTATTCATACTACCACATTTTATCAATCTATATTGATTGCAATCTCTAATTTATCTAATCTCAGATCAATACCGCATAAAATTGAATTTCATAAAAGCAATTTATTATTTTTACCTAAATATCATAAGATAGCAAAAATGATCTGCCGAAAAATGAACTTTGACCTGCTATTAATCATAAAATATTACTATCAAATTAAAGAAATAGTTTCAAAAACTACAATTAATTAATTATTTTATTAAAAAGTAAAAGAATAAATTTCTTTTTTTCTCGAAAACTAAATTCAATCAATTTCAAAACTATACACTAATAAGTCTCAAAATATTGCTAAATTTTTATTATACGTACAAATATGATAATCATGTTAATTTGATATTGACAATTCAGAGTGATATCTTATCAAACGAAAGATAAATATGATAATCATGTTAATTTGATATTGACAATTCAGAGTGATATCTTATCAAGACGAAAGATAAAAAGGCCTGAAGGAAAAAGAATACATCACTTTGGTTTGACTAAAGCTTATAAAATTTTTGAATTTTAGAAAAGTATATGAATTCAAGTTTCATATATCATACCATTTATGTGCTACATTTTTAGCCATTTTATTCCTTTCTTTCGCTTCATTAAAATGAAATTATAAATGGATACAGCTAAATTAGTATGCTAAATAATAAGCTATGACCGAGAAATATTAATGAATTATTTTGATACTTAGCAAAAAATTTTGTATATGGAATTTTCATGAGAAAGACATTTGTGAAGAAAATATGCTCATCATTATATCATCAGAATGAAAATGTTGACTATTTTCATCTGTTGTCTCAATTAAAATGTAAATTTTATAAATATCTGATAAAAAAATTCGGAACATTTTAGAAATGAGTGAATTCTCAGCTACGCTAGCAAGATTTATGACATTATAGATGAGGAAAATAAAAAGATGATTAAAAATGGAAAGCGTAATATATGGCCTTGGAAGTAGAATTTTATTTGCGTACTATTGCATTTCATCGGATGAAAAAGTTATACATGTTGCAAAAAGATCCAGAAAATTTTAATAATTAAATGGTAGAATCATATAAACCAGTTTAAAAAAGATTAAAAGGGCAAAGGAACAATTTTTCCTTTCTTCCGTTCGAGGTATCTTTGCCGAATTTCTTCAATTTTCTCCGAATTATTGCGATGAGCTAATATCGTTTTGATTATTTCCAGTCTGAAAAACGATAACGCTTGTTTCAAACGAATTCTTATAGGATACATAATAAAAAATATTTCAGAATTTTAAAATAAAACTGAATAATTTGGAACAACAATTTCAGCTAAATAAGGCCAATCTTAATTTCAAGAATATCATTTTATTTCGCCTAAAATTCGAAAAGGATTGTCCAACTAACCTTTCTTCTTTAGTTTTCTCTTTCATTGTTTGTTTCTTAGATTCATCACTTTCTTCTTTTCCAACCTTTTGCTTCTCGTCAGACTTTTTGTGTTCTTTTCTTTCCATAGAGCGATGTTCGTGAGATTTATCACGATGTCTTCCAGAACTCTTCTTTTCATTGTGTGATTCAGTGCTAAAATGAAATATATTTAAAACTTTAATTTTAAGAAACAAAAACCAAATTAGTCTATAATATTTTACCTTTTTCCCGCCATTGTTTTCTATGATTGTATTTCCTGTCATGTTTTTGTTTTTTCACCTGCTTTTCTCTCTCCTTTGATACTTCCTCACTACTACTGCTGCTTGCTGCCGTATGTTCTGGGGATGGAGTGAAATGTCGTCGAATTTGTTCCGCCTTTGTCGGTTTCTTCACTCGCGGTTTCTAAAAATGGATAAAATTTTCAATCAAGTAAAACATCATGATAAAAATGTATATAATTAAAATTTACCCAATCGATTTGAAACTTGGAAGCAACAAAATTCATCCAAAACCACAAAATACAATAAATATTTGATAAACTTTAGGATGATTTGAAATTTAAATAGAAAGTTTAATATTTTTATTAAGTTATAGCGACTCTATTTATAAATGAGACTTTTTATTGAATGTTTCATCATTATGGATACGGAAAAAAATTGAAGGAAACTAAAAGAGACCAAAATATTTAAACCAGGTTTCAGATTTACTGATATTGCGCTATTCAGTTCCAACTCTTCATCTGAATCATCAGAATACATCAGTTTCTTCACTGGCTTATCAATAGCCAATTCCGAAAATCTGTCATCATTGCTGCTATCGTTTCGCAAGGAAGAAAACTTTTTATCATGCTCGTTGGGATCGACGACTGCTTGTTGCGGATTTACTGAGTTAAAAGCTTCATCTGAATCATCAACCTAAACGCATGATCATATATGCCAAAATTATTTCCTTGTCTTTATATTCAATTCTAGATAACCGAAAAATCCAAATGAATAAAAATTTCATATCATATTTCAAAAGTAATTAAGTTCGTTGCGAAATTCTTGGCACAATCGAAATAATCAAATTTAATCACAAACCTCAAGCTTTATGCTTTTTCTTCGCTTTTGACTGTGTTATTATCTCTAGCAATATCACTTAATAGCGTCCTATAAAAACCACCTTTCCACATGCCACCCTTTTGTTTTTCTACTGCCGTCAACTCTAAAAAACTAAATTCAGTTTGATGGAGAATTTTTAAAATCATATTGTTCAAAATATTCCTAAAACTGAATAATTAAACCAATAATTCTCATTTCAGAATTATACTATCGTACTCTAACACTCAAATACAACTGATACAGTAATATTCAATGATCCATGTTAGATTCAGTAAAAGGCCTGTCTTATGAATGAAGATAATTTTCTAATTTGCTGAAAATTAATATCATTCACCATCAAATCGACTGTCAATTGCTTCTTGCAAACGAAAATTTTCCATTTCTGCTAGTTGTTTTTATATGCACTGGTAACGAATTTCTAAAGAAAAAATCAGTTTATTTCGAAATATTTATTAAACGAAATTAGCAAAATAAAATAAGATTGAATATGAATCATAATAAACCTCTTTATCGTCAAATTGTCCAGCTTCTGCTTCACGTTCTTTCTGTTGTTTACGTTCTTCTCGACTTTGTTGCGCAAGTAAGCGTTTTTGTGTGTTTCCAAAATTTGTTCTGCATATTTTGACTAAAATAGGTATATTCGAATACTAGCACAATAGGTTGCTTCGAGAAACTTAATCATCGAAAATTGAAAAATAAAAAAGGAAGATATCGAAAACTATTTATGACTACTGAATATTAAAGCAGATAGCCGAAATTGTAACGCTACTTTGAAATGAAAAATCTGAAATTGAAAAGAATAAATTATATTAGCAAGAAATCAACAAAAGATTTCCTTTTGTAAACATTACTGTTGTTAATATCAGTTAAGCTATAATGGATTTCAAGCAAAAACAAAGAAAATAAAAACCAAGAAGTTTTTGAATAACTGCCATACTTCAAGAATGTTATATCCAGATCAAATATTTCGTAACCGAAATCTATTTCAGAATGTCAACAATAGCTGGCATTGGGAAAATTATGCAAAGCTAATGAAATAAGCATTTATGGTGTTTGTGCTGCATAAGATATAAGATGGTCTTACATAAAATCATTTAAACAAAACTGCGCACTAACTAATCTTTGGATAATTGCACAACTTCTAAAATAGTTCCTTTTGAATTATAAAAAACCAAGTATACCTTTCTTTCCTTATCTGCAGCTTTAATTTTTGCAATTTTTTGATTTTCTCTGCTGTTAATTCTTCGTATATATTATCATAATCAAAAATTGTGGGATCTTCAGCAAGCGCTTTTTCGTGCTCACGTTTTGCTTGCATTTTTGCGCGCACTGTCGACGAAGTGATCTCACTTGATGATGCAGTCTATAAGTGAATATAGCAACACTGATACAGTTCAGAATTAATGATTGAAGTCCAGATTCCATTTCCAGTGCAATTATTCTCACTAGACAAGATTCTTGGAACTGAAAATACCTCAATTCCATCATCATCGTCACTTGCGAATGCAGCAGCAACTGGCTTAACAATTGGCTTCGGAAGTTCAGATGGCTTTTTAGAATCAAACCATACCTAAATGGAAAAGATTGGAATCTTTAAATTTAGAAATGGGATGAAAAAATTAAAAGAAATTTTACTTCTTCAATGCTGACGTCGACATTGGAAGCGTGAAATAATAAGTTGGGAACACCAAAAGAACGTCCTGCTTACCAATATTTCGTGATTTTTATCCTAGAAAAAAGAATTCCATATCGAATCTGCGTTCTATTTGAATTTCGAAACAATAGGTACTTACGAGATGCTCATCTATTCTTCAACTAATCCATCTAATTTTTATAGTTTAGCAAATGAAAATAACAAATTACTCTAACATTTATAAGTATAAAATTTTTGTAATCGAATTTCGAATACAAGTTCTTTCAGTTAAAAGAAACAATAAACCATGAAATTATTTATTAGAACAAAAAAATATAAATAAATTACCAAAGACAAAAAAGTGCAAAACATATTGTTAATAATGATAATTAAACTCATTATGTATAGATATATCACAGCATATGCACCAATTCCTGTAAAGTCAGAAATAAATATAGAAACAGAAGCTTATCCCGGTAGTGTTCAGCAACAAAACTGAAAGACTTTTTCATTGTTTAATCTTTCAAAATCGTGAAATTTCTTAGGCTTCAGAATATAGAAATTCTCTAACAGTCAAGGCAAGCAAAAAATGGATATCAAAAACGAAATGAAGAAAAAGCTGGAAAAATAACATAATAATAATTGACTATTGCATTAATTGAACAGAAGGATCAACAGCGAACTTCCACAAAAACAATTCCTAGATGATAAAAAGATTTCATAGCTAAAATAAATGGAAATATTTAAAGCTACGATAAAATATTCAAGCATATACAAATGTGCAGTTGAGGTTCTTTGACGCAAAACACAAGTCGCATAAAAGATTAATATAAAATAATTTAAATTCATGCTTTTTGCTCTTTCAAGATCGTTAGGATAAATATCAGCTAATGATGACAAAAAAAATATAAAAATACGGCATGAAGTAATTATTTTTTTAAGAACGTCACATAACCATATGATACAACAAGACTGGATATTTTTCTCTGGAAGTAATTAAATCACATACCTAAGCATACTTTTAGCTGACGAGATGAGAACTATCATTTCTAATAATACGAAGTTGAAAAGTACCATTTCTAATAAGGAACAAAGTAATTCAGTTCTCATAATGAGAGGACAGATCATTCGAGACCAAAATAAGCATTAATTCCCTTTACAAAAGTGACAATTAATGGTTGCCATGCAACTAAATATCGAATCCAATCTAACAGCTGCCCATAGAATAGATGAGGCTTTTGCCATCTATAAAAAAATTGTGATGAATTCAATAAAACTTCGAAATTCAAAATGAAAAAAGTAAAAAATAAACGCAAGATGTTCTTCCTTAATTAGAAAAACTTCCCTGAGTTATCTATATATACAATACACTATATCATTCATCACAAGAAAATAATTTAAACAATTGATATCAGAGTACTAAGTTTTTTCAACGCCATAAAAACAGAAGACTTTAAAATGCGATGACAGAACTTACGGATGTTTAAACATTCTATTAAGATCGACTTTCTCTTTACAATATGGGCATGTTTGTTGCTTGCCAATGACACACCAACCGCGGATGCAAAATTCGTGAAACAAATGTCCACATGACAAACGATAAGTTGATTCATAATCCATTTCAGTATCGTCTATTTCAAGATTATTCCCACAAACTGCGCATACATTTGCTTCAAGAACTTTTCTGGGCAAGCCCTCCTCTGTGTAATACTGTAAAAGAAAATTTTAGACGCACATTTTAAAATTCTTGTACAAAAAAAAAAGGAACAAACCCCAATTTTAGATGCAATACGATCCGTACATATATGCGCGAAATCACGACCCAGTACTCCATAATACAAGCCATAAAATAAAAGCAACAAACCGGCGTCCATTAAAACTCTTGCTTTTATGGCAAATATATGATTCAAGCCCAGCAATGTAAGCATAATAAAAATATATCCTGCTATCCCGAGAACATAACTTAGTTTATGCAAAAATAAGAACCATTTATAAACCAATCTGAAGGAACGATATGTAACATATCCATAAATTCATATCATCGAAATTATGACTACGGATTGTTGAATATATGGTAGAATAAAAGAATAAGATTTTAGAAATCTCATTTTACATCACAGAAACGGAATTTTTTCCTCTGAACCTACAAAGACTCTTGTAAATTTGGAAAATTAAAATTAAAAAGTACAACTAACCTTGGTGTTTTTCCTGATATTTGTGGACGGGTAGCCCTATACCAAATTACAGTTGAAAGTATGGAATAAACAAACCATATTACCAAAAATCTCCACCAGTATCTATGGAGACATATAAATACAGGAATTAACCACATTCCCAGAAGTGTGCATAACTAAAAAGAATCTTCTAACAAATCAAAAAAGGTTAGCAGAAATTAAGCCCATTAACTGCTAAAATAAGAATTAATCTGAAAATCTTCATTACCATTTTAACACATTATTTATTAAGCAATAATATGCTCCTAATTTTCTCAAACTATCGATATTTTAAACAAACAGTGAATCAAACAAGATGATATGACAGCTTACATCATTAAACTCCATCGAAAAACTCATCTAGGACCATGTCTAGCATGCAGCGAAGTGCTCAT
Source organism: Dirofilaria immitis (assembly GCA_024305405.1). Classification (NCBI taxonomy): domain Eukaryota; kingdom Metazoa; phylum Nematoda; class Chromadorea; order Rhabditida; family Onchocercidae; genus Dirofilaria; species Dirofilaria immitis. The sequence continues at coordinate 1,823,733 of JAKNDB010000068.1, forward strand.
GGTTATGACAACTGAAACTCAATTTAAAAATAGTAGAAAATGTTTAAATTATCTGCTAAAGATAATTATAACATTACCGAATCAGAAGTCACAAATTAGACAGGACTGAAGACACAAATGACAATCACTATCTAATACGATTCTAAAACCAACCTGATACGATTTGAAGTGTCTTTTCTTCCACTGCACCAATGCAATCTGTGCTACAACTAATGTAGTTATCAATATCAAAAAGATTTCCATATGCATTTGTTCATGTCCTCGATGCTTTTCATGCAGTTTTGCATGCTCGATTTGCCATTGTTCATCGTCATCCAATTCTTCAAACTAAAAATTGATATAATTTATAAAATTTCTGTTAAAATTTCTCTTAATTATTTTTAATTGGCTATAACATTCTTGAAAACAAAGAAAATAAATTCAAAGATTAGACTAATCCATATAAGTTTCATTATGATTGATTGTATCCTCTAACCGAACTTATTTTAGTAAATTAGCAGTTCAGTAACTGCTAATTTACTGTAATCATGAGAAATCTTACGATATATATTCTGAAATATTACAGATTTGGTATTTCAAAACAATACTAATAAGTTTAGGAAAGAATAATGTTTGTAAAAGTAAATTAATTATATCAGTTATCATCATATCAATTAATTATACAAAATTATCACTATATTTCTTATACATAGATTTTTAACTGATTAAAGAAATGTAACAATAAGTAATTTGCTAAATGATATATTAATAATTCTATTGGCAAGATGTATATTGTAATAAAACAATTCAGTTGAAAATCGAGGAAGATTTAATTAGCTGTATGTATTCATCCCATCGATCAGTACATATAATACTAATATTACATATTAATATATTATCAATAAAATAAGATTATCATAACATTATTAAAAAGCTATCACATATTATTTGTAATTATACCAAGACATACTTTAATTGAAATGAAATTTTTGAAGAAAAAAAAAAGGAAAAGAAAAACTTTTACTGGAATTTCATTTTGTAATAGTACAGCTCCTTGAAATTGTTGCACATTATGATGTTGCATGCTCATATTCCTATATACCCGGACTGAAAACATATCTAAGGTAATAAAGAATATTCTTGAATTAGAGAAAAAAAAACTCTATCTAAATTATAAAAAAAAAAAAGTATCAAAAATTGATCAACAAGAAAATATTTGCATTATTATATTATTAAAATTTTATTATTTATTAATATATATAATTAAATATTTTAGTATTAAATACTAAAATTACATAGCAATGATAAAATAGAATAATTGATAAATTGATATGAATAGTGAGTGATAAATTGATATGAATAGTGAGTGATAAATTGATATGAATAGAAAGAAATAATTATAAATGCTTAAACAATCTATGTTTTATTAAAACTCATTAAATGTTATCGATAACATATTATAATGTGAAAAACTAATTACGCAATATTTGATATTATAGTCAGGATAATTTTGCTAATTGAAAAATTCATATTCAAATATAACAAATTACCTTCACAGCCACTTTTATTCGTCTAAATTGCTCGAAGCCAATTTTCGTCTTGTCAATTAAATTCCTAATTCGATAATCACATATCAACATATGGAAGAATGAAAAAAAAAAAACAAATCGAAAAATTTTTCAAAAGAAAATAAGCAACACAGAAATAACTGATTACTGATTAGGAACAACAAGTAATAGAAGAGAGGATATTTATCATACGTGGCATATATATATATATATATATATAGGAATATGTTTCATGATTTTTTTTTATTTACTCGAGAATGATTATGATTGTTGGTATTATTGATATTTTCATCATTTTAATTTTATATGTTTTTTTTTTTTTTTATTAAACTTGATGAATGAATTTGTAATTAGTTTTTAATGATAAATTAATTTCATATATTTGAATATGATATTATGTATTGATAATTTGATATATTTGTTCTTTAATCTTATCTTAACAAAAATAGAGAAAAGAAAGTTAGTCTTAGTATTTTTCTAGGTTTTTTTTTTTTTTTTTAAATTAGTTATTGTTGTAGATAGCTTAATTATTGATAATATCATTATCGTATTGCCTATTCTCGATAATACTGGACAATGGTAGGTATCACTCAAATGGAAAATGCTGGAGATCATTCCTCCTCTTCGAAAGAAGATGGCAAAAAGATGATGATTCAGCAAGGTATATATATATATATTTTTTTTTCAGTATATTTTATTATCTAAATATCATTATTAATATCGATTATTTGATATATTTCAAGAATATAAGCTTTATATTGATTAGAAGAGAAATCTTATTTAAAAAAAAAGTCATCACTTGTAAGGAGAGATATCTTTGCTATAAAGATATGGTTTATATGACATCTATTCTAAGTTGCAACTTGCATTAATTTTCTGGAATGAATTGCTTACATATTGTAGCGAATTGTAGAATATATATAAAATTGCTTATTGATCTCAAATATCAATATATTTGAAGAGAATGTTTAATTAATGTTTGGAATAAAATTTAGTAGCTTGAAGATGAATTACAGATTTGATTGTAATATATGTTTGGATGTAGCACGAGATGCCGTCGTCTCAATGTGTGGTCATTTGTTCTGTTGGCCATGTCTTCATCAGTGGCTTGATACACGTCCTAACAAGCAACTCTGTCCTGTTTGCAAATCCGCTATTAGCAGAGATAAGGTTAATCATTCTGACATAACATCATGATAGGAAAAACACAGTGGAGAAACTAGTCTCTTTGGACTAAATTAAAGATATTCGCTAATATAAACAAAAATGATCCCTTGAATTATTTACTTATTTTAAACAGGTGATACCACTATATGGAAGAGGTGGTAATGATACAGATCCACGAGATAAAGTCCCACCGCGTCCAAAAGGTCAGCGAACCGAAACGCCTCAGGCGAGTTCTAGTATTTGTAATACTTTTGATAGTATATAAGTCTTTTTGCTGTTATGCTGAGAGTACCGTCATATGCAGTATCTTCGGACTTTGATTTAAATTTGATGAATTTTCTTAATTAGTAACCAGTTTTGAAGATACATTCTGCAGAACAGTTAATTGAGATTTGCTCAAGAAGCATAAACAGCTCAATGCAATATTTTTTTTCTCTTTAGAGCTCTTTTCAAGGATTTCCGGGCTTTCAGTGGGGCGGTGAAAATGGTGGTGGAGGTGTGCAATTTTCGATGGGTATCGGAGTTTTCCCTATCTCGTTTTTGCATCATTCTTCAATACTGGCTTTGGAGAACGGCGTCCAGAAGCGCGTTAGTTTTATTTTCGCCATCTACTGGTATAACTGTTCGGTTTCTCTTCTATGATATAATACGCGAGTTGAAAGTCAATATTTTCAGCAGCAGCAGGCACAAGACAAGCGGAAGAGGAGCAATTTCTGTCAAATATTTTCATATATCTTGGTATATTTTTCGTCGTTTGGCTTCTAGTTCTATAAATATTATTTTTGATTAGAACATAAGTCATCACGACTGCTGGGATACTTAAATTCAAGCATTTTCCATCCATTTTTTTCGATTGATTTTTCCTTTATTCCATGTATATCTTTAAAGCATGCTGTTAGCTACGATTATTTCTACTGGCACTATGCTCTTAAATATGCTAAAGATACTAATTATATGTAGAATACTCTGGATTATTCCAAGTATCCGAATACCGTTTTTATTGAAAAATGTAATCATGTGATCTCTATTAGACAAGTCTCTCAGAAATAAGTGCCAGTTTTGAGAGGCATTCTGCAATCATCCAATTTGTATAGGCCTATGGAAGTTTAATTACGATACTTGATTCCATTGTATTGGTTGCATATTTTGACATTACTTACACTTACAAACTGTGTTTTAAATATATCTTTCTTTCATACATCAATATATGTTGAGGTGCAAAGAATAAACTCATTGCAAATCAATGTAAGAATTAATTTTTCTTAAATCCGTTTCATCACTATATTGATCGTCATATCATTTCTAGCAAAATTGATTTTTTAGTAATGACTTCTTTGCTGAATATTTTCCTTCACTATGAACACAAAAAGAGCAAAATAAAGAACGACTTAATATTGTGTAGTAATATGCTAATATCTCATTAAATGAAATACAGCACTTCAAGAAGACTCTTTAGGCATATCTGGAATTTAACAAATATTATTAGCAGCAAGAACTCTGAATATTTCCATGCTTTTGTTATAATAGGAAATTTTAGTACATAACTCAAAAAGTTTCGTGGAAATCTTATGCTAATAAATTCATTGAGATTTTGGAATCATCGGTATTTGTCTTTGTTTTCAAATTTCATTCAATTATGTTTAAGTGTGTTTAAATAGTATTGCTAGATTAATTATGCAACTTTCGGTAGAAGTGCCACGCCAGCATATGATCTCGGTTGGTTAAGTGATACATTAAGGTGGCTCCACGGTTGTTGTTCCAATGATGAAACAGTTAAAACTTCAATTGAACTCAAATTTGATGTTCCGTCGTCACCTAAATTTCATGATTTGAAATGAAAATTGGTGAAATTAATTTCAACAGCATAGATATAAATTTCTGAGAAATGATGTCTTTTGGCAAGGATTCTTTGTTACTCTTTGCTTCAACCCGAGTTTTTTAACTGCCGTTATCAATGTCGAAAAACTTTTCCTTTGGAGAATTATGCACAGTAACTATCAAAAATAGAAAGAATTAGCTAGCCTCCAATTGCGAATAGATTTGAATCCAGAGCTACGGCACTTGCATTGCGACGGCATACGTTCATTTCCGGCAAAAGTGTCCAGGAATCGCCGTTTAGAATCTGCAGAATGATAGTGTTTAGAGAATTTCGGTGTTTCTAAAAGTCCAAACTCTGTTAGAGAATGAACTAGTCAACGCAATGCTAAATTCTTTGGAATGCCAAAGGAAAATATAAACCTCAGCTGTTTCTCTAACCACTGGACCATCATGTCCTCCAACAGCAACAAGGCGATCGCCAACGACTGTAACACCAGCACCAGAACGCCTGGATATTAAATTTGGTCCAGGTCGCCATCTATTCATTCGTGGTTCATAAATTTCAACTGTATCTAAACAATTCCTAGTGTTCCCATCGTAACCACCTACAGCATACACCATACCGCCAAGTGCTGCAACACCAACTGATGAACGACGTACGGTCATTGATGGAAGAGGCATCCACTGACCTAAATTTGAAGAAGTCTCCGAGAAGAAATTTTTATGACACATCATATTCAAGTGGAAACAAACAAAGATACTTAAAAATTAAATTAAAACAACAAAAAAACCATTGCGAGGGTCGAATGCCTCGGCAGAGCTTAGTCCCGTTGAACCATCGAAGCCACCAACAGCTATCATCAATTGATCGATGACTGCTACGCCTAATGTGCTGCGCCTGTGAATGCCTATTTTTAAGAAGTGAAATTCAATACATTTACTTGTCGAGAAAAAAATCATTCGTTGTTATTCAGAAATAGCAACATTTCTGCTCACAATATTTTTATTTTGTGAAAGTTTCACAAATATAATTAGTTCGTTTTATTTATTTACTTAACTTTTGCACTTTCACAACGTGTTTATACAGATACTAGAACTATATGGAAAAGTCTTACGAGCTAGGAGAAAAACTGTATGGAAAGATTACAACCATATACGCGTTTGAGACGCAATAAACTGTTTTCAATTAATTATATAATAAATACCTCGCATCCATGGGTGGTGCAGGGAACCATTTATCAGTATGCACGTCATAAGCGTCTACAGACTTTACACGTAACGATCCGTTAAATCCACCAACCGCATAAACGAAATCTTTCAATTCCCCGACACCACAGCGACAGCGACGTTGTGGCAAAGCACTTACTATAATATTACAAATATTATCGAAGTCAAATTCACTACATCGTCTAATCGAGATTTCTCACACTTCTACTTCTTCTTCTTCTTCCAATCTTTAAACTTACACGGTATCCATCGTAAAGCATCCAGATCGAACACATCAACGTTGGCAATAGCTTTAGGCGCTTGACCACCAATGAGCATTATAAGCTAAAACAGTTATTCGTTATCATTCTTGGCATTCTACTTTTTTGAAGTAACATATTATTAAGCACGCCAAAACTTATTTATAATACTAAAATTACTTTCGATAATGGAATTGGCTGCCGCGGACGGTTACGTTCATTTTCTTCGCCGTGTTCATCTTTTAAGTGATAACGATAAGCTTCTAGAAGATAATCCTTGCATTCTGAGCTCTCTCGAACCAAAGTATCTGGATCAACCTTTTAAAAATTTCTTAAGCAAAACAGATATCGGAAATATGAAAAAAAGTGAAATGTTTCTAAAAATTAGCATTAAATTTGAATATAGTAGTTGACGCTTATGGCACTGTAATGCAAAATATTCCTTCCGATTTTTTGCCAAACTAGACTATTCGGATCAGTGTTTGAACATATGAAAAACAAATATAGATAATAATAATATCAAAGAAAACTAATTGATTTTAAATATTAAAATTATCACTTTATCAGTTAAATAGTCACGCGGCAGTAAAGGCAAGCGAACATGTGCTAAAAGATCGGGAAATGCATTTTTCCGATTCAAAAGATCATGCATAACCCACCGTACAACTGCTTCATAAACCTGAAATTTTGCATTCCTATTTTTAGTTTAATTTTAACTGAACGACGTTGCTTAATAAAACTGACACAATCTATCTCAGTTTCTTACTAAATACTATCACTTTGATTACTCGAAAACTACTCTCCTATCTTAAAACATCGAAATATAAAATTATAGTTAGTACCTAACATTATTTTTATTTACACTACTGTATGCAAACCTTGTCTTCACCCGCAGTTGTTAAATAATCTGATGATATTATTTCGATCACCTGATCTTTGCTGAGAATCAAAAATTCATCACATTTCACCACATGGCTGCAAGATAAATAACAGTAAAATTCGAGTAAAGAACGAATTTTTGAAAACTGAAAAAATCTTTCGCTTCCTGCCATTCATTTAAGATAAGAAAAAGATGGAACTGTTAAAACAGATATATATATATAGAATAGCAATATATATCAAACTTGAAATGCTGTTGAACAAATGTGGTGGCAGCATGTGCAAGCTGTGTGCAACCATGAGCTGTAGCAAAGTTTGCAATACCAAGGCAATTGGATGGATCTAATTGCTCCAGAAGAAATCTGGAACATGCATCACGCACACATGCCATCTGCAAACAAGAGTTAAAACTCTGAGTTTCGATGAAAAATCAAATCTGAAAATGAATATATTAACAGTAATACTGCATATGCACAAAAATTTATATGCGTACCAAAGAATGAAGAATGTAGATATAGAAAAGAGTGAAGAGTGTAAGCCACTTTTATCATAATAAGTGGCTGTTAAATTTATATAAAAACAAGATGTGAATAAAGGATGTCAGGAATAGCATAATAAATTAACGGAATCAACTGCAATTATCTAAGTAAAGAATAAATTTAAAACGTTGACCTGAAGCAGTGATCCAGTTGTCAGAAGACTTTGTACATTTTGCTCACTGATTGTTAATCGCCCTGAATACATGTAATCGATGAGCGAAAGCAAAGATGTTCCATCAATTCCCTTCAATTAAAGCGATTCAGGAAAAAATCTGTAGTAGAATTGCTTATATAAGCAATACAAATATTTTCATTAAAAATATCTGTATAAAAGTCATAACTCGTTATTCAAAGATTATTTTCAGAAAAAAAATTGAGATACCTTTCCATTAAATCAATTCTCGAATAAATAAGTAACCTTCAAAAATATGTTTTCTTGTTTTGATTCCTTCATTGCACCACTAAACATTGCGCTAAAATAAGGGCATGCTGCAGCGAGTACCGCTCGATGCGCTCCAATTTTAACATCTCGACTTCCATCACTTTCCGCACCATCTTCTGGCTTCAGTGATGCAATCAAAATTACATCACAAAAACGATCATCTCTGCAACACTTTAGGAATACAAATAATGCTACGATGGAGAATCAAATAGTTCTGATTGATAATCGCTAGACCAAATAAAAATTCAACATCAATCGTTATGAACATATCTCTTCGCTGAGAATAAAACATTGACCGCAAATTCGAGAGCAGTCAAGCTAAATTTGCAACTAAATAAAAGATGTATAAAATTGCCAGTTCAAGAAAAATTTGCTATGAGGAAGAAGTTAAGAACAAATATTAAGAACAAATATAACTAACTTCCGGAACATATTAAGACCACGCAATACATTAGATGGGAAATTATCATTACAATAAATAGTATAGCTTTGCTTGTTGCTAATACATCGGGCTGATGATGATGATGGAGAAGTACAGAAATGAGTTTCACTTTCCAATGTACCGATGACTATTTCGGATGATTCGCTTTCTGCCATCCAGCGCTCCATTTGATCAATCTTTCCTCAAAGTATGATAAGCGATAAGACTTCTGCACGAAAAATAGCATCAAACGAAAGTGTCATTGATTCGTTGAGATAATAGAAGAACAGAAATTTTTTAAAGAAATGATATTTATCATTACAATGATTAAAGTTAAATCAATTTACCGAAATATAATACTTGGCCCTAATCTGATTAATTCCCCATCAATTATGGAAATCCAAAACGCAGTATGTAAAAAAAAAATTCATATATTCATCATTTTCTTTTTCTTCCTTTCAGGAATGCAATTTAACTCCTACCCCATATATCCTATTGCATTTTTTCAAATTGAAATAAACGCAAAAGTTTGCTCTATCTACAAATGCGAAATGAAGCCATTGATAATTGTAGTATTAAAACCTGGCGAAGACTATAAAATAATCATCAAATAAACTCGCGATTATAAGCATACGCAATATATGTAAAACTGCAGGGTCAAATCAAACATTTCGGGAGAAAAAATATATCAGAACTGCATAACTATAGAGCTATTTTTAGGCGGCTCCCGGTTGGTTACAGATTCGCTGGTCTTCTACGAATAAATGCGAAAAACGTCCGTAATAAAATAGAACATAAAAATTCATAAGTGAAGGTACTTAGAGACATATTAATTTATATGTAGTTCAACATGTTGTAAATTGCTTCATATTAGTAATCGTGTTATACGTGCGGATTTACGTGTAGTGTGAGATGTACGCTAAAGTCGTCCGCCCATCGTGTCAATGAGATCTAAAGAAGAGCTCCATTTTACACAAGCTAACAAAGGCGCTATTTCTTGTGGTGACAGAACTATATCAGGATTCCCCATGTACGTGGAAGAGGAAGGTCCTGAGCAGCAAAATCATTATGTAAAAGGTGTGTTTCACGAATGGACAATATCGAGAATCATATTTTTCATATTTATCGAGATTTTAGTCACTGAATCTCGTTGTCGCGATAGAAATTATGTATCAAAGATCAAGTTACCCAAGTAAGTCTGAGACTGATGTCCTATGACCTTTTGGAGCTTAAGTTGAATAAAGAATTTGGAACTCTGCATATTACATAGCGTAAAATAAAGAGAATGCCCTCAGTATAACCCTTGCGTAATTACATGCACGCGAAATCGGAATCACGGCGACCGTATGCAAATACCAAATTAAGGGGTTGGCTCAGACATCCAAGGAAACAAGCCCACATGGACGCATCTCGAGTGGAAACCGCGAAGTTTAAGTTTCATCGATCATTGCCAACTTCCGCAAATCCCGAACTAGCAACTGGGTTTTGCAAAGGCCTATTTCACAAAGTGTTAGTATGTCTTGCATTTTATACAATTTCAAGTGGTTTCTTAATCGCAATGCAACGATACAGATACGCAGACATAGAGGCAGTTGTCTCTTTCTATAGCAGTTTCACCAAAATGTGCGGACATTTCGAATTACAACCAGAATCGAATTACAACCAGAATTTTGATATGTACAAGATGACACATCCGGAATGACGCAACCAGGACGATGCGTTCGGAATATGTGTCCAAAATAATACATCTGAAATAATACAGCCAGAATGATGCATTCAAAATGACATACGAATACATCCAACAGATGATGCACGATGATACGTCCAGGAAAACGTTAAAGATTTCGCTCCAGGTTTGCAATGCATGCATATTACTACATTGCACTTAGAGCCTTATATCATTTGCAAAGATTTATGCAAGTATTGCAATAGTAGAGTGCGAATAAATTTTTTAGCACATTCAATTTCAGATAGATCGAAATTTTTCCCGCATCATAATTGGAATGTTGCAATGGTAACCAGAATTAAGAGTTCAAAAGATTTTAAAAGTTGATTGAAATGATTTGAAAGTTTTCATGATATGTCATCCATCGAAGAATTGAAATGAATTTACAAAGGAATTGATAATCGCAAACACCGAACTATTATTCATTTTCGAGAATAAATTTTTAATCAGAAATATATATACATATTGTAGTAAGATTAATTTTAATTTTACTACAATAATAAAAATAATTTTCATTTATGATTCAGTAAAATTGAAAGATGAATATTATAATATGCAAAAATATTACAAAAATTTTGGATATAAATTTAAGAATTCAAATTATATTATTCATTATTAAATTGGTTTAAAACAATAATAATCAACATGAAGCAAAAATTAAAAGAGAACAAGAATAAAATTTATTTATTGAAAATATGTAAATTATTGAGCACTTTAGTAACTTGTTTGGTTAATTGTTCAGCATATCGATCCATTGCTGTATCATCTACAGTAACATCTTTCAATTGTTCACATTGTTTTCCTGATTCGATCGGACATTTCGCCTTATAGTGTAATTTAATGGCCACATCTGGTTCAACGTATAATGTCTTGGCCACATCAGCACGATTACGATGTAATGCAAAATGATTAAATACAGTAGCAACTGTATCCGTACTAAAAAAAAATCATATTCTATAGATGAAAAATTGTAAATATTTGATTTATATGATGTGTTCGTTTTTTTTTTTCTTTTTAGTTAATAATAAGGAGTCTATGAGAAGTTTCAGTTCTTATCTTTAATAGCTGCATAAATTCAAGTTTTCAAGGGATTATATTAGTTAGGTTAAAAGATTAATTGTTACTAAAAGTGCCATCACATGTTGAAAAATATTCTATGCAAAACGAACGAAGTAGTAAAATAACTGTGGCCTATCCATCTATTTTTGATATGAGCTAAAATTAAAGTTTAACATCATTTTCGATAAAATTAAATAAACTGAATAGAACAATATTTTTAGTCATTATATTCATAAAATGGATGACATTTGACGATTCTATTTATTTACAGAATTTTGCATAATCTAATTAAACGGAGAAAATTAAGACTTTCATCGAATTCAAAGCTATTTAGAAAATTAGATTTAAATGTACTTGATGAAAGCTTTTCCATATTCGCCTGGTTTGCTTAGTGTTCCTGATTTTCGTCTATTTCGTAGCATATACATATAAGATGGAGCAGCTAAATTCGATGAGTTGATATTGGATGGAAATTTGAATACATTTCGAACAGAAATTGATGTAACTTCAGCTGTTTTCGAATTTTTGTCATAGAGAGTAGTAATAATATTATCCAACATAGCACTCCAATTTTCATGTTTCAGTGGTATGATAACTTCATCGATATCCAGAATTAAGATAAATTTGTGAGTATCAATATGCCTTAAAATGACAATTATTTTAGCTAATAAATAACAACTATGTAAATTGCAAAAGTTCCAGTAGAAACTTGAATAGCTTTAATTTTCGTATTTTAAATTTAAAAAAAATTGATATATTCACCTTGAATGATATAATATAAGTACCTGTAAAAGCAATCATTATATGGAATTAACTCATGGCGTCGCTTCTGTTGCCTATTTCGCCAAATGAAACGACTTCTGATGTATGCTTGATTTGGCGATTTACCAGGAAGATTAATTGGTATCTAAAAGATATGTGCGACTTAGTTGTAGCTCATATTTACATTTGACGACTAATTTTCAAGGTTCCAATTAAAATCGTTAAATAATTCAAACATCTTAGGTTAAAATTTTGAGAGCAAACCGACTTAATTTATCATTACTTAAGCAAATCCTCATTTTAGTCACATCTGAATAGAGCATAAATTCATACCACAGTAATGGTTCCTTGTTTGCTATAATAATTTAAGACTTTCTGCATTTTATATGGTACATAATAAGTATATATTGTGATAGTATCAGCACCAGTGATAAATTGCATTTCGATCCATTCAACCAAACGTTCTGGCATATCTTCAAGATAGTCTAGACCCTATAAATCCAAAAGATTAAATATTATTTTTAAGTTCTAATTGTAATATCATTTTGAAACTTAAAGGAAGAGTAGTTGTATTATAATTGTAAGTCTTCATTAAGTCATCCTTTTTTTATTATAATCTGATTAAACGGTGAGAAATAGATCGAATTAAATAAATTATAGAAACTGATGGATAATTTGAAAATTCGACATCTCAAACTTCATTAGTGTTTACCTTCACGCATACAGCAATTCCTTTCTTTTCTTTTTTTGATGGTTGCATTCGCACTTGTGCAGCAATTTCCTGACTTTTACATGCTATTTTACTTAATGAAATTGTTAAATTTCTACTATATTCGAAATATTTCGGTACCGGACAACTAATCAAATTCGGAATATAAAACAAATCTCGAGGATCCCAGGCTCGTTGCCAAATTTCACGAATCGTCCCTTCAGTAACAATATATTGTTCATGAATCATATCATACAAGTTACAGAATATTTTATTTGTCAGCGGAATTGATCGAAATGACATAGACAATATCTAAAGAAATATAAATTTGTAGAATATAAGAAATATTGAAGATAACGATTTATATAATAATTTACCCAATTAATTTTAGTAAGAAAGATATAGTTGAAAAAGTTTAGAATAAATCACAGAAAAAGATGTTGTCATCTTTCTCTTAAATGAAATTACTCACTTCTACAATATGATTGTTCGGATAAAGCGAATTACGTCGTCTATCGTATGTTGCTGAATATATATAGAGATCATCATTTTGAAACCAGTCATTTGCTATCACAATTGTAGGCATCTTGAGATAGCATCGCCACCAATATTGTTTTATTTTTTTGGCCTAAAAAAAAGGACTTGTTTATTTAATACAGTCAATAGAAGAAGTGAGAAAACCTTGCAAATAGTCTAGCTTAAGAAGTTTAAAGTTAGGTAGTTAGCACAATATCTCTTCCTAGCATATTTCCATAGATCGCTTAGTAAAATTTTAAAAATTACTTCTTCAACTACTGGTCGGATTTTAGCTTTGCCAAGTTTCAATTCATACATATATTGCATCGTTTCTAATACATAATCCATATCATCAGTAAAACTTCCTCCATCATTATTATCCAGTTGATATTGTTCTTTTTCAGAATCCTTCAGATAAATACGCAACTGATCCAAAGTAATCCTTATAAATAGTAATATGCATGAAATATATGCAAGTCGTATTCGTGAATTCCAAAAATTGTACATTATTATGGATCATGTAAAACGGATTAACGTACAACAAATTCTTCGATCACAATAATTTCATAGCATTTGCTTTTTTGTTCGATACATTTGAAGGCACATACGATGAATTATGTTTGACTGAAAAAAAAAGCACTCTTTGCAAGACATATAGAAACAATTAGTAATTGATAACTTTAACTTCTGATCTGATTATTTTATCTTTAAATGATAATCAAATTCATTTCTTAACCTTCTCACTGATGAATATTTTATGATTTAAGATTATATCATTAATTAGTATTGCAACTTTTCAGAAATGAATTATTCGATAGAAATTTGACTAGAATAGAAATGAATAAATTAATCTCATTTCAATTATATTATTCACGATATATTAGGGATCGATTATTTTTGTCAACTACTTCAATCGTTGCTAGAAAGAATGAAAAAAAAGTTTTCAATTTTAAGGAATTCAAAATACGTAGCAATTTTGGATTCAAAAGTGATCATTATTTATTGGGGATATTTTGTAGTTCGAGATTATATCATTAATTATTATTGATTAATTATTTCTGATAATATTTCGTATACGAGTTTTGGCGAGAATAAAACTTGTGACATTTATTAAATGATATTTTATCATTGATTGAGAGTGAAGAGAAGAGAATCACATATCAGTAAATAATTCCCTTTCGATATCAATTAGTCCCATAGATTAATAATAAATGAATTCATATTATTGTTTATTAAATGTTAAAATATCAATAAATAAGCGATGCAAAAAGAAGAAAATAAACTAAGTATAATTATATATGATTCTAAAATTTTTTTGTCTATTACTCAATTATAACAAACAAAATAAAATTTGACATTTTTTTTTGATAAAATGAACAACAAGGATACGATTTAAAAAAGCAACCAAATGATTAATTTTGAAATAATAATAAATAAACAATGATAATAACTTTTAATAATAAATGACGATAAATTCTCGAACAATTATGAGAAAGCAATTTTAAGTAATTATAAATAAACAATGATAATAAGTTCTGATAATAAATAAATGATAATAAATTCTCGAGCAATTATGAGAAAGCAATTTTAAGTAATAATAAATAAACAATGATAATAACTTTTAATAATAAATAAATGATGATAAATTCTTGAGGAATTATGAGAAAGCAATTTTAAGTAATAATAAATAAACAATGATAATAAGTTGTGATAATAAATAAATGATGATAAATTCTCGAGCAATTATAAGAGCGCAATTTCGAAAAAAAATGAACAATGAGCAAAAATAATTTTATGATAGATTTGGCAAGAATATGAATGATTAGTAAAATAGTTTAAAAAAAAATAAATAAATTCAAAATAATATATAGAAATAAATTGGAAATTTTGAATAAAAAGTTTTTATTAGCAATCAGAATAAAAAAAAAAAAATTTCAACAAAAATAGGGTAAGTTAATATAAAATAAATAAATGAAAATTATGAATAATTAATTACAAGGAAACAAAAAAAAGAAAAAAAAAGACACTTTAATCTTATCATATATTTAACATAAACATTTCGAATTTTTTTTTCCATCAAATTTCAATTCCAAACAAATGCATTGCAAGAGAAGAAATGATAAAAGAAAATGTTAAAAAAAAAAAAAAATTTTTTCTAAATCGTATGATATCGTATGACACTATTCTCAAACGCTGATACTATTTAGCGATGCTCTGTTTTTCATTGAATGTTCACAAATAAGACAAAATCTATAAATTTGAATGACATAGATAGAAAAGAATCAATTATTTACATGCCTGTCGAATAGAAATAAAAAAAAATCAAAAAAAAAAAAACCGATCGATAAGGATTGATTGTCGACATTTCACAAGACACCATATATTTCACAAGATATCATATATTTTGATTGATTCAAACTTTTGAAACTCAATAAATAAGAATGTAAAAAGATAAAATTGTCCCAAAGAAAATTACATGATAGATACAATCAAGGTTATTGACTAATAGAGAAGCTTTCTCATATTCACGTAAAATATAGAATCAAAATATATTCACGTAAAATATAGAATCAAAATATGATTTGTATATTTGAGTATGTCTTTGAAGATTGTTTGGTTATAAAATGTTTACATGAATAATTGAATATTGTGCTTAAAAATATAGTTTTGTTCTGAAGTCTTGAATTAATTCCTGACTAATTTAATACAACGATCACATTGGCTTAAAAAGATATAATAGTATTAAATGAAAATATTTGAAATTAAAGAAAACATAATATATGGTATAAAATACATTAACTTCAAAAGATTCAAAATGCAATACGTAGACGCAAATCGTATTCCAGAAGATTCATGTCGAAATATGCAGATACAAATTATACATGAGTGAAAATATATTAAAACGTATGAAATAATGCAGATACAAATTATACATGAGTGAAAATATATGAAAACGTATGAAATAATTTATTTAATAAAGAAATTTAGTTGACAAATTCTTGGATTCTATGTACGATTTAGAGAATCCGCCGAATATTGATAATCATATGCAGAATATGTTTCGAGCATTAGCATGTTTGAGCGAAGGAATTCTTTGGATAGCATAAATAAGAAGCATTTTCGAAGTGAGAAAATTTAAATTGTCATTTATTTATCTATTATGTTAAAATTGACGGATTAAGAAGTTGGATAATTGAAGACACGTCCGTAAAGTAATCTAATAAAATGGTATAATCGACGTGTATATCATAAAAAACAAAAACATTCTTCATTTATGTGGAAGAACGAATTAAAGGTTTACTGGATCAGAAGTTGCTAATATTGACAACAGGAAGAAATTGTTCCATTACTGGGAATAGATTGTTAAGAGTTTTCTGAGTTGTTTCTTTCGGGAGAAGAGGAAGATTTTGTTTCTACCCCTATTGAAAGCTCGATTGTAGATAGACCGATTGTTTACCACAAGAACCTTATTAAGTGATCCTTCAAAAACGTTTTGATCAGTAATACAATGTCTGTATACTCTTCGTGGAAACAGGATATAAGCAAGAGTAATCATCTGAGATAGATGAAATAAAGAAATAAGATTAGATAGGCACGCATGGAATAAAAATCAATGATGTATCATGTTATATGGAGATGGGTAAAACCGATACGATGGAAACAAAAGGAATCCGTTTTTCCCACATTTAGTTAGCTACAGTTATTGATATATATACGAGAATATATAATGGATATAAAAATAAAATATAAGCTATTTTCAAACTGTAATATTTTGGCGGTGACTTCTTAAATCTGAATGTCAATTATGAATCACATAGTTTTCTTCAGAATTCCTGACAATGTATATTCCTTCTGTTTCAATTCTAATAAAAATTCAATTTTAAAAACAAAAATTCCGGCTAAAATTTTGCAAATATTCGGAAAAATGAAAAGGACATCATCAATAAATATTGGTCAATTTTAGCAACTCCGACAAGAACCACCTGCTAACTGAAATCATTTGAATATTTCCATTCATGCATTATTCTGATATCGGATTCATGCATTATTCTGTTACTTCCTGGATTCAGAAGTCGTTTCTTATTCTCTGAGAGAACTTTTATTGTCTATGAATAATTTTTTTTTTGTTGAATTCTATCCTATGACGTTAACATAAGATTTGAAACATAGCATTTATATTAAGGATAATTTGTCATTTATGCCATCATCGATCTATCCACCATCTTCACTTCTCTTCAATGAATATGTTTCAGTAGTATCCATTCTGCTAAATGCTTATTCTTACTTGCATACTTTATGCAATTTTTATTAAATTAGATTTTCAAGTACCTATAATTAGATATTCAGATATTCTCAGTAAGCTAATACTTAATTCTAGTTTTATTTCAGCATGTAGAAATATATATAACGCAACAGATGGAATTGCTAAAATATCGAAAACGTACGAAATGAATTTACTATGATTTGTCATCAAGTTATTTCAGCACATCTCAATAATTTTCACATAGCAGTTCTGTTGCAATAATTATTTGATAAAGTGATGATCTAATTTTGCTTCAATTTTTTCTTCTGATTGATTCAATTGATTCCAAAAAAAAATCATTAATGAATTTATAAAGTTTGATTGTAGCATCAACTTCTCATCATTAATTGTTAAATCTTTTTTTTTTTACTTGCTGGTTTATTTATTTTTAAAACAAAAATATTAGTCATAATCAAGCGATCGTTCTTCTTTTAAAGTAGCAAATATTTCGACAGCATTTTTGTAATCTTTCATTTCTTCAGCATGCATTGGATGACCTTTCAATTGATACTGCAAAAGTAAGAATTTGATCTACAATGATGAGACAAATACGGATAACGAAAATCAGATAAAAAGAAGCAGGTAAGTAATGTTTGACTTTTAACCTTAAAGATTGTCAAAATTTAATAGTAACACAGATAAATAATATTTGACATTTAACCTTAAGATGTTGCCAAAATCCCATTGTGAAACGACGCAGCTGACATTGTACTCTTGAAGCTTTCCAGTTCCGTAAGGTGACGGTAACGTCCTGTTAGATTTGATATCATTAATTATTCAAATATTATCATATATCATTAATATTAGAATTCCTTTCTGATAATGTACGATAAAGTTCTTAAATTATTTGATTCAATGTTCCTTCAGTCTTGTAATTCAAAAAATTTGTAATATTTTTGTTGCTCCAATAAGTTATTATGAGTTTAATTAGAATTTTCTATTTTATTGAAACTACTTCTAAGTTTATTTATCATAAAATAGCTTTTTTGTTTTCATAATTTAACCGTTAAAGTTAATTAATCGGAATAATTTTTAGATTACGAATAAATGAATGCACTGGTACTGGTTACTTCATTATATAATGGTACTGTAGTTCCAGTATTTTTTTATCGAATAATTTCATCATTCTTCAACAAAATGATGATTTTTGATTTTATGTAATTTTGTTTCAAAATAATTTATTACATTGTAGTATTCTTTATTTTCATCGTTCCATTCGTCATAACCTGGTGGTAGTTTATTTCGGTATTTTTATGGCGTCGAGAACCTGTCCGTCGATCCTATTGCTTCATAATTAGTAGAGCAAATTATGATATTTTAGCCAGAAAGTTTAAATTATGTCAAAAATTCTTCATGAAATGTCTCATCAAGAAATAATTATTAAAAATAAGTAAAACGAATAAGTTCAAATTGCTGAAAAAACAACATTGGTTTTTTTTCCAAAGCATTTCCTTCGGTACTCACATAATGCAAATTCTTGTGTAAATTTTTGGCAGTTAAGAATCTATTGAAATCAGTAGCACTCAGTTATTTCTTAGTTATAAGAATGACTCAGAAGATTCCATGTAAAAAAATTCACTTTTCCTACTTAAATATAAATACTGACAAGAATTTTAGCGCTTAGCTATTTATTATTAAAAATAATGTAGTCATTCATATCATTCAAACGTAAATAATCAGGAAAAACATTAGTCAACAGAAATCAAACATCGCTTAATTAAATCAAAGAATATAAAGCAGAATCTAAAATAGCTGAGAAAAAAAATAGAAATAAAGTTAACGCATTAAATATTGCGATAACCATAAAAGAATATTGATCTTCGATACATTCAAAAGTTACACATAAAAAGAAAACGTAGAGCAAATAATAATGAATATAAAGGAAAACAAAATGCAATATTCTTATAAATAAAACTAAGTATCAATTTTCTACAATATCAAAACCGAATATCGAAGGATAATAACTTCCATTCTATCTTATAATACTTGCAAAGTTTTATTTTTAGTCAACAAAATATTATATTTATTATGCTAAAAACACATCTAAATAATTTTATCATTTAAAGAAAAAAGTTAATTAAACAAATTAAAAAAGATAATGGAAATTTCAAAAAAATTGTACACAACAAATTCAACTAATTGAAATTATCAAATATAGAATAGTGCATAGTCTAACAAAACAATAAAATAAATAAATTAATTAACTAACTATTAGATCAATTAAGAGGTAACTAATAAAACAAAAATAAATGATTTATTAAAGAATAAAATGTAAGATAGGAAAAAAATAAACAAAAAAAAAAGTTATCATTTCGATATCTAGTTTTCTAGTTGTATCATCTGTTTCTGTTATTATCAAATTCTTCTTAATTCGATATCCTTTTTCTTTTTGCATAGTTTAACTGTGTTCATCAATCGTAAATGTACGAAAGAATTCCTACCGTTTTTATCATTGGTAAAAATATCTATATTGGAATATTAAATGATAAAGCATTGATGACAATGATATTTCGTTATCAGATATTTTAGTGCCGTTTATAGTTTTTTAAACTTTTAACAAAAAGCATTAAATATTTTGAATAATGAGATTTAAAATTAGGAGAATTTTAGCTATCGATTAGAAATCAGACTTCTAGCAGATACCTTATCTTTCACTTCTTTAGTATTTTCAGCCATCAAACAAAATAAGAAAAATTTATTTTAGCAACCGCGCGCTAGATGTTCAAAAATAATCGATGAAAGTTATAATTTAATGTATTAGAATTAAATCATAGTTATCTATGCCAGAAATCATATCATCTTTTTGCATAATTTTTTTTTGTTTCAGAAATGTTTTATACTAAATTTAATCAATTGAATTTAAAACTAATTTAAATTAATAATTTCCATTTCCGATTGTATCTGATGCAATTAGAATTTGTTAAGAACGGTCGCTTATGGAAGCGTTAGAGGAAGAGAATATTGGAATTATAAGACTTAAAAAGTTCTTTCTTTTTCTTTCATTATTCGAAAAAAGAAAATGAATTAATCTGTTGGATTGTTAGATATGACTTTGCATCTTTTAAAAAATTCAGGAACTAGCTGATATTCAAGAAACAAAACTGAAATTGTATAAATTGGAAGATGCCGGAAAAAGTGATCCGAATAAATGGTCAGTATTGTTGTTGCCGGTAAGAAATTTTCAAATTTTCATTTTTCCATTTATTTGAATGAGTGTTAATTCGCAAGTAACAAAAGTCATGAAGCAGAAGATATTATTCGAGATGAAAATTTGCAACAATCATTAGCTTCTAATCAGAGATATCTTTTAAATAGGATCGATGGCCGTATAATGTCGGTGGTTATAAAGTGGAAATTAAGTTCACTGAGGAATATCCATTTAAAGCACCAAAAATTAAATTTCTCACCAAAATGTATCATCCTAATATAGATGAAAAAGGCCAGGTATATTTTGTCATATACAGCAAACGATTAAACAATTTGATATCTAATTTTGCACTAAATACTTCCTAAGAATTTAAAAAGGAAAAAAAATTGCTGGTAAGTATAAATAGAACAATTAATAATCTGAATTCTTTTTATTAAGGTATCGCTACCAATGGTACTTAGTGAAAATTGGAAACCATCCATTAAGATTGATCAATGTTAGTTGATTTTGATCAATATATATATATAATTATAAACGAATAACTTCTTTATTTTCTCAAAAATTATGCTAAATTATTTCCCTAAAATTTTACTATTACTATCTTGAAAATTAAATAATGTCAAAATGCTGATTAAGCGAAGAAAAACAAAGGGATGCTTTAAAAGCAATACAGTCATGAAACTATTTGTTTTCATGGAAGATGAATAAAATATGTCACTATGGAAACGATGTTTTTCCTGGCATTAATCCATATTTTATTCTCAATATTTCCAATTCAAAATGAAATTAATAATGGGCATAATATTCATTCCCAGTTAATAAATATAGATTCTAAAGAATCTAAAAGCAACAAAAAAATGAGCTCCTTTCCCGGAGCTTATTTTTGCTGAAAATACAATTAAAATACGTTCCAGTGTTAACGGCACTCGCAGATTTACTATGTTCGCCGCAACTTGGTTGTATACTTCGTCCCGATTTAGCTGAACTGTATATCAATGACGCTGATGCATATAACAGAAATGCATTAGAATTCTGTAAACATTATTCTGAAAACCCAATTCATTCTTAAACTTAAAGTTATTCTGTTCCATATTATGCAAATTTGTAAAATAATTTTTTTAAATATTTATCACGAATAAATGTGATGATACCAAAACCCAACGTGGATGACAAATATCAATTGAAATACAGCTTGAACTATGGAATAATTCACCACAAAATGTTTTCGCTGCTAACTCCTATCCGTATGAAGTCATCTGAACAAAATGGGGATAGCATTTTCAGAAATAATAAATTGTACAATGAAAAGCCAATATCAAGTATAACTGCAGTAATGAGATGGCTCTTAATTTGAAGATGATGATCAGAATTTCACTTTATCCCAGAGAAACCAACCATTTTCTTCAAAATATTCATGCAATATCTGGAGCTAGGAAACATAGATTCTAAGAGAAATATTTATACAAACACAAGAGATACTCTCCCGAGAAATATCTGGAGTCAAAAATATGTGAACTTTGCGAATAATCAAAAACAAAGAAAAAACAATGTGAGTAAATCAAATTTTAAAACTGTCTTCGATGATACATATCCGGATCATAATAACTGGTTACTACAGTCCGATTTGCAAATTTACGTCCCGTAAGTGCAGCTTGCGCCTTCTGACATTCCTGCTTGCTATTAAATTCCACAAAACCTTAAATAAAGCGAAAATAAAATTAAATATTATCAACAATGACTTAACTGATACAAGTTTCACAGGCTGTCGATATCTACTGTAGTATTATTGATAATTGATTACTGTAGTATTGTACCTATGGAAGTAAATGCAAAAAAACTACGCAGCATCTGAAAATATTAACTGTAGGGAAGTAAAATGTTAAAAGAGGCTTAAATTATAACAAAAAAGAACACAATATTTATAAAAAAATCAGAAAAATCTCGAAAATTCACTTTTCCAACACCGGTAACGTCCACTCCTGGAACCGAACGTGGTATCTCTAACGATTTCACGATACCGTATTTGGCACATTCCTCCCGAATATCTTCCAGGATATCTGGAAACAAATTTAATGATTTGTACATATTACTTACCAATGTAAATCAAAAATATCAGTTATTTTAAACAATCAGAAATCAAACAGACCTTCATATTCTTCATCGTCTTTCAATTCATCTTCGGTGACCATATTCATTAAACAAAGTACTTCGGTTGGTGGCCCAGCACCATGTGATAAATCTATGCCCGCTACTTGGATCTGCGGGAACGTATTTTGTGCCACATTGCTTCTAGCATTAGCACAAGAAAGCTGTACAACAAGATTTTTATCTCCAAGTTGCATGCCATTCAAACCTGCGATAGCCTGAAAAACTTTTGGATGTTTTCTTTCACTTCCAATTCAGTCACATCATTGAAGGATTTAAATATTTTTTTACACATCACCTTGCATCTTCACCATCAATTTATATACTACGTTCAAGCCTTTACATATAAAACTACGGAAATTTTTTTCTGCTACATCGCTCCACAGATGCATGTTATGCATACTTTTGCTCTAGAAATTTCCACACATAATAAGAATTTGCTAATTTTTACGTGAAAAAATTGGAAAATTGAAATATTTATCTGGTATGTACTTTCATTATAGCTGAATAAAACACTACATTAAACAATCGGAAATCATGATGAACTATTTAAAGTCAGTACCTGATCTGTTAAAGAAGGATCCAAATACTCTGCAAAAGCATAGCCTTTCGAAACACCTGTAGATTGTTCAGTCACTAAATTAAACGCCTTCAACTGCCCGAAAGAAGATAACAGTTCTTTCACCTGAAAACATTTTATTTAAAGTCCTACTGCTTTGGATCTCTCGACAAATCCTGCCACGTGTGCCTAAATTCTCAGTAGAATGATTTCTCCTAACCCACAAAAATTTGTGATGCAAGTCTGTTACTGCTTTGGGGATAGATTTTCGGAATTTTTTTATTCAAGCATGAAATAGTTAAAACGGCTTACTCGCACCGGTTGCTAATCACCAATTTCACCATTAGTCTAAAAATCTGAAATTGTGGAAAACAAGCATAATTGCTTGCTGAATAGCTCCCAAATTTTGTAATTTAGATTAGACATAAAAAAACAAAAGACGCTTCCCTCCCCATGAAGGCAATTTCCTAATAGGCTGATTAGAAAAGATGAGTTTATAGGAGGTTTCGATGTATGCCAACCCGTTATGTGCATGCTTTCTCGACCTCGACCCTGAAAACCTAAAAATGGGAAATGCGGGGGTAATGGCTTGTATGATGTGTTGTAACAATTTCTCCATTATCCGACTCAGTTGGATCACGAATAATAGTGCAAATAGAGCGCATCTCGTGACTGACGGCCACTGAAAAATGTGGCCGAATTAGTCAAGCACTAAAGCTCATAAAAATTTTTAAATATTTGGCACATGACAATTGTGCCCAGTAGCCGTCATAAATGAGATGATGAAAGCATGGAAAAGACTTCCAGGGAAGTGTTTGCCTTCCTAGAAAGTAAACCAACTTAATGCAATAAAGTATTAAGCCGAACTTTGCTCACCGAAATAAGCTTTCATCACATATCTTACCATCAAAGGAGCAACATGACAATTGTCAACAAACCTGTTCTGCATTGAGATAACTTGGCAGACCTCCAATAAATATTTTGTGCGGACTGTCCGGTACGATATTGGACACTAAAAATTAGATTTTTCTTAGCAATCGAAAATTTTCGCGTCATAGCTGCACTCAGCAATTTCCTGCCAGAGATACCAGAGACATGACGTTAATCAAAATTTAAAAAATTTGACATGCGAAAAACTAATAGCAGATCAGAAATTTAGCATCGATTAGTTAATAATTTTAGTGCTTCAATTCCCAACCATCTCACCCATCAATTCAACTGATATTCAAGAATAGATTTAACACAATCAAATTAAATGTGGGAAATCGAAATGATCTAAAGGCATACCCATCATATTGCCCAAATCATAGCTGGTACTCATTGGCTGATAATCTCGTGGTCTTCGTATTTTGAGCTGCTGCCCCATAAAATTAATGCCATCGAATGCCATACCAGCTGTTGTTTCATCAATCGATCGAAACTCAATGAAAGCGAAATTCTTGTCAAGATTCATCTGGCATGCTAAGACCGGATTACCTGGTGCTTGCGCTAGACCACAAAGATGCATCTAAAAATTGCAAATGTTCTATAAAAATAAGAAAATTCAGCATCACAATACAACAGAAAAACTTGCCTCATTTGAGTTGAAATGATTCAACTGTTGGATAGCCTATATGTCATAGTTGTGGAAGAAAAATTCTCAACACTGGAGAGGTAAATTATGGAATATTGAGGCATGCGACAAATCGAGATTGGACAGTCCTACTTCTCATTAGAAGGTAATCAATGACAACTTCAACGCAAGTAAATGAAATACAGTCGAAAATTCTAGTGAATATATCACGATTTTAAAACAATTTTGAAATTACCTGTTGATTGAAAAAGTCCAACATCGCATCTTCACTGCAGCCAAATGGTATATTACCAACATAAAGACGTCGTGACTGACAAGTTACTGAAGGCCCAACAACAGGTACTGCCGACTGAACATTATTTCGTGGTATCTGACCCGCAGCTAAAATATGAAACAAATAAAAACCAGTACAGCTTATAAATTAATTCATTAAGAATTAAATATATTAACATATAAGAGAAGTTAAACCTTGCAACTCTTTATATTCTTTCGGCGTTAAATGCTCATAACCAACTGGAGGCACGTCCCAGAACTTATATTTTTCTTCGGCTTTTCAGGTGTACGTTCTTTGCGACTCCGACTTCGGCTTCGATCACGATGATGATGTCGACGCTCTCGTCTACAGATAATTAAGATGCACTGAGAAAATAAGCGTGCACTTGAAACAGCAATATTAATTATTAATTCCCATGATTCGCCACTGTCATAGTAAATAAAATATAGAATTTTTTTCAACGCGATCTTCAACTCTTGTCTTTAAAAATACAAATCACTAAAATAAAAAAACTGCACCCACATATTTCGTGCAACATTTTCTTTATTATTCAATTAAAATCCACCACTTCAAAGAGATTTAATTTAACCTATTCATTATACAAATTTTCGATTGATTCCAATCCTATTTTTTCCAATTTCTTAAATAAATCAATCCTCAACAAAAACTATGATCTTTCCCTCTTCAAGAAAAATTTTTAGTATTCAGATTTCATATCTGAGCATCAATTTCGAAAACAGATTTGAAACCCACGATCGTGATTTCCGACGATCACGATCCTTGCTTCGACTTTTCGTTCGACGTCGTCTTTCGCGATCTCTACTTTTACTTTTGTCACGACTACGACGATCCTTTTCTCTCCCTCCTTATCCTTTTCCTTCTCTTTCTCTTTCTCTTTTTCATCATTGTTTAATGCCATATCCTAAAGTGAATACAATAAATGCAATAAGAAAAGAAATTCCAATTTTTCTTTAGAATTTAAAACAATAAATCCTACTAAAATAGTCACCCCATTCCTTTAATTCCTTATGACAAATAACAAAAATCGACAGAATGCAAGCTTCATCTCACTTTTGGTAGCATAGCAGCAATTTTAGCATCTAATGGTGGTGCTAGTGGTCCTTCCTTTCGTTGTCTCACTTCCAAATATGCCTTAGCAACGTCCTCCAAATTTGTTTCCATTTCTTGAAGCTGTTCCGGTTGCTGTGGATGTTGATCAACTTCAGTCATTTCAATCAATTTCCTACGAAGGAAAGAAAAGATTATGCTGTTATACATCACAGTACATATATGTAAACATCATTAACTCATATCATAAACAATTTAATACATTAGAATAAAATAATTTAGCTTAAAGATTCGATAAATTCTGTCTAACAAAACAAAAAGAAAATTAATTTATCATCTTTTATGCAACATGAATATATAGAAATCAATTCATATTAGACAAAATGATGTGAGGAAAGAAAATGAACGATGAAAAATAGCATAATTAAGAAAGTATTTTACACGATTCCAATATATATTCATTAAAAATCTATCGTATAAAGCTAAAATTAAATTAGCCTTTCTTTTCTTCCGTTTATTTCCCGCTAATTCCATTATAATTGAAATAAATCTGCCAATCGTCCTAAATTTTATTTCACATCTATGCATTTGGTACTGCAGCATCCTACCAGGTCATACAAAAGGTTAAATTATTCGCCCGTATTCTTCATGCATCTCCGACCGCTCCACTCACCTGAATCAATCGATAGCACTAAAATTTCCCAAAACGAATTTTCGACTAATGACAAGTTTTTGTGGCAAGAAGCCGTTGTCTGTTACAGCACAAAACCTCCTTATTATTTTATATTGGATAAGGAAGGTTCTGGTGTTAAGCTTGCTAAGATTCGTTTAGAAATTGTTGTTTAGATTGGATTGATTGATTGATTGATTGATGATTGATTGATTGATTGATGATTGATTGATTGATTGATTGATTGATTGATTGATTGATTGATTGATTGATTGATTAATACGTTATTTACTTTGTTTCCCTTTTTAGCTTTCATATTCATGCACAAATATCATATTCTATCGTTTAGGACTCAGTCTAATCATTCCAGAGAACTCCTAGCACTCGGTCGTTCTCGAGAACTCTCAAAACTCAGTCTAGTCAATCTGGAGAACTCCTAGGTTTCAATGCTACCATTTTAGAGAACTGTTAGGACTAAATCTAATTATTCTGGAGAACTATTAGTTTTTATTTGTGGTGAATTTATTAGCACGTTTTTTTTTTTCCATTGTCGATTTGATCACGAGAATTTTCATGTCTCGTATTTTTACGAGTGGAAAATTATGCATATTAGGAATTCTTTGGCATATGATTTAGTAATTTTAGCGAATTTTTAAATAACGAATAAATGAAAGAATGAAAATTTTGAGGCAATTATGACATCTCGTAAACGGAAAAAGTTGGACGAAAGTAGGAATGCTTATGATATAGAAACGGATATTGGTAAAATACTCATGGAGGATTGTGATTTAGATATAACTATCCTTTCAAGATTTCGAAATCATCTACAAAATTCAAAAGATGACGTTGGTTTTACATCTTTTATGTCGTCTCTACTTCTTTTACTAAATCCAAGAGATTATAATGAATTATTGCTAATGTCGTTGAAGCAATATTTTCGAGATTCTCACTTTAAATCTAGGTCTTCCTTCTAATTTTAAATGGCTAATTTCCATCATTATGTATTTTGAAAAGTGAAATTTTTGCAGGAATTAGAAGTTCAGTCAATAAAATCGAAGATTGAGCAAAGCTTCTTACCCGTTTGCTTTGTCAATATAACGCAATGGAAACGGAAAAGGATAAAACAATCTTTGATATTCTTTGTATGCTCGAAAGATCATATCATATAAGCTTGCGGTTTTTTATTTCTCTCTTTACTCATTATTTTGTGTTTAAAATTTATTTGATGAAAAATATGTTTAGAATTTATTAGGAGTGATTATACAGAGAAAGGAATATACATAAACAAATGATTGCATAAGAAAATGCAAATATTTTTAGTATCAAGCATTTCAGACCCTTTTTCCGATAGTGTGGGGTAAACGAGCAACAGATAATTATGAAAAATTGCGTCAGTTAGGACAAGCCCTACATACGAAACTCACAGCAGATCAAGTATTCTTTGTATTAATTAAGATTCCATAGATCTTTTATTAATTAGAGTTCTTCTTAATCTTTCCCTTCGCATTTTAGGTTCTGGATTATCTTGATCCAAAATTAATGTGGAATACGTTATTGAAATCTGAACAAACAACCAATATTAAAATGTGTGAAAAAGATTCTGCTAACCAGTGCTATGATGCCCGTTTTATACTTCGTCTATTG
Organism: Dirofilaria immitis; assembly: GCA_024305405.1. Lineage (NCBI taxonomy): Eukaryota > Metazoa > Nematoda > Chromadorea > Rhabditida > Onchocercidae > Dirofilaria > Dirofilaria immitis. Next base: position 1,852,168 of record JAKNDB010000068.1, read on the forward strand.
GCAACCTTGATAGATGATGGTACAACGGTAAGCATCATGTAATATAATTCAAGATAAATTTAGATTCATGAATAAATTATCAAATATTTTTTGTATTTGACATTCTTTTACGTAGAATGTATTCTATCGAAATGAAGGCTAAAGTTTTATATGTCAAGTAGTATACTCAAGATGTCAAGAACGATAATTTCGGTTATTTGCAGATAAACAGCCGAAGATTTATTGATGTAAATGGTTTATCGTTTGCATTTGCCGCAACGAGTTTTATTAGCCGGAGTGAGCGGTGCGTCGCATATCTTGTGCTCAGACGTTTTCTACTTCATTTAACAAATCTCAATGCAGATTCATTCCGAGAAAAGTGTTTACATATCTATCTATTGCAAGTATTCAAAAACAGTATCGAAAATCCAGTTCAGCGATTACCACACGGTTGAAAGCTTGTAGCTCTTTAAATTGCAAATGATTTACTAAATTTGATTTGGAAATACTTTTGAATTGATTCTGAATTTTTTACTCTTCATTTATTTTATTTTATAGTAAATTTCAATTTCACTGTCAGTGAGATATTGCCTTCTGAAAGCCTTTTTGTTATGGTTTTGATACATTTCTGGATTTGCCGTAAGATAATATCTTCTTTTACAGCAGTGCATTCTCATCATTGATTTTATTCTGCTTATAAGATAAGGAAAATGCACTTAGATTTTTTCTTGTCATTGCAGCGGTTTTTTCTCATATTTTATTTAGTTCTATAGCCGTTTCTAGTCGTATAATATCTATTTCAGTTGTTGCACATTTCTTTGCAAGAGTGACTAAATTGATTTTACATCCTGAAGATCCGGTCTACCAGCCAATAATGGCCTTCTTGTTATTGAAGCCAAGTATTGACACTCAAAATGTTCCGGAAATTTACAAACTTTTGTTGAGTTCAAGTACACAACATTATAATAAGGAACGTCATTGGTGTTTACGTCTCATATCGGATTCACTCATTGAGCCGAACGATTATAATATCTTACAAAAAGGTTTTACTTAATTTTTGGTTGTAAAGAATTCGAAAAACTTTGAATTAGTTAATTTTTGAAATTTTAGGCATAGGAAAACTTTTTATCATTGTATATTATTTGTAAGTATATTCCGAAATAGTGTAAGAAGTGTTTAAAATTCGGTGAAAATCTTAGAGTAACATGACTTTCATTTATTTTTGATCTCAGTTCACGAATTATTAGAAAATATTCGTGAAAGGAATCAATGAATTTTTTCAAAAGAATTTAAGAATTAGGCAAGAGTTTTTGAATCCAACAGTTTTACCAACTAACAACGGGATACTAATATTGCTGGTTTAAGCTTTGATAATCTTAAAAAGTTTGATCTATATTTATGTACTGGTTTTGCATTAACTGGCTTTCAGATTTGGGATCAAGCTATTATTATCACTTTTCGGTAGTGTTATCGCTGATCAAGAAACGAAAAAATTTATTTTGCTGTCACTTCGCGCTATTTTGCAGCATCGATCAGTAGCTAATGATTTGTATGTTCGACAGAATTTTCATTCTTGGATTGTTTTGACTTTGCAGGTATAATGCTGTCGTTTTGCTCCTTCACTCTCATTATCAAATTTTGTCTTTTCTTTAATCGATGCTTAGCAATTTAAGTTTTCTTCTATAATGAAGCAAACGATAGATTAGAATAATACAGCTTTTATTTGTTAAGTGTTTAGGAAAGAATTTATCAAAGCTAAGCAGTTTGTTCATTTGATTCTTTTTTCTTTCTTTTTTGCAGAACAAAAGGATAACCAGATGGGAACGCATATTTCTGTGCCAGTTATTTATTATTCTTGTCACACATATTAAAGAACTTAACTGCACTAATTCAAATGATAATGCCACGGAAGCTAATTGGCGTAAAATTATAACATACAAAACGTGTCGGATGCTTGGAAATAAAGTGTGCTTTTTTTTAGAGAAACTACTGAGTTATGCATATTTTTGCATGTAGAACACAAAGATTTTGCAAAGTTCTTCAAATTTTAAAACCATCTTGCGGGCTTTTTTTTTCAAGTTTTTATATCACGCAAGCATAATTAAAAGTCTTGTACGAGTAATGTCATTTACTTTGTCATGATTTTATGTTTATTGAATTTTATGATATAAAGAAGACGTCTGTTTGAATCAGTAATTTAACAGTGATTTATAAGATTAAATTGGATTTCATGCAGTAGCGTAAGGGAATCTTTTTGCAGGTATGTGATGAACTAGAAAAAGGAAATGATGATGCAAAAATGTATGGTTACCGAAACTAAAACAACTGTTGTGCGAGGATAATTGGAGTTTAAATTGCAGTGTTCAAAATTGAATTCTTACTGATACGTGTAACTTCATTATTCTTGTTGTTATTGTTGTCGTTATTCTGATTGTTTATTTCATTAATAGCTATATATATTGTTTTACAATACGCAATCATCAGTTTATTTGTTCATTTCTTCCAATGTCTAATAACTCAGTGATTGTCTCATAATTCATATTATGTGAATATGTGTCGTATATTTCTAGCTGATTTTCTTACATGAATTATTAATTACGGTTTGTAAAAAGATATATAAATGCATGATCTTAATGGTAATAATAATCCAGCAAATTGATTATGCGGGATTCAAGACTTGGTTTTTCCGAAGAAATTTCACATTTTCATAGCGGTCAGAATTGTTGGGCCATAGTACTCTTAGAGCGATTTTCGGTTTCGGAATTGACGAGAACGTAGGAATGATTAATTAGTTTTTGTATTTTTTTTAAAGAGTTCTTGGAGTTCTATTCGAAATTCCTTTTATTTCTTGCATTTTTACACTTATAAACAGTTAAAGCTAATTAATCACAAAATAAATTCTCTACTGTTATGACATAATAATGAAAGATATAAAACGTTTACAACTTGTATTTATTTACGTGATCATTTAATAAAGTAACAGGTATCTTACTCAAGGCGATAGATGAAATAAAAAAAAGTAAAACTAAAATCTCACACAAGGATACATTTGCATCATATGAGATTAATGAATGATATTCACCATCAGCAGTATTGAATTAATTTGTTATTCTTTATTATGGGATGGTGTACATCTATCTTGGTATTACTATTAGCAAGAAGAAATCGGATTTCTTCATCATCATTCGTTGCTGAATTGCTTTTTTTTTTACTAATCGGTACTGTGAATTTTTTAAGAAAGAACTATGTAGCAAATGATCATATACTATTTATGCATATTCTAGCATATGTTATCATTTCCTGTATTTAGAGATTTTCCGGATTTCTTAATATTTGTAGTCTTAGCCTTCACGATTTTTTGTATTATCAAGTTTTTTTCTTCAGGTCTAAAATTCAAAAATAATATAACTATAATATAAGTTATTGCGTAGTATCATGGGCAAAAAAAGCGAAGTCATGTGCAGAATGCGGAAGAAGTTTCATCATTACCATCTGTGAGCAGTCAACTCGTTAGACAAGTTACATTTGATGAATCTTCGAAACAACCCAGGTGAATCACTTTTCACTTGTAGCATTTCTCGTAGAGTGTAAAGAAATATGCATAGATTAAATTAAATAATGGAATATATTTTTTCCTTCGACATTGTTTATTTGATAAATTTCAAATTACTGTAATGCCTTAATTTATATAATTCGTTGAAGAACGAGAAAATGGCTTGATATGTGATTTATTTTGCTGTAATTTTTGGTTATCGCGATTGCGAGAGTTTTGACTTTTGTTACAGTTATGAAAATTTGCAAAAAGTCTGGCAAAATAGCCGGTACATTTCGAAAAATAAAAACAAGAAATAATCAATCATTTAGTTATTAGTGGCAATACCATTCATAAAATAGTTTTTCCAAATAACGGTGATACTTCATTGCATTTATTATTCCAAACGATTTTCGTAGAACTTTAATAAGTGAAGAACGTCAGACACTTTCTTGGGATATTTTAGCAAATCGTATTCATCGTCACTTGTGCTCTCCATAAATTTGGAAATGGTAATTTTTATGTATTTCTTCAGCGATTATTATATGAAACCGAGCGGTAAAGGTTTAATAACAAGCCCGTCTATTGGAACATTGAATAGATTGGAACGACAGAAAATCGTTCTGTGGAAGAAGCCCTTTCAAACAATTCATTATGCTCTTCGTGAAATGTTGCAATTATTGGCTGAGTTCATCATTTAGTATGTTTCTATTGAAATTCCAGAGATAGTAAGAGACTTATTCAATGTTCATTTGGAATAAGTTAAGATGCCCAAAGAATATTGTTTTAACTCTATATAATCAATGAATGTAGGCTGCTGAATATTAGCTTGTCTTGTGTTTTTTATCAAACATCAACAAAAGTCACATTAAAAATAGACCAATTTTTATTTTTTAAATAAAATTTCTATTGATAAGTTGTTTCTTCTATGGTTTTATATTTCCCAGAATATCTGTTTTGTTCATTGACTTTCTAAATGTTTTTTAAATTTTAAATTTATTTAGGCTTTATTTTCAGTTTATGGCAGCACAAAACTCAAATATTGTTCGCTTTATTAGTATGTATGGTTGGGGCATATATTTGTCATGCTCCCGGCATTCATCAAAAATACATCAACAGGTGGAAAATAAAATTACTGCGATGTTTGTATTGGATTGGTTTGGGTGTATTATCATCTGTTGGGCTTGGAACTGGTCTTCACACATTTATATTATATCTTGTGAGTTCTCTGTCGTTATCCATTCATTTGATGGAGAATTATGCAGGAAATATTGCAAATCACTTCTTATTTCTAATATATTTTCGTTCACATCTTAAAAAGAAAAAAGATTTTAAATTTGAAATTATGGACTATGCATTTCGTCGTAGAAAAATTCTGATTTTAAATTTTATTTTTCCGGTGTAATAATGCTTTTGAAAATTCACAAGCTTACAGGGACCGCATATAGCTTCAGTTACAATGGCAGCTTACGAATGTAATTCACTGGATTTTCCTGAGCCACCATATCCGGAAAGGTTCTAGCATTTAATTATTTATCAAACAGAAATACGATTGCAAAAATTTTAACGTTTATACTGTTCTATTTCATGAAGAAAATCATTGTTTTTATTGCGAATTTTTCCAAACTGTATCTTTTTTCAGAATTTTATGTCCAAATGTAGAAGGTATCATGGAGACAGCAGTGGTGACAGTGTGGTCGATAATGTCGAAAGTGGGTTGATCATAGTTTACAATTTTAGGCAAGGAATGAATTTCTTATAAAATTATTTGGTCTATTGTAATTTACTTTAGGTACGTGTTGAAGCACTTATGTGGGGAGCAGGTACAGCATTAGGTGAATTACCACCTTATTTTATGGCGAAAGCAGCGCGAATCTCTGGTGAAGAGCCAGATGATGAAGAGTATAGGTATATATTGTCCTTTTATTAATTAAAGTTCATGTGAATTTTAAACATTTCATTCTATATGAATAATTTTCAGAGAATTTCTAGCTTATATTAATCGGCATGGACCTAAAACACCTACATTTACCGAAAAATGTAAAGAAATAATGGAGAAAGCAGTCACTAGGCTTGGATTCTTAGGCATTCTTTCATTCGCCTCAGTAAGCATTTTCTCAGCTTATTTTGCCTTATTGGTTGGGTTTCATTTACAGATAAACTCTTATGAGGACTTCTGGCTTCTTGATTTCTAGTTTTGAAACTTTAGAAATTTCTGAGTGGCTTCTTCGTGTCGAATTCTCGTCGAATGAAGATAAGGTTTTGAGTTAGAGTTTTTATATGTTTATTCATTGGTGTATTATCCGTAGATTTACCAATTTTCAAAATTTTTTTCAGATTCCGAATCCGTTCTTTGATTTAGCTGGTATAACTTGTGGACATTTTCTGGTTCCTTTCTGGAAATTCTTTTGGCAACTCTTATTGGAAAAGCTTTGTTCAAAATGCATTTTCAAGTTTCCTTTTTTCTGTTTTTATCATGACGTCGATCATTTATTAATATATAACAGTTGATTTCATGTTTCTGATGTTAATTCAGATCATATTTTTGAAAATCTCTTTTTAGATGTTTTTCGTGGTACTGGCTTTCAGTGAAAGCACTGTGGAGCATCTTATAGTTCATCTGAAGTTAGTCTTTTATTTAGTTGAACATATATTTTGATTTGATGATATTATTTGACATTGTCTCGCATATTTTAATGTCGAATGTAATAAAAAATTCTTCCAAAGATTTTTTTAACTTGGAAACAGTTTTTAGAGCGATTCCAGTGTTTGGCGTACGATTTCATCAAAAATTGGTGGAGTATTTAGCACTTCAGAAAACCAAACTCCATAAAAGTGGAGCCTCAAATATTGAGGTATTATTTGTCAGTTTTATTCAATAGCTTGTAAGAAAAAGTAAGCAAATTTCTTAATAGTTCAATTTATACTCTCGTGAGAAAACTGAAGTTTTAAAGATAATTCGAATTGATCAAAAATACCTTCCTATTAAAAAATGAATGACGTAATATTTGCCAATTAATAGTGACAATAAGAAGAATGTAGAAGCAAAATCAAACATATAAAAAAATTCTATTAATTTATTCATATTTTAGGACAGCAATATGCTTCAAAAGTGTGCTTCACTTATTGTTACTTCTATGATAGTATGGTTTTTACTTTCTATAGTCAATTCGTTAGCACAAAATTGGCATAAACGGCTTTGTAACGCAAAAAGAAGACGCAGTAATGATATATAGAAGATTTCGTCATTTGATTCTTTTATAAGAAAATCTTCACTTATGCATGGATTACTTATATTTTTATTTTAAATTAGCTGTTCCTATTTTAATTTATTAGTTGTTGTTATTTCTCTTCGGTTTCGGAAGTAAGCATTTAGTAAATATCTGTGGGAATGAAACGCATTTTTATATGGTAGGAATAAGAAACATAGAAATATGTTAAATCTTGCAAATCACGTAAGTTATGTCTTTTTTCATGACTTAATAATAAGAGTTAACATTCTTTGACTATTTGGCTTTCGCTTGATTCTTTACTTTTCTGGGGAATTTGGATTGTTTTTTTCTTATTTTACCAAATCATACAAATTAATTCTTGTTTAATTGGTATGATTTAGTTTTTGAGAGGATATTTTGAATTAATTCGGCGGAAGAAGTTTTGTATTGAAGTTAATTGCGGTTATCAAAATTGTGGCTGCTTCTAGAAAGATTTGCTTGCTATCCAGTAATATGTTATTAATTCGCTTTTTGTTTGCTTTTCAATGAGCAAAGTGATAATTTTTATAGGATATGAATGCCATCATCATATGATTCCATATAATTTATTTCAGATTCCTGATCTTGTTCACCAATTTGATGAACTTTCTTTGTTATTGAAAAGAGATAAAATTACGTTATCATATTATTAGTGAAATACATTTTAATACAGAAATAATATTTTTTTCATAGTGAAAACAATTTAATGAAATACAGAATGGAAACTTTGATTATTTGATTACATTGCAAAGAAGTACCAAGATATATAAAGGCGAAACATTTATGTAATTGATATATTTGTTTGGCACATGTCGCCACAGAATATCAGAATATTATAGTAACTTCGAAACCTATATAGTAATATAGTATCAGATAATGTAAACGCGAACTTCAGGTAATAATGTAATTTATGAATATGCAATTTTTGAAGTATTTCACGTCTCTAAACCTAACACTACAAGAAGTGCTTGATAATTTTTTGTATTTTTGAATATACATTCAGCATTTTTATCTTTTATTGATTAGTGTTAATTTTATGAATGTTACTGTTGGGGAAAAAAATTGAATTTAGCTTTCATCAAAAAAATCCATTCGTTCATTCAAGCAATGTCTATAATAAATAATCATTTTTTTTTTTAACTTGAGAATTCATATAGATTTCAATTTCTAAATTTATTGTTTTTATAAATTTTACAACATTCGCTAGCTATATCGCTATCATATACATCTATAATTCATTATTATTTTATCACTAACTTGAAGTTTCTAGAATTTTAAACGTTTTATTTCATCACCAACTCGAGAATTTCTAGAAACTCTCAATTGATCTGTTTCTTCTGCATGCTTCATTTACGATTTTTCTGTCGTATTTTAATCAGGTATGATTTTTTTTTAACATTAAAGAACTTTTTCTAATGTTTATCACAGCAAGTGACTGATTTGTCAAACAATTTACAACGATAAACATGATTTCTAAAGAAGTAACAGAATTGGTATCACAAGGAATTTAAAAATTCAGATTGATCAAGTCAATGAGATAAGTAAATTCAAAAAATTATATAGTTGATCCAAATTTTATTATCCAAAAAATACAATAAAGATATTGCTTGTTTATCTTATCTAATATTCCTTCAGAAAACAACATCAAATAATCAAAGTTGCATTGCTTCAAAAATGCTAATTCTCAATTTTTCGTTTTTTTTGCGACAGAAGTTTAAAAGTTATTGTTTGGATAGTCGAGAATAGATTGTATTGTTTTAAACTTCTTCTATAAAATTATTCTTACGAATCAAATATCGAGGATGTTTTTTTTTTTTTTATTTTAATATATAAAAAAAAATTAGACTAATTTTTTATCTGCTTTAACTAAAACAAATTTTGATTATTTATCGAAACGAAAGAGTCAAATAAGTCCTTAAGCCTTTATTGTTTACAATCTTTAATCCAAATATTATTTTTCTTATAACAATAAAAAAATATTTGCCTAAATAAATTTCAAACAAAAAATGAAAAAGAGGAAAAGAAAAAGAAAAAAAAGGAAAAGAAATCTAAAAATAATGTTTAGAAGAAAGAACAAAAAGTTTAAAGATGATGATGATGATGATGATGATGATGATGAAATAAATAGGTTTCTGAAGTACTCTCTACGTACTCTCTACTTCAAACATTTATTTTATCATAATGCATACGGATTTAAAAGTATTCATGGAAGCATCAAAATGAAGGCAAAAATTCTTTCAAAATTACCGTAAGCCAAAATTTTTCTCGGAATAGCACTCATGAAATAGAAAATGATGAATAATCTTTGTAATCTTCTTTTTGCTACACTCTTCAAACGACTAATATTGGTATTTTTGCATTGGCTTAAATTTGTTATCTTCTTTTTCATGTTACGCTTCATTGGTCTTCAAAAAGCAATATTTTCGATTTTGAGCTTCATTCTTCAGTTAAGGTTCATTTAAGTTTCCAAGTATCTTCATTTTATCATGCAGTCCAATAGCACAATTTCTTCAGCTAACTTATCCAAAATTTATGCCGCAGGTATTTTTATCATTTCCTTATCCTAAAATATTGATGCAATACAATAATATCGGATATTTCAGGAAATCATATCGATCTTTAAGTAGAATAAAATATCATTTTATATCTAATATTCATATTCCTAACAAATATCTATCCTGAAATGAATATACAATTCAAGTATTGATATATTCATTAAAGTTATACAATTTCCTTTATTTAATTTACGATATTCGCGTAGAATAAAATATCACTTTATATCTAATATTCATATTCCTAACGAATATCTATCCTGAAATGAATATACAATTTAAATATTGATATATTCATTAAAGTTATACAATTTCCTTTATTTAATTTACGATATTCGCGTAGAATAAAATATCACTTTATATCTAATATTCATATTCCTAACGAATATCTATCCTGAAATGAATATACAATTTAAATATTGATATATTCATTAAAGTTATACAATTTCCTTTATTTAATTTACGATATTCGTGTAGAATAAAATATCACTTTATATCTAATATTCATATTCCTAACGAATATCTATCCTGAAATGAATATACAATTTAAATATTGATATATTCATTAAGAATGCATATAAATTCCTATTATGTGTTTTATTTAGTTTATAGCAAATTTTGATGAATAAAAAATGTTAAAAGAAGAAATAAAAATAATTTATAAAATTTTTGATACTTTTTTTTATCATTGATCCTATTTCTAAATATTAAATTGATTTGAACTAAAAATTTTAAAATTTAAAATTTTTATATTTTTTCTCTTTAAATTAAATTATTTCAAATATTCCAATTGAATATAATTATTTCGCTTCCATTTTCTTTCTTTTTCTTTTCGTTTTCCTCTCAGATTTATTACCACAAAATCAACGAAATTGGAATGTTACAAAAAGTTTTTGTATGAAATTGTCAAAATTCTCCTCGACTATATCAATGAGGAAAATCGACGAGAAAAAAAATATTAGATTTTCATCATCCAAATGAAATGCAAAAACTTATCGATTTAACGATTCCGGATACTCCACGTACTTTACAAGAGTTACTTCAGGTAAACAATTGAAATTATGATGCCAAACTAACAAATAAATAAATAGAATGTTATTTGAAAATTTATTTCATAATGAAAGAAATGAATGAATAAATATTAGATGAAAGTCAAGTTGCATCTATTTTTCTATCAAATTTTTTAAAATTATTTTACTATTATTTTGCATTTATCAAACAAAATTATTTTTGATAAATAATTTTGTAAAAATTTTGATTTAATTAGGATTGTCAAGAAGTACTACGTCTTGGTGTTCGTACCGGACATCCACGTTTTTTCAATCAAATATCATGCGGACTTGATTTGATATCAATGGCTGGCGAATGGCTTACCGCTACTGCTAATACTAATATGTATGATTTTAGAATGATATTTTTATAAATAATAAAAATAATAATTGTTAATAAATTTGGATTGAAGATTTATTTGTTTAGTGATAATAAAATGAAATTTTGTTATCAGTAGAAATCATTTTTAACAATTATAAAAGCAGTACAAACCAATTGTTTATTCATTTTGAAGGAAAAAAAATTGTAGGAAAATTATCATCCAAAATGATTGCAATAATTTCATTCTTTGTTATTGATTTAATTTATTATCAATTAATAATAGTTGCTGATCTTAAATTTCAACTCACTTTATCATTTTATCAATTGCACGAAGATATCACTGTTAATGATTATTGAGATTATTAAATTTATTAAGCTTATAACTATATGAAATTAGTTAAATTCAGGACTATAGCATATTTTGAAAATATATTTTCATAGGTTTACCTATGAAATTGCACCGGTATTTATCTTGATGGAAAAAGAGGTAACGAAGAAAATGGCTGAATTGATCGGTTGGCAAGATAGCGATGCTATTTTTGCTCCCGGTATATATTATATTTAATTAAATTAATAACTCTCGAAAAGGCTTGTTTCTGAAGTTATTTCTCAATACTTTTCATCTTTTTGTTAATTTAAGTTTTTGAATAGAATTTATATTAAAGCTGTAAAATATCTCGATTTAAAACTTTATTAAATGCTAAATTAAATCATTTCAAGTTGCTTTTTTTTTCCAATAATTTTAATACAATTTTTATTTATTTTATTTATTTCTTTTTCATATAAAACTAAAATGAAAATGCTCAAATAATGTAAGCTAAAAAAAAAAGCATATAAATATATGAATTTATTTATTTACAAATATTTATCGAAAAAAATTTTTATAATCAAAATTAATTTTCTAATAAACGAATGAATACTGATTACTGATTTCTTCGTAATCGTTGCTTAGTTAATAAATTGCCTTTTATGAAATCGAATTATTTTATTTTTTAATATTTTTCTTTTATTTTTATTTTTCTTTTTTTTTTTATAGCATAATATCTTTCTTTTTATAATTTTTATTTTTATAATGTAAAAAAAAAAATATGTTGAAATATGAAACAAACAAATAGTTAAAAAATATTTTAGCTTAGGCAATTTTTCACTAAATTCACTAAATGAAATTAGTTGATAGGAAAAATTATTTGGAAAACATTTTCAGTATCATACTATCATTAAATTCTTATCATTTATCAATTAATTTCATTCATTTATGATAACAATCGATAATTTATTGTAGCATTGCATGCCTACTAAATATTACAGATAATTTCGTTGTAAAATTTTCTTTTTTCGAGAAGCAAAACTAAGACATGAGAGAAATCAGTAATGATTTGCTTCAATGTTAAATTAGATTATTTAAAAAAGAGGAAAAAACGATATCATAAAATTATCTCATATATTGATATCGTCGTAAATTATCATGATATTTTATCAGTAAATTGATAAATGCTTATCTTCTAAAAAATACTGTATCTATATAATACAGTATCTATATAATACAGTATCCATAATTGTACGATACAGTATCTATAAGGAAATCTATTGTTCAGAATAACTGGAAAACAAAAATAAAAACATAAATAATATATGAATTATTATAGGTGGTGCTATTTCGAATCTATATGCAATGAATGCTGCACGTCATTCACGTTTCCCGAGATGTAAACCACTTGGACAGGGTGATCTACCAACTCTTTGCATCTTTACTTCCGAAGATGTAAATGATGAATATCATATCATTTTCAGCACTTCAACAAATATGATAAATAGCAACATTTTAAAAAAAAAAAAACAATTAATTTGTCTAGCTGATAGATAGAAAAAAAAATGTCAAATGATTGACGTTTTTATATTTTTTTCAAGATATTTCATGAATCGAATCTTATTTGATTCATGAAATATAATCGATATTGAAAGAATTGAATTAGTTCTTATGAATCGAAAAATTTTCTAATATGATTAATACATATCATAGAGTCATTATTCAATCAAAGGAGCAGCAGCAGTAATGGGTATCGGTACCGATAATTGCTTCAATATACCAACCGATCCATCTGGACGTATGATACCGGAAGCATTGGAGCAACGTATTGTACAGTGTAAACGAGATGGTAATATAATTAGAATGATTTACAAATATTTTAGCATATTTGTTTATTTGTTTATTGATTTTAATTTTAATTATAAACAAATGTAAAATGTAATTTTATTTATTTTTAGGTATGGAACCATTTTTTGTTTGTGCTACTGCTGGAACAACAGTATATGGTGCATGGGATCCAATACCGCAAATAGCAGATATATGCAATCGACATAAATTATGGCTTCATGTTGATGTTTGATTTTTTGAATTTTTTTTTTTTTGGTCTATTTAAAATTAGTCCAATTTTATTGTATATATGGTATTCCTGCGTCTAATGCTAAATTAATAATACTTATATTCGAAAATTATATTATTGAAAATTTAATATTAATTTCTTAATCAGATATTATCAGTGATAATTTTGTTTTTTTTTTTTTGTTTTTTGCTTTATATGATAGATGAAAATGAAATTCTTGCAATATCATTAAATTCATTGAGTTAAAAGTAAAATTTATAGGCAGCTTGGGGTGGTGGCTTATTACTTTCACCGGAGCATCGTTATAAACTTTGTGGTATTGAAAGAGCTAATTCGGTTACCTGAATCCGCATAAATTAATGGGAGCATTGTTACAATGTAGCGCTTGTTTTGTCAAACAAGAAGTAAGCATATGTCATTTCAAAAGTTAAATTTCAATGATTTAAAATTTATTTCTTATTGTTTCAAGAATCAAAAATAATGATGAAATATTTTTATCCAAATTAATCATTTCTTTATAAATATCAAAAGTTAGATTAAATATTTTTTTAATGATAAATTAAAATATGAAAGATTAATTTAACAATTAATTATTAATTATAATAGATATTTTTTAAAGTATTTATTGATAATAAGCTTACTGAGTTCGAAACAATTTATGATATGTGATAATTTTAACAAAATAAGTTTAAGGGTCTTTTGTTCCAAACCAATCAAATGTCAGCCGATTACTTATTTCAACAGGATAAGCCGTATGATGTTAGTTTTGATACTGGTGATAAGGCAATGCAATGTGGTCGGCATAATGATATTTTCAAACTTTGGTTAATGTGGAGATCAAAGGTATAATAAATCTTTCAAAACTAATGCATATATCAGAAAAAAAAAAAAAAAACTTAAACCGCATTAGAATTATAGTTAATTTATGCAGTAGATCTTTCTTGATAAGCTATTATCATTCCTCTGTATTTTATTTATTACTAATTTATAAACTAAATTTCTCGTTTTGTGATGCAAAAGCTGATCAGCATGTTATCTTTATATCATCATCATCATTTAATACATGATAAATTATCGTTATATTATCAGCATTTAATATATCATAAACTTTATATAGTACCACGTAATACCCTTAAAAGAATTTCGACTTCATATTTTATAGTAAAACTAAAATATTACCTTATTTATTTATCCGTCACATTCTGCTAAAACTTTTGTCTTCAATAATGAGGTATTAACAGTACAATAAATTATTATATCAATTAGTTCATTTCCTCTTCAGTCTGTATCATTCATAAATTTCAAAATTTTGCTGAAAAAAAGAATCGCAAAATTAATGAAGTTAAGAATTTTCAATCTTCGAGAAAAAACTTTTAACAAGAGTAAAAATGATAATGAGATAAGCATTTGTTCGAATTAATTTGATAGTTGTAACTTGTAAAGAAATGATTTATATTTTCGGAATAAGGTATATATGATATATGTTATGTCAAACATTTGATATTCAATAAATCCTTCGAGAATTTTTCTTTTTGAATTATTTTTGGCAAAATTTTAAATATCACCAAATCGAAACTACGGCTGACACATTTTGATATGGTGAAAAATCTCGAGATTGATGTATATCGGAATTAATTAGATAGAAAATGATTTATATGTGTGCATATGAAATGAAAATAATCATTTCATAAATGGATTTTGTTAAAGAAAAAAATTTTCCTTCTGATATTGCACATCGAATGTATAAGCTAAGAGAGGTATTTTAAATTAAGGGTATGATAGGATATCGTCGTCAAATCAATCGATTGATGGATCTTGCAGCATACTTTACAGCTCGTATCCGAGAAACTGAGGGTTATGAATTGGTTGTCGATCCGGTAAGTGATAGTTTTGAAGATAGATTCAAGATTTGCCAATTGGAAAAGATTATTTTCTTAATGAAAAAATTTCCAAGCAATAAATAGTACACTGAACTTTTTGGATTTATCAATTGTTCAATGAACAAAGAAGCACAGTCTTCGTTATATCATTGTTATAATCAATCATAACTTATTGATTATTTTCGTAATAAAATGTTCATTTTGTTCAGCCGGAATTTTTGAATATCTGTTTTGGTATATACCACCAAGTCTTCGAAATATGGAAAAAGCTGAACGAAATGCTCGATTGGAAAAGGTATGCTTGGTTTATTAATAAATTCTTTTTGCTTACCTATTTATAATAGGTAAGCAAAAAATTTCTTTGCTAACAATTAACATATTAATAACAATAATGCGGTCGGTATCTTATAATTCAGACATCCATTCTTTCATTTCTTAACTTATTCAATTTTTACAATTTCTTCTTTTAATAAAAACATCTTTGTCAATTATTGTTACATAAGTTGATCGGTTTTTTCAGTCATATCCTGAATTGGTCTTCATGAATTACAACATAGAAAAATTTTTCTGTCTTTTTCGATAAAAGAAAATTTGACGAAAAGCATTTATTGATAGCATATTTTAAGCTTTTTTTTTAATAATTTTATTTTTTTTTTAATTGCTAATATTTTTCTTGGGAATGGATTTTATAAATGAATTACAATAAAATGCCATAACACTTAAAATTTATATATTGTAAAAATTGATTCTCTTATATTATGAAGTAATTGTTTCGTAGACAATTGAAAATTAATGGATAAGATTAAAGGAGGAAAATACTTACAATATATCTTCTATTGATGAAAACTTATGAGATATCAGTAGTGAATAAAATATTCGCTTCCTAACCGATAATTATTCTCAACTTCAATTTTTTTTTTTTTTTTTTTAACACCGCTACTAATATATTGAATATTGTTTTTATTACAGATAGCACCAAAAATTAAAGCAAAAATGATGGAGCGTGGAACAACGATGGTTGGTTATCAACCGGATAAGCAACGACCTAATTTCTTTCGAATGATAGTTTCAAATCAAGCAATCACTAAAGAAGATCTTGATTTTCTAATTAAAGAAATTATAATCATTGGTAGTGAACTTTAATTTATTTCAAATTGATTCCTTCCATTGAATTTGTTCGAGTAACTTGGGATTTCAGGTTTAATGAAACATTAATTATTTAAATCAATTTATTGAAATTAGTTATTTTACTTTTGAGATATAAGACAAACTATAAAGAATCAAGGAATGATTGAATCCCTGTTCATAATATAGTTTAAATCTAAAAGATTATTAGTGGCAAATTTCAGTAGCCTATTAGAAATTGAACTAATAAGCTTGAATTAATTTTAAATATAGAATTAATAATCTAAACCTGTCATCTGTCAAATTTTGATACGAAGAATCCATTTTCTGTATATTATATAGGCTATTTAAATTTTTTTATGTCGCTTTCTTATTTACGGCGAAATTCTGCAATCTTTAGATACAATCCTTTAATGATTTTGCTAATTTAAACAATTCAATTACGATTTTGAATAGCAAAAATTTTTGAAAAAATCTCAGTAAAACTATTAGATAATAGACAAAGCAACCATTCATTCGATAAAGATTTTAACAACGGAAATTACGTCGATTCAGAATGTCTGGTCATTTTCAGTGCAAATTTCTCACATTTTAACAACGGAAAATTACGTCGATTCAGAATGTCTGGTCATTTGCAGTGTAAATTTTTCACATTTTAACAACGGAAATTCGTTGATTCAGAATGTCTGGTCATTTGCAGTGTAAATTTCTTAGATTTTAACAACTGAAAATTACGCCGATTCAGAATGTCTGATCATTTCCAGCGTAAATTTCTCACATTTTAACAACGGAAAATTACGTCGATTCAGAATATCTGGTCATTTGCAGTGTAAATTTCTTAGATTTTAACAACGGAAAATTACGCCGATTCAGAATGTCTGGTCATTTGCAGTGTAAATTTTTCAAACTTTAATAATTACTTTTCTCTTTTAATAATGGTGAAGAAATCTAACAATCTTCAATTCTAATAAATTTTATAAAACTTTTAAAATCTTTCGAAATTTTTCATACATGATATAGGGATTTTGCCAAAAAAAACCATGAAATTTTTTGCTTTAATTTGGATTTTTAATGAAATTTTCAGAATTTTCGACAATGAAATCGAAATAATGTACAACAAAAAACATAATATCAGTTATAACATATTATGGTTATTCATCAACCATAATATATATATATATATTATGGTTAACATAATATCAGTCAATAACATATTATGATTAATCATCTGGTTAATATAATATCAGTTATAACATATTATGATTAATCGTTTGGTTAGCATAATATCAGTTATAACATATTATGATTAATCGTCTGATAATATCAGTTATAACATATTACGATTAATCATCTGGTTAACATAATAACATAATATCAGTCAATAACATATTATGATTAATCATTTAAATGCAATCAAAATGTACCAGCTAAAATTACTGATATGAAATTTTATATGAAATAATTTATGTGAAAAAATATTAGCGAGGAAACAAATTACGATAACAAAATCATGATATCAACCATTTGGTTAACATAATATCAGGATTTTATTAATCCATCTTTGTTTCACTTCACTTAACATTCTCAATAGTTAAGTTACTTATGTTGTAGTATCATCCAGAAAAATAAATGCCATTTATTTTTTTTTTTTTGATAAATTTGCGATATATTTAACAAGAATGAATTTTTTTTTTTAAAGACATTTTTCGTTTTCATTTTTTTGAATTCCTATCGTTCATTACATATTTTACGAAAATTATCTCATCCGAGAAATCCCAATAATATCGATCTGATATTGACAGCTAATTTAAAAAAATTCAGGCACTACATAGTTCAATTTATAAAAGTAAGACAAATGAAATAAGTGATAAACTTGACAACAGCGTGTAACGTAAAATAATAAAACCCGATATAGTGATATTAGCAGTCCAATAGCAAAATTTGAAATTGGTATTGATCAATTGTTCGTTTCATAATCTGTCCCAATCATGCTCAAAACGTAAAGCAAAAAATGGAGCCAACTGATTATTTAACTTTTCAGTATTGCTCATCGTCCATAATCGGATGAACTGTTGCGCTGCTGTAGATAGAGTAGCATAAGTTCGACAGCCGCTGTAAGCGTTCATTCCAATTAAGCTACAGACCGGCTCCTGAGAATATAATATATACTTATTTCCACAACAAAAATTAATTACAGTAATTCAGGAAGAAGGAAAAAATGAATTGAAAGAATTTTTCGGTCTATTTGAGAAGTTATACATTTAGCGAAATGATTTATAGCGATTACTAGCTGGGAACTGTAGACGATCTTCTTATGTTTGTAAATTTTAAAAACTAAATAGATTTTTTCGATATGAGAGATTTCTTTGTGTTACAACGAAAAGCAAAAAGATGTGTGTTCTGATCTCTCTGACGACAACGATTAGAAGTAATAAATTATTTGATCATTGAACATCGGGAAACAATTCTTCCAACATTATCGTAAGAAAATTTGAGTGAAAAATAAACCTGCTATTATTACATGTATTTACGATAGAATGCGTAATAATGAATGATACTTTTGATTTAATTTGAAAGAAATAAAGATTCTAAGAAAATATAGAAACATTTGAGAATCACATTATGTAGATAAGCTTAAATGATATTTTATTATATTATAGAGCAAAAAAAATATATCATTAATCGATAATTAAAAATTGTAAATTAAAACAAAATGGTAAGTGATTGAATTCTTCAAAAGTTTATAACTATCAGAAGAGCAAATAAGAAGGTAGACTCAAACCTGTCTCCTGAAATTTCTGAAGTATTGCATGGGAAAAACTATATTGCTACACTTTATTTACTCTTATATTTATTTGTTTTTATTAAACATAAACAATTGTTTATTTGTAGCGATAAATCTCACCTGTATACAATGACAACTTTTTACAGTTCTATCGATTTTTAATTTGCTGTCCCAAAATCGAACATATCGTCCTTCACAAGTGCCATGGCATGAATATGGATTACAATCACCAGGAATATCAGTCTGACATTGTTCGGCATCTAATGATTGTGGCTGTGATTGCACTCTGGAATTGCTGAATTCCGATTCAGCAGAAGCTGTAAGGAAGAGATTGAAAAGATCCAGCCATAGTACTATTAGGGAAGTATAGGTGGTCGAGAAATAGAACGGCTGGAAAAGTTGGTGTAGCAATGGTAGAACAGCCGTGCAGCTGCTAACTTCAGCATTGCAAATGGCCCAAAGCCGAAAGCTTATAATTCTTACGGCACTCAATAAAAATAAAGAAATAATACTTCTAAATATCGAACTCACTAATGGTATCTTAGCAGTATTACAAGTAAACTACATATATCATTTTTCCAACTTGGTATCAAATTACTATGAAATATTGTATAATATTTAAATGTGAACTATTACATTTTTCATTATGAAACATAAGTATATTGCTCATAGCGTGAAAGATTGTAAGTTTATCAAAATTTTTATTATTATAGTAATCTAACATATAAAATAAGTCTTTTAGATCCCGATTCATTTTAAGATAAGGATGATTGTTTAACACTAGCTGGGAAAATCAGTCATGACTGGCCGAAAGATTAGTCATTTTTCAATTAGATACACTACGATATATACATTTTACCAAATATAAAATTCAGAAATGTCCTCTGATTGAAAAGAAGTGTTAAAGTATTCGAAACACTTTTATTGCTATTATAATAGAAAATGAATATAATTTGAACAGTTCACAAATGAAAATCTTTTGTTTTTAATTACTAAAGTTTCTTCTTGAATATGCGATTTTTATTGGCTTATTTATATTATTTGAAGAATATTAATTGATTCATTTATTTATTAATGAGAAAATTATTTCCATTGAAAAAATTTTTCTGTGGTTTATAAATTTCTAAAAATTAACTAATAAAAATATGTCTAATAAATGATAAAAACTATTGTAGAGAAATTTTTGTTGAAACATCAAATAATGAATAGCATGTAAATGTTTAAATCAAAATTAGAATATAACTGTTGCAAGAAAGCGAACAAATAATTTCGTTAAAGTTGCAAGAAAAATATGCTAACTAAAAAAATACTTAAACTTCAAAATCGAAATCAGCCTAAGATGATCATATATCGCATGCTTAATCTAAACTTATTTGACAGCTATACAACTATTCTTTACCCCATAACCATGATCGCTTCTGATACGAGTCACATTTATTGATAGAATTAGCAGCGATTTTGACAATACAATCAACTGTTATTGAAAACACAAGCTAAAAAGATTTTAAAAGGTTAAGATGATTTGATTTTGAATCAATTTTGAGAAAATTTAGGATTTGTTTGAAGCGATTATTTAAGTAAAAAAATAAGCAATGTAAATTTTAACACTTTAATTCCCATCATTATCTTTCATTTATTTTTTAAATTCATTCATGCTCTTCTAAATTCTCCTTAACACCAAATTTATGAACTTGTGGCATTCACAATATTTGCAACAATCTATGATCATCATGAAAGACTTATCTTGTGTTGTTGAAAAATTGGAAACTCGGATAGAGATTTGTTGTATAGCGAAGTTCTATTATAACAATTTTATTCATCGTCGTAACTACGCTACATGAGCATTAATAATGTAATCGATAGTTTGAATTTCTTATGATTGCAGGAAGCTATCTAAGGCTTATTCTTTGAATTTAGGAAAGCACGTTGAGAGATGGATGAAAAGCTAGAAATGTTTGAAAATATCAAGATTTGAAATTTCTCATGAATTTCTCATCATTATTTATGAATAATAAGTTTGTTACTAAAATCATGCAAATTTTGTAATAGTTGATTGCATCAGTTTATGCCAAATATTCAACCAACCAGTTTGAAAAAAAAAGCACTTAGAAGGATTAATAATAAACATACCGATTAAATTTGTGGAATGGATCTTAAATGAACGAAATTACGACATTATTTCAGACAATTAGGAAAGAATCAAAAATCAAGTAAATCAGTTTGGTTGGATCAAACAAAATCTAGATTCTAAAATTTCCAGTGAAGCAGATCAAAAGCACTACAATCGACATATCCAATTTTAAATAATGGCAAGTAAAAATATTGCAGAAAGGTTAATGTGATTGGTAGTACATGAGAAGATGCTCGATCTCATAACCAGTCCTTATCAGTTCACTTGAAAATCAGTTCACTTGAAAATGCTCGACCTCATAACCACTCCTTATCAGTTCACTTGAAAATCGAAAAATTATATAAATTTATGATTTTCGATAAGGCTATAATAAAGTTTCCATTACTTGATAAAACATTCACAATATTCAAGATTATCAATCTTTTCAAGTTCGCTTTTTTATGAATCGTTTTTTTATCGCTTTATTTAGACGAGAAAAATGTTTAGTATTTTAATGTGAAATAAATGCTTTTATTTTTCATTTATAATTATTTCTGGCAAATGAATAAATATTTTATCTCGAATCGGTCTTAATGAAATTGGATTTTTACATTTGAAATATTTTCAATATTTCACTGTCAACAAATATCTTTCTAACGATAATAATTTAACCAGTTGATTTTACTTTCGAAAAAAAAAAAGAATTAAATAATAAGTATTGAATTTTGTTGCCAGTTAAATTGATGTTGCAGAGGACTTTTATTTGCATAAATTTACATAAATCCTAAAAGCTTCGACAAGGCCATGAAAAATTTTCTATTACTTCACAAAACATTTACAATATTCAAGATTATCAGCATTTTCAAACTCATTATATTTTTACTTAGGAAATAATATTTGGAATAAATTAAAATTTTTATCTTGTATCGATCTCAACAAGTTAGATTCTCAAATTTGAAATATTTGACTTTCCATTTGAAATATTTGACTGATTTTCAATGTTTCGCTATTAACAAATAACATTTTGATGATGAATAATAATCCATTCGATTGATTTCATTCTATATTTCAAAAGGAAATGATTAAATTACAACGCTGAATTCTGTTATTAGTTGCATGACAGTCATGAATTTTATTTGTATAAATTTATATAAACCTATGGCTTTCGATGATGACATGAAAAAATTTCCATCACTTCACAAAACATTTACAATACTCATGATTATCAAAATTTTTAAATTCACTTTTTTTCTATGAATCGATTTTAATTGCCATATTTAGACAAAAAGAAAAAAAACTTGCATAATTAAGCAAAATGATTAAAAATACTGTAATTCATCTGATCATAAATTACGTATTATGAGAAACATTTAAGCAAATGACAATTTGAAATCTGATTTCACTCGCTGGATATCTCCATAATATCAGCACCTTCCAAATGAACTGATAAGTACTGGTTATGAGATCGAACATCTTCCCATGTGCTATCAATCACATTAACCTTCGGATATCTCCATAATATCAGCACCTTCCTTTCCGGAATATTTCTTTTCTATAATTCTTTAAAGTATTTTACTTCTGCGACAGTTCTTTTTTCTTTCATTTATTAGAACAAACATAACTCAATTTTTGAATAAGAATTTTTAACGAATTATATAAAACTTATAGCTTTCGTTCTCCAACTATTTTGTTGTGTAATGGCCCAAATAAATTGACAATACTAATAAAACGTCAATTAAGAAGATTGATCCAACCAAACTGATTTATGTGATTTTTGATTCTTTCCTAGTTGTCCAAAATAATATTGTGATTTCGTTCGTTTGTGATTCATTTTACAATTTTATCGGTCTATTTAGCTACTATCTTTTTTTTCAAACTAGTCGGTTGAATATTTGACATTTAACTATTACAAAATTTGCATAATTTCAGTAACAAATTTATTAGTCATAGATGACACTTTTTTCCATGTGAAATTTCAAATATCGATATTATCAAACATTTTCATTTTTCATCCATCCTTAAAAATAAGTTTATATTAAGCAAAAATTTGCGAATCCGAGCAAAAACGTTCACGAAATATATAAATATATATCGAGCACAAAATATTTATTAATACGATTTTCGTCCCTCCGCTAATATGACCTCAGGTAGTATGCATGAAAAAATTGAAATAATATAAAATTATGGAAAAAAATGTATAATAGCTTCACATAAATTATTTCAAACAATACAGTAACAGTAACAATTCAAATAAATTCATTTGATAAAAGGATTAAACAGTGGTGTTAAACATTGGCCGAATAATCTCCTTCTTACATTATTACACGTGGATTGCTAATTCTATTTTACGTTGATTAAACTCCTACCTGAACGAGCATTTATATGTGCAGTTATTGGCGATTCATACAATTGAGACTGACAGAAATTATCTTACATCAAATTCTCTGTTATAAGTTTTAATCAATTAGTTTTACTTTGTTTATTTCATAGCGAATACTTTGTTATAACGTATAAATAAACGTTTCTTGAAAAGAAAGTTATTTTCTTATGACTTTGTAAAGACCTTATAACCTTCTTCCTACTACAATATTATTTTTCTTTAGTTATACAAGTTGTACTTATTTTCCTATACAATATCTGAAGCCGATCTCCAGTAGAAATGATTTGTTGCAATTACGATATAATTGAAGAATGCCACATTTTGCTAATATTGATTGGAAGATCTTAATTTTTCCATGCTAATTTATCTAGAAAAACATTTGTTAAAAAATATTTCTTCTCATAATCTGAGCCTTTGTAGGACGCACAATCAGATAATATCATTTCTCTTATGTAATTGTGTCGAATATTATTAAATTTTAATGTTTTTAAAAATTGCAGGAATGTTTATGATCATGCATTTCTTTTATTCCCTTTTCATCGTTTTTCAAGTGTGCAACATTCAAACGGTAAGTTAATTAAAAATAATATATTATATTTAACACAGTATTATTTCCAAGATCTCAAAATTTTAAGAAAGTATGAAATGGATGATATAATATAATTTAAGGAGGCACAACCATAACCGACGAAACTTGTCGATTTATTAAGAGAGGGAAAAGAAATAAGAAAACCATTGGACTTATCAATGGAGAAAATGAATGAGAAAAAACGGAACCGTTAGACTTATCAGTGATGAAAACGAATGAGGAGCAAACAGAAGTGTTAGATTTATCAATTCCAAAAGTGAATATAAAAGAAGCAGCGGATCAATGTAGCATATCAATTCAAGATAATGAGTCGACAAAATTAAATAAAGTAATGAATGATGAACAAAAAATACCATCGAATTTACTGATTCAAGAAGCAGGTGAAGAAAGAAAAAACAAAAGAAAACAAAAAATAGAAGCAATGTATGCAAGAAAAAACTGACAGGCAGTTTGGAAAATCGTGGGCAAACTCGCAGCCGTGCGAAGCTTCACGATTGTTCGGAATGTTGGAGAAGTTTCTTAGATTCCTCGAACTTAAAATGCCATATGAGAACTCATACCGGTGAGAAGCCTTACAATTGTTCGGAATGTGGGAAAAGTTTCTCGCAATTATCGAATCTCAATGTTCACATGCAATATCATAACAGTGTGAAACTGCACAAGTGTTTGGGATGTGAGAGTAATTTTAATCATGTATCGAATTTAAAAAGGCATATGCGAGCTCGTATCGGTGAGGAGCCCGAAAATTGTTCAAAATGTGGAAAAAGTTTTGCTTCTCAATCTTGTTTAAAAATTCATATAATGACTCATGCCGAAAAGAGGATCAACTTCAATTGTTCTGTATGCGGTGGTAATTTTAAAACGAGCAAATATTTAGAACTTCACATAAAGGAATTTCATACTAAAAAAATAAATACTTAAATGATTTGAAACTGATATATACGTTGCTGTTACTGAGATTGTTATTATCTATTCATTTCATCAATTTAATTCTTACATTTAGTCAATATTTCATACTTTATTTTTATTCTAACTTTATTTTTAATAATTTTTCTAATATTATTGTTGTTACTTACTTGTAAGTTATTCATTTGTTGCTTGATATTTTTTTCATTCAATGAAATTTCCTCTCTCATATCTGTCTACGTATTTAATGTTTACATTACACTTATTCTTATCTACTGAAGTATGCATAATACGCAAGCGCATATAGCATATAGAATATGAAAGTAAGTTTTGCTTTGTTAATCAGGTTATTGGAGTATGATGTACAAAAAAAAAAATTGTTTGGGAGATAAAAAAGATGGCTCAGGCTTAGGCTTGGGACAGCTTATGATAATTCAACAAAGGATGAAGCTTGAAATTATTTGTCGAAAAATTGAAATCAGGACTGAATTTTTTATCACATAAATCGATCGAATTTGAATAGTTTGTTATTCGAGTTTTCTGTATTAATTCTTTATCGTTTCATTTTTACTCCATTACTTTCAATAGATTTTTAGGTATGTTTTGATAATATTCAAAATTCTTCTTTAAATCTATAGAATTTGAAATTTCGTATTTTTGGGTAATTATTTAGGCTTTATGCAATGTTTCGTAATGATTATATGGCCGGTGATAAATTTAGGTATAGCAAGAATTTTAAAATCGAAAACTAAATGTTTTTTTGTCAACTAGATTTGAAATATTCAACAAAAAAGTGATAAATATGATGAATTACGATGATCGGTAGACAAACATAATGTGGAAAAGAATATTATCACTAGGGATTTGAATAGCATAAAAAATCAAATGATGAAATCTGAAATTGTATCTTTGATTATCATTCAAAATTTTTCGTTCAGTTTTTATTAATCATTTTATACACTAAAAGTGGGTAAAGCATAAATGGCAATGCAATGCATATACAATTTAATTCACCGTACTATAACTTTACAATCTTAAGATTGACACTATAATAATTTCCCACAATACTTACATTCTAATAATTCTCATTCATATTACCATTCTTCTAAATTTTATGTACAGCCTGAAGAGAGAAATGAACTAATTGATATAATAATCTATTGCACTGTTAATACCTCATTATTGATGACAAAAGTTTTAGCAAAATGTGACGGATAAATAAATAAGGTAATATTTCAGTTTTACTATAAAATATGAAGTCGAAATTCTTTTAAGGGTATTACATGGAACTGTGTAAAGTTTATGATATTTAAATGATGATAATATAATGATAATTTATCATGCATTAAATGATGATGATATAACGATAACATTTTGATCATCTTTTGCATCATAAAACGAGAAATTTAGCATATAAATTCGTAATAAATAAAATACAGAGGAATGGTAATATTAATGAGAATTATTAGAATGTAAGCATTGTGGTAAATTATTATAATGTCAATCTCAAGATTGTGAAGTTATGGTACGATGACTTAAATTTTATTTGCATTGTATTACCATATGCCTGCATATGCCGTTACAAAATTCTTAAATAGCTGAATTCTTTGTTACATTCATTCTCTACGTACCAATAAGTATCTATTTATATGTTTACTGCGTAATGTAAAATGTACGCTAAAATTGTTCATCCATTATGTTTATGAGCTCTAAAAAGAGCTTTATTCCCACGCGCTAAGAAGGAGCTATTTCGTTCAGAATTGTAACAGAATCTTCTACCTATGCGCAGGAAAATGATGTTGAGCACCAAAGCTATAAATAAAAGCACTCATTCTTATAGAACACTTCAGAAAGGTAAAACATCGCATTCATATGCAGAAAAGAGGAAATTATTTTACCGCAATGTTTTTCATAATGATTACATATCTCTTGATTAATTCAACTGTAACAAGAGTTTTAAATTCAAAAACTGAACATATTTTTATTATCAATTGTGTAATGTCTTTCGTGCAGGTTTCAATGGAGTTGGAAAATTAATTTTCAATAAAAAGTCGCAGGTCATTTAAGATATGGTGACCAGTAAAGAAGTATAATAATAAATGTATAACGGGCGAACAATTTTAGCTTACATTTTACATTACACAGTAAACATTACTATCACATTTTGTTTTTATTTATTTATTTATTTTTGATTCAAATTTATTGCAAAATTCTGTTTTTGTTTATCATTTGATTCAAATTATTTTTGATTTTTTTCGTTTTTCGAATAAATATGAAAAAAGAAGTAATTTTTTTAATTTATTATTTTATTTTTTAACGAATGAAATAAAAATGTCACAGGTAATAAAATATAGTAACCAATAAAGAAGTACGATAATAAATGAAGTATTATCATGGTAGATTAAAAATAGATTACATATATACGAAAATTAGAATGACAAAAGCATTGTGAAGTTGCTGAACCAGAAAATAACGGGCAATGTGTGAGCGACAGAAGAATGCAAACACAGTTAACCTATCAGAAAGTAATAATTTCATAACCACGATGTCGAAAATATTTTCGTCATCAATATAGCTGTGGCAGCGATATCATCTGCTGACGGCCTAGTCAAACCCTTCACTACTTCAGAAGAATCTCTATGGTTTCTTTTATGCATCTTCAAGTGACATCTCCGAGTGAAGCACCGGTTACATTTATCGCAACTGAATGGTCGTTCACCAGTGTGCATTCGTTCGTGCTCTTCCAGATAACTGAAATGCACGAATCCTTTCCCACAATACTTACACTCGAGTAAGTAATTTACCCGTATGTGTCCGTATATATCGTTTCAAAGTCTCTAAACGATTGAATTCTTTGCTACATTCTCTACATGCGAATAGTTTTTCAATTATATGTACTTGCATATGGCTATGAAAAGTCCATCGCAGTTTGAATCCTTTGCCATATTTTTCACATCGGTATGGTAGTTCTTCACTATGCATCAGAGTGTGCGCTCGTAAACTGCGATCCTGTTTAAATGTTTTATCACACTGATTGCATTTGAATGGTTTTTCACCTGTATGTATTCTTATATGAGTTTTCAATTCCATTGGATCTGATGCCAGGCTGTTTCACGTAAATTCGATTGCTTTGCAGGATTCTGCTCAACATGATCGATTATTTCTGTTTGCTTTGATAGATAGTCTTATTTGACGCCTAAAATAATCCAAACCAATTTATTTTATAATTTTTAATAATTGTGTTTTTCAGAATATTATTGTCGAGTTATGAGAATTCTACAGATATTATTGGGAAATCTTCGATTATTAACTCTTCATCGATGTTTAATTGTTGTACTATTAAAAATAGTTCGACGATAAGAAATTCAAAGAATTACAAAATAATATTTTGAATAAATATCAGTTTTACTATCTTATCCGTTTATTTGGTAACATAGATAGTCAGCAAGAGTGACCGTTAATATCTCAAAATGATTCAAGAATTCAATAATTAACTTCTGGTACTGAACATTTGTTTTTGCTATGATTGCGAAATACCGATTGTTTCGAAAATGACGGAAAATTAAATGAATCAAAAGCTCACCACCGTTCTTTATAAATTTTTGAATAATTCGATATTAAAAGCAACTATTAACTTACTGTCACTTGTGCAACGTATGATGCTAACACGGTGATTGCAAAATAATACGACAATCTCATACTGAATCGTGAACAGCTTCACTGGCAACTGTTAGCGCTTTTGATGACAGAATCTGACGTGAAATCCTACAAAATATTTTTAAAAGTTATTTTAAAATTGTATCAAATGAAATTATTATAAAACAATCAGCAGCAGATTGAAGTAAGAATTACTTCACTGACGGTGAAAACTATTTTTGTGGATTTCAATAAGCTGTATGATCTTTAATCAGCTAAAATCATAGAACTCTAAAACTTTTGCATTATAAAATAAATTAATTTTTCTCCTCTTTTGTAGCTTTTTTTTTCGAAAAATCATACTTATGCACATACGATAAATAATTATAAATTCCTATGTAATATCAATTAATGCTATTGAATAATTCAGAAGTATCTTATAAAAAGTTAGAAAAAACATAGAAATTCTACTGAAATAGTGAAGGGTTTGACTACATCGACAGTAGATGATATCTTTGCCACAACTATATTGATGACGAAAATAATTTCCACATCGTGGTTATGAAATTATTACTTTCTGATAGGTTAACTATGTTTGGATTTTTTGTCGCTCACACATTACCCGTTATTTTCCGGTTCAACGTCCTAAGCGACTGGTAAAAATTGAATGGGAAATTTTGAGTGACAGTCGGATAAAATTTCAAAATCCATTTATTTTATCATATTAATTTTATCATACAAATTGCATTAGAAGAGAAAAAATAAAGTAGCTGATGTAGTTTTTGGAAAACATTTGTAACCGCATTACGTTATCGATGCTATTTAACTGTTGTTAATACGGCAGATTACTGAGTTTATAGTTTGTGAGATTTTCGTTTAAGAAACATAAATTTTAAATTTCAAAATGGTTAAATTGTATATGCCTAAATCAATCGCCTTGGAAAAAAGCTTGTAAATGAGTTAAATAATTGCTTTGTCATACTTGACGGAAAAAATTTACTTGCAGAACAATTTCGCTATTTTTGGTATCCAGATATATTGGAATGAAATATAGACTGATTACACATATCAGTTATGCACTGATTCATATTCATAGTTCACTGCATTTCATCACATCAATTAAAAAGTGAAATAAAAGCAATCTCGTTGTAAAAGAGAGATGAGTACAAATGACGATGAACAAAATATAGTTAGCCAAAAACAATTTCACCTAATTACTAAATATAGAAACAATAACAAAATATATAGTTGGCAAATAATTAATCATTATTTGGAAGCATATATGAACCTTCATTAAATAAATATTAAAATTCCCTAATGACAATTATAAATTTTAAAAATGTAGGAAATTCAAAAATTGTAAAAAATTAAAAAAATTTTTTTGAAGAAAAAAATTTGAAAAAGATTTAAGGACTGTTTGCAAATAAACCGTTCCAACAAATTAATTTAGTGAAAAATTTATTTTACTGATAAAAATGTACTTACAATTGCACAGTAAAAATTTAAGAATTAGTTTTAGTAATATGGTTGCCAGTTAGATCCATCTGCGGGTAATAAATTTCCTGTGATTAGTAAAAATATATCAACAATCCACCATAATCCCAAACCGCCAAGTGTCATTAATTTACCAACTGCTATAGCTGAATAGCCAAGACAGAAACGATCTACTGCCAAAATTCCCAGAAAGAGCGAATATAATAATGTTGAGAGAAAGTAATGACCCGTATATCTGTAACTCCAACAGTAATGTGACTGTTTAAATAAAGTAAATAGATATAAGCATCAATAATGATGAGGGAAGAATTTCGATCGGAAAATTTAAAAACTAGTGCAATAATTATCAGGTTAGAACTTATCATAAATGCAGAGTTGACAAGAAAGGATATTAAAATCTTTTTTGAAAGAAATTAAAGTACGTAAAAGAAAACATGAAATAAGATAAAATATACTTGATACAGGGTACTTTTCTCAAGAAAGTACGTGGACCACGACATTCGATGCACGGCAATACCCGGCAGGTCACATTTGTTCGTTCAACGTTTTCGTAACGTGTGCCACCCCATTTGAGACATGCACCATTCACCTGAAAACACAATAACTGACAATGAATCGAAGAAAAAAGCTTTATATTTCTAAAATATACCTTTGTATTATTAGCTTCAGGGATGGATGATATATCTACTGGCGCATCGCAATCAATCCACCTAAAAAAAATATTTATGTTTTGCCAATGCTTTTACATGATTCTTTCTTTTGTAAGCGTAGTATTCAGCTTCTAAAATTAGCAATTTCTTATTTCGTCTTTCCACTGCAAATAATAGACCGTATCTAATCTTGCATTGTTTTGCATTAAAAACTAAGTTTTCATGCACAGAAATGCTAATGCCCTACTGTCATTCAAATACAAGAAACCTTTCATCAAGAAAATTGCACGGTACAAGTGGACCAGTTGGATTCAAATCGAAACCTTCTAGTTCGCAAACACCAAAACCGTCATTTTCCGGTAAAAGTGGTGTTGAAATGACAGCAGCAATAACAATATTTCCATGTTTCTGCACTTTGGGAATTGAAACCGGATTTGTTTGAATTCCAAAAATAAGCGGTACACTGATCAGCAGTATTATCAGCACATTATCCACATGCATCTTAAAATTTTACCATTACATAGTATAATGATTAAAACTATATATGGTGCAGCAAAACACAAAGCATAAATATAGAGTAAGCGAGACAAAATAAATAAACAAAATGAATATGTTTATGAAAATTATAATTGACGCTAGTTTAAAACATAATATCTAATCAAAAAAATCAGAACAATTCAATATCCTAAATCAAGCATATAAATTAACGCTTAATGAATAGTTCATTAAAAATCGTTTTTTTGATGAAAA
Organism: Dirofilaria immitis; assembly: GCA_024305405.1. NCBI lineage: Eukaryota > Metazoa > Nematoda > Chromadorea > Rhabditida > Onchocercidae > Dirofilaria > Dirofilaria immitis. The sequence goes on from JAKNDB010000068.1 coordinate 1,883,542, forward strand.
ATAAAACAGATTGAAAATGTAGAAGCATGTAATTTCTAGCGTTCCTTATTACCGATAAATCATTTCAAAATAAAAATGATAAGAATCTATTCATGAAAAGTCTGATAATATAAATAACACCTAATAACAAACGATATAGCAAAAATTATGACATTCGTAACTTAAAACGGGGAAAAAAACTTAGAATTCTTACATATCACATTCTCAGAAAGAAACTTAGATGTGGAAATATGGTTATTATCGCGATTTTGCTTTTTCACACTCCTTTTCGGTTCTTTTTTAACAAAATCCTGCATCGACTGAAAAACATCACAATTTTCTAAATCTTTTGGTAAATCCTTTTTCCGGAAATATAATAATATAAATCCCATTCCATATGTTCACCATTAATAATTTTATCGTAACGCATTAATTGTTGCAAGCTCATTTTTGCAACATTTGATCCGCGAATTCGCCTAATAGTATATCATTTTCCAGAATGCCACGTTTCTTGCTTTGGTACAATAAACGAGATCGCTTCGTCTCTATTTTTTCATTCTCTAATCGCAATTCTGAATGATATTCATGTGCCGATTGAGGGATGGAAGACTGCTCTGAAAATCGAACCAGAGCTTGTGGCATCAATTTCCGTATTCCAAAAAGTTGTCCAACTGAGTCAAACAGAGTTAAACGATTCATAATTGCTTACTTTGTTTTAATTCGATCAATTTGTTGGCCTATAAATACGGAAAGAAAAAAGAAATATCTATTAGATATAATCGAAAAGAAAAAGAAAAATATCTATAAAAATAATGAAAAAGAATGAAACGAAGTCTCTAAATTATTAAAAAAATTTAGATGATTTCTAGATCCATAAAAAATTCCTTATAGTACTTTTATAAAATATTTTATAAAATATGAAAAGAGAAATGACCTTGCTGTATTTAAGCATAACTATAAATGTACCATGCATATATACATTTTTAAACCAAAAATAAAGTTATGAAAAGGATTTTTATCATAATGTAATATAGATAATAACAACGATTTAGATTAAAATGCATAGAACATATTTTAACTTTTAATAACTTTTCATCAACAATGTATACCATACTGAATTAAGGGTTTGAAAATTCATTATTTGCATCCATGTTCGGAACTATAAATGAGCACGACAAAAGAGATATGATAAGAAAATAAAAAGTAAACTTTAATAAACTTTAATAAAAAGTAAACATCAATAACCAAAAATCTAATTTCCAATAATTATTTTTCCATTTTCAATAAAATCATACGTAGAAATTCCTGAGAGTGTTCTGAATATTTTTCTTATAGTAAAAACATGAAGGTTAGAACCGTCCTCATTTTTGCTTTTTGCTTAATCTTAAAACAATTAATAGTTACACCTAGCGATATTAAATAAAAATAAAAAGAGAAATTAAAGTAATTAGATAAACTCCATTAACAAGAAAAAATTTTTAAAAATATCACTTTTTGACAATTTGTACCACATCTTCATGATGAAGCTTATGATGAATTCCAACTCGTTGTGGCGAAAACTTCGTGCTAGTACCCCAAACAATTGCATAGCGAAACGCAGAAGCAAGATTTCGATGCAAAGCATGACACGCATGTTCAACTGTTGCACCACGTCGTAATATAAACCCATCGCTTGGTCCTAAAATTGCTTATTTCTAACCTTCTGAATCATTCGATCATTTTCAGAAAGAAAGAATTTTCAACAATTCATTTAGAAATGCTATTACAAAATCAATAAAAGATATGCGGTTTACTGATAACGACAGAATAGTTCAGAAAAATATTGTTTTTTATTATATTTTCTATGGATAATTGAAAAAAATTAAATTTCTCAAATTTATTTTTAAATAGTAAAAAAGAAACAAAAGAGCATTTTTTGGCAATTTGAGGATAAGACCTAAATCGGGCGCGCTCCCAGGTTTTTTGGTGTATATCCTGATGAGTGCCAAATATTCCCAAATCTTTTCCACCATGTAATCCATGTTTAGTTTCATTTCGCAACTGATTACTACTGAATCTTTGAGACGAGCTAGCCTGTAAAGTAGCAGTGAAGACTTTGAATAGACATGTTTCACTTTCTTGTAATAACTGTTTTATCAATTGTAAACTGAGACATGGCAACTTTAATTTTGTTTTTCCATCTATTTTTAATCGAATATCGCCACTGACAATCAACGTGCCAAATAACATTAAAAATTGTTCGTAATCCGAACTTAGATAAACACCAAGAAATTTCATTACCTATCCACTTCTTCCATGCTTATCTGATCGATCTTGTTATATACATAGAGACATGGTATATATACACGGTTTCCTTGTATAACATCAATTAAATCATCCACTCTAAGAGAATAAAAATTATTAATAATTCTTAATTTCTTAATCGGTAAGTATCAATCCTAGTAACATTGAAAATTATCATTTTGATTACTATATTCATACCTGGCTGAATTTAATATAAATCTTTTGAGGTTAAAAATAATTCAGAAATTAATGCATCAATAAAAATTCCCAACGGAAATCGTACAGTCTGAAGCTACAGTTTTTTCTCATATTTAATATTTTTATTTTCATCAAATTAAAATCAAAGCTTACGTGCAATCAGCTCTAAAAACGACCTCAGCATTGAAAATCTTATATTCGTGCAATATAGTCATTACCAGCTTTTCATTGCAATTTGTTAGTGGAACTGTATGCGTAAACTTCACTCCTCCAATTTTCTTTTGCTTAAGATAGATTAACGGCGGTTTCTTGTTTAAGCGAATACCCACTGATTCTAATTCTTTTGTAAGAAAAATTTTCTGCAATATTTTTAAAAGAGTTGAGAAAACAAGGAGAAGAATGCTAATTCCTGAGATTGATTTATTAAACTTATTTTATTTATATATAAATTTTTTTTCTGAGTCGCAAGAATTTTCTATAGAATTAAAATAATGAAGCAAAAATTTAAAAGGAACTAAGTACCACAAAATACTATTTGAAAAGTAATGGCAACGCTAATGAATTCCTTTTAATAGATGAAAAATATTCAAAATGCGATTACATTCCATTATTTAGTATTCCCTGTCATCAGCAGCACATTTCTCCCATGAAATGTCACAAAATTTATGATTCTACAAAGTATGCCCAACCTGCATTTCACCTTTCGCAGCATCCAGCATCATCAGAATAACATCAGCCGTTTTTGCCACTGCTATAACTTGTCTTCCTCTACCTAAAAGATTAGCAATAGAATGGTTCACTCAAAATCCTACTTTTTATATCATTTTCAAAGATTATTTCTTGTTTAAATTTTAATTACTCAAGAGCAAGAGCGTTCGAAAAAAAAGCTACCTTACCTTTTCCTTGTGCAGCTCCTTCAATAATACCAGGTAAATCAAGCAGCTGTATGTTGGCTCCTCATACTCGATAACACCGGGTATACATGTAAGTGTGGTAAATTCATATGAAGCTACAGCACTTTCTGTTTTAGTAAGTGATGACAGTAATGTCGATTTGCCGACTGAAGGAAAGCCAACCTGGAATTAAAATTATGCTATAAGTAGCGAATTAGTTCAGCAGAATTAAGGATGTTATTCTTGTAGATGAAACTTCTTAATCATTCATTAAATTTAACCAAAAATTTGCTACGACTCAGTTTCAAAATTCATTTTTTTTCTTTAAATTCAGTTTTTTAAAACTCATTAGATTCCCAAAAAGCTTATAAATCTATAAGGTAGCTAACCATCGCTACTCGAGCATCACCACTCTTCATCACATCGAAGCCATCACCCTTACTAGTACCACTCTTTGTAGTTGGTTCTAGTAATTGTTGCCTATATTTAGCAAGTTTTGCTTTCAAAAGACCCAAATGATATTCGGTAGCCTTGTTCTTTTGCGTCCTACTGATTTCATGCTCAATTTCTTGAATCTTTTCAAGTATACCCATATTTAATATCTGAAGAATAACGCTTATATATTATATATTTACAATCTTCAAGTTCTTAAACTTCAAAGAATAATTATGATAAAAACTGTAGAATGTTCCGGAAATATAACAATAGCACAATTAGAAGCTTGGCGTATGACATAATTAGAAGGATATTCTAATTCAATATCAAAGAATATTTCATTTTAATAATACTTAAGTCGTCTATTTTGCAATTTTCCCCGAAAACTTTGCAAGCAAGAAAGAGCGTGGCAAATTTTCCCGACTAGAATCATACATTCTAATTTAAGAACATATCGATCCAGCAATTTATCAATCTATCGATCTCATATCGATCTAGCAATTTCAACTGCCATGGGCTAAAAGGACTTGTTATTGTAAATAGAAGTTCGCCGTGAATTAAAAATCCATGCAGTATTAACTTGCACCAGGGATTTTTTTCCTTGCATAAAGTTGCTCAAGAACTATAATCGGAACAATAAACCGTGATAAATAGTTCGTTTCCAGGAAAATAGTACGAATTTATTTCGAGATCAAAAACAAAAGACAATTTCCATGTCTTTTTATATCACAGTCATAAGAGAATACCACTTTTCATATGAAATAGATATATTTTTGGCTTAAATTTAATTTTGAATCTGCAGAAGCTAAAATACTGCAATAGACAATGGTAAGTGCAATATTGCTAGTAGTGCAGTGTGCGTCTAATGAAAATTATATGTTGTGGCTCCATGCTTTATAATATAAACACCTCATGTGTAATTTTCCTCAATAATGACAATCAAATACAATTTTTCCTCAATAATTACTTAATAAATACTAATAGTTATTACTAAAAGCGAATTTCCACTAAAAGACTGCTTCATAACCTAGATGAACTACTGGAAAAACTTTTGCTTTAGGTTGGCTATAAATAAACAACACAATATGATTTTAACTAACAGCGAAATTAACTAGTAACCAGCTTATCTAGTAATTATATATAAATATATCATAACAAAGCGAATAAAATTTACATGTCGACAAAAATTCAGCTAATATATTCCCTGGACTACAGAAATGACTTAACCATTCAAATAACAAGGAAAAAGTACATAACTGTGTCATTGGAAAATTTATTCAAGCTTTTCAACTTCCACATTGTCCTCGCTTTCGTTCTTACCGCTTTTGAACAATTCACCCAAGGAAGGAAGCGGAGGTAACGCACTGGCGGGTAAATCAGCTAAATCAGGCAAAGAATCAAAGTGTTCTTTTACCTAAAAAAATTTTTTTGACCACTTTCCAGGTTATTTTCATATCATTGCTATTTATTATAAAAATTATAAACTGAACTATAGGAAGTAACTGCAATTAAGATTACTAATAGTTTTTCCTTCATTCTATGCAGTAAACATTGAATTCATATCCAAACGTCATCATGTTTGAACCAAAGATTTTACTACCAAATGAAATCAATACATTCACATTTTTTGCTCAATTAGAAAAATGATGAAAACAAACCGACGTCTTTTCCTGCTCTAACTTTTCTACTTTTTCTCGCACAGACCGTAACATTTCATCGTTTCTTACTGCACTGGCTTTCAAGAAAGCAAAATATTCAGGAAGTAGCTGTTGCAAAGATCGTCTATCTTCCATTTCCGCAGCAAGTCTAAGATATAATGATATATATATATATATATATATATATATATATATATATATATATACCGACATCGAAATTGCAAGCTGAATTTTATGCCGAATATTTGAAAAAAAAAAATCACCTTTTGCAATACTCTTTGACTACGGGTTCAGCCTCCTTGATTTTTTTTAACAGTTCCACTGCCTGGGATTCATTTCTGATAGGTTTTAAAAGAGCAGGATTTGCAATCGTCTCCGGAAATGAAGCTATCAATTGGCTAAAAAAATTTTTAGAATTAAAAATTTTCAACGATCTCGAAACTAATTTCATATTGCGATCGGAATACAATGCATTTATATTTCCAGAGAGTAAAAATCTAATCGAAAAATCAAGAAAAGGAAAAGTAGTATTTTGAAAGAAAATCCAACACAGTGCAATCATCGTTCCCATGAATAATAATTTGATTAACAAAACTATCTCGAGAAAAAGAAAAATATTCCGAGAAGAAAACTCATAAAAAATCATTAGAGAAATGTAAAAACGCAAAATCAATTGTACCGTGTTTCAGCATCGGCTGATGGTGGGTCTTCCAACTTTTTCAACAGTGATATTACATCCTCCGTTACTCGAGTCATGACTTTGACGTCGAAATTCTCACTATCTATTTTGCTCTGCAAGAACTACTGAGGAGAAATCTTAATTTTTAAATCCATTAAAGCATTTAAAGATAGAAATCTATATCAAATGCATGAATATAAAGAATAACTAAAGTATCTTCTATCTATAAAAATAAGCTAACTTTTTCGGTTCCGGCGAATCTGCATCAACGTTAGGAGTCGATAAATGCGGTGAATCTACTGCCTTTCCAACGTTTGGTGGTGTGGTTGATGTTTGACGTGATTTTTGAATGCTTTCGGTACTTAAAATTGTTCCACCTAATTCTATATTGAACTCAACAAGTCTTATTCCGGTCAGCGATGATGCTACGGCATTCATTAACCGATCCACTTTCGCTTCCGAATATATTTGGCGCTCACGAAAAACTCTCAAAATTTTTTCATTGCCACTACCGCATCGGCATCTGCATGGATACTTACGTGCCTATAAGGCAATTTGGTCATGTGAATAAATTTATTTTTGCCTTGCACAGATGAGGGGCAAGAAACGAATCTATTGAAATATTATCCCAATAACATATCTAATCATTGCACCAACTTGCGATATTAATAAACACTGAAATTATTCATTCGAATACGTAGAAAAGAAATACTAATTAATATCTGCAAATAAAATTACTATATCCCACTTAAATAGTGTGACTTAAAAATAATTAAAGGCTCAAAACCTACAATGAACATACCTAAAAGCTGGTTCTAAATTTTCATAAAACATTCCCATAAAATGTGGGCAGTTCTTTCGACTGTTTTGTATAACATCGTTGGCAAGATAGAGCAGATTGATTAAACGAACCGGTTTCGTTTCCTTTTTGACTTCCTGAACATGATAATAGAGAATGCTTTTAACCAAGAGCATTCTTTCTGCATAAAGCTGCATCAGTTGTTTCCGTCATTGTTTAATGAAGAATAAACATAGCTTTTAATCCCCTTATTCCACTTCCATATTCCAAGTTCACGTCTTAGTATACTGAAGAACTTTTTGTTCCCCATAACAATAAGATAATTAGCAAATACGGTACCATTAAAAAACGAAAAATTTGCGTGGCCTCATGAAATAAATATAATCTACTTTATCATGATCCAAAATTGCAAAAGGCACACAATAGGAATTGAAATTGAGAGAAATGACGTAATATAAAATTAAATCGACTGCAAGTATATCTTTAAAACGGAAATGATCCAAAAGCTTCTCGACCTTCAACAAGAAATGCGAATCTCTTTACGAGGAGACAGAAGTGCATCCATCAACAGTTAAAAACAATTACCTGAAGCCAAACTTTGACAATTGTTTCCGCATGACTTTTCTGATGATGTAGCAACCACATGGACATCATTTGCACTGACTGCTGCGTCGTATTTAGTGTCTGGAGTCGTCTTGACATTGCCGCTTCAGAAAATCCGGCCATGAAGGGAAGTTGACTGAAGATGAGCAAATTAATAATATTTGCAACAAGTAAATCTTCGCATTTCAATAATATATGCTATCTTTACAAAACTTTATGCTATCTTCTAACGATATTTTATGATGTAGATAATTCATTCATTCAAAAATACTATTTTGGCAATACTCTTAAATTTATGTCATGGAAGTACTATATATTATCCACTATATCATCTCAAAAATCCTATCAATTTTTTATTGCTCTTCATTCAAGTCTATTCTCTACTTTCTTCATATCATCGACATTATTATTTATCTATTATCAATTACTGCCGAATTTCATAACATTCTTATTCCTTTACATCTGTACCTTATAAACTATACTTTAACAGTTAGTCTTAAGATAATAAAATCTGCCTTATGCAAGATTTAACGATCCACAAAAACGATTATTTTACCGAAAGAATTCCTTAACAAATCAGCACGACTTATCAAAGTTTCCTCCACCACACTTCAAATTTAACGAGAAGCAATAGAGTCCGATAAAGAATGCTACGGAAGCTATATGATATTATTTCGTCTCTAATGTGCAATTTCTCGATTGTTTATTCTAAAATGTGATGAAGTTAAGGATAGATGGTAAGGACGAAAAAATGGAAAATAGCTTAGCTTGAGCTTAACTGAGATTTTTCCTTTATTCTCTTTAAGATGAAATTGAAATGCAGATGTATTTCTTTTTAATTTTTTTTTTAAAATAAATTAAAGTCATTTTTAATAAGTTGAAATTAAAGAACAAAAATTCATTTCTATAATTCTCCACAAAAATATACGGTTGTGTTTGGGACAAGCTTTTGGCAGTGATGTTTTTATCACTGTAGCCAATATTGTCCATTCAGGTATTATAGAAATTTATAGTATTCATTTAATTTATCCATGTCATGTCACTTTTTTTTTTTTTTTTCATGAAATTAGAAATTGTTAGATCAATTTTTGATAATAAATATAAATTAGTTTATGATTAATACTATGAGCTTAAATTATTTTATTATTATACAAATTTACGCCATGATTTATTTATCTATCGGATAAGAGCAAAAATTTCGATATCTTATTGTTATCATCATCAAAATATTCATCATTATTACAGCTCTATTTTATAAATGTACTATATTTAATCATTGGCACATTTTTGTTTATCATATTTGGCTCAGTAAATTGTTTAAAAGCCAGAAAAGTTTCAACCACAAAAAGCGGTATTTGTGATTTTTTCAAAAATTTTGAAATTAAGCTCTTTATAAATTAGGAAATTGAATAACAAACAAATTTATAAGAAATTGTATTTGTTCCGAAATATACTGTGTATACAGTATCTATGTATATATTTAGAATATATCATATTTTATATAACGTAATTAATACAGATACAGTAGCATCTGTTCAACCAAAAAAGCAGTTGTCGAACATTCTATACGTTTAAGTTATCATAATGAATTACGAAAAAGTGAAGTAAGTGGCGAATGTTCACCCAAGACTACAATCAAACATCGTCCTGGAAGTACTGCATTAATGAATCCTGAATGTACACAATCTGGGTAAGTACGGTTTACTAAATCGTGTTAAAAATGTTATCATAAAAATCGTAATATTCACATAAAGGTACGAATCAAAATTCAATTCTCTAAATATTCATAATTATAAGATAATAATTATAATAGGAATATCATTAAAATTTTTTTTTTTTGTTAATTGAAATGGGTCTATTAATCTACAAATACGATTCGTCTAATTACTGAAAATACTAGGCGTTTTTTTTTCTTTCTTTTTTTTTTTTTTTAAAGCGATTTAATTTTTATAAAATTGTAACAAAATTCAAGACGAAATTTTTTTTTCAGAAATTAAAATTTTTGATTATCATTTTAAATTTGATCCATCGAATTATATATTTCATCGTTTTATTTCGTTCCTTAAATTGATGCCAATCAATCTTCGTATTTAGCAATAATAATATACTTACTATTTTGGGAATTAAATTAGTTTTATGAAGTTTAGTAATTGAATTGAATAAAATTTTTAGAGCAATTTATTCGAAAGATTTACCATTATCTAAACATATGTCAAAATTATGTCATGAAACACAAACTACGATGAAAAAATCTTTGGTAATATTTAGTTTTGAAATTGTTCAATTTAATATGATGTTTTTTTTTTTTTTTTTTTTTTTAAGGATTAATTTAAATAAATGAATTTGATAAATTGAAATTATTTATCGTTTTCGATATAGTACTTTCATTTTTAAATTCTTTGAAATATTTTCAGATAATCCGAAAATATTCCATTTTTTTTTGGCTATTATTTTTAACAACTATCCGATGAATTATCAATCAAATGATCATAATTATCAAACAAAAAAATAATATATTTAAGCATAAATATATTTTAGTTGATTGTATGATACATATTTTAGAACGCTTTAAGTCTTTTTTTTTCCATACATTAATGATGATATCGAAAAAATACATTTAGGAAATGAAATTTATTTTAAACAATTACACGAATATCAATTATTTGTTAAGATCGTTGGAAGTGAGAAAATGATTGAGGATAAAACGCAATTATCATTACCATCAATGGATTTAACACAATTAACAACAACATCAGAAGAATATGATAAGGAATCTTCAAAAACATTAACAGAATCAACTATGGAAAGTAAAGAACAAAATAATGCAAAAAATGCATTGTTAAATTTGGAACATAGTAAAATATCACCAGAAACTCTTATACTAAATATTACAATGAGCAAGGAATCAGATGTTGCACAAAGTAATTCAAAACGTCAACATGAAGTGGAAAAATCAGGAAACGGAACGAATCATACTTCTATCACAGAAGATTCCAAACAATCCGGCATATCTCCTTCATTATCAGTACAACCAGGATAACAATTATAGATAAAATTAAAATTTTTCTTTAAAAAAAAAAAAAGATTTAATGAAGTTTTCAATTATTCATGTTATCGTGAATATATTCACTATTTATAATAGTACTTCCAATTGAATAAAATTGTTACTGCTAAAAAAAAAAAAAAAAGCGAAAATGTTATCAAATGATGTGCGAAATATTTTTTGAAACGAATAAGAATAAATCTTATATCATTGTGATATGATATTTAGATCTATTTATCATTTTATCATTTGTGATATGAATTCAGATCTATTTGTCACATTCTTCTTATTAATCTTTTTTTTTTTTTTCAACAAAATTATAATTGAAAAATTATTGTTGTAAGAAAATAATATTAGATCAAATTGATAAAGAAAATGCAACAGATCAAACTGATAAGAAAATGCAACAGATCAAGCAATTCTAAACAGGAATTAAAAATGTTGCAAAAATATTGGATGATAATTATCAATTTCTCATCTATAAATTTATGAAAAAAAAATCACTGCAAAAAGAAACAAACAATCACTAACAGTATGTATACGAATTGTTATAGATAAACTGTTATGAATTGATAATGAAACGTCATAATTGTATCGCTTTAATTCATCGTAATATTTACGGGAATCATGTTAGGTTCTAAAATCATAAATGCAACCCATGCCAGAGCAACGATAATGATTAAAATTGCTTGTCCAAAATATACAAATCGAACTAATTCCTGACGATCTAATTTATGATATTTCTCGGAATTTCTTTGCTGCCTCTGATAATCATTTTCGATTTGTTCGGAATTATCATTATCGTTATTATTACTATTAATCTTTATCATTGTTGTTTGCGATATTGATGCGATTGTTTGTGTTGCGGATGATTGCTGGATAATAGCATTTGATTTGCTAGAAATGAAATAAAAATATTTTTTAATATTAAAAAAAAAAAAAAATTATGAATCAATTGCTTAGCATATATTTGATATAATCAGATAATAATAATAATAATACAAAGTTTAACTTTTCATTTCGCAATTATTTCAAATACAAATATAAATAAATGGAAAGATTAAAAGTAAAACTAAAAAAAAAAAAAAAAAGTTAAAATATTTACGACTTCTCGAAGAAATTATTCGTATTGTTTGAAAATGAATTAGATTGAACTAAAGAAGTTTGCAATTGTGGTTGTTGTTGTTGTTGTTGTTTTTCGTCATTTTCTTCATTCTCTTTCGATTGTGATGATAACGACAAAAATGATGTTATATGAGATAATTCCATATTCAATTATTTTCTCTCTCTCTCTCTTTTTTTGTTTTTTTTTTCTGCTGTTGATACTATATCGCCTATAAATTTAATTGATAAATTTTTTTGTTAAATATTGAATAAGTGAATATATTACGCTAAATATCAAATTTAAAAACCAAAAAAAAAAAATTAGAGAATAGATATTATAAAAAAATTGGCAAAATTAATTATATATTCAAAACATTCAAAAAAAATGAAAAAATTTGTTTTAATTTGATAAGAATAAAATTGATGCAAAAGTTGTTCTGATTTGATAGGAATAAAATTGATGCAAAAATTTGTTTTGATTTGATAAGAATAAAATTGATGCAAAAATTGTTCTGATTTGATAGGAATAAAATTAATGCAAAAATTGTTCTGATTTGATAGGAATAAAATTGATGCAAAAATTTGTTTTAATTTGATAAGAATAAAATTGATGCAAAAATTTGTTTTGATTTGATAGGAATAAAATTAATGCAAAAATTGTTTAAACCATTTTTTCATAAAATGATTGATTCATTGATTTACTACTAATTCTTCAAACTACTATAAATATAATTATAAAAACTATTTATCTCAATCTTACATATTGATTAAGCTTATTTTTAAATTTAAAACAACTATCATAATCAAAATATCTTCAATTCGATATGTTGTTCAAGAGAAGAAAGATATTGACGATATTGCATCAAACATATCGTCATTACTAAATGTATCACATTTTCATATCTATCAATATTTCCTGATTATTTTAAATCTTAGTCATTATTTTTAATATTCATACTTCCTATTTGTATATTCTCTATCGTTTATTTTATAATGAATTTTGTAACACTATATAGATAATTTTTATAAAAAAATAATCAATAATCAATGCTGATAAGTTTACTAGAAGAAGGAATAACAATTGCAACTTAAACGTGTACCGTCATCACAAATGACATTATGTTGATTTCGCCTTACCGCCATGTATTGCTATTGCTGACCGGTTTGTTAGAGCATGTTTAATTTAATAGAACTTGATGATGATGGTGCTGATGATTACGATGATATCGATGTGATTACTTTGAACTTTAATTTTTTGAAAAACATTTAGTCAGTTGAACTTATTTGAATTACATCAATGACGTTTAAATATGACAGGAATTTCGAAATCGCAAAATAAAAATCAAACTATTAATCTAATTTTATCGAGAATACATTATTTGATGAGTAGAAATTTATCGAGAATATATTACTTGATGAGTAGAAATTTATCGAGAATATATTATTTGATGAGTAGAAATTCATCGAGAATATATTACTTGATGAGTAGAAATTTATCGAGAATATATTATTTGCTGAATAGAAATTTATCGAGAATATATTATTTGATGAGTAGAAATTTATCGAGAATATATTACTTGATGAGTAGAAATTTATCGAGAATATATTATTTGATGAGTAGAAATTTATTTTAATGAAGAGCAAACATATTTCCAAACTTAGAATTTAATGCCATATCATATGATCGATTAAAATTAGAAGTTGATGGAAAATAAACAAATAATTAGCATCGTAAATATTCATTTAGAAATTACTACTGAGCTATATTTGTTGTAACAATTAACTAGCTTCAATCAATCCGAATATGCTAAATATTCAGGTATATTTTGATATCATTCAGATTATCAGCTATAGATGAAATATTTAATCATGAAATCATCATCATTAAGAAGAATGAAATTTCTGTTGTTAAATTGTAAGCAACAAAAATTATTCTTTATGGTAGCTTTAGCGTATGATACTTTTTTTTAAATATTTATTTGTTTTTGATATAAAATCTTTCATAAAATTTAACTCAGAAAAAAAAATTTCAAAAAGTGCTATTTTGATTTATTAGAAATAAAATAATCAGAAATATAAAAATAATATTCAATAAATCGTAAAACAAATTAAAAATGAGAAACGAAAAATTAAAATATAAAATTTGAATATATTTGTAATTGCTTTTAATTCTAGCAACTTTTTAAATTTATCTCTTTACTGCCATTTTGAAATAAATACTTAATATTTTTAATTCATTATAACTATTTCAATAATCGAATTTTTCATTTTGTTGATTAGAAATGATTAAAAAATTTGGAAATTATTTTGAATATATGCATTCAATCATTAGCACAAGTAATTACTTTAATCTACCGTAAAATTTGAAAAAAATTCATTATGCAAATTGTTATAGTTGCATATAATTCCAAATAAAATTTATGAAATTTTATTAAAAAAATAAATAATTACTGTATCAAACATTCTTCCTCATCTTACAGTATTTGTATTCGATCGCTAACAAAAACAATCACTTTAATCTATCTTAATGTGATTGATGAAATTGAAAAAAAAACAAAATTTCTTTATGCAAATTGTTATAGTTGCATGCAATTCCAAATAAAATTTATGAAATTTTATAACAAAAATAAATAATTACTGTATCAAATACTCTTTCTCATCTTACGGTATTTGTTTTATTTTTGTTTTTAGTTTTTCTTTTCTTTTTAAATTAAAAATTCAAAAATATACGAATTAAATAATGATATGATGAAATTTTGTTTATGAATCCCAATTAATGAAAGTATTGAAAATGAATGAAAATTGAAATTTAATCGATGACACTAATTGTTAAAAATGTTATTTGGATTTATGAAATTTTGTTACAAAAATGAATAATTACTTTATTTTTGTAATCAAAAGAACGAAAGAGAGAGAGAGAGAGAGGGAGAGAGGGAGAGAGAGAGAAAGAACGATGAGATATTTAATTCTTATTTGATTAATTGTTTCAACAAAATTATTTACAATTCCATATGCCATTTCAACTAAACGATTCTCGATTTGCTTATATGAATGAAAAAAAATTGGACAATAAATGATTTTCAATTTATTTGCTAAAAAAATTTGACAAACTTTCATTGATTACTTTCTTTTAAATTAGTTTTATCGTTATTTCTCGTATATATGGTTAATTTGTGTTGTATTGAGAATAAATGAAAAATTGTAATTTAATATCATAGCAACTATTATTGGGAAAGAAAATTGAAAACACGAATGAAATGATAATTATTACATAAGAAAATCATATATGAATTAAACTTTCTCAGAAATTAAAATTGAATTTTTTAATTAATAGATTTTATTAATTATAAAAATATTTATAGCTTATAAAAATCAAAGAAAAAAGCAATTGGTCATGAGGTCAAACCGAATAATTTTAAAATATTAGAATTGAATAAAATAATAATAAAGTTGAATTTTCGATTTCAATCTAATTTTAAATCAATATTATAGTAATAATGATAAAATATAGTACGTTAATTTGAACTTTAAAACTAATTTGAGCTTTATAAAATTAAAATTTTGAATCATTCGAAAATAATGTATCAATAAATGAACGATAATAGATATGCAATTAAACATAATGAAACAAATTGAAAAAAAAAAAAACGATTCTAAGTTTTAAAAAAGTTTTATATGAAAGGAGTTAAACAATTCATGGAAACATGAATTATCGCATATTAATCGTAATTTTATCTCTTCAATGATTTTAATAATTCTTGTAAAATATAACTGAACAAATATTATTTACTAAACAAATTGAAAATTAATAATTCATTATGAAATTATAAAATTGCCTAAAAAATTTTATTGTAATTTTTAAAAATTTTAAACACTTTGTATGTAAGTTTCAAAAATAATTTATTTTGTATATAAACAAACAAAATGAATAAATTACAATAAATTTCGTATTTCGTTGATTTCATCAAAAATTTTTTTTTATTTTTTTTTTTAAATAATTCAATGATAGAGGAAATATTGTTATAGCCAATATTAATTTTTAAAAATTTTTACACTCTGTAGAAGTTTCTTCGAAGCATTCTAAAGCTTAAATATCATATTTGTTTAGATGATTCTATATAGTTCAGAAGATTCTGCATTTGAGCATTGAATATTAACAAAGAAGTATATGAATTGTAATAGATTTTATTGATTTGAATTTTTTTTTTAAAATAATTCAGTGATGATTGAAAAAAACATTGTTATAGCCAATATTAATTTTTAAAAATTTTTACACTCTGTAGAAGTTTCTTCGAAGCATTCTAAAGCTTAAATATCATATTTGTTTAGATGATTCTATATAGTTCAGAAGATTCTGCATTTGAGCATTGAATATTAACAAAGAAGTATATGAATTGTAATAGATTTTATTGATTTGAATTTTTTTTTTTAAAATAATTCAGTGATGATTGAAAAAACATTGTTATAGCCAATATTAATTTTTAAAAATTTATACACTCTGTAGAAGTTTCTTCGAAGCATTCTAAAGCTTAAATATCATATTTGTTTAGATGATTCTATATAGTTCAGAAGATTCTGCATTTGAGCATTGAATATTAACAAAGAAGTATATGAATCGTAATAGATTTTATTGATTTGAATTTTTTTTTTTTTAAATAATTCAGTGATGTCAGAAGTTAGGAAAGAAAAAAAATGATGTATAATGGGATGTGAAATAAAACGTTCACTAACCGTTGGTCAAACTACAACGTTTTCTTTCTTTCTGTTTTTTTTTTTTTTTTTCAAGAAATGATAACTACAATGAACTATGAACTATGATTCAAAATTTTACAGGATAAACGAAGAAATCGAAATAAAAGTGTAAGAAAGGAAATGATAGAGAAAAATCATTGATGTATAGTTTATCAAAAAATGTTTTATTTAATAAGAAGGTTGCGAAATGGCTAGGCGTATTTTTTTTTTTTTTTTTAATCGCAAAATGACAATATGATGATTTCATATATTTTATCATTTTTCTTTCACCTTTCAACTTATCATTCGGCATTTTTCATATAAGCAAAAAGTTTTAATATATTTTGATAAAAAATAAATTTGACATTTGAAATTGCATTTACTAAACAAACAAAAAAAAAAAAAGAAAGACATATTCATTTTCGTCATTTCATTTTCTTTTCTTTTTTTTTCCCTACACAAAATCATCTATGTATTTTGTTAATTCCTTTGGTATTTAAAAAAATCGTTAGGAGAAAATTAAAGCATAAAGTTCAATGAATCAAATATTCGATAGATACATCATCATATTTGCAATTTTTTTTTTTTTTTTCAAATCCAATTTGACAATTATCTAACTCTGTGCAATATATCCTTACCATGATTATTAGTTCAGGAATTTGATAATGCATTAATTAAAATGCCAAATTATTATCATCATAGCCCCATACATCATTTCATTCATGCCTTATCAATTGGTATTATTATCATCATAGCCCCATACATCATTTCGTTCATGCTAATCTTATCAATTGATGTATCACTGATTAGTAAACGAAATTTATATTGAAATTTTATGCTAAATAAAAATATCCAAAAATAATTGCGAATTAATTTCATATCAGTGCTATTCGAAGAAATTAAAGTTTGCAAAAGTCGATACATTTTATCATATTGCATTAACCTTTTGTGCTCATTTTCATAATCTCGATGTTAGCATTTAAACCAATTTCTCGATGCTCGTTTTTCAATATGCAAATTATTCTCTATTTTCAATTATAATTCAATAAATCATTTAACACACTCGTACGAATGAATGATAACATTATATTAATTTGCTCATGCAAATGTGGCAACAAGCGGTTGTAATATGCGCATTTCTTCTTTTCAAATCAAATGATTATTTAATACGATCCGATGATTATAGTTACGAAGGTAAAATGAATCTTCAATTGATATCATTAAGATGATTGAAATCGTAATTTTAAGAAGCCAAATCTTATCATCTCTAGTATTTTAGAATGCATATTTGAATAATTAAATTTTTATTCATTGATTATTTTTACATCATTCAATACATTCTGTAAATTTTTTTCATTCATAAGATTCTTACGGATAAAATATTTTCATTCTGTTGTAGTCATATTCTGATGACTTTACAAGCGTCTGGAATGATATCATGAAGGAAGCAAGACTAAAATCGGTTTCATCAATTTCTCAGCTTTGATTGATACCTATCATTTACATTTATTATGCATATAGGCAAAATAGCAAGACTATAAGCCATCGATATGATGGCGAAAATTGATATCTAGTGTCAAGAATCTGGTTCATCTAATTTAAAAATCGCTTCCTTTTCATGGTACCATTATTAGATATTTGTAAAAAATCAAAAAGGATAGCATCGAAGAATAGTTGCAAATAGATCTTCCATTTCTCAATATCCTCAGGTCAAATGTTATTTTCATCATATAAATTATGTTACTTCACTTTTAAATGATTACTCATTCATTTTAGTACATTTGGAAGATATGGAAAACACAACAATGGGTAAGTTAAATTAATTCTGCAGTCAGTTTTTTTTTTTTTAATGATACCATTAATCGATCGAATATGGAATGATTACATGATTAGTCGATATCATTTTATGAGTCAATTTCATTTTATTAATTTCAACATAATTCGAATGAATCGAATTGAAACAAAAATATTATTATCAGGTTAAATTATGCCATGAATAATTAATTACTAAATTTCCTCTCATAAACAAAAAAAAGGAAATAAATAAATGAAATATAATATCGACTGATGACCAAAAAAAAAAATGGAAGCATAAAAATGAGATAAGAATGAGTGTTCAATTATCGGGAAATGTTTGTCGTCCATTGCAAGCTAAAATATGATTACAAATTTTGTAACGCTAAATTCAATGATTAATTATGTGCATAAATATTGTAGGGAGAAAAGACGACGAATTCATGACTATTTCAGGTAAATTATAATTCTTGAACTTTGACCTATATTTGATGACAAAATATGCTTCCTATTAGAAAATTACCAACTGTTAAATTAACAAACTTTTAAATGAATCATATTTTTGTTAATTTCATCTTCTCACTAATTATCATAGTAGTTATAAGTGATTAATTATGATAAATTTTACCAAAAATTGATTTCTTCATCATTAAACAAACTGAAATTATTTTAGTTTAAAATTTTACATCAACTACTGTAGCATACAGTATTTCATTACGACAGTATCCATTCTTTTAAATCCTAAAAAACTTTTCTTTCATTTGTCCCAAACTTAAATCATTATCGTTTGCATTCAACACTTTCACGACAAAAATCAATGCATCGTAATGAGAAAAGTTTTTGCGATGACATTACGTTGATTGAATTAATTTTTAATTCATGCAAACAATAAATAATCTAATGACAATTATATGATGCAAACAATTTATAGAAAATGGAGCAATATCATCTAAACAAATAGACGACGAATTATTTATTAATATTTCAAGCAATAACGAAAATGACACAATAATGGTATGCAATTTTTCAATTGCTCGCACAATTATTTAAATTTTTTTTTTCAAAAAAAATAGTTAAATTTGAAAAAAAAAAAATTCAAAGGAAATATTTTTCAAATGAATAAGCAGAAATAGTAGAAAAATAGCAAATGAATTATGAAATGTCATTATCAGAAATTGTTCATCCTTCTATTAATTACGTAAAAAAAAAAATGACAAATAAATATTGTAAAAATTGAGAAGACGCTACGTAATGCAAATAAATTCGAACATTTATTCAAAAGTTAATTTTGAGTTAATATATTCTGTTTATCATAAATAGCGCCTTTTTTTTTTTTTTTTTTTCTTAATAACAATCATCTTCAGTGATTAATTATGCCTTTAATTAATTTTTACTTTTATAAGTGTTGAAAGTTATTTAGGCATTATCAAAGAAGAAATATTTTTCAAGCTCTCCAAGTAAGTGCAATTTAATTATTCAACAATCTTTTTAAATTTTACAACCTTAAAACATAGTTTTACTATCATAATATGATTGCAATAAATGATAGTTTCTTCTACGGTCATTTTTACCATAAAACTAATTAATTTTAATATTGAACGTTTATCTTAATACTGAAAGTTTATGATATTAATACTGATGATGTAACTTTATAATTAAGTCATCATATATTTTTGATTTTGATAAAACATTGTCTTCTGATTTTAGAAATTTGACTGATTAAAAATTAGCAAATAAAACGTGATAACGAATTTCTATATTGAATTGCTATCAAATATTACTGAATCTTTGAAATTGGCCAAATATGGAATATAAAATATGAAATACCAGAATTTTTAAAATTTCATAATAAATATTAAGATCATAAATAGATAGCAAATATAAAGTGAAATCTCAATTAAATGATTATAGTGCAAATAATGTTGATATTAATGGGTATCATGACAGTATTGATAGCATCAGTGATTTTTGTATTGTTTATTTATACCACCGAGAAGAGATTATTTATGGAAAGACAAATAGCAATGAAAATGGTTCGAAATGAATAAATAATTTAATTCATCATAATTCATATTTCGTACTTAACTAGTACTACATACTTTATACTACATACTGTATTCCCTATACTATATACTGTATTCCTTGTACTATATACTGTATTCCCTGTTTTTGTTTCTTCCGTGGAACTCATAATAGATATTTTTTAATTCCAATTTTTCAATTTTACTCTACAGTGTAAGATATAAAAAAGCTTACTTCAAAAGGATCTATAAAAAGACAAAACTGATAATTTAACTTCAATGATAAAAAGCAAATGTAATTGAAAGTAACAAGTTTAATGAGATGTAAAATTTGCCGAGCATCTACTTCTTCTATATTTAGTTCAATAGAAATATTGTTATGTTGTTGATAAAAGATTCAATAATCAAGAGTTTATTTTGTGCGCACGGTGACTTATTATCTTCATTCTTATCTACAGTATAGCTTATTTTATTATTAGACCGTATCAAATTTCACTCCTTAAAGTTTCAACAGCTACGATGAAATGATTTTTATAGATTTTAATCTCAAATTATCAAAACTTTTTCACGCATATCCATCACTTTTTACAGATCAATCAAGTGATCTTAATTCGATGATATGTAACATCTAGTAATTGATGATGATAAAAATAACATTTCGTACTTATCAAATCATAATTTCTCTCTCAATTTCTTCAAAATTTTCACCACTAACTTATTAAGCAAGAGTTCTACTGTTTTCTTTGATTTTCTCCTTTTTATCAAACTATTTTATCATAATTGCTTTTCTAACTAAAAAAAAAAAAAAAAGAATCAATTGAAGTCAATAAGAATACGGATAGAAATAATTTTTAAAAATAGATATTATTTTCCTTTAAAATTCATGTTTACCTATAATCTATTTTTAGCAGAAGTCTTATCAAACTTATGCTAACCTTTTTTTTCTTCTTCATTTTACTCTTATTAGAATGCAATAATTATTACTTTACAATTGATAATCATAATCCATTTTGAGATTCTAGTAGCCTTTATTAATACCAAAAAATAAATGTTTATACTGAAATTTTTCTATCATTATTCTCGAAGCATTAAAATTGTTCTCATTTCACATATCATTCATTCATTCTCAAAGTCAATGACACAAAATCAATGTCAATACATTCTTGCATTTCAAATTTTTTTTTACAAAAAAATTTAATCAAATTTATACAAATGTCATTTTATACAATTTTTATTTTTTAAATATCAGATACTATCATAATAATGGAAATTATTTAATTCGTTACTAATATTAATATACTATTTCCACTATATTGTTTATTTTATCAAATATCAGATACTATCATAATAATGGAAATTATTTAATTCGTTACTAATATTAATATACTATTTCCACTATATTGTTTATTTTATCAAATATCAGATACTATCATAATAATGGAAATTATTTAATTCGTTACTAATATTAATATACTATTTCCATTTAATGTTTAGTAGAATAAATATGAAATATTTATAGAAAACAGAATGAATAAATCTGCTAATGTGAAATTTTCGTAAATTAAATCCTAATCAACGAAGTACAATAGAATTCTATTGAATCCTATCGAACTTCATTCATAGCCATCAAATATTGAAATTCTATCGAACTTCATTCATAGCCATTAAATATTGAAATTCTATCGAACTTCATTCATAGCCATCAAATATTGAATCGAATTCCATTTATTCTAAAAATAATAATTTAATTCAGAATATTCTTTATTCAGTTGTTTCTCATGCATACTCTACTCATTAATTTGATTCAGAATACTCTTTATTCAATTGTTTTCCATGCATACACTACTCATTCCGCTAATATTGTGGTAGTAGGTTGTTTCCTTCTTTTTTTTTTTTTTATTGAGGAATTGAAAGCTTCAAAAGAGAATAAAAATTCTGTTGCGTAACGATGGTTCAGTTATTTAAAAATAGCAATTCGATTCCGAATATTCGTTACGATGGATTTTATTCATCACAATGATGATATACAAAAATTGAAGAATATATCGATGATACAATCGATAGTTTAAATTTTTTTTTGTAGTAGACAAGATATCTCGGGTTTATTGATATTGGGAATCAATAGATTTATGCTTGGAAGATGCCCGTTCGTCGATTTACCGATTAATAGCAAAAAAGAATAACAACCATTTCAATAGTGAGGATGTTTACAATTTTTCGACAATGTCTTATGATATCGAAAATCACAAAGATCATTGATGATTTGTTTACCATCTTGGTTAGTTACAAGATTGACATTTAAAAAATGCTTAGATAATTCAGATTAATCATTACATGATTAATGATAAGATTGATAATTAAAGATCTTTATATGACTGTAGACGATTCGTATGATATGAAACCTAATAGATAAAGAAATGATTTGATATATTTTTTTTTGAAATATGAATAAAGATAATTTTATATTACAAATCATTTGATTTTTTCCGAGATATTTATATGATACTATCTTAGTATATTTATATTACAAAAATATTTCGGTTATTCCGAAATTGAACGCTTATCACAAATCAATAGAACGCTTATCACAAATCAATAGAATAAAATAAAATGATGAGTAGTAATCAGTAATTTAAAAATGAAAAGTCATTTATTTTTGTATGAATTTATAAAAGATGCTTCAGATTATCAGATATCTGTAAATGATAAGATTAAAATTTTTGGCATTTCGATTCTAAGCATTATCATTCTTCTATGGATTTATGATCGAAGAAAATTATGTAATTTTTCCATCGAAAAAGAAATTACTGTATCGAAAAATGAAATAAGCGAAAATTCAAATTTTCAACAATTTTCAAATTTATTTATAAAAGGATTAGAATTTCGTTATGCATGGTATAAAATTAATCAGTATAAGAAAAATTTTCAACCATTTTGGTATTTAATCGAACCAACAGTATGTACAAGTATGTATATGCATTCTTCATATGATGAATTATGTGAAATTTAATAATTAATAAATTTTATCTTATTCTACTACTAATATTTAAATGATTGAATTATTTGTCAATTTTAGAAATCTTTTTCGAATATTTCAAATACCTTTTTTCTTTCAGTAACAATGATAAAGTATCAAATACATTCTTGAAGCAGAATCTATTCATTCTTTAGAAGTTTTGAAGAATGGGAAATTTTGAATTATTTTAATTTAGCCTATGAATTTTAGTTTCTTTCAAAAGAAGGATTTGTTTCTGCAAATAACTATATTGTGATTCTTGCAGTTTTACTGATGAATTTTATTTCACTTATTCGTTTTGATTACTTGAGAGTTTTCTTCCAGAAAAAAACATGCAACGATATTGTTATATTTAGCAGTAACACCAGATAAAAATGGTTTATCAATCAGAAATTTGATTAGGAATACCTGGGCAATAGAAGCCAAACTTAATGGCATTGAGGTATTTTTCTGATAAAATCAATTTTACTGAGATTTCTAGAAACAACGGTTTTTGTAGCGCTCAAAAATTTTATAATATCCTCTTGAACTTTTTTTTTAAATTTCCATATTATATTTAAAAAATGTAGAATAGTAAGAAATGCAAAGAAAAAATTAAGAAGAAAATTAAGAGGAAAATTCGAAGAAAAGTATTAAAATCGAGAAATTAAATATAAAATTAAGAAATTAATTATAAGATTAAGAAATTAATTTTATAATTATATTGATTAAAGCATACATACATATATATATATATATGTATATATGAAATATTAGATTATTTCCAAAATTTCAATTATTTTAATTTGAATTCAAATTAAAATAAAAATTTCAAAAATTATTTCAGATAATTTTTTCTATTGGTATTGAAACAGAAACAGAATTACATCAAATAAATACTACCGATGCTATTATTCAAGAAAATATGCAATTTCATGATATATTATTAGCAAATTTTGTTGATAGGTGTTGTAAACCTTTTTTTTTTGAATAAATTTCGAATAAGTCAGAAAAATAATTAAATTTAAGTAATTCAATTAAATGAGTAAACAAATTAAAAATGAATGAAATAATTAATTTATTTCTTAAATTATAAATATTAAAATACTAATAATTGATTGGTAATAATTTTATTATTTCTTAGTCTTTTTTAAATTCCAATTAAACTCAAATCATTCAGGTAGATTTCTTTTGGAATGTCAGGTAGAATTCTTTTGGAAGATAAATTAGACTTATGTTATCATTCTTGTTATTGTTATTGCTAAAAAATCATTGCATAGAATGTTCAAATAATTTTCATAAATTATTTGCTATTATTTTTGTACACCAGCAAAAGATGAAAAATTTTAGATGGGAAAATTTATTGCTGAAATGGTGGAGTAATAATTATTATCATAGTTCACGATGCTCACAGATTCCATTGATGGCTAGTATGGATTCAGATGCTGTATTGTTTGGTAAAATTTGAAAAAATTACTCGATAATACGAGTGATATTTTTGATGGATATTTAGGATGTACGGTAAATATTTTGTACAAATTTTTATTGAATAAATTTTATCATCATAAAGTTTCGTTTTTTTTGCAATAATCTATTGATCAAATTATATTCTCCGAATCTTTTATATTCTCTGAATCTTTTTATCCTCTCAATTTTCACTTTTTTCTTTTCAAGAAATTTTATCCTTTTTCTTTCATCTTTGTTTGTTAACTACGTTAGCTTCAATTTTGATATGATATTATTTGAAGATACTTTCGAAACAGCCTATTATACGTGATAGCTCAAATCGTTATTATGTGAATGAACGTCAATGGCCTGGAAAAGTATTTCCAGATTACTGTAGTGGAACAATAATTATCGAAAATGTTCAGGTGGAAAATAATATTTCAACGGTTTTTTTTTTTATAATCTCGCCAAAATTTAGGCTAAATTAGATTAAATCATTTAATTATAGGCATGCGAGAAAATTTCCTATGCAATACCACAACTTGGTATTAATTATATTACCGGATTTCGTATCTTCGATGTTCTTACCGGACCAATTGCTCAAGTGGGTTATTTTCTGGTACCTTTAAGTATCATTATAGTACCTTATAAATCTTAAAAATCTTCAGGCATTTGGGCTACAATTTAGAAATTTTCCTCAATTACAATCCTGATTGCCCGTTGATGATGATATTTGTTACTTCGCTTATTATTGTTATTTTTATCGTTGATAACATTATATTGACGTTCTATCAACGTTCTATAATTTTTATTAATTTTAGACAGCTGGCTTACAACTTCGAAATCTTCCTGGAATACAACCATGGTTACCGATCGATGATATTTGTCATTCATTTATTTTTGTCATTCATCCAATAGAAGCAGATAAATTAACTGATTTCCTCTATTACAGGTTGATAAATAGTTTAATAATTTAATGATAAATTTTAATTTAAAATTCAATATTCATAATCTAAATTCAATATCTATAAATCTGCAAAAATTTTGACTCTAATTAATAAAAATAATAATTTTAATTGATAAGAAGTTTTTATCTTACATTCTATTTCATCCTTAACAATTGATAAAATTTTTTCACTTCTTATCTTCAATAAAATTCGCTCATTCATTTTAATTGATAAGATTATCAGTTTAATTGATAAGATATTGCTATTTCAATTATTATTCAAAAATTTAGCACTTTTTAGAATAATTCCATTGCTGCTAATTTTTTTATTTTCGATATATCAGGCAGCGATGTTGCGAAGAAAACGACAAATATCGCAAATGTCCATTCGATGGGATAGTTAAATTTAATTTTATATTATCACATTGATAATATTCTATGCTTCAATCGCAAATGTCCATTCGATGGGATAGTTAAATTTAATTTTATATTATCACATTGATAATATTCTATGCTTCAATCGCAGATGTCCATTCGATGGGATAGTTAAATTTAATTTTATATTATCACATTGATAATATTCTATGCTGCATTATTATTCATTTACATCAAAATAATATTTTTTAAAATGATTCATTAAAGAAGAAGAAAAATTTTGCATTAAAAAATTTATGAAATATTTTTGTGAAACTTATAAAAAAAAAAATTTCTTAAATAAAGTAAATAAGAAAAGACAGGAATTAAATGATAGATAATTCTTTTAAAAAAAAAAGAAAAAATTGAAATGGACAAAAATTTTTTAAAAAAAAAATTTTAGGCCTAAAAGAAAATGAATGAATTGATAGATGTCCTGAAAGGAAAAAATGTCATTTTAGAGTATTTTAGTTGTTTATAAATAAAGCTATTATTAGATCTTTCTCTTTTTTTTTTTTAGTTTCGAAATTTGTTCAATTGAAAGAAAAATGACAAATTCTCGAGAGAATTTAACCATTGAAAAGTTTTCTTTTTTTTCTTCCTCCTCTTCTTCTTCCTCTTTGATGCATTCATTACGAATATTTGATTTTTTTTTATAATAATTTTAAAAATGAAAATGTAACAATCTTTTGATAATATCGTAATCATATTTTGATAATATCATAATCATATTTTGATAATATCGTTTTTATCAAATGAAATACAAAAAGGGAAACTTTTCTTATCACTTTTTTTCCCAAATCATAAAATTTATTATCAAAATTAAATGAAACTTTTATAAAATTTTGAACTAATTTTTTTGTTTCTCTTTTTCGACGCATAATAAATATAAGAAATTTGAGATATGAAATTTTATTTGTTATTTTAGCAAAATCATTGATAAAATTATTTCTTTTTTTAAAAAAAAAAAAGAAATAGAAAAGTTCACATATTTTAATTGATAATTTAATTGATAAAATAAATATAATTTATTTTGTGATTAGAATTTCATTCAAAATTTACTGATAACAAAATTTACTGATAATGAAAGACAAATCAATGAAAAATTAGAACATATACATATATATTATATATTAATGAAATAATTGCATATTTATAAATTAGTATAGCAAAAAAAAAAAAAATTATCTTGTATTTTAAGTTAACACATTATTTTTATCAATATTATTCATCATCTCGTCGTATAATTCATTCCATACAACATCTGGTACTTCAACACCATTAACTGGCATGATAATCTTTACTGTTGTTTGATTGTAAAACTATAATAAGATTTGCAAAAAAAAAAAAAAAAAAAACGATCAAAAATTAAACTTGCAATTTTGTAAATAACAAAATATTGAATCGATTAATGTAAACAATCTATATTAAATTAGTGATTAAAGAAAAGATTTTTTTCTGAAATATTGAAATTATGATTAAATTAAACTTATCAATATATATATATATATATACATATATGATTAAATTAAACTTATCAATAAATTATTATTTACATGATAATCTTATTTGATAAAACTTTTGCTTGCTATAAATTTGATAATAAGAAAATGACATTGTTATATTATTTGCTTAAAAATTATTAATCCATTTCGGATTATCATTAATGATATACTATTTTCATTTAATTACAGTTTATTAGATAAGTCAAGACTTTACATATTTTGAATGGATAAAATTTTTATCAATATATATTATGATTAAATTAAACTTATCAATTCATTTAATTAAAGTTTGTTAGATAAGTCAATCTAATTGAATTAATCGATAAAATAAATCAATACTTTTATAATTTATATAAAATTATTATTATTTGTTTGTTTGTTTATTTTTATTAAAATTTTAAAATTAAAAAAAAAAAATTTCAATGACAATTTTAACCTTTTCTTCTAATTCGATCATTTGCTTAAAGAAGCCAACATTTGGACAAATAATATTTCGTATATTTTGCACTTCCTTATAAGCATCTCGTAATGTCATCTTTTCAACACACATCAAATATGCGACAACAAATGTTGCTGATCTATTAATTAAATTATTATCTATATGAATTATTATTATTTCCAAAGGTATGAATTATTATTATTTCCAAAGGTATGAATTATTATTATTATTTCCAAGGTATGAATTATTATTATTATTATTTCCAAGGTATGAATTATTATTATTTCAAGGTACGAATTATTATTATTTCCAGGTATGAATTATTATTATTCCCAGGTACGAATTATTATTATTCCCAGGTATGAATCATTATTATTTCCAGGTATGAATCATTATTATTTCCAGGTATGAGTCATTATTATTTCCAGGTATGAGTCATTATTATTTCCAGGTGTGAATTATTATTATTTCCAAGGTATGAATTATTTGTTTGTTTGTAATTTCAATAAGATAAATATAATAAAAAAAAAAATCTCTTCAAAATATTTAAGCAATAAAAAAATTCAAAAAGAAACGATCAAAAAAATTTTTTAATTTTCAATAAAACTTTAAAGAAAAAAAACAAACAAAAAATAAACAAAACAAAAAATAAGCAAACAAATAGACAAAAAAATAAACAAACAAACAAAATTATTTGCTTATTATTTTAATTTTATTTTTGTTCCTAAATTTACACAAACTTTTTTTTCCTTTTCCAAACATATATTTAATAAAAGAAAAAAAAACAAATAAATAATTCATACCTGGAAATACCCATACCACAAAAAATAAGTACTTTGCCACCATTTCTTTTTGCATCATCAATTTTACGAAATACAATATGCCAATATGGTGTTAAATCTGTTTCTTCATCATCTTCAATCGGTATATGTAGTACGGAAAGATGCGGTGGTGCAAATTGTCGAAGACCTGCTACACAATTAATGATACAGGTAAATCTGAAATCGGTATATGTAGTACGGAAAGATGCGGTGGCGCAAATTGTCGAAGACCTGCTATACAATTAATGATACAGGTAAATCTGAAATTAAACTTTTTTATGACTTTTACATGAGCAAAATAATATTCTGATGTTTAATTAATTACCGATAGGAATATCATTATTTATGATTATCATATTTGCATATTACGAGAATCAAAAATAAACACTTACTGTTTCAGTGATGTTGGCGTAAGTGGTGCCAAGCCACTTAGATAGAGAAAAGGTCGAATTTTAGATATTCGTGAAGAATCTTGTGAGATCACTTTAGAAGTTGTCATTGTTGTGTGTGTTAGAAAAATAATAGCCAAGAGTGCAACGAAATAGCCAAGATATCGAGGAGAAATGAAAAAAAAAGCTATTCGTTTGGTTGTTATGGTGCTTAGTAGCCAAATATGCTTCAATCAAAAAAAAGGAAAATATTGTGAAAGAGATATAAATTGGACAAGAAATAGAGCCAAAAATTGCTTGATGCAATGAATAAATGCTTAAATAGGTAGTGTATTTAATGGATTTTGCTGCTTTGAAACAGGAAATATAAGTCCTAGGCTATTTTATTCACCTTAATCCATAAGCCTTAACAAAAGAAAAAAAAGAAATAAATATATTCGTTGCAGCCAAAATAGCAAATAGGCAAATAGAGAGATTAATCAGTTTTAATCAAATATCAAATGATTATAGGTATTATTTTAGGCTCTTTTTCTATTATCAAATTTATGCATTATTCAAAAATAATTTATCTATCTTTATCATCTCTGCTATTCTTCATGCCAATAATTTTTTTCCAAAAACTGTAACTACGTTAAAATGTTACTCATGTTCTTATTCAATGGTTGAATTAACACCTGAAAATGATGATTTCTTTTGCGCCAATGAATCATTAATTAAAATTGATCATGATCTAACGATACGTACCTGTGCAACGTGGGAAAAATATTGCTTGGTAAATATTCTTTTTTTTTTGCATATCAAAATTCAATTTTTATATGTATAAATGAATTTTTAATCAAAATCAATAACTATGGAATGGCTTGATTACTATGGAATGGCTTGATTACTATGGAATGGCTTGATTACTATGGAATGGCTTGATTACTATGGAATGGCTTGATTACTATGAAATGGCTTGATCTACGTGATAAAAATTATCCCATGCTAATTTTTTTACTTGACCAGAATGAAAAAAAAAAGAATAAGCCATATATAAATAATTGTATTTGCAAATTATTTATCGTAAAATTGATAAAATTAGAAAAATTAATTGAATAAATGCTTTGGAAAAGAAAAAGAAAATACTATCCTAGACTTTTTTTTTCTTGGCTTAAACTGATTAGAAATTAGAGTAATGTTAGAGTTGCAATTTTAGTAGGTGAAATGTATGTTAGCAGATGAAATGTATCAGCGAAAAAGTTTTATCATCCATATACTACTTACTCATCGATAGATATAATGATCTTTGAAGAATGTTGATAAATTTGGAAGAAATAAGTATATAGCTATAAAAGTTATACGAAATAAGTAAACATAAATGAATCAAATAATTCTAGACCACCGTGGAAACATCATTGAAAGCATTTAGTGCTATAGTTCGAACTTGTGGTGATACATGTCGTGAACTTTGTGAATCAGATGGTTATGGAACAGATATGGTACGATGTGATGATTGTTGTACCGAAGATTACTGTAATGGAAATTATTCCGTTCGTTACTATACGGAATTAATGAAACAACAATATACATCATGGATTGAACCATTAATGGGCGAGAAACTTTACAATCGTCTGAATAATATAACCTTTCCTATTAGTGTTAATAGTTATAATATTATTTCTATTATTTCAGTATGCATATATATGCTTATTTTAGTATTATGTATTATTGATTTAAAAAATTGTTAGCCAAATGAAATAATTTAATTTAATTCAAATGATATCTTTAGATGACAAAAACTAACATAACCTAATTACTTAACGATGGCCCCAAGTTAATTAATACATGATTGTCTCGAATACTAAAAAAAGTCTTCATTACTCTTGACTTACTCTTGACTACTAACAGTAAAGCGATAATGAATTTAATAGAAGAACTAATGTAAGCTACATGTTTCATGAATAATCTCAATTAGTTATTTAAATCTTTTTTTCGAATAATTAATATTACATAACAATCTTAGCTATCTGATTAAATGTTCATAAAGAAAATTATACTAAAATTATATTTCAATACTCTCGACTATTATTTTATCATAAATATAAATTGATATTGATATTTGTAACACATCAGATCATATCATATGTTGGTATTTTGTGGAGAAAAAAACAGTTTTTAAATGAGAAGAATTAAATTAATTATCTTTTCCTATCATCAAGAATAAAGAGTAAAAAGCATGGGCAAAAAGCAAAAAAAAAAAACATTGATAACGATAGTGATAACAATTCACTAAAAATTGTTATCAATCAAACATTTGAAAGCATTATTAGTTGAGGTCAAGTTTCAACATATCATCGAATTTTGCAAGTGAAAGTAATGCATAGAGGAGAATGTAGAGGATACGGATTACGAGAGAATGTTGAAGTGATTATGTGATTGTTGGATGTATTATCAACAAAATAATCAATCAGCTTAATTTCAAAATTAAATTCATTATTTTGCGACAAGTTACAAACTATAAAATACAAAGATTTCGTCATCCAAATACAGTATATAATAAAATATTAAGTACAGTATGATAGAATATAATAGAGAATATTTTATCATAATTTATGCGATATAGTTTGATCACTTAGTAGTCTAATATTCTGTGAATTAATAGCAATTATTTAATTAACATATTAGTTTAGAAAAAAGGTCAAAAGGTCAAAAAATTAATTATGCTAAGATATATTTTCATAATTTTACAAAAATTTTTTTGATAATTTCATCATCATATCTAATATTCTGTTATCTTGACTGATCGTCATTCTATTAATTAATTTTATCACTAAGTAAATAAAACAATATAATATAATCGAAATAAAGGAAAGCATTTTTAAATTTTAAATTTTATTCAAAATTTTATCATTATGCTAAACAATGCTCATCATGTTATTCTAAACGAATTTTATCTGCTAAAATTTTTAAAAATTTATAAGTTACAGTAATGTAACGCATGACACCGTAATATTTGATTAAAACAATATCAAATATTACTGTGATCACTAAGTTTCTTGAATAAGTATTTATTAGAAAAATTTAATTTAGCGCAATTTAATTATTTTTGTTATCTAACTTATTCGATGAGCAATTTTAACGGCACTAATAATCGTATAAAATGACATAATTTTTAGTGATTAGTCAACAAATTATATCTCCTTACGCTCAAAGATTATCAGAAAAATTATTCTTGAAACATGATCAAATATTAAAATTGTATCAGATAAGCTTTTGATTGCATGAACCACTTAAAACTCATTATCTGTTTAATTAAATATCAACTGCTAGAATATTGGAAACAGCTTTGTTGGGACTTTTTTTGAAAAAATAAATGTCAATTGTATTTGGTATGGATACGGTAATGCCGTACCGTACCTATAATTTCATTATAATACGATTAAATAAAAACAAATTTTTTTAGAAATTCGTTTCATTAGAATGCTTAAACGATACCGATATATTAAGTTATCGATTTATGCAATTATTTTCGACAAGAGTATTACAATCAAATTGGTGAAAAAAATACATTTGGCAATCGGGAAATTTGCAAAATTTTATGCTGAATTTGGAGTTTTTATTTTGCACCTTTTTTTTCTTTTAAATTCGAAATAGATTATTGATGCAAAACGAATGGATACGATCTTACTTAAATATTATTGATGCAAAACGAATGGATACGATCTTACTTACTGTTATCAATTTGCTGAACATAGATAAAAATCATGTTTATATTGCCTAGCATATTTTTAGCCAAGTAACTAGTATAATATAATTCAAGCAATGCATTTTAGTTCTTTTGGCTTATGGAAATTTTTTAATACAATTTTACATATTTGATTATTTTGAGGATAACAAATTGCATATTTGGCCATGGCCATGAATGAATCTTTCAAAAGAAATTCATGATGTTTACTACGATAATCAACCAATCTTGTCGATAATATTACTGGTTTAGTATTGAGCAGTTTTTCGACATTATTACAAATTGGACGAATCGAAATATTTTATAACTTAAATTGAAATATTAATTTGCTTGAGAACCAATTAGAATTTGGTCTTAAATCCATTTCAACAATTTTTAATTTTATAATTTCCAAATAAAAGAATCTTTTTGAAATATCAGTTATGAAAAGCAATTTGCAAATTGGTTGGTAAAAAAAAATTTTCAATTATAATATTATCGATCATAGAAGATATGAAAGAAATTATTTCGAGAAAAGCAAAAATATGTAATCAATATTTTTATTGCAATAATAGTAAAGGTAAGTAATATTTTGTAAAGATTTAAAATTACCAAGTAAATTCTATACGATCTAGTACGACGGTCTCTTATTGATAAAAGAAAATAATTGAAAATTCAATCTAAAATAAAATTAAAAGAAAATTGCCAAGAAATTTAAGCAGTCTAATTTGTTTGCTTCGTTTTTTTTTTTTTTTTTTCTGTTATAGCTTTCTAAAATAAAAGGAACTTAGTAAGGAGGAAAAAAGAAAATGTCAACCTCGAACCCGTTATGAAAATGGCAAAGAAAAAAAAACGGACACTAAAAAAATTGTCACTTATCATCAATTGACATCGTACTATTATCCATCTTTTCGTCCCATTTTATTTTTTATTTCCTTTTTTTTTTATTCCCACCAATTTCGGCAAATATTTTTGCAATTCCTTATGGAATATGATATATATATATGAGCATTATATTGTTTTTCAGTATTTTCTTTTCATAATATATTCGTTTTCACCTTATAAAACAATAAAATATGAAGGAATTTAAATTATTGCATAATATGGCAGTTACTCTGTATTGTATAGGCAGTTTGATCATAAACTTTGGAAGCAACAATTGATGAAGTTTGATAAAAGATTGCCAATTTTTTAATCATACTCTATTGTAATACTTCTATTTCTGTTATTTATGATCGAATTGGAGGAACAGTAACAGTAATCATGATGAAATACAATGTATAAAATAAATGAAAAAAAAGAGAAAAAACCCTCCTCAAATGATGCATTACTTTAAGAATTGCAATTTTAGTGCCATATTGTGTAATAATTAACAATATTCTCAAAATGTCAAATTCCAATTCTCAATCATCATCTTCGTTAGCTTTACATCGAAGAAACAAATGGAGAATTCTTTTTTTTTAGTTTCTTATCGAAAACTATTTATGATTTGCAATAAACAAATCACGAAATGAAGTGAAAAAGATTTATTGCTAACGAATAAGTATATAAAAAATACAATAGATAGTAAACAAAATAAATTGCTACTAACGAATTTTTTCATACAACCAAACACCATCAAAACCATTTCCAATGGTACAAAGCAATAGCCACTGAGTGTTTCCTTCAGATAGAGGTAATGGAAAGCGACAAGCTATTAAAAGGAACCAATCTTCATTTCCATAATTTTCATGGACAGATCACTCATCTGCAAAATTTTACTCGTATTATTTTTGACTTCATATAGCAAATAAAATATTTAACGCATAGCTAGATTATTTATGATAAAAAATTTTGATTCTACTTAAAGCGATACTCTGAAACCAAACAATTAACTCCATAACAGCATACTGACATAAATATTTTCAATTATATGTAAAAGGGATACGAATATTTCCATGCGTATTCTTTTTTTTTTTTTTAAACCAGAAATATTGGATTAAAACGATTATTTATTATTCATTTAAAATGATTACTATAAAATCTTTATGGACAAATTTCAACTTACCAATGTTTCGGTTCCAAATATGATCGCCGTTTTATATTGTTTTAAATCGGCTTTGAAAATATCTTTACGATAAAATTTAGTAAGATGTGAAAGATGCTCTCGATGAGCTTTCCATCGTGAATATAATATTAATGGAATGTTCAATTCCAGGCCAACACTCAAGTAACCTGCTCTGCCACATTGCAAAACCTGAAGACGCAAGTAAACAATAAAATAATAAGATTAATGAAAAGAAATATTGTGAAATTGTTGCCGAAGTATCTTCGCAATCTTTCCTTTAGTTGCAGTAATTTTTACAAAATTACAATTGTTAAAATTTCATCAATGTAACACTTAATAACATTGATTGAGAAGATACATAATATAAATGCACTAAATTAAATTCAATAGATGAAAATTTGACATGAATGAAATATTACAAGATTTAACAAAAATTTAAAGCCAGATTGAGTAGAAGGAAAGAGAAGAAGAAAAAAGACCAGAAAGCAAAAAAAAAAAACCAGGCACTTTACTTGCAAAAATTATCAAAACTGGACGAGATCTCCGAAGAATACACATAAAATCATTATTATATTCGTAGTAAATCTTTGATATTACAATAACTGTTTTACAATTTTCTTTTCGCACATCAATATGCTATAGCATGATAAAATCACAATAATAACAATGCTATCAATGAATGTGAAATAAATTTTGATGATCAATACTTGCATTAATCTAAGTTTTTATTGATTGAAAACTTTCAAAGTTTTTAGATTTTAGTGAAGATCTACAAAATGTAGTATGCTAAAATCTCTTTGCATTATAAATAAGCAAAATGATAACTCAATGTTTATCGGAAAAAGTGATAAAATTCAAGATTTATATCTTCTTTATGATCAACAATTAATAAGGATAATTTAGAAAAAAGTTTTCAACTATTGTCATCTGTTAAACAATAAATAAGACAAATACTATTATAATTAATTGTTGTTTAAAATCATTTGATAAATTATTTGGGTAATTTATCATGTAATAATTTTTTCAAACAAATCATGAAATTTTAGCCTAATGCTTTCGCTTAATTTTCAAATGAAAAAAGTGCCCTAGGATCTATTAAAATAATTGATTATAAATCGAATTCAAAATTCGCTACATTTCAAAGAAGAATAAAACTAGCATAAATATATCAGATCACAAAAGAGAATAATAAATAGAGCCATACGATCATATAAATATATTATAGTATGATACATATATATATATTCAAAGCAAAATATCGCCGAGCTCAAACAGCTGAACTTTATGGAATGATGGAAATTAAATAAATAAATGGATGTGTAAGATGATCAAAAGATAATACAATTTTGGTAATCATCTATAAAATTTATATCAATTCATTACTATCAAAACATATATATATATTCAAAGCAAAATATCGCCGAGCTCAAACAGCTGAACTTTATGGAATGATGGAAATTAAATAAATAAATGGATGTGTAAGATGATCAAAAAGATAATACAATTTTGTTAATCATCTATAAAATTTATATCAATTCATTACTATCAAAATAAGACTTTAGCAAATTCAAAAGATTCTCATAATTTCCATTCATCTAAACCTATCGCATTCCCTTATCTTATCTTGAAACTGTTGATATTGCAAGTGATAGCAGTTGGCTACGAAAAAGAAGGTACTGAAATTGAAGGAAAAAAAAGAAGGCCAATCGAGAAAAAATTCTTTTACGATGAGTGATCATTGAGCTGACTTAACCACTCTTTCTTCAGCACCATCAAATAAGGTTGTTGGGTAAGTAGATTTTTCTTATTTTCCTTTCTTGAATTTATTACAGTACTCCTATAAAAGTTCTTTATTTTCGAACTCATAATCCATGTTACTCCACATATCTTCGTGAAAGTCATAAAAAAGCAGAATGCCAATTGCTTCATTAAAAATGAAGAAGAGATTTTCAGATACTTTAGTATTTCAGCACTTTCAAACAGCGATGTTATCAGATTCTACAATAAAAATCTTATCACTTGGTGATATCATACTTTTCTTGAAAAACTTTTATGGGCCCCAGAGCTCCATACATGAATCATACAAAGTTCAGTTAAAAAAATAAAAACAATACTATCTCCTATATAAACCTTAGGAATAATAATAATAATTATCAACGCTTTTAATAAATTTTTTCTGAAAATTAGTTAAAATGAAAATCATTGTTGACTAACGATGAATCATTCTTCTAGCTAGAAAATACCTATGAAAAAGAAACCCAATAAACCGATAAGTTAATATAAATTAAAATTTTTTTAAAGTAACAAAATCTATCATGAAGTTTGTCAAATATTATTAATCTAAATGAGCATGAGAGGTGTACAATTGAATTTATCTTTCTTGAAGTAAAAAAAACAAATTCAGCTAATTTTAATATCACACAAATTGATTTAAACGTAAACTTAAACCTACAATTCCAATAAATTAAGCGATGCGAAAGAGAAGCAAAAATAATTTTCGTATCCTTCCCGAAATCTCATACGTCCTCTCACCTTTAGCTTTTTGAATGTTTTCTCTGTTTTCGCCCAACGTTACAAAGTATAAACTATGCGAGATATAATTTCATCTACTGATATACATTCATAGGTATTAATTATTAAGAAGAATACGAAAAGAAAAATATCCAATCTAGGATTTTAAGGAAATTGTGAAAAAATGATTGAGGTAATAAATGAAATAAATAAACGCTTTAACAATAGCGTTAATGTTTCGTCTCAGCTAATGTAATCGATGATGAGTTATTAGGATGCAAACCGATGGCAATTCGAGTAAATCTCGCACGTCGCAAGATTTGTCTTCGATTTTTAAATGATTTCTTTTGCTTCTTGAGACGTATCCTAAGATCTTGACCTCGATGACTAACACCATTTTCATCATCCATTTTTGATAGCAACGATTCGAGATCTCCTTTTTAATTGGTTTTACCGAAATATCGCGAACAGCTCGAAACTGACCACAATTGTTAATATGTTCATTTTCTAACCGGAAATAATTCCATATGAAACGCCGAAATACTTCTAACGGTGCTGTTATACAAGTTAGCAAATCGGATTCCATCGTCCAAGCTTCACCGAGTGAAATGTTCAGTACCCAAGATAGACGTAGTATGAAATCTTCCACAATCGCACCATAATAATACCATTTACTGCCATAAATCATTTCTTCACGCAGGAAGGGTGAATCTTTCGAGCCATTGGATCGATAAGACCCCAATCCATGAATATATCCCAAAGAAATGTATAAGCAAAACTAAAAATGTATGCTGCAATCCATAAGTAAAAAATATACTTGTGACAGTAGGATCATTTTTCTCGGCCCAATGATTGAGAGATTTGAAAAAACGACGAGGTAGGTGGTAGAATATTTACCAGCGTTGATAAGATGAGGATGCGCATGACCCGTATCACGGAAACGTCGTAAGCATTGCATAAATCGTACTGTAGCCGGAAAGATTGATACCAAAACGCGAATTCCGGATGAACTGGTACACATATCACGACCCGTATTAATATCAACATAACCCCATGGAATCGGTTCATTAGTTGACATATTTACTGTACGAACCGAAAGTGTCCAATCGCTATAATCCACTTCTGTCGTATAAAAACATATAAAATATTGAAAATCAAGAAAGCTTGTTACTAATGAATTCATTTGATCACCAAGCCAGAAATCAATAAATGTAACGAAATGTAACGGAGCGCTGAAGCAATTAAAGCAATGTTTTAATATCCAAAATCGACTATTTCGTTGCGAAATACTATACGGCTTCTTTAATGGATTGAATAAATAGATGATACAAATGATCATTAAGAGAAGAGGAAATAAAAAACGCGGTAAATGGATAAGATGACAGTATAAATATCCCAATACACAAAGAGACCATAGTAAACACATGAATGAAGCAATTTGCATTACCGATTGATAAGTTAAATGATTTCGTGGATCTACTTCAAAGATCAATACATGATTGACACCAGCTTCAGCCCATCCCCACATATTTAAACCACAAAGCCAAATTGCAACAAAAGCAACAATGGACCACGAAAAAGTCTCACAGCAACCCATTTCGGTTCATTATATCGTGATTCAGTAGCAAACCATGAGATAAGTATTGCTATACCAAGTACAATAAATGCTCCAAGGAATAGACCTAACGTAAACGTAGTTGTAGCATGCTGTTTTTCACTTAACGGTGGTACTTTAAGTCGTTTCATTCCAGCTTGTCGATTACCACCTTCCAGATCATTGATTACATCTCGTTCCACATTATTGATTAGTGTTTCCACTTCACGATTCAAGAAAAATGATGATTTTTCCACTCTACTAATTCGCCAATCTAAACCTCGCTCATTTTCCATCAATTTATCGTGTTTCTTTAAAATTTTCCGAAATCCGGTTGCATTCAATTGCTGATAATTTTGCAGCAAAACTAATGCCAAATAAAATTCCGAAAAAGCAAGTTTTAATTGTTGAGCTGTTTTTGCTTGCTCTCTGATAATATTTCGCGACGGAATGCTACGTCGCTTGATTCGTTGTCGTAGAGAAGTGGGATCTGTAACCGATTGTGTTCCTCGATTTTCTAAAGCTTCTTTAAAAGCCATTAATTCAGCATTTAATTCGTGGAATTTCCTTGAGCTTCAGCTATTTTTTGACTATAGAATAGATTAATTTTAGTCAATTCTCGATCACATTCTGCGAAAAATTTCTCATCCATCTGAGATAAGTACTGATCACGGGCTTCCGGTTCCGTCGGTAATCCGGTCATCATTTCATATAGCATTGATTTCAACGCTTCGTAACAAATATATTGTTTTCGCCATTCCGGAGTTAAATGACTGGATAATTGTTCGCCGAACTTCATTGCTGAAATACAAAGAAAATGACAATATAAGAAATGCTTTAACAATTTCATACTACTTGATGATTAGTACTAACGATTCAATGACATAAATAAAATGTCTCGATCTATATGAAGGAAAAAAACAATACAACAATAGAGAGGAAGATACAACCAAATTCCTTACAATCATTCTGCAACTTATTCAATTCTTGGAGAGTTTCTAAATTTTCAAAATATTTTATCGATGTCGCTATAATGAGCGTCCACAATAAAATACTATTCCGTTATTTTTATGAATGAATAAAATTAAAACATTACTTTATATTTTAGAATGCATTGAATTAAAAAGCCTGATTTCAGATTCAGAAAATTTTGAACTAAATAATTCAGAACTATGAAAAAAAAACCAGTTGGTCTTTTCCATTCTTATTATACTGATGAAATCTCATTTTTAAATGTTGCAGTATTGGCAGAAAGTTATTATTCTTTAGGATAGCAAATTTAATTTTGCATTATCATTTTGGATTATAATGCTAAAATAAATTTATCAATAAAAAGATGGAAATATTTTTCAAAAAATGTCATTTAAAAAATAATCGAAATTTTTCATAAAATATTAATTCGAATGACATCAAAAATAGGTTAACATTCTTCACGATATATTCTTCAATTCTCAACTCATCTTTTATTATCCAAATAGTTAAGAGAGAATTTGCATTGTATATTTTTTCTAGCATTATGCAATAAAATGAATTAGAAAGATTTTTGAAAAGATATCATATCAAATCTTACTTATAAAATATATGAAAAAGAATACTTTTCTCACGAAAAAAAAGAGAAATGTGCAAAAATACAAACAAAAAAAATTAAAAAATAAATCTGCGACTCTCAAAAAAAAATATTAAAAATCGCTATAAAAATACTAAATGATGATTAAAAGTATAAATATATAAAAAGTTCAAATTATTTTTATGATTCTTAATTAAGTGTGGCATAATTTTTAGAGCAATATATTCCATTCCTAAAATAATTATAATTGATTTATTTTTTGCTTTCGCATTAATTCTTTTTACTATATAAGACATTAGTTTCTCGAGTGTTTCCAATAGAATACTTGGAGAGCTGACAAAAAGTTTTAAATGAAGTTTTGAAAAATCTAGCAAATTTTATTAGAAATGTAATCAATTCTAAAGTTATACTTTATTTTTAGTTCTACTGAAATAAAATTTATCCTAGCAAATTGTAATCTATCCCTGAATAACTCATCAAATATCATTATTGTAGTAGCAAAATATCCGAATTCAATAAAGTATCTTAGATCATCTTAGATCAAATCATGGACAAATGATTAAATTAGTCAGAAAACAAATTAATGAAAATTCATTTTAATAAACATATCCTATCTAAAATTTGCCATTTCACGGGTTTAAAAACTTTAACAACAAAAATATCGAATGAGAGCATTTTCAAATATTATCGCATCATTCATAGAAGGTCAAATAAGAAGAAAGAGAAAGGTACACATGCATTCAATATAATAAATGAGCTCCTCCTAAACAGATGAGAAAAAAAAGGTTTCAATAAGTTTTTTTGTTTTCAACAGATCATATAGCTGAAATAATCAGTCAATCAATCAATCAACCAACTAATCAACCAGCCATGATTTAATCAACCAGTCAATTATGATAAGAACATAG
Source organism: Dirofilaria immitis (assembly GCA_024305405.1). Taxonomy (NCBI): domain Eukaryota; kingdom Metazoa; phylum Nematoda; class Chromadorea; order Rhabditida; family Onchocercidae; genus Dirofilaria; species Dirofilaria immitis. Next base: position 1,925,047 of record JAKNDB010000068.1, read on the forward strand.
CGTTCCAAAAAAGAAAAAAAAAAGAGAAAAGAAAATTGATCGATACAAAATGAATTACAACGAACCATTTAATGCCTAAATTGTTAATCATCAATGGAACAAAGATCGAATGTTAACAAAAGGGTGAATTTAAAATCAATCTTACTACTACAAATATATTCTGATCTAAAGTCTATTGCCATAGAACTATTCTAATAGAAATGTCAATCAGGAAGAGAGTTGTTGACTTTGGCATCTCTTTTGAATAAACGAATTACTGCAGTATTGAAAATATGTAGCCAAATAATGATAATAAAAGATAGGTTTTTTTTGATAAAATAATTATCAGTAATATTTAGTTACTAATTTATAGCATTAATTTAGGGAAGAAACAAAATCGAAATCTCTCTAACCTTCTCTAAATTATTTTAACACTTCTTCAAAATTGCTATTTCTTCAAATAAAAATCATATTATCAATTTTTAAGAAATTTGCGCGGATTAAAATTTTTAAAAATCGAAAAATCAGCTTGTTTGAATCATTTTCCAACGAATAGCTGAAAATATTTAATTAAAAAAAAAGAACTGAAGTGGAAATGGAAAACATTCTCTAATGAATAGAGAAATGAAAAGGCTTCTAAAAGGAGAATTTACCTACTTCTTCAAAGCATGATAAAAACTTATAATTTCAAACTAAACTAATCTCAATTGAATTTTTCGAATTATATAGCACTCTTGTCACTGAATGAATGTAGCTGAGTTCCAAACTGTAAATCTATCATTATAATAGAACAAAAATTTGCTGTATTCCAGGAATACATTTTATAGCAAAATGATTTAACACACATTAAAATTTATAACCATGATTAATAAATTGTCCATGCTGTAGATAAGATAGTAAAAATAATTTCAAGGAAATTACAAAAACTTCTTACTAACTATTACAACATTTATATGATATGCAATATAAGAAACGATAAAATATATTTGTTCTGAGATAACTAAATTGAATTCAATAAATTTTGAAATTTTTTTACTACCTACTATTCAGTCATATAATAATTCTATTCAAAAATGTATCATGTTATGATAGCAAAGAAACTTTGTCTCAAATGCCTATATGAAATAATATTTCAATCATTCAGGGTACGATATTGTACAATATAGAAATTGAAAAGTCTAAAGATTGCAAAGAGTTATTTGGAAAGAACTGCTTCTCCGCAATATTTTCTCATAATGAAGTTTATTTGTTGATGATGATATAAAAACCCGAAGCATTAATTCGTTAACCAAAAGATCAAATAGCTTTATCTTAAATAATAATTAATGTTAAAGGTGATTTTAAAAAGTAAAAACTATCTTTTCTGCCGCTACTATGATTTTTATCTACTTTATTCCTATCTTATCCTTTATCTACTTTCCTTCCATTCCACGCTTTCAAATATCACTGTTGTTAAGAACAAAAAAAAGAAAAAATAAGAACAAAAAAGTAAACAAAAAAAAAAAAGAGAATGAATATATGATCTATAATTATGTGCAAATTTTATATTGATTATGAAACTGACATTACTATAAATAAAAAGCAAATAATGGAGGAAAGTAGTTTCAAAAATAGAAGAAAAGCTCACAACACGTCCATCACCGCTACCCAAGTCGACAAGAGGTGAGACTTTAGTTGGACATATTGACAACGCCGTAGCAACATTTTGTAGTTGTTGTGGCGTAGCTGGAACATACGGTATGCAGATTTTACGCAATGCTGGAGTAATAAATGGCACACACAAAGCCGTTACAGCAACAGCACTTGTAGTCATCATACCTGCCGCAATCATACCAGCCAGTCCCATTTGGTGCCTGGAACAAAATCCATACTTTCTAGGGTAGCTAAACCAGGGTTTTGGGCTCATATCGAAATATTCGGATTTTTCCCAATCCACTCTAAATATTCAAGAACTATAACTAACACAAGTCCAAATCGTGTGGTATCAATAGATTACCCTCACTTATTTCCCAAAACTTTGGAATTCAGCGAAAATAAATTCTGATCCTATCCATCTAAAGAAAAATACGCTTTCCAAATCTAAATTAACTTCGAAGATTCAAAAACAATGAGAAATTCAGAAAAAAAAATACAAAATGAGCTGTCTGATGCTCTAGATGCTCTTCCAAACTCGAAAAGTTATCAGTAAAACACAAAAATGTAATCGGCATCTAATTCTTTGAATAAAATTATATAAAAATATAATAACACTATTACATACTGTACAATACATATTCGACACGATCACTTACTGCTTACAAGATCAATTCTATTCCCATCAAACTTCAAATGATGATAATAATACTTATTTTTAAATATCTCTTCCTCAAAAATAACTTTTCTAACAAATAATAAAATGTGAAGTCTGGAATATTCAGAGCTATATATTTATTCAAATCTGAATTATCTTTGCTCAAAATTTCTCCTGGCGAATAGAGCTGAATGAAAATAACTGATTTATCTACCTTGATAATCATAAACTTTATTTCTTATCTTTAATATTTATTATCATAAATTCACGTCCTACAAAGAATATGAAGGATTCCTGATAACAAGATATTTGAAGTAACACACGATCTGTTTAAATATGTTTAACATAAATTTTTTAAAATACTATAAACCATTCTATCTAATATCGATAATTCTGCTCTCTTTTCGTCTTCTTTTAGCAATCCTATTATTTCTATAGTTCAAAATAAATATTTCAAATAATCAGTTAATGAAAATTCAAGATTAAGCACAAAAACAATTAAATGATAAAATACCAGCTAATCAAATGATAGGAGAAAATTAATTACCTCAAAAATCTTTGTAATTAGCCACAATATGTTATCAAAAAACACTTCAAAATTAAAGGTTGAATATTCGCAATGACGACGATGATGATAATGATAATGATAATAATAACGATACTGTTGTCAGCGTCACACCATGCATTCCACACCTACAAAACTACAGAAAAATAAAATTTACATATTTTCATTTCTACACCTATTAATATTCAATACAATTCTCGACAAAGTGAAAATCTCGCAGTACAATTCTAGTCGATATAACAATTATGAGTATCAATTTAGCTTAATCAAATTATAAATGGAATAAATTGAAGAAATTTTCTTCCAGAAATTTCTTCTTATGCGCTTAACAATATATCAGAAATTGATAAGAATTCATAAACTTCAATAATATCGATATAATTGATATAATTTTATCATTTTGTGCAGAAAAAAAAGAAACGAATGACAAGAATAATGTTTAACTAAATATAAAATAACAATAATTAACGAAATATTTTTGTTATTTAAAAATTACATATTTCGAATTTAATTTTTACATATATTATCACTATGTTTATTTTGATCACAACTGCATTGCTATTTAATGATAAGATGAATTATACAAGAATTACTTATTCGTATCAGCTGATTTTATAACAAGAACTATATGAGAATTACGATTCGTATCAGTTGATTTTATAACAAGAATTATATAAGAATTACGATTCGTATCAATTGATTTTATAACAAGAATTATATTACTCACATTTCCTCTTTCATTTAACTTAGAAAAATTTAGGTCAAAGGTCTATAGCTAAAAGATAATTTATATTTACTTAACTCTTGAATTACATATAGCATTTTCGCTTGCCTCAATTAATTCACTCTTTCTCGAGAAAATAACGCTATCCTCTTTCTTCATTACATACTATCGAAATTCCGTCAGCTATTCGATCAACTAGATGAACCTGTCAATATTCTCTGGCCAATTAATGCCTTTGGCCACCTATCCTACCCAAAGATCATCCCGTCTAACCGCCACTAAACCTCCTATCCATTCACCCCACCGCCGACTGATAATCATATCAGTTGATTATGCAGCATTTTAGCTGCAGCAGATATTTGGGTTTTGTAGTGAACAAATTGCTTGTCAATTTCCGTTTTTTTTCGTGACAGGTGATACCGGACTGATGATAGGTTTTGATCAGTGGTTCTATCTGTTTTTCCGGATGAGGATTGAGTAATATTACTCAGTACCATCTACGGTTATATGCATCTGCGGTTTCGGTTATTATCAGAATATTTTTTCGGGACTTTTTACCTTTGATTTTTAGGGACATTATTATTTAATTCTGTTCTGATATCATTAAATTCTACCTTTCAAGTGTTGATCGATTTTTTTGGTAGCAGATTTTTTATTCTAGCAAATTATCAATCGGAAAATAATTTCGATTTGCCAAATTGCAATCAAAATTTGTAAATTTAATGCAATATTGCGATGAATCACAAAAAATATTTTTGAGATTGAAAAAAGAGGAAATTTATGATAGAAATATTGTTAATATTCTGATAATTCCTATCACTAAAGCAATTATCATATTAATATGTTAAGCATAAGCTTTCGATTACATTTTTCCAATTGATATCATTAGTATCCTAATGATAGACTTCTTCGTCATGATCAAAAACTAAAAAGAATTATAGTTGTTTAGTCAAGATTTTGACATTATATGGATTGTCTTTGATTTCTTATTCTCGATTTAACATCGAATTTTTGTTGATCTAATTTTTAATCGTATTAAATTTCAGCATTAAAAGCTCAATTCTAAGGAGGCTATATTTTGAAATAGAGAAATCGAGAATAGTAAAACAATATGCCTCCAAATTTCTTTCAAAAACCAGAAACAGCACTTAAACGTGCTCATGAACTTATTTCGGTTGGCAAGGAGATGGATGCATTGGATACGCTTCACGATACGATAAAAGTAAGCTAATTTTTTTTTTCAAGTTATTTTGAAGTATATTGTTAATTTTACTCTATTCATTGTTCATGAATGCACTATGACTATAATCCTTATTCAATGATATATTGATCATATGGATATATTTTAAAGTGCGAAATAAACGAATTGATTAATCAAAGATATGGTATCTCTAGTTGCTATATCTTCAAGCATCAATTTACAAATATTTTTATTCTATTTCTTCTTATAGGTTTTTGAAAATTTAAATGGTATACTGATTAAAATTATCAGTTTATTAGGAAATAAAAAACACACAATTGTTAGATTTATGATCTAAGTTGCAATATCTTTTCTGCTCTTAACTGAACTTTCCTGTAATATCTGGAAAGAAATGGTATATTGATGATTATGTCAGTGTTTTCCTTCCTGGCTTTTATTGCTTCAGTATTCGAAAGCCAACTTTCTTTTGAAAATGAAGATAAGCAAAATCTTTTTTTTTTTGACAATTGTTTATTCTTTCAGTCGAAAAGGCATAAGCAATGGACGAAAACACACGAAGCAATTATGTTGAAACATATGGAACTTTGTGTTTCATTACGGCGCCCGCATGTGGCTAAAGATGCCCTTTTCCAGTATAAAACACTTACTCAACAGGTCTACTATTAAATTTTTACGACCTTTTTAATCTCATTTCTAAAATTGTTTAACTGATTTCTTTTGTTTACTGATTAGCATTCATTAAGAGCTTTCACAAAATGGGCGAAAGTTTTTCTTTTGTGCTAGAGAATTTAAAAGAAATCATGTCTTGTTGAAAACTTTTAGGTTGCGATTAAATCTCTTGAAACTGTTATCCAGCGCTTTCTAGAACTTGCACAGCAAAAAACAGAAGAGGCACAGAAGACTTCTATTGAGAAAGTTGAAGAAATTGATGATTTAGATCAAGCTGATGCCCCTGAAAAGTATATTTTCTGCACTATTTATATCCTAATATTTGATAAATTTGGTTCATGATTACATAGGAATTGTTTTAGCTTGTTATTATCAGCTGTATCTGGTGATGCTGCGCAAGATCGAATGGATCGAACTGTGTTGAGTCCTTGGTTGCGTTTTTATGGGATTCGTATCGAAATTGTCTTGATTTGTTAAGGAATACTGCTGTGGTTTGTATTGGTTTGCCTATTGTTTAGACATTCACTTTCTATTAATCATTGTATCAAACAAATATTGAATTTTGCGCGTAATTAAGCAATGAATTAAAATGAAAGTAAGATATTTCAACTTTTGAACATGTTGAGTAAATAGAAGTAAGGTAAATTTATAATAAGCAGAAAGTAAAAGGAAAAGTAAATAATAATCGAAACAACTTTCAGGTTGAACAGCTGTATCATCGTATTGCCCGACAGTCATTCGAGTTCTGCGCAAAATATCAGCGGCGAACGGAATTTCGTAAATTATGTGATAATCTTCGATTACATTTAACGCAAATTCAAAAGCACCAACATTTGGCTCATGTGTAAGTTTCTTTTAATAGTGCTTCATTAGAAATTATCGTTGTATTTTTATGGAATTCTTCAATCAGTTATCATTGCATTTATGCAGTCATAATATTTTGTCGTTTTTAGTTGTAATCTTTTAATGGGTTGTAAGTGAAGTATGAACATCAACATTAATATCAAGAATATCAGTTTTTCCCATTTATTTTAGAGTGAAACTCACAAGCGCAGAATCTTTGACTTTAATGCAAGACACGCGTTTAATACAACTCGATACAGCAATACAAATGGAATTATGGCAAGAAGCATACAGAAGTGCAGAAGATGTTCATGGTATGATGCAATTAAGCAAGGATAAAGATGAACGCATGGTTAAACCAGCAAGTTACGTCAATTACTATGATAAGGTTCTTTATCATTTCTTTAATTCCAAAATCTAAAATAGGATTTTGTTATCCTACTATTCATCAGAAACATTCGCTACATTTCTCTTCTGAATCATTAAGAATATTTCGTATTCAGTTGGAGAATTATATATTGTAGTTCTGTTCATATTTTCGCATTTCAATACATTGTATTCAATGTCAAATTTTCTTTATACTTTCTGCATAATATGCGATTATCAAAAAACAAGAATTTATATATTAGTGAAAAAATTCTGTTCAATACATTTTTCATCACAATTCCTGAAAAATAGCTTGATGGTATATTGGTTGTACTAAATCGGACATTATAATACATCAACGAGCTAGGTTCGAAATTGGGGAGGTAATAACGGCTACGGTATTAAACTCAATGCACGTTCTCGTTTCATCTCGTTGCATCACAATGGGACGATCCATCTAAGCGTGCGAAATAGTTTCATTTGATGTGATTTAAAGGCGTGAGATTCTTTCACGTGTTTTCGTAATTAAATGGTACAATTCCTACAAATCCTTATTAATGCATAATCATAAACGAAAATGGTTCTGATTTCAACTTTTTCAGCTTGCGCTAGTATTTTGGAAGGCTGGTAACAGATTGTTCCATGCAGCTGCTCTTCTGCAGAAATATATCATTTATAAAGATATGAAGAAAACATTTAGTATGGAAGAAGCAATGGATCAAGCAACGCGCGTTCTTTTGGCAACACTTGCAATACCAGACGGTGCCGATAATCCATCTGATTTAACGCGGCATCTAGATATTGAGGAGCAGCACATTGCAAATATGCGGTAATTATTTTCCCTGCAAATGTCTAATATTACCTGATTACATAATTTTTTATTATTTTTTCCAACTAAGAAAAATTAGAAGCATGCATTAGTTCTTCACGATTCAGATTGAATCGAGATGATATGCTTGCATGCAAAAGTATTTTTTTAAAGGATTGTTCTTGCTGTTTTTTTAATGCAAGAATTGTTTACATAAAAATACATGAAGTTAGATTTAGAGTATATTTTTAATTTTGAATCTACATCATTTCTGTTATTCCTGCAATTTGATTTCGCTTTTAATTTAAGTGTTCGTATAACTACTCTTGATTTTAGACTTTTTTTTCAACTGAATCTGATTTGTTTGTTCAAATTGTATTACTTTATAGGAAAAATTTTTAATAAAATTTGATAGTAGATATGTTGATGATGCTGCAATCGTTTTTCTCAATTTTGGTTAATACATTATGAATATCGGATTAGAAGGATAAATTATTTCCTTGAAATCTTTGTATGTGCTTGATAATTTTTGATTTATAATTGCTGCAAACTTAGAAATGAAGGATTTATGAAGAGTGTTTATTTTCTTACGCATGATTAGATCATTAATGCTTGTTTCAGGTTACTATCGAATCTCCTTCGGCTACCAGTAGCACCAACAAGAGTTGGGATTTTGAAAGAAATCACTCGTTTGAATCTGCCAGATGTTGCTGTGGAGAGTGCACGTACTCTGCATCGGTAAAAGCTTTTTGCGTATATTTTGCTTAAAAATCATATCTGATTCTTATCTTTCATTTTGTCTTCTGGTCTTATAGACTGTCAAAGTGTCATAGATATATCCACAGCAATGACAAAGACTCATGTTGATTGCTAAGATTTTATATAGATTTAGGTAGCTAATAAGCTTAATAATAATCATGGTATAGCGTGAGAGCTACCTTTGTTTTATGTCGTTACAATCCGACACACTGCTCCAAAGTACAGGCACTCTCATAACAATGCGTTGTAATTCTATTAAATTCATTACCGTAACGATAAATTAAGAAACCAAAAATTTTCCTTACCGCTCAAATCTCATTTTTTAGATTATTGGAGTATAATTTTACGCCTTTACGTCTTGCAAGCCTAATTCAAGCAGAATTAACAAAAGTAGCAGAACTGAACAAGCCTGAATACAATCAGTATGTTGAGGCATTGAAGGGCGTCACTGCTACGAAGATTATGAAGCAGATTTCGGTCATTTATGATACGCTTTCAATTGAGCGTATTCAGAAAATAATTCCATTTTATAATGGTGATGAACTAGAACGTTTCTTGGTAGATATAGCAAAGCATCGCTATGTCAAGGTGAATTTATCTTGCCCTTTTATGGTATGCCTTCAATTTTTGATTACAAAATAATTTTAAGCGATGATTATCTTCTCTAGACAAATTTAAATCTTATCTAAATTTATTTTTTACTAAATTATAGGCTCGTATTGATCATCGCGGTAGATCAATCCACTTTGGAACAGCTGATGTTTCACTTTCTGGGTTTTTTGATTTGGAAGTATCGGATGGCTTTGGCGAAGCGGAACAGGTTTAGCATGCTTATACATAGATTTTTTTATCCCTGTGTAACATCATGAAATGATGGCTAAATCTTTCGATTTTAATGCTTGCTATTAGTGAATGATCAGAAAAAAATGATTAGAATATATTTGGTTAAATAGTTATCGAATAGTTAACGACGATATATTATATACTTATGTAATTTACTTATATTATGGTTTAAGAATTCTTATAGCTCTTTTGCACTATGATATGTAGCAGTGAAATATGATTATGAACGTATTTATGTCATTACGTTAAGAAATCACTAAAGAAGTCACAATGAAGATTGATTTTCGGACGAATCATTGAATTCTGCCAATGTTATTTAGGTGGCTGCCGAAGACATTCGAAGTCATCTTCAGTCAATGTATAATAGCCTGCGAGATGTTGTTCATGTTCTTGATTATGAAGAAATTAAGAAAGCCGCTACTGAAGACGTAAGTTTTTAGAATGCTTATCTGTTAATCGATCCTTATATTTTTCGTATGTTCCCTAATAAATCCTTCATTTTAGTTGAAACGTCACGCCGATATATATTTATATCACAAAGATGCGGATTATGAGCGGATACTCTTGCGAAGAAAAAAATCGAAAGTTATAAAGAAACTAGTGAACGACAAAAATTGGAGAAATGTCAGCAAGCTCAAGCAGAAGCCAATAGAAAGGAAGAACAGAGAAGAGCTGAAGAAATGCGCCGTTTAGAACAGGAAAATATCGAAAAAGAGAAACTGCGGAAACTTGCGGAGCAGGAGGAAATTGATCGCAAGGTACGAGCAGAAAAGATGAAAAAATCCAAGCAACTCCGATATATCAAGCTATTGTAAAAGATCACGGCGAAGAAGCCTTCCAAAATATGGATCCTGATTCAGGTATGTATGTGTGCGAAGTTTGCAAATACCATTATTCTGATTATATAATTATTTTATTACAATTAATTACTATATGTTGTTGATTTTTTAGTGCTCCGTGAACAGCGTGATCGCTTGGATGAACAACGTCGCGAACAACAAGCGCGTTTACAGCAGCAAGAAAAGAAATTTGATCATCTGATCCGTGCTTATCACCTACAGGAAATGATAGCTCGTAGAACTATATCGAATAATTTTGCTGTGAGAGCTCCGCAAAATCATGATTCTTATGAGAAGCGTCGTGTTGAAAATGCAACGTACGTTCATATTTATCGCTTTAACTTATTTTAATTTTTTAGTACTTCCTTCTATGCTGTCAAATAAATTGAGTAATGACATCCGCAACAGCTGCAGATAGTTCTTTTGGATTTTTATTGTAAATATTTTTTTTTCAAAATAGAATAAGAAATAAGTATACTTAAAAATATTGTCGAATTATTATATTATTTGTTTCATTTTTATTTTTTCGCTTTCTAGCAAAGAACATGAAAATGCGATTGCTGTCTATGAACGCATGCAGAAAGTGCGTAAGGATCCAGACGCAGCTGCATTTCTTGAGTCGGTCAAGAAGGCACGTGCTGCAGATTTCAGTAAGAAAATGGAGGATTGGGAAAAGAAATTGCAGGATGAGAAACAAAAACGTCTTGAAGAACGCCACGAACTTCGCAAAAAGAGCGGAGGAAAGAATGGCTCCAGGTCTGCACTGAATTTCATTATGATGTATTCTTTAATGGAATCAATTTTTTGTTTATATTCACACTTTTTCAGGAGCGTGAAAGAGAACTGATGAAAGCTAGGAAGCAGCAGAACAAGCAAGGAGAGAAGAGCAAGAGAAAGAAAGACGAGCAGCGCGTGAAGCACAGCGTCCCCTAAACGAGAAGTGGTTGAAAATTCAGATATGGATTCCGATTGGCGTAAAGGTGCGCAGCAGCCAGCACAGCCTCGAACTGTTTCTTCAAAACATTTCGGCGAACGTTTCATAGAAGGTGAACGCCATCGCGAAAATGTTGTTCCAGTTGTAAGTGATTTTCAGTAAAGGATTTTTAAATGCTTGTGGACTGATCGCATAAGACTTCAACATTCGATTAGTCGAATTCAGAGATGATTATTAATCTTTTCAGGTCGCATCCGAAGCTGACAGTGGACCATGGATACGTGGAAATGTCACTGGATCACAAAGACAACAAGATGGTTCAGCTCGTAACTTTGAGCGTCCTTCGGTGCCATCACGCTTCTCTGATCGAGAACAGCCACGCGGCGAAGCAGATGCAACGACAAATTGGAGGAAAGGGCAGATAATGCAACGCGATAGAGATCAAGCTGTTGGACAAGTATCAAATAGCCAGAATCTCATTTTTATACAAATTTTGCATATTTGCGACTTATTTTAAGAAATCTTATTTTAATAAAATCTAGTGAATATATTTTATAGCAATCATTTTTGGAAAGACGTGGAGAACCATCTGAAGCACAGTCACATGATGCGAAGGCTGTGGCCACTTCCTCTCCAGCTGATGCAGGACCGTGGAGACGAGGAATGATTGTAACACGTGATCAAGCCGACTCATCACAACGGACATCTGCAGCAGGTAAGGGAATTTTTGCGTACTTCATGATTTCTTAAAAATTTCCTGAAGGTTTTGCAATGATTATAATAAATCGAACGATATTTTGTATTCATCTTATTCTGAACAAGTAAACATCAACAGATATTGAATAAGCAGCAAATAATAGAATGAATAATCATTCGCGGACTGAAAATTGTTTGAACTGAAATCGAATTGTGCATTTCTTTTTGCCTTTACAAGTTCATCCTTCAGTTGATGTTAGTAATTGCTTCATAATTTTTGTTTAGGATCAGCAAGTCAGCCATGGCGCCCTTCAAGGCTCCGTCAGGCAGATGGTGCAGCTGTAAATGGTACTTCATCTGGTAGAATATTAGAAGGAAGTGGTAGTAATGAACCAAGTACAGGTAAATGGAATCGATCTATTCAACGTACCAGTGATGGTCATACTCCACAATCTTGTAAGTTTTTCTCGTTTTAAAACATCTTTTTATTTTTTGGTCAATTTTTTGTTTTCTTCTTGTTAAGAGATTGCATCCTGGTCACCGTGTTTTTTATACCTTCTTTTCACAAAGAATGAAATCATTTTGATATTTTCCAAGATACAGTTTGGCTATGGAGAATTCCCGTCCAGAATTAGTTATTCTGTATTTAGAAGTAGCAGATTTCGGTAATTCCATTTGTTCTGGCATGTGTAATTGCACGTTGAGTTGAGCAGCAGAATTCTTGAGTGTAGTTCTCCTTTTTCTTCACGGGATTTTTATAATTTCATAACGAAAAAGTTTTGTGCTGTCATTTTAATGTTCATGCGTCACGTCTTCCTTACTTTATCGGATTTTATTTTTAGTTCGTGGTTTATCTCAACAACAACGTAGAGGAGCAGCTGATGACGATCGTAATTGGCGTCAAAAATGATAGTAATTATAAATTTTAATTTGGTAATCGAATGTTTTTTCTGTTGATTCTTATCTTTCTATGACAGCTGCTTTCCTTCCACTTCTCTATCAATGGTTATGTTTTGTTGAATAAGCAAAGATTATGATTCTTCCGCACTTTTCAGACTATTTGGTTAATTTTTTTCTATTATTTTTCCAGTAAATATGAATATTTTCAATATTTTTGTGATTAAAAAGCAGAAAAATGCCATATTACTTATCTTTCTTACAAAGAACAAAGAAAACTAAGTTATAAAGATGCTGTAGAATAAAGCATAAAAGAAAGTGGGTTATGAAGACTTAATAAGCGGCATACTTTTGACGCTTTAAAGGGATGAAGGAAAGCATTTTTTGAACGTTATAAATTTCGCCTCAACTGTTTAATGGTTTTGAAAGGGACGGAAGCTCAACTTCTCAAATTATCCGATCCTTGCACTCATTTCATTTCACATTCTGTTTTTATTTCTAATCATAAAGGTTTTGCTTAAGTCATGAACATATAGGCAAAAGTGGTGAATATTTTGCTAATAATACAATTCAGAGTTATTTATTTAATGATGAATTGATATATGTATTCCGGTATATATTTCATTATTTCAATTCGGGGTTATCATCTTTGTGTTTCTTGCTCGTGCTATAGGCTTATTCGATATGTTTTGTTTTGTATGATTGTATATTAATTAATGGTATTATTCTGATGCCATCTTCAAATTCAAATTTAAATTTGTTGTAATAAAAGCAATGCATTGATTTCAGTATATTTGCTTGCAAAATAATTTTACTTAATTGCAGCTGCAATTAATTAAGCATCAATTAAGCTAATAATATTTGTCAAAAATTTCCGCATGATAGAAGGGAAAAAGAAAAATAAGAGATACAATAAATGAACGAAAATTATTTCCAATTTATTGCGATGAACAGGCAAATCGTTTTTATGATATCTTACGAAGTTGCAGGAATAATGCTTGAGAATGTCGGAAATTTTGCAGCATACAAATGGCATTCTTGATGTGTTATTGTAATATGAAGTTATAAAGGTAAGAAAGAGTATTTGAACGACACATTTACATCTTTATTTGTACTTTATGGTATGATGAATTATGGTTTTGTGGTATTGCATTTTCTCTGCTTTTATTCATCATAAACGGAAAGAGAGAATTTTTCGACTAAGAAGTAATAATCAATCTGTGGCAAGTGGTAATTATTGTGTTTATCTGCAGTAATCTAAAGGTATTCTCTTTATAGATATATTCAATTATTATTTGCTTTTGCTTGCTTTTGCAATGAACTTTTTGGTATAAATTAGAATTATCCGCAAAATTATACAAACATGATATTTAGAAATAGTTTATTTTCGCAAAAAGATTCCACAAGAAGCATTATAAAGTGAGAAATGAATCGATAAAAAAAAATAAAAAAATAAGTGAAATTTAGATGGGAAGGGGATGCCAAAATATTTTATATATTCACTGAAATCATGATTCCTGTTTCATTCGAAGCGCATTTGACTTTCGCACCTAAATAATGCAAAAATTTCCAAATGCTAACATTTTTTTTTTTTTTTTTTTAGATAAATTAACTATCAGTTTTAGGATAATTCAAAACTTGCAAATAAATATTAGTTGAGTTTCTGTGGAAATAAACTAAAAATTTAATTTTTCTCTTAAATAATCGAAAAAGAAAAGAAAAGGCCTATAATAAAAGAAGGCCTGTAATAAAATACACTTTTTATTCTCTTAAAATCTGAAATATTTTTTCTATTCTTCTCCTTTTTTTCTACGTATATCATTATATTTTATCGAGTATTGAATAGTGTTGAAAGCATTAAAATGAAGAATTAATCATTTGTTTATTGACGAAAAATTATTTTAAAAGAAAATTGATGTACGATTGATTGAAAACTACAGAAATAATTACACTCACTTGCACTAAATCCAAATTACCCTGATAACATACAATGATGGATGAATTAGTAGTAGTGGTAAAAAGGAAAGTTCAAAAGAGGGAAGTTTATATTTGTCTTTTTTTTTTTTTATTCAATAGAATTATTTAAAATTAAAATAAGGAAGATAAGTTACAAAAATCATACATTTTTATCTATACAGATTCGATTTTTATTGTATTTCTGCAGTTTCGAGTATTTTTATTGGAGTATTTATCATATCATTGCTAGGCATATCAATTGGTTTATCTTGACGTATTGCTGATTTGAACAATTCTGAATTAGCAGCCTCTTCCGAACTTTCCAAACTTGATGAAGTTTTTGCCGTAGCGGTTTCTGAAATATGAAATGACAATTATCATTCAATATAATTTGTTTATAATTAATTTTTTTTTGTCCATAATTGTTTTGTTTATTTGTTTGTTTGTTGTTTGTATATTTGTTTGTTTGTTTGCTTGTTATTGTTTTGTTTGTTGTTTATAACAACAATTGTTTATTTGTTTATTTTTAATTTAGCAATAAAAATTAATTCTAGCATAAAATCAATCAATTAGAGAGTTGTTGATGGAAATTTCATCTTCGTATCAGTTCCGTTGATCTTTTTCCTATTTTCTCTAATGGCTTGCTTATACATCTCTCAAAAAAGATATTAGTTAGCTTGATAAGAATTGATTAAAAATAATAACCTTGGATGAAATTAGCTGGTGGTGGATCAATCTTCAGGATTGCTTCTGCATCATTCGCAATTGCTATCACATCTTGGAAAGTGTTATCTTCATTTGAATGCTGAAAAAAGTTTGACATAGAAGCTATTCTGCTACTGCATTATCAATCATGATATTACCTTAGCATCATCGTTTTTTACAGTTATATCTTGTTCTTTATCGGGAGAATTGGTAATCTCGTTTTCATGGCTTTCTTTCTCGAGGAAACTGTAATTTTAAAATTTCAATTAAATATTTTATATTCAATTTAAATTTCGAATAAATTTTGGTGCATCGAAAATAATCAAAATTTTAAATTGATATAAACTCATGCATAATTACCATAGAAATTGAATATTTATGGGGATTAAAAAAGGGAAGTTACTTGAAGAAGGTTGAAGGAGATTCGGATGAGTTATCGGGAATGCCATCCATTGTTGTTGTTGTCTCGATATTAGCAGAAGCAACTGGTTCAGTAATTTCTTCTGGTGTTTGTTCTGGTACTTCTTCAACCGGTCGTCTCGGGAATGTATCAGCAATCATAAGGACTGGTATGTCAGAATCGGCATTCTTCTCTTTCTGTAAAACAATAGGCAACTTTTCATTTTTTTGCAAATTACAGGAGAGAACAAACTGGATTAGTTTGGCATTTAAATTTTTACCAAAATACTATTATCAAATGATTAAGCTTTATCATTAATCTTTGATCATTAATATGAAAATGATAAATTCATAATTGTAAGCCTACTTCCGCTCGTTGTTCAGCATCCAATCGATCTTGCTCCATTTGTATCCGAAGAGCTCGTTGTTGCAATTCTCGAAAGATTTCATCGGAATTCATTTGCATCGGTGAGACAATACTGGGAAGTAAAGGTGATATCAGTGGTAGAGTAGTCTGTGACATTTGTTGTTGCATCTAAATATATACTTCCTAATATCTTTTCATTTTTCTTTTGATCAAAATCGATCAGAGAAATAAATTATCGTATCATATATCATTATTCTACTAATAAACGATATGATTGAATAGCTTTCTTCATTTAAAATGAACTTGAAAAATTTGTTTAAAAATCATTATACCTGTGCTCGTGATCGTAATTCTTTAAAGATAGTATCACGATCTGCGATCCCATCAAATGTCATTGGTACTGGCTATAAATGATTAATGTATTAATTAATAAACTTATAGAAATTGTAAATTTTAAAATTTCATCTACAAAATAATAAAGCAAAAGTATAAAAATTACCTGATCAATTACAGGTATCTTCTTTTGTTCCAAGTCAACTCTACAATTATATACTGATACAGTAGATAAATAAAAATATAAAACTTGATATATGCATATATAAATAAAAACTTCGTGAATAAAAAACGAGCAAAAGATTATAAACAATAATGAAATGATAGGGATAAATAAAAGAAAAAAAAAAAAAAAAAGAAGAAAAGGTCAAAGAGAAGAGAAATAAAAGAGGTCAAATAAAAGAAAAATAAAGTTCACTAATTTTTTCCATCTTCTCTTTTTCAAACTTGTTTTTTGTTTTCGAACAAAAATTATGCGAATGAATTTGAAATTTGATTTAAATGCATATTTTTGATAGATTTGATGAAAATTAATAATTTAAAAAAAAAAAAAGAAAGAAAAAATTTTAAATTAATACCTATTAACGGTATCATCTCGTATTTGCAATGGTATAATATTTGGCTTTACTGAATTCGATTCAATATTTGAAATTATTGGCCCTTCGCCTCTGTTCATCATCTTTTAAAAATTATATTTCAGTATTATGAAAAATAATCGTCAAAACTATTAATTATATTATCTAACAATCATTTATCATTTAATACAAAATAATTTATTTATATTTAAATGAATAGAATTATTTGGATTACCTGTGGTGGCATCAATTTAAGTGGCACTATTGCTGGTGGTTGTTGTGGTGGTTGTTGTGGTGGTTGTTGTGGTGGTAGTTGCGATTGTTGTTGTTGCAGTTGTTGTTGCAGTTGTTGTTGCAGTTGTTGTTGCAGTTGTTGTTGTTGCAATTGTTGTGGTTGTTGTTGTTGTTGTTGTTGTCTTGGAAACATGAATGGATACATAGGCGGAATTCGGGGTGGTACTATCATTGGTGGTGATATCACAGGCATTATTTCCATTGGTGGTGATTGAATATTATTCGCCCATATCACTGGTGGTGATATTTGCATTCGTGAAAATGGAAATACTGGTAATAATGATTCAGGTTGTTGCATTTCTTGTTGTTGTTGTTGTTGTTGTTGTTGCTGTTGTTGTTGTTGTTGTTGTAGTTGTTGCTGTAGTTGAAGTGCCATAATAAATTGAGCCATTCGACGTTCTGCAGCTTCTTGACGTTCTAAAATAACAAAATTTCTTAATCAATAAAATCTACAATCATTCAATAATATTTTTATCAATTTGAAATCATTCTTGATTATTATATTTATTCATTTGCTAAGTTGTTAATCATTCTACAAAAGAATTTATCGTATATTTTTTTTTTTTTTTAGAGATACACTATTCGATGCAATTGTATCAGATCATGATTGTCTCGATTCACTTACTCTCTCGAGAAATGATTCCTCTCAATGAAAACAAAATTTATTTTTGCTAACCTCGTTCCATTTCAGCAATCATTCGTCTTCTGAATATTTCACGACGCAACAACCATTCTCTCATTGCTCGACGAAAGCTTAAAATATTAATTTCAAAAGATATGATAAAATTGATAAGACACATTGGACAATCAGTATACTTTTCATTTTTCATTCTTTTCATGATATTATTGGCAAAATCAAATAAATTCTAAAAAAAAAAAAATCAATAATAATAATTGATTGGATTTTAATTAGTAAAAGTTTTAAAACTGTCTTACTTCATCATTGCCCATTCTTTCGTTTCCACTTGTGATACGATTGGAACTGAAAATGATAATGTTTAAATTACAATTTAAGTAAAATCATTTCCAGGTTTATTAAAAGCTTCGCACCTGTCATTTTCCCATTTTCCTCCTTGCTACCTTCTTCTAAATTTTCTGAATGTTTTTCTTAAAGGTGCAGAAAACATCATTATCTTCTTTCTCTAATTCTACTTTATTATCACATGCATTTTTATTAGGTGTAACTTTTTTATGTTTCCCAGAATATCTTTTCAGACTGTTTTTCATTCACCGTCATAATGCTAATGCTATTAAATTTAGAGATTTATGTCTTAAACCTTTTAATGGCTTAATTGATCTTAATTTTTTGGAAAAAATTTTTTATAATAAAGGTAGCAATAATAGGTATGAATTGATATCTCAGATAATAATGACGAAATATATACCTTGTGATTGAATAAGACTTTTCGTTTGTGATATAATTGATGGCGTAATTTCATCTAGATTATTTGCTTTTTCTGAAGTTCTTAGACATATTTGTAATGTACATTCACATGGGACAAAAAAATCTAATTGACGAAAATTAGTCATAGCTAACTTAAATCAAATACTAATTTAATCTCGAGTTTATTTAAGAAAAAGAAAAACCAAAACTAACCATCAGTTTCAGATTTTATCATTGCATTATCAGGCATTCTACCATTATTCTGAATAACAGCTACTTGTTGAACACCGGGAATTTTGAGTAAAGTTGCAATCTGAAAGCAATTATACTAATTAACTAAATCATTAACGTCAAATCTAAGACGAAAATAAAATAAAAGAACAAAAGCAATTGAAAAAATTATCAAGAAATTAAGTGATAAAATTAACATTCTAGTGATAAGAATTATCATTGAAAAATATGCTAAAATGATTTTCCATATGATAAGTTGAAATAAAATTTCGTACCGCTTTCATTGCTTCAAAACGATTTGGTACGGTATTATCTGATTGCTTTACTTCTGCATCATTATTTTCTGCAATTTCTCTTCCTTGATTGCCAGCATAATAATTATTGTCACGATTATCCTGAATCATATATCCATTCTGATCCATTCTATTCATTCTTTCTGATGTATCCGATGAAAGAAATTTAGCCACAACAGGTGCATTTCCATCAGCAACATCATATCTGTTACTTTGTTGTGCCCATTGTGATGTAGGTCCATTTACAGCAAGTTCATTTGACTAAAAAAAAGTATTACTGCAGATTTATCGTAATCATCTTGTATATATCATCACCGTAATAACCTTGTATGTATATATATATATATATCAAGCCAAAGAAATATCCTTATTAAATCATACCTATTGTATGCTTGCAATTAAAACCCGTAGTCAACAATTATTTTCAATACGTATCTGATGAAAAAAAAGGCAGCATTGAGATGTATGTAATCAATTAACAAATAAACTTTGACCTTTTTAATTTTACTAAGAAATGTAAATATGTTAATCTTTAGTGTTAGGATTAAAAATCAAAAATAGTAACAGGATTTTTATATATGTCCCAAATTGTCATTAACAACATTTTTAGTTATAATCGCTACTTTCGAAAAGTTTATGAGTCGAAAAAGAAATTGTTGAATTGTTTGCCTAAATGGATGTGATTCATCAATAAAATGAATAATATCAAGAAATTCATGTATTATTAGTTGTATAGATATTTGCATTTTCTAAAAATCATTTTCCAAATTGAAGAAAAAAAGTAAAAGAAAAAGAAAAGATATACGATAATTGCCTGATACGGTATTTCTACAGTATCCTCATGTGATAAAATTTAATATTAAAAATCGATTTTTTTTTTAATAAAAAGAGATGAAAATTGGATTAAAAAAGAAAAAAAAAGAACTTACGATAAGATGATGTGCTCTCTTATAAAAGAGATAAGGTAGCGTATAAAAAGAATAGAAACAGTGATTAAAGATAGTAAAATTATGATTACATGACATGCTCCACATCTTTTTTAGCAACTGAAATAAGAAATAACTTATTGAACTAAAATTGATTAAATATATTAAGCATTTGCTAATAATTAATTTCAATATTATAATATTCTAAAAAATAATTGAAAAATTATTTTAGGAAAATTCGAAAATATAAGTAAATAATTTTGGTAAATTTCATGCAATTTTAAAAATCTTTTCATTTTTTTTTTTTTTGACAATAATTAAATGAAATTAGCAATAATTTTACAAGCATTCTTCTTTATTACAATATTTTTATCAATCATAAAATGGACATGTAAATTAAGTAGTTTTTTCTTTGAAAAAGATTTTAAACATTCGACTAGTTTTTAATACAGGATTTAAAAAATGAGAAAAATCATCGAAGTGCATACATATATTTATTTGATCATTACTTGGCAATGAAATATTTAACATTTTTTTAAAGAAAAACCAATGAAACGATTTAGAGGATCTCGAATTTGATGGAATATTTTGTTATAATAAAAAAAAAAAAAAAAATTATTTTATAGATGGATACCAAAAAAAAAAAAAAATTGATTGATAATTTAAAATAATTACCAATGGATGAGATGGGAAGGGTAACCGGATAGAAAGTTGTTGCTGGTGTCGTAGATGATATTGTAATTCCTTCCAGTTGTTTCGGCTTTTCATCACCATCTTCTTTCGGATTTAGTGCAAAAATTTTTGTCATCTATAAAAATTTTTTATTACACTGTTAACGTATCGGTACAAAAGATGATATCAAAAAGTTAGCAACAGAAGAAAGAATTATCTTGCAATGATGTAGCGCAAAATGTGAATATAACTTTCAGCTTTATCATCGATAGATTTCAACTTTTAACTTCATCCATAATAGATTTCAATTGGAAAATTCAATAAGATTGCGATTAGATTTTTTCAAAAGAAAAAACTAATAATGAAATGTATGAGAAATATTAATATTTATATATATCATCAGCATATCAAAGAACTAATAATCTGCCATATATGCGTTGATTTTTCAAAAAGATTTATTTTTAATTTGAAAAGATTTTTCTTTCAAAAATTTGGCAGCATGAAAAAAATTAAAGAAAAATGCTAGTAATATGAATGCGATGGATTATAAATGAATTATTGCTTTAATAGATGGTTGGTTAAATGAAATAGTGTCATCAAATATCAGTAAAATATTCATTATATCTAAAACTATTTATTTGAAAGAAAAAAAAAAAAAAAGAAGGTCAACAGGAAATTAATTGATGTGTTTAAAATTATTTCGAAAATTTTTTTTTTTTTTTTGATGTAACGAAGAGAAATTTGACAATTATTGTATCGTAACCCATTTGTTCTGATTATAATAAATGGTATAGAAATGAAAAAAAAAAAAAAAAAAAAAACCATATCATCTATAATTTGAATTGAAATTATATTCGTTTATATAAATGAGATGAAATATCTAAATTGATTAAATTAGAATTTATGATAAATATGATTAATAAAATTGATATTTTGTTATTAAAATTTTATGTTATGGAAAAAAGGAAAAAGATGTCTTTTTTTCTTTTTTTTTTTTTTTAAATTTCTTCAAACATAAAATATTAGAAATATTTCAGATAAGCGTGCCTCATTAATTTTGAAAAAATTGATATGAATAAATGGTTGGAAAATAAATATTTGAATTTCATACAAACAATAATAATAAAAATTTTACAACAAATTCTTCAAAGTAATTATATAACAATTAGAAAATTTAAATAAACATTAAAGGATTGATTTAGTAATTTATCAATTTTTTTTTCTTTTGAAATAACCTAAATAAGATCGTTTGAAACAACCTAAATAATATCTTTTGAAATAACCTCCTAAACAAAATCTTTTGAAACAACCTCCTAAACAAAATCTTTTGAATTAACCTCCTAAACAACATCTTTTGAAATAACCTTTTGAAATAATCTCCTAAACAATATCATTTGAAATAACTTAAACAATATATGGTCGCTAATTGTTTGCGTTATTTTCTTAAACGACAATATTTCAAATGTAAAATTCAATTGTACAGGATAAAAACATTATTCATTAATTTTTATTCATTTAAATTAAATAGGAGATCAATAAACATATGGCGTAATTATGACAAAAACATTTCATGATTATGATTATCATGATTATATATCGCATTATTAAATCTCTACGGAAAAATTTAAAATGAAAAATAAAATTTAGAATAGATAAAAATTAGAAAAATTAATAAAGAAGAAGTTTGAATCCCATTTCAGGTAAATATATATTTTAATAATCAAATGATCAAATTTCTCATATTACACTAATAACTAATAATCATTATTATTCCTTCAAATCATTGTATACCTTATGAAGGGAAGGAAAAAAAAGTAAACAGTATGAACTATTATCAATGAAAATTAAAATAAACTATCATCAATATTAGTGATAAAAAAAATACATATCTTATAAAAGGAAGGAAAAAAAAGTATGAACTATTATCAATGAAAAACAAAATAAACTATTATCAATATTAGTGATAAAAAAAAAAATATTAGATGATCGATTAAATATGGAAAAAAAAAAGAGAGAAAAAAGTAATGACATTTTATCTTACCGTAATGAAAATACGGTAAGATAAAATGTAATTATTGTACGGTTAAAAGGTAAGGTAAAATAAGATAGTGGAAAAAATTTAAAAAAATAGAAAGTGCAGGAATTAGATAAATGATAAATGATAGGATAGGTAAAATGATTTAATGTAATTGCATATACATTTTTTTTCCTTTTGCTTGCCATTATTACAACATAAACTTTTTTTTTTTCCAAAATAATAATTTAAAAAAAAAAAGAGAAATGGAAGAAAAAAAAAAGGAAAAAGAAAATTTATGTTTTTGATAAAAAATGATATATGATTGCAAAATTTTCCACAAACATCTCACTTATCATTAACCTTATCAGAAAAAAGAAAAACAGGTTTATTTCGAAGTTTTCAAGGTAATTTGTTTGTTTTCTCTTTTTCATCTTTCTTTCTTCTTCCATCTTCATTTACTATACTTTTTTGCATCTCTCATTTTTTTTTAAATATATATTTTCTAAAAAAAAAATTATTTGTCTTTTTTTTTTTTTTAGCAACTTATTATTTATCTTAGATATTTGCAGATAATATTGATTGATTGGTTCGATCATTAAATGATAAATAATTCGTAATTTATGATTCTTGGTTGCTTTTTTAAAATAATAAATTCTCTCTCTCTCTCTCTACTTCTCTCTCTCTCCCTCAGTTATGATAGAAAGATTAGTTTAAAAATAAATAAAAAAAAATATAATTTTTGTAATAACTTTTTTTTAAATGATTTCAGTTAATGTCAATGAACTTTTCGATCAAATAGTTCATTGCCATGAAAAATCACAAATGATGATGATAAAGGATAAACTACATATATTAACCCGTTTGAATTATAATTGATAAAATAATCAAAATAATTATTGCTAGTAAGATAAATTTAGAAAAATTTCAAATTATTCAAAATTTTCTGATAAGATAAGGATAAGGTAGCATTTAATTGAAGCATAGAATGATAAATGATATGATCAAATGATAGTCTAACAATGAATAGAAACAATAGATAATTAATCTAACAAGGGAAATTCTTTCAAATTAAAAGACAAAACTTGATTTAAAGATAGTATGATTAGATGGCGATATGATTAGATGATGTCGTAACCAAGTGAGCAAGAAGCTATATATGATTTTAATGATTAATAACAGAAGAAAAATTTATGACAAAGTTGATATTTCTTCGAGATTGATAAGAATTGAATAATGCGAGAGTGTTATTAAAATTTGAAAATAATAATTAAAAGTTAAAATTTGAAATACATTCGATCGTTAATTAATTATAAGCAAATAGATAAAATTAAAAGAAAATGCAAAATAATTTTGAAAAATTATTTTAGAAAATAAATTTTACTAATTATGGAAGCATTTTTCAAAATTAAACATTTTTAGAAATTAAATATTTTATTATATAAGAAAGAAAGGTATTAAAATGTTTGAAAAAGCTAAAAACAAGTTATGAAAAATTTTTCCAAACAAATATTTAAGACATCTTTTAACTGATAATTTGTCAAAATAAATTATCAATTACAAAAATTAAAAACAAGTTGGAAAAATTTTTCCAAATAAAACTTCGCAACTGATAATTTTTCCCAAATAAATTATCAGCTTGTTGTTATTGCTTACTAACCATCTATTACTGATGTTGATGTTGCTACTACTACTACAACTATTACTACTCCTACTACTACTACCACTACCACTATTACTACTTTTACTACTATTACACTGATGATATGATGATAATGATAAAAATGCTACCACAGCTACGTTGTTAATGCTTACTAGATATGTTGATGTTGATATTGATACTACTACTACTACTACTACTTATTACAACTTATAATGATGATGGCGATGATGATGATAATGATAAAGATGCTAATATAACTACTGCAACAGCTGATGATGGTGATGATGATGATGATGATGATAATGATGATAATGATAAAGGTTGATGGTAAGATGAGAAGCAATAAATAGTACAAACGAAGCGGAAGGTATATTTTAAAATATTCTGATGCCCAAAATGGTAGAAGAAGAAGAAGAAGAAGGGTGGAAAGGAAGGAATGAATAGATGAAAATTGATGATGTATGGGTAGAAATTTTCATCCCATACATGGTTGAGCAAAACATCACTCAACCGGTTTCAATTTAGAGGAACAAAATAATTGATACAGTCATCATCAACATATACGATCGCGGGTATATATGACAATTCATTCCAATCACCTTTCCTTTTTTCTCTTCCTTTCTACCTCTCTCTCTCTCTCTCCACCTCTCTTTCCACTTTTCTCTTTGAAAATTCATTCTTAGCAAAAAGATTGAATATAAGTTATTTCCTTCGAATTTTCTCGATTCACATATATAACAATACTTTTTTTCTTTTTTACATTTTAGTGCAGAATGTCAAATATTCTGCATCTCTTTCCTAACCTCTCTTCAAAATGTAAATTTTGTACTCAATTAGATTGATCGATGAATAAAATATATTGTGTACATACATTAATGTCAACAATAAATGTGAGATGAGAGAAGGGAGCAAACGATTGTGAGAGAATTTTATAAGCAAATGATGAAAAATTTTAACAAACTCCTACTTCAAATATATTTGATCGAAATTTTTGAAGGATGTAATATACAGACAGGTAAATAGATAGATACTAAATCATTTGACTGATTCTACCTAAAATAATGTAATATACAGACAGGTAAATAGATAGATATTAAATCATTTGACTGATTTTACCTAAAATAATGTAATATACAGACAGGTAAATAGATAGATACTAAATCATTTGGCTGATTCTACCTAAAATAATGTAATATACAGACAGGTAAATAGATAGATACTAAATCATTTGGCTGATTCTACCTAAAATAATGTAATGTGCAGACAGGTGGATAGATAGATATTAAATAATTTGGTTAATTTTTGTCAATTTTGATAATATTAATTTAAAATAATAAATTATAAAATTAATCTTTAATTTGACCTTAATATGTTGGAATTTCTTTTATCCAAATTATGCATATATTCTGATTCATATGAATAATTTTCGAATCATTGACCTTAATATGTTTAAATTTAAATCTGAGATATATATATATATGTATTGTGTCTTTGTGTGTGTGTGTGTGTGTGTGTATATTTATGTATATATGTATATGCGTGTGTATGTATGTTGTGTGTATGTGTATATTATGATGATATAAAATTGATTTATTAGAGTCTATTAAAATTAGTCATGTTTATCTTTTCAATGCTATCTTCAAATTCAATCAATATTTTAGCTTTTCAGTTGATCAGTATTTTCACAACTAATATATACACTTCTTTTCCATTAAAGTTTTCATTTATTTTCTTAAAAAAAAAAAAGAGAAGTAAAACTTATTCAGAAATTAATTTGCTAATAAATTCGATTAATTGATAAATGATTTGATAGTAATTAAGGATAATTAAATAAATGAAAAGGTTAAAGTTCAAAATATCCTCACTATTTCCCATCTCTATTTAATATGATGATGATGATGATAAGTTTAACTAATCATTAGCAGATAAAAAAAAAGACGAAAAACTTTTGCAACTTTGCAAAATTTAGAACCTGTTATATCATTGATTTTTAGCCTAAAAAATTTTATTCATTTCTCTTAACCATTTCATCATTTATCATCCATTTTTGTACATTTAGAATTCCTTGTGAGATATATATATATATATATATATATATATATATATATATATATATATATATGTATATGTATTTTATCAATCTGATTTGATTAACATTTCTTTAAAAAATATTTATCAATTAAAATTTATAATTGATAAATAAACAGAAATTTTTTTTTGATCAAATGTAATCAATTTAATCAAATGTTTTATATTTGAAATGAAAATGTTAAATTGATATAATTTATTAAAGTTGAATGAATGTGATTTAATTTTTATCAATTCTAAAAAAATATATATATATACATCAAAAAATCAGCATAAATTGCAATGCATCAAAGTTTGTTATGTGATAAAGCGATAAATAAGAACAGTAAGGCATTTTAATATTAGTAATAAACATATATGAAATGATTACATAGAAAAAGAAAATTGAAAATATTTTTTCTCAAAAAAATGTTTAAAATTGGGATCGTTTAGATAAAAAAATTAGGTCACTAAAAAGGAAAAAAAAGAAAATTGGAAAAAGAAATTATTTCATAAAATTAATTATTTAATTAAAAATTGAAATTTCTTTTTCGTTTTTTTTTTTTTTTTAAAAATATAATAATACGATGAATTGAAGGAAATAAGTCAAACCATTGAATTAATTAATTACTAAAAATTTTCACTAATTAATATTTCATATAATAAAAAAATTTTTATCAATTTTACATTTACATATTTCATTTTAGTTAAATGAGAGGAAAAAATTTTTTGTTTTCTCATATAAAATTGATGCATAAAATATTTTTGGATTTTTCAATTCCAATATGAATTTCTGATTTGTGCAAAAATTTTTTTAATATCAATAAATGCCAATAAAAAATAAATAAAGCATTATATTGTAAGGAATTAAAAGTTTATACTATTCAAATAGAAGGAAAAAATATTTTGTTTCCGATCATATAATTAATCTATGATAAATAAATAAACTCAAAAATATAAATTAAAAAAAAAACGAAATTATAAAATAAAATTATTTTCAAATGATAAATTTAAATTATAATATGATAAGAATTTTTATAAATATACACAAAAATTTTATTAAAACAAAATTTTGAAATACAAGAAAATGTTAGATTATTTTTCAAAAAGCAAACATAGAAAAAAAAACGTGTAAATGATTAATAAGTTTGAGAAAAAATTTAATGATAAAAATTCATATCAATTAGGCTGATATAGCAGGCATAGGACAAGTTAATTCGATTTGCGTACTGCCATGCTTTCGAAACATCGCATGTCCATCAGTAATCTTATCACTATGATTGATATGAATTGAACAACCTTTAGAACCAAGCCTACATTGCAATTCTCCAACTGTTACTTTCAATTTTTTATTAAATTTTCTGAAATATTTAACAATTATTTGTTTCCAAAAAAAAAAAAAGTATATTCAGATATGGGAAAATTTTAAATTCTAATTTAATTAAAAATTTAAATAATATTATAATTGATAAATTAAATTTTCTAGTATAGGTACGTTGCAAAAAAATAAAAATAAAAAATAAAAAAGAAATGACAAATAATAAGATAATTGTACATAAGAATTTGAGCATAATTTTTTTCTTTTTTTTTTAGTGATAATAATTGTCGAACTTTGTCCCCTTTTAAAACCCATTATTTTAAAAATTTAACGAAATCAATCAATGTAATTAATTCCTTTAAATTTAAATTTTTGCATTCTAAAATTTGACATAAATTTTTTTCCAAAAAAAAACGAAAAAAAAATAGCAACATAAATTCAAGTTTTATCTTAGTTATTATTTAATGATATTAATTATTGTAACTTCTACTTAATCATTAATTTTTTGAAAAATATCACCTGACTGCTGAACCTAATATTTTCAGTAGTCCAGATTTCATCAACAATGAAACCAGTTCTTCATAAAAATTAGATTCCTCTCACATTTTTTTTTCTAACTCCTATAAACAACAGTTACCTTGATTGAGAAGGATGGGTGATAATTTTTACCTTGGAAATTTCATTTCATTTTTATGTGTACCGGAAATTTTCTATTCTATGCTCTAAAAATAAACCTTTCAAAATGCGCACACAAAATTCCAATTACTTCGCCAACTCGATCTTCGTTTTTGTGATTGTATAAACAACCAATAAAATCATTATTACCAAGATGAAAGATTACCGTATTATCACTTTCTTTCGATACACTAAGACCAATAAGCTGCAAAAAAAAAAAAAAACATTGCAGAAAATATTTTATAAAATTTATGCAAATTTTTTTTTATAAATTATAATTTAAATACTGGCCTAATGATTCACAGTGTTAGAGGGATACGGTATAAATTAGGAGATATGGTGTGAATAATGAGATACGGTACGAATAAGCAGATACGATATGAATAAAAGAATTTTAATTTGTTGTGAAATATCAAAATATTGTAAATCTTCGAAATTTTCATCATTGATGCAATAAATTTAAAAATAATACTTAATTATATCAATTTAATTGTTGTCAAAATTTGATATATATATAGATAGATATATAGATACAGATATACGCGTAAATATTGATTTACAGTGTTAGAGGGATACGGTATAAATTAGGAGATATGGTATGAATAATGAGATACGGTACGAATAAGCAGATACGATATGAATAAAAGAATTTTAATTTGTTTTGAAATATCAAAATATTGTAAACCTTCGAAATTTTCATCATTGATGCAATAAATTTAAGAATAATACTTAATTATATCAATTTAATTGTTATCAAAATTTGATATATATATATATATATAGATAGATATAGATATACGCATAAATATTGAAAGATTTACATTTCGAAATGATTGTTGTTTCATTATTTTGAATTTTTTTGCATCCAATTTAGCAATGAATTGATCGGTTATTAGTAAAACACGAAATGCTGATTTATTGTATTTGTTAAATTTCTAAAAAAAAATTTCAATTTCATAATAAACTTTTAAACAAACAATAAATTTTAATTATTAATAAATAAATATAAAATAAGCAAACAAATGCCTAACTAACAATAATTGTTGCTAATTATTCAATACATAAATGAAACCTGAATATAGGACGAGAAGAGTATTTTGGAAAAATTGCTATTTCGTCGTATATTTTCCAATTCCAAAAGATAATCATATCTTTGACTGGGTAATTTAATCTCATCATCCTTTGATAATATGTTTCAATAGTACTTAGAATTGATAAGTTTTATTTTTGTAATTTCTTTTTTTTTTTTAAATTACGAATTATAAAATAATATTATATGTTGAAATGATAAATTTAGCAAAATAATCTTATATTAATTATAGTTTGTTTAATTATAGGAATGAATGATTAAATATTCATAATGATAATGATTGATTTGTCTTATTAAAATTTATTTATTTAACTAACCATATTCAAATAATCGCCTTTCCATAAACGTGAATAGCCCCATTCTTGACGATTATTTTCGAGAGCATAAAAGCGGCAATTTTTTCATCAAATGAATTTTTCAATACCAATGGCATTCTATCAATAATTTTATTTGCTCGCCAAATGCTATGCATTTTTTTAATTTATTGCCAAAATTTTCAAAACCATTTGGCGCAATTGGCCATTGCACATTACGTCCCAAATCGCATCTTTTTTCCACATCACTGAATAAATGCAAAATATTTTGTTAAAAATAGAAATTATCATTTATCAGCAAAATTATCATCTATTCGAAAAATATTTCAAGCTAATAGAAGAAAGTTGAAAAATGCTTTTAAATTGATTAATTTTTAAATTGACTAATCAATCAGCAAATTATTGATCGAATTTTAGTAAATGAAAAGTGTTAAATGATCATTTGATTTAGATCATAAAAATTATTCTTTACAAATCATATGATATACAATCAGTATTAGTGATATAATTTTAGCAATAAAAGATTTTGAATTATCATTTTATTTCGATCATATGACATTTCCTTTTTTTTTTCAAATCATATCATATAATCAAATATCACTAATTTAATATTAGTAATAAAAATCTTGAAATTATCGTTCTTATTTTAGAACAAAATTATACGCTATTCTTTTAATGATATCATATTCTTTTTTTTTTTTTTTTTTTTTGGTATATTATTTTATTGATTAAAATTATTATCAAAATTTAATTAATCAAATTTCAATTAATCACTGCCTTAATTAAACTTTTTAAATTATACCGAAAACGTTCCATTAATAAAATCAAATAATTTCGAAGTTTACATTTTCGATACCAATAAATAATAGCGTATATTTGTTTTATTTGCTTAAAACGATATCTTCCAAGCATTCCTCTCCAATGCTATAAGAGAATGTTTAAATTAAAAATTTTTTTTTTTTGAATTAATTTAAAATATTATTAATTTAATATTTGTAAGTATAAAGTCTAAACAATTAGAAAAAGTTTAAGACAAATAAAAAAAACAACTTGACAATGTCATAATAAAAATTTAAATTGCTTCGATAATGAAATTAATTAAATTAGCTCAAAACAAAACAAAACAAAAAACAAAACAAAAAAAACTTAACAAAAACTTATCGTTGCATATAATAAATATGTTAATATTTTTTGATTATTAATTATGCTAATAAATAAAATTTAAAATAAATTGAAAATTGTTATTTTTTTTATACCTTTTGTAATATCAAAACAATTTCGGACATTTTTGTTGACGTAATTCTTCCAATTTGAATACCGTACGTGGACTACGAATGAATAATTTTGTTTTACCATTAACACAATCTTTATATAAATCAAATTTTTCCAATAATAT
This sequence comes from Dirofilaria immitis, assembly GCA_024305405.1. Taxonomy (NCBI): domain Eukaryota; kingdom Metazoa; phylum Nematoda; class Chromadorea; order Rhabditida; family Onchocercidae; genus Dirofilaria; species Dirofilaria immitis. The sequence goes on from JAKNDB010000068.1 coordinate 1,956,132, forward strand.
ATTTGTATTTTCTCGTATTGAACCTTTTGATGGATTTGGCCAGGTTATAGTTGAAAGCATTTTATATCTGTATTATTGAAAAGAATAAAATCAATTGATTTATTTTTGCATGATTATTAAAATTTCTCTTCATTGAATGAAAAAAAAAAGAGAATAATCTTTTATCATTTAAATATATTTTTGAAAAAGTTTGTCGTACTTGGCTTATTTTATCTTTCGTATTTGGCTTATTTTGAATTCCTTCGTATTTGGCTTATTTTATCTCTATCTTATCTGGCCTATTTTATCGATTCTGAATTCTATTTTTTCTAGTCATATTCTGATTTTTGTTTTTTTTAATCACATTCTGAATTCTGTCCTATCAGGCTTATTTTATTGATTCTAAATTCTATCTTACCTGGCTTATTTTATCGATTCTGAATTCTTTCTTATTTGGCTTATTTTATCGAATTCTAAATTCTATCTTACCTGGCTTATTTTATCGATTCTGAATTCTGTCTTTTCTAGTCAAATTTTGAATTTTGTTTGTTCTAATCATATTCTGAATTCTGTTTTATCAAGCTTATTTTATCGATTATGAATTTTGTCTTATCAGGCTTATTTTATCAAATTTTAAAGTCTATCTTACCTGGCTTATTTTATCGATAATCGAATTCTTTCTTATTTGGCTTATTTTATCGAATTCTAAATTCTATCTTACCTGGCTTATTTTATCGATTCTGAATTCTTTCATTTGGCTTATTTTATCGAATTCTAAATTCTATCTTACCTGGCTTATTTTATAGAATCTGAATTCTGTCTTTTCTAGTCAAATTTTGAATTTTGTTTGTTCTAATCATATTCTGAATTCTGTTTTATCAAGCTTATTTTATCGATTATGAATTTTGTCTTATCAGGCTTATTTTATCAAAATTTAAATTCTATCTTACCTGGCTTATTTTATAAACTCTGATTTCCTATTGAGATGGTAATTAAAAACTTTCTATTCCACTACTTACTGATATTTTGTATTAAGTTAAAATAAGATATCAGATATTATATTACAGTATTGTTAATATTACAGTATTAATTAATTTACTGATACTCAGTGAATGATAATTTCCTGATTATAGTAATGAATTTAGATTGATAATAATAAATGAAAAACCGTTGTAGAAATCTATCGTATGTAATTCTGTATGCGAAACCTGCACGTCGTACACGTACATTTTCCAATAATCCTAAATAGCGAACCTGAAAATGAAAATTATTACATTATAGTATAATGAATACAAAAATAAAACTAACACGCATCCATTTCAAAAAAAATAATAATAAATGAATTTAAAAAATTATTTTAATTTTTACCTGATTACCAACACCAATTATATCAAAACAGGTATTTGATTTAATCTCATTTGGCTTAATACAACGAATATAATGTGGCACTTTGGCTGAAAGTTGTTGTACCAAATCGAGCATTGAATTCTGTAGTAAAATTAACATTTACTTGAAAATAAATTTAAAAAAAAAATTAAATTCTGCAAAAAAACATTATTACCTTAAAAATTGTACCAGCAGTTAATGGCTTTTTATTAACTTCGGTTACCGATTTAGCACCATCCGGAAATATTTCTCGTAATATTGGATTATTGCTATAAATTAATCAGCCAATGATTATTTGACTTATCAAATTTTTTTTTTTTAATTATTATAATTTGTAAAAAATTAGCATAATTTGTAAAAAATTAGCATAATTTGTAAAAAAAAAAAAAAGAAATTAAATTTAATATTTTCTTTCAACAAAAATAATGTAGGAATTAATTATACCTGTTATATAGGAGCCTTTTAAGATCCTGATAAAGTGTATCACGATTTTTATCAATAAAACCAACAACATTGTATGTTACCTCACCAGCATAATGTGTTATTCTGAAATCTCTTTCAAAAGCCAACTTTTTATCAGTTGGACATAATTGACGACTTGTATAGTATTGATTCTTACACAATATCTTATCCATTTCATCCAAAAAAATCTAAAAATAATCAAAGAATTTTTAATTTATTAACTATTGCTGATAAATTATCATTAGAAAACTGATAATGAATACTAGCTAATTAATTAATTAACAGTATAATAAGTAATAATATAATTTTTACAAATTATTATAAGATAAAAGAATCGAGAGAATTAATTTTTATTTACATTAAATAATATTATATTGATACTGCTTGGCCTTATTTTTTTCTGGAAGCAAAAAAACAAAAGCCTTTATTGCCTAGGACATACATCATAAGCCTAGTAAAATAGAGATAAGCGATAGTTATTATTTAAATACATCTTAATTAGCTAACCTTATCATTCATTGGTCCAATCGTATAACATGCTTCATCTAATATTGCCAAAATTCCTGTACGCGGTATTTCAACCAAATCACAAATTTCTTTATTGTTAAAAAATTTTATCTAAATAAACTAAAAATATTGAAAAAGAAGCATTTGTAAAATTCTTTAATTTTAGGTTAACCTAAAATCATCAATTCATCATTCTTTATCAGCAGGAAAAAATATTCTTATAAATTCATAAATATTTTTTATATTGGCATGAAATTGAATTAAATTTGATCAATGATAGCATAAAAATTTATTTAAACATTTATTTATTCGATTAATTTATTTTAAGAATTACTTGCTGCCATTCAATTCCTTCTCGATTATACTCTTCTTGCTCTTGATTTAATACCAATTCAATAAAAGTTGTTGTAATTTTTCATTACAATAATTAATACAAAATTGTTCAAAGCTGCAAAAAAAAAGAATATTTTAAAAAATTTAAATTCAAATAAATTAATTTATTTAAAAAGAAAAAAAAGAAAGCAGAAAAAAAACCATATCTTACCTATTTATAGCAAATATTTCAAATCCATAAATATCAAGCACTCCAATAACAGCATTTTTATTTGTTGTTTTTTCAACATTTATAGCTTGATTAATTTTTTCAACAATCCATGTAAATAATCTTTCGTAAATTGTCTTAAGAAAAAAAAAATTAGATCAATAAAATATTTTAAAATTCAATTTTAATAATACCAATTAAAAAAGCATTGGAATAATTAAATTTACCGATAGTGTTAAGATAGGATAAGAAATGATAAATAATTATTTATTAGCAAATAATTCAATAAAAGAATTCAATAAACGATAGGTTTTTTTTTCCTGCCGTAAAAATTAATCTAAAATTCAAATTTAGTAATACCAATTAAAAACAACATTAGAATAATAATTTACAGATAGTGATAAGATAAGAAATGATAAATACTTTAGCATTTATTGGCAAATAACTCAATAAATGATAAAATTTTTTAATTGGAAATAATAATAGTAAGCAAAGAAATGTACAATAGATTTTTCCAATTCAGAAAAAATTATCAAATAATAACGATCATTAAGAAGTATAGTGCAAAAGATAAAATATATTTGGTATGGCCTCTTATCTATCTATCAATCAATTATACTACTGAAAAGAACTAATCTAAATGATAACAAGTATACATTATTACTATCACAGGCCTATCGTTATTTTGATAGATTACTGATTTTCATAAGAGAAAATGATCATCATCAGATATTTTGCTATATTAGGGAAATTTTAAAATATAAAAATTTTAAAATTTGTACTAACCTTAGCAAGCGCATCTCTTGTATATTTAGCTGCGTTAATATTATGACATTTCGAGACAACATCACCTTTAGCTGCAACTACCTAAACAATGATCAAACTAATCTCGAGATGTACATTTATTTGGTGAGTAAATTAATCGAAGAATCCGATGTTGAGATATTCATTTATTGATTGAAAAATTAATTGAAGGAATAATTTTTGATAATTTATAAAAGATGTGCAAGATGTATAATCTCGGCAAATTTTAGTCTTATGTACGATACAGAATACGTCTAAATTATGAGATGTAATTATAGCATGCTAATCTCGAATTATCAGAAATTGATTAATGGAATAATTAAACAATTAATATAGTAAATTTTACGAAAGATTCAGTCATATTTGCAATTATATGAATCAACGAAAAAAGAAACTTCTTAATGTGATAAGATAATATTAGTGGTGTAATTTGCATGTATACATTCATGCTTACCTTCATGCATAATGCTCTCTCTAATTCATCAATTTCAACTTGCAATATATTAGCGCAAATTCGTAAATCATCACGATCTCTAACAAAACTTTCATCAACATTTGTCTCACTTTTTCATTGAAATTAAGATTGCCAAGTAGTAAGATACTTGCCAAAATTTTCCATATCTTAAATGATTATCATTATTATTATTATTATTATCATCATTGAAATTTTTATATATTATGACACATAGATTAATGGTTATCTTAATGAAGAAAATTGAAAATTGACCAATATTTCACTTTATCATTATTATTATTATTCCTCTTTGAAATGTTCATATATGTCTACTTGCGCATTATCATAATGATCTTAATGAAAGGTAAAATTGAAAATTAAAAAAAAAAAAAAAACCATATATTACCTGTTGTTCCGAATTTGGTGCAAATGTTTCAATTGCTCTCATTGCTTGCAATGTTTCATTAAAACAACTTATATCATCGACTGCATTTGCCTAAAAAATTTTTTTTGTTTGAGAACAAAAAAATTAAGTTAAAAATAGAAAATTTTAATATTAAATTTATTTTTTAAATTGTTTTCTTTTTCATTCAAATAAGCCATTTCATCGATGTTTTCGTTTTTTTTTGTTATTCAAAAAATGTAAATATTAATTGTAATTTTTTTTAATAAAAATGATATTTCCATTTTTCAAATGTAAAAAATAAACAAATAAATATTTTAATATCAAAAGCTTACTACGGTAACTTCATCGTAATTTAGGTAAAGGAACAGATGTGAAAACTTACTACGGTAACTTTGCCTTGATTTAGATAAAAATATTTTTGTGAATTACGTTGTAAATGCAACATATTCAAAGTATCAGCATCTAATCCGGCCAAAAGTTGATAAAAATATGAAAATTACGTTCACCAAATTGTTGACGAACAACACGGGACTACAAAAAAATGATCAATTTATAAATTGAAATTGAACTAAATTATTAAATTGAAAAATTATAGACTATAATAAGATGAAGGATGAAATGGAATTATACAATTAGATTTTAAGTAATTAATTTTTTTCCTTTTTGCAATGACTTCTTTGTCAAATATTCTATTTATTTTTTTCAGATATCAAAATAATCTTAAATATCATTATCACAGCTTAACGATATAAATGAGATTAAACCAACGATATAAATATAACTATTTCAGGATTGATCATTATTTCAAGCTGAAGATATTCCGAACCTAACTATATCAAATTTGAAGTAAATAATAATCATCGATTGGATCTGAAAAACGGCATATAATAATAACCTTTTCTAGCAGATAACTACTGATATGACCACCAAATGGATCACCATGAAAATTGAAATTTATATGCATATATTTGCCAAAACGACTTGAATTATCATTTCTATTAGTCATTGCACAACCTAATGATTCGAGAAGAGCGGTTGAACGAAGGAATATATTTTTCACTCTGTAAAAAAGGACTGTAAGTTCAGGTAAAGAAGAATCTTAAAAAGTGACACAAATTGACTTGACCTTTCAATTTCATGCTGCTTTTCTATATTTGTAATAGCAGCTAAATAACGCATGATTATTTTACTCGTTTCTGTTTTACTCAGCTCCAGATTCACCTGAAAGAATCACGCTACAAGAAAATATCATTCAGGTTTTTTATTCAAGATTCATCCAAAAGAATTACCCTATATAACGAAACCATTCAAGTTTTTTATTAAGGATTTATCTAAACGAATCATCTCACGAAGTATCGTCTAGGTTTCTTATTCAAGATTCACCCAAAAGAATCATATTAGAAGAAGATATTATTCAGATTTTTTATTCATGATTCACCTAAACGAACCATACTACAATAAGATGTCACTTAGATTTTTTATTCAGGATTCATTCAAAAAATCATCCTACAAGACGATATCATTTAAAGAATCATCCACCAAAACGGTATCATACAGTATTACTACTCATATACTCACCAGCCAATTGTTTATTACGGTAGAAAATTTTTGGGGACGAAGTAAGCATGTCCTCTAATTCGATTCATTTCTTTTGAAAGGACGTTATGCTAACAATATTGTTTTGTTACAAAGTTCAAAGTATAATTTATGAAAATTTGAAATTTCAATCATACTACTACAAAAGTTTAAATCGTTTAATTGATTAAATATGAAATTTCATACCGGATATGACAATACAAACATCATGTTCATGCCATTTCATCGATCGATAGGTCACATCAGCAATAGCAAATACATGCGGTGAATGTTCGTAAATTTCATGTCCCTTATATTTACGTATCATATCAGATCCATAGATGGGAAGATATCGATAAGGATTTATAGCTAGCAATACTTCTCCAATATATGTGTAAATTTGACCCTTGCTATATCTGAAATAAAATAAAACAAATCGATCATTTCATCGATTTTTGCAATAATTTTAATAATATTTCTATCAAATATTAGATTGAATATTGAAATCAATGTCTAATCAATTATTATCATTTAATCTTATCAATCAAAGTATGATTTGAAATTAAATTATGAATCAATGTTTAATCGATCATATCATTTAACCTTATTCATTGAAATAAAATTCAAATTTGTGAATTAATGTTTAATCAATCGTATCATCTAATCTTATCAATCAAGGTAAGATTCGAAATCATGAAAGATTAGTTGAATAATTAAATTTAAAACAAACCTATCACGCAAAGTATTAACAATATCATCATGTGTAAGAGTAGAAAGAAGGACCAAATCATCTACAACATTATCATTCGTCTTATAATTATTCATAATTTTCTGTAATTAAGTTTAATATAAAATTAACAATTTGTCTTAATCATTTTCAAATACAAATCACTCTAATTTGAAATATCCAAATTACATTTTAGTATTTCACTATCCAAAATTTCGAAAAGAAGATCCATCTTATTTTCGAGATTATCGTTTTCAATGATTTCAGCTTATGATTAGCAATTATTAATTAGTTAGAGTATTTCTAAAGCTTCTTACTAAGAAATATTGTAATAAATTAGAGAATTGTTATGAAATAATTTTTCTCGAGAATATAAAGGAAGAAAATTTTAATTTTAGTAAACAAATAAAATTCATTATTGAATCTCGACATTTCGTCGATCAACAATGATTGTTTTGATCAAGCAAAATATACAAAAATAAAATAGTATGAAAATGATAATTTAACATTGATTTTGAAATTTAAAAATTGATAAATTACATTTTAGCAATTGAAATAATCAAGCAAATGTCATTATCAGTATGTTTGATCATGTGAAATCAGTAAAACAGAAAAATAAATAAGTGAAATAATTTTTTCGCAAATTTTCCCTTTCGTAATCTTATCTAACATAATATTTCATCAAGTAATTCATTCATATATTAAGATTCATTCATATTAAATTAAAATGATCATATTATCTGATAAATTAGGCAACCAATTCAATTTCTGTAAAATAGAAAAATTTGAATTTAAAGTTTGAGAAAAGATAATAAAACATGAAAGAAAATTGATGATGATAGCGATAAGTTGTTTTCATTTATTGATATATGACCTGAATATATTCGATGATAGAACAAAATTATCTATACTTATTTAACACTAAAAAGTTCTAAGTTTCAATTTATAAATGACGAAGGTTAAGAAATTATAAATTCTAAAATTTGAATCTAAATTTGATCAAAAATAATGTATAAGGGAAAGTTGATGATGAAAATGATAAATTGTTATCATTTTGGGCATTTATACATTTTGATAAGCAATAGTAAATTAATTTTTGGAATGAGAAAAAAGTGTTGAATTTATCAATTTGTAAATGCGTGCATTGATAAGTGATAGTTGTGCAATTGATCAGAATTTTTTTTTATTGATTCGTAAAGTAAATTTAAATAATATTAGAAATGAAATTTTAAACGATTTAAATTACATAAATTTAACTGATACGATCATTTAATTTTATTGAATGCAAATATTTGATGAGCTATGCAAATAAGAAATATTGAACAATCATAAATACAGCATTTATTGATAATTTCACAAAATGGAATTTCTCGTTTGAATAATTGAATATTCATATCTCACTTTTGATTAAACAAAAGAATTAATCTATTGTCACGTCAAATTACGTCAATCTTGTACGCTTAATTTATGTAGTAACAGTTATGTCATTAATTTCTCTAAAATTCATTCATATCAATTTGTTTACAAACCTTAACAATGCGTAGTATAATTTTAAGCTATTCTACTTCAACTATTATTTTATGTAAGCATGCTTTCTAAGTTAACTCTGTTAACCTAGAAGAAGAATTGTTGTAGAAATCTAAATAAATGTTTCTATGTAAAAATCATGCTAGCATGTTAAATCTAGAAAAGAGCCGTGGAAATCTAGACGTACATTTGCGTAAAAATTATGCTAACTTGTTAAATCTAGAAGAAGAGTTGTAAAAATCTAAACATGCATCTGCGTAAAAATCATTGCTAATTTTAATGGTTCCTAGAAATCTAGAGGTGTTTCTACGAAAAAAAAAAAAAATCATCCTAACTTATTATTAAACTTAGAAAAAGAATCGTAGAAATTTGAACGTATTACATTAACGTAAAAATCATCACAACTAACAATATTACGTGAACTTAAGAGATTCAACGAAATATATTTGAAATTTTACAACGTATAGAATAATAATTTTAGCATTTATAAAAAGCTATATTTTATTATACGAAGTAATAAAATCGTTTCAGAATAGAATGATTGTCAACGATGTGATTGATCTGAGAAAGTAAAAGAAAATGTGATAAATGTAAATATAAAATGTCAAAAGTTTACTTACATTTTTATTTTGATCAATAGAGAAAGAAAGAAATGAAACTATTTTTATTGCTATAAATATTATATTCATTATTATATTCATATTTTCTTGTTTTTCATAACTAACATGAAATGGATGATCATATGTTGACGTATAAACGTATAATTCGAAAAGTATGACGTGTTTTTCATAACTAACATTAAATGGATCATATGTTGATACATGAAATGGATCATATGTATATACGTGAAATGGATCATATGTATATACGTATAATTCGGAAAGTATAATGTTTTTCATAACTAACATGAAATGGATGATCATATGTTGACGTATAAACGTATAATTCGAAAAGTATGACGTGTTTTTCATAACTAACATTAAATGGATCATATGTTGATACATGAAATGGATCATATGTATATACGTGAAATGGATCATATGTATATACGTATAATTCGGAAAGTATAATGTTTTTCATAACTAACATGGAATGGATGATCATATGTTGACGTATAAATGTATAATTCGAAAAGTATGACGTGTTTTTCATAACTAACATTAAATGGATCATATGTTGATACATGAAATGGATCATATGTATATACGTGAAATGGATCATATATATATACGTATAATTCGAAAAGTATAATGTGTTTTTCATAACTAACATGAAACGTGTGATTCGAAAAGTACAACGTGAATCGTGTTATTTTTAAGAATAAAAAAAAAAGAAACTAAGAAGTTTACACATATATTACAAATATATTTTATGTAAATAAATGATTTCAAATTTTACAGTGCAAATGAAAAAGGAAAATAAATTTTAGAAAATATTTAAATTGTAGCATTATCATTTAGCTATTCATACGATATATATATATATATATATATATATATATCATACAGCTTATCATATAGCTTATCATTAATTTAAATTAATTCGATACAATTCTCGTAAATTTAATAAAATTACTTAATTAATTAAATTATATAATTGCATATTATTATTTCAAAATAAAAATGAATTCAATTAAATCAATTTTTTCCAAATCAATTTTATAACATAATTATAAAGTTAAAAAAAAGTTACTTGTCTTGATTAATGAACAAAAATCAAAATAACCGAGAACTAAAATTTTCTCGATCATTGAATTATTTATTAGTTTTTCTTTTATACATCTGATTTAATTTAATGATAAACGAATCAATTGATAGGATAAAAACGATATGCAATATAGTTAATATAAATTTGTTATTCATTTTTTCATTCATTAAACTTATTTGATAAGATCAAAGAATGATAATGATTATATATACATATCTGTCTATATCAAATATATGATCAGTATAAGATTGTTATTTCAAGAAAATCTATCGTAAACAAATTGTGGCAATTATTTTAATCCTACTTAATTTATATTTTTCTAAATTTATTTATTCGCCATAAATGTCAGATGGAAAAATCTAAAAAAAAAAGAAAATACTTTTCTTACTTATTTGAACTATACTGTAACTAGGTACTGTAATTAAATATTAAAAATTTACATATTAATGATTGATAAAAATCAAACTTATAAATATATAAATAAATTTAATTAAAAATACTTAAAAGGAAACAAGAAATCTAAAAAATTAGATCAAATACTTGCGATTTTTCTTACTTATTTGAACTATACTGTAACTAGGTACTGTAATTAAATAAAATTAAATATTAAAAACATTTACATATTAATGATTGATAAAAATCAAACTTATAAATATAGATTTTTGCAAATTATTAAATATATTTAATTAAAAATACTTAAAAGGAAACAAGAAATCTAAAAAAATTAGATCAAATACTTGCGATTTTTCTTACTTATTTGAACTATACTGTAACTAGGTACTGTAATTAAATAAAATTAAATATTAAAAACATTTACATATTAATGATTGATAAAAATTAAGCTTATGAATATAAATTTTTGCAAACTATTAAATAAATTTAATTAAAAATACTTGAAAGGAAACAAGAAATCTAAAAAAATTAGATCAAATACTTGCGACTTTTTTCAATTATGCGAAATTCTCATCATATCTATTTTACTAAAATAATCATTTATGATTATTGATAATAAATTAATTTTGTTTACCCATTTTATCGCATTTTATAAACTATTTATTAATTAATCTATTCTTAATATTTCAATTTACACTCTCGAAATTTTATTTAAACTATATTTTAAATATAAGAAATAAAAAATGATATTAAAAAAATAAAGAAACTTTGGATAAGATATCTGATATTTTAGATAAGATATCTATTCCTTATACTTTATTAGAACTAATTTTCATAATTTTATTGAAAAGTTTTTTTTTATTAATGAAATTTTGCATAAATTATACAATAAATGAAAAAAGTAAAATAAATAAATGATGGCAAAGATTGAAAATCTCGACTTCGAGATTTTGATGAATCATAAAAATGACATTATGGAATAACAAATCCTTCATTCTCTCTTTCCATGGAATTTTCTCGTCGTTAAAGAGTAACATAAGATAGTTCATCGTTTTGAGAGGAATCTGAAGGAGATTGGATGAGATACTTAAAGATGGAACGTTATAAAAAAAAAAATAAACTATACAAAAATTTTTTACAAAATTAACTTTTTAATATCAAATTATATGTAAATATGGGCGTATTATATTTTCACATCTAATCACAAAACTATCACTAATATTGTTTCAAAGCAATTAAATCAATGATCGATCAATAATCGAGCAATATTCGATCAGAAATAAGGATTAAGAAAAACAAATTATTTTGCATATCTTTTACAATATCTTATTGTGCAAATCGACCTGAAATTATCATTTCTGACATAGTTTGAAATACAGCAGTCCGATTAATTAATTTGTTCTGCAAGGTAGGATAGTTGTAAATGACTTCTAAATTAGAAGAGCTTCAGTAGGATACGATAATTATAAATACAAAATAGAATAGTTATAAATGGCTTCTGTAAAATAGAATAGTTATAAATCGTTTCTGCAATATAAGATATTTAGAAAATAACTTTTATAGGATAGAATAGCAATTAGTGCCTGCTGTACGATAGGACAGTTATAAATACATTGTACAAAATAGGATAGTTATTTATAACTTGTATAAGATAGAACAGTTAAGAATAGCTTCTACAAGATAGGATAGTTTATAAATACCTTGTACGAAACAAGATAGTCATAAATAATTTTTGCAGAATAAGATAGTAGGATAGGATAGTTATAAATATATGATAAGATAATTATGAATATCTTTTGCAATATGATAAAGCTATAAATGCGTGAATTTAATCTAGGCTAATTTTTAGGCCTTTTAAAATAACAATGTAAATTCTCTATCCATCTTGTACTGTATAGACATATATTTTTTTAAAGAAGATAATATGATATCAACTAGATAGTACGGTACATTTAGTATTCGGCTAATTCAGATTACTTTTACATATCAACAATTTATGAAATAATATAGAATTAACTATTATAAATTTATTTTGCTGAAATTTGCATATATGGAAACAAAATATACAAATTTTCAGTTCAAAATTAAATAATTCCTCATTTGATCATTCTCAAAAAAAAGCTATAGGAGCATTCTCAAGATGAACTATAATACTAGATGAAATGGATTAAATTTTAAAATGATCCTCATATGATACATCTATCTATAAAAGACCTAATCCTTTAACCATACCATCATTATTATAAATAATTGTTGATCGATACGAATAATTCCTTCTGATATAAAGGGAAAAATTCAGTTATTTTATAGGAAGGAATTTGTCCTTAGTAGAAAGAATATTAGTTTTCAAATGTCCACTTTTTGTTAGGAAGTTGAATGTCTACTTTTTTCATTGAAAGGTTAAATGTCACTTTTATTGGGAAGGAAATGAACATTGATGATCAAAAATTAATTGACCAATTGACGATCTCATAAAACTACATAAATTTTTCCTATTTGCTCCAATTAATTAATCAATCAGTTAATCATAGTATTGATTTATTTGAATGAATTTAGCAACCAAAAGGAATACTTTTCTTTTTCAAAATTTATTAATATTATATCAAAACAATCAATTGTAATTTTTATCATTTTTGATTAAAAAATTTTCACCAATACTTTGAGCGAAAAAGAAAATTAATTGATCGAAAATATAAATTTAAAAAAATCGATAATTAAATCATTAGATGAATAAATATTAAAAAAAGTTCAATAAATTTTTGATCGACTAATTAATCAGTTGAAATTACAAATTCAAAAAAAAATGAATTTATAAATAATTCATTAAATGAATAAAAATTTCAATAGAATTTTAATCAATCGAGATTATATATTATTGTATTTCATATATTGTTATAATCATTGATCACACATTGATTGAAATGATCGATTTTGCTAAATGATAAATTAAAATATTTTGATTTCGGAAAAAACTAATAAGCGATTTTATTAATTATACTATACGTAAATTTTTTTTCAATTCTTCTGGAATAGAAAAAAAAGTTTTTATGATGAATAAAAATATTTGTATGACATAATTGGAACTTATATATCAAAGGTCAATTATGTACTTAAGAAAAATTGCGACCAAAGAATTTAAGAAAAAAGATAGATGCATTTATTTGAACTATTTTTTTTTCAGATACTAAAGGATTATCGAATTATTGTCAATTAAATATTTAATCAATAAATTTTATAAATACTATTTAATACCTCAAAATAATTAAATAATTAATTTGTATCGCTGAAAATTTAAATCTAAAAAAAAAAAAGAAAGTAATAATAAAATCATTTTTTTGTATAGTTAAAAGAGAGCAAAGTTTCAAGATGATTTGTCTTATATCTAAGTATAACATTTTTGAGATTGAAGAAAGGATGAATCAATTTTCTAAATATCTAAACAATTGGGATACAATAAAATACAAAATATCCGAATATGAATCAGAAAGTATAATTGATTTGTGCATTCATAAAATTTAGAGCAATAAGATATTTTTAAAAAGCTATAACAATAAGATAATAAAAGCTATGACAATAAAATACTTTGCAAAAACTATGATTGTCTATAATGTTTCGATAAAAGCTATGATAATAAGATTTTATTTTTTTACAATATTTTATAATAAATGCTATAACAATAAGATATTTATAACAAAAGCTACGACAATAAAAGATAAACGGAAATGATGTTTGCAAAATAAATGTATGACACAATTTGTTATTGTTGTTGTCGTTGTTGTGTTGTTTGATCGATTAGAATTTTTTAATTTATCGTAGATTTTAATGTCATCTCTGCCTATCACTTCGCCTATTTATTTATCCATCAGATGTTTATGACTAAAATTTTATTTTCCTTTCTACCATTTCTTTCTCTTTCTCTTTTTTTTTCCAATCTCAGTTTTTTTTTTTTTATCATTCTATCATTATTTCATTCATTTGACTAGCTGTCTATGGTGATTATTTTCTTTTACCTCTATTTGTTTATCAATTTTATGACAATAAATAATTCAATAAGCTCAACAAGTTTCAATCAATTTTATATAAACAACATTGATTAAACTACTTATCATAAAAGCAATTTAGGAATAATGGAAATATTTATGCTCCTTTTATCATTATTTTCCCTTGTTTATTACTACTTCCCTACTGTCATTAAAAAGCTTTTAACAAATTATCAATGGCAAATGATATGGTAATTTTTAACTGATAATAAAAGTTATCTTTCTTAATAAAGTATTTACGTTCATTATATCATCATATCCTTAAAATGTTTACTATTTCCTTATCATCCTTAAATAAAAAAATTAATTTTTACACGAATTATTGCAATAATAAATTACCACAGCAGAAAATGTGATAACCTTTGACCGATGATAATGACACTTGAAATTTCTTCTAACATATCATTTGAAGAAATAAATGTAATTGTTTTATTAAATATTTATTTATTTCCATCACATAAACATATTTCTATTTGATTTATAGAATGGCTATTAAATTGGAACGATGGATAAACGTAAGTACACGTAGTTATAATGATATATTATGAAAATCATCATAGAATTTCTCGACTTCAAATTTTTAATTTACGTTTTAATAAATCTATGAAATTACCAGTTCAAATGGTGAAATAATGGAGTTTGTTTTATACAACTTATAGAATTACCTTATTTCGAGAATATAATATCTTAAGATCTAAATAGGCAATAATCAATTAATCGAAATTTTATTTATTGTAATATAATCATTTTCTGCAATTTAATTCAGACAATCTTTACAAAGCTAATATCTATCACTGATTGAAAAAGTTTTAATTAATTTGTTTACGAACTGAAATGTATTTACATCTAGCTAATAGAATCTTAACCTTTTGAGGCAAAGATTTTTATTCGATTTTATAACTTTTCAAACAATTTATTTAATTTTTTTATCGTTTACGCATGAATTCTTGATCTTCACGCATGCGTCAAAAATATTGGCAAAAAATTTGCAAAAATATTTGACAGTATCAATTATGATTTTCTTTTTTTTCCTATAAATTATTTTCCCTTTTTTTCCTCCCGCCTTTCCTGTCCTTTATTGTTACTTTCTTTTTAACCTCAATAAATTTGAATAAATAAATTTAAAAAAAAAGGTTTAATTTGAAATTATGAAAATTTTTCAAAAAATTACAGAGAGATATGAAAAATTCCGATAAGATTAAATGATATATAAAATTGTTTATTAAAAAAGAAAAAAAAATTGTGAAATGGAAAAAACAACAATGAAATATATTTCGCACATTCATAAATATATCATATGGCGCGCATTTCAGTTCCTATCAACATGTGTTATCATTGATTTCTATGCCCGAAAAAAACCGTTAATCATTGCTAATAGTTAATTCTAAAATAAGTAACAATGAAGTTAAAGAATTCTTCTCTTCCTAAATTACAAACTATTACCAATTTGAAATGAAATTAAAGAAAAAAATTTCTGGAAGAAATCTATGGTTATTACTTACTCAAAAACTCATTCTTTCAATCAATAATAGTTGACAATTTTCAAAAAAAAAACCCAATCCAGTGAGCATTTGAAATTTCTCCGATAAAATAATTCACTGTTATTGGTAACGTCGTCCTTCAAAATATGCATTCTTGCATTCTGGTAATTCTATCCAAGGAAATTGTGCTAAATGAATCACAATAACCTATCTGTTCTTATGTAAGGTCATTTGCAGCAGTTATTCAATCTTCTTCGCTTTTTTATGCATAATTATAATTGAATTATAATATTCAGGATAAATTTTGCTACAGAAGATTACATATCAATCGATAATTTGATAACTACTTTCCTAATAAATCAGAAACGAAAAATCACTATATCAAATTAATGCACGAATCATTAAAGTTATATAAGCGCAGTTGTTAACATTTATGTCATCATGTAAAATCTTGCTTATTATTTACTTCTATCCGATTTCATTGAAGTAAAATAACACAGTGAGGAAACTTCAGCAAGTAGTTATTTCTTTTACAAAAATACACATCTTGCATTGTTAAATATTCCGGATGAAATGAGAAAAAGAAAGGATATTTATATGAATTTTATTCTGATGATTTTAATGGTGCATTTCGCAGCTTACCAATAATAAATGCATAAGAGCGAAATAGAATATATTCCAATGAAATGCATCCAATTGAAAGTTTTTATTGATCTGATAGTTTTGGAATTAAATTTCGAAAGAAATTTAAAATTTCTAGGATGATATATAAATCAAAGGATGGATAAATTTAAAACGCACATTCAGCTTACCACAGAGATATTCGATATTGAGCTGTTTTCCATATCGCTTCTTCCATATTGGTTTAAAGAAATCGGTTTAGTTCATCTCAATTCTGCGACGAATTCTTTGAATGATGGCCAAGTGTTTGTCCAAGTGCTTTCATAATAACATAAAATACCGGTGAGAATCTCATCATATTGAATTCTCGAAAATTAATAGTTTATTGGTAACTTTTTTTCTAATTTTCAAAATTTCTAAATTGTGAATAGCAAAAATCACAGCGTATGAGATGATAATAGTATGATAAATTTGATGTTTAGTCTATTATTTAAAAAATTTTTTATTTAGTAGAAGAATGAAATTGTCAACAAAACTACAGTAATCGCTTCTATTCATTCTAAATTACCTCTACATTATTCAGTGATTTTGTTATGCTAATTAATTGAATTAATCAAAATGTTGAAATCAGAGTTTTTATTAGTGACATGTAACTACTGCAGCATATAACTATCCCTTTCAGTATCAAATAATTTAGTGTTTATTTGCCAAAATGATATCATTCGTCTTTCTTATCAAATTTTATAAATTGAATTTTGAAACTTTGGCGAATTTCTTGTTTTAACCTCATCAATTATTAATAAGAGATAACAATTTTGAATAACCCAAAACTGCTCCTGATAATTATACAATATTACTTACTCCATTTCTTGATAAGCAAGTTAGCTCAAAAGATTCACAACTTTGACACCGTTTTTAAAATTTGTAGGGAAATATTGATTTTGTTTGAAAACATTCGCAATTTTATAAAGTTGCTATTATGAATATTATTATATGAGACGTGTAGTATGAAAAATTTGAATTATTTAATTAGAAATAAAAATATTGTTATTATATGCAATATTGCAAATTCTTTTAGCTCTTAACATTCTTCGAATATGACTTTTCACATCTGGAAATTCTTGGAAATTCGAATTCTTTTACATTGCTATTTACTTTTCCTTGTTCCGTTGTAATCAAATCACTACAACTCCTAGAGGTAAATTTGAGGATTCCATCCATCTATTTGATTTAGTTATGCAAAATTAAATGATTTAGGCGAAATAAACGATGTGGAATCTGATGAAACTGGCGAATGTTCGAACAGTGGATCCCATAAAGATAGCAAAAGGATAAAGCTACTAGGTAAATTTCGAAAATTTCTCCTATCGATTAATTTAATTTTTGCGAAATTAAATAATTTAGAAGATATAAACAATGGCGAATCAAATCTAATTGCGATATATTTGAATATTATGGCGAACGCTGGTCCGATACGGGATTCGCTAAAAAACATCTCGCAAATAGCAGCTCTGATTTGCTCCCTATTCGCTTGTTGGTCTTTTATATTCAGTTCATCAATTTATTCTTAAATTTTCACTTATTCCTAGTAGTAATGCACCTTTTCAATAAGATGATAAGATCAATCTATCATTTGTTACATCACTTTTTTCTTCCAATTTATCATATTGAAGCAATCATTAGATGTATTTGTAACCAAAGTATTGCTAAAACGGATTAAATCAGTGCTTATTAAAGATCGTAAAATAACCAATCCAATTGATTGGCGAATTTTTCTGAATATAAAGATGAAGAGAAATATATGATGATTTTTTTGTAGTTATTGATAATATTTCATTCACTTCCATAAGTCGTTTTTCTGAACTCTAACAAATTTTATTGAAAGCGGTACAGAAATAAAATGAAACTGACAACATAGTAAAACTTTGGAATCGCAATTATTCCGTTATTTGGAAGTTAAACTACTGAAAACGACAAACAATTTAATTCAAAAGTTGCAAATTACTGAAAAAAAAAAGTAATTTAAATTCGTTCTTTTATTCAACAATTTCAATAATAAACCGAATAAACATCTATCATAAGTCTGCATATGATTGCAGATGATCTCATATAACATTAAAATTTATAGGAATCAACTTTTTAATTTTTCTATTATTATTTTTTCATCTTTCTAAAATTTAAGTGACTATTTATTCTTGAGATAATTACAATGTCTCGGGAAGGTTTGCCGAATTACAAAAGAAAATGTAAAACTATTATATTTGACTTAGTTGAAATCGAATTAATTGCAAATTAATAGAAATCCATTGACTTAGTTGAAATCGAATTAATTGCAAATTAATAGAAATACTTTCGCAATTCAAAAAAGAAACAAAAACAGATAGTATATGATTGTGCCATAGCTGAGGGATAACTATTATAAAAAGTATTGAATAGTAAAATGATAATAATTGATAGATATGTAAGAAATATAAATCAAATTACATCGCCAAATGGCCCTGAACAAATAAAACATTGCTAATTCTATTTCCTATTTCTTATTATTATTACCTGTCAGATAAAAGCGACAAATATAATAATTTTAATTTCCGAATGTGAGAGATTCTTTCTGCCTTTTAATAATAACACTTCAAACCGTGACAAAAATTGAGAGTTTTTTCTGCCTTTCAATGGTAACACCTAAAACTTGGATAATTAAACCTTTATTAGTATAAAACTGATTATACATCAACGAATACATCAACTACAAGATCAATAATACAAATTTAATGACATAAGTAAGACAATCTTAGTGATAACAACATAACTCAGTGATAACAACATAACTCAAAGCGAAAAGATTCAAAAACACCCGATAGCGATGGATTTTAGCGATACGCTGTGCTTCTCATCTTGTCTATCTTTTTCATCCATCTACAATTTTTCGATGAATAAATAGAACCGAGATTCTATTTCATTATTCCATGCACGAGTATTCAGGCATTAACCTGCATTAAGAACTCTAATTTTTTCAAATTATAAATATATATCGAATGAATGAAATGCTCTGTTGTATAATTTGAACTTTATATTATATTTAATATAGAAAATTGAAATTTATTTCTTTTTGATAAATGAAAGAAATATCATTGATAGGAAATGGATAAATAAATGGATGAATGAATGAACAAAAGAAAAGATAAGGAAAACAAAAGAATGAATGAATATAGTAACACAATAATATATTATATGATAGTAATAAAGATGATAATATTATTATTTATTATATAAATTATGTATAATATGTTATATTATTCTTTCTTTTTCTTTTTTTTCATACGTTTTCCCGATTGATTCTGTCGGCGATTATATGCTGTCTCAAAGGCTAAGCCATGCATGTCTAAGTTCAAATAAAGCTATAACAGTGAAACTACGAACGGTTCATTATAACAGCTATAATGTTATTATCCAACGTGAATAACTGTGGCAATTCTAGAGCTAATGCATGCATCAAATCTCCGACTTTTGAACGAGCGCATCTATTAAATTAAAACCAATCGAGTTATTTGGCCCGTTAATTGGTGACTCTGAATAACCATGGCTGATCGCATGATCTTGTACCGGCGGCGTATCTATCAAGTGTCTGCCTTATCAATTTTCGATGGTAGTTTATGTGCCTACCATAATAATAATAATAAGCTCGTAGTTGGATCTGCGTCTCAGGACCTGTCCATCCATTGGATGAGAACTAGGCTCCTAGGTTAATATTGATAGTTTTCCTTATGTTACCTTGATTGGTTGCGTATGGTAGCTGGCAAGTTTACCTTGAAAAAATTAGAGTGCTGAATGCGGGCTACTCGTGCATGGAATTAGGATCTCGGTTCTATTTTTTATTAATTATTTCTAATAATAACAATTATAATTTGTATTTGGTTATTGGCTAAAATTTTCAAATAATTAAAATTAAATTTTCTTGTACAAAAAAGATGCAATTGGCAACAAATCATAATTATACAAAATTCTAATTAAAAATTAAATTTTCTTGTACAAAAAAGATGCAATTGGCAACAAATCATAATTATACAAAATTCTCAAGTTTATAGATGAAAGTGAAATTAATAAAATTCGCTAACCAATTAAATAGTCAAATAATGAAGTAGGAAATTGCATAAAATAATTAACAATATATTTTTCAGTAAATTACTAATAACCTAACAAGCTTAATTGTTAAATGGAGCGTATCGGCGAAAGCCGAAGCATGCAAATAGTTGTATACAGATAAAAATGCGAGAAAAGACATTAATGTAAATAGTAAGCCAAAATTATGAGATCATAAACTAGAAGAAGAACGACAAAACCCAAGAAAAGATACGATCTATCAGTAAGCGATGTTGTTCATATTCTCTGAATTTTTCTGTGTTCGTGTTTGATATTCGTTTGTATTGCTCATTTGATGCAACCTTTGTATAGGCACGATATTGTGCTTATAATATCGTTTGAGCCCAATATAGAAAAAATTTCTCTCATTATATTCGGAAAAAAATAAATTTCCGAAAGACCTTCCCCTCCATTTACAATTCCCAACATCAACTATAAATAAGTTTTTTAACATAAATTACAAAAAATTTCTATCAATTTCACATCTTTTCGATAGTTTTCAATCCCAGTATCTTAAAGCAGTCGGCCATTATAATAGCTGTCACCTTGCTAGCACTAATCGTTGATAATGAATTGTTGTTCCCCTTTAAAAAAATAAACTAATTAAATTATCACCATATAACACACATGCATAATTAATCAATTATAATTAATTAATTCTTGATAATAATAATAAATAGTCCATTAATTAGTAATAATTAATTGTAAAAAAAAAAATAATCCAAAATTTATTTTCTTATCTCTTCTTTTCTTTTAAAGCTAATTGTACTTATCTACTTTTTTTTGTTTTGTATCGTAATAGAAAAAAATGTGAAAAATATGACCATTAACCTTTAAGATATCGTTGATTTTTAATACTTAATGAAGGAATAAGTTTAAACATCATCACGATTGTGATTTCGAAATAAGAAATTCAAAAAATTGCTTATTTTCTAATACTTCGAAAATTGATTATGAAGTAAAAGCATGGACGGACATGAGAGAGGAAATTCCATTAAACGAAAAAAATATCAGATAACAGATGAATGATATATAAGTAAGCAACAACAATAATATTAGAAAAATTATTATAAATAAAGTTAGAACAAAAATAAAGTATGAATGGTTGACTAAATAATAAGAATTCAATTGATAAAATACATGGATAATGAATATTTTTCTATTATACGTAGATTGACTATTCCTATTATACATAGATTGACTCTCCTACCTGAACGATTATTTATATGTGCAGTTATTGGCGATTCGTACAATTCAGGCTGATGGAAATGACCAAATTATTTTTGCATTAAATCTCTGCTGCAAATTTTAATCTCGAAGTTTTACTTTATTTTTTTACTTCTTCATTAAAGAATATTTTGCTATAAACGTGTAAATAAGCGACTCTTCAAAACAAAATTATTTTTATGACTTTGTAAAGATCTTCTGATGACAATGTTATGTTTTCCTTAGTTATGCAAACTTTGCCGTATAATTCTGAAGCTGATCTCTAGTAGGAATATTAACTTATTATGTTTAAAAATGAGAAATGCCATATTTTACCAATATTGATTGCAAGATCTTTATTTTTTAATGCTAATTTATTTAGAAAAACATTTGTTATAAAAAATTTGTTCGCAAGATCAAGGGCAATTTGAAATTAAAAGAGAATATTATCGTGAGAAAAAATGCCATTCCGAAAAGTTCTCCAAAAATTAAAATTTGTGAAATTGAATAATTCAGGTACAATGTCTGACTTAATTAATTTGCAAAAATTATTGTTTGCACAAAATATTGATGTTTATTTATAGATTTTTTTATTCAAAGTCTAGTTTTGTGAAAACATTAAGCTTCTTTTAACCAATTAAGTCGATTATTTGGAAATTTTCTTCATAAAAGTAGCATGTTTTTGTTTGCGTCAGAAATCTTTATTTTAAACATCGTTTTAATCAAAAACATCTCATCTACATCTAACTTCTTCATAGATCAAAGAGATAAATGATGTAATTCAAGTGATATTACATAATTTGCAATATTTGATCTGTCCTACGTTTTAATGGTATTGCAGTTAGTAAGTAATAAATTGAAGTCGCGAGAAGCGGAGAATTAGATTCCTTTATGCTGGATTCAGATTGCTGGATGTATGTTGTACTTGCATATTTACTGTATAATGCAAAATGAAAACAATTGATCGTTCAAAGAGCTCCATTTTCCATACAACTAGGGGACATATCCTGTAATAGCAGAATTGTACCAGGATTCCCCAGTTACACGGAAGAAAAAGGTCTTGAACACTAAAAGCATTTCTAAAGATGTGCTTCAATGAAGCAGTTGGATAACTATATCAGGTAACTTGATTTCCTTCTTCTCTTAAGTTATGTTATTGTCATTAAATTTGTCGTACTGATATCATTGAATTTGTGTGATAGATTGTAATTAATCGTTATGCTACTTTATGTTTACCAAATATATCGTAATAAAGATTTAATTACTTAAGTTTGAGCTTTTTTTTAAGTGAATGAAATAAGAAAACTGACGAAATCTCTGAGAACTGAGAAGTTGAATTCACTCTTTCAATTTTGTCACGATCAGAAAGAAAACGTCGAGATGAAGCAAAAACGTTAGCAATGTTTTGATTAGAGTCTTGTGAAATTAAACATAATAAATTAGATAATTGCTTCATTGAAATATGATACATTATTTTAACCTTTTCACATAATTGAAGAATTGACAATTGAATGAATATGTTTGTTTTAGAAATGTGAATCAAAACAAACTATATTATGAGATCACTTGTTTATATCAAAATATTTTAATTATATCAATATATTTATTATACGGTCATTCTAAAAAACGTGAAGATTGGAATTTAGAAATAATTGCGATATCCGATTATTTATCAAACGTACTAAATGGAATTTTTGATATTTTTCAGAAACTTTTAAGAGATTTGATTAAAAAAATTTGCTATTTGATGGATTGGAATTATTCAATCGTTTAAAAAAGTCGAAAAACTTAATCATGTCAAATATTCTAGCAAATATAATCATGGCATTTTAATTTTTAAAAGATCGATCTTTTAAAATTTAAGAAAATTGAATAGTTAAAATATTTCTAATTTGTATGCAATGAAATTATGAATATAAGTAATTGCGAAAATGAAATAAGTGACCTTCATGTTCTGTTAGAACAAAAATACGCATTAAATACAAATTGTACGTAACCGTCACAAGTTAAAACAACGGTTTTAATGGAGGATATACCCAAACATCAGTCTGGGTATAAACATATTTATATGTTTATAGGAGGATATACCCAAACATGTTTATGAGGATATACCCAAACATCAGTTTGGTATAAACATATTTATATGTTTAATGCCCTAAGATAGCTATGCAGTTTCTTTCTATCATCTTTCCATAATTGATATCACTTATATCTTTTGAATATAACATTAATTTTATCATTAATAGTATGTGTAATAATATTCTTCATAGATGTGCAACATTTGATTTCAGCAATTGTGAAATGGCAAGAAAAAAGAAATAGCAAAATCAAAAACTAAAATCATAGCAGAACTTTATGAATTCAGCATCAAATATTCAGAAAAAACGATGAAGAACGAGACAAGCCAAATCGATATTGAGGAGGAGCTAAAGCCTGTGTTACATTCGCACTTTTAAGTCAAAGAAATATTGAAATTATGTAAAACATGTGATAATATGGCTCATGTAAATGTGTTCACACACATGATGTACTATTATGATTTCGAATATAATTTCGAATAATTATTTGTTTCAAATGCGAAAGCCTAAATTCTCCGTTTCTGATGAATCTCATTTGAAACAGAAAAATTCAATTAATATTAATGTTAATTTCTGAATATACATTCAAAATATGCATTTTTATACATGCATTCTTTAATATTGCATTATATTCTCATAAACATTATTTATCTTATTCGTTAAACTATTAATTTATAACAAGTATGATTCTGTTGTTGGATGGAATTCTACTCTTCCTTATATTGGTTTCCTGGCGTTACACAAACAGGTAATACATATCAGCTTAATAGCAGAAAAGATATGTTCGGCAACTTAAAGTTTCATAATAACAAGAAAATTGGAATGCATAAAATTTCAGATGATCGATTCTTTCTGTTTGCTTTGATAGATCACTTTCATTTGATGCCCGAAACAATCCAGATCATTTCATTTTACAATACAATCAACTTGATGAATTAAAATCTCAACGAATTATATTAAGATTTCAAATCAACAAAAACTATACTATCAGCTAAGTGCAAAATCGAATTAAACACTAAATTAATAATGAAAATGGGAGATTTCAAGAAAATTTCGAAGGTGAGTTACCATACCTTCATTAAATTCTTTATATTCGCCTTCAATAACATAGATTTGTACTGCTTAACTTCTCAAAAGTTCTTTTAATATTCTCTAAGATTTTAAGGGAATTCTGAAAATCAAGCTCAGACAACCGTATAACTAAATTTATTGATTAGAAGTATAGTAAAATTCGGTATTACTGTTTTTTATTAAAACGAAATCCTAGAAACAGATTTGTATTACAGTTAAGTGCATAACATAACTCTTCTCAAATTTCATATTTCAATGAACATCAACTACCGATATCGAAATTTTTCAACTGAATGTTATTATCATTTTTATGAATTTAGCGCAAAAAAGATAAAATTTCAGAAAAATTGAATAAAAAACATCTACAATGAAGAAATTAGCCTTAATTACTTAGATTAATCTAATTAGTATCATATAAAATAAAAACAAAACTACTCTAAAATGCTGAAAAATAGCGATAGTAGAAAATACTATCATATTAAATGATAAAAAACACATTTGGCATAAAACAACGCCATATACTATACTAAAAAACCATATACTATACAATATAAAAAAGCAAATTAAATGCTGAATTTATATTCAATATTCAAATTCCTGTTAACACACATTCATAAAACAAATTACGTTACTTAATCTAAATGTCTATTAAGTGCTACAGAATGAAATCCCGATTAATGCTTTAAAATTATTTGAAATTTTTTCATATCTTCTGCCAAAGTATCTTCTTTTTTTTTGAATTTTCTAAAAAAATGATTTTTTGACGATAATAAATATGAGGTAAGCAATGCTAAATCCATGTTACCTTTTTGATTGCCAAAGGAAAAAATATTTTTCCGGAAACATATGAGATAAATAAACAGTTAAAATTATAAGACACAAAAACTCATAAATTTTGATTTATTAAAAAGTGTGAATTTCACTTAAATTCAAGTTAAATTCAGACAAATTCTTCTCTTTCGTTGAGATAATATTGAATCCTGAATAATTTGAATGATATTTGCAAGAAAATTTTTTTTTACTAAAAATATTTTTTTTTGGCGATGAAAAATGTAACATGATTTCTATTAAGATATGGAATTTATTATATAGGACACACAAATACAATGCGTCAAATACAATAATACTTAATATACAGTCTTTTTTGAAAATTAGTTTTGAGAAATTAAAAATGTTGACATTTTTCAAATTTCTATCATTATCCATTTTCAAGTTATTTATTTCGGGAATTAAAAAGTCTTTATCAAATAATTAAGCAATAAATAATTTCATTAAATTATTTGCAAAAAACAATTGAAATTTTGAAATTTCAGCATTTTTTCAAAAATTTTCATATACAGATTTATTGGCAAGAATACAAAAATTGGGAAAAAATTATATAAAAATTGCAAAAAGAGTTAAAAAAATTCATACTCGAACGCCATATCGTTCTTCGGAGTACATATGTGGATGTGCAAATAGAACTTGATTATAAGCACACATAATCGTATTTTTGTATTAGTACTATAAGTAGCTTGTTCGGTTAGTGGCATGTTATGTTTGAAGAAACCATAAAAATACGTGTTTCATTCCAATGAAACAATTATAAAAAATATGTTACCTTTATGAATAAAACAAAAAGTATAAAAGTAAATTTTGAATAGGAAAAGCTAGAAATAAGCATTTATATTTTGCATAAAAATTAATTTTAGTTAGATTTTATTTGAGGTAATCAATTTCTACAAATTTTATTCTTAACAAACAGCTATTGGCAATGAATTATTCATTAACAGAAATCATTTGATTAATTCTATTTTACATTTCACAAAAAGTTGAATGATCCGTTGCATTGAAATTATAAAGATAATCGTGACTTTTATTCGCATAAATTTACATAAATCCTATGATTTTCTATGAAACCATGAAAAAGTTGTCAGTACTCCACAAAAATACATAGTATTAAAGATTACCAATCTTCTCAAACTCGCTTTTTTTCTATAAATAACTTTTCATTGCTATAAAATTTCCATGATTATGCAAAAAGATTAATAGAAATATAATTTATTTCATCATAGATGATCGCTTATTCATAGAAATATTTATAATCAGTCTCCAAATAACACTCCAAATCAGTACAGCGTTTATTATTCATTGCGATTTACTCTGCGTCGATTTATATGTTTTGTAGAAATATTTTTCCAAAATATCTTTCAGAATTACACGGGAACTCACGGGAACTGTAATCATTTGTCGCAGAAATTGCTTGCAAATTAATATGTTGCTGCCTTATTACTGTCTAATAGCCACATTACCATTGTGCATCACGCAAGTAATAGTTTATAAATTTTCCGTTTTGGTTTTAGCTTTATCTGTTTTTCTTGTCGCTTTCGAAATAGTCAATATTTTGTGTTTGAATTCACTGCAGCATAACATAAACTTATATAAAAGATTTTTTTAATATGCACTAACAAATTTTCGTAAACAAGTAATAAGGACTTTTTGGCGCACTCACTATATGGGGACTTTTGGACTCTCATCCATTACATGAGGGACTTTTACGCTCAACTACTTACTATATGAGAAACTTTTAGGCTCAACTACTTACTATCATTTCGCAAATATCACTTCGTCAATTTTTTCTTATTTTTCCGCATCATATTATCTCATATTCTCTTTAAATCAGTATAAGAAATGGTTTAGGTTTCAGAATCACACCGAAGATAAATTTTTATCATATTTTATTTTGGATCAATCACAGTAAAACAGCAACTGACTTTTTTTTCAAAATATTTTCTAGTTCTTCGAAAACTATTACGAAGTAACCAATATGTTATTGTTCAAAGATTTTACAGCATATGAAGTGATATCAATGTAATCTCTTTGCACTATTGGGACTACTCAAAAATTTAACCAACAAATCAATTAAGTTTATGAAGTGAACCATTTCGAATAGTTTCAGATATTAACCGAAAACGATTTATCAGTGCAGGGAAATATAACTGTTCAATTGGATTTAAATGAATATAATCAGACAAATACAAACGAGAAACCGTTCAAATGGGAGACATGCGGTAAAAGATTCATTACACCTAGCAAACTGACTACACATAATCGAACACATACAGGCGAGAAACCGTTCAAATGCCCTGCATGCGATAAGAGTTTCAACGTACGCGCTAATCTGAATCGACATAGTCTAATACATGCAGGCGTGAAACCGTTCAAATGCCCTGTATGCGATATGAGTTTCAATCAACACAGTCATCTGAAAAGTCATAATCGAACACATACAGGCGAGAAGCCGTTCAAATGCCCTGTATGCGATAAGAGTTTCAACGTACGCGCTAATCTGAATCGACATAGTCTAATACATGCAGGCGTGAAACCGTTCAAATGCCCTGTATGCGATAAGAGTTTCAATCAACGCAGTAGTCTGAAAAGTCATAGTCGAACACATACAGGCGAGAAACCGTTCAAATGCCCTGTATGCGATAAGAGTTTCAAGGAAAGCAGTAGTCTGAAAAGTCATAGTCGAACACATACAGGCGAGAAACCGTTCAAATGCCCTGTATGCGATATGAGTTTCAATCAACGCAGTAATCTGAAAAGTCATAGTCGAACACATACAGGCGAGAAACCGTTCAAATGCCCTGAATGCGATAAGAGTTTCAACCAACGCGCTAATCTGGATCAACATAGTCTAATACATACAAGCGTGAAACCGCACAGGTGCGATGTATGTAATAAGCAATTTATTCAGCGTAGTAACCTAAAAAAGCATTATCAAATACATTTACGTAAGAAACTGCTCGAACGCAATGTGTGCGGTAAAAATTTCAATCAGCCTGTTCAATTAAATTATAAACCATCCAAGTTCAACGCTTCTAGCGCAGAATGCAGTGGAAATTGTAATTTGATGAGAAATAAAAAGAAGCATGAAAATTCAGCTAAATTACCTCATTGCAACGCTACAGCATTTACAGTTGACATTATCAACACAACTATATTAATAGCGAAAATAATTTCGTATGTACAACTGTGAGCATTATTTTACCTCTTATGTTATCTTTATTATTACTTAATTGACTGTAATGAAAATTGAAGATAAGATTTTCTGTTCCAATTAGATTTTCATATTTTATTACTTAAATTTTCGTGCGCAATTCACAATATTAAATTTTTTAAATAACATTTACCTACGATCATTATAGTTTCCATCTATAATTCGAAAACGTTTTTGAGATATCTACAAGTTTTGCTCCACTCCAATTTTTTTGTTATTGTGAAACTTTAAGTTGTCGAACATAACTTTTCTGCTGTTGAGCTGATATGTATAACTTGTTTATGTGGTACACGAATCATGATACCAGGAAGCTAAAACAAAAAAAAAGAGTAGAATTCAATCCAACAGCAGAAACAAACTTGTTATAAATTAATAGTTTAATGAATGGGATAAATAATGTTTATGAAAATATAATGCAATATTAAAAAATAGATGCATGAAAAATGTATATTTTGAATGTATGTCAGGAATTAATATTAATTGAATCTCTCTTTTAAATTTGGGCTATAATTCAAGCTCAATTTGATGGCTATTCAAGGCAGTTTTTCGATAGCAACAGTTCGACGTAATCCGATAGCAACAACAGTTCGTAGGGCAATTCAACACAACAGGAACCACTGTTCGAAGACCAAGAAACAGCAGTGCTTTCTCATTTGAGATAATTATTTATTTGAAATCGTGATAGGACGTGAATACATTTACCTGAGCAATATTATCACATATTGTATTTAATTTCAACATCGATTTTAACTTTTCTCTTCCTATGTTTTTGCTTTTGCATATTTGATGCCGAAGACATAAAATTTTGTTATAATTTATTTCCTGATATTGTCATTTTATTTTTTGTCACTACTTTTTGGTGTATTTTGCTAGAATTTTGTTACTCAACTCATTTAACACCGAAGCAATTCAAAATAAATGCATAAAACGCACAAAATTGTTCAAAAATTGTTATTGTTTTTATCAAATAAATTTATTCATGATCTTTTTTTTACATCATTTGCTATTATGCTACTCAAATATATTTGCATTAAAATGATTGCTAATATATTAAAAAATTTGATCTATCTTTTACTTTAGACTTTAAAAAAAAATTAAATTTAATTCATAATTTCTTTCAATGAATTGGCAAAAATATTAAGAAATTTAATTTGTTGGGTGCTTTCAAAGTTTAAGAAAATTTTGATTTTCAATCAAATTTTTTAGTGTGGTTTCTTCAAACATAACGGTTCACTAACCGAACAAGCTACTTGTAATACTAATACCAAAAATACGATCATGTGTACTTATAATCAAGTTCCATTTGCACATCCACGTATGTACTACGAAGAACGATATGGCGTTCGAGTATTTTCTCAATTTTTGTATTCTTGCCAATAAATCCGTATATGAAAAATTTTGAAAAAAAGTGAAATTTCGAAATTTCAATTTTTTTTTTGCAAATAATTTGGTGAAACTATTTGTATCATCAAAAGCAACCTAGCAGTGCCATTTAAACCTATATAATCAGGTGACGAAATATTCAATAGTGACGAAATACCACCAAGTCAAGTCAGAGGACATAAAGCAGAATCCAAAAAGTTCCGAAAAATAGAAAAAATAAAGTCAACTCATTAAACAAAAAAACGAAAACCTTGTCCAAAAATACGATAGTCATAAAAAGAATACTGTCCACGCATCCTTAGGAGACACATTCTTAATCCAAAAAAGAAGCATAAAATAAATATAAAAGACAAAAAAAGGATAAAACATACCCAAACATATAAATGAAATTAAACACTCATATAACACTAAAAATACCTAAACCATATGGAAAATTCTTGGAAATTCAAATTCTTTTACATTGCTATTTACTTTCCTTTGTTCCGTTGTAATCAAATTACTACAACTCCTAGAGGTAAATTTGAGGATTCCATCCATCTATTTGATTTAGTTATGCAAAATTAAATGATTTAGGCGAAATAAACGATGTGGAATCTGATGAAACTGGCGAATGTTCGAATAGTGGATCCCATAGAGATAGGGAAAGGATAAAGCTATTAGGTAAATTTCGAAGAATTCTCCTATCGATTAATTTAATTTTTAAAATTAAATAATTTAGAAGATATAAACAATGGCGAATCAAATCTAATGGCAAATTTGGCATATCTGACAATGTATTTTGAGATACAGAGTTCACTAGAAAAATATTTCGCAAATATCACCAGCTTTGATTTGCTCCCTATTCGCTTGTTGGTCTTTTATATTCAGTTCATCAATTTATTCTTAAATTTTTACTTATTCCTAATAGTAATGCACCTTTTCAATAAAATGATAAGATCAATCTATCATTTGTTACATCACTTTTTCTTCCAATTTATCGTATTGAAGGAGTTGTCAATCGTTAGATGTATTTGTAACCAAAGTAATGCTAAAACGGATTAAACCAGGTGCTTATTAATGCCGCGAACGCTGATTCGCGAAACTCCAACATACAATTACATAATTAAATAAATTTCTTATTGTAAACAAATAAGCAAATAGATTACTCACTGTAAATTAATGCTCATGAAACTATGAATCATCCCAGTCATATCCACATTCCTTAAAATTGTTTTTCACACTTTTTGTTGTTATCTAACCAATCTACATCCTTTTGTTAAAACGCTTATTTTCCCACGCTAATCTCCCTTTTAATCTTACTGTAATGTTTCCTCCATATCCGGTATGTTTCCGGTGTTAGAATTAACCACTCCCACTTCTGGGAAGATATAAACCACAGTGATCATCATCAAGATTATTGTTATCACCATACAATCAGTAATAAACGTTTCGGCTTCACGGTGTGCTCTCAATACAGCTCCACTACACCCTACTCAATACCCAACACTGGTGACATTTGGTCCCCTCGACGTCAGCTCACACCCAATAAAGACGCGACAATTAAAGCTCGTAAAATAACCAATCCAATCATGATTGTAATCTTTTTTTTTTTCATGTAAACTATTATCTCTTTTTTTTCTCCTGCCTTCTCTGTCCTTTATTGTTACTTTCTTTTTAACCTCAATAAATTTGAATAAATAAATTTAAAAAAAAAGGTTTAATTTGAAATTACGAAAAGAATAAATTAATTGTCGAAAAATTACAAAGAGATATGAAAAATTCCGATAAAATTAAATGATCTATAAAATTGTTTATTAAAAAAAAAAAAATTGTGAAATGGAAAAAGAACAATGAAATATATTTCGCACATTCATAAATATATCACATGGCGCGCAGTATTCCATTTCCTATCAACATGTGTTATCATTGATTTCTATGCCCGAAAAAAACCGTTAATCATTGCTAATAGTTAATTCTAAAATAAGTAACAATGAAGTTAAAGAATTCTTCTCTTCCTAAATTACAAACTATTACCAATTTGAAATGAAATTAAGGAAAAAAATTTCTGGAAGAAATCTATGGTTATTACTTACTCAAAAACTCATTCTTTCAATATATAATAGTTGACGATTTTCAAAAAAAACCCAATCCAGTGAGCATTTGAAATTTCTCCGATAAAATAATTCACTGTTATTGGTAACGTCGTCCTTCAAAATATGCATTCTTGCATTCTGGTAATTCTATCCAAGGAAATTGTGCTGAATGAATCACAATAACCTATCTGTTCTTATGTAAGGTCATTTGCAACAGTTATTCAATCTTCTTCGCTTTTTTATGCATAATTATAACTGAATTATAATATTCAGGATAAATTTTGCTATAGAAGATTACATATCAATCGATAATTTGATAACTACTTTCCTAATAAATCAGAAACGAAAAATCACTATATCAAATTAATGCCCGAATCATTAAAGTTATATAAGCGCAGTTGTTAACATTTATGTCATCATGTAAAATCTTGCTTATTATTTACTTCTATCCGATTTCATTGAAGCAAAATAACACAATGAGGAAACTTCGGCAAGAAGTTATTTCTTTTACAAAAATACACATTTCTGATTAATACAGACAAATTATATACTTGAAAATATATCTGATTTATGTTTAAATGTATGATTTTTAGTAGTTTCATTATTATACAACCAACTACGGACAATGATGAAGACGAAAAAGGCATTTATACGGAAAAATAATCGATGTGTTTATTTGTCTTATAATTAATATAAGCTGGACATCACAATATGGAATATGAACAAAAAGGAGACACATAATTGAGCATTTGTACAGAGGACAATAACTCAGCAAATCAGTTTTTTCACTAATAAATTTGTGAAAACTAAAAAATCGCTAAACCGATTATACACTATATAAAATCTTCAATATTCATATCCATGTTTATCGTATCCATATTCTTTATACCTATAAAATAAAATAAAATTATAGCAGTATAAAAGACAGTGAATTATTTTTTTCGTTATATTTCTCCTCACGTAATATGATTGGGCTAAAAGCTCTTTGAAGTTAGACATTTGACTTAGGATATGCAGCAAGAACAAAGAGCATATTATTTTCTGTTTGTCACATATCATGAAGAATATCGTTCGTCATTGGACAAATGGTATACTGTCAAGTTTTACGAAGAAACATTTAGTTCAATTTTTGCTTCGATCAAAACCTCATAATATCTAGTCAAATAAAATTATTAATAATATAAAAATCAATTTCTTGAATGAAAACTAATATCCATTCATTTGCATCTTAATTTCACCAACTTAATCAAAAATATCGGACTAGCTAATCTTCTCCAATCTGCATCATAATTAGCTGGATGAAAAGATATCGGCATATTATCAATGAACAAATCATAACACGGAAATCAAATTCATCGCTTTATTTGTGATAAGCAATAATAATTTAACATACCACTTCCTTTCCCACCACCACTCAGGCAAAGGCACGAACAATTCGGGCTTGTCATAATTCATTTCCTCTAGTGTTGGAATCCCTAATTCGTCCATGGTAGGTTTAATCTGCAACACAATGATTTGATAAAAATTAACCAAAGATTTACTGCAATAATCTCTGTAAAATGGAGTGAAGGATAAAGAACAGAATATTAGCAATATTAGAAATGTAGAAGAAAGAAAGGCTTACAAAACAATCTTTTTTCTAAGTACCATTAAAAATATGTAAAGAAAATAAAAGTTTCTTCTATAAGAAAGAAGCAAATTTTCCAAGCAAAGATTGAAATTGTAGAAGCCTCGGGACCCAGGATCATCTGTGACGGGACCAGAGAGTTAAGATATGATGATAACATCTCCTGTTTCCATGTTTAATAATGTTAACTTCAAAAAGAAAGCGAAAAGACTAAAGATAAAAAGATAAAAAGTTAAAGATTTATGCACCTTATCCAGCAACCATTTGTGAGTCCATCGCTTGAGAACACATTTTTCTTTCAGAGATTCGATGAAACGTACGGCAAGTGCAAAATCATTCACACGTCGACAAGCACGTAACACGGCATCACAAATATCAGGATCAGGAATCATATCCAATTCATGTAAATCTTGCATAGCTGCAGAAGAGAAAAAAAAGTAATTAATGTGATTTGCTCCATGAAGATATCCTGTCTTGATTCATAACTTACCTCCTCGCAAAATGTAACCATCGATACTTGGATCGTTGAAAACATCCATATAATGCTGATCAAGACCTGTAATTTGAATTTCGAACAAAAAATTTCAGTTCCCAATTTAACATTTGTATTTTAATGATTCGGTTAAGTTAAATATTTAGTACGTCGGACATTTCTAAATTTGCGCAAAATAAAGATAGGATACTAATACTAACGAGCGAATTAAACCATACAAATTTTTATCGTATGCATTAACCTCCTTATGCATGCATACGCATGTTTCGACAAATAAGTGCTATGTTATATAATGAAAACAAACTAGAAATTTCATGAGAATATATAATTCGTATGGAAATGGAATATTCTTACGTTTGTCTTCAGTATCAGCGAAAAATTTGCCATTCTGAATGGGAGTAGTAGTAATTTGACGCACCAAATGCAGTTTCGTGCTAATTGCTTTACTTGCGAGACGAGCAAGAGTTAACATTTCTTACAATCTGTACATTTTAGAATAAGTTTAAATAAATAAAAATATGGTATAAATTATCGGAAACACAAACCATTAAATTAATAGGATGACATAGCAATTAAATTTTGCTTTATATAATTAGAAATACATCTTTATATGGTAATAGAAAGACAACAACAACAACATTCGGATTATCTTTGACATCACTTATAAAGGAAACCTGCCATCAAATGACCTTCACAATTCTCAAAAAACATCTCGAGAATGCGCCTTAACGGGAAGAATCATGACAGATCCCTTAATAAGCATAAGCTCAAGCCACCTCTCATTTGCGAACCTATTAATTGCGGCCAAAGTCATTTTGAAATTCTCGAAATGAAATTCCGTTCCATATCTTTATTTATAGAATGGATTTGGGGTAGTTGGGGAGTTAATTTATCTTCTAGCGCTTTTTTTTTCCTAATTAATTAACATATTTATAAGCCAATATTTCAATGTTAAGTAGAAGAATATCAATTTTACAAATTGCTTACCTATAAAAATTGTCTACCTATCTTGTTTGTTTGTATAGTATTTAAAAAAATAATTAATAAAATGATTTTCTATTTACTTTTTATCCTTTCATTTCTTTTTATTCAAAAAATATGCATTTTTAAAAACAATTTAATTAACTGATCAATAATCATTATGCATGCATAATCGTTATCTATCTAGATAATGAACAATATCATATAAAATCATAATCATATACAATAGAATATCATGGATTTTTTTTTCTTAAATTAGCAAGGAAAAAGAAAACGAATAATCCATTTATAGTTCTGTGAAGCAATAATTGAAATATATGTGAAGCAATAATAAATTGATCTTTTTTGAATTTGATAAATGATACAATTACGGATGACCTTTGATCTTATCAACCATCAAGACTCATTTCGATAACATTCATACATTATTCAGAAGAAAGAATGGTATCATTTTGTTCAGCTAATTACGGTATCATATCATTCGTTTATTTGTTTGTTTGTTTGTTTTTTTTTCAAATTTATTTTTGAAAGATTTTTCGTTTTTTTTTACAACCAATTGGCATAAATTATAGTTTGAAATTAAACATTGTGAAATTACGAGAATTAATTGGAAATGGAATTTTTGAAATTCTTTTATGCAATACTTCAAATATATTGAAATGATCAGTGATGATACGTTTAATCGAAGAAATAAATTAAGATAGTTAATGATGATCCATATGATTGAAGAATGGAATAAGATTGTCAGTGATGACGTATCTGATTAAAAGATGAAATGAGATGGTCATTTATGATCCATCTAACTGAAGAATGGAGCAAAATGACCATTGATGATTATTAATCTGATTGAAGAATGGAATAAGATGGTTTGAAGAATGGAATAAGATGGTCATTGATAATCCATTTGATTGAATAAAAAGAGATAAGTAATGCTTCATTCGTAGGAGTGAAAAGTAACATTCAAATTGATTATGAAGTTAAATTTCGGAAAGTGTGTCACAATGACGAGTGTGTCAAATGAAGTATGCCATGATGACGAGTGCTAGTATCCACAATTGACGGCTATAGTCCATCCAATTGTTGTCCATAGGGAAGTATATGTATGGACTATATACCTATCTACCCTCTATTCATTCACTCATATCCCATCTGTCCATCAGTTACATAGGCTGGTGACGATGATGAATAATAATTGGGTGGGTTGATTGGTTGAAGTTGAATGAAGTGAGAACAGAAGGTATGTGACTGTAAAGAGATGTGTGTGTGTGTGTGTGTGTGTGTGTGTGTGTGTGTGTATGTGTGTATGTGTCACTCGTTAGTCATCTATATTAGCTTGCCAAATGACCCCACTCGACCCGACCACTTATTCGACCTTCACTTTATAATAGTAGTAATGATAAGTCTCCCTTCCTTCCTTCCTTCCTTTCTTCCTTCTAACTATCGTTCTCTTTCTTTTTATATTATTTTCATTCGTTCTCTTTGAATCATATCATTTCTCATATCCATTGATCAATCTATCCAATTCTGATCATTGATTTTTATTAGTTTCTAAATAATTTTTAAGTATAGAATAGATCCAATTACTACTACTATATTGCTCAATTATCCTTTGATGTTTGATTTAATAGTAATAATTTGTTAGAATTCATTTATTTCTTTAATTCATCTTAATCTTTCTCTTTCTAAAAAAAAGAAAAAAAAGCTATTTCGATTAATTTTTATCAAAAAAATTCTTTCTTTTTTTTTTCTTCAAATCTAATTTTTAACTTTACGCATTCACACGCCTTTATTTTTACGTAATTTTTCTTTTCGTTTTTTTTTACAAAAATTTTTATAGCAAAAAGAAAAAAATTTATAAACAATTATTAAATTAACATTTGCATGAAAAGTAAAATAAAATTAAAACCTAAAATTTAGGATAGAAAAAGGATTACATTCTCAAATTTCTCTTTCCGTTTATTTACAATTATATATATTTTCTTTTCGTCTTTTTTTTTCTCTTTCTTATTTTTTTTTTTTTGAATAAATAAAATGAACGTTAGTATTAAATTAGCTTTTTTTTTTTTATAAAATTATCACTAAGATGTGTTTATTTGATTGATTGATTGATTTTATTAATCAATCAAATAATATGCCTTAGTTTATATTAGCTTAATTTATCGATAAATATTGCTAATATTTACAAATGCCAAATTTGCACACATCTCTCTTTCTATACTCTAAAAGTTTATATTTATTTGACATTATCATCACTCCATTCTTCCCTTTTAATACTTTATCATTCCAATAATTCAGTCAAATATGAAAATGATAACTAGATTGGCTTAAAGTATCATAATGTCATAACTTGGCTCAAATTATCACACTATGATATGATATGGCATGATATAATAATTTGTCAATATAAGAAGAAAAAAAAAAAAGGTTCAAAGCTTGTTTTTCTAGTAGCTTGGCCAAGTAGCTTGGTTAATCTCAAAGAATGATTGTATAGCAATTAGTCAATCATTCCCTGAATTTTAATAGTTTTTATTTCATTAATGATTATAGAACATGCAATGTTTTCTCATCTATTATTATTATTTGAATAGGTTCAATGCAAAATTTCTATTTGTATAATTTATCGAAAAGCTTATTGAAATTCTAAAACGATGAGTCAGTCATAAAATGAATATTTTGCGCTCTCTCACTCTTTCTCTCTCCTCTCTCTCTTCATTATGATTTGGTATAAATTTAAATTTAATCTTAGTGATCATTGATAATACATTATTATTATTATTATTATTATGATCATATATCTCATATGTGATATAAATTTGTATATTTAAAAATTTAATCCAAATCTTACTGTAACTTACTTGCTCCATAAATTTAAGCTATGTTTAATTTTTAGACTTGTGGCCAAATTTACTTTACCTTAATATTAAGAATATCTAGCCTAAGTTTATAAGTAATCAAAAAATTAAAATAATTAAAAATCTATCACAACTAATAATTGTTAATATTGCTACAAGTTTTAAGCTATCTTTTATATTTTTCGACTTATGATCTAATTGATCTAATTACTTTAATATCTGTTGCAGATATTTAGCCAAAATATAAATGTTCGAAAATTAAAAAGTAATAATTACAAAAATATGAACTAAATAATCATTCCTTCTGTAAACAATTATGAAATTACAAAACAATTGGAAATATATAAATTTGCATATTTTAGTTGAATGTGAATGTAAAGCAAAAGACGGCCCAAAATACGATTGATCTTTTATGTTATCTATGAAAAGCGATGCTCGATCAATCTATTCATATAAGTTATCGAATTTTACGATCGTATATGAAGTTAATTACCTGTACTAAATTGCATCACAATGTACCTGACGTCATGTTATTTTTGTTTTTTTCTCATAGCAGTATTTTTGTTAATTTCACGATCGCTGGTTCAAAAGGTTTTTTTTTCTTTATTTCCTTTTTTTTTTCTCTTTTATAAAAATAATAAGCCATTTTGCAACGGAATTTCTCGAATAAATTCCGATTTTATATCTCAAGAATTTTTGCTAAATTCTACAATCATTCTTCTTGATTAATCACGAAACAAAGGCATAAATATTAGATTTATTTGAAATCTTTTATGAATGAAATTCATTTTGCTTATTTTAAAAATTATTATATCGAAATATTTTCCATTATTTTTAACTGTAAGTTATCAATATTTTACTAATAAAATTGATTAATTTTTGTGGTTTTTTTTGTTGATTTGATTTTCAAAATGAATTAATCGAATATTGTCGAGAAAGAAATTTTGGGAAAAAAAAGTGTAATATATTGTTAGTTTTTTTTTTTTTTTTTATTCTCTGATGTATATATAATAATTTTTATTTAACGATAATAAATTTTGCAGATCAACTTCGACATCTTGCTAGCAACAAAGATTTTATTAGTAGACTTGCAGAAGGTGAATTTGAGGTAGTACATCCATTTCAGATTCGTGATAAAAATGATCGTATTGGCATTGATACGAGGTTAATTTTTTTCTTTCTTTCTCTCCCTCTCTCTCCCTCTATCTCTCTCTCTCTCTCTCCCTATCTATCTTACCATGTTTGTAATTAAATTTTTGAATTTATTATTTTTTATTTTTATCTATAAAATGCCAATTGCAGGAATCATTATTTAAATGGAAGTGTTCATTATAAGCAAGTTACAATTGTTATTCGTAGTACGGTTGTAAATCGTTTAAAACTATTATTAGGCCTTAATGAATTATTATTCATTAATGGAAGCATTTTTGAAAAGGTAAAAATTTGAAGGAAATTCTATTGCTACCTTTTTTTTAAAAAAAAAACAAAGTGTAAAATGAAAGGTTTATTTTTTTAAATGATAGATTTAGTTTTCTTTTTAAATGTTATATTTATTATGATTTAAATGTTGTAATAATACATTATAACATTTGGTTAAAATATAAAATTACGTTTACCTTTATATACCTTTACATTTGCAACGGATAATTACGCTTACCTTTATTTACCTTTACATTTGCAACGGATAATTACGCTTACCTTTATATACCTTAATTTATATCAATGTTTTTTTTTTTTTTTTATACATTAATTATCCGTTACAAATGTTTTTTCTTTTTGCAACCATTTACAATTGATATAAGTTGTAAATATATGTATGATAATTTTTCTAATCATGATAATTACCATCCTAATCAAGCATTATTATTTATTTAGCAATAGAATATAGGCAAAAAAAAAAGGAAAAATAGAACGAATGACAAAGAAAAAAGAATTAAAAATGATAAAAGATTAAAGAAAAAGAATGAAATTATTATTTGTTAATTAGTACGATTGTTTATTAAATTAGTGAAATTTTATTCAATTATTTTAAATTTTCATTATTGAAATTGTAAAAATTAATATAGATTCAAAGATTGTTAAGGAAATTTTATTTTCTTATCAATATTTGATTAAAAAATATTACAAAAAGTGTTATTGTTTCAGTTTGATAATGATGAAAATATTCCGATCAATAGACGAGTTGAAAATTGTTACTATCAGGGAACGGTAAATGGTGAAGAAGGGTCATTTGTGGCACTATCAACGTGTAACGGTTTACGGTAAGTTCTTACTTTTCCATATTATAATTGGTACTGTCAACGTGTAACGGTTTACGGTAAGTTCTTACTGTGGCATATTATAATTCAATACTGAATTTTTAACTTCTTTTAAAAGTGTTTGAGGATTTATTTTTTTATTTTGAAATAAAAATATTAGTTTAAATTTTGTAATAATTTGGTTATTGTTCGAAAATTTTGAGGAAAAATATTTTAATGGTTCAACTTTTCAGTGGTATAATTGCTTTTGATAATGGTTCAGCCTATGGTATATGGCCTTTAGATGGTGGTGATCGAGGACGTCGTCATCCACATGTTTTATATCGTACAAAATGGTCTCAATCTGCATCATGTGGAAATCAAGTTGGCGAAAATTTGAAACAATTTCAGAAGGTTTTTTTGTTTGAGATTTTCCGATTTTTTTTTTTTTGCTTTTTGAAAATGTTAGGATAAAATTGATAACTGTAGTTTTTATTTTAATTCTAATGATATTTTAGATTTCGAAACGTGATGTTACGAAACAAACAAAATTCGTTGAATTAGCTGTAATTGGCGATTATTTCTTTGTAAGTTTTACAGCCATTTTGAATTTTATGTTTGATCTTTCTTACTTTTTATTGATTGAATTATTTTTGAAGTAAATAAGTTTGAAAAATAGTATTCAAAAAAATTAGCAAAAAATATATGATTTTTTTTTTTTTTTGTTAACATAAAAATCTTAATGAAATACGGATAAATTTTATTTCAGATGAAAAAACATGATTTGCATGAAGAAGAAGGTATTTCATTTATCCTAGAAGCTATCAATATTGCTGATTATGTAAGTTTTTTTTTCTTTTTTCTTACAAACTGTTAGGAACAAATGATTTTTCTCATAGGTTAAAGGAAAATAAGAAATAATAGCTAAGAAGAAGAAGAAGAAAAAAAAGAGCATATATTTGCAAATAATTATCTCTTTTGCTTAATCTAATTAGAAAATAATCAGAGAAATGAAATTTAATTGGAATTAATTGTGAAGTTTTTTTTTTTCTTTTTCTAAAATTAATTTTTAAAAATGATAGCATAAAATATTGATTTCAAGTGATAAGATAAACTTTTCTTATTATACATGTAAAATAATAAATCAAGCAACTAATGTAAAAATTACGTAATAAAGATTAAGCTAAATTAGCCTGATCGCCTTACATGAATATGATAATTATTAAAATCAATGTACTTGATATTATCAATATTTGCACATCTTCTTATTATACATGTAAAATAATAAAACGAGCAAGTAGTGTAAAAATTACGATGTCCGGTTTGCAAGACTGTCTGTTCGTTTGTTTCCAATGGTAGTAAATCAAATTGCAAGTGAATGGTAAAAGTTTTCAGAAAACAAAAATGTCAACAACACCTGGGATTATCAGGCCGTAATAACGATTAAACTAAATTAGCCTGATCGCCTTACTTGAATATGATAATTATTAAGATCAATGTACTTGATATTATCAATATTGTACAAATAGATCTATTTTTTCATTTTCAAATCTTTCACTGTTAATTATCAATCTTTTATCAATTGCATTCAATTGTCACCAACACTAACAAAACACTATTTTTTTTTATTTTTTAATTAATAGCTAGAGAATTGAAATTTTTCTGTATATATAAACTAATTTTTACATAGTGAAATAAAAACAATTTTATACCTGAAATATTCTTTTGATAGTAGGATTATTATTTTACCGTACATTATCATTATTTCAATTTCATCATTATGCTATCGTTAGTTACTATTATACGATAGAGAAATGATAATAGAACATTTAGCATATGTTTTAAGAGGAAATGACCATCTGTTCAATTAGTCATCCTTCTTCGACAATTTCTTACTAAATTTAATGCGGTAACTTAAAAGGAAACTTTTTCCTTCTCTTTTTATCTTTTTCTCTTTCTCATCTCTTCTTCAATATCTTCTTTTATATTTTCTTCTTTTATTTATTTATTTTTTTTTTTGTTAAATATTTTTGCGGCTTTATTTGGCCTTTTGTACTATTAGGAATCAATTAATTGTCCTTTCTCATTTCTTTTTTTTGGCCAATCTTGCTAATTTATGCATTTTCATTGCCAAAAAAAAAAACGATCAATTGAAAAGAAGCATTTGAAGCTACCGATTTTAAAATTTTTAATCATCATGTTCATCTACACGATGATGATTTGATTGATTTTTTTTTAAACAATGAGAGAGAGAGAGAGAGAGAGGAAATGTTTGTAAACTTTTTGTTTTATAATAATAATTATTTTTTCTTTATTAATTATATATCTTTGTTTTGATACTTTTTCAAATTTTTTTGTATAGCCAAAAAGTTATTTGAAATTTTTCTTATTATTTTAAACAATTAGTGCTATTGCTAAGTTAAATGTAATCTCGAGATTCATCTCGAGATTAAATTTTTCTTTTTTTTTGTCTGAGCTTTAGAAATTATTGTATATTTTATTTACGTTTGTTATTTGTGCTATTTTTGCAGATATTTTCGCGTGATTTAAATATTCGCTTAAGTGTTGTTTATTTGGAAGAATGGATGGATAAATCTCGAATTGATTATTATGATGATATTGAGCGGACATTAAGTAGTGCGGTGGAATATATCACCGGTCATATTTATCATATTGGTTAGTTCGTTTTTTTTTTTTTTATAATTGTTTTCATTGTTAAATTTTTTTCAAATTTAATATAATTTATTTCATAAATTTTAATTCTAAATTTTATAACTTAATTTATCAATAATTTTTTTTTTTAACAATTACATTGTTACATTTTGAATACTAATTAATCAATTCTAGCCAAAGATTCTTCGTTAATGTTTACATCAGCAAAATTTGTCAAAGATGAAGTAATGACAAGCACTTCTGGAAGTATTTGTTCATCACGTGCAACTGGTTTAATTAAGGTAAGTTTTTTTTTTTTTGTTTTTAAATTCTTTTGCTATTTGATACAAAAATTTAGCTATCAAAAAAAAATAACTTTGCTAAATTATCAATTTAATTTTTAAGGCTATGGATATATATACAGCTCATGCTACAGGTCAATTAATAGCTCATAATCTAGCTCATATCATGGGAATGGATCATGATTCGCCAGATTGTGCATGTAATTTCATCAATAAATGCATTATGCATAAGCAAGCAGGGTAAGTTTTGATTCTAACAACAAATTAAGTTTAAACAAGTTTGCAAATTTGATTGTCAATTTATCACATGACACATATTCTTTATTTCTATCCCATTCTACAGTATTCCAAAATTTGAATAATAAGAATAGATTGGAAGGAAGAAAAAAAAAAAACGTCTTATTGTGCAAAATCTTTTTTTTTTTTAACTAAATGATGACTCAATATCTATCCTTCGATTTGAAAGAGT
This sequence comes from Dirofilaria immitis, assembly GCA_024305405.1. Classification (NCBI taxonomy): domain Eukaryota; kingdom Metazoa; phylum Nematoda; class Chromadorea; order Rhabditida; family Onchocercidae; genus Dirofilaria; species Dirofilaria immitis. The sequence continues at coordinate 2,000,344 of JAKNDB010000068.1, forward strand.
AAAATTAGAATTTTAAGGATACATATAAATCTGTGTATATGCATAATTTATGACATATAAATGTGTGCTCATTCATTTTATAGACTTATTACGAATTTAAGTATTATAAATAATACTGACTACTGACCCATTATCCCATGGGATTTGCTTTAATCAGATAAGAAAACCAATCACATCACTACTATTTTATGGTATATCATCATCGTAAAGGACGATTCATCAGATTTGTGATAGCATGAAGAAGAAGAAGAAGAATTGTTGACTAGTAGTAGTAGTAGTAGTAGTAGTAGTATGAGATGGATTGTCATAAAATGAAGCATTTTCCGATTGTTGTAAAAATGCTAATTTGCATGCTCTAGACAGAATTTAAATTTTGAGCATTTTAATAAACGAAACGATATAAAATGATAAGAAATTAATGGAAATTCAAGGAAAGATAGGAAAAGGGAGCATCTTATGGCGATTATCGTAAATGGATTATTAGGTTGAAATGAAAAAAGTAACTATTATACATAATAGAAATAATATTGAATCAATATTGGTATAAATGAATTAAAATTCGCATCAATCCTAAGATTAATCATTTGCGAATAATATAAACGAAAATTCATACGACATTGATACATATAAAATAACTTATTAAGCGACAATTAGAATTGAATATAAATTTAAAAAAGAAAAAGTGAAGAATATAATAAATATGGGCAGAGAGAGAGTTGAAGCAAAAGAAAATTTATTTCTATTGTTCATTGATATATTACTGTAATAATAACATAAGCAAATTTGAAATTTTTTTTTTCAGAACTCTCGGATCACCATTTTTATGGCAATTCTCGAAATGCAGTATAGCAAGAATGCATAGCATATTACAGTCGGGATATTTGCAATGTTTATTAAATAAACCATTACAGGTAAATGTAAAATGTAGAACTCCATCTTCTACTGATTATTCAAAAATAGAAAGAAAAGAAAGTAATCATGAATAATATTTAAATTACTTATGCTAGCATTGATAGTATTGCTTATGCTATCATTAGTTGATAGAAAAGAAAGTAATCATGAATAATATTTAGATTACTTATGCTATCATTGATAGCATTGTTATCATTTATTGATTGATTTAATTTTAGGTAAAATATTTAAAAAATTTGTTATTTAAAGAAAAAGGAAGAAAATAAACGAATAAAATTGATTGAAAGTTTATTATTTTATTATGACATTTTCAAATTGTCCATTTTATATTTGAAGAAAATTCGTAATAATATTTTTTTTTTAATTATCAAATATTTTTTTAGATATTTTTGATCAAAATTTTTATAGGCATCAACATTACAACAATGTGGTAATGGTATTATTGATGGTGAAGAAGAATGTGATTGTGGATCACGTGAGCAATGTCTTGATCCATGTTGTGATCCGTTAACGTGTACTCTTCGAGCTCATGCTCATTGCGCTTCTCATCAAGCATGTTGTCATCGTTGTCAAGTGAGAAACTTTTTCTTCATGATGACAATTTTTTACTTTTCATTTTAATAATTAATAATATAATAATTATATGCATTAAGCATATCACTAGTCTAAACAATTCATATCACTAATCTAAACAATTCATATCACTGATCTTCTCAAGAAAACATAAAATATACGTAAATATGGAATATGTAAAAATGTAAAATGTAAATTCAAGAATGCCATAAAAAGACCCATTGTACAAAATGATTGATTCATAAATATATTATAGTTACGACCAATAGGTCATGTATGTAGAGCGGCAAGATCTGTTTGCGATGTTGCGGAAATGTGTACTGGTGATGATGGTGATTGTCCAATTGATGGATATCTAATTGATGGTACTGTTTGTGGTATTAGTGGGCAATGTTGGAAAGGAAATTGTTCGGATGTTGAACAGCAATGTCGTGATCTTTGGGGTTCAGGTAGCTGAATTAATTAAAATTCAACTTATCATTAATTTCCTTATATTTGATATATATAATTTATCCTTTCCTAAAATTTAAATTTTTATTGTTCTTTTAAAAGAATTATTGATAGAAATTATAAATTTAATTAAACTTTTCTTTTTTTTTCTTAAAATTAATTTTTGTTTAAAATTGAAAAATTAGTTTATTAGAGGAAATAATTTTTTTTTTTTTTTAAAGAAAATACACAATCATTTTTCAGATGCAACAACAGCGGAAGAGCATTGTTATGAACGTAATGGACTTGGTTTAGAATATGGAAATTGTGGTACAGATCGAGATGGAATGTATAAAAAATGTGCAGTAGAAAATGTACATTGTGGAACATTACATTGTCGAGGAGGTTTTCAAACACCTGTCAATTTAAAACTTAACTCATTTAATCTTCAATTCCTGCATGAAAGTAAACAAATACAATGCAAGTATGTCTATGTCTATTTTGCATACAATTTAAAAAGATATTTTCAATTTTTTTTTTACAAATTTTGAAAATTCATCAAAATCGATTGCTACTTTTTACTTACTTTAATTAGATCAATTAATTACTTAATTATTAGTTCAATTAATTAGTTCAATTCAATTAATTATTAGTTCACTTAATTGGTTCAATTAATTATTAGTTCAGTTAATTAGTTCAATTAATTATTAGTTCAATTAATTAGTTCAATTTTTTTGGCTAATTTATTTCTTCTAGAATGTTACTTATACTTCAAAAATGCCCTTTTTTCCCCGTTCATTTTATACCTATAAATCATTACAACTATAATTTAACTTAGTGATCTTATTCACATATCTCTTATTCATTTAATTTATTTGCAAAATTGATTCGTTGGCGTCTATATTTTATCTAAGTTATCGTCTAATCGTTGATAACAATGATGATAAAATGATAGCTTAATTGATTTTTTTAATCATAATCAATTAAGTAGTAAACTTAATAAGCATTTTAGCTAGTATGCTATCAACAAAATAATACACACACACACACACACACACACACACACACATAGACTAATATGATGTAATTGTTATTTATTATAATTTTTAATAACTCTTAGCGATGGATCACTTGACTCGTGAATTTTGAAATGTCTTATTTTTTTCATTGACATTTTTCAAATGTCTTATTTCTGAAAATATGTTAAGGAAGGCAATATTAATTATTTCAATCATCATTAATATTTTGTCTTAAGATAAGTCTTAAATTTCATTTCTCATTTTATTACACTTTTATAAGATTCGATGAAAACATTCAAATAGAAATTTGTTATGGCAATGAAGAAAAATTAATTATTAATTATAAATGGATACTTAAAATAATGCTGCTCATTTTTGATATTCTATAAAAATTATTTTACTTAGAATGGTTACAAATCTTGATGTTGGTGTAGTTATGGATGGAAGTAGTTGTGGTTCTGGAAAAGTTTGTATTCAAGGAATTTGTTCACCACTTGTTCAAGTTTCACCACCTGTACATTGTCCAAGCAATAATCTTGCTTATCAATGTTCAGGACATGGAGTAAATTTTTTTTTTTTCTCTACTTAAATTAATCATTGTTTATTTTAAAAAAAAAAAAAAGGTCATTAAAATTTTCTTTATATATATATATATATATACGCTGAATATATGCATCATCCTGTATTTGTTATTTAACAATAATTTTGGGAAAAAAAAATTAATTTTGACAATTTTAGGATTGTACGACTACACGACGATGTTTATGTTATAATGGTTGGATGGGTATAGCATGTGATACAAAAACAAATATTACTCATTTTACAACAATTGAACCATCAGATATCTCACATTTTGGTGATATTTTCATACCATCATTTGCAGGTAAATTATTTTTTGTTTTTTTTTTTATTCTAAATTACAAATTGATATTGCTAAAATATTTCATATATTTTATTAATTTTATTCTAATACTTCTAGATGATATGTGATTTTATTTAATCAAAAATTAATTCTTATTCTTCCTTGTTGTTTTTTTTCTTAAATTCTTATAGTAAAAAGATTTTTAATTTTTCTAATTTCATATAGCTAATAATATAGCAATTGTGTGTTATCATGAAGTATTATTATTTATCATAATTATCATAATTATTTATCACGATTTCCATATTTTAATACATTCATTAATCTATTTTGTTATTTTTAGTGATTTTACCAAATTTCGGTGGTAAAATTTTCATAAAATTGATTAACAAATGATAAATTCTCATTTGAATTTATCATTTTGCTTATTTTTATCATAATTTTTAGGTGGTCATAAATTGAATACCACAACTCTACTTATTATTCTTCTTATTGTTGGCATATTACTTTTGCTACTTTTAATTTGCCTATTATTTTGCTATCGGTAAGATTTGCCTTCATTCTATTATAATATTTTACTAATCAATAATCAGTTAATCATTTCGTTATTATATTTTTGCATTTATAGACGACAAAGTGGAGCTGAGTTTTCTTCACCGGTAGATGAAAAATTAAATGAAAGTCTTCCGGAAAATACACAACGGGCGATAAAATTTGGTAGTATGCCAAGCTATCGGTAAGTTTATTTTAATTTATCTTTAAATCCTAGACTTAAGGCTATTGAATAATTTACTTTGAGATATTATTATTTCTCTAATAATAATAGCATTATTTTTAGTGAGGAAAAAGGAAAAGAAAGAAAGATAAGCATGTTTATGATGCATTGCAAAAGATTAATGAAGCAAATGATGAACGAGATAGTGCATCCGTAAAATCACGGGAATCTGGAACTACAGGTCATGATAATAATGGAATTTTATCAATGAACAGAAATTGTATGGAATACGATCCAAGAGAGGATATTGTAACAACAATGTTAAATGGTAAAATTTCTCTAAAGATCATTAATGAATAATATTTAAGTATGGATAAATATCGTTATTCAATGATAACATATGATTATCAACTTTCAGGTACAGCAACAACAATATTGAAAAGAGATGTACCTGATAATCGTAATTATTATTGTGACGGTGTACTATATCATGAAGCCTGTTCAGAAATGGATTCATCGCCAACAATACGTTGTTCATCGGTGGCGCTACCAGCACGTTGTGAACGAAATCGCAGTGGTTATGCGACGGATTCTGAAATTGGTTAGTTATTATTGATATGTTTTATAGAACTAATGTTTATTTTATTTACATTATGCGCTAAATCTTTTTCCCTTTTAGGAATAGCAAAAATTATTGGCTTATACGGTAATCATTCATTTGATGATGATAAAGAACTGATGAATATGTTGTGAATACATTAGATATCTCTTAACTATTAAGTGATTAGAAAAGTTTAAATTACGTTGATAAGCTATTTGTAAAATAAAAAATTGTTTTTGTTTTTGAAGCAATGGGACGTTATGGTACACGTTACGTTGAAGCTGTATCAGGTGCAAGTGTCGAATTGAGTCCAACTTCATCACAAACTTCAGTCAACAATAGAATGACTCCAACACCATTGAAACTTAACAATATTGGAATGTTACTGAGGCAACTGCAACATAATGATGAAGTTTCTAGGTTTATCTTTATTTAGATTATTCAAATAATTATTACTATTTTGATATATATATATATATATATATATATTGAGAAACTTTTCATTAGTTTAATTGGTACAACAGTATTAAATTTTTTTTTTTTAGCGATGCAGAATTGAGTGCAGTAGAAGCAGATCATGTGGAACGTGGTGATTTAGGTTCTAATACAGAATCAAGCAGAGGAGGTTATGAATCTCAGGAAGCAAAGTATTGATTTTCTTTTTTTTTTATTTTGGAATATTATAGAAAATATAAAATTAATAGCTTTTTGAATTCTTCTAAAATAAAATTGTATAATTACAGTACAATGTTGCCGAATGGTTTAGATCCAAATTTTTCGCGATCACTTCAAAGCAAAGATCGAAATGGAGGAGATGAAAGATTGGATAGTGTTCGCAATTGCAACAATACTTCAGCTTGCTTTTCAAATGAAATGATGCTTAATGGACATGGTACCGCTCTATTTCAGGATTGTCAATCTCTTTCTGAAATAGAAATGAGCGAAAGAAGTACTAGCCATACACATCCTCATGGTCAAAGTCAACATTCATTATTCAATGATTCATTCAGGTTGGAAGTATGATGACCATGATTGAATATTATTTTTTTGCTATTATTTTCAGCAGTATTTTGATATGAATTAGCAAAGTTCTATTTTTTGAAATTCGAGAATCTCTCCTTCTTATTATATTGGTTTTAATGAATGCTTATTATAATATGGAGCTTATAAGATCATTCTTTTGTATAACTTTTGGCTAAATTATAAAATAGTTGAGAAATTTGAAATATATGAAATACTGCTGTTTATTATTTCTAAATTGAAAACGGTAAGATATGATTGATCTCTTTTATACAAAGTTTATTTTCATTTATTTCGAAAATTTATTAATTGAATATGTTTTGTATTTATATATGTTTTTCTAATATTTCCTACCTCTTTTTATTATTTTAATCTCTTTCATATATATCATTCAATATGACTTTTATCAATTCTTTTTCTCTCTCTCGAAAAAAAAAAAAGGTCAGTTTAAAAGGTTAAATGTCTTTTTTTGCAGTATTATCAAGTAGTTCATTGCTAACTTTTTGAATATTCAATTATCTATTTTCATCAAAGAACTATTGTAGCTTAAAAATGATTGTAAGAAATGTCAAAGTTTTGAGATAAGCATAAGTTTTATAATCATATTGAAATTTTCAAGAAATTTTGTAAGCAAAAATTTACAATGATCAGAATAGCTTATCAATACGTTGAAGAAAAACAAATATGTATTTTAAAAAACTAACTGATTAATGATAGATTGCTTTTTTTTTTTTTTGGTAATATAAAAATTGATCATAAAGGTTCGTTTCACCTTAGAATTATTACGCTAAATGAAAGTTTACAAATTGCATTTTTGCAAATATACTAATTTGATTTTATATTATCCTAAAAATTTATTCCTATTATTGCTACTATCTTTTCATATCATATCACATAAATTCAATCGAACTGCCTCTTTAAACTATCCAATAATTTTTGCATAATTTAATCAAATTTCATTCTTTTTTTGTTGTCGAATTTTGTCTTTCAATTTGAATTTGTAGTTTGTTGTAGTTTGTATATATTTTTTGAATTTTTATCAATTGAAAATTTATGAAAAACTATGCTATCAAATTATATGAAATGAATGTCATTATAAATGATTAAGGAAAGAAGTATTAGATGATAAAGAATGATAATTTATTCTTAGCTCAAATAGCGTTTATGATAATCTTGATGATGATTGAAACTTATTAATTGAAAATTTATCGAAAAATATGCTATCATTATGCTAAATGGATATCATACAAAAGTGACTGAGAAAAGAAGCATAGATGATAACGAATGATAATTTAAATCTAAGCTCAAATAACATTCATGATAATCTTGAAACTTTGTTCAGTTTTTCTGAAAACACATCATGAAAGTATTACTTACGAAAGGATGGAAAACTATACGTTTAATACAAGTAATACGGTAATAGAGCAATATGGTAATTTACTTTTTATAGATTTTTAAGAAAATAATATAATAAACTTCTGCAAGATATGATAGATTTCTCGAATTATCCGTCAGATAGTTGTTGCATTTTCTTCAATGATACGATAGGTGATATGATGATCTATATAAACTTATTAATTCGAGCAAATTCCAGTTTTAATTCAGGATTAATTAAAAAATTAATAAGTGATTAATTACTGGGTATATATTTATTGCTTAGTTTAAAACTATCATTTCACTGTTGTCAAACTTAATTTTTCCAAATAACATATGTTATAAAAAATAATTAAATAACAAGAAGGAATACATACTCTCGACTGATAGATATTCTCGATTGATATATGCTTTATTGGCGTTTCTTCAAAAGAGCTGCCATATGTACTATTTAAAATTATCGATGTATGAAATAATAATAAACTGATATTGATAAGCTGTTTTTTTTTCAGAGTTAATTTTTTAAATAAAACTTAGGATATAAGAAGAATCCTTCTAGCAATTTGAGGTGTTCACTCTTGTGTAATTGAATTTAAATAATCTGGAGAGTTATTTATATTAATATATATTATACTTATTCCCTGTAAATAGTAAACTAATAATCATTTTTGGTATTAATAAAAAGTTGTTGTTCTAATTTATAGAAAATTTCATTACAGAAAATATGATATAAGATTATGTCATTAAGAGAAAGGCAATGATAAAGATAAGATTATGTGATTAAGGGAAAGATAATGATAAAGATGATAGTGGATTTATTGAAATCAATTATATTTCATAAATTTAAATGACTGATTTGAGATATTAATCAGTTATAATTAAAAGTGAAAGGTTAAGGCACTATTATTTTGATTATGAAATATCAATATCTTCTTCTTTTTCTTGATTGATTTTGTAAGTTATCATTTTAAAATTAGAAAAGATATTGTATTTTTCTTGAAATTATAAATTCTTATAAAAATTATGTACTATGTCATATCATATCTTTTGTAATAAAATTACCTATTTTTCTATAAATTCGAATTAAAACTTATCATTATCTCATGTTTTATTTCTGATTAATGATAAAAATGATTGAATTACTTCATTACTTCGTTAAGTCCTATTATTTTGTCATAGATGGATCTTCTGCATTATCAATCTTCTGCATCTGATTCTTTTGAATCCATACCAATGCTAAATTGGCAGCTTTCAATTTTTGACAATGCCTTGGCTCCGACATCTTGAAAATTATGCTTGAGACGAGGAAACAGAAGATGAGACTGCTATTTTCACATTGGTCCGGTTGATTAAGCAGTGATTGACTCGTGATGATATTTCGTTTGCGGTATTTCCCGGGCGCTATTTTATTTAAAGCTTATCATCTCTCGTATTTGCCGCGGGATATTTCCGGAATGTTCGTATTATTTTCTTCAGTTCATTCTAATCTGTTTCTTCGTGTGACTAGTTTTAATAGGCTAAAATTAGTTTTTTTTTATTTTTTTGAATATTAATGTTTTTTTCAGCTTTTGAAAGAGTATTGAAATAGTTCAGAATTTTTATTTGATTTTGAAAGAATCTCGAGATAAATTTGTGATTTGAAAGGATATTGGAATAATTTTGAATTAATTAAATTAATAAAACTTTTCATAATTCGTTATTTTTCCCATAAGCAGATTATTTTTAAATCAAAATATTCATTCATTCCTTACTTTTTCGAATCTTTGCATTTATCATGCCATGAATACTAAGGATATTATTTTGAGCACAGCTAGTTATTGATCTGATATGGCATATGATATCAATTTGGCACGCATACTTATTCGGAAAAAAGCTTTTTATACTTATGTTACAAAAGAAAAAGCAATAAGATTTCAGAATACTTATGATTATTCGACTAAGCTAATCGAAAGGCAAAACAAAATTCGATGATACCTAATAAGTTAGAAAATGCAACACCAACAGTGTATGCTACAAAATCTCGCAGTAAAAAATATCTGATTCAGAATTGAATCCGAACATCATTGATCCAATCAATGCACAGGAAATCTTTGATTATATAAGGTTACCTATTTATCATCATATCCTTTCTTCATTCACAAGCTTTTATGAAGTTTATTGTGACAGCAGTTTTACGATGCTATGTTTTGTCAGAATCTTTCTTCATACATTTCAGGCCAGTAAAAATTTCCACATTGAGATTTCTAATTTTTTGCAGAATTAGAAATGTTTAACGTTTCGTCTAAGGTCTGTTATTATGAATTGGTGTTTTCCAACTCATTTAATGATCTTATTTATTATTATATTGATTTGTTGTATTGTAATAGTGACGGTATGTTTCAGAGATATCAATGATCCAGAACATCCTCTTACACTTGAACAATTAAATGTCGTCCAGGAAGAGCTCATTACAGTTAGCATAAATGATGACGAAACAATTGTTGATGTAATCATATCATTTTTTTGCACGGTTTTTTAAATAATACTAATAGCTTAGTCGAAAGTTAAGATGTTGATATTTTTATTTTAAATATTATGTTAGCTGATAATCCTTTTGTCAGGTCGAATTTGTTCCCACAATACCACATTGTTCAATGGCAACATTGATTGGCCTAACGATACGAACAAAATTACAACGATCTCTGCATCCTAGTTTAAAAGTAATATTTTCAAAAAGTTCAACCTTACTATTTTTATCACCAACTTTCACTGTACCATTTTTTTTTATTATCAACGTTTTAAAAAACACATAAACTATCGTCATTAATTACTGTTTTAATTTGAGCGTAGTGTAGTATTCTACACTAAAAGGTGAAAACTTTCCAAACAATATTCTTCAGATGATCTTTACAAAATCAAGTTTGCCATGTTACAACGTTTATGTTGTATTATTGCAGATAATAGTAAGGATAGCACCAGATACTCATATGTCCGCAGATGCAATAAATAAGCAATTAGCGGACAAAGAACGAGTGGCGGCTGCACTTGAAAATCCTGACTTACTACAGGCCGTTAATCAATGTTTGACACCAAAAGATCTGTAAAAATGTTTAGTTCTCATATTATTTTGAAGCAGATGTTTATATATAATTATATTTTTTTGTTAGATTATTTTATCTCGAAATATGTGCCAATTGTATGATTTTGAAATTTTCATACAAAATTTGTCACTTTGAGTGTTGGAGTCTTTTATGTTTATTTGTATTTCTATGAAGATTTTATAAAAAGTTGTGGCATTAGCAATTTTACAGTTCTGATAAGGTATAGATAAAACCCAAACTTTGGATTTATAAAATTGAACTAAGTTTCTTTAATATTTTAAGCGTCATGACACATGTTCAGATCCCCAGCTAATTACCGTCTTGGGAAGCAATATCAGATTAATATTCAAGATTCGCTAGTATGACTGGACATGGTTTTTGTTTTTGTCAATAGTAAAAACAACTTAAAAAGCAATCGATGTTCTCTGAGCTATTCCATCCGGGAATTATATCAATATCGATATCCCCGTACTATTATAAAAAAATTAGCTGAATATCAATATTTGAAACCGCGTTTCATGATTACAGATCCATAATTTCCACAAGATGAGGAGTGAATTTTGTGTGAAGATTTCGTGCTCGAATTATGAGCCTATTCCAAATTCTAACATGCCGGCCGATTGATTGAATACAGTGGTGACTGAAAATTTTCTTATCATTATAGGTAATTTGTAACTTTAATTGTATTTCCATATGATTCAGATGAAAATGTATCGTTGATAGAGGACACAATGTTTTCCACCATCAAATTCAAGGTCGGACGGATCGCATTATGGCTTCCAGTGCGTTGTTTCTCGAAGGGTAAAAAGTCGGCGGCCACTTTAAAATATCTTGAGAGACAGTGGTCAGATGAATTTTCAAAGAAGGCGCGTGAACATTCATATCGAGCTCGCAGCGCGTTTAAGTTATTGGAAATCAACGAGAAGTATAAGATTATTAAGCCTGGTGAGTTTAATTTTGGTCATCTTTATAAACAATACAAATTGGAAGGAAAGAATATGGTAGCTGAAAAAGAAGAAACAGGAAAGGAGAAGAGAACAGGAAGTAGTTCAAAGATAAAAGTGATGATAAATAAATTTTTCCTTTTTCATTTCTCCTAAGTTTTGATTTTCATTTGTTACAATCAAAAAAAAACTTTGCGACAGATATTTTCTTCCTGGATTATTTTGCTGTGCAGGTATGGTAGTTGTCGATATTGGAGCGGCTCCTGGTTCGTGGTGTCAGGTAGTTGCAGATATTGTACAACCAAACTTATATAGCGATGCCTTCGTTTTGGGTATCGATTTACAAGTATGTAATTTTTACAAACATTCGAATGCTAATTCGCAGCGTGAAATAATTGACGCAATAATATTTTTTTAGCCTATAGCACCGATTATGGGTGTTAATTTTTTGGATATGTCCGATATAACTGCCCAGAAAACTCATGAAAATATAAAGGAGCTTTTGAAAGGAAGATCTGTTGATGTTGTGATTAGTGATATGGCGCCAAATCCTACCGGTAATGGATTTTCTATTGTTACTATGGGATAAATACTTAGTTTATTTTCTCATTTCCAAATTTCATGATCATCAAGAATATGAGAGTGCGATGGAGAAATAAAACAAAGGAAAAACATTACTACATGTGAATCTTGCAAATTTACTCCTAATTAGCAAAAGGTGTGCTAGCGGATAAATTAAGTAAAATTTGCCATTGGCATGTAACTTTAGAAGTAAGAAATTAATATATTTATATTTGTTTTTGATTGTTCAATTTGCTTTCAAATAATAATACAATTGAAAATGAGCAATAATAAAAAAATGAATTTTAATAATATGCGGATGCATTAGTGATATAACGAATATAAAACATTCTTCTTTCTATGCAGTGATATTCTGTTTCGTTATGAAGATCATTTGATATTTATTTTGAAATTGTTGTAGGTGATGGAGGAATTGACCATGAACGAATTTTATCGCTTTGTACTACAGTATTGGAACTTAGTGTGAAAAAGTCAATAATTCCCTAGTGAAAAACGGAACATTACTTTGCAAAATATGGGATGGAACAAGACGAGACGAATTTATTGAACGCCTTAAGCGAGATTTTGGAAAGGTATTTATCGTAAAGCCTAAAGCTAGTCGTGATCATAGCGCGGAAATATATTTGTTAGCAATGAAAAATTGTTGTAAAAAGAACTGTGTCTAAACAATTATTATTCATAATATTTTTGCTTAATAATAACAATCCATTTCCATAAACTCCTCAATTAAACATTTTACAAGTTGATTGTAGAAATGTTACACTGAATTTCTCGTTAGTTATCTTATCAATACTGAGATCACTAAGTATTTTGAATGATCTAGAGGACTGCTTTTTTCTAAATAGCTATAAATTATTACTTTTAGTTGATATTAAAATATTCGTTTTATATTTTAATGCGTCACTTATTTTTAATCTCAAAACTTTTTCAAATAACTATAGTGTTCTTTTATTCAAAATATGCTGGTAGGCAATGAAATGATACGTTAATTATAATACATTATTTAATACAATTCTTAAAATCTTCTCGCAAATATTTGACACAAATTGAAGTGATATTATAATCATAATGCATTACTCATCTTAGATCTCAAAACTTTTTACAGATAAATAATTTGCAAGAAGATTTTAAGAATTGTATTAAATAATGCATTATGATTAAAGTATCATTTCACTGTCTACCAACATATTTTGAATAAAAGAATGCTTGATTTATCTGCAAAAAGTTTTGAGATCAAAGATAAGTAACGCATTATGATTAAAATAGGACTTCGATTTGTATCAAATATTTGCAAGAAGATTTTAAGAAATGTATTAAATAATGTATTATGATTCAAGCATCATTTTATTACTTTCCGGCATATTTTTTTAAATCATAATCGTTACTTGATAGGAAATTCAATCAAATTTTACAAGGATGGAACAATTAGAAAGAATTGGCGGCTAAAATTTTCTTGTAGTTCATAAATTGCTATACTATGATAATGTTGCATTGTGTATTATAAAATATCATTTACAATAACAAATTTATAGAATGACAATAAATGAGAGAAATATCCAAAAGACAAACAGTTTCTCTAGGCTTTGGAATAGGATGCGTGTATTATTGTTTTTGACTGGAATCCTGAAATAAATAAAAAGTAGCTCTAAATTCTACCATTAATTTTTGAGAAACGAAAGATTGAGAAATTTAAGTTATCTCGGAGTTTGAAGTTCATAATCGTCCAATGCAATTATTTCGTTTTTCAATTCTTGTACGTTTTCTTTTATAAGTTATGGAACGGATTACTTTTTCCTGCCTTTCTTCTGATGACTTCTTATTATCTCTTGAACCTTTATAATCATCATCTGATTCCGTTTCTGCCACCTTTTTGATTCTGTTTAAAACAAATTTTCTTAGTTTATTATCATTATTTAGCGATGCAATATTATTATTGCCCATTTGTTCTTTGATTTTGAAACGAAATTTGAGTAAAAATGTTAAGATATGATAAGAGTAATCTAATAAATGATAATGATAACAAGTAAAATTACTTTCATAATAAATGTAAGAATGCAACAATTTGTTATAAAAATAATGAATAAAAAGAATTACCTTCACGTTTTGAAGATTGGATGCTGTAATTTTCAAGAATTAGATTTGAAAAAAAAACGTAAGATAAATTTTTACTACCATAACCATTTAAGCATCTTGCATTGAGAACTATTTATTTTTAGAATTTTGACTTTGGTCGTTTTAGTTTCTAACTTAATTTTGAATTTTTTTCATTCTATTTTCTATTAGATATTTCAGTCAAAATTTTTGAATAAAATTCAGTTTCTCTGAGAAATGCATCAAGAAGTATTAGTATGATAAATTTACTCAATAACATACTTGTCATGTTCTTCCATTATTATATTTTTACTTGTTATCGGAACAAGTCTTTTTATTGTGGACAATTGCATTATTTTTAGCTTCTTAAAATTGAGCAATAATAAATTGACAAAATGACAAGTTGGATGATGAAAAGTGATAGGTTGAAAATGATGAATGAAAGAATCAATTAATGCACTCGTCCAATTATATAAATTACTTACACTATCATCATCATCATGTTGTTTTTGTTGTTGTTGCTCATCTAATTCTATCGCAATTACTTCTGGATCATTTTCAATGAATTTTATTGGCTATAATTGGAGAATTATTATATTAATAGAAAAATAAATTATAATGCAAATATAGTAATAGCGAATTATGATATTGGACTAATTGTAATGATAATTGATAAATTGTAATTGATATTTAAAACAATCATAATTAATCTTACTACAATTATAATATATTAAATTTAGAGATTTTGATGAATTCTTCTTTCAGTGATTCATTAGCATTTGAAGTTATAATCATCGTTTTCATATTGATTGTAGTTTAAATTTTTTTTAACTTTAAAATATCTTACTAACAATTTTTAAATATTTTATTTTTGCTGAACTTTTTGAAAGGAAAATATCTAGCCTAGTCTTCAACTGGGCATTTTTTTAATAAAAATTTTCCATAATTTAAAATGGGACTAATTTTTATAATTTAAAACTCTCTTATAAACTCTTGTAAATTTTTTCAAAACAATACCCTATACTAACTGAAGGAAAAAAGTAATTAGTTGATAAAGAATGAGAATTAGATGATAAAGGTGATAAATGGATGATAAAGTGAGAAAGAGCTTCGAATACAATTTCAAATATAATCCAACTAAAGAATGAATTAAAGATAAATTAATTTAATCACAAAGTTTAAAAATGAGGAAATGTTAACTTTAACATTTTTAATTGTGCCACTGATAGTAGGGAAGGATGTAATGGTGGGAAGCGTATACCTTGTACTAAAAGAATTCGACCATTTACCTAAAATAGTATAATTAATTTATCATTATTGATAAATATTTGATAAGCCTTTTAATAATTGATTCGAATGGTATAAATCTGATATGAATAGAATAGTTGAGATTTTCATATTCTAATTTCAACGTCACTGAACTGCTAATTATGAATCAATAAATATTCTAGAAACTATTGGGCATAAATATTTCAGAATCTGCTATCCCAGAATCTACTATTTACAAATATCTCAAAATCTATTATGCATCAATATTTGAAAATTTAATGTGCACAAATATTTCAGAACCTGCTATGTACAAATCCTTTAGACTTTCTTATGCACAATATCCCAGAATCTACTGTGTGTAAATATTTCAGAATTTACTATGTATGAATATTCCAGAATATACTGTGCACAGATATTGTAGAATCTGTTGTGCACAAATATTGCAGAATCTACTATGTACAAATATCTCAGAACCTATTATATACAAACCTATTACATATAATATTTCCGAATCTACTCTTTGTGTGCAAATATTCCTAGAATTTATCATGCATAAATCCCGGAATCTGCAATGTTTTTCAAATACCTGAGACTTGCTTCTTTCAACTAAACGATGTATTATATTTTTCTCAGGAACATTCAAAATGATTCTATTTCGAATATTTACTTCAATAAATATAAATAACGCCTAATTATTTTCATCAATCAATCGCAAAAACCTGTCTAAAGGTAGGCCTTTTATCTGGTTCTACTTGAAAGCAAGCACTAGCTATTTCTCGAACGAGACGTGGCATTCGTTTTGGCATTTCAGGTGTTACACCTTTCCGAATTTTCGTTGCAATCCATTTTACTGGTTTCTGTGGCCACGGTTTCCGGCCACAATTAAATATCTAAAAAAAAGAAAAAAACAAATAAATAGGCTTAAAAATGAATTGTATTATTTCGAATTTTATGAATACTTCTGGAATTCTTATCGCCAATTATGCATTAATACTATTTGCGAATTTCGCTTACTTCATACATTACAATACCAAATGACCAAATATCCGATTTTGATGAATAAATCGGTGTATGAGTTAGTGTTTCTGGTGCCATCAACGAACTGGAATCTGTAAATTATCTTTAGAAAATATTTAAAATAATATTAAGTAACAAAAATTATAAATAATAAAATATTTTAAATTCATTTGATAAATGTAGAAGCTATAGCATTATTCAAAAATCACGTAAGAAAAATAGATGAAGGGAAAAAAAGGAAGATTCAGAAGGCTGAAATAATTTCTTACATGTGTATGCGTTGTCGTTTGTTTTGGCATCTGAACAGCACTACTAAGACTTAATCCAAAATCACTAATTTTCAACCATCCTGTATTAGAGATAAGTATATTTCTTGCTGCTAAATCTCGATGAATACATCCTTTCCGTTCCAAATAACGCATACCGTTTGAGATCTCTGACATATACATAACTCTTTCTAAAAAATTAAAAAAAAATATTTGTTATCATTGAATCAATCAATCTATCTTGATGAATATATGGCAGAATTTTACTTCTTAGATTGATAACAATCGTTGAGAGATGATTATTATCATTTGATAATGATAAAGAAAGAAGATGTTAGATTTGCTATAAATTTTTATCATATGATAAAAGATAAAAACTATTTTTATTTATTAATTTTTAAATTAATATTTTCAAATATTTAATTTCTATTATTTTTTTCTCTCAATATTTCCTTCTCATTTCAATGTGTAAAAAAATGAACAAAAAACAATTAAATGCCTGTAGTTGAAATTCGTTCTTTAAATTTTTGCAGATGTAAATCCAATGAACCACCTGCACAATATTCCATCAGAATCATTGGAATCTGAAGAAGCAATGATTTGTCATTTTTTCACGGCGAATTTTTCAAGTAATGCCTTTCAATTGAAATCGTTTCTCGAGATGAACAATTAAAATTGTATCTCGAGAAGAACAACAACATTCATGCTCTTATTTGATCAAACTATTTCAGGTGGGATTTACCAAACAATTCAAATTAATGTTTCGTAATGTTTTGAAATAACTTTTGAAAGCTTATGAAAACCTTATCGGAAGAAATGCCGAAGAATTCAATAACACATCGATGATAATGCAATGACATGATTATTGCTTCGTTTTTGAGTTCTGATAAGCAGTGTAATTCATTATCCTGCAGCAATTATAGTTTAATTTATAAATATATTTTAATTCTAATATAAACTATCAGATCATCATCATCATCATCATCATCATCATCATCATCATCATCATCATCATCATCATCATCATCATCATCAATAGGAGTTTATTTCTAACACAAATCATATCTCAATTATCAGTAAATATTATTGTTAATAATTTAATTTTACAACTGTCCGAGTGTAAAATGTTACTGTAAATTTTATCAATTCAGCTAATACATACTTGTAATACTTATATAAATTTTAATCAATTAAAGTAATATTCAATTAAATTCTTTACCAATAAAAGATGATATGCTCTAATATTTCATAATGATAATTTAAAACCAAATATCAAAATATCAAAAACAAATCATAATTTCATTAATGCTAAGAAAAGATAAGAACTCTCTTATTCCTACTACGATTCATTGAATTTTAGGAGATAACAAGAAGAACTTAAGAAATAATAAGACAAATTACCATATTGCCACCACCAATTCGAACAATTTTTACTGCTACCAATATTTCCTCTTTGCCTTTATGATATGTCCCTGATAAATCTTTTTTTTTTTTAATTTTTTGACTACGATTGGTTATGTTTAAATTTAAAATTCTACGCAACTCAACTGATTACAAACAAATCTCAATAGATCAATATTGATATTTTCCAATAAGGAATACCAAGAAAAATACGATAACACCTTTATATACATCAGCAAAGTTTCCGGTACCAATTTTATCTTTACCAATTGTAATTTTTGATGATTTGACAATATACGAATCGCTAATTTGTTTTAAGCGACCATCCATCAGCTTGGAAACATCTAAAAATGACTCCCGAAGTGCTAAATTTATTTTATATCGTACTGCACACTTCTTGGAATGAATATTTTACCAATTTTCTTTTACAACATATACACATCAAAAACTCTTACGATTAACTAATAGGATAGATTAATATAAACAGCACCGAAAAAAGTGATCTTTATGACAATAGTGATGTCAGCACGAAATTTGAAATAATTTTGAAATTTGCTTTTTCAAAATTCAGAAATTTATTGAAAAAGATTATTCAAACCAACAATTTTTCGTAAGGTTTTCTGCGAAAATCTTACGAAATATCAAATTAAGGCAGTTAATGAATAGCGATAGATTCCGTTTTAGGTGTAAGTATGTTCATTTACCAGCTAATCATAACATAATGCACGATCAAAATAAATTTAGCGATCCTAAATAAGATAATATAAACAACGAAGGCAAAGTCGTAATTGTTTTTGACGACAATCATGCAAGTAAAATATGAATTTACGACAAAGTTCATAAAAATAAAATGATCTATTTTTTAATAGATTATTTAATTGAAAATCATACGCTTATATTGAAGGAATGGATTATGATAAAGCCTTCATTGGATATCATTCACATTCAGCACTTAATACTCATTATTTAGCTATAGAGCAAAGAAAACTTTACAAGAATTTAACACAACCACTTTGTGCTGATATCGATATACTGCCCATCAGGTGGTTCGTATGATTCCAAAGGAGGAGTCAATGTTGGGCCTTTGTAGACAAAGCCTTCCAACAAAAATTCATCAGGTTCAAGGGCAGCTTTGTACAGTTCTGGTGATAGCATCTAAAATTTCACAATGATATTTCGGAAATGATCAATTTTTAAAAATAAGTGTACTTAAGAAGCACTGTTTAGTCTTTCAAATTGAATATATAGCAAAATGATCAGCTAATAATCATTTGACAAAGAATCACTAAAAATCTCAAGCCATAATCAGAACTGCAATTGTAAATGCAACTACTCAGCATGTCACTTTAACCATAAGTTGATGTTGAAATATAAGAAGAGAGTCCGCACAATAAAAAACTGGTTTGGACAAAACTTCAGAAGTTCGGAATATGCTAAGATTTATCGAGAAAAAGAGCAAAACATGCTGCCTTATTATCTTCATCCTGATTTTTGAAGTCACAAATAGGAAATTTTCTCAAAAAATATAAACTATTGGAGTGATTTCTGGAACCTTAAGGAAAGTAAAAGCATATATCGAAAATAATATATAAAATGATTTAAACCTTGAGCTTCTGCAAAGCTTTTTCTTGTTTTCGAATACTTTCCGCAATCCAACGCATATCCATAACTGCTAACTTGTTAAGGTGAAGCTTGTATTCTTTCTGCAGAAGTTCACGCTCTTCCTTCTCACTTTCACTTAACTGAAAAGCATTTCCATATAGATACTTCGTCTTCTTCAATTCCATATTTTATACATTTTTAGAATTCTTATGCGACTAAAAAGTGGATTTAATCTTCGTCTTTTTAGATCACCCTAACTTCTCAAACTATTCAATAGCTACAATACAAATAAAAGGTCCCATACGAAACAAATACAGTGCGGACTATATTTCTATATGGGATTGATAAACTAAGAAGATAATACAAATACATTCCAGAGAACTTCGGGTAAAAGAAATAACGAATTCTCTAAAGTACAACAAATGAATGAAGAAGATAGAATCGGTTAACGATTTCGACATTAATTATCGCTTATGTAAATCATATCCGACCGTTTCAGATGCAATAAAAATATCATCGAAATGTGTTACATATAACTTGATAATCTTTTGATTATCGAAAAAGTAACACATGTGCATTCTCTGGATATTAACATTTGGAGATTTCATCTCTCAAAAATCTCGCATTAAGTATGTGCAAAATTTAATTAGAGAGAAATAAGAAAAATTCTAACCGTGACAGGAGGACGTATTCGTTCATTAATATTTGCCTCATACTTTTTATCGAAAATGAATTCTTCTACAGGCTTCAACTTCTTGCCGAAGCTTTCTAAAAGTTTGATTTCTTTCTTCAGTTTCCTCCTGAATAAGTGAAAAGAGATAAATAAAAAGTGACCAGCGTATTTATAATAATATTTGTGAGTATAAAAGCAATAATAGCATCAATGAATGGGAGGAAATGAAAACATCAGTTTAAGCGCAAAGATAATAACATGATATGACATGGCGCGATATTTCTTCACATCTCACGTGACATTATATTAAAAAATAATCGAAGTTTTACTGTCGAATAAACGAAAAAAATAAAATGAAGTTCGCTATGCTAATTAAATTATTAGATATGCCGCTTAATCATTTGATGTAAAAGGACTACACTATTGCGTAAAAAAATATTGTTCGTGTAACAAAGTTTCTAACATTTCTGCATACCTCGTCACGTCTTACGTGAACTAAGGAATAAATGTACCAAAGCTAATTACTAGAATAATAGATCACGAATGAAAATTGATACTAAGTTAATAAAGGAAATTGTTACCTTTTTCTCTCTTCTCTTAGTTTAGCAATCTCAGGATCCATTTTTTTCTGTGCTTTCACGAAGGGTGAAGTAAGTTGCACCGCTGACATATGTAAATGGCTAGCGCTAATTTTCACAAGCAAACCACAGTTTGACGCGCTAAATCGGCGCAAAATGTCAGCCATATCTGGACTAGTTCAAAATGACCTATAACCTAAAAATGCGTCAAACTATCACCAACAAAGGATTGTGCTAACAGCTCCAGATGAACTTCATATGCCTAAGGCTGTTTTCAACGGGCTGCGAAAAGTTTCAATAGAAATAACCGAAGGCTCCAGATGGTAAGTGTTAATAAATTTGTTGGGTTGATGCTAGGAAGTGAAGCGAGCGGGAAATGATTTTACGGTAGATAACGTGAGGATTTTACGTGATGGATAGAGAAAATTCCTAGAAATGTACTTTATTTGTTAGTTGGTGGTTGAGATCAGAAGAAAGATTGTAGCTAGAGGTATAATAAGCTATATTTTTAGTAAGATTTGGATGAATTAGTTCAAAGAAAAACATAAAAATATGAGAATTATTGGTAATTTAAATTTATCAGAAATGTAGCATGATAGGCATAATTATTTGATTTTCTAGGTCACACGTTATGGTATGGAGAAATGCTATTAAAATTGTGATTGCAACTGGTGAAGCTTTGAGCAAAGCATTCACTCGAGCTGTACAAGAAGAAATCAGAGGTTGTTTCTGTTCTTGTTTAATTATAGCGAAAAAATCAAAGGTTGTTTCTGTTCTTTTTAATTATAATGAAGTAATTGGAAGTGATGAGAACGGTCTGTATCTATTCGTGCATAATGATTTAAGGCACTTTAATTTTTATATGAGCATGCTTTAATATGTCTTCCGGTCACAGACTAGCATTCTGTGACCGGAAGACTAGATATTTAGCTAAAAGACTATCACTATTTATAAAGTGTTTAGCTTGAAATAAGTCAAATTCTTTAGAACTAGAGAGACATAATGGTCCAAATTATGTGCTGTAATTCTATTTAGCTCCTAATACTTTACAAATTAATTCTGGATTCTCAAGTTTCTGTTTTCCAATTCTAACTTGGGTATCAAAGTTGGGATATAGAAAAGTAATGAAAGAGAAAATAGAAAGAGAAAGCGAAATAGGGTGAAGGAATTATTATTATTACCACATACGTCTATTAGATATATCAAATAGGAGTGAAACAAATTGAGATTTAAATATTCGGATCGATATTAGGCTCAAGTCTTTTTAGTCTTATAATTTCTGTTAACAGAAATTTTTGCTTCCTTCTTGTAGCATTATCAGGATTAAATTTCAGCAAGTAAGCAAGCAGCAGCCAGTCGTGCTCAACAGACTGGTCAGAGTCAGAATGAAGTACATGAGGCCAGTCGAACAAATGCGAGACTTGGAATATCTTTACAGGTCTGCTATTTGGTCAAATATGTTTTGTTGAACTTCTCTCTTTAAAAGAATTTTTTTGTTGAATTTAACAGTAGCATAATTCTGTGTTTCTCATGAAATGAAAAATTGCAGGAAGCGATGAAAATACTGAATGTGCAAGATCCGTTGAACCCTGAAGAAGTCGAAAAGAATTACAAGCATTTGTTTGAGATAAATGACAAAACCAAAGGAGGTTCATTATATCTACAGTCTAAAGTATGTTATGTTAACTTTTTTTGTATGAATCGAATTAATTATTTTTCAAAAAACGCAATCATAATTTATGACAAGAAAACCCACTAACATTATGAGATTTACTACGTAACTACGTAAATTTCTTAATGTTAGTGGATTTTCTTGTCATAAATTATTCAGGTCTTGTCTTTCATATTTGGCATATAGGCGTATCTGTCTCATATGCTAAATCATGGTCATGTATGATCATTAGTCTTTACAAGCAAGTAAAGAAACTATCTCGACAATATATTTTTATCTCTTTTTTAGGTATATCGTGCCAAAGAGCGAATAGATGAAGAATTGCAAATGCAATCTGGACCAGAAATTATTCAAGAAGCAAAAGAAGTAAAAAGGACCAAAAAGTTGATAGCAAGTTTATTTAGGTAGTTTTTCTAGGCTTCCTGCTAACTACGGTAATTTATATCTGTGCTTTTCTCTCAACGAGGTATTTATGTATTATTTTGACAACATTTTCTCTTTAATCATTTTTGTCATCTGTTTGATAGTAAGTTCTGAACGGGATTTGACACCGAAAGACAAAACTGTATTTAGGGCATTCAAGTCAGCTTTTTATGAAAACAGGGAATAAGGGAAAGGACAATTAATTTTCTGCTTATATACTAATATTCAATCTTCTCCAACCATTCAGTGAGATATATGTGCTAGTAATCTCATTAAAAATTTAGTTTTGAAGAACAATTTTTCTCCATTGATTATTTTCTGAACAATTTATGCAATTTTCATGTTGTTGTTCGTTGAATTTCTATCAAATTTCGTCTGTGTTTTGGACTCCTAGCTTTTGATTTCAGCAGGATTATTAATCCTGTTTTTGCTTCATCTGATTTCTCATTCCTAACTCTCAGTGATGCACTTACTCAGAATTTACAAAAATGAACGGCAAGAAGGTACTGAATGTAGAGAGTATTTCCTGTTAATTCTATTATTTGTATTTTGTTTCGATTCATAGACGAACTAGTTGTGTTTGGAATAATTTAGATAGGAAAATCATCCTTCTTTTTGTTCCTGTTATTTTATTATTAGCAGTGCACATCCCAATGATCAGTAGTGCTAGGCTCAAAAGCAGATCTTTGTTGTTCATTTTGCTCATTTACATTTGTTCTATTATATTTGTTTTTGATTTTTTCCTTTTTGTTAGTAAAATCTTGATAATATTGTTGCTATTGAATAACTGTTTTCGACGGAACGTCCGAGTAGTTTTCTCATTTTGCTTCTATCCGATCCGAAGAATATATAAAGGGTTAACACCGATGAATCGTCCTCTAATTTTAACAATATTGAAGATGGCAACTAGCATTTGCTTCGCTAACACACTCAGATTATCAATAATTAAAACTTTTCTTAAAAACCATCCCTTATTTTACTCGACTTTTAAGAAACTGCTCATACTGGGCTTCATATGAGTGGAAAAGTTTTGTTTTATGATTTTTGTATTTTTGATGTTTTTTCAGAGATATATTTGCCATTGGATCACTGTCAATTCTTGAAATGACTACTTTTCCAGCTCATCTGCTTCAGTCTGTTGAAAAATATGGAACAACAGCTAGTTTTGATGATTTTAAAAATATATGCGAAAAGTTATGTCAGAAATTGATCGACGATGGTCCTTCGAAATGTAAGCTTTTATACAGCCATCGCTCTATCAACCAAGCCAACTTTCTTGGCTTTTTGAAATCCATGAATTTGTTCTCTTCATCATTTTTTCAATTTTCTTTAGCGAATTTTTAATATTTCTCATTAATCTGATTTAATTTTTAATTTGCAAAATTAAATTTCATTGCCATCTCTATATATTAAATTGTCTACATATATTAAATTTGAGTTTATTCTATTTGGATAAAATATTTTAGTGGAGGAATCAATTTGCAGTCAAGTTTATTGGAATGCTGCCGCTGGAATACTTGTAGAGGCAGTCAGACGTGGCCTCTCTGTGGCAGCACTTGAAGAATTATTACCAAAAACGAGCTGTCACGAGCGATTATCAGTGTCTTCAAGGTATGGATAGGCCTAAGATATAAGGCATTACAGTAGTACAGTATTATAGCTTTCATAAAAACTGTAACATTGATTTTTAGGAAAACGAACAAGCGATTCGTAAATGTATGGCGACAATTGGTTGGGAACCACCACAAGTCGTTGATGTCTCTTGGAAACTTTCTAAAACTTTAGAGGTTTTCCTTTTTTATGAAATAAGAGAGCATAATATTGCACAAAAGCGATAGTATCATATCACTGTCATTACTTTGAATTCAATTTTTTCCGAAAATAGCAAAAATTGCTCAAATGATATCAAATTTCCTACTTAATTTCTCACTACAAAGTAGCGTTGCAATTATCGATGAAATATGAAATCGTCCAATAAAAATATATTTTTATTCTAATTCGACCGTATTTCATGTCCTTTGCTAGCTAGTAAGCAAGTCCTGATTCGATAGAAAATATTTAATTTTTTTAATTTTCATTTTCGTCAACTCTGTTTGAAAAAAGCTAAAATGTGTATCATTTTTGTTTATTTTAGACAGATAAGGGTAAGAAAGAAATGGTCGTGGCTGAAATCCATTTGGATACAATCCCGACTGGTTCAACAGTTCTAGAGAGGATCTCGTTTTGTTGCAATTCTGATGATTTACAGGTTAATTAAGCAGAAATTTGTATTTGATGTCTTCCGGTTTCATTGAATTGAAAGAGAGTACAGTATCGTATGCTATACGTAAGAAATTTTCAGAATATTTTGTGGAAATTGAAAGAAGCACAAAATGCAGTTTCGAAAGTGGAAAATTATTGTAAATAAGATTTCATTTCAATGTTCAAATATGATCTTCAATATATTTGTAAACATTGTTACTTATGTAGATAGGTACGTGTTTTTGTCTCTCAATTCGAGAAAAATACCTAGAAAATAGTTATGTAGCACTGTAAAAATTCGAGAACTTCTTCTAAAAGAAAATCGCTAAAAAATTTCATTTTATTCGCGTGTTTTTACTGAGTGGATGCTACGAATATGAAGTAATTTGTTTGAGAAAAATCAAAATAAAATTTTCAGATTCTCTACAATGCTACATAAGAGTTTTTTCCTTGGTTTAAATGCGTTCTCGAATATTATATTTTTGATAAATGATATCCGGCGATCTTTACAAATGGCTTGTAAATGATCCATTTATCAGTAAAAATTTGTTTTTCTTATCAAAATCAATTCAAGTCCATTTTTATCACGAAAAATCATGTATATCGAGTGTAATATTTCGTTTGATTAACTAAGGCGGTGATACGTTTGATCTCAATTTAGATTAAATGTGAATGGTAATTATTTTAATCTTCGTAGTATAAGTCATAATAATTTATTGCTTTTATTGCTTTGTTACATCTTTCTGTTGTAATTTTGGATTTCAATATCGTACTTGAGTTATTTATAAGAAAAATATGATTATTCAGTTGAATTATACATAATCATATATTTGTAATATAAAATTGAGTACTGTATGAAAATTGGATTTTTAAAAAATATGAAGTTGAATACTATATAAAAATTTGAATGCTTATTGGATTTTAAAATTCAGTGAACATTTGTTTTGGAGAAAAACATCTTTTTCGCGCAACTGTATCATAAATTTAAAGCATGATATCAGTCATCATCTGATTTTAGATATAAATGATTAGCGAATAATAATATATGAAAGATTTGATTTAGATTTTGTTAAACATTGTTAATTTATCTGACCATAATTTGTTTCAAGCTTTTCGCTCTCTAGACAAAAATCAAGATCTAATGTATTTTTAAATCTTGAGTTAGCGTATTTGTTCCATAAATAATTGCTTTAAATTGCTAAGCTATTATTCATATGCTGAGCTGTGAATATGGTTTTAAGTTTGTAAACAGTGAAATTATAAATTTGTTCATATCTTTTATATGAACATTGTTCCCTTCAATCGGTGGGAACTTTTTACCGTTCCGCAACAGTTGAACGATGCAAAGAATAGTGTCCGGTGTGAAGGATTAAAACGAATAACGATTCGTGTGGAATTGTTGTACGTTTATGGTGAAATGTAGTAGTGAATAATACGGAATGGATTGCGAATTGTGATACTATTCCTATCACAATTATATTTGCCACAATCTATAGGTACGTTATAGGAAAATGTTCAAAATTTTTGATATAATGAAAGCCATAGAATATCTCGTATAATTTTGAACATAGAAAGTTCCATTCTTTCTGACTTCCTCATTTCACCGTACATCTGAAGCTCTCAAATTTATTTGTTACCATAGGAAGTTAGGAAATTTAGAAAATTGTAAATTTACGATTCAGTCTTTTAAAAAAAAAAAAAAGAAAATAATCGATGGTTGTTAACAACGAAACTTAAAGCAATATGCTACAGATTCATAGATTCTTAGGATTACAAATTCTTACGATTTAAAATTCGTAAATTCGTAAGATTTAAAATTAACCAATATTTATCTAGATTTAGAAATTAATAATTTTCATATAGATGCCAATTTATCAATATATCTCTATATTCATTTGATTCTTCTATTTTTTCAGATTTAAATTTCAGAATATTTTTGAAACGAAAATCCTAAAATTTCTATTTTACAATAGTAATTTTATTTGATAAAAATTTGCATATTTTCAATGAAATGCATATAAATAAATTTATAGCAATTATAAAAGAAGCATAAATGAATAAAAGACTATTGCAGTTTGATCATTTATTGAGAGAGGGCATAATTGTCTCTCTGTATATCATTCGTATTCCTTACAAAAAGGCATTTGAATAATTCGACGTCAAAGGTTAATTAATTTATCATTGTACCATTTGTATTTTGATATTTGTCGAGAACTGTTTCAATTTTTGATCATTTCAAGTTTTCATAAAATAATAAGCATAAATGTTTATTATAAATTTTTATGTTTTTTTTTTAAATTAATTTAAAAATGAAAATAATTCAAATTTCATTCA
This sequence comes from Dirofilaria immitis, assembly GCA_024305405.1. Lineage (NCBI taxonomy): Eukaryota > Metazoa > Nematoda > Chromadorea > Rhabditida > Onchocercidae > Dirofilaria > Dirofilaria immitis. The sequence goes on from JAKNDB010000068.1 coordinate 2,028,022, forward strand.
TTTTAATATATAACTAAAGGTAAGAATTATTTTTTTGCTTAGCTGAATAAATTTACAGCTAAAATGGCTGATAAAAGTGCATTTGTGCCTATTGAAGCAACTGGTGGACTTGGTATACGACCTGCTGAGCTTGACATCGATATTGATGATGATTATTTTGGAGGTGGCAAGAAGCAAGAGCAGGTACCACCTCCACCTCCACCTCCTCCACCACCACCACCACCACCACCACCACTGCCACCGCCACCGCCATCTTCAAAACCTAAAAAAGCAAGTGCTCCCAAAAAGGTTTGATAATTATTTAGAATTTGATAAATTTGATTACTAAATTTTTAAAAGAACGCATATTCTTCTCATATGCGGAGATGCGTATTTGTAAGAATTTAGTAATCTTTTAATCAAAATTATTCCCTAATCTATCTATTAGAAAAGCATCGATAGCGAAAGTACTCTCGAATAAATTAAGAACGTTCGAGAAATCACCGGTTTTGAAATATTCTTATTTGCAAAGCCTCAAAAGAAGGCATTTATATACTCTTTACAAGTAGTATCCCATCGATCTGTGAAAAAGACAATTAAAATGGAAGATTATTCATTGAATTAGGTAATTACAAATGACGTGTATTTACAGAAAATCGTTTACAAGAAATCGAAAACATATCAGAAGACTTATGCCTATAAACGATAAATTGTATACAAAAAAGATAATTATGCGCGAAAAAGTTTAATTAATGGATTGATAACTAACTTCTGATCTCGTAGCGGATAAGCTATTTCAAACAAACAACTATTGCTACTATATTACTGCTAAAATATCTTAGAGAATAGAAATAGATATACTATAGGTATATCTATTTACCATAGATACTAGGCAACATTTTTAAACAGTTTTTCTATTTTAACATTCCTTTTAAAAAAATTACTCATAGATGAGCTAATAGAAATATGCTTTTTTCTTAAATTAACTACTGACTGAATCCAAGAAACTGAAACTTTTTCGAGATCGATCTCCAGAAAAATCATATTTAATCTGCAATGAGATTTTAAGTCTTCATTGTTAATCGCTAGAATTATTTAATGTATCTTAAATACTAAGGCATTAGAATGTACCGCAACTACTTTCCTGAAGTTTTCATCTCTTTTTCATACATTTGTTATCGTATTCTACAGTTATGAAATTTCCTTGAATTGAAAATGGAAAGTAGCAGCACTGGAAAATCATTCGTCATATTCTGGTATAAAGCTTACGGTTTTTATTTATGATAACATGAAGCAACATTAGAATAATTTTCCAGCTGAAAATTTATCGACAGAATCCATTAAACTGCAAAGATTAAGTTATTACTTAGTTCAAACGATAGGAAGAGTTATTTAAGAACTGAAAAAAACAATGATGCATCTTGGTCACAAGTGAAATAGAAGGACCTAGTTTTTAATATGGTTACTTCTCTATGAAATGATGTGGTGAGTAGAACCAAGGTCTCCTCTTTCATTCTGTATTAAAATGCAATTGAGAATTTTGAAATGTGAAATGATATTGTTCATTATAACACAAAATTCAAACACTAACTCATTATATATACATATTCTTTTGCGCACATTTTATAATGGCAACAAAAAATATTTTATATATCAATATATGTGCCACGTGAAGAATGTATTACAAGAAAAAAGGAACCATGTATATCACATCCGACAAACGCCTAGACTTAAAATAATTACTTATAGAAAAATACCTGAAAAAAATAAAAAAACTACCAGTTGCAAAGATAACCATATATTACTAAAATAATACCAATTCGGATATACACGCATTTCCTTCGATTGAAAAAAAAATTCCTGAAATAATTTCTTTCCGATGAAAAGAAGGAAAAGGAAATGTGAGAAATCGTAACTTATCGCAGGAAATATATATATATATATATAAGTTATATAATTGTATGAAAATAAGTGGCTAGATCAAAAGACAAAAAAAAATTAACAAGTGTGCTTACTTTAAAAAGAAAAATCACGCGGAACAGGTATTGAAGAAAAACAAAGACAATATATTATTTCTATTTTTGGAAAAAATAAAAACTGACCAGCGAAGCAAAACCTTAAGTATTTCGCATAGAGGTTAAATAAGAGGACAAAGAATACGGATTACCAATGGGTGACTTAATGACCCTCTTGATAAGGAAATGGCCAAGTCCTCCAATAAAACCTGGTAAGAATTCATATAGTACAGAGAATCTGTGTACTTCTGTTCAATAAAATTGCTGTTGATGGACTTCCAAATTCAATAACGAAGTGTTACGTCGATGTGCAACAGATAAACACACACGATCAAAAATCAAATCAAAATTCGTACGAATGGTTCTTGAATTAAAAATAAATCAGCACTGTACGGTTTGATATACGGAAGTAAGAGTCTGAATTCACGGTCGAACTTACTATTTCAAATTCTATAAAAGTGCAAAATAAACAAATTTAAACCGAATTTATCAAAAATCGCTTTACGAAGATCAATAATAAATACATCAAATAATTCTTAATGTGCTTCCAGAAAGCCCTCTAGTTTTTTTGTGCATCCCAAAATAGCGGACATTTGAAATAAAAATACAATGCCTGCATCAATCAGTGGATCAAATTATTTCTTGCCTTTCTTAGCATTTGGAGCAGGAGTCCTCGGTGGTGTCACTGGACGGCCAGATCCAACGCCACTATATGGAAATTTCTTCTTATCTGCTGGTTTCAAAATCTGCAAAAATCTTTTTTATAGAAAGTTAAGCTTCACATTTTTTAAAACCGTACAAGAAATTCTTAGGATATCAAGGCACCAGCTCTGGAAAACTATTAAATATACTTCTAGCAAGCCAACGATACATTGTCAGATGTGATTATGTCAGTAATTAATTCCACTGACAAACTAAGCAAAGAAAGAATTTTACATCATCGTTCCAGCACATCTATGCCAATCTATGACGATATAATTCGCTCAGTGATTGACAATATTGATTTATTGAATACATTACGGCGTCAACATGCAAACAGAAAGTTCAATATAATGCAGTGAAATTGACCTGAAAGGAACACATAAGTGTCTCATCTACTGTCATCATCGACCCGGCGTTATCAAATTCTCCACAATAATTTGGTGCAGAGAACAATGTTACCAACTGCCTCTTAGCAAAAAACTCATAGCCATCTTCTACAACCTGATGAGCGCGACAAATGAGATCCAAATCATGCTTATGCAGGAACTTCGCTACAACTTCTGGACCGAAGGTAAATGAAACGCCGCGGTCATTCTCACCCCAGCCTGTAAAGAACCATTTTCATTCTTTGCTGGAACGTTGATTTATTTCAAGCGGTAAAATAAAAGGAATTATTCCGTTTTCTAATTGAAATAGAAGCGAAGAAATATCTTACCGGTAACATCCTTATCTGGATCGGACCATAAAGATCGCAAAGCAGGCCTTGATCCGGCACATCCGTTGGACGCATTATACGTCGAATTTGCTCCATGGACTGCAGATCAGGTGAAAGGCCTCCATGACAACAGAAAATCTTTTCATCTATTATTGCTGCCACTGGCAAACAATTGAAACAATCAGTGAAAGTTTTCCACAATTTTATATTGTAACGTCGTTTACCTAAAAAAATTATCATCCATTTCGAAGTGAGAGCAGCAGAAAATGAAATAATGAGTAGCTATTATACTGGTGAATGTAATAATCCATTTGACTAGTAAAAACTATTCACTCTGGAGAAGATTATTTGCTTAAATGAAACTCTGAACCAAGCATTTCACATTATTAAATTCTAAATTCATAAAACAAAACAAAATAACTTACACTCATCATAGAAGCCATATATCCTGTTAATAGAGGCGCATTCATGGTTCCCGCGCAAGAGGAAAAAATTTTCAGGATATTTTATCTTATACGCCAAAAGTAAGCAAATTGTTTCAAGCGATTGCTTTCCTAAAAATCAAAGTAATTGACGAGAAATCTTATTCATAAAGATAAAACTGAAAGCTAATCAAAAGCAATTTATCAAATCAGTTCATACTGGATAACGATCGGTTTCATAATTTTGGGGAAGAAAATATTGGATAGATAATGAAGATAACATTGACAAATATATATTCAAATCCTTGTAATTTTATCTTTAATTATGACTATAAAAATTTAAAAGAAAATCCAGAATACCTCTATCTACATAATCTCCAAGAAAAAGATAATTTGATTCAGGTGGAAAACCACCGTATTCAAAAAGTCGCAGTAAATCATAATACTGTCCATGCACATCACCTAAAACACATTATAAGTAATTGACAATTACAATGTAATGAGAAAAAAGGCTGTAATTTATGAAACTGAATAATTTTCAAAACATACCACAAATCTTTAGAGGTGCCTCGAGTTCTAACAAGATCGGCTGACTGAGAAATATTTCACGTGATTTGATGCACAAGCCTTTAATCTCATTTTCCGTCAGCTGTACATTTTTACCTGGCTTCGAACCACGCACTACAAACATACTTCAATTGCTCAAATTCTTTATAAAAATATCCTTTCATATTCTAAATGAAGCAGAAAATGATAATTTATGGAAATAATTCAAACATTCATTGAAACTGAACACCGTCTCAAGAAGAAAATTCTAATTAAGCAAGATTTTAAAGCATTAAGTAATTCAGGAATCTCTCTAAAACAGCACAAAAAGCTATCGGCCAAGAAATAGGGATAAACAAGAAATCTATTAAATTATTACACTTTGCTACTCAATACTAAAACAGAGATCATAAAAAAGGAATAGTCATAGATAAATACATAAAATCTTTAAAAGAATTCTGGTCACTGAAATTACTATTCTGCAAACTATATGTACGAAAATATTATACCTTCCAAAAGCCTAGCGATAATGTTGTCCAGATTAAGCTTCTCAGCCTCAGCAGCCATATTGATGGTGTGATGGAAAAATGCTGATGTTTAATGATGGACACAGCACACTAGATCTGAAATACATATGTATCGCAGTTTTGAAAACCGAATTTTAGTCTTATAACTTTAGTGTTTTTAATTTCAAAATTGTTTTCAAAATTTCAACAGAAGTATGCAATTCATTGGATTTCGTCTCTTATGTATCATAAATATTTCTGTTAAGTTTGTGGAGAACAGCATAACTTCGATCACTATAAATGTGAAGATATAAATTGAATGGCAAAGTAGATTTCAATTCTATTTCCCGCATAAAATTTGATATGGATAGTTTCTTATGATTGCATGAAAATGAGCGTAAAAAACATAGATCGATATATTCACGAGAATTTCAAAAGGATTTAAAAGTACACATGTTGATCGACTAAATTCATAAACTCTAGCTAAAAAATGGAAGTAAAAGTACTTCAACTTACTTTAACTTCTGAGGTCAATAACTTTTAAACCACTACGACCGATTCGATAAAAAACAAATTAGGATTCACCTATTTTAAAAGCAGCCACCACAACACAGCGAGCAAAACCCGAAAAATAGAATCCTGCAAGAAAAAATAATACATATCTAAAATAGCATCATCACCTCAATAATTTTGCATAACCTAAAAATTATTTGCTTCATCTGCATCTCTTTGCTAAAAATTACGAAGTTATTTGTTGCACAAATAATGGCACGAATATGAAATTATTCGTTGATATTACATCATTTAGAATTATTGAAAAAAATTCAACATATAATTAATGATCGATCAACCAATCGACAATTTGGATTTTAGAGATGATATGTGAAAAGTACTGGCAAGCTATGAAAGCTTATTAAATCAAATAATTTATCATGTATAAGATAAATCTGGGAAATAGAAAATTCATAACAGTTGGAAAGAATCTTATATTCTTAATATCTAGACAGCTCTCGTCCAAACTTGTTTGATATACATCACCGATGGAAAAATTCTATCTCCGTAACTCCGGGATTTCTCAGATTCGATATCTCATATCAGCATACCCCGCCATCCTCCCGCCCCCTTCACCTAACGCATGAAAACAACATCAGGCCAGCACATGCGCCAGCCGCTACCGCAAGAACCATAGCAAGTTGCACTAGGCGCTGCAAATCAATGTTTCTGGCAAGCAGCCAATGTTAGTTGACGAACAGCTGCTGGTTAATGATTGATTGATCGGCCAGTGTTGTATCAGCTGATTGGAAGGAATAATGGCTCCAGGTGATCTTGTGATGGAAGCAAGCAGTTTGGGAAGGCCGCATCTTGCTTGAGTGACCTTTGTGCCGCTCAGTAATTCATACTGCAAAGTAGCTAGTAAGCTTCATTATCAATGTTAAAGACCAAAAGTTAGGATTTTATTCAGTGAATCAATGGCGAATCAAGTAGTACGTTATTAAGATTTGGATTATGCTTAGCGAATCAGTGGATCAATTAGATCGTAATAGTTAGATCACATTTAGTGTGTCAGTAATTATGTAATATTCTGGTGAAAAGTGTTTCGTTGTACTCAAAAATCAAATTTATCTGGCTTATTGATTGATTACATTACAGGCCTGTCTATCTATAAGGTGGTATCTCATCCTAAATTTTGTTACTTTTCGATGTGCATTATTGGTTAATTTATATTACAATTTTTCACAAGTGTATTATATATTAGTGGCGCTGATTTAGAATCGATTGTGATAAGCTTTGTTTGACAGCTGTTTTTAATGATTACTTCGGGTTTATATTACGAATCAAATTTCGACAGAGAAATTCGATTCGTAATAATATAAAGCAAAGGAATTTAGGAAGGAATTAAAGAGATTGTTAAAAGCAGTGTAAAGATCATGCATCAAATTATTTGATAAAATGTTGAAATTCATCGAAATTCTCATTATTCGAGGTACTCAGTTCAGCAAATATCATTACACACTTTGAAATCTGTTTTTGCCGTTCTTAGAACATCATAGCTATGGTACGCTGAATGACGTGACCAACGTGGAGACAATCCAGGTGAGGTGTATATGCATGATTCCCTTTTAATCTCGATTTTTGGAGCAGGTCCTTGAAATTTATTTTGCCAAATGGTACTAATAACGGCTTTTGCTGAAAATTTTTAAATGAAATATATTTTATAATTAATTTTATAAAGTCGAATTTCTCAGCTATACAGATAACTTTTAAACTATTGAAAATTAGATCTTACCACTGTTCATGCTTGATTATCCTTTGCTAGGATATGATGTCGCTGTTGAAATTGCAAGAAGAATTAGGAATTGATAATTCCCTTATTTTAGATTTAACATTACTAGGTATATATATATTGTATGTGCGAATTTACTGTGTAATGTAAAATGTAAGCTAAAATTGTTCGCCTATTGTGTTTATGAGCTCTTAAAAGAGCTCCATTTCATTCTCACACGTTAACAAAAGCGCTATTTCTCATAGTCACAAAACTGTACCAGGATCCTCCACCTATGTGGAAGGAGGAGGAGGGTCCTAAATACCAAAGCCATTATAAAGGATGTTCTCCAATGAGGTCGATTGAATGGGCATATCGGGCAAATATTTGGTCTCCCTTTTCCTTTAAGTTATTCTATTGTCATTAAAATTGTCTTATTGATATTCAATTTTGTATTGTTGATATTCTAATCGCTGCGTCCGTTGGTGTGCTATTAAATTTATCATAGTAAAGGTTTAATTATCTACGTTTGAGGTGCTATTATTGAAAAGCAGAAAGAAAACCTTCAATCTTTGTCATGGTTAAAGAAGACCGGAGACAGGTGTGACTTGTGCTGAAATTGCTACTTTTGCATTACACAGTATTTTACTCAACATATGGATAGTTTAGTAGCTATGCGACTATTAAAAAAGTGTTACCTATTTAATTAAAGTTAGTAGTGATTCAGCTAAATTAGTTCGTCCTTGTTTCCATATATACAGCTTCTTCAGGGATCTGCTCCTTTTAATTTTAAATTTGCGAAATTGATGCTAAACATTTTCCATAAAGTTATTAATCGTGATTTTCACTGATTTTTAAGATGAGTCACTGATTTAACTTATTAAGAAGTTTTTATAATCACTACCTTTATCTTTGTTGATCTTTTTGTTAGTCTTGTTTTCCTTATATTTCGAGGTCTTGCGCCGGGCTAGCAGCCAAATAATAAACAAATGCCATCATTAATTTAATACATATTGTAGATGTCCTCATCCACATCAACACCAATACCACGTACATCGCGCAAACAGCCTTGCCGATATCTCAAGGAACAACAGGTTTGCATCATTCTTATTCATGATAATACATTTGGATACTTTTGTATTGGCATTTATATCTCTATTTTCTGTATTTTTTCATCTTAAATGCTACTTAACAAATTATTATAAGTAGGTGAATATATGAGAAGGAAGTATTTCTAACAAAGAAAACGAAATAATTTAGAGAATTCATTAATAATGTTTAAATGATATGAAGCAGTTTGAACTTTAATCAATGAAAGTCTACTTCCATTACTAATTGCTTCCTTTAACTCTTTTTTAAAAGCAGGAAAATGACGAGGTTTTTATTTCTAACTTTTATAATTGTTTATTTTCCAGGTACAACCACAACCGCGTTATGAGTGTAGTCAGGATCAATGCGAAAAGGATAATGCCAAGTCAACACGTCCAATGTTGCCTCCTGCACTTGTAAAACCTGTTGTGCCATATACCTTTCCATGTTCTAGATCTCAAGAGGAGCCTTTTTACATCAGCCAAGAGGACAATGCGTAAAACCACAATGCGTCCCGTAGGTTATTGTAATTTTCAGAACCGAATTCTTAAATTGCAAATTATTTTGTGTAAAAAAGAAAAAAATATCGAATATTGAGAGACTGTTTCAAAATTGAAGAAGATCAGGATCAGTTAAAATTTTAATATTCTATGCCAAATTTTTTTTTAAAAATGGAATATTATTTCTACCTACGATATTAATTAATGATGCTTTGTACACATTTTAGAGAAGCATCGTTGATGAGTTCTGTGGCTGAACTTGTACATGATATTATTCCACAATCAACAAATCCGCAAACTGTTCCAGAACGAATTGAATGGGTCAATATCCAAAAGTGTTCAAATGGTCTGTTATTTGTATATTTGGCTTCGTTGATCTTATGAACTGTGGTTTTTTTTTTTAATATTATAGGATATGAAATTGTTTATACTCATTTTTTATAAATAATAGTATGAATAGAAATAATGCTTCATTTTTATAAATAGTATAATAAGTAGAAATAATATTTCAGTAAATGATCGAAAACGCGTGGTAGATGTGGTAGTTATTGGTCTCGTTAGGGGATATCAAATTTGGGCACGCATGGTTAGTGTCATTTTTAACATATTAATAATGTTTGGCTATATTTATATCATCGGCAGCCTTATTAATCATTTGCTAACGAAAAATTTGGCAGTTGGAATCATAAACTGCTTTTAGTATATCCGTGTGATTGCTTCAGTGAGCTCTCAAAGATTTTCCCCACTGAATTTTCATGAAATAGGTGGAACATTAAAACAATTTAGGAAGGGATAAAGAAAGACAATATGATTCTGTCTTAAAGGTGAAATGAATATTTGGAAAATAGAAATCTCAAAAGACATGTGAAATCAAATTTTTATATCAAGTTTTTAGGAAAATGGTGACTGTAGAGAGATATTATCGGAACGACAAGGTCCACTTCGAACGGGTCTTTTATTGTCGACGGATTGTGAACCAAGTTTTGGCATTCATAATGACAGGTAGCTATTTTTCCATCATCCCATTTTTGTATTAGTGTAAGCAAGTCATGAGTCGAAAGAAAATCTCAAAAGAAAAAATGAAATTTCAGGTTCAAAGGACTGCGTCCATTATTCGCACTGGTTGATGAGAACGTACAGATTCCAGAGCGGCAATGCTGCACAGTATCTTTTGTTTCACTTCTGAATGCTCAGTTTGTGCACAAGATTAATTTCGCAGATTCTGTGCAGACTCTCGCAGCTTCCACCAAGTAATTTTTACATTTTACTCTTAGAATCTTGTTTGAACTTCATTACTCATTATTTAAGAATGGTAACTTTTACAATATCATAAACTACATCGTCTAGCAAACTAAGGATAATGCACCATTCACTTTCATATTTTGATCTGAACTACTTCTCTAAGGAATGAATTCCAGTTTATGATGCATTGCGTATTAGCAAGATCCTTTTAGGATATTCGTTGCATCATTTGCTGATCATATTGTGATTCTTGACATGATGTCATTGCGGGAACAGCGTACTATATGCAATACTCAGATATATGAAGGCGTTGCCACTCCGTTCGATATTTCAGATATCTTCTTAGCTTTCGCTAATTCGGAAGTTCGTCTAAAAACCTTCCAAATTTTTTTGACTCTCAACTTTTCTTATTTAATGAAGAACGAACATGATTTTCTTCTAATAACATTAAAAATATTTATATACAAAAAATATTTACTTCATTTTATATTACAAATGATCTATTCACAACTGCAGGTGATAACAAAATATTATGATAGAAAGTCACTTTTTATGCAGTTAAAATATGTCGTATGCGTTTAGTCATGTTTTAAAATTATATGTATTACTGTTTCAGTTACAACAAGAATATCAGAGCTGTGGTGGAATGGGTGGTGAAGATATATTTCAAGATTCGTCTAGTTATAGTGTAGTAAGTGTAGCAAGGGTAAGTTAATGATACTAAAACATATTTCTATTTCGTTAGTTAATAAAGACTTATTCATTAATATAGATTGTAACATAAAATCTCTATGATGTTTAGTATTCTTCAACAAAATGCTAAAAATTATTGTGGTTTATAAAGCTGAATAAAATAATCAACATGTAGTCAGTAATGAAAGATTGAAATCGTAAGAATTAATAAAAATTTCATTCTTCGAAAGAATACTAAGTTTTTTTTTATAACATATTCTTAGATGATTCCATCCCCAGTAGTCACTTTCTCTATCTTAGAAACTGCATATTTAAATTTTGATCAAGAATTTATCATCCAGTCAATCAAATTTTCAATACCACTTTTACAGAACTTCACCAAAACACTGACTTCATTTGGTAGTTCAGTCGTTTCAACATTGTCCACATCTCAGCATTCCAAAGAATTACTAAGTTCAGTGGCTCAACCTGGAATTATAACTGTAGTAGATGTAAATAAATTTCCTGTCGATAATGTTATCAGTGTAAGTTTTTAAGATAGAAACACCTGTTATGAAAATCGTTGAAGTCTCAATGAATTTTCGTTAATTCGTCGCTGAATATATGGGAAATTTTTATAGAATGCGGAATATGCGGATGCAGTTGTAGCACATTTCGTTGCTCATACGGAACCAATCGGTTTCATAGCTTTTGGAAATGGCGGACAATTGCTGGTAACTTCAGGTAACTGATCTCATTCTTTCCATTTTTGTTTATATGTTTGTAATTGCTGACTGCTTGATGATTGACTTGTAGGACAATCTTCAACTTATTTTCACGTGTTTCTCATTCATCCTCATCCTGGATCTTCATTACTTGGTGCCGTCCGTCATCTCTACAGATTATATCGTGGAACTACTCCTGCTAAGGTTTGAATGTTTCCGAAAAAAATGAAGCACGACAAAATAATAGATTTCGCATGATCTTGTAAAATCATGTAAAAGTAAGCCATATCTCTAGTTACAGTACAAAAGGACGAAATATCTCCTCCTCTTTTTCAGTTATTTTTCCTTGAGAGAGATTTCTTAAATCTAAATGATTAACAAATGGATAAAATAGTTGTTAAAATCAGTAATGTCTTATAACCTCTAATTTTCCATATGTATGCACTATTTGTAGCAGTTAAGGACTTGCAATTAAAAGAGGAATTGCTAGCGTCTATGGATTGGAACCACTACTTTATACTGTATTATTGCTACAGTTATGTCTGAGCGTCTATGAATATTTTTCTACTGATAGTTGAACTAAAAATGGAGCTTCATATAACTGTTGTTTGTTATTTGCAGAATAATCCAAAAAATTATTATTTTTAATAATTTTAGTTTTTATTGTTTTACGTTTAGGTAGTTAGCTGTAGTTTTTCTGTTGACAATCGTTGGTTAGCAATAGCCACAAATCATGGCACTACCCATATCTTTGGTATATGTCCATATGGTGGTCAGGTGACTGTTCGCACTCATGGCGGAGAAATTGTTAATAAAGAATCAAGGTATTAAATTTGATCGGTACTGCTAATTTTTAAATCAAATAGCAATGCTTTGTCTCTGTGTTCAGTGAGATAAAGAGGTATTATTTATATCTATCTTTAGAGCAAGCATTGCTGAAGAAATGGAAATCATGAATTTTATAATTATTTTTATGACTTATGCTATTTGTAATATACTTTTCGCAGCAAAATATGCATTTATAAATTTATAGATATCACCGTTCTGCTGGTTTACCGGAAATGGATTATATTCATGTAAAAAAGCATCAGAAACGCGAGGTCCTCAGTTTAGTGGCGCTCAAGTTTGTAGGTAAGTCTATAATACGAGTTTTTTAACTTATTATTTAAATTATATATTCCATTTGAACGAGATCATTTTTTAGAAAATAATAATGACTCCGTTTAAACACAGGGAGCATCCTGGTATTTCTCGATGTAACATTGCACGTTCAGTAAGTAATCCACGTATTGGACCTTATCCAAATCCAATAGGAATGGAAGCACATGTGAGAATCAAGGTTTGTATTGCTTCTATTTTCTATTTTTCTCATAGCGATTGTATTTTAATTCTTGGCAGTCTATTCTCTTCTCTTAGATTTTTTCGAGTTCCAATCTTCAAATAATGACTGCTTTGCCAAATATCATGCTGTTCGTTACGCTTTAAAAATATAGTAGATTTTTAATTACAGCAACGGTTTTACTCAGCTGACAATCTGAGTGCATGGGCTTCCGATATGACACCAACATCACTTAGTTCTGGAAAGAAGCACTATAAAGCCTCGAGCAAACCCAATGATCAGCATCGTTTAGCGGTTCGTACATTTAATCTTAATTTCATTCACATTTTACTGCAATATCATATTTTTCACACACAATGTTTTTTTAACTTTTTGCAGATTTCATTTGCTTCAAATTCGCTACCTAATTCGAAAAGTACTTCTCTGTTAGTGATCAACAATGATGGTATTTTAACCGAATATTTATTATCGGTCATACCTGCCCAGTTTCATGGAGCGAGTGGAATATTTTCTCCAAATGTACAACAGCGGTCAAACCCTGATGAAACTTTGATTCAGTGTACGCCAACCGCAGTAGCGCAGTGGACTTTACAAAGGTATTTTTATGTTTATTTTGTATTTTGCTGAAAAAACTTACTATTGACATTGTTCTTTCTTCCATTCACTATGCAGTTCGAATTTTAGGAATAAGTTATCAGCAGACTTCCGCGCACCTATTTGCGAACGAAATCCTTTGTGGATGTGGTTCATTCCTCATACTGTAGAAGAGGAGAAAAATGACGAAGAAGCGAATGCGAAGTGGATAAGCCAGGTTGAAACTAATGCATTACTGAACATTGGCCGTTGAATTCGTCTGTCATATATTCATATATTAGCATGAAGGAGAGAGGAAATAAACGAAGACTATCAGAATAGAGCAGGACATATGGCTGTATTTGAGGAATTATATGTAATAAGCTATTGTAAAATATTGCCTAGCTATTGATGTGGGATTTATAGATTTCTTGCGGAAACGTATGCTAATTTTTATGTTAAATGATATTAGATGGATTTCTTCAACTCGAGTTGAATTCCGTGAATAATAAACAGTTCTAATCGTCAGTTTTACAGATTGAAGTGTTAACTTATTTGGATCCTCATCGACGTTTGTGGATGGGACCACAGTTTTCGTTCCGGACATATATTCAATCATTGGAGCACGCTAGCGCTGATTTAGTGAGCGTTCTTTGGCTTCTTTTCTGTTTTTTTGAAGTAGATTACGCGGAAAGATTTTTTTATTTAAGATTTTTGATCTTTATATTTGATTAAGTTTCTGGATAATTTCAGATTACTCCTGGATCAAGTGAAAGTAGATTACGTGGTGGCATAACCAAATCGGTCCCGGTGATAATTGAGGCAGCAGGATCACTCGGAAGTTTTGATACTGGTGAGCCGACTGAAATTATTGGAGGTAAATGTTTTAAATTGATTGCTTATATGATAAAGAACACAATATATTGTAGTGTGAACTAATATTTGCTACAGGGTATATCGTTTTTGATCATATAACTTGGATAGTCCCAAAATCGCAATTAAAAATTGATTATGAATAAAAATTGATTACTAAATTCATATTATCCAACCGAAATATTTTTGCAAGCCACCAAGGGTTTTAGGAAGTTTGTCGAGTGATTTGGATCCAAAAGATATTAAGCGACAAAAAGTGCTGGAAAAGAAAATTGAAGAAGCGATGCACGAATTAACTACTGATGGTGAAAGTAGTGGACTTCAGGTAAATGTCTTTCTTTTTTAAGGCAGAAAAAGATGTAATTGTTTTTACTGAAAGGAACCACTTTGTTTGTGTCTTGCTTGTTTTTAATCGATAGACGTGCTTTTATGCTCATGATAGGTAATTTTCTCAAGTGATAGGCAAGTAGAAATTATGATATTTCTTATGTGCCTAATATCTTATGATGTACCTAATTATTCGCTTTTAGATGCTGAATCTTTATTCGAAAGATTCGGAAAAGAAAAAATGAGGGCTATCTTAAATTTCCGTGTCAATAAATTTGTTTGCAGACTAAAGATAGTGATACGTCAAGTGAGAATTCACAAGAAAGTACCGGTAGTTCGTCACATGACAGTATTAATTTCCAGCTTCGAAATATGGATATATGAATCTATTTGATGCCTGGTTTTCAAACAGTAAGTAGTTTTATAGGAAGTAATAATCAGTAGCGCATGTTTCCTATTTGTAATATTAAGTTGTAATTTTTCGAGTGACATTTGTATCATTTACACGTTTGTTTTTACAATTTCAGTATAGCTCATTTTAAGGACCTATTTTTTGAAAGAATAGCAAGCGACAAGTAAATGTTTGCATCTCATTTCTATACGTTTGTTTCTCTATCTCAAAAAATCCTGTAATATTTTAAATCATCAATTCATATATTAGCCTAAGCTAAATTGCCTTAAAAATACCAATAAAAAACTGGCTGATTTCCAGCACATGCTTATTTTTTCTTATGTATGTTTGTTTGTTTGTCAGTGATTTGCTAGAGCATTTAGTACGTTTAAATGATTCCAGAAATTCAAAATTTATCGCTTTAATTTGGACTTACACTTTTGACTTAACAAGAAATTCATGTTTTTCATTATTTCAGCGCATCGTCTGTTTTGTAATCTTTTATGGCTTTTAATTTCAGTTTTGTGAGTGGTTCTGTGATGTTCTTTGCTGTCTAATTTTTAACAGTTCTCAAAGTTTATTCGTTTATAGTTTACGTTTGATATTTCGAGTACCATGTGCTTTTGATATTTATCGGTTTTACATTGCATTCATTTTGATACTTTAGAGTTTTTAGTCGGTCCGTCACATTCTTCCATAAATTTTGCAATAAGAGATGGAGGGCCCGAAAAGATGATTTTTACAAATATCGGGAAAGATCAATTTCATGCAAAAGGCATGAATTCGGTGAACTATTCAATGTGAATCCGGATAAAAGTTTTTTAGTCAAGGATCACTGCCTGTATAAGTAGGGTTGTTCGTTCAGGTACATTTTCACGATATAGTCACTCTTACAAGCTTTCTTCATTTTACAGATTTTTGATGCTGGTATTTGTGCATGCTGCATATACATGTATATTTGCTATTTAACGTAGTAACTTTACTGATTATAATTTTATGCTTTTATATGTAGGAATAGTTTATTTTTAGGATAATGACATTGATCTACAAGGTCCGCATAGCTCTTTTAATAAATTTTCCATTTTTCACTTATTAAATTTAATTGGTTTTGCTATTTTATCATTTATAAAATATGTCGGGAAATACTTATTGCAGAAAGATTGTATATATAATCATAAAAGACAGAAATAGCATTAGCATATTGCTAGATGATATGTAGATAGGTAAATTGGTTTTTGCTATTTTATCGATATAGATAGATAGTATTAGTAGGTATAGATCGCAAGAAATAAATTGCCTGCTTGTTCACTTCATTTAATTAATATGAAATAGAATTATCACCAATGCATTATCCAGATTAAATATTAAGGTAGTGGAGGTTAATGAGTTCGTTTTCTCATGACGGGATCTTCTAATATTGCTCTCTGAGTGCACATTTGGAATGAAGCACTCTTCAGGACATTCTTTTAATTTTTTAATTTCTCTTTCTTGATTTTATAATTGACATAATGGCTAATTTGCTGTAGATATGTATTTTTTGCTTTCATTCTTCTCATTTTTATATTCATTGATAGATTGTGTATGATCCATTTTTGCCATTGTATTTTGATTTGCAATCTGAATTATGCAGAAATTTTCAAAAATTAGTGCATATAAAAGAATTATATAAATGATTCAGTGACAGTTCAGATATTCATCGAATATGCTCTTATAATTCAATCTTGGTAGTGACTCTCGGATCAGCTTGAAGCCATTCTTATTTCACTGATTTTATTATTAAAACACTATGTTCTTTTAAACACGGGCCTAGGCAAATACACAGAACTAAGTAGAAGTGAGGTGAATCTGAGTACCCACAGTTCTTGGGCCAGACATATTTTAGCCAAATCTTATAATGTTTATTCGGCAATTTGTTTTGGGACAGAGATATATTTATCTCTGGTAATGCATACATTCTTTATCTTCAATATTAACTATAATGTGGTATGTGATTTGATCTTAACCATGCGATTTTGCTACGTAGCAGATTAAGCAGTTTAATAATTAGGTATATCTATTGATTTGATTTCCATCAGTATATTTCGGATAGCACTCATCAATTCTACCATTTTTGGGGGAATTTCGGTGTGACGATATATATTTGGATTAATTGTTAAGTATTATTTAATGAATTCTTAACTGATATGATAGCGCAATGACTGTTCATTCTTCATTTTAATATGATTCTTCAATTAAAGTTACTTAACTGAATTTTTGCCTATTTCGAAATGAAGAATTTTCAGCCCTAAATATAAATTTGGACAATGTACCAAAATAGCTGAAGCATATCCGGATAACCCTTGAACTTTTTCTCCTTTGCTTGCCAATATCGACCATTACATACCCATAATGTTGTATTCGTCATTGGATCTTGTCGTTGCTCAAACCACATACGTTTATGTGCTGCTTCATTACGTGATCGTTGTAACTAAATGTAGCTTCTGATTCTGATGCAAAAAAGATCGAACATCAAAAACAAAAATTATAAACGTTTATGTACTACTCATATATTGATCATGAAGATAAAATCTCTGAGAGTTTAATTGATGGCTTAATTGAATGATATTGATTAAAAATTGGATATTTTATTACAAATCATTGAATACATCAAGTGATAGGTGACAGATCATTGAATATATAGAATGATAAGATAGTATTGATAAGCTTCATGATGAATCACATAGCAAATGGCTTATTACTGAAATAGTTTATAAACGAGGATCTAAAAAATAAGATTGATAAACCTTTTCAAGATTGGCTTTTGCTTCAACAGCTCGAGATGTATCAGCATTCTCGAGAGCTTTCAAATCCGGTCTAAATCGACTATCGGTTGGTGGAGCACTTGATTTTTCTTCATTATTCAAAAATTCATTTAATCCAAATGTAAATTGTGAGAAACCATAGTACTGATTTGAATTTTTAGGTAATGGAATTGCTTCGAACAGGTAATCCTTCTGATTTGCCCTAAAAAAAAGGAAAAAAACGAATGTTTGATTGTTTCGTAAAATTATATAAACTATTTATATATATAGCAAAGTTTTAATCGAATTTTTCAGTTATAATTTTAATTGAAATAATCAATAATTAATTAAAAATTATAATTCTATTATGTTTGTATATTTAATATATTTCATTATGCATAAATTAATTTGTTTTGATTAATATGGGCCGTGATTTTAATTGGTACAAATATTTCCTATTCTAAAATTATATACAACAAGATAGCTATGAATAAGAATAGAGGAGAAATGATGACATTAATTTTCGAAAGATCATAAAATGATTGAAAAATGCTGAAATTTTATCTAACTTCATGAATCGTTTCAAATTTTCAGTTTTAATTCTTTGATACTTTTCATTAATGATATAATTGATTGATCTTATTAGATTTATTTATGTGAATTCAGAATCTTACAACGAATGTAATGCTTGATGCTTGCTAAAATGTGAAATAAAATAGCGCGGAATATCCGAATATATCTATCTCGTCTAACTTCAAAGCATAATTGTTTTAGTAATATAAACTAAAAACAAATATTTCAGAACGAAACATTTCATTGAAAATTTTAATTATCTGTCATATTTTAAAATTAATATTCTAACTTACTAGTATCTCTTCAAGAATGTGAAATTATATCGTCTTTTTTTTTCTTGAACAATAAATACTAACTTCTGTAGGAATCGATCGTAGTAACCGGAAAGTTTAACAATTAAAACACCACGATTATCCATAATACTACCGTATACTTCGGTTTGTCGATCTTTACGAAAAATTACTGTACTCGTATAACCATTACTACATCTCATATTCATCGTTCCATCCATTTTTAATTTACGACATTCAGCTGTTGATGATGCATTCTCGATGATTATTTTTACCTGAAAATTTTACAATTTATAATTCACAATGATTATTTTTTTGTTTTTAGTTGAAAATTTTGATTATAATTTTTATAAATATTTTTAGCTATTTCTTTTTTTTTTCTTTTTGTTGAATGTTGAATGAAATAATAAATAATATTATTTTTAACCTACTCTATTCCAGCAATAATCTTCTTTACCCAATCGTACACGTACAGGTAATTCTGGTGTTGCTTCAACAACACCAGACCACGAAGTTTTTGGTGTTGATATCAATGTTTGCCACCATTCCCAATTCATTCCTTCAGCATGAGCAGCTGTTATAGATGGATGATGACTTACCTGGCAAAATTATGCAAAAATATATTTATCGTTATTATATAAAATATAAGAATTGTGTCGGGAAACCGAGAGGAAATTAACTCAAATTTATAAAATTCCTAAAAATACATTGTTTGTAACAAATAATTAAGCCATCAACGATTTCCTGTCTCTCACACTAATCAAAACATTTATCTAAATGTTTCTTATTCATCATTCACCCAATATCATTTCCTACATTATTCATCATTCGTCCCTCTTAAAACATCTATTTTATCCATTTACAGATCTTTCCAATCCAAATTTTTTCTCATCACGCCCCTTTTTATCACCCTATATAATCAATCACAGGGACAACGGGTTGGCTTTTCTATTTAAAAATCATCACTTGTTGGTTGTTAAATATACTTCTCAAATTCAACCGTATTGTAACGCATTTCGCCTAATACCAAATTGTTTCTAATAAACAAAATTTCAAATTCTTCTGTGTTTGTCAACCGCGAGGAAAACTTTCACAACAAATTTTTGGTGCCACGAGCCGGGAACGCTATAATAGAAATGCCACATGGAAAACTGCTAAATCGACCAATAAACGTATTGTACCCCTTAGAAATCAACGACAGTTTGGATAATCAGCCACCTATATCTGAAGAATCAATACAAGAAGTTGAACAAGAGAAACCAATCGCTTCAAGGACTAGGAGTGCTATAAATAAACTAACTATAGCAGAAACTATCTGTAAGTCAAATTGGACAATGAGTAGTTTGGTTTTGATTTCGACGATTTTTATACTTTCAGTCCAAGCAAAAACAATGAAGGAGTGTGAATGGAAAGTTGGTATTCCTTTTAATATCCCACAAAGGTGGGATTGTGATGAAATTGCAGAGCAAAACTTCACAATGAACAAAGTCATAGTGTACACACGAACCCACGTACAGATACCTGCTATCAAATGCAGCAATGTAACACGAACAGTATGCACTAAAGCTTTTTTAGATTCTCATTATCTGTAATCTCTGATCAAACAGTTACTTCAGCTACATCTTCACATTTCTGTAGAAATTTAGATCGTCAAAAGGAAATAGATGGAGAAGAAATGGGAAAATCATGTCCGTACAGGAAAATTGGTGAATTTGATGCCCAACTATCCGGAAGTCATGTGATTATAGACAAACTACAGACCTCATTCATATTTAAGGAAAACGGAATCATCCTGAATTCAAATTGTAATTTTAGCGAGCCATACTTAATGAATGGCAATATTATCATCGACAAAGGAACCAACAATTTGGCCAACAACTTACGAAAACAAAGTTCTGATCCAGAGGGTGAGTTAATTATGAAGGAAGTAAATAAAGGGGAAGAACTGGTAAATCAACTAGAGACCCAATTCGATGAAACCACTGAATCAATAGAACAAGAATTATCAGAAGTTATGAAACGCTGGAAACTGATCACTTTTAGTATAATTGTTTTCGCAATATTAATCATGATAATTGTTATCAAATTAAAATTTGAATTAATTCGATCTCCTTATCATTTCTTCTGTATTAGAACCACAAATCGAGGGGTAGACAATTCTATGGAACTTGTACGGGTTCCTACACCCAAAATAGGGGATCAAGAACCACCCAACACCATTCAATAATTTACCATTGTTCTTTCCGTAAATAGCCTTCATCCCGTTTCCTCGGGAATGTCGGGAAACCGAGAGGAAATTAATTCAAATTTATAAAATTCCTAAAAATACATTGTTTGTAACAAATAATTAAGCCATCAACGATTTCCTGTCTCTCACACTAATCATAACATTTATCTAAATGTTTCTTATTCATCATTCACCCAATATCATTTCCTACATTATTCATCATTCGTCCCTCTTAAAACATCTATTTTATCCATTTACAGATCTTTCCAATCCAAATTTTTTCTCATCACGCCCCTTTTTATCACCCTATATAATCAATCACAGGGACAATGGGTTTGCTTTTCTATTTAAAAATCAGCACTTGTTGGTTGTTAAATATGCTTCTCAAATTCAACCGTATTGTAACGCATTTCGCCTAATACCAAATTGTTTCTAATAAACAAAATTTCAAATTCTTCTGTGTTTGTCAACCGCAAGAAAAACTTTCACAACAAATTGGATAAGTTAAATAAATTTAAATTAAAACCTGTTCTGCATGATATTTCCATCCTTCGTTTGATATATAATCAAATGTTTCACCAAGTAATGGATTAAATGGTTTCTGTTTTCGACATATCATACCTGAATAATTACTAACAGCAAATGCTGTTACATATGCAATACGATCAACCGGATCATATGCTGATATAGCTCTGTTTAACGTTTGACCTGAATATCGTAATTCTTCGCATAGAACCTAAAAATAATTTTTTCTGCTCATTGTCAAATTCAATCAATTAATTCATTTCCATCACTTATAATTCATCTAATTTAATAATAAATTTATAATTAAATTAATTATCAAAAATTGGAATTGAATAATTTGTCATCAAATTCAATCAGTTAATTCATTTCAATCACTTATAATTCATTTAATTTAATAATAAATTTATAATTGAAGTAATTATCAAAAAATTAAAATTTATATAATTTGAAATAGAAAAACTATTTTTGTTTGAAAAAAACAATTGAAATGCTAAAAAAATAAAATTGAAAATATCTTCTTTTTATAAATAAATGAATTTTTTATCATTTCGTTATTTTTTGATTATAACTTTCTTTGTCTGATAATCAAATATTATTATTTGTATTTAAAAAAAAATCTTTTTAAATTTATTAGTTAAAAAGTTTGATGTGAAAGGTCAAGAATTTTAAAATTGTTACAAAAATTTACCTGTAATGTTGTAAGTGGTTCAAAAAAGTTATTGGTATGGGTAAACGTCGTGCAACGATCGCCATTAATTGTCGAAAACCTAACTCTTCACCTGCTACTGATGGTTTCGGTAATTGATCCCTGTGTTTTCGCGATTGTAGCTTCTCTAATTCTCCGATTTCAATCAAATCTTCGGGTTTTTCTTCCTGAGATATTCCGATAAATTTAATTAGGAAAAGATGAGATAATCATAGTGATAAATATGATAATGATGGATTTCATACCTTGCAAAACAAAAGAAAAAACATATATTGAATTATATTTTATAATTAAAAAATAAAACATTTACCCTTTTCTCTAAAATTTCTTCCGATGAATAAATTTTACCTTTCTGTCTGAAAAAAAGTGATAATTTTGATATCAATATAAATTACTTAATTTAGGTTGAATTATGATAATTTTCCGATAATAAATCAAATCACATAAAATTCTGATAATACTGATATCAAAATAAATCACTTATTTTAAATTGAATTTTACAAAATTAAAAATCATACAAAAAAAATAAAAGGAAGAATAAAGAAAGAAATAAACTAACAAAACTTTTTTATCTCTTAATTTAACACCTGAAAGATTAATTAATTGTGAATTGTTGATGATGATTAAATCTATTATTTATTACATTCCAAATGATATAGAAATGAAACTTCTAATCAAAGTTCAAAGCTTATTTTTAGCTAATCACTCCTGCGGCATATAAATATATTTGTCAATGCTCTGTAATAGTGATTATTTATAAACTTTCCATAGGTCAAAACGTTTTCATAGATCATGAAATCATATCTATTTTTGAAATTTAAGTGAGTGATATTTTGAACATTTCTTAATTAGACGTTTAATTAATGTTAAGGTCATTTATTGCAATATGTAAACTTCGCGCATATTTACACGTAAAATAACCTTTTTTTTCTTCGACAACTTTTTCTTTTACGGCTTCTCTAAAATGAAAAAAACAATTAGTCCAATTTTTTTTGATTTTAAAAATTTAGATTTTGAATTTTTCAATATTAAATTATAAACATTATATAACGAATAGTAAATAAACGATACGAAGTAAATAGGTAAATATTTTTAAAATTTTATTTTTAAACTTTTCAACATCGAACTAAAAATTATTTTGATATGATAATTAAGAATTTCAGATAACAAAGTTTTATGATAACTATCGTATTCATTAAAGTGCCAATTACAAATTCATAAATTTTTGAAAAATTTCATTTACAGGTTTTTCTATTAAATGATTTCATTATAATTTTATCGTTAAAATTTCGAAATTTACTTTATTTCTGCAATTTTAACTCTTATCATTGAATGTGGAAGAGTTGATTATCATTATGATAATGATAATTTTTTTACATACTATTCGACTTTATCAAAAATTCGGCCATAAAAACGTACTTCTGCATTGCATCAATTAATGCAGGACTGCTATTGCCAATAGCAACTTCTAATTTATCTTCCGATTCATCCGAACTAGAAGGCTCTTCTTCTGTTCCTTGAACACCTAAAAATATTAACTATCAGCTTATCAGAATATGCGTATATTTAATACAAGCTGATATGACTGATAATTAATAATTGCTATTAAATTCATATTCATATTATTTATTCCAAAAATTTGATAAGGAACGATTAAGCAAAAGAACTTATCTTCTTTGCTTCCTGTAACTGATATTTTTCCACTCTGAACCGTTCGTAGTAATTCCTGCAAAAAAAACCCATTTATCACAACGACAATTAAAATAATCTTTCAAAATCTAATGATCGAATAAGATTGTTTAATCGTTAAATTGATAAAATGATAAATGCATTTCAAAATGATATCTTATACAAAAATTTTTCATCAAATACCAATTAATAAAATTTAGGCTCGAATTTTTACCGTATACATGCATGGAGTAATTTTAGTCTTTACAGTATTCATATTTCGTAATTTTTTTTTTTTTTTGGAATATCTGAGATTTTTTTATATTTCATTTTCTACGATTGTCAGTTTTAATTTTTTGTGACAATAATATTTGAAAGAAAAAAAAGGGAAATGTTCATAGGTAGCAAACGATACCTTCAATTCTTTTCGCATTTGTTTCATTTCAATTGTAATCGCTTTAATATCATTGATAATTTTAATCACTCTTTCATTTAATTCAGCAATTGGATTATTCCGCATATCCTCATGCAATTTGCCAATATCAATATCTTGCTCCGTATTTGTAGATCTTTTAAAAATAAAATCTTAATTAATTAATTACGACTGCTTCTATCAAATAAAATTATTTAAAACATTGCAAATTTATTAGATGCTACTGAAATTTTCAAAATCAAGAAATCGCAAATTAAAATTAAGAAATCGCAACTTAAAATTAATAAATCGCAAATTAAAATTAAGAAATCGCAAACTAAAATTAAAAAACAATTTCATGTAATTGTTATATCGATTATTTTACTATTCTTTGAGTAATAGCAATTAATTGATTTCTTGAATTTTCAACAATAACTGAAATTTTTCGAACTTACCGTCCAATCACTGTATTAACATCACTTTGATATGTATTCGCAGTAATCAGTTCATTGATATCTTCCTTTCTTAACACAAATTATCGTAGTATTAGCATAAATCTTTTTTCTCAAATTTTTGAAAATTCTTAACAAAAAACTAAATTTAAAGAAATGATTAATATTTCTATTTAACTACCCAAAAATTGATCGTTTGAAGGAAGAGGTTTTTTTTTTTTTTTTTTTGACTATATTTCTAAGATAACATAAGATGATTTCAATTTGTTCGTGAGAAATGTGTCAAGATTTTGGAAGTACGATATATATGTGTACCATCATGATATTATCAGCTAATCTGAAGGATCAACAATTTTTTATGTTTCTGTTTGTGAATCTTTTTGCGTAAAATTCTACGTGGTTTTATTTTCGTTCATTTTTTTTCTTCTGCAAAAATATACTTATTACGATAAGCGCTTTGACGATAATGACGATGTTTCTGAATCATTTCTCTGAACGAATCATACTCATTCTTATTTACTGGCCCTATATCACGTGATTCTTTCTTGAATTTAAAAATTAATCGTCGTCGAGAATCATCACATGAAATTGCTACCTTAAAAACAATTAGAAAATATATTTTATTGAAAAATTTCTTGAAAAAATTTTCTAAAAAAATTTATTTCTGTTAGCTTTTCATTTTATCCAAAATTTAATGTCAAATCTTCTTGATCTAAAATACCTATAAAAATGTAAATAAATCGAATAAATTCGAAATGATTTATAGTAGTTTTATTTTTTCAAAATCACAACTCTACAATCAGCTAATCGAGATTATGATATCGTTTATTATCAAATATCGTTGATAATTTGCACAGTTAAGTAAGTATATTAGTAGATGATACAAATAGACAAAATAAATGAAGCAAAAGGTAGTAATTAAGTTAAAATTACAAACAGCAGTTAAATCGATAATATATTCCGAACCGATCACTTCGTCACTTGCTTTCGCACTTTTCTCGGGCGTTAATCGCATCAATCCGCAATTAATTTTACCAAAATAACGCTTTGTAATACTAAGACGATGCTTTTTAGTGGCTTCATCGTTACATGACACTGAAAACATTTCAATTTGCAAATATTATTTTCATAGAATTTAAAGTACCACCATCGTATCAGATATTTCTGTCTTCCCATAATTCAAAGTACCACTACCGCATCAGATATTGCTGTCTTCCGATGACTCAAAGTGCCCTATTGTATCAGATATCGCTGTTTTACTATATATTGTTTAAGTAAATGTATATATTGTTTAAGTAACTGTACTATATATTGTTTAAGTAACCTTACTATATATAAGTTTAAGTATATTGTGATATTGCCGTCTTTCTATAATTCAAAGTACCACTACCGTATCAGATATTGCTGTCTTCCAATAACTCAAAGTTCCCTGTTGTATCAGATATCGCTGTTTTACTATATATTGTTTAAGTAACCATATATATTGTTTAGTGTACTATAGATCGTTTAAGTAACCGTACTATTTATAGTATATTGTGATATCGCCGTCTTCCTATAATTCAAAGTACCACTACCGTATCAGATATTCTGCTGTTTTCCTATGATTCAAAGTGATCTATTGAATATAAGAAGATTCATACTATAAATTCATTCACTTTTGGAATGAGAAAGCATACGAATTATCAGAATTTTTCTTGAGATTAAATAACACTAAAATATCAGAAGAATAGGAGCAATAATATTGCGTATTAATATAATGAAATATATATTCTCTACATATGATGGATATTTTTAGAATATTTTAAAATGTAGTTGTTAAACTTCGAGATAATTTAATTTTTTTCTTCGAGCAGTTTCGAGAATCAATTTTGAAAACGAATCATTTTCAATTAAAAATTCAAAAAAAAAACGAAAAAAATAGCTTATCATTAATCAAATAATTAGCATACTCAGATCAGTATTTGTATTAAGTAATATTGATTGAATTTAAAAACTAATTTTTTTTTACCTCATAAATGGGCGGACATTCAACAGGTGGCGCATCAGGTGGTAAATCACTTATTGGTATAAGCCGCTCCTTTTTAATTGCCAATTTTTGCTAATTTTCGACAATTTTTTTCCAGTTGGCGGAGTTTTTGCGGATGACACAGCTGGCGGAATTTGTGCAGTTGACGAACTTGGCCCTGGAGCACCATGACGTGGTGCTGACATCAGTCAAGTCAAAACCTATTTGAAAAAAATATTCGAATTTCTAAAATGAACAAAAATTCGAAGTATTAATTCTAACATTATCACTTATCGGTAATTTGAGCATTATCATTATCAGCAATTGATAAACTGTTAAAAAATTTGTGCTTAAATGAAAAAATTAATTATGATTAAAGTGAAATATTATTTTTGATTTTAACTTATTTTTCTAAATTTACCAATTCTTTCATTATTATTCGATATGCTTGAAAAGTTTTTATGAAAATGAAAAAAAAAAACAACATGATATGGCATACTGATTGCAACTATGAGATTCGTTACCTGATCGTTTTTTTTTTTTATTATTCACACCAATGATTATCTTTTAAATTGATTATTGAATGATAAATGATTAGTAAAAAATATCGCCGCACGCGATATATAAAAAATATAAATAAACAAATTGCATTCGTTGGTTATCTTTTATTATCGTTAGAAAATTCGCATAAGATGCAAATTCTTATGTTAACGATTTATTTTCGTAAGCAAATATGCTTATGTTTTCATCGTTCTGGAATTAAGTGAGAAGATTTCTCATACTCAATTTATCGCAATGTTATTATGCAAATGTCGCTTCTTCGTTCGATATACCATAATATTGCAAAAGTGTCTTTCTACTTAATATCGTAATTCTTTTAATATATGAAACTTTCCCATTCAGCTTACCGTAATATTGTTACTACATGCTCTTTTCATTTAATTTACTGTAATACTCCTATCTCATATGTGACGTTTACCCAATTTATCGTAACCTATTACGCACTCGTGACTTTCTCACTCATTACCGTATATGGTATTACAAAATTAATTATTTTTATCTGACTTCTTTGCTCAATGTACTGTAATACAACTACTATCGTATATACATATATACATATATTCTTTTCATCCAGTTTATTGCAGTATTATCACGATACATACGGCTGTCACCCAATTCACCGTAATAATG
The DNA here is from genome assembly GCA_024305405.1 of Dirofilaria immitis. NCBI lineage: Eukaryota > Metazoa > Nematoda > Chromadorea > Rhabditida > Onchocercidae > Dirofilaria > Dirofilaria immitis. The sequence goes on from JAKNDB010000068.1 coordinate 2,055,730, forward strand.
TTATAACAGGTATAACTTTTTCTGTTCAATTTAAGAAAAATCATGAATAAATGAGAATTCGGGAATGACGCAAAGATAATCCATGATAATAGCGCTTAATAAAGTACTAAAATATCAATATGCAAATATTTATCAAGCTTCATAATTACATCCTGTTAAGGAGTTCAGAGGTTAAATTGCTATTTCTGTGTTTTTCGACGTTCTCTCAATAGCTTCACGTAATCTTCAATTGAGCATCTACTGAATGTATTAGCAGATGGATAAGGAACCGGTGGAGAACACGTTGAAAGATGTTGAAATGGATGCTTCATTTGGAATGTCTATTAAAAAGATATTAATCAATTTTCATGGTTTTCTTTTTAACTTTAAAATTATGAAACAAATTTGATTTTAGATAACATTTTCTCAAAATTATTTTGCTTTCACAAAACCTTCAACGTGAGATTTTTACGAATACATGATACTTAAAAAAAACGATCAATCAGTAAGGTAGAATTAACCTGTATCGTTTGGCTAATATCAGGATAATCTTTTCCATCACTTTCATATTTCACTGAACGTTCCGCTCGAATTCCATTAATTTTGATACGAGGTGGAAGATTACCACCACATTCTAAATTTATTTCCAATAATTTATTATCACGATCATTTGATGTCATATATTCATTGATTGCATCATTACAAATCTAAAAAAAATATATACATGCAGAATGATACAAAAGATCATTCAAAAAATGTTAAGTAGAAAGCAATTTATTATTCTTATCACCAGATATTTCGTATTACCTTCGAAATGAATTCATAGCGTTCTTTACTTTCATTTTGTTTACACTGTAAAATAATTCTTTCAAATAAATGTCCTTGAATACGTTTTCGACGCATTGATTCATTTAGCATTGCTAATGATTGTGCTGTTAAAGTTTCTTGAACAGGTGCAAAATGACGCAAAAGACGTTGATTTAATTTCGCACGACAAATATTATCTTTATAATCTGGTATCTAAAAATTTGATCGATAAATTTGGATGATAATTCGAAATTGTATCAGTATAATTATTAGCCAAAAAAAAAAACTGCCTTTCTTTAAATTTAGATAAAGATTTCACGTATAATCATTTTGCTTTTTAAATACATACGAATATGATGATGGTACGGTAATGGTACGGTAATGGTACAGTAATAAATTCTTTGCTTAGAATAGAGAAGAAATTTGTTTTGGTGATGTAATGGTGCTTTTTTTTCTTTTTTACATCAAACAATAAAACTTTCGATAAGGACAGTTTAAAAAATAGAATTAACTTACCATTTTTCCAATCTTATCAGCACTGAAAGTCCTATCTAAATTAGAAGACCATGCTTCGTAGGATAATGTACCAGAAGATTGATCCCAACTGTAGAGTAAATCGATATCAAATTCATGTACTTCATTATTTTCGGGTTCAAGAGAAATAACCCGTGTACTGGCTTGTGTTGATTGAGTCGTAGATTGCTATATGAATGATTACTAGGGTATCATCAAGATTTTAAAAGAATTATCAAAGTCATGAATTTTTTGCTTCCTTAGAAGTATTTAGTGATAAATAATGATAAATATGCTGTATTGGATTAAATAAATTTTATCAGATTAATTCAATTATATTAATTCAACAGTTAATTTCATATTAAGCAAATATTCATCCACGCAATAATTTAGAAGAGAAATACAGACATACTTGTGAGATTCGTATTGGTTTTATAAAGTTCTTATTGATGGGCTTTAAAAAAAAAAAAAAAAAAAAAAAACAAATTAAACTTATGAGATGATGAATGTAGGAACAAAGAAGAAGTATTAATGGGAATTTTGTTGATAACAGTTAATTACCGATTCTATCGCAAACGTATCCACGCTACTTTTTTCAGAAATTTTGGATGTTCCAGGTGTTTCTGATTTTCTCGAAAGCGCATCATTTGTGCCTTTCATTGTTGACATCGTTGATTCGGTGGTACTGAACAGATCGTTGCTAATTTTTGCATATTTTTTGGCTCAACTTTTTCGACACTTCTGCTGTCATTTTTTCGACCGAATTCGATGTTCGACTTTATCAATTCAATGAAAATTTTTCTGAAACTTATTGAATTTATATTGCGAAATTTATTGCATTCTTTTTGATGGCGAATATTCGTCCACATCTTTTGCAAATTATTAATTCCATTTTCCATCACTCTATCATATCTCTCGTTTTACTCACGAATCAACCGTATTATTTTGAATGAATTAATGTTGATTAGTGATACAGAACATCCTGGTAAATTCACTGCATTTAACAGTGAATCAAAGATGAACGAAATTATCGCCAATATCAGATAACAATTGATCATGCAAAATCGAATTATTTTAACTTCACGTCTCTGTTTACGTTGATTGCGCAAGATCACGTCACACATTGAATATGCAAATATCTTTCGTTATCACTGTTCTTTTTTTTCTTTTCACTTATCGTTTCATTACGACAAAAAAGTTTTGCTAAAATTAACTTCTTATCATGCAATTTAAACTTAAATTGCTCCGTCTATTGTAGCTGTATGAGATATATTTTTATGATAAAACTTTTTTACGTTGATTATGTCGATAAGCATCTTATCATCAATCAGTAATTCAAATTTTTTTCATGATTTTGAGATTTCAAGATAATTAATTGATTGTAAATAAAGACAAACAAATAATTTCTCATTTTATTGATTAAATATTAATCATATTAGTAGTATTACAACTATTTGTACGAGGAGAATAGTTATAATTGAATGATATTAATATCATACAATCAGAAAATGATATCGCATAATTTGTTTATTTATAAAATTTATCTCAGTAATATTATCTCAAAAAAAAAAAAAAAAGTTCATAAATAATATTACAACTCAATCAGCTTATTTATTCGTCGCTGAAAATTGTTGACGATGTAATCAATGGCTTTTTGAAAATTTTAACTGATAACAATTTCATCATTTAATGATAGAAGTGTAATGATATGTGCGATTTGTTTAGTGAATTCTTGACATCATTCTGCATGCTAGCATGCAACATATGCATTCTTTTAGATTAATATTTCTCATTTATTTCTTCTTTTTTTTTGCAGATTTCGAGAAACAATATTCTCGATGGACTTCTAGAGATGCATTTATAGACGAGGAGAAAAAAACAAACTTGCAATGCTGCATTGCAATTTTACTGATAAACTTATCAATTGAAGGTATTTCGAAATTAAGCACTTATTGAAACTGTTGAATGCAACAAAACTAAAAGCAATTTATGAATTGGGATTCGGTATGTTAAAAATTAATTTTGTTTAATAATTATTCGATATTATCAGTTGAATTTATTTAATGATTATTTAATATTATCAATAAAATACATATTTTTTTTTATCTAAAAGTTTTATCAGTTGGAAAAAAAATTTTTATTGAAGGAATTATTTGAAATTATTTGTGCACATAAAAATTGTTACATTTATACCAAAAATTTGATTTTCCTATTATTTGCATAATATAGTAATTTGTTAAGTTCAAGGTTCAAAGTTCACTAATTGAAACAATCTTTTGCTAATTTGTTACTTAATAAATCAATAAATGATTATATTAATTAATAAGCGGTAAATTTAACAATCGCTATAATAAAAACCATGATATTTCATGACGAATTTTTTTCATTATTTTTATAATATATTATTTTTTTAAGTTCAAAGTTCATTAATTAATGATTAAATCGTTGTTTAATAAATCAATAAATGCATATATTAATTACTAAGTGATAATTTTGATATCGAATACAAACAAATGATCGTAATATTTCTTTCTATTATTTATCATTAATATTTCATTTTTATTTTAATCAAATTGTTTATGTTTATGTTGGCATCATGTCAATATTTTATTTGTTTATCATCAGTTGCTTTAGAATCAGATTTAATGGAATCATAGATCAAATAATTCTTTGCAATCATTTCAGCTTTCTATATTTTTATCAATTTGAATAAATTTTAATTAAATTGTTATCGAATATATATCATCTGATAATACTCAATCATACTTCTCATACAATTATTTCAACTTTCAGCATTTTATCAATTTGAATGGATTATCAATCAATCATATATATCATAAATTATTATTAATAAATCAAATATATTGTAAATTATTATCAGTGGATTAAATATATCATAAATTATTATCAATCAATCAAATATATCATAAATTATTCATCAAATATATATTATTGGAAAAATTACTCTATCATATTGTTCGTTTATCCAATTTTTCATTAATTTCAATAAAATAATTCTTCGGGAATTGAATGAGAAAAAAACGATTGATTGATTAAATTTTTGATGAAAAGTTTTTAGAAAGAAAAGACTAATAAACAAAAAAAAAAAAAAGACATTTAGTTGTTGTTTGTCAATTTTTAATTTGAAATATATTTGTGAGCATTTCATTTAAATATTTCATTTCTAATATCTTTCTTTTTTTTCTCATATTATAACTATTACTTTATAATGCTAAAATAATGCTAAGCTTAATTTTAATCCATTCCAAATTCTCGAAATAATTAATAAAATGAAAAATTAGGAAATCCCAAATTCTCGAATTATTATCAAATATAAAAGTAACCGAAAAGAAAATGTTAAAAAGTTGAATTATTTCGGAACTTAATCTGTCTTATTCATTTCAATTTCTTTTTTTTGATATTTTGAAATTCGATATTTATAAAAAAAAAAAAAGATCCATAAAAATTAGCATATATTGTTATTCGATTCGATATATCATTTAAAAATATTGCTTATCTTATTTAAATAATATTTTTATGTTTTACTAAGAAAAGAAAAAGAAAATTACCATAAACTAATATTAGCTTATTCTTCTAAAAAAAAAAAAGTACCATAAACTTATAATTTTTTTATCCTTTTAATTTTGCATAAATTCTCGTTTAAAACTAAATTGCTATGACTAAAAATTTTCTCGAAATATACAATCATTTAACTATTATTTCTTATATATCAATAAATTGTTTACAGTATTTTGATATAATATGATAATTATATATATCAGTGAATTGTTTGCTGTATTTTGATATGATATGATAATTATCATATACTATAAAATTTCAAAAAATTATGTTATCATTAATTATGTTACTAATTATCCATTAATGATATATTCAAATATTAGCTATCAAATTTTTTTCATTAACTTTTTTGAATAATATTCAATTTTTTCAAATTATTAAATTTTCAATAAATCATTTCTAATTTGTCGAAAAATCAAATTTTCCTATTTATCTTTTTTCTCCGATCATTTTATATTTTCTATTCGATTTATTATAATCAAATAAAACTTCACTATTATATTCCAATCAATTATTTTGCATATTTCTATTTAATTTACTACAACCCGATCAGGTTAATTTAACCTTTCCATCTATTCTCACCTGATCATTTCATTATTTTTTTTGTTCAATTTACTACAATCCAGCTGTTGATTAAATCTTTGATATAAAATTTCTAGTTTAAAAAAACCTTTCTATCTTATCAATTCGATCAATTCATATTTGCTATCTAATTTATCATCCCAATAAATTAAATTAAATCATCTTAGTGAAAATGTTTTCTTTTTTGTTTTCTTCTTTCTCTCTCTCTCTCTCTCTCTCTCTCTCTTTGTTTATTTTTATTTTTTTTTTTATATAACAATTTCTATTTATCATTTTAATATTTATCGAAGTTCAAAATTTGATGATTTATTTTTTTATTTATCAAAAAATGAATTAACATTTGTTTATTATTATTCTATTTATATAATATGTATGTATATATTATTAATGTTATCTTGAAAATTCATTCATCCCTCTTTTTTTTTTCTTTATTTCTCGTATAATTTAATACTATCTATCTTATGTTTATGTAATTTTTGAAATTTATATTTATCAATAAATGATGAATAATGTAAAATTTATTTTTAATCACTAGAAGAGAATTGAAACTTTGAAATTGTAAAAATGATTTAGTATTATATTATTGCAAATCATTTAGAGTAAATAAATTTTAATCATAAATATTAATTAATCATAATTACTTAATTAATTACATAAATACTTAATTAATCATATGAATTCAAAAGAGAAAACGAGAGAGGAAAGAGAGAAAGAGAAGGAGAGAGAGAGAGGGAAAGAGAAAAAGAAGGAAAAAAGGGTATCATCGAGATTTTAAGAGAATTATCAAGATCATGGATTTTTCGCTTTCCTAGAAGTAATTATGAATAAATTTTAATCAAAAATATTAATTACATAATTACTTAATTAATCATAATTAGATAATCATTTAATTAATCATATGAATTCAAAGAGAAAACGAGAGAGAAAAGGGCGAGAGAGAGAGAGAGAAGAGAAAGAAAAAGGGTATCATCGAGATTTTAAGAGAATTATCAAGATCATGGATTGTTTGCTTCCATAGAAGTAATCATGATAAACTTGATTTGAACGTTAAGTAAGGTACGTGAAATAACATTACTTCACGTATTCTAATATTTTCACGTAAAAGCATTAGCATATAAAGTGAATGAATTAATTAATTAATTTTAAATTAAATTATAGTATTATTATTATTATTGATTATCAACTTATGCATTTACAAATTTATTTGATCATTCTTTTAAACAATAATTTTGTATTTCAACCAATGTAATTGCTTAGAAGAAATTAAATTATACGAATCATTTAACGTTACGTAAAGTGATGCCAACTTTTGTATACGTGAAAATGCATTTTGTTAGTTGCAAAAATTGAAGCATTAATGAACATTCTCGACTGAAATGATAGAATATTCTCGATTAGACTAGCAGAATATATTTGAAGAATAGCAATAAATTGAAGAATAGACGATTGATTAAATCATTTAATAAAATAATCGTTTTAAAAAATTTGTTACATTCATTTCTCGATTATGGTTCGAGAGTTTCATCAATCAATTTTTTGTGTTAAAAATCGAGAATAAAAATAAGTTTTGAAAATTATTCTATAAATAGCATATGATAGATAATCAGTGATAACTGAGCTATAAATAAATTACTGATTCTCAGATCATCGAACCATTAAAAAAAAGAGATCAGTTTTTTCGAAGATGATAATGATTTAATGAAATTTTTATTTAATTCCATATATACTAAATATGGAATAGTTATGGAATTAATTCAATAATTGATTACTGATAGATCATGATAAATGATAATTGCTGTAAAAAAATAATTTGAAACTTTTATCCAAGTGAAATTTTCAATATCATACAAATATTTGAAAATTTATCATCGAATATCTCTCATCTATCTTTTCAATACATAATAAGAAGTATTGCTGTAATTTTTATGTATTTATAATTTGAAATAATCTAAATTTTACCTCATCATTAACATCTTCTTATCATTAATTTTTGATTCCTCTTATCACTTATTTTGTCCTATCATTTCCTCTAAAATATATTATGCGAAAAAAGATTTTTGCATATATAATCACTATTGCAAATTATCAGCTACTCGAAATAATTTAAACTTTATCCGATCGTTAATTTTATCTTATCATTTTTTTCCAAAATATATTATGCAAAAAATATATTTGTATGCTATCAATTATTTGAGATAATTTAAAATTTATCTTATCACTATGTTTATCTTTAGCATATCATTTCTCCCGAAATATATTTCGTATATGTGTTCACTATTGTAAATTATCAATTTATTCAAAATAACTTAGTCATTATCTTCTCATTAATTTTGTCTTAACATTTTTATCAAAATGTATTATGCAGAAAATATATTTTGTACATCTAATTGCTACTGTAAATTATCAGTGAATCGAAATCATTTAAAATTTATCTTATCACTATGGACAAGTTGTGTAATATATTATTAAATATATATAGGAACTTTCATGTTGTAATTATTATCAATAAATATTATTTGTGGCAATAAATTCCAATATATCAATTAATCAATATGTATATGTCGAAGAAACATATGTAATTTATTATAATAAACGATATGGCCGATTTTAATTATCAGATGATACTATTTATCATATAATTGATGAACATATGTTTCAGATGTATTAGCTAATTTTGATTTCTAACAAGCTGAATATTTTTAATATTTCAAATTTGGGAGCATATTTTATTTTGTCCCTTTTATTTATAATAATATTCTTACCGTTATCATTTGCATATTTTACTATCAATATTATCATTTTTTTTAGCTCATTTTCATCATTCGATGTTATTATTTTGAAATATGCATAAGTTATGCATAAATATAATCAATGATTGGTCCTAAAGTTGGATTAAAAAAAAAATTGAATTAATTTTGAGAACAATTTGATATGTTGATAATCATGATCAATCATATCATTGCTTTATTATTGCTAAACTAACCCAAACATAAACATAAATAAGAATTGGTCCCAAAGTTAATTTGAGAAAATGAATTAATTTTGAAAACAGTTTGATATGCTGATAAACATGATTACACCGTAGCTTTATCATTGTTAAATTAACTTACACAAATATAATCAAGAATTGGCCTCGAGATTAGATTAATAGAAACGAATTAATTTTGAAATCAATTTGATGTATTGATAAAAATGATCATATCATAGCTTTATCAGGCTACCAAATGTTATATTTTGAATTGTAAGAATAAATTTAAATTAAAATAGATAACTAAATTCAACTATTTATAGAATATTAATTAACATTGCTTATTCCTACAACTGTCAACATTTCAGACCTTATATTTCGCTATTTGTTTTTTTTCAGTTCTATGATTAAATTAAATTAAGCATTAATTAATTTTAATATTGTTAGTATATCTCATTGATAATAATTAACATAAAATGAAAATACTTTTGAGAATATTTATTTCGATAGGTAACATCTTTTACCTATCCTCATCAATCATATCATCAATTATCATTTATATCATTATTATCATTAACAAATATTTTGCATATTATTATACTATGATTATTTTTTCTTTCATATTTATTTATTTATATATGTATATATATACATATATTTATGATATATATGAATTTTGATGACGAAGTCTTTTGTTCCTTTTCTTTTTTTTCCATCATTCTCGAGTTTATGCTATTCTCGACGATAAAATATGAGACGCATTTCGTAAGTATGTGTATGTATGTGTGTGTCTCATCAGACATACACTGTATCCTAAATGATAGCCAATCAATCTATTATCATATTTGTCACCAAATGATGACGAACAAACAACTAAACAAACGGAACTAGTTGAAAGATATCCTAAAAAGGACGTTACGGATAAACTTTTTCATGATAAGCAAAATTCTTTGCTTCAATTTTCTTGGCTGCTTTGTTTGTCTATGTTTGCACTTTTCTGGCTCTGCCCATTTCTTTTTTTTCGCTTTTTTTTTGGCCATTTCATGATGCATTTATTCATCACTTATACTTATATCCTCGTTTCATATATCGACTAGATAAATTTTTGTTTAATCTTTGCTTATTTTAAACATTTCTTTTTCCCGCCTTCATCTTCTTATTTTTTTGCTTCATTCTCGACTTCATTCTCGAATTTGTCAAAAAGAAACAAAAAGAAAAGCAATAACAGAAAAAACAAAACAAATAAAATTCATCAATCGTTCATGTTTTTTTGGCCTTACTTTTTTTAGCAAAAATAAATTTTTATTTTCTTTTTTCCATCCATTCAAATAATACATAAACAAGATAATTATGATAGATTTCGTTTCTTTTAAATTGCTTTTTAAATAAACTTTTTGAGCATTTTTTTTTGTTCATTCACAGTTTACCCTATATGGATAAACGATTAATTTTAGTAATAAATATAATAACAGGTAAGTATTAACTAAAAATAGGATTAACATTATAAGTATAAACAATATAATAACAGGTAAGTATTAACTAAAAATAGGATTAACATTATAAGTATAAACGATTAATTTTAGTAATAAATATAGTAACAGGTAAGTATTAACTAAAAATAGGATTAACATTATAAGTATAAACAATATAATAACAGGTAAGTATTAACTAAAAATAGGATTAACATTATAAGTATAAACGATTAATTTTAGTAATAAATATAATAACAGGTAAGTATTAACTGAAAATAGGATTAACCTTATAAGTATAAACGATTAATTTTAGTAATAAATACAATAACAGGTAAGTATTAATTAAAAATAGGGTTAACCTTATAAGTATAAACGATTAATTTTAGTAATAAATATAATAACAGGTAAGTATTAACTAAAAATGGGATTAACCTAATAAGTATAAACGATTAATTTTAGTAATAAATATAATAACAGGTAAGTATTAATAAGAAGTAGGGTAAATTATTTACATAATTTTTGCAAATAACAAATTTAAATTTTAAATTAAAATATGGAATTATAAAATTAATAAAAATTACATTAATCGATTCTCGAATAGCAATTAATATGTGTTTTAACTTATTTTTAGTTATTATTCCAAATGGTTAATCATTTGTGATTATATTTTCGAGAATGAAAATAGTAAAAATTTCAAATGATTAAGAGATGATTAAGCAAATAATATTTATTTATTCTAAGATTAATCTTGTTAAAATTATCGTTGACGATACTTTTTGATGTTTCCTTCTTTTTTTTCAATCTTAAGTGATAAGTGATTAATTAGTAAATTAATATCATAATTTTATACACATATACAGATTAGTCGACCATCCTAAATTTCATTGATCTACATTGATCGATCGATAAATATTTGTTTTCATTTAAATATATTTTCTGATAGAAGTAAAAAAGAAATAATTCTTTTAAAATATATTTCAATAAAAATTAAATTCAATTAATCAATTTCATAAAAGGAAAACAATTTGATTTTTTTAAATAATTTTTAAGTATTCCTTTTAGAATAAATAAATTCTGATTAGTTAAGTTTGAAAAAAATGACAATATCAATTAATCATAATAACGAGAATGATAAATAAAATAATAATATTACAGTTATAAAATAATTATTTATTTTCATCTTCATAATAAACATATTGAAGTACAAAATTTTGTTTCTTTTTATGATAATACTATGATAATGATAACAATTGATGTTATCTGTTCATCCAATTAACAATTCCTTAACATGATAATGATTAGTGTTATCTGTTCATCTAATTAACAACTCCTTAATATAATAATGATTAGTGTTATCTGTTCATTTAATTAACAATTCCTTAACATGATAATGATTAGTGTTATCTGTCCATCTAATTAACAACTCCTTAATATGATAATGATTAGTGTTATCTGTTCATTTAATTAACAATTCCTTAACATGATAATGATTAGTGTTATCTGTTCATCTAATTAACAATTTCTTGACAGAATATTTCGTTTCTTTTCTTTTTTTCTCTCTCAATAAAGTTTTGTTGAAATGCTCGAAGCATTAAGAGACTAATGAAAAATGCCATTTATTCGTTTGATATAATTCAAGTTAGAAAAAAAATATCCGTCTTTTGCGTCATTTACGTCATGTCACCACTTCCTTGCAAAACTTTTTAACATAATTGAAGCATTTAAGTGCACATTCCCTTACTCTTTTCTCATTCTCTCTCTCTCTCTTTCTCTCCCTCTCTGTGTTATTTATTATAATTTTTATTTATTTTGCAATAAAATAAATAATTAAAAAGATTTTATTAAATTTAAAAGTTTAGAAATTTTTTTTAAATTGAAATTTTATTAAAATTAATAAATAAATTATTATTGGCAACACTTTTTGTTTTTGATTAATTTAATAGAAATTTTTAATAATTTTTTTATTTTATTAAATTTAATTGATAATACTTTTTATATTATTTTTATTAAGTATTATTAATTTCTGCTTCTCAATCTTTCATCTTTTAAATGATAATTAATTTGATCCGTTTCTTTTGGATTGATGATTATCTGATCCATTTCTTTTGGACTGATGATTATCTGATCCATTTCTTTGGATTGATGATTATCTGATTCGTTTCTTTTGGATTGATGATTATCTGATTCATTTCTTTTGGATTAATGATTATTTGATCCATTTCCCATTTCTTTTGGATTGATGATTATCTGATTCGTTTCTTTTGGATTGATGATTATCTGATTCATTTCTTTTGGATTAATGATTATTTGATCCATTTCTTTTGGATTAATGATTATTTGATCCATTTCTTTTGGATTAATGATTATTTGATCCATTTCTTTTGGATTGATGATTATCTGATACGAAATTACATGACTCTAAGTTTTTTTATTTTTTTAAACTTGTAATAATAATAATGAAATATACAACGATTTTCATTTTGCTAATTTATTTTGAACTGATTCATCCTTCGAATGATGATTACCTGATCCGTCTTTTAAATGATGGTTACTTGATTCACTTCTTTTGGGTGATGATTACCTGATCCGTTTCTTTTAGGTGATGATTATCTAATTCGTTTCTTTTGGATTGATGATTATCTGATTCGTTTCTTTTGGATTGATGATTATCTGATTTGTTTCTTTTGGATTGATGATCATCTGATTTATCTTTTAGATAACTATTATCTGATACGAAGAACAAAATTATTTGTTTTTTTCAATTTTTATTTAAATTAACAATAAAAATAACATTTTATTATTTCAATAAAATTGCCGTATATTTTATCAAATAATTTATCATTTTTGATAATGAAAATATTCAATAATTTTTGTTTCATTCTATTCATTTGTAGCATAAATAAAACTTTTTAATGTATGCGTTTTTTTCTTTAGATATTTTTAGAAATGATAATATTATCATCATTTGTCATAATTTTTTATCATCGATTTGATGATATAAGATAACATCATATGCCAAAAAAAAAAACGACGTTAATTGCAGATTTGTAATAATTATTCGACGAACAGATATGTGTTACAACGTTCATCAATCATTTGTATACTTCGAGAATTTAGCAAAAACCATTCTCGTTATTCAACGTTAAACTTTGCACTCTTAATATTATCAATTCTATAAGCTAAAAATTGATTACGCCAGAAAAAAACGGATTGTTATCAGTATTTATCAATTCATATATCTCAAACTGCTTTCGTCATTAAAAAAAAAGAAAGACAACAATAAAAGGTTATAATATATTATCAATTTTTTTTTATTCTTATCAAAAATTTTTCTAATTTTTAGTCCACCTGATTTATTCTCGATTCTTTTGCTTCAATGCAAAGTGCTGCAATTTGCAATTAAACTTTTTTTTTTGAATAAATTTTCGCCTACTGAACAATTCGAATTATGCAATTTCAAATTAAACTATTGATTGATGAAAATTCATTTCAAAACTTTAACACCTATTATTAGAATATATTTTATCCATATACATATATTTTTTTGTTTTCACAAATGGAATATATGAATATAAAAAAAAAAAAAACATTAAGTTAAAATGATTTTCTCGAGAAAAAAAAATAGAAAACATTTTTCACCATAAAATCATATTGGTCATTTGAAATTGATTTATAAATGAATTTTATCCATTCATATCAAAATTTCTTTTCTTTTTTTTCGCAAAATATTTTAAACTATCATCGAAGAAAATAAAACGAAAGAAAGGAAAGGAAAGTATCAAAATTATTTCAAAAAAATTTTTTTTTTTTTGAAATAAATTAGCAAATATTTTTTAAAAATTTTTTCAAAAAAAAGTTCAAATATTTGCAAATTTTGAAAATTCGTTGCAATTATTATTTGCTTTTGTTAGTTAAAATTTTTATAATTTTTTTTTTTAAAAAAAAAGAAAGGCAAAGACTTTAATAATCGTTTAATTAGAAATTTTATGAAAATTTATTTTATGGAATGAAATGTTGCATTCGCTTTTTTTTTTTTATTTTTAAATTATAATATGAAAAACTTTAGAGAATATTGTCATGCATAAAATTGTTTGAAATATATCTTGCTGGCATTTTTGTCTTGATTTCTCGAGAAAGTAAGTTAAAATTTAGAAACTATTAAAATATTCTTGTGAACATTTTTGTCTTGAATTCTCGAGAAAATAAGTTAAAATTTAGAAACTATTAAAATATTCTTGTGAACATTTTTGTCTTGAATTCTCGAGAAAATAAGTTAAAATTTATTTTTTTTTATTCCAATAATAATTCTAAATTAATGAATCAATGGATAAGGTTTATAATTAGTTATGAATTATTTAATGAAATTATTCGAGAAAATCGAGCAAAATTTATGGATCAAAATAATTTATTGATCAAAATAAGATTAACAATTTAAAAATATGCCTTGTTAACGTTTGAAGATGAAGAATTTTAATTTTTGACTACATCTATCATGATATACAATATATCATTGATCAGAAGTTTTAATTTTACGATATACAATACATTGATAAGTCGAGAATTCGAGTTTTAATTCTACGACATATAATATAATGATAAGTCGAGAATTCGAGTTTTAATTTACGATATGTAATATAATGATAAGTCGAGAATTCGAGTTTTAATTCTACGACATATAATATAATGATAAGTCGAGAATTCGAGTTTTAATTTACGATATGTAATATAATGATAAGTCGAGAATTCGAGTTTTAATTCTACGACATATAATATAATGATAAGTCGAGAATTCGAGTTTTAATTCTACGACATATAATATAATGATAAGTCGAGAATTCGAGTTTTAATTTACGATATGTAATATAATGATAAGTCGAGAATTCGAGTTTTAATTCTACGACATATAATATAATGATAAGTCGAGAATTCGAGTTTTTTTGTTTTTCTTTTTAGAATTAAATTTTTTAAACGATGAAAATTTTAAGAATGAAAGAAAGAAAATTTTTTTTGCATATGAAATTATTAAATAATTAATGATAATGCATTATATCGTTCTTTCATACTTTTTAAAATTTCTTTAAAGAGAAAAAAAAGGAGAGAAAAGAGAAAAGTAAAAGACAGAGGGAGAGAGAGTGAGAGGGAAATTTGCTTGAGAAAATATTTTTGCAACAAATAATTTGATGCATAAAATTTTTGATGTCATCATTCTCGACATCCAACTCAATCTGATAATATTTTTGTTGTTGATGTCAAAAATGTGAATGTATTAGGATTTTACTTTTATGGAAAACATACAAATAGTTTATGTCACATTATTATGGCTTTTTGATTTATGAATATTTAAAATAAATTAGCAAAACATTCTACTTATTCGGTTAATAATTTCATATTAATCATTAATGATTTGTTTATTGTCGAGAATGATAGAATGCAATTAATTAGAATAATAGCATGTCACTTTATTATGGTCGTGTTGTTCGAAATTTCGTATATTATTTATTGTCGAGAATAATAGAACATAGTTGTCGAGAATAACAGAATATCATTTTATTGTGGTTGTGTTCTCCTAAAATTTTCAAATGATTGATTTAGTATGATTGATAATTAGCGTTTATTTATTATCGAGAATCATGAAATATAATTATCACGAATAGCAGAATATCATTTTATTGTAATTCCGTCTTATCTAAAATTTTTAAATGAACCGATATAGCATTATTAATAATTAGTATTTATTTATTATCGAGAATAGTAAAAATATAGTTCTCGAGTTTATTTGTTATCGAGAATCATGAAATATAATTATCACGAATAGCAGAATATCATTTTATTGTAATTCCGTCTTATCTAAAATTTTTAAATGAATTAATATAGCATTATCAACGATTAATATTTATTTATTGTCGAGAATAGTAAAAATATAATTCTCGAGAATCGTTTTACTGTGATTGCAATTGTATAACTAAAAATGTTGGAAATAAGTGAAAGAATATTTCTGATTTAATCACTCTGTTAAAAGTTTGAAATGATTAAACTGCTCAAGCATTGATAAATAACTAATCCATAACAGAACTGAATTGATTGCCTTCGAAACATTGAATAATAATTTTGATGTTCTATGATGCTTTAATATTATCAATTCTTGTCAATTTCACATATTTTATGTCAAAATGTCAAAAATGGATTTAATGCTGAAGACGAGAATAGAAAGATGATCGAGATTTTTACGAAGTAAAGCGTATTTTTCGAGAATTTTTGCTCAAGTATGTCTTTTAGGGTTCTTTTCAATTTGTGCCTTTTATATTTTTTTTTTTATTTTTAAATGCCTTCAACTTTCTATTGCCTTTCCTTCCTATTTTGGCGAATTTTTTTTTTTTTTTATTTTTTTGCTCATTCAATTATTTTTAAAAATAAATTTATGCAAATTTTCGTCTGCAAAAGTAAAATTAAATTATAATAATTTTACGATTGATAATTTATGATAAATTGCATAAATATTCCATTTTTTGATAACGAAATATTTAACCAACGAATGTTAATATATTTTAAAGTAAAGCCTTTTAAATTTATCGATTGTTTCGTATTTATTATAATTTGATAAATTTTAACAATCAAAAAAAAAAAAAAACAAAACGATTGATAATAATCTTATCAATTCTAAAAATCTTATCAACTTGAAAAAAAAAAGAATACGATTGATAATTTATGATAAATTGCATAGTAATATCAAATCAATAAAAGATTATTTCATTCATTTTAATGCATAAAAAAAGATTCTCTATTTTTAGCTAAACTTAGTCAAATGTATCTAAATGAAAATGTTAGCATAGCAATATCATATTTGTTTATGTCTAGTTTTAGTTTTTGACCTATAACCTTCAAATATGTTAAGATATAATATCGAATCAATCAATACCCTATTTTTAGATAAAAACATAATCAAAATGAGAATATAAATAAAAATGTGAATATAGTAATATCATATTTGTTTATGTCAAGTTTTAGTTTTTGACCTTTAACCTTTAAATATGTTAAGATAGTAATATCGAATTAATAAAAGGTTATTTCATTCATTTTAATGCATAAAAAAATTTTCTATTTTTCGATAAAAACATAATCAAAATGAGAATGTTAATATAGCAATATCATATTTTTCCATACCTAATTTTAATTTTTGACCTATAACCTTTAAATGTGCTAAATAAGTTTAAATTGATAAAATTTCGTTGAGAAGAATGAAAAATTCCATATTTGTCCATACCTAATTTTAATTTTTGACCTTTAACCTTTAAACATATTAAATAAGTTTAAATTGATAAAATTTCGTTGAGAAGAATGAAAATTTAAAAATAGATAAACAAATAGTTGAATAAACAAACTTTGCAATTGAATTGATAGCATTTATTGAAAAATAGCCAATGATAAAATAAGCCTAGATGAATTTGATTTGATTTGATTTATAACAATTCCAAATGAAATTGTCACTGCTCATTTCATACTTATTATTTTGAATAGCAAATCAAACATCTAGAATTTCATTGAAATACAATGATAATTCATTGGATTTCAATGATAAACAACGAATGATGAATAAGTTTAATCTATCAATGCACATATATATATATATATTAAATCAATAGCCATAATGTAATTTTAAAAATAAGCCTAATAAACTTTTCCAATATTTGCATTTTACATTAGCCAAAAAAATTATCATCCAAATATCTTTTTTATGCAATTAAAACTTAGCAATTTCTATTTATTTATTTATTTTTTTTTTTGAAAACTTTTTGACAATTTTGCAATAAAAAAAAGAAAAAAAACATTTCTAATAAAACACTTAACTTTTTATTTTAAATAGTTTTTAAGACGAAAAAAAAAAGAGTTCGATAAAATTTTATAATATAATTTTCAATTTTATTTTTAAGACAGAAAAGCAAAACAAAAAGACAAAAAAAAAAAGAAACAATCATTCATTTTTTTTTTTTATCAAATTCTATCATTTTTATCTTTTTTTTTTTTGCATTTCAAACTTTATCGAAGACAATTCGAAAACTTTTTCTTTTTTTTTTTTTTTTTGCTTCAAATTCTTCATTGATTATCAAAAAGAAAAAAATGCTTGAAATTGTTAGTTTCAAAATGTTGCTTTCAAGATTTTATTTAGCAAATAAAATGATAATCTAGATTTTGAAATTAATTTAATTATTTGATTGAATTGATTTTAATTATTATCATTGAATTTCGTTATCATTGATTGTTGTCATTGAATTTAATTATTATCAATGATGTCTTATTTTGTTATCTTTAATGTTAACATTTTCATTCAATCAATAATGCATTTATCATAAAATATTATCTTTCCTAAAAAAAAAAAAAAACAAAGTATTATAAAATAAACAAATTATCGTTTATTTATTTGTTTATTGATTTGCATACTTGTTCATTTATTTATTGATTTGCTTACTTACTTATTACTTATTTGTTTATTGATTTATTGACTTATTTATCTGTTTGTTTATTTATTTATTCATTCATTTCTTACTATTTATTGCTTTATTTATTGATTTGTTTGATTTATTCATTTATTTATCCATTCATATATTTTCAAATTATTTGCATTTGAATTGAAATGAAGAAATATTTTTTTTTTTGGCTAAAAGTTTTTCGTTTCTTTCAAATTTATAAATTTATTATTTATTTGAGAAGAATACTAAGTAAATTGGAAAATTTTATAAATGCTATAAGCTAAAGAAAGAAATTTATAAATAAAAAATATATTTAATTGCTAAAAATAGCAAATGAAATTTTATTTCAAAAATATTTTTAAAAATTTTAAGATAAATTTAATTCCAAAAATTTTCTAAATCATTTCTATTTCAATCTTATTTCGTCAAAAAAATAATTGGAATAAATCAATCGGAAATTGATTGGAATAAATCAATTGAAATTGATTGGAATAAATCAATTGGAAATTGATATGATAATATATGTGATAAATGTGATTTTTATATTTGATTTAAGAACAAAATTTTTTCCTTCTTTTATCATATAATTATATCACATTTAAATTTGTAAAATAATCAATTTAGCTTTAGCGTTTCTTTTTTTTATCATTGAAATATTTTTTTATAGAGAATTTTATGAATGATAAGATTGAAATGAATGAAATATGAGATGAATCATTTTATAGGATGATTATTTGATAAATTCCTTTCTTTTATCATATTTAAACTTGTAAAATAATCAATTTAGCTTTATCGTTTCTTTTTTTTTTATCATTGAAATATTTTTTATAGAGAATTTTAAGAATGATAAGATTGAAATGAATGAAATATGAGATGAATCATTTGATAGGATGATTAATTGATAAAATGATTAATACTAAAGTATGATATATGATAATGTTAGACTTTTTTAAAATTGAAGTAATTAAGTTTTCTTCTTTGCATATTTTACAAAATTTGTTATTACACACAAAAAAAAGTGTAAAAATTTTTGGGCAAATTACAAAGACAAAATTTTAATATCAAAAATAAAATTAATTTATTAGTTTAATTAATATATATTAATTAAATTTGCTGCACATATATTTTCTGATAATCATTGATATAATAAATTAATATTGAAACAGGTGTAATAATTTTATAACTGATATTGTATGTATTTCTTGATAAATCAATATATATAATTATTATATCTATCATGATATATAATTCTACTTTAACAAAAAAATTTCTAAATTCTTAATGTTATCTGGTTAAATTAGATCAGTGATAATTTAATATTATTAGCATTATCTAATCAGCAAACTGAATCCTAGAATTGCATGGAATATCTTCGCATGATATCATGTATATTTCTTGATAAATCAATATATATAATCATAATTGTCATGATAACAATTCCATTTTATCCGAATTTTGAACTTTCGACATGATCAGGTTCTTGATGCTATCTTGTTAAATCAGATCAATGATAATCTAATATTATCAGCAAATATCTAATTCATTCATCTAATCAGGCAAATTGATTAGGTAGCTTTGCAGTTAATATTACATGTATTCCGTAATAAATCAATATATAATCATAGCTATCATGATAATGATTCTACTTGATCAAAAACTTTTGAACTCTTGATGCTATCTGGTTAAATTAGAATAATGATAATCTATCATTATTAGCAGTATTTGTTCATTCAATTTTGATCAAATAATTGCTGAATCTTACTGACAATTTTCAAGTGTCAAAGGTTAAGATCATTTTATCAATTTATTAAGTGAATAAACAATTAGTAATTAAACTTTTATTATAGCGCAAAAAATTTTTACAGTAATCTTGTCGAGAATTATGACACGAATAAGTTCTCTCATTTACCGTATAGAAGTAGAAAAATTAATCACAACCCAACAAAGCTATTAATTAAATGATTACAGAATGTCTAATTATTAGAAGTATCTAAGTTATAATACATCAATTTATTTTATTACAAAAAAAAAAAATTATTTAAAAAAAAAACAAAATTGTTAAGTTAACGCAATTACGGCCATTTATCATATTTCACGGCCTGTTACCATAATTTGGTATTTTTTTATTCATATTTTAGTTTAACAATCATATGATCATACCATTTCTTCCTCATATATTCTGCTTACTTCGAGAATGCAATTGAAAATGATAAATTTCAGGTGAAATATTGTGATAAATTTGACTAAATGATTAAATGGGTGTAATTCTGATAAAATAGAAAATTCTGATAAAAATGGATGTAATTCTGATAAGATAGAAAATAGAAATTATTTAATTTCTCATTCATGAAATTACTTATTTAATATAAGATATATAAAATTAAAAAAAAAAGCAATTATCAGTAACATATATATGTATAAAAAGAAAAACGGTCGGCCGTAAATTTAGAAATATAGCAACAATTCGTCCAATCCTTTCGTCTCTTTCTTCATATCTTATCACATATGATAAGATATGATAAGATATCATTTTAAACTATGAAAACTTAAAATAAAATTAAATGAAAAAAAAAAGGAATTCTTATAAATAATTGAAAAATAAAGAATGCATTTAGAAATAAATTATATTTGTTTTTTTTTTTTTTAGATCACGACGGAGTCGTTATCACGCTCACAAGCGCGTGCTATCATGTCACGTTTTGATTCATATTCACGTGAAGAGCAGAAGGCATTTATTAATGGTTTTTGGGAATGATCTATGATAATTATGATACAACACGACGTATACAAGTTACCGTTGATGGTATCAATCGTATTGTTATCACAATTCTTATCATTTTACTCCTTTGCGCTGCTGCTGCATTATTAGCTGCTTGCGTAATGGGATGTCGAAGGTATCAACATTATACCCTCCATAGCCTACATAGGCCTAAATCGGAGCCTATCGAAATATGATCAAAAATTAGGATTGTTTTGCATGCTACAACAAATCACTTCCATTTTATCATCTCTCATTTTGCTATTTCTATCTTCTCTTTTTCACGTAAAAATTTTTTCACGTGAAAAAAAAACGTGAAGTTTTCTTTCAATCAATTTTTCTTTCAACATTTCTTTCATTCATTCTTTCAAAAATTGTATGCATTGATTCAATTGTTGTAAAATATACTACAAAAAAAAAAGGTTAGATATTAGCCAAAAAAAAATAAGTTTTAAAAAATTAACACATTTAGGCTTTTAATGATTGAAGAAAATAAGCCTATATAGCATATGAAGCCTAGCATCTATCGATAAATAAGTCTTATCATGAAAAAATTAAATCGAAGGCATTTTTTTTATTCTATCTTTATGATTGTTTGATATAAATCTTTATTCGTGTACAGATTGCTTGTACAAATTGATGAAATAAGCCTAGCGTTATGAAGCCTAGCATCTATCTTGATAAATAAGTCTCATCGTGAAAATTAATTGAAGGCATTATTTTTTATTTTGTTTTTTTTTTTTTGATTGCTTGAAATAAACATTTATTCGTGTTGACAAATTGATGAAATAAGCCTAGCATATGAAGAGTAGCATCGATTACTGTATAGATATTTATTTGTGTATAAATTGATAAAATAAGCCTAGCATATGAAGCGTAGCATCGATCACTGTATAGATATTTATTTGTGTTGACAAATTGATAAAATAAGCCTAGCATATATGAAGAAGACTAGCATCGTTTACAGCATAGATATTTATTTGTGTTGACAAATTGATAAAATAAGCCTAGCATATATGAAGAAGACTAGCATCGTTTATAGCATAGATATAAAGTTTCATTGTGAAAATTAATTTTTTGTTTTTATGATTGTTTGAAATAAATTTTTATCATCATTGTTTTTATTCTTTCATTTCGTTTATTTTTCTTTTTTCTTCTTTCTTTCTTTTCCAAAAGTAATTTTACAAAAGTTTTGTTCCTTTTTTTTGTCATCTTCTTCGTTCAGGTAAAAATTTAAACTCTTTTTTATCTTTTTATATACTGCCACATTGTAAGTGTGAAGTTTTTCTTTTCTTTTTTTTTTTCATCATTCTTATATTTATTGCATTACCTGACGAATTTTAGTTGAAATCAACAATTCCTATATTTAATGTATTACCTGACGAATTTTAGTTGAAACCAACAATTCCTATATTTATTGCATTACCTGACGAATTTTAGATGAAATCAACAATTCCTATATTTATTGCATTACCTGACGAATTTTAGATGAGACCAAAAAAAATAAATTTTTAAATTTTTGAATAATTTCCAAAAATTTCAATTGGTAATGCAATGATAATAGTATAATCTCAAATTTCTTTTTTTTTTTTTGGTTCGGATGTCTAAAATAGGAATTTTGTAAAATTTAAATAAAATTTTAAGTTTCCTTCCTATCCTTCCAATTCAATCCCCCCATTCTCATTCCAATTTCAATTGATACATTAATTATTTGATTAAATTCAACAATTATTTGATTAAATTTAACAGTTCTATTTTTTTTTGCTTCGTGAAATTTTTGATAAATTTTTTTGACAAAAATTTAAACCTTTTGAATTTTAGTAAGGCAAAAATTTTAATTTTAGGCTAAATTTTTTTTATATTAAAAAAAAAAAACCAAAACAAAGTAGCGCAGTTAATAATTTTCAGGTAATGTGGGAAAGTGAAAGAAGAAAAGACATCCGAACTTAATTGAAACGAATATGAATTTTATAAATTTAAAAATAAATAAATAAAATAAAAATAATTTTGCATTGCATTTTTATTGCTCGAAGATTATTATGCATTGAAAATAATTTTTTCTTTTTTTTATCGATTATTTGATAAATTTTATTTTTATATATATTTGATTGCTTTTTTTTAATTTAAATTTAAATTTAAATTTTATGCAAAATCATCATTCATTCATTCATTCATTCATTCATTTATTTAATTTAATTTTATTCGAAATATTTATATTAAATTTTTTTTTCTAAATTTTTAATTGAAATTATATTGGAAATTAGAAAAAAAAGGAAATGAAATGAATGGAATGAATGAAATGAAAAAAATTTTTTTTTTGTGATAGAAATTAATTTTTGTTTTGTTTTGTTTTTTTTTTTTTTTTTTGAAAAAAAGACCGAAACAAATATTCGAATAAAATTTTATTTTGAAATTGAACAAAATAATAATTTTAAAATTTTTGATAACAATTATTGATAATACAAATTTGAAAATTTGATAACATGTATGATAATAAATTTGATAGCTTTATTGTTTTCATTGTTTTGCTAAAAAAAAATTTTTTTTCTCCCAAAAACAAACAAATAATAATTCTCAAAATTTTAGCCAAAAAAAATAAATTAACGAAATAATTTTAAACAAAAAAAAATCAATTATTTTTACATCGGAAAAAAAAAAGGCAAGAAGAAAATGTTTGAAAAAATTTGATTAAAAATTTATAAATGTTATGATAACAAAATGATTGATTAATTTGCATTTGTTTGTTTTATTTATTTTTCAATCGATTTTATTTGTTTGCTAAAAAAAAAAAAGCTTTCAATTTTAATATAATAAAATAAATGCTAAATTGTTTGATAAAAAAATTTTTGTTAACATTGCAAAAATTTTACACTATCATATCAAAATTAACATTTTGTGATAAAGAAAAAAAAAAATTCCAAAATTCGATGTGTTTATTTTTATTTTGCTTTTAACGCTAATATATTTCAAAAAAATTTTTTTTTTTAAAGTAATTTTACAGCTTACTTCAAATACGAACAATATTTCAATTTTCGCATCTTTTATGAAAAATAAAAGAAACGAACGAGAGTGGTCTTGAAAAAAAAAAAAATTGGACGAAAAAATTCTCGAGAATGTCAATAATACATTTCGTTCTTTCTTTGTTTTTCTCTCTCTCTCTCTCTCTCTCTCTCCTTATCGTTTAGGCTTTTTGATAGACAAAATGAATTTTATTTCGCTTTTTTTTCAATTGAAATTAAAAGAAATAAATTTTTGAAAATAAACTAGAAATCAAAATTGACGAGACAATGAAATAAATTAATAAATGATTGATAAAACGAAAAATTTTCTCATCTTATTCTCGAGAATGAATAAAATTTAGGAATGTTAAAAATACTGCAAAATATTTTAAAACACATTATCAAATTATCATTTATGGGAATTATTTTTTGAATAAATTAATCAAACAAAATGAATCAACACTACATTACTTGTATATTTCGTTGCCTTAGGCGCATTAGGCTAATTTTTGTTGAAATATACAGTACTATCAATATTTGGATCAATGATGCTAACACTAAAATGGTATATAAATTCATTTGAACCACTGTTCGATACGATCGATCAATTGCCATCATATCAGATTTTGTCATTGACATTGCAACGATAAAATTTATCAATTACTATTCTATATTATTGTAGCCCAAAACTCTGAAGCGTGAGATGATTATTAAATTAGTAAAGACTGATATCTTATATTACTGTAGCAACTTGAAAAAATTGCTGAATTATTGGAAATGATACTTTATATTACTGTAGTCTGAACTGTAACTTAAAAGTTTATTGAAATATTAGAACTGGTATTTTATATTACTATAACCATAATTTTCTAACCTGAGAAGGATTTTTGTAATATTAGAATTGGAATTTTATATTACTGTAACCAAAACTTTCTGACCTGAAAAGAATATTGAATTATTGATAAGATGATATACTTTTAAATTATGCCAAGATGATATCATGATAAGATGATATAATTTTAAATTATTCATTATCATATTTCATTGCAAATTTACACTTTTCATTACTGTAGTCTGAACTGTAACCTAAAA
Source organism: Dirofilaria immitis (assembly GCA_024305405.1). NCBI lineage: Eukaryota > Metazoa > Nematoda > Chromadorea > Rhabditida > Onchocercidae > Dirofilaria > Dirofilaria immitis. Next base: position 2,080,944 of record JAKNDB010000068.1, read on the forward strand.
GTTTGTTGAAATATTATAATTGATATTTTATATTACTGTAACCATAAATTTCTAACCTGAGAAGGATTTTTGTAATATTATAATTGGAATTTTATATTACTGTAACCTAAACTTTCTAACCTGAAAAGATTATTGAGTTATTGATAAGATGATACACTTTTAAATTATGCCAAGATGATATTATGATAAGATGATATAATTTTAAATTATGCCAAGATGATATTATGATAAGATGATATAATTTTAAATTATGCCAAGATGATATTATGATAAGATGATATACTTTTAAATTATGCCAAGATGATATTATGATAAGATGATATACTTTTAAATTATGCCAAGATGATATTATGATAAGATGATATACTTTTAAATTATGCCAAGATGATATTATGATAAGATGATATAATTTTAAATTATGCCAAGATGATATTATGATAAGATGATATACTTTTAAATTATGCCAAGATGATATTATGATAAGATGATATACTTTTAAATTATGCCAAGATGATATTATGATAAGATGATATACTTTTAAATTATGCCAAGATGATATTATGATAAGATGATATACTTTTAAATTATGCCAAGATGATATTATGATAAGATGATATACTTTTAAATTATGCCAAGATGATATTATGATAAGATGATATACTTTTAAATTATGCCAAGATGATATTATGATAAGATGATATACTTTTAAATTATGCCAAGATGATATTATGATAAGATGATATACTTTTAAATTATGCCAAGATGATATTATGATAAGATGATATACTTTTAAATTATGCCAAGATGATATTATGATAAGATGATATAATTTTAAATTTTATTATATTTTATTGCAAATTTTTAAAACAATTCTTCCTCATTTTTTTACTTAAAACAATATATTAATTGAATTTTATTTAATTAATAAATTGATTGAATAATTTTAAATTCTAAAAATTAGAAAAAACAATTTTTAATTAATTTTAAAATTAACTTTTCTCTTTTAATTACATCGATATATTTCAAATAAAATTACTGTAAAATGGCAATATTTCAACAGTAATAATATTAAATACTTACAACCATTCATCAAAAGCAAAACAAAACAAAAACGAAAATAATTTCAAATTTCATCGGTTTTATATATTTCTTACCAACCTAATCTTATAATTACAAAAAAAAAAAATTCAAATTTTTTCTTTTTCTTTTGCTAATTGACCCTGATTTAAAAGGTCAATTCATTTTATTGTAATTTACTGTTTACGAATTCTTGGTTTTATGATAGTTATTTGTTTGACTATCGAAACGAATAGTTCACAAAAAATGGAAACGGTAGCGATAAGTTTCATTATCATTGATTTACTTATCGATATACGTTGTTATCACGTGATATCACGTAACTATCTTTGCAAATTATATGCTAATTAACACGTGTAAATTAATTATGCTAAGCAATGGAATCTGCAGATCTCAAAATCAAAAATTCAAAATGCAAGAAGAAAAAATAAAAACGAACAATGATTCATCCAAAATAAACGCAATGATGAAACTTAAATCATTGATTGGCAGTACCGGACTCGAGATTCATCCTATCATAGTTCAGAATTCATATATTATCGATAATTCATATCATTTAGCATGTTGCCGAAGTTCGTAATAGAAGTAGCGAATTAGAATCTAATATTCTTCTCCTTATTCAATTCAATAATTGAATTACTTTTCTACCTTTGTTTCTAATTTTCGATCATTCTCCATTTCTGTTCAATTCTTAATTTATGCTCGATTCTCGATCATAATTCATATGCTATTTTAAAGTTTGTTTGATAAGAAAATTTTACGTATTTAATAATTTTTATAGCTAATCTCTCTTACTTTTTTTTTTCTGATTGATATAAAAATTTTTAGTGATAAGAAAAAAGAATTAATTTCAACTAATTAATATTATTTAGAATGAACAAAATCCATATTGGAATGATGAATTACAATTACGAGAAGAAAATTATTTTGGACGACTTTCCGAAATGTTTATCAAAGAACGATTACTCAAGAATTCAGGTGAAATAGTTGATATAAAAATAAATCTTTCATTCATTACTTTTTTTATAATATCAAAAAAGTAAGTTAAAAATTGATTACAAAATTCGAAGGAAGAAAAATTAATTTAAATTTTTAATCAAAAATAAAAAATATTATCATAAACTAATCATCGTCAATAAATATTTATCAATAAATTAATCATCGTTAACAAATGCTTATCAATAAATTAATCATCATTAACAAATATTTATCAATAAATTTACCATCGTTAACAAATATTTATCAATAAATTCATGATAAGTAAAATAAGTTTTAAGAATTATTTGTTCTTTTTTTTTTTTCAGGCGATTATATGATTTCTCGTACGCATGATGATAATTATCGATTCTCAGTGATGACTGAAGAACGTGAAATTTATCATCTGATAATTGAGAAATTTGACGCAACATATGCCTTCGTAAATACCATCTATCCATTAGCTGCTTCTGTTGCTCGATTAATTCGTAAATGTCTTCATAGTCCTGTAAGTTACAAAAAAAAAAAAAAAAGGCTGAATTAAATTTCTGATTGGAAGAAAGTTTCGTTTCTTTCAGATGAACGTATTATCGGCGATATTGAAAACAAACGTAACATTACGTCATTTTATCAGTGCAAATGAGGATGATAGCAATGATTACAATTTAGTTGGATTATTCCTAAAACCAAATGATATCATTAAAAAGAATATCTCATTTCTCGAGGGATTATTGCTGATGTAATTTTGTAAAATTTAAAGAAAAAAACAAATTAAAATTATCAAATTATTTAAATCTAAATAATCAATCAATCAATCAGCTAGCTACTAGCTTATCACAAAAGTCCTGCTAATCTCTTGAGATTAATGTTAATTCATTCATTAATTAATTATCTTATTTTCCGCTTGAATGATATCTGTTATAAATCAATTTTTCTAGTTTATGGAATAGCTATTAAATAGCTAATCAATTAGTAAATTAAATGAAATCTCGAAGCTTAGCCTATTCCAGGATATTTAATTATAAACGATATTTAAAATTGAAATTGCTAATGAGTCAGTAAATTTTAAATAGAATTTCGAGAATGCTTTAGCATACATTCGATTTTAATTATTTTACAATTTTAAACATTCGTTTAGATTATTTTCAAGGATTTTTTTTTTAGTACTAAAATTTAATATTATAAAATTAGCTTTTTTTTGTCTCATTCTCATTCTCATTCTCGTTCTCGTTCTCGTTCTCGAAAATTATCGAAATAATTACGATAATTGTAAAATAATTCGAAAATTTGTAGACATTTCTTGGCAGCTTACAAATGCTAAATAAAAATGAACAAGTTGTAATTAAAGTTTTATATCGATATAATCAAAATGAGCTTGATAATATTTGTCGAGTAAGTTATTGAAGTTTTTATTTTTTTTAAATATTTAAATACTTAAATACTTAATTTGATCTGAATTAAATAATGTTAGAAATAATATTCAAGTATTTGATTAATATTTATTATTTTGGGAATTGCATATCTCGAATTTACTACAACGATTTGTATCAGCTGATGCAGTGGTACCGGTACGATCTGTACGAATTTTTCAATCACCATATCTAATGATTTATCCATTCATGAATTATGGCTCATATCCTGAATTTGCGCAACGTATGGGTTCACGTCTTACGTTTACGGATAAAATTGAGGTTAAGTTTAAATTTTGCAAAATTATTTGACCCCCGTGCCTCCCGAAATATTTTATGAAATATATAAATTATAATAAATATTTTTTTTTTTTTAGATTGCACAAACAATTGCACATGTCTTATCGGATATGCATTTTCTCGGACTGCTACATTGCAATATTGGAGCTCGAAATATATTTGTAAGAAAGCAAATGATTAATAGTTCAAAGGTTATCAACTATCATTATCTAAATGATTACAAATATTATTTGGGTAATTTTCGTGAATCACATATTGGAAAGTATGTGAAAGTTTTTTTTCTTTTTTTTTTGATTTTTCGCTTTTTCGAAAATTTACTGATTAATTTGCTGATTAAATTTGCTAATTAAATTTGATTAATTTTACTTCTTAATTTATTGATTTTTTTATCAGATATTATCAATGATTGATAAATTCATTCATTCATTCATCTCAAGCATAATAGAGAAATAATGATCGAGATAATCGAGAAAATGAAATGAATAAAAAATAAATTTTAAGAATGAAAAAGTGAATTCACAAAAATCAAAAATATTCGTTGGCTTGCACCTGAAGTATTTAAAACAAATTGGCTAACCGAAGCTACCGATGTTTTTGCATTTGGCATTACACTTTATGAAATTTTCACAACCAATTTACCGTATTTTTCATTAAGTACAGAAGAGATTCGTACAAAGCTAATAGCTGGATATAGAATAAGACCTGGTTAATACTTTTTAATATTAACCTTATCATATCAACTAATCATTTTATTAATTTTAAAACAATACGAATGATATTATCAAATGAATAAGTTATTTTTTTCTCCCCTAATATGCAAATTTGATTAAAGAAAATTTTAATTTTTATTAATTTCATCTTTTCAATTAAATGCCTTCGTTAAATCATTTATTATCATCATTTAGAAGATATAAAATATCAATAAATCATGATAATCATGTAAATATCAGTCTTGAATAAAATTCTAAAACATCGTTAATAAAGAGCAATGTAAAATATTAATAATCATGATAAGTTATAAATATCAGTTTTGGCTAAAATTTCAAAAACATCGTTAATAAAGGAGTAATGTAAAATATTAATAAATCATGATATGATGTAAATATCAGTCTTGGCTAAAGTTTCAAAAACAACATTAATAAATAACCATTTGGCTTTAATGTTTTGAGAATATTTTAATTACGGATAAAAAGTAAGCATATATTTTTATAGAAACACATGATATCGAATTACCTAAAAGATATTGAAATTAATGCGACGTTGTTGGCATACAAATGTTAACGAACGGCCAACAATGAATGGTGTTTGGCTAGAATTGAAAATAATTCGAGAAAATGCAATTCTGAAGCAAACATGTTCTGAATGTAATTTTTAGAAAAAAAAATTAAAAAAAAAAAAAAGCTATTCGTGATTTGAAATAAAATATGCCTGAATAAATAGGGTTGTTAATTTTTTTGTCCAATAAAATACTAATTTAAAGGTCAACAAGGTCATAGAATTAATTTTGATAGTTTCATTTCAATTCGTTTAGGTCATCTTTAAATTAGTATCTATTTCGCTCGAACCGTTTTTAAATTAACTTTTTCATTTATAAATAAACATTGCTAAAATTGCTTTCCTTGAAATTTAACTTAATAGTAAATTTTAATTTTTTTTTCCAATAAAATATTAATTAAAGGTCAACAAGATCATAGAATTAATTTTGATAGTTTCATTTCAATTCGTTTAGGTCATCTTTAAATTAGTACCTATTTCGCTTGAACTATTTTTAAATTAAATTTTTAATTTATAAATAAACTTTGTCAAAATTATTTTCTCTGAAATTTAACTTAATAGTAAATTTAATTAGAAAAAAAAAAGCTTGGAAGTATATTGAGCTTATTGAAAATTTAGTTTATTAGAAGTTAGCAAGTTTACATGCTAATTTTGATTAATTCCCGCTTAACATGATGAATTATTATTTCTCGACTCATTTTTAAATTGCGCAATTTATTTCAAACAGTGCAAAACTTTTAAATTAACTTTTTTACACATAATATTTTTAGAATATTTTTCTAAAAATTTAATTAGAAAATTTAATTTGAAATAGAAACCTAATCTTATCAAATAAAACATTTATATAAACTTTAGTATTTTTAATATTAAAAAAAAAAATGGGAAAAGAAAAGAAAAAACTTATTACATTTAAATAAGTTCACATTTTTACTAAAACATTTCTCATACATCAATTTTTAGCAATTTCCATTTATTAGCCTTAAACTTAAGCTTAGGCCATTTATTAGGCTAATAATTTTTAAAAAAAAAAAAAAAAAAAAGATTTTTAGGCTATTTCTTTTATTAGCTATCAATTAATTGAATTATATCATTTCGGCAAATTCATTAAATTTTGTTATAAATTATTCATTAATGTGAATTCATATTTTAATTTGCATATTAATCGAAATTTCAATAAATTTTTATTATAAAAATGAAATGAATATTAATTATTGTTTAAGACGAATAATTATTTTTATGCTGAAATATGATATTATTAATTTATTTAAACAAAATCATTCTGATTCTCGAATTTTATGATTCTCGAATTTTACCTATGTCAATAAGGCTAAACCACTTTGATTCTCGAATTTTACCTATACCAGTAAGGCTAAGTCACTTTGATTCTTGAATTTTACCTATGCCAAAAGGCTGAATCATTCCGATTTTCGAATTTTACCTACGCCAATAAGGCTAAATCACTTTGATTCTCGAATTTTACCTATACCAATAAGGCTAAATCATTCTAATTCTTGAATTTTACCTATACCAAGGCTAAATCGCTTTGATTTTCGAATTTTACCTATACCAATAAGGCTAAATCATTTTGATTCTCGAATTTTGCCTATACCGAAAAGGCTAAATCATTCTAATTCACGAATTTTTCTATGCTAAAATAGGCTAATTATTTTTGTTATTGAAAAGAATTTAGCCAGAAAATGAAGCATAGAATCTTTGAAGCGTTCAAAATATTAAAATGCATAGCTTGTACTCAATTTCGTACAATGCTTGGCCAAGCATAAATTCTAAGTATTCATTCCATTAGGCTTAACACATTAGACCATATGACGAGCATAATATTGTTGTTAAGGCTTTAAAAGAGCCTTAACAGTTTACATATTAGTATTACACTAGGTGAAGTCATTTGATAACCTTTATCCCACTTGACCTTTTGTATATTATTTATAGTAATTGATAGTACGGTAATCATTGAATGTGATTTTAAAACATAAGAGTAAGTCTTTGTTCATTTTTTTTTTTGCAAATTAATTTAAAATATTAGTAGATGAAGGCGATATAAACTAAAATGATCGTTTAAAGATTATAGTGATAAGTTAGAATTTTAAAAATGATAATGATAATTTTCAATTATGTTAATGATTAAATAATTTCAAAAAATATTTTAATCGTAATAAATGCAAAGATTGTCTTTTTTTTCGATTATATTAAGTAATAATTTTGCTTCACTTCTTATACATTAATCATAAAAGAAATCTGAAGTTATCACTTATATCATAGATTCCTCCTTCCTTCAATAACAATTTAATCAATGATTGAATAAATGCTAATTTAGAATAAAATGATTTTTAATTGTCAAGATTCTGAGAAATGAGAAAGTTATGCAACATTGATTTGTGATGAATCAGAATGATGAATTTTTGATTGCGAAAATTCTGGAAAGGAAATCTTGTAGCATTGCCTTATGATTAATGATTCAGAATGATGAATTTTCAATTGTAAAAATTTTGGAATGAGAAATCTTGCAGCAATGGCTTATGATTGAATGGCTTCAGAATGATAAATTTTTAATTGCAAAGATTCGGCGAAGACTTTTCTTTTTCGCAAAACACTTAAATAGTCTATTAAATTTGAAGAAACGATTAGTTCGAGAAATTTCTGAAACTTTCAAAATGATTTTACCAGAAAATGTACTATCAATGAATATTCGTCAAAACAAATGATAAACAAACAATTACAAAGAAATCTTTTTCAAGAAGTTTTTTTGCCTTTCTAAAAAAAAATGAAATTGTTAAGATGTATGTGTGTGTGTATGTGTGTGTGTATGTATGTATGTATGTGTATGTGTATGATTGCTTTTAAAATAAAAAATATCTCGATGATTTGTAAATTCGAGAATTCGAGAATTATAATAAAATAAACTAATAAATCGATATTGTCAATTTCAATATAAAATATTTATTTATGATATGATATCATTTATTTATTTGAAAAGAGAAAATTTATTTTTGCTGTTTTTTTTTTTTTTGATAAATGCAAAATGATTAGCTAAAGTGAAAATTATGCAATTTTTTTTTGATTATAAAACTGTCAATAATAATTATTGAGAATTTGGTGCAAAGAATGAGAAATAAATTAGCGATTCATATTTTTGGCTCTTTTTTTCTTCTTCTCTTTGAAGACTTATGGCATTGATGAAATTTAAAATAGCCAAGAATCAAGAGGCATTAAAATGAATGATGCATTCTGATTGTGCAAATTTATATTCCATAGGGATTGGTGACTGAGTTTGCTCTCGAATAACACGGCAATGATTAATTTTAAGCGATAGAATCTTTGAAGATGAAGGGATGCGATAGTAGCAATAGTACCAGTAGCCTAGGCTATGCTAGTCCAGTTACATATTTCACAGCACATTAGTCCTAAAGTGAAATTCGGAGAAAGGCAAAAGGAAAAGAAATTTTAGTTGATGCTCCCAACGGGGAGAAAGAAAGAGTAATAACAATGAACGGAATGATCAAATGAACAAAATGCATGGCCTACTCGATCCAATTTTATGAGCCAAATCACTTGGGTGATTTATGAATGTAGTTTGCAACAGCTTATACTATTATCTTTATTTGTTAATTTTAACAATTCTAATTTTAATAAACAAAAGTATGATAAGATAATTCTATAATTTAAATTTTTAATAAACTTTATGATTATAATTTTGATCATTACGATTAGTATTTATCCTATCATCTTTATCCATTCTTATCAATTTTAAAAATGATTATTTGATATTTAGAATTGATCTAATTTTAATGAAATGATTGAATTTTGATTAGAGTTGGAAAATTCATAAAATATATCAAAAATTGAAATGGCAAAAATTCTACAATTTCATAAGTTGATTAATATCATTTCATACTTATTTTTTATTGGAATCTAAATTTATATAAGAACAAATTCTTGGCTTATTCGTAGTAAAAATAGGCCTAGAATCTTAGGCTTTCTGATGAATAACTACTATCCAAAAAAAAATCTATTACCTTCTGACCTTTAATTATATCACAGAAATTATTATTGTTAAATGAAACGAAATGTAGCATTCAAATCAAATTAACTGCATGAAATTTTGATCGTGCATATACATATTTATGCATGTTTGTTTGTGTATGTGTGTGTGTGTGTGTGTGTGTGTGTGTGTGTGTGTGTGTGTGTGTGTGTGTGTGTGTGTGTGTGTGTGTGTGTGTGTGTGTGTGTGTGTGTGTGTGTGTGTGTATTTGTTTGTTATGTTTTTGTATATGTGTGTGTGTGTCTGTTTGTGTATGTGCGAAAGGTAGCATTCAAATCAAATTAATTGCATGAAATTTTGATCGTGCATATTAATTGCATGAAATTTTGATCGATGCATACATATTTATGCATGTTTGTTTGTGTATGTGTGTGTGTGTGTATGTGTGTGTATTTGTTTGTTATGCTTTTGTATATGTGTATGTGTGTGTGTATGTATGTATATATATGTAAATGTATGTGTGAGTGACAAGCGATAATATCAGTGAAATACGAAACGAAACATAAATTCTGATAAATTTTCATGCAAAAATTTTTGCCTTATTTTTAGCGAAAAGTTCCGCCTTTTCGAAACTTTCAAAAATTTTTCTCAAATTAGGCCAAAAGCCATACCGATAGTTGATACTTCTTCATTCATCAATTTTTACGGCTCCTTTTAATGCTAGTTTTAGCAGTAGTAGAAACTTTTCAATTTGTTATCTGATAGAATCATATATATATATATCCTCTTCTTTCATTTTTTATCTTCACTCTTCTTCCATCATTCTCAATTAGATTTTGAATCAAAATTTTTGAACATGCAAAACTTAAAAGATTAATACCGAAACAAATTCAAAAAAAAAAAAAAAATTACAAACAAACATCGAGGAAAATCTCTTTCATTGAAATTTCATCAATCACTTCTTCAATTTTTTTTTTTTAAATTTATTTTCTTTTTTTTTTGTTTATTTCTATTTACTGATTATATAAGTATCATCATTTTTACGATCAATATTTATTTAGCTCAATTTGACAAATTGATAAACTTCTTGTTATTGTTGTAAAAATTTGTTCGTAAATTTTTAAACTTCGTAATTTTTCTTATTTTTTTCACAATCTTTTCCTCAATTTTTGAATGTGATTTCTACTACTTACTGTTAGCAATCTGAATCAATCTATTAGGAATCATTTTAATTAGCTTAAACTTCTGAAACATTTATTATACGTAAATATTTCGCATCAATTTATTTAATTCTACTACTTACTGTTAGCAATCTGAATCAATCTATTAGGAATCATTTTAATTAGCTTAAACTTCTGAAACATTTATTATACGTAAATATTTCGCATCAATTTATTTAATTCTACTACTTACTGTTAGCAATCTGAATCAATCTATTAGGAATCATTTTAATTAGCATAAACTTCTGAAACATTTATTATGCATAAATATTTCACATCAATCTATTTATTTTTTTGATAATATATATTTGAAGCGGATAACTTATTTATCTCAATTCTTTCATTTATTTGTTTTCTGAATATTTAGCATGCTAATTATTAATTCATCGTCAATGATCAATTTTTTTTGTTTAGGGTCAAAAGGTTATGCAAATGCTAATTAGCTTAGCAGTAATAACAGCAGCACGATTACATTCGATATTTTCATCAGCAGAAAATAATATGAATTATTGGATTGAATTAGAACTTCAAACGGTACATTGGAAGCCAACATGTTTAACAACAGGTGGATGCTCAAATCCACGTTTTCGTATTTCGAAATCTAATAAATTTAATGCTGAAATTATCTCAATAAGTTGGAGTATTACGGAAAATTTTGTTGAGGTTAGCCTTTTTTCTCTCTCTCTTTCTTAAGAAAAAAATCAATATTACGATTACGATATTTGGAAGTGCAAATTAAATCAATATTACGATTACGATATTTGGAAGTGCAAATTAAATCAACATCATGATTACGGTATTTGTAACTTCAAATGAAATCAACTTTATGATTACGACATTTGAAACTGCAAATTAAATCAGTATCATGATTAAGGTATTTGTATTTTCAAATCAAATCAATATAATGATTACGATGTCTGAAACTGCAAATTTAATCAATATTACGATTACGATGTTTGTAACTTCAAATTAAAATTTAAGTACTTCATAGTCATTCCCAAAAAAATTTGATAATTTATGCATAAATCGAATAACAATTTTAAAATGTTTGCAAAATATTTATCAAAAACAAATTATTTGTATTCAAATTTATTTTTTTTTTAGAGACATTCTCGAAAATTCATAACTCATTGGATGCATGGAAAACCGCATGAAATCACTCTTCAATGTGATGTTATCGGTATGGATCCGTTGTATGGATTCTTGAGAACTTGTGATACCACACAAAATATTGAAATATTCAATGAAAAAGACGAAACTGAGGTTTTTATATAACATTGAATTCTCATAATTTTAACTACACTTATTATTACAACCTTATGAAATTTCAAAAATGAAATATTACTGTAAAAATATTTATAATTATTTTGTAAATTTGTTTTAAATATCTTGACGGTAGTAATATCGTTTTACTAGGATTCTTATTAAAAATTAAAATCAAAAACTTTGCCTTCGTAGCAAGTTCTCAAATAGTCGGAATCTGATCAGAAAATGGATTATTTGATAATGAAGTCATTCATATCGTAAATTTAAGCTCATTGTTACTGAAGAAAACATATTATATTAATTTTATTGATAATTGTTAGATTTTTTGAATTTTCAGGAATCTAACAATTATCCAAGAACAGTATCCGACGATGAATTATCGACGAATGAACGACATGGTAAACTTATCGTTGAAATTCGAGCCAAATGTTTTAATGCTTCATTTGCTGCCCAAAAATACATGAAACATTGTCCATGGTGTACAACACAAGATGGTATGACATTTATCGAAACAGCATCAGAGGTAGGTATAATATTTTTTATTGTCATAAATAAAATAAAATTGGAATTGATTTAATTAATCAAATTTTTCATAATTTAGTATCTAATATTGAATAATAATAATATTACTATATTTTTATATAAAATTTCAGCATGAATCAATCGAAGATGTTACAGCTAAAATGGGTTCGGTAGAGAAATTTATGCAAGCATTTATCGGTGAACAAGCGCTACTGATATTTTTGCTAAGCTTATCATTGATGAGCTTACTAGGCTTAATTTTTTACTCCTAGTTGTCAGCAAACAACGTCATTCTATATCAGTGCTACAAAAACGATCACAATTATTACAACCGCCTACTCATCTTAATTCATACTTATATTCGGAACAGCTTGCTAAACCTGCTAAAAATGTTAATCATAGGTTGGTATCGATTTGCAAAAAAATTTTTGAATAATTAGGAAAACTTAGCAGCAGCACATTATAGTCTTCTGATAGTACAATTGAAATATCGTAGTTTATAAAGGTTACCGCAAAATAAGATTGCAATTTCAGGTATGATGTTCCATGGGATCAAAAATGTTTCTTACAACGATTTTGGATAAATGAAAATCCGAATATCGGTAGCGGTAATGCAATAATAGGTTCAAGAATGTTAAATCGTACTTCAACACCTTTAGCTTATATTCCACGTAAAACAACAATCACGGGAACAATATCAACTATGTCGAAACGTTTATCACCTAATTCATCAGTATACGAACATCATGAGGACAGTGGTCTGGATTCTGTCTAACATGAGAATTATAAATAGTCTTAATCATTTATAGCTAAGTTATCGGAATTTAATTAGCAAATACATACCACTGAACTATTTTACATTGATTTGTTCTGTCATCGCTGCTCATATGTGCCTAAAATATTTACAGTAATAAGTTACAATAATAAGCCATTTTTAACGAAAAAAGTTTTTTGAAAAATTACTAAAAAAGATGAAATCTATGATCATTATTTTATTTTCACTAAATTCATTCAACGACCATTTTTTAGGATCACAATTAATGAGGAAGAGAATAGAATCTCAGGAATTAAGATCAAGGGACTTCTTCTATCATGTTAAATAATCAGTTGAATCATGAATGAAAAAAAATTAAAATAATTTTTATCGAAATATAATAAATATAATTGTAACTTTCTCTTCTTGATTTTTTTTCTTTGTACAATGATGTTTTTATGATAAATTCTGAACAGTTTATTATATCGCAATGCTGTTTACTTATCCTAAAATAGTTTACCGTATTCCAAAGCTGCTTACCGTATTCCAAGTATTTTTTCTTCCTGCAAATATTATACATATAATTTTGATTATCTCGAAGAGACATTTCATTTGTGTAAATATTTAATGAATATACAAAGAAGGAAAGGAAATAAAAATTTTTATCAATTTAAAAGTGAACATTTGACATCAGAATGATAACTTGACCATGTCATATTCATCAATTCAAATGTAATAAACTTTTAATGTTTCCTTGAAATGTAAATTATGAAAGATATATTAAAATTAAAACGCAAAAAGTAAAAAATACATAAAAATAAAAAAAAAAGTAAAACGTGAAAGATATATTAAAGCATATGAAATGAAGCGATACCAAATAAATATTACTGCTATCGTTAATTAACACTGAATATTACTATTGGTAGCTAATTTCTGGGCTTTTAATTAAGTAACAAAGCTTAGGACAATTATTGCAAAAATAACAGTAGTAAATTGCAACCGAAAGTAATCAAAAGTGATTTAATGAAAACAAAATCGGAATGAAAGGATTAACATAAGAATTCATTTGAGATAAATAGATTTTTTAATTCTGATTATCTGAAACTACTTAAAACTCAATCAGAAAATTGAAATATTTGAAAGTTTTATTTATAAAACTAATTATTATTTAACAAATTGGTACAATTATTCGGAAATTTCTATTTAGAAGTATAATCAGTAATGATGATATTGATTTGTTTGGAAGTCTTATCAGTAATAAATGATATTGATCGCTTCTTTCCGATTCGTAAGATTAAACAATCATCATAATGATCTCTTCGAAATCAAACAAATAAATAATAACATAATTATGCTATCATTAAATGTTATGGAAAGATCGTGATCATTTGTGAAAATATATTATCGAACGTTTTTCGTCCATCTATCTGATGAGTATAAGTGACCTCTGTCCGTTGATCTTTGTCCAACAATTACAGGTAATAACTATATTCACATGCTAATATAGCAATAATAACAATTTGAAAAATGCTATAAAATTGATTAAGTTGTTTTTTTGTTTTTGATTTCTTAGAAAAAGTTTTTCTAAAATTTTAACATTTTTCTCATTTATTGTTAAAATTCTAATTTATCGAATGATATTCTAAAAGAGATAAAAGATTAAATAAAATAAATATTTTGGTAATTTTGAATAAACAAATATTTTTTTGATTATAATTTTTTTAATTCAATTTATTAAAATTATTCGATGCCACTTTTTTGAGTGTAAATTGAATTTATTGATTGTACGTATATAATAAATTAAAATGTGATAAGAAAAAAGTTTATCATTTAAATCATTGATTATACAATTTCTTTAATTAAACGAATTTTGTAATTTGAATATTCTATTGAAATGCATTATAATCATTTGCATGATAATTATAGAAGAGAATTTACAGATATTAATATTATGCGATTATCATTTGCTGCTTTACACTTTCTTACATTTTGCTATACTTTATCAGCAAATTTCTGGACAATTGTTAAACTTGAAAAAATAACATGGTTGAATGATTGTGATTTACGTGATATTTGCATTCATCCAACATTTCAATTACGTTTATTTAATATAATCAGTAATGAGACAGTCTCGAAAACTTTACAAGTAAACTTTGATCAACATGAGGTTATTTTTTGCTTTTGTTTTTTTTTTTTTTTTATAGAATGGAGCAATACTTCTTTTTTTTTTGATAACATTTTTTTTTTGATTTACAAATATTTTGTAAAATTTAAGAATAACGGAGCAGATTTGATAACATATTGGAATGAAGGAACAGCTGATACGATAGTTTCAACTATTACAATTGATGGAAATGATCCGGATTATGATTTCCCAAGAATTTGCGATTCTACTGCGACTATTTTCCTATTTCGTATGATCAATATGGTTAGGCATTCATTTTCGTTCTCGCATATAAGCATGCATTTTGCTACTATTTATTTAAACATATTTTATATGAATAAATATACGATATATAATAACGACATATAGTAATGATATTATTAATTACTGTATTGCAATTAATCTAATTTATACAGTAATTTTTCATTAAAAAAGTTATAATTTAGAATATAACCGAAATGTCAGGTGTTTGTTTCAAAGCACAACTAACTTTTGCGAAATATTCCAATCAATGTTCACATGAAACCAATTCGACAATCGTAAGTAATGAAATTATTTAGGATAGAATCAAAAAAATTTACGAATTATAGATTTGGCATAAAGGAATTTCGTTTGATTTTATGGATGAGCATATGTATGATCGCAATAATTTTTATTATAATTGAGATTTAGCATTTAAAACAGCTTATCAATAATTGATAAGTAAAATTTACGTTATTTTATTTTAATCTAATTGAAATAAATTTTTTCAATCATCTCTATATCGATTAGTGATTACTATAAAGTTTTGCAAGACTAATTTCGCACCTGTTTCGTTTTCAACAATTTTCTCAGTATTTAATTTTTTTTTATTGTTAGAAATTTATTGATATAGTAAATGAATTAGAATAAAGTTAAATATATTTCAATAAATCGATATTTCAATTCGTTGAAAATATCAAATGCAAAAGTATATTTATTAGATAACTCTCGAAATGGTAATTATTAGTGATAAGAGAGGACGAAATAATCGAATAATTAATTCTAATATAAATTAAATACAAAAATAAAATTTAAACAGTGAAATTGACAAAATGACTAATTATACAATATTATTTGCTATATCATATCATTATGTTTCTTTTATTTGCTATATCATATCATTACGTTTTCAATGTTTATATTTATCAAATGGCAATGATAATATTTATCTTTTCTTTTTTTTTTTTTACAAGCAAAATGAAAATTTTTTATTTTCAGGATCAAACAGATGAAAAAACTTTGCAAACTTTTTTAATTATAGCTATTGGCTGTTTAGTTATATGTTTAGCATTAATTAATATTTTTATCACGATAAATCGTATCCTAAAATTTCGATATAAAAATCATTCAAAAATTAAACGGTAATTTATTGATTTTATTTAGATATAATAATTATATTTTTTTTCGTTACAGTATTCTTTTTTCCTAACTTCGAAACTTCCGAATTTTTCTCTGAAAAGTTTTAGCATAAAATTAAAAACTTTTAAATTTCATTTTTAATTTTATATGCAAAATAATTAACGATTGATTATCATTTAAGAATATCAATGTCAAAAGCATCAATATCGAATACTGCTCCATTGAATAGAGCAGAAAATTCACATGAATTTGTAGGATCACATGTTCTTCCGATCAGTATTGCATCAACAAGTTTGAATATGATGAAATCTCCAACTGAATTATTTATTCGAGAACATATACTTTCTCCTAATTCATCGTTTTGTTATTCAGTAGCATAGTGGTAGATTCTAATCTGTCATTTTTATAATTATTCATCCTTCGCCATCTTTCGCAGTATTATTGATGATTGTTATTGATTTATCAGGTTTAATATACTTTAGAAGAAAACTCGCTACAATTCATAATATCATAAATAACTATAGTATTTCATCTTGCTATATTCCTCTATTTGAGCATGTTTATTAACGATAAGAATTGATTATTGATTATAACAAAAAAAATCAATAAATCAAAAGTAGTTCAATTTTAATTTTTCCTAGAAATTCTTAGTTCTAAATTCTTTGTTGCCTATATTATTCTTCATTGCACAAAATTTTTCGGAGGTTAGTTTTTAATTTTACAAAATAATTTTGATATATAACGATTCATTATGATAATAGTGATGGATTGAAAAAAACTCTTGTTGATAAGTCACGATATCGCGGGATGCATGTCTAAGAAGTTTCGGAATACGAAAAGCACAATCACTTATTGGCAATGTTCAATCAATCGAATTGAATCAATCAATGGAATAAACGTGATAGATCAATTCGTGTAAGATGTACGTTAAATTAAACATCAATCATACTTCAGTGAAGAATATATGCTACATAAATTTATTGAACATATCTTATGACTTCTGTAGAATACTATATTGTAGACATACCGTACTTCTATTTCTCATTGTTAACGTAAGTTACTTTTTTGTTTTATTTTCATGATTACATTTCCGCACATATTGAATCTTTAATCTTGTACAACTGAATAGTACGATAATGTTTGAGATATTATAAAATCATTTTGGCATCAAATATAAGTTAAATTTCTTCAAATTTTTTTTATCTCTTTTAATGTTAATGTGTACGCATAGATACAGTATATTGCTCATTCAGTCTCATTACCGTACTTTTCACCATAGCTCATAAAGTACGGTATTCAGTGAATCGCATTATATCATGTTTTTTCTCTAGTAAGGATATTGATTGATGTGCTGTAATATTTTGTATTATATTCTTTATTATTCCTGTGCTATTTCAGGATTTGTTGTTTCCAACTAAAGTTGCATGTAATGCCGAAATATTTTCAACATAAAAACAATGTTTGTACAAAATAGTGCTATAATATTTTTGGTTATTAAAAATTATTTTGACAACAAATATTTTATCAATTTGAGTCATATCATAAAATTTGAAATACTTATTTCTCTTAATCTTGATCGTTATTTGTAAAAAGCATTTTCAAAAAAATATACCATCGAATTATGTAACAATAATTGACAAAAGAAGTGAATCCTTACAAATTCGAGACATTTTTTAAAAGAAAAAAAAGAATTTATAGAAAAGCAAAGATATTTTTGAGGAAAATGGTATTGTATCTGTGAAGTCAAATACATTCGAAAATTAATAAATCATATTATCCAACAATATACTTCATTTCATTCTCATGAACATGGCATTTTCTTCATGTAAGATTCAAATTTTCATAGCGTCTCGCTACATTAAACAATGTCCAATACGACAGTGTCACATAGCGAGTAGCATTCGTTGAAACAACTTGGGATCTCTCTGTCTTCCGACTGAGTGGGATTTTGTTGTACCGATTTTAATGAAATAGTGTTTTCTCGGTTTTGATTCGATGCCCAATCGTTTCTTTCAAGTTGGCCTTTTTTTTTGCTTATACGAACTTTCTGGTCTAATTGAAGAATAATATCGTTTCAAGCTTATGTTGCTATAGGCAGCAATAATGTAATGGTAATAATTTTAGCCACTATAAAATTTGTTAATTGTAGTGTGAAAATGTTTCGATCACTTCAGCCAAGCATATTTCCAACGCTTGTTCTTTCTGAGAAGATGGAGTTTTATTTTGTGGAATTTTTAAATGTTTTATGTTTACGAGCAATAGTTAGCTGTATAAATCTATATAATCTAGCATAAGGCGGATAGTTTTGTGTTTTTCTCAATTTATATATAGTGAAGTTCTATCGGAAAATTTTTATGAATTCGTATTTCTATTGCTCAATCTTTTTTTGAATTATTAACTGTGATAGAATTCTTTTCAAGATTATTTCGAATGTGTGCAAAGGACTGGCAAGAAATGAAGCATACAGAAGCGGAAAAGTTATTCCTCGAAAAAATGGCTGTTCTTAATAAAACATTCTTATATTTCATTCAATGTTCCCTGAAAGAAATGCCTGATGCAGACCTGGTAATCATTTCGCTCTTTTCCGTTTGATCGGAAAATTTTGCTATTTTTCTTCTGCAACGATTGTTTAAATAATTTTTCTAATTAAGATAGGAAGTAAATTAATCATCAGTTCATTCACGTATTGAGTGAGTTGCAGTCACCGTGCGTTCGTGATTATTTAAAACATGTCGAAGAACTGGATCGGACTTATGGCAATATAGAACTCGCGTCTAATGGAGGTAATACCAGTACATCTACTTGCGATAGTAAAAATGATGAAACTATCAATGAATTGCCGAAATCGAGTCTATCAGAAAAAGACATAAGTGATGGAAGCGGAATAATAGTGAAATCCAGTGCAGTTCATTCTCATGAGGACATAGCTCAAGAAAAACCTGTATCCAACGAAATAATCGTTTTTAATAGTACCAAAAATTCAGCAGCTGTTCCAAAACTTTCTTTTGATACATCTGCAGCATCATTGACTGGATCAGGTATGATTTTTGTTCTTCCTATAAGAAAAGGATTTTGCAGTTTCAAAGGCTATTTATACGTAGATGTTAATTACTACGTTTCATCTTGAAAATCGAAAATATATGGCCCTTAAAATGTTTTAAGATCAAAAATTGTTAGATTTAAATGACATATTTTGTCTTTAATACTTACCGTTCATCAATACTGAGATAAATTATTCAGCTTTTTAGGCATAGATTCCTAATATATCGCGTTGTTGGATCTTAATTTTAAAAATGATTTCCTAAGATGTCGCATTATCGAATCATGACTTTTCTTCTTTTTTCTAGTCGTAGTTCTGCTATTTAGAATAACTTACTTTTGATCATGATCTTCTCTTTATTATGACAGTTTTTGCCCTTCATACTCATAGATTGACATTTTTGGGTTCTTATTTGCAATTATTCTGTAATTTAAAATTCAATCTTAAACTAATTCTTTCTATTACGTTTAAGAAAAACGAGGAAGGAAGAGAGCGAAAAAGGGTGGACCTGAAGGAGGTGATGATGAAGTAATTATTTCGAATCATGTAAGTTTTGATAAATTGTATATTATGACTTTTGAAGTCTATTTTCTTGTTTTGTCCTATTAATGATTACTATATTATCCTCATTTTTCATAATCGCCGTGCAAAGAAAAGTAAGCTTTTGATTAACCGTCTTCTGTCAAGAATATTCGAAGTTGTAAATAATTACAATTTGAAAGGAATATTTGGAAATGTTTCAGAATACTCCAATTTCTCCAAGATATTCAACAAGTACTGAAAAAGTCATATCAAAACAACGCCTAATCAGACTTCATTGTCATCCCCACTCCTATCACGTTTCAACAGCTCGAATGCTGAAACTACTTTAAAAAAGATTTTGATGGCAAGGATAATTCAAAAACAGAAGTAAAAAATGGTGGCTTCCAGAAAAAGGCATGGATGACACTAAAGAAACAGGCACCAGCAAAATCCCTTTGTTTTTGTTCAGTCAGCAAAATGATTTAAAGAAAAATGAGTCGTTAGGAATTCCCGAATTTTGTTTTCAACAAATCATCCTCAGAAAAAGGATTGGAGGAGAATGTCAATGAAAAAAGTAAGTTGAGCTTCGGAATTATTATGCAAATAGTTTTAGGTATGTTATAAAATTGTTAATTGCTAATGAGCTTAACGTTTAGAAACTCGGATTCAAAACTGGGAAAAAAAAGAGTTTGATAGTTTGGTTATTATCGTAGTTTAAGTCAAATATCAACTTCCATGCCTTCATTAAAATATTGCAGGGAACAAGACGAGGAATTAGCCGGCAAGTCTAATGTAACTCCGGCATTCTCATTCTGGAAGCCTAATGTGACTGAAAGAAATTATGAATGCTCTGATTCTTCGAAAACTAAATTAGGTTGTCCTATATTTTAATTTTTTTGATGGCTAAGAAAATTTTAAATATTCTTAACTTAAGAAAATTCGATTTTTTTAGAATTTGGATATTTGGATTTCTTTTCGATTTTATTAACATCCCTGAATATCATTTAATAAAAAGTGATGGTAGGAATGTTCAACAAAAGTGCAGTTTTAAGGAAAGGAACTCTACTATTTATATATTTTCACCATTTCAGAATTTAAATTTGACGTGCCACCTACTATTCAATCGGAACCAAATAATGAAAGTGAGTAAGCAGTGCTGGTTGCTGATGTTTTCTTCAAATTGATTCGAAATGAAACATTCATCGAATCAGTATTTTCTAGGTGAAGAGAGTGAATATGTTCCGCCAAAACCAACAGCTGTGTTGACGGAAGAGCCGAAAGCGATATTCTCATCTAAGTAAGCTTTATCAAATAAGTGTAACAGTCGTCCTAAAGCATTCTATACCTATACATTGTAGGTGTTCGGTGTTTGTGTTGAAAGGAACGGAATATGAAAAACTTGGAATTGGACAACTTCATATCAAAACCGATGAAACAGATAGTGGAAAAAAATTCTACTCATACGTGCTGCCACTGCTACTGGTAAATTTATTAATAACTGTTAAGGATTTTATTTAGATACTGATATAAATCACAAATGTAAAAATGATTTTTCTTTCTATTCTTTAATATAAAAAATGAAAGCAATGACAAAGGCAAAATATGTAATGACAAGAGGCGAGACTGGTGAAGTAAAAGAATTTAACAACCCGCTTAACGTCCAAATTATATTATGGAATGATTAATAATTATTATCTTGAACTCGAAAAGAAAGCAACAATGTCAATATGCAGTTGCACTCTCATGTTGTCTGTTGACTTTTCTGGTGATTATAATAACAATGTTTATGATGGAATCAAATATTTTTTGTAGGTACTGTGTGGGTAAATTCATACATCGATGATACTATGAAGCATGTAACCGTTGAAGATGCCAAATTAAGGGTATGTATTCGAAAATAAGAAGTATAGCTTCTTTTCTTTTTTAAACTTGGTTTCGTTATTTAAGAATAAACTTAGCATCTAAGAATGAAAATATTGCTCGAAACAAATTATAAATAGGATTACGCGCTAAGCTGAATTAATTGAATTGTATTTTCGTGCAGTGTACTATAGTGTTAAGGCTTAGGGTAGGCAAAAGAAAAACATATGAATATTTGGCTTGTTCATGCTAAAAAATAATTTTTGCTGTAATATGCTGCTGATAACAGTTATGAAGGAAGAATGCTCTGATAATAGTTATCATTTTCGTCTTAAATAGTATCAGGAGTAAATCCTTTATGTATCAGTGCGGCATTCTCTATTGAATTTCTTATTTGTCCCATCCGTAATCAAGAATTGAAATGAAATTAGTGAATAGAAGCTCTGAATTTATTCCAATGGAATAATACATTCAGATAAGTTGCGTATCAAGTGGATTACCGTCAACGTATTTGTTACGCTTGCCAAAAAAGAAGATCGTGATCAAGTGGTCGCGGAATTGCAAGGCGATAATACTTCATGTTAAACAGTTATTTGTAACTGTTTTCATTGTGCAATTGCTGTGTCTCTTATAATATTATTGTCATTTGTTTGCAATTAGTCCGTTCACTGTTTGCATACAGATTAAATAGATATTATATTTTTGCAGTAAAATTATGCGCAGTTCATTTTGCTGTTCATTTGGTTTTGACAGGTGTTTCTTTTGTGATTCAATCCTTACCAGAAATAGAATCGGATAGAACTGTTTTGCAACTGTAACCATAATGGACCATTGAAATACGATTTGTTTTAAAGATTTGGAACAGTCCAAAAAGAGAAATAGAAAGATTGTGAATAAAATAAATATGTTGAGAAAAGTATGTCTTCATTAAAATATGAATAAATGGAAAAATTCAACGAGAAGACTGTCGTAATAACTCCTGAAATAATATAAATGTAATGAGCGGGGTTTTGCAACGTTTTGTTCTGAACTAAACGTTAAATTAGTTTTCCTTTGCAATATTTACGTGTATTCTTAATTCATTTCACGGCCCCAATTCACGTTTAATTTAAGACACTATGTGACCCCACGAACTTTCGCTGGTGGGATAGCGACCATTAGTCAGATTCAGCTGCATCAGCTAGACATTGTCCTAAAGGGAAATCTTTTTACGGTATGTGAAATGAGATAAATACATTTTGGCAGGCTTTCATGCTTCATCGATAAATTATCTCTATGTTTCAGGTCTGGGCGAATGGTTGTGTAGGTTCGAATAAGGGATTCTGCGTATGTAGAGAGGATATTTATTTTTGCGTAATTAGTAGACAGGAGGCATATATTGACGTCTTACGTAGGTAAAAAAAGGGAAAATATGCTTCATAGTTTCCATGTAGGAAGAGGAATCGCTTTTGATAAATTGAGAATAAATTATGTTGTCTTTTTCCGTATAAATTTGTTTATCTCTTTCCTATTATTTATTCTTCCTTAATCGTATAATAGCATCTGGCAAAAAATTTCAGTCACGTAATAAATTATTCTCTTTACAGGAAAGAGTATTAACAAAAGAAAAGAAAATTGTGTTGAGAAGACTTGAAGAATTCCTACGGAATGTCTAGCAAAGGTTGATTTAATTTTTGACAAAAATTTGTAGAAAAACATTTAATCTTTGACTTAGACATAATTTTATTTTAAATTATAAGTACTTATGGATAGGGTGTGACTTATTAATTCATTTAAGATCTTTGGTAATGATTTTTCCTAAAGCATTAATTAAAAGGCGATTATTATGAGAAAGTCAAGTTACCAATAATAACTGGGATAAGTTCCGTCAAACATTTTTTCTAAACTCTTTTATGAGTAGCATTTTAAAGTAAACATAACCAGTATAGCAAATTGTCATAGATGGTATGAATTTTATAGCAGGAGACAGTGATACTACTACCTTCATTACAAACTTTGTGAAACCAAATAAGACACTTGTCGGTTGATAATAAGAGTGCTTTAGCGTCTTCGTATTCGTGCATGTTAGTATTGAAAGGAACAGTAAAAGGATTAAGTTGTTCATACCTTAAATTTGTTCGTATTGTCAACTTAAATTTGTTCGTATTGGATTAAATTTGTTCGTATTGTCAACTAATCCCTAATTTTAAATATTATATTTTAAATCCTCCTCTAATTGTGTGGAAGTAACATTGTCAATATTGAATTAAAATAAAGATAACATTTATTTGTTCGGATTTAACGAAAATATTTCGTAACTTCAAATTTGCAGGTGTCGAGGCGCAAATTGTGGCAAGGAAACGGCACCTTGAAGATAACGAAAATAGTGAAAATGCATTAGGAAATGGAAATAACTTCGACAAGATTGCATTTGGATCAGCAGGTGGTTATGATACGGTAAGTTATTCTTATGAGTTCTATATTAAAAACTATTTCGGAACAAATAAGGTTAAAATAGCACTGCATGGCAGTCCATAGATCTTGATTTAAATATTCCTTGTTTTAATGAGCTTTCATGCCGTTAGCATATGAAAAACTGTAAATTGTTATAAGTTAATACAATTTTTTAGGACGTATATGGAAGTGTTCGAGGGCAACGTAAAAATGATTACTTAACATCAATTAATGCTGGCGATGAAGAGGATGACGCGGAAGATGAATTGAGTTGGCCCGATGGCTGCTGCTAAAGCAGCCTATTCCGCTCCCAAGCGCTTTGTAGAGGAAGCTGCAAGACATGGACAGGTATTGTTGTTTAAAATCTGTTTTGAACTTTTGAATCTAAATTCTTCTGCATTTATTCAGGGAGATGACCCCTTCGCTGAAACAAGGACAAAAACAATTGCTGAAAGACAAAGTAATTACCAAGCAAGAGCTCGTCAGCGACAAATTTCTCCTGAACGAGCAGATATGTTTGGTTAGTGATCTCCATAGTCTTTTTGTTTTTAAATATTTAATGAAAATTATGATATTCGAAGACGATAAACTTAATTGCTCTATGATTTTCTTTGTAGGGTATTATTCTTATTTTTCTAGTAATATATATCCTATAATATCAATAGAATGATCTAACCAATCTAATCTAGTTTTCTTTTTATTTCTTCATCTTAGCTATACTTTTTAGCTGATCAGACACCAGATATTCGGGATCGTTCCTATGCGCAGATTATGAAAGAACAGATGTTACGTGAAGAAACGGTTTGTTTGCACATTATTGCATTAAATTAAAAACGGTGAAACTATTTCATCCACTCAAAAATATATCTTTCGCAGTTTAATATTAATATCAAACATTCCACTCTATTTTTTTGCAGGATAAAGTTGAGAAAGAATTGACAGATAAAGCAAAATCTGGTGAACTGAAAATAACGAAACCATCTGCTCCAGCGCAGAAAAGAGGACGTTGGGATGAAACGCCAAAAATTGAGGCGCTCGGTGCCGGAGCACTAACACCTTCTCAAACACCTGGCTCCACTCAGCGAAAGCGTTTGACACTTGCGTCGAATATATCAGCTGCTGCTGCAGAAGTAGGCATTAAGAAATCTTTTACGTTCATGAAACACACAGGAAAATATCTGCTAAGACCAGGAATTATTTAGGTTGCAACTCCACGTGTTGCTCGCTGGGACGAAACACCGGCTCATGCTGCAGGGGTCGATGCAACTCCTACTTCCGGTGCAAAAGCATGGGATGCGACACCATCAACTCAAACACCTCGCCGAAATCGTTGGGACGAAACTCCACATGGTCTGTTATTCTACAATTTTTACCTTACTGCGAACAATTTCATTTAATCTCTAAGAGTAGCCATTTGTTTGGAAACCAGTAATGGAATTATATAATTTTCAGAATCTGTGCGTGATGGAATGACGCCATCAGCAAGGGATGGAATGACACCCGGTTGGGGAGCCGAGACTCCTCGAGATGCCCGTGCATTTGAAGATGTCAAGGTAGTTTTTATTTCGTTTTTTCTTTTATTCTATTCTTTCTTTAATTGATACCAGTGTCTCATGATTTTTTTATACATATTTGAATTCTTTTTCCTCATGTGCGATCACCCTCTAACTAAATGTTTGCTGCAGTAGAACCTACATGTAGTGTTTACAGATTGAGAAACACCAAGTGAATCAAAACGTCGGTCGCGTTGGGATTTGACTCCATCTGCCGCTACACCCGTTGCTGCGGCTGCAACACCCTCAAGTACTCATATGGCTGGCGGTGCAACACCATCAAGTTTCACCCCAAGCGGAGCAGGAATGACGCCATCAATGATGACACCTGGTGGAACGACACCTGTTGGTACACCTGCAATGGGGCTTAAAACTCCAATTATGCCGGTGGTACCAATGACACCAGATCAAATGGCACTTTTCAAGTGGGAAGAGAGATCGATGAAAGGAACAGGTCATCATTTTATGTATAAAATATTTCATTATCGAGAACATCCGTGGGTAAATTGCTTTAATACAGAGACAAGAAGAATAGAGCAAATAACATACTATTCTCAGCATGTTATTGCAAAAGTTTTATGATGATGCTGTTTTCATTGGATCCACATAAATTTGTTACGGGTAGATCTGAATAATGGTTTTGCTTATAGAACAAGTATTTAACATCTTAGCAACTACAATTTCATTTTTTCTCTCACTGTCATTATGAATTTAAGGAATCTGTCATTTTATAACTTAAAAGAAAAATAGTTTTTGAAGGTTTTTTCGTAAATATAAGATGATTTAAGGCCTTTATCCGATGAAGAACTAGATGCATTGTTCCCACCAGGATATAAGGTATTGCCACCACCTAATGGCTATATACCGCTGCGAACGCCAGGTCGTAAGCTTTTGGCAACGCCTACTCCGATGGGGGCAGCAGGGACACCAATGGGTTTCATGATGCAAGGGACACCTGAGCGACCTGGTTTGGCTGATAAAGGTGATTGCTTATATTTTGTGATATTGCGACTTTTCAAACATTTTTCATCCTTCAGTTGTTTGATTTGGCATAAATATCTGATTTTCTCATCATATTTATTTCGGCAAAATTTTTAATAGAATGATACCAATTTATACAGTTTTCTCTGCTTCATACATTAATCAAATTCTATGTAATATATACATTATATTCTCTCTCTCTCTTTCAGGTGTTGCGGGATTGATTGATACGCAACCGAAAAATGCAGAGTTACCACCATTGAAACCGGAAGATATTCAGTATTTTGATAAGCTTTTGATGGAAGTAGATGAGAGCACATTAAACAAAGAGGAGTTGATTGAGCGTGAAATCATGACTTATCTTTTAAAAATAAAAATGGAACACCTCCGCAGCGGAAATCTGGGCTACGTAAAATCACAGAAAACGCAAGACGTTTTGGTGCCGGAGCACTTTTTAATCAAATATTGCCTCTTTTGATGTCTCCAACGTTAGAAGATCAGGAAAGACATTTAATGGTGAAGGTTCGTAAGCTTGATATTTTATTTAATTGCTTAAATTATAGCAATTTTTATTTCTAATTTTCAGAGTCACAATTCATTTCTTCTACTATTTTTAATGGTATTTATTTTATTTGTAATCTTCGTAATAGTGAGAGTTATTGAGATTTCTACACGTGAATGAAATCAATTTTTACAATGCATTAACTTTTTTTGGCTTCGTTTTTTGGGTTACAATAATATGATTGTAATATAGTGCTTATTCTCGATCACTTAATATGACCTCATGTGAAACTTATTTTAAGATTCGTTGCACGATAAAAAAATTTGTCATTCGGCATTCATTTTGAATTTCTCAGTGATATGTGACAATATTTTACTTGGAATTTTCAGGTAATCGATCGCGTTTTATATAAGCTTGATGATCTCGTTCGACCTTATGTCCATAAAATACTGGTTGTTATCGAGCCATTATTGATTGATGAGGATTATTACGCACGTGTTGAAGGCAGAGAAATTATTTCAAACCTTGCAAAAGCAGCGGGTATTGGTTTCATCCTATAAATCTATTCAAATGCAAAAGTGCTGCAGTATAATCGGACAAGCATATATCTCTTGAAATATCTAACTGTCAATGTTGATTGTATTTATAGGTTTGGCAACAATGATTTCGACAATGCGGCCGGATATTGATAATGTTGATGAATATGTACGGAATACAACAGCTCGAGCTTTTGCTGTTGTCGCTTCAGCTCTTGGAATTCCAGCTCTTCTTCCATTTCTAAAGGCAGTTTGCAAGAGTAAAAGAGTTGGCAAGCAAGGCACACGGGTGATTTCCATATTGCTACTCTTACTTTCATTGTTCTTTTTTTTGGAAGGTTTGGCGGTGACGATATGAAATATTTCTGAGTGATAATACTATTTTTGCAAAAACATTATAGAGTATTAGCTTATGAATAAGCAATAAATAATTGTGACTAATACTAAAGTAGATGATTTTTCATGTTTTTCAGGTATTAAAATAGTGCAACAAATGGCTATACTTATGGGATGTGCAGTTCTGCCGCACCTCCGTTCACTTGTTGAAATTGTGGAAACAGGCCTCGTTGATGATCAACAAAAGGTAATTTTGATGAAGTTTTTTTTCTTATTAATAATGGCATTAAACATTTCAATATGTCTATAATAGGAATAAAAGCAAATCATGTTCAATTCAGTTCTACTGAAGCTGCAGCACATAGATTTCAATATTTTTGACTTTATTTTGAAGCTTTCAAGTTTTATTACTGTTTTTGTATAGTTGGATGCTGGTTTTAAGTCAGTTGACTTTTTTCGAAATCCCAAACCTTTATTGATCAGCCACTACTTTTTATCTTTCATAAAACTTCTTTTGTAACACCATTTAATGAACTAAACTTTTTAGATAAAAAATTATTATGGATTTTTCAGGTGCGAACGATAACAGCTCTATGTTTAGCAGCCCTTGCTGAAGCTGCAACACCATACGGTATCGAAGCATTTGACTCTGTTTTAAAGCCTCTTTGGAAAGGTATTCGGTCGCATCGAGGAAAGGTCTGTGTTTTATTACTGATATATAATTTTTAGTAATTGGCTTTTGGATGAACATGTTGTAAATATAATTTTAGGGTCTTGCTGCCTTTTTAAAGGCGATTGGTTTTGATTCCATTGATGGATGCTGAATATGCATCTTATTATACGCGTGAAGTAATGCTTATATTGATTCGAGAATTTGCATCGCCTGACGAAGAAATGAAGAAGATTGTACTGAAGGTATGTGATATATTTTGAGATGAAGTAGAGAAGTAGCACCTGAATGAATTAAGAACTTTTCACACTTTTAATTTGTCGTAGATATGTCGACGCTGTTAAAATCATATCGCTAAACTTCTTGTCCTAAATAGATTACCGAAATTGATAAATGTTCTGGTTTTGATTATCGTTGTGTGATATATGCAGTGGATAGATGACGTTTATACGAAAATTTTGATATCCAAAGTTATTTTTTATAAATCTAAGTTCAGTTTTTGTTAAGGTATAGATTGGAGGAATAGCCTTTTAATATTCAAAAAAATGTGCAAAAAAACTTAGTAGTCCTGTTGTTACCACTTCTCGTTCCAAATTATTTATCATCTAGATTAAATGGTTTTATAGGTGGTGAAGCAGTGCTGTGCAACAGATGGTGTTGAAGCGGCTTATATCCGTGATGAAATTCTTGCACATTTTTTCAAGGCGTTTTGGAACCATCGTATGGCACTCGATCGACGTAACTATCGGCAGTTGGTCGATACTACTGTGGAAATGGCGCAAAAGGTTTTCGTTTTTTCAAGTTGCAAACTGTACTTTTGCAGCTGTTCTTGATAATTATTTGTTAATTAATAACATGGCCAAAATTTGCTGTTCCAATTTTTATTATGATTGTTGATACCTGAGAATTTTTTTATCTTCTTACAAAACAGAAGAGTCAGTTGTGAGAATAAATATTGATCAAAGAGCTGAAGTAATGATTGTTATTAAAATATCAGTATTTATATTTTTAGGTGGGCTCAGCAGAAATGATTGCACGAATAGTGGATGATCTGAAAGATGAGAATGAATTATATCGGAAAATGGTTATGGAAACAATCGAGAATATTGTCTCACTGATGGGAGCTAATGAAATCGATGCACGTTTAGAGGAACAACTTATTGATGGTATTGTATATGCCTTCCAAGAACAAACACAAGAGGTATATGCTCTTTTTATATTTTAAACATAGATATATACAAATTGTTATTAATTGTTATTACTCTATCACACTTTTTAGGACGCAGTAATGTTAGATGGATTCGGTACAGTTTGCAAAGGTTTGGGTCGACGTACGAAACCATATCTTCCTCAAATCTGTGGTACTATACTATGGCGCCTCAATAATAAATCTGCTAAAGTTCGGCAGCAGGCTGCCGATTTGGTATGTTCTGGTCTTTATTTCTGTAAGAATAATACAAATGAAGGATTTTGACTGTGGTCTGATATTGTTCTTTGCTCTATTTGAAAGGAGTTTTGCATTCATTTCAATTTTGCATGGACGATCGGAAGTTTTAGTTTTTCATATTTTTCTATTATTTAAAATTTTAATAGATTCGAGATTATTAGCGACTAATACTGCAGATAGCAAAGCTTGCTCCCGTTATGAATATTTGTCAAGAAGAGAAGCTTATGGGACATCTGGGTGTTGTTTTGTATGAGTATCTTGGTGAAGAATATCCAGAAGTATTAGGATCGATTTTGGGTGCTCTAAAAGCAATTGTCAATGTTATTGGTATGACGAAGATGACACCACCAATTAAAGATCTTCTTCCGCGCTTAACGCCAATTTTAAAGAATAGGTGTGTGATTTGTAAAAAATATGTTTGAGATTTCTGTTTGTTGTACAACGTTTCGACTACCTCAAATAAAAGAAAGCTTCTAGGAGCTTCTTCGTAGAGGTTTCATATTTATTCAGTGAGATTTATCGTAGTTCGAAACGCTTCAGTTTATCTCGGTTTTAATTGTTTTTTTTTCATTTATCTCTTAAATAACATGTTCAGCTAAAAATTCACAATTTGCAAATGAAGTCAAAGATCTTACAGACATGAAAAAGTGCAAGAAAATTGTATTGATCTAGTTGGTCGCATTGCTGACCGTGGAAGTGAATTTGTGTCAGCTCGAGAATGGATGCGTATATGCTTCGAATTATTGGAATTATTGAAAGCTCATAAAAGTCGATTCGTCGCGCAGCAATTAATACTTTTGGATACATTGCAAAGGTTAAACTTGGTTTTTTCGTCATAAATGTCAAAAACGATCATCTTTCATCAACACGGTGCACAAAACTCGTAGAACATATTTTATTTTAAATCCATTCCTTAAGGGCATTTCCTTCATCCTCTTGTTTATTCTAATTAGTATTATGTTGACATACGTCCTCCAAAGGATGTTTAGGTTTTTCGTCTCCGCTATCTTTAATTTAGGGGCCCACCACCACTGATGGACATCATTGGTATTGCGAGCGGCGTGCACCAAGGTAAGTAATGTGTTTGTTTGTTACTTGATTAGACTTTTTGTTGAATAATAGAATATGTTTCATCGTTGCGAGCGGTTGTTTTGGTGTTTTTATTTATAGTTTTGTGGGTTTTGGAAAATTTACCTTTCTTTTGACCTAATTTTACTCGATGATAGAAAAAACCTGCTAAACCCGAGACTGTCTAAAGCAACCGTTAATATTTTCTCAATCTACTGGCAGTGAAAAAGTATGGATTGTCATTCGAGAAGAAACTAGTGGACTATAAAGGAAAATGAAGCATGTCATGGAGAAATGAAGCTCGTCGATTGTGATGCAAAAATATATCTTGCATAAAATTTTAATCTTGGTCTTTCATTGTTTAAAGTAGCATGCGTGTATTATGAAGAGCAAAATCATAGCAATTTTAAGTTGAAATTTTAGTTAAATGTGCAAATGAGACAGTGGAAATTGAGCCGAACGTGGATATACAGCATATGTTCCGGCAGCCGTGTTGGGATCTGTGCGATTTTGTAGTCTTTCAAAATTTTTTTAAGTGAAAATCTTGTGTTATATTTAAATTGAATTCGAAATTTAGAATTTAACTTTGTTTGATTTTCAAAAATATTAGGGATTTGAAGCGTAAGTTTGCTTTTATTAAAATTTGTTGAGTAGGAACGTTACACTTCGGTTTGTTTTGTTTTATTCTTTTTATTACTATTGATATGTATATATACTATATATATATATATATGTATATATATATAGTCTGTTTGAACTTTTGCTTATATTTGAAAGAAGTGCACAACATTTTTCTCTTTAGAGATTAGATGATAATCTTTCTCCTAATCTAGCTATTGTCATATGTGTTTGCAGGCAATTGGACCTCATGATGTTTTGGCGACACTTCTTAACAATCTGAAGGTACAAGAACGCCAGCTTCGTGTATGTACTACAGTTGCTATTGCTATTGTGGCCGAAACATGTGCTCCATTTACTGTACTGCCAGCCATAATGAATGAGTATCGAGTTCCGGAGATCAACGTGCAGAATGGAGTTCTTAAAGCATTGTCCTTTATGTTTGAGGTTTTGTTTTCATAAATCTATAAAATTTCATTGCTATTTTCGACATTTTAGATATGCATTGCTATATGTCTTATAAAGGTGACCCTAACGTTACGAAAGATATAAACTTTTTTTTAGTATATCCTGCTTAACTTAATATTAGCAAGAAATTGTCAATAATATTAAATCGAAATGGTTTGATATGCTGTGCTTTATATTAGTTTTGTAATGCGTCTAAAATTTCAATAAATTTCTTTAGTACATTGGAGAAATGGCGAAAGATTATATATATGCAGTTACCCCTCTTTTGGTGGATGCTCTAATGGAAAGGTGAGTCAAGATTTCTCAACTTCTGAATTTTTGTTTTTATTCATTTTATTGTGTAGTAGTTTATTGAAGGTCTATTTTTCCATTTAATGCACAGTTATTAGTTTTAATGCTTTGTTTCGTAGTGGTTTAAATGTATCAATATCATAGTGACATCAATATTTCCTGTTCTGAAGACATTCATCTGATTCTATGCAAGCATGTTGGGGGTTCTTATGTCTCGATGGCGTATCTTCTGATCGGTTATGTAGCATAGCACTCACAAACACTTTATTTGATGTATAGTGCTAAGTACATTTTTATTTGATACAATTTTTTTAGAGATATTGTGCATCGACAAATAGCGATGGATGCTGTTGCGCATTTAACGCTAGGCGTTTATGGTTTTGGCTGTGAAGATGCATTAATCCATATTTTCAATTATGTTTGGCCAAATATGCTCGAAAATTCGCCACATGTAATACAGCGGTAGGTTTTTTAGTAAATAATAATACTCTTCCCACTGCATGTAGGGATTTAATGCATGAAATGTTCCAGGTTTGTTTTTGCCTGTGATGCCATGCGCGTATCACTTGGTCCAATCAAAGTACTTCAATATTGCCTTCAAGCTCTGTGGCATCCAGCAAGGAAAGTTCGTGAACCAATTTGGAAGGTAATCTTTTTTCTTGTTCGAAGTGTTTAGAAAATTTTCTTTTGGATAAGTAATTTTTTAAGAATTATGATTTGTCATGCATAAATACTTAACTAGCAGAGTATTTTCATTTTTCAATAGTGATAGATGGGCAGTTTTATTTTTATAATTTGCAGGTTTTCAACAATTTGATTCTGGGATCTCAAGATGCTTTGGTTTCTGGATATCCGCGAGTACCTAATACTGAAAGGAACAATTTTGTGAGATACGAGCTTGATTATGTACTTTAGTTTTTGGGTAGTTTGTAAACTGTTGATTTACGACATGGTTTATATGCTGTTCATTTTTTCACGAACAAATTTATATAATAATATTTCATTCGGACAAAGTAGCGCCGTAAAACCGATATTGTTCACTGTAAATTGGGAGGAATTCGAGTTTTTGGGATTGATATATGTGCAGATCTTCGACTATGTATTTTTTTTTCAATTTGGGAAGCTTAGCAACGTACTGTATTTTCTAGAACTTTGTTGAGAAAAAGATAGCTTAATGGATGGAAATTACGACAGTAGTTGTGTTTTTTGAAATATTGAATTCTAATAGTGGTAATCATTCTACTGTTATGGAGGTTTTGTTTTATCTGAATGAAAAGTTGGATTAGGCAAATGCATTTATTTCATCGGAGAATTGATCATGAGTCAGTTGGGATATAAAGTTAAAAAGCTCTTGTAATTGTTTTTCATATTTTTTACATTCTGCCGACAATCGTTCCTGTAGTTGAGATTGTTTTGTTCAAATAAACATTCGGAAATTTGCTGTTGTTAGTTCACTTATAAAAAAAGCGCTGTAAAAATGGCTGACTGATTTGTTTTCTAATGATATACGATGATTGGAATTAGATTTTTTCACAAGAGTGAGTCTGATAATATTATTGCTGAGCGTACTTCCTGTTTACATACAAATGATTATGAATGAAATCGAGGAGAAATCTTCGGGAAGTTTTGAATACTATTGATTGATATTAATCGGACTAACGAATTCTCTCGCAAAGGTATGACCAAGCGGAAGATATCAGCAAGAATTATCTTAGAAGTTGAGATGCGTAAGAGAAAGCTTGAGAGGAGGACTTCTCGAAAAAGTGTTTCATTGAATTTAAGACTTGAAGACTAGTCGGATGTTTTTAGCTAGCCTATTAGATATTTCCAATAGCTATGTGCAATAATATGTCGCAATTTTCAGTGTTTAAATGGACGTAAATGAAACCGCAGCAGGATAACGTATTTCGTGTTTATCTATACAAGAAAGGTGACAAAAATGTAAAGGAAAGACATGTGACATTATATTGGTAATTCAGTATTTCATATATATATATATATGTTGTTTATATGAGATAGTTTTGAATTTCTCGAGTAGTTATGAAAGAGAGAGAGAGAGATTTAAGACTATTGAAATTCAAATATAAGTATCATATAGCTTATTCATACTTTTTTCTGAAATTTCTTTATCTTATTCAAGTTGGAAATCATTTATAGTTCTTAATCAGGTAGATCTCTAATAATTATTTGAAAAATTCACTAACACTATCAGTTACAGTGGAATATGGTCATTCATTTCTATCTAGTTGGAGCTGGTTTTTTTTTATTATTGTAGTTAACAGATTATCTTTGTTTTTAGAGCAGTAAAGATCTACCTGGATTACGTCTAGGTGATATATTGGAGATCTCATCATCATCGATTCAATACTTCTATGTGCAGCATTTACACGAAGATATTGAAAGTGGGACATATCGAGAAAGACGCATTTATATTGAAAAAACTATTGCCGATATATTTTCACTTTCTCAAAATCAATATGTTATGGTCAAAATTGTCGAGAAAAAGCAGGCACGCTAATAAAAGTTTAAAATTCGATATATTTGACTTAAATTTTTGTTGTTGAATATCTTTCTCTTAATTAAAATGCCAAAGTCTTACTAAGCTTTCTTCTTTTGTTTACAATATTCATCATCAAATCAATCATCAAATCAACGCAATATAGAGTGGTGAATATATTAAAAATAATGACCTTTTACAATATAATTATTAAATTTACACTAATAGAGTAGAATCAAATTCATATAGGTTGCGTTGGATAACATCGAGATCACCATCAAGGAACACTATATTAGTCGATCCGATATGTGGCGTTATCGAACCTGCCTTATCGATACATGTGCATATGTGGGAAAAAAAGTGGAATGGTTGCTTGTCCCAGCTACTGTTATTAATCTTTGGTCAAAGGGTGAAATTGTAAGCATTCTATTATTACATATATGCTAGTAACAAAATACAAACTTTCACCAGTAATAAATTTTGTTCCATGGAAAAGTTATATTTTTTCCAATTGTGAAATCCAGCATTGATTTTACTTTGACTATTAAATTTGAATCAATATTTTGCTTATTGTTCTAATAAAAGTTTATTAACAGAATCCTGCTTGATATAAAGCTGTTGCGATGATCACAACATAGTAAATATATGTAATACATCGCTATGCATATATTGGTCATCAAGAAAGATGCAAAGCAATACCAGTTTTATAGAATATTTGCGATTTATACATCTTAGACTCTCTGCTCAGTTTATAATATTTATTTTCAGGTTAGAAGTGGTTACGTCTCAGTGGATACACGTGTAGTGTTTCGTTCAGCAAGCACTATGGTGTGTTGTTTTATTCTTAAGGTTTTTGAAATTTCATTATAATTATACATTATATAGAATTTTTATATTACTATAATGCGAAGTTATTCAGATGCTGGTATATATTCAAATGAGTTCAGAAATGTGGAATTTTGATCCATATGGTGATCTTTATTTCGAAAAATGCACAAATGGTTTTTTCCCACAGCTGTTTGAACAATGGAATAAGCAGCATTGTGCGCATTCGGTAACATTTATTGTTACCTCAAGGTTATTTTTAATTCGTGAATATCTCAATGTAAAATGCAGTATTTTTATGTTGATGGGAATTAAGTTTAAATTATCTAGGTTAACTTTGCACTGAGATACCGATTTGCTCTCACATTTCAATGCACTTTGGTGCACTCTGTTAGTTTTTAACCAAAATTCGACTTAGAACAGCAGAAATCAAGATGAAATGCAAAAGCAATATGAAGCAATGCTATGCGATGCTATAACAATCGGTCTTTTTTCAGATGGCATTTTGAGGAAGAAGTTTTAAGCGAGGAAATGAAAGAGAAACTGTGTATCGATTACAGAGGAAAATATTACGAGGTTTGATAACTACTGCTATGCTTCATCGTTTTTAATGAATCTCATTATATTTCAGTTTCGAATTTTGTTTAAATATTGTTTCTTTTTGCAGGATTTTTATCAAATTATCGTGCAAAATGAACATTACGATGATTGGAATCATGCTGTTTTATCAAAGGTTTGTAGATCTTTCGATTTTGCATGGAAATTTTTTCACGAGTGCCGAAATACTTTACTTTGTTTTATAGTTGCGGTTCGTCTTCAACACGTACAAAAAAACTGTGAAGGAATTCATCTGCAAGCAATTAAATGTTTGTTTTAATTTTCTTCATAAATCTCAAATTTGCAGATATTATTTCCAGTAATGAGTTTTAAAAATGAATTTTAAAGTTTTCCACTCTGTGAAACTGAATTATTTACATATCAGATGGATACAAAAGAAAAGAGTTTGCTGTAATTTCAACAGCTGCTGATGGTAATTTCCTGCAAGTCCTCAATTTATCCATGAATGAATTTAGTATTTATTATACTAATCGCCGTTTTGAAACTGTTGGCCAGCAGGTTTGAATAGTAATGGTTTCTTTTTGAATTTAATTTTCATTTATTCGCTATTTTGAAATGGATTTCATATTTCATCGAGCTGCTTTTCCTTTATATGCGGCGATGGATAAGTTTTTTACTATTGATATGAAATATAAATTAGAAATGATGCTGATAAAAACAATCGTCATAATAAGTTTTTCAGATATTATTCGGGTGAGGTTTTTTTGATTAATTAAAACCATTTTGATTTCATTAAATCGAAACTATTAGAAAATCAATAGAATTTCAGATTGTTTTTGTCAGCGCAGGTGGAGGAGTTTTCAATGTTGATCGTAATTTAGTCAACATGACTAAACAACGCCTCATTGACATGGGTATATCTCTGGATCTTGTATGCCTTGGTGAACAACCACTTCATGCTGTTCCTCTTTTTGTTTTTCAGAGGTTTGTCCATTTTTGCAATGAATGCACTTTTCAACTTTTGCCTTTCCACTGTTAAATTTTTCCGCTTGTTTATCTCATAGTATTCCGTCGAAATTAACATAAAACTTATGGGTAAATCAAATGTGAGATTTCATCATAAATACCTTTTCTTTTATGTCTCTTCTAAAGATATTTTAATATTCAGTAACTATAGAATAAATGGTATCTATCCTTCGGAAGATTATTTAATACCACACTGGATGAATTATTCATATTATCAGATGAGCCGACGTTCTGCAATATCGATTAAGTTCAAACCAAGGATTAATGTTCCAGATGTGTGCCATCGGGTTTGTCATTATTTTGTACTTTACTGATTGCGAGTAAGTATCATTTAAATTTAAGCGAATTTTGCATTCTCCTTACAGCATGCTCGTAGAAGGCTGGTTATGGAAACGAATGGTTTACTTATTGATGATTTCGATGCTGCTGACGAGAAGGCATTTTCATCACTTCTTGAAGACAATTCCATGAAAAGTAATACAAATCTAGCATCTGAGTTCGCAAAAGAGTTTTCGATCAAGAAAAATTTAAATCACGACGACACCCCATTTGTTTGTATTTTTATCTTCTATTTTTATTTTTGTCCCATTTCGATTTCATTGAAATCCTCTTTATAAATAAAAACGAGTACTGACATAGGAAGGAAAATGCATCTTTCTGCACATAGAGCATTGCTAGATTAATGTATTTTTTCCTGTTGATTTCCTATTTTTTCCTGTTGAAGTAGCAGCATTCTTTTTCTGACTTGTAAAATATGACTTTTTTCAGAGAACCTAAATTATAACGTATACGTTATAATTTATGACAAGGAATGTAAGTGTAAATCGATAATAAAAAATTTTCAGAAATTATATCATGCCACAGAAAACTCGTGGCAAAATAGTGTAGAGAAATGTGTTGCCAGCAGCAGTCTTCCTGAATCTGATATCTCAGTTGGTCCGCTAGAATGCAAAAAATCACAGGATAAACTGACTATGATTGAGAGACGTCCGCTAATTAATCCATTCAAACCAGAAGAATTTAGCGGTGTGTATTTCTTTTATTTTCCGCTCTAAGCTACCAAGAGATTTTATTCATTATTTTTGGTGTTGTAATGGAAGATATTAGTTACCGCTTTTCTATTTTTTTTCTTTTTGCTTATTTTTGTGATAGAAGTAATTATTAACTGGTTGTTATTTTTTAAAAAAGATTGGGAATTATATTATATTGGCGATTAGAATTTTGAACCGTCACTCTGCTTAAACGTCATTGTAAAATGGTATTAAATACATTACATTTACTTCGCAATTTTTCTCAACTTTTTGAACATCTCTAGCATTTTCGGTTCAAGGAGAGAAAATTTTACTACGATAACACAATTTTTGTTATTCTCATAATGTCAAATATATAAAATATTGAAGTGTAATACATAGAGCTAATTTGCTGTCGTTTAAAGAATTTCTTTAAAACAGAAGTCAATCAATAGATAGATAGGGAGTGATTGAGAAGTTGATGTCACAGTTTTTATAAGAGAGCAGATATTAGCTCGTATATAATGTCTTTATTGTTTGTAACAACAAAATAACACAAGATTGTTGTATGGTATTAGTTAGTCGGCAGTATAATGTTTAATATTTGTGATTACGAGTTTACATTACAACTTTTAGTGCCAATCACAGCCAATAGGCGTCGCTGGATTCATGTATTTCCGGTTGATAAACTCGGACGTTCAAAATTAGCGCATCATTATGTAGCAGGTGAAAGTGTTGTTAATATTATACAGAGTGATGAGCCAGAACCAATTAAAGCAGCTGCTGTATCAATGCTTACTGTTTCCAGTTCCCCACCATACAAATCATCTCAACTATGTGAAGATATTGGTGGTAGCAGGTTTGTGTCATGAATTTTTTGATTTCATTTTCGTTAATTTTTTTTTGTTTTTGGAATAAAAAACTAATGAGCTACTGGGAATGTTCCGAGCTATGACACCATTAACTCCTTTTAATATTACAGTTTTTTTCTTTTGCATTCTATAAATTTCTGCTGTAATTGCTTTATCCATTATTTTTTTATAACCAAGCAAATGAGAGAGACACCCGGCAAAGGATTAATTATAAGAGTTGTATAGGCTACAAATTATGTTTCGAATTGCTTTAAATGTCAAAAAATAATATTTTATTTTTAACTCTATTACAAAAATATCATAAATAAGATTTTCGATTAATTATTTTTGCAGGGTTACTGGACTAGGAGCAGGTGGAAAGAGGTGCGTTTGGGCTTGGGGTTCAACTGGTGAAGAGAAATGGAATCCAGATGTGGAAATTGGTGTTGATTGGAAATCACTTGTACGTACGGCTCTTCTTCCATTAACTACAGATTTTTTCCGGATGGACGTAGTATCAATGCAGACTATGTAGTTAAAGTAATTTATTTATTCCTTTTTTTTTGTTACTTACCAAGATTAATGAAACTTGGTGGTTACAGATTCTTTTCTCTTATATTGTGAATTAATTAGAGTTATGCTGAGTATGACTGATTGAGAATTGTGGTTTTTCGATTTGCTTATTGTACTGGAAAGTTGTTTCATTGAGAATTTGTATTCATTCTCATTTTTTAGGCCCATCAGCTACCCGTGTATTTCGATTCGTTACGTGAATGGTTGGGTGATTCGAAGTGTGATGATTTAGAAGGGCTTCGAAATCTTGTTTTTGATCAACTTGTTTGTCAGCGATTGCAGCGTGGTTTTCAAATAGTACTTCTGAATAAAAAGATGATACATGCAGCCATTGGTATTAGTGTAAGTTATCATCGATCAATTCTGAATAGGAGTTATTGGCAAGATGCAGACTTTGCAAATGTAACACTAATGTAATATCGAATAATTACGTCAACTTTAACCAACAAGCACTATAGTTAAAATTAACGCTTGATGCTGAAATATTTTGAAAATGAAAATGTATTTTTCGCCTGAAATATTTTCCATTCTTATACTATGTAGATTATTTAGGAAGAGCAGTCGGAAAGAATGGAAAATACGAAGATGGTTTCTCGAGAATGTTTCTTGTCATTCAGTCGAACTTATCACCGGCTATATATGGAAGGTGATGGAATAACAGTTGTTCAATTTTACCGAGATCTGAAGAATCTCAAGAAAGTCTTGAAGTAGCTAAGCGAAGAGAATATACATATCAACTCCAAATACCGCACAGTCCTCAGTATATTTTATGTAGTACAAGGTATTTTTTCGTTCGAATACTTAATGCTCATATGCTCTCATTCGCCTTCGTTTTCAATCACTGTTAGCATAAAATACATAGAGTAATGTTAACTGATTTTTAAATAAATGTAAGACGCATTTGAAATACGGAAGTATTTATTGAACTATATCTTTCCGTTTGTATAAATCATTTTTAACTGGAAATCAATTTAAGATGGAAATTTTGAAAGGAAGATTGAGCATTATAAAATATTGACTTTTAAAAGTTTTTCTTGAAGTAAATAAATCAATGCATATCCATTTTGGATTTATTAATGTTAGAATGGTTTTTATGAATTATTTCTCCTTTTTAGATTTCAAAAATATGATTTGTCGAACTTGAATTGGAGTCTTCTTGATACACAACTACAAAATCGTTATGTCCCACGATTGTTCTGGGACGATATGAAATGTTTTGCATCTAGGTTAATTTTTTATGTTCATTCTTAAAATTTTCTATTATAGACATATGTTAGTGCTATTTTATATTAACATTTATATCTCATAATATTTAAAATTAAGAAAATATTAAGGAAAATTTTTCTAGAAATAAATGATGTGATATGATGTTTAGGTTTTTACTTACACCATTGTGTACCTCCATAACGAAAGCAATCACAAATGAACGTAATGGTGGTGACAAATATATGGCACTTTTTGATTCGTCATTCTCCAGAAGACAGGAAGAAGGGTTTCTGAAGTTTGTTGAAGTCGTAAATCGACTCAGAAGGAAAACTTTGCTAAGGCACAAAAGGTATTGACTGTTATTACTTTTTTATGTTAAATAGGAAATATTAGTATATGAAATCTTAAATATTACTAGCATTTTTAGTGTTGCTTGAAAAATTTAAGATCTGATTAAGGAAAATGGTCAACTGCGTGAATATGAATCTTTCAATAACAAGATAAGGTATGCTCAAGTTAGCTTAAAATATAGCATTTTGTAATTATGGCCATCACTTCCAGATTAATGGTTTCTCTAAGCGATGTTGAAAGTCGAATATACAGCATTAAAAATATTGATGTTTTGTTAGATGGATGGCGTGAAAGTTGTTTACCACTTTATTCGCAGGATCCTACCAGTCAATTTCCCTCATGCATGTTTCTAACAATAGAATTTGTTGCCTGGCTAATTGCTAATGTTTCTGAACTATCAAGTCGACAAGCTGCTATCGAATTTGCTGAAAGTTTAATTTTAGCTGGAAGGATACGGATGCTACAACCAAGTTTATATTTGATATTTATTTGAAGAAAATACTTTTATAACTTTTTAAGTTGAAGACATTGCGAAATTTTTTTTTTTACATTACATATGTTTAGCAACTTCATCCTTAATCGAAATCACCAGTAATTTATCTGGGAACGAGGAAAAAGAGTGGATTAAATAGAATGGATTAAATTAAATGGAATATTCTGCTATAGGAGATTATTCTTCATATGGTATATGTTAGCAATGTTCTTAGAGTAATAATTTAAAAGATGGAGGTTAATTTTTGCCTCTTTTTAGCTGAAATATTAGTCGATGATCTCGAATCTTCCGTATCGGCTGAAAGTTACGGACATGAATTTCGTTACGGTTTCTTCTTGTGTTACTTTGTCGACAAATGTATTTCGGATGATAAAATAGAAGAAAAAGAAACTTGGTCTAGAGTCATTCAGTGTGAAATTGATAAAAGTAAGTTGGCTATTATATTGCTGTTTCGAAGAAGAGATCGAAGTCCTATAAAACACCTATTTTAGATGTTCGAATCTGACATCGGTCGATTGTGCATATAGATTGAAATCGGTAGATATGAAGTTTTATGCACACCTACAGAAAGCAACAGATTCTGGAGGGCATGATTATCTGCCGCAACATATACCGCAATTCGTGGAGTGGGGCAAAGTAAGCATTTTTCCATATTTTGTTTTTCATCCTGTTATTTTTGGCAAATTTCAGATTGCAAAAAAGTAGTAACTCTTCCGTAATGACATGATTGTCTTAGGTTTGCATGGTTTTTAAAGAAAAATAAACGTTTCATTCAACTTTCGGCCATTTATCGAACGTCGTGGTGGAAGAGCTTGTTTAGCTTTTAATTTCCTTGAAGCTTTCAAAATATTCGTTGTGTGTTAGAGTGTGATCGTCATAGAAGTTAGAACTAATACATCTTTATTTGTTTGGACCACTTTTTTCTCGGACTGTGGAAATTTGGTTCTTATTCTTTCGAAAATTTAATATTGCATTAGATTTTCTCTATTTCAGGTTTCTTACGAAAAACTTTTACGCCACAAAATCTTTTGAAATTGGAATACGTTGGTTCATGGCAAATAGTCAGACAATGGCGGAAACTGTGCGTTACTGGTGTAGCAAAGCGACTAATCTTTCGTTTCATATGTTTCCGGTTCCTGAGGATCCTTTCTCACATGCTCTAAATCCTTTTTCGCCACCTCTTCAGTGTCCTGTGATCATACCTTTCAAACCAAATAAAATTAACTCGCATCATGTGAGGCTTTTGAGTTTACCAAAATAACAATCTTTAATTATGAAATTTTTTCCACAAATTCTTTACGTTATTATCTTTCTAGGCGTTTCAAAATTTAAAAGAATCTTACTTTTCTCGTCGTATATCTCATAATCCTGAAATCTTCGCTGTTCCTTTCAAAATTCTTTCACTAGTTGATAGTTAAAGTTGGATGGTAAAATCATCTCCTTCATATTATTATAGCTCTTTGGAAAAAC
Source organism: Dirofilaria immitis (assembly GCA_024305405.1). Classification (NCBI taxonomy): domain Eukaryota; kingdom Metazoa; phylum Nematoda; class Chromadorea; order Rhabditida; family Onchocercidae; genus Dirofilaria; species Dirofilaria immitis. The sequence continues at coordinate 2,124,468 of JAKNDB010000068.1, forward strand.
TGCATATGATACTTATTCATTTCCCTATACTAGATGAATTGATGCATTATAGTGGTTTTTGATTTTATGAAAATACTGTTAATCATAACTATGCATTTATTTTAGTTCCAACGACTTATTACCACCATAGTCACAGCCTTTGGATTCATTGAAATGGGTTGCTCGTCACACAAGGTACCACAGTACGTTCATCTTACAGGTGGTATGTTTTTGATGTATGATGAAATACGCTGTGCATTTGTTTGGTCCTGGAATCACATGCTCAGTCATCGATATCGTACAAACTTGTAATTCGTTTTTATTTCTATTTTTTCTCGAAAACTTCCAAAAAAACATCATGTGTAATTAAGAGATTCTTTTGCTTAGGGATGGTGTTCTAATCTACGTGTTATTAAACATTTTGATTAAGTAATCTATATTTTAATTCATTTAATGTTTAAAATTGGGTAGATCATTAATAAAAAGAGTCTTTATATGGAATCTATATAAAATATTTTTTTATGACTTGTATTCCTTTTTTCAGAAATTGCTCAGAAGATTTTCGGGATTACATGTTATCAGATTTTCAATCATTTTGTAATAATTCGAACAATCGTATTGATAATTATATCCGTGATTTGCTTGAGAATCAATAAATTGATCACAAATTCGGTGTAGAAATGTGTCTTAAAGTTTGCCGTTTTTTCGGTATGATAGATCTTTTCGAAATAATAATATGATATTAGAAAATATCATTTCTTCGCTAAACTGAATTAAATTTCATTGTGTTAGAAAATTTGGAAACTGACGATGAACACTGATTGGTTGTAATGAAGTATGCGCAATTAGTTGTTGGTCCAGCAGGAAGTGGGAAGGTTTGTATTTAGCTGAATTGATGATTATCTGACTAATGAGTCTCATAAAGCTTTAAATCTGCAACGTAGTTAGGAAGTTCGACATTATTATTTCTGAAATGAGGTTTCCTTACTACACAATTTCAAGTGGATAACATTTTTATTAATAAGATAAAATTTATTCTAATGCCAGAAAAATCATGTACTGAATAATACTTATGAAATATTTTAAGTCAACATATTGTTCTGTGGTACAGCAACATTGTCTTTCGATAGGTCGTAGCGTTTTTCTCGTTAATTTGGATCCTGCGGCCGAAAAATTTGCCTACAATGCTGCAGTTGGTTCGTTTGTCTTGTTACGAAGTTTTCTTTTTGTTAACTTTTTAAATTTAGATTGTATATTATTAAAACATTTTTAACAATTACTACTGAATTTTGAATGAAGTTTTTAACAAATATTAATGAATTTCTGAAATGGATTATTACTATATACCAATTTTTTGAAATCGATCTTTTTTCAATATCGTTCAGTTTCATTTATTTCAAAAACAAAGAATAATTTATTTTGCTTTGGTCATAAATATTCACTTGATCGAATTTATACATTTACAGTAGTAGTTATATGGAATTATTTTTATATGTTAGATGTGCGAGAGCTGATCAGCGTAGACGATGTACAAGAAGATAAACAACTGGTACTTGGTCCAAATGGTGCTTTGGTATTTTGCATGGAATATTTGGTACAAAATTTAGATTGGCTTCATGACCAGCTGAATGAGGGAGAGGACGATTACTTCATCTTTGATTGTCCAGGTAATCTTTGATTGTTATGTCATTCTATTAGATCTTCTGTTTCGCTCACTTGATGTCGATTATATTTCATCAAGAATGTAATTTGAAGTATGAGATCATTCATGTTTTAGTAGGTCTTTATTTTCTGATATGCTGCATAAAATTCTCTTTCTTTCGATGGCTATATAATTCTGTTTCTAATTATTTTAGGTCAGATAGAGCTATACAGTCACTTGCCAGTGATGAGGCAAATTGTTAATGCATTAAAATCATGGGATTTTAATATATGCTCTGTATTCCTTCTCGATACGCAGTTTGTTTTGGATTGTGACAAATTTTTAGGTGGTGCATTGACTACTCTTTCGACTATGGTTGCATTGGAGGTGAATCCTATTACATGATGAAAATTTAGGAGAATTGTGAGCTGTTTTCCAGATCCCATTATTTAACTGAGATATATGCTGAAGCTTATTCTACCTCTTACAGGTGCCGGCAATAAATGTATTATCAAAAGTGGATTTGTTATCAGATCGTAATAAAGAATTGTTGGAAACTTTTCTAGAAAATGATGTATGCTCCATTCTGGACTGTGAAGAAACCTCTCCGTGGAATGAGAAGTACCGTCAGCTTTCACGAACAATCGCCGAAATTTTGGATGACTATAGTCTTGTATGTATCTTTGTTATATAAGGACTCTTACTTTGCTTTGGAAAGTTCTGTAAATTTTAAGTTGCATTTTGTAACATTATATAATATTCTTCATCTCTTGTTATAGTTTTTGATGTCTCTTGGGAACTTTTGTAGTGCTGGTTTTTAGCATGTATTTCAATATTATTTGAAGAGAACATTTTCATAAGAAGCATTTTTGAGGTGCGTTTTGTTCCATTGGACATTCAAGATGATGAATCGATAAATGACCTTCTTTCGCTCATTGACAATACAATACAACATGGCGAGAATTTGGAGGTAAATTTTGCATTTATTGTAATAGATCTCATAGAGATTATTATTGCTTATACTGAGGTTGGCTCTTCAAACAGAAAAGAATTATACGCTTACAGAACTTCATTTATATTTATGCATTTATATTTTTATGGATCAAAATTGTGTAAAATCAAATGTTGCTTAGATGACTAAGTGATAATATCAAATATCTAGAACCCAAATAAGAAAAGTAGTTACTTTATATCCACGCTGAAAATTTTATATTCATAGTGAAAAAGAGTTTGAATGTTTATAAGACCACACTGAAAAGGTGTAAGATGTAGATTACATGACTATATGAGTATAACAGATATGATCAACGTTTGACATGAAATAATTTTAAAGTTTTACATTTCATTTGTCATACATAAGATTTAACTTTTCTGTTACACATAAATAAATCATAGATATACGATATACAACATCTGTAGACGTTATAACAATTTACAGATAAAGATGTTATCTTTAAAAAATAGAACAATATAAATAAGTATAATTTAGTCATTTATTACAAAATAATTGTGAATAAATTTCTTGCTAATCGAAAACCAGTTATACTGTTGTTGTTCTGAAAAAAAACTAGATTTTTATTTTTTTCTTATTTTCTGCATTTCAATTACTTTGCAGGTGAAAGATCGCTATCCGGAAGAAATGGACGATGATAATAATGTTTATTGAGAGTAAACTTGCAATAAATTCGCATTAGAGCTTGCGGAGAAGTTTGCTGACTTGCCTATTCATGTTTTTATTGATTTGATAACATAAATATTGATTTCTATTATTTGTTATGCTCTGAATAATTTTTGTTGTGAACAATGCTGTGAAAATTCGATTAAATTTTTTTCTGCAACAGACATTGGACTGCTGTATAAGTGCATAAAAATATGATTTAAGCAAAGCCATAGTATAATAAAATTTTTGAACGATTAGCTATTCTTGTGGAGGAATTAGTTGTTTTCTATTATGATTAGATGAAGGATCATTGTGAAAGAAAAAAATTGGAAATATATATGAAAAAAAAAAAAATGAAGCGATGGCAATGGATAAGTCTTTCTTTAGGTGCTATATCAAGTATTAAAATAAATATTAAGTATTAAATAATCGGGATTAAAATAATTTATTCCAATGAAAAAAAAGTATAATAATTTTTAGATAAGCGAAAATTTTGCACATAAAATGATAGATTGTTGATTGCTTCTTAGCATTAACAAGAAAGTATATGGTATGTATCGATCTATGTGAAATTTTCATATTTATAGCAAATGAAAGAGACTACATCCAGTATGGATTAAATATAAACTTTTTTTTTCGAATTAGTCCCAAAGATTATGTAACTCTTGATTCTGACTAAGCAGAATGGAAGAGATTGTGATATTCGAATTCTTTCTTATTCAAAACCCCTAATACATATAATTAATTCTGTAATCTTTTGAGCTATTCAGATTTCTAACGTAATTTGGTTCAGTTAAAGTATTAACTCAAATCGATTTAAGAAAAGAGATCGTGATATGTTTCATGAGAACTGAATCATATCTGATTTTTTAATTAGTGATAGTTTTCAAGAAAAAAATGAATATCATAGGTTATCATCAAATGTAATGGTATCATTCCAATTATTTTTCTATTTGAGACAATTTTGAATTTTATAATATATTTCCTATTAATTAAAAGATTATAATTATTTATTGGCCTTTTCTTGTACTTAAAAATCGTAATATCTTCAGTTTTGATATTATTGCAAGAGCATTATAGAGTAATGTTGAATTTTCTTATTGCATGATCAATACCGTATCCTTCATATATTTATTTCATATTTTTAGTTATATATCACACTTTTGATAGAACTATTAGCTGTGCATTTCTTACAATATTTATTTATTGCTTCAAATTTCACAATTCATGTGATACTGTATTTCGACTTATTACCGTATTAGCATATCTTCAATTTCTTTTTTTTATAACGCAATCATACGTAACTAAACTTCCATCTTATATCACAAAATTTAGGAAACTTTACTAGTACATGATATAACGTGATTCATCGATATTTAGACCATCTAGATTATTTATAACATATTTGATAGAGTAATATTCATGATTTTTTTAATATTCATATATTTAGAAACGATCTTTATAACATTCCTTAATACGGTAATTGTATTAGTTAAATTTAAGTGTATAAGAATAAAATGCTGGAATTATTATTTTTCATCCAACAATGATTTCATTATATAATTCTGAAAATAAGATAATATATTTAATTTTTAATCTTTAGCATTGATAGAAATGATAAAAATGTTAATACTGATAATATATTTTATTTAAAATTGATAAGTATTTGCTTTTTTTTCTTGGCTTTTTCATGCAAAAATGAAAGTCTATTTATGAAATTCCGTTACGTACAGTGTATTTGTTCCTATAATAGTTAATTAGCTTAACAATAATTCTTGAAATACTAATGATAAAATCATGATGCAGTAAATATGTTCTTCCTTATATTGTTACTGTAATCAATACATTTCACATCAATAACAATGGTGCCTACAGTTGATGAAGGTGGCTTACAGTATTCCGTAATGTAGCTTACAGTATTTGATAATGACAGTATACAATGCCTTTCATTTGATATCTTTATTGAAAATTCATTTTTACCGCTTACGATGATTTTGGATATGGGAAAATGTATAATTTGCAAACTCGGGAAGTTGGAATGAAACATTGCTATTAGGTAGATAACGCATTTCTCTTCAATAACGATTATCTCTTGTCTACTTCACATCGAGCTCATAATTGTTAACCTCTTGCCTAGTTTCTCAATGAACCTAGTCTCTTCAAATTTTCCTCCACTCTACTTTGGTCAAAACGGAGAAATTGCGGCTCCAAAAGATGCAATGACATTTTTATTTTGGTGTAAATTACTGTAATCGGAAACGGTAAGAGTAATCCATTCTCAGTTTTTCTTATTCTTCAAATTATTTTCGATGTTGCATAAAGCAGAGGGAAAGTTTTAATGTACATCTTGTTGTCATGTATGAAATTTTTCTTCAATAAATATTTTTCATTCAATTCTCATAATTCAAATGATATTTCATTTTCGAGAAATCTAGAAGATTAATAATTGTTTGTGATCTAAGCTTTATAATTAATTTTTAAATAATTCAAGAATCAAAGGAATAAACTTTGATTCTGCAGTATATATCTATTATTTAATAGAGAACGATGCTCTTAAAATTCTAATTTCAATCGAATTGTCAAAATTAAAAAATTATTTTTGGATATCAATCAATCGAAGAGGCAACTGCTACATCTATCTGTCAAAAAATTCATTTCATCAATTGTGATAATGAGAAGAAATAAAAGAAAAAAAAAAAAGAAATTCCATTCGTGACCTTCAAAAGAGGATAGCATTAGTATTTGAACTAGTTCTAATCAAATTGTCAAAATTAAAATCTCCAATACTTGAACTAATTCTAATCTAATTACTGGAATTAAAAACTATCTTTTAGATGGTAGCCAGCCGAATAGTCAATTTTCATAATCTATCAGTCAAAAAATTCATTTCATCAATGGATGACATTATGAAGAAACGAAAAAAAAAAAAATTGAAGTTGTGATCTTCAACCCCTTTAGAAATACCTCCAGCATCTAATGAAGCAATTTGAATCGACTTTTTCGAACAATTGTAATAAAAATTACGAATATCTTTTGTCCGAAATAATGATGATATCAATGAAATAGATCACATGATAAATGATCAATTACCCATTTCATATATCAATACGAATCGTTTCTTATAAGTTCTCAAGTTTTTATGATTAGTTAATTGAATTGAAGCATATTATTATAATATATTTTTAGCAACATTGTATTATTAGTAATTTACAATTTTTATTTTGTAATTAAAATTTTTAAATTAAATTATTGTATATAAGAGTGTAATCCAGAAGATGTAGTTATAGATTCATCAATTCTTCTGATCATTCAATATTTTTCAGCAATCTTTCGCTCTTGTTCGTCGAGAATCTTATAAATAGAAGATTGAGAAAAATTCTAATCTAATAATTATTAAAATTCTAATCTAATAATTAATTCCTCCAAGTCATATCATTCTACATAGTAAAACAATTTCTTATTCCTCGTTCTCTCCGGAACTTCTCTCTCTAGTTTGGATAATTCAAAAATTAACAACAAGGCAACAATAGAGATAGGTTGCTTACTCTTGAGTCGAGAACTATTATTTCGAGAATTATTATGAAATAATTAGCATTTTCAACAATACCATTCTCTTTGTTTATGGTAAGATTTTTAAAACAAAAAATTAGATGATAGAGTCATTAAATAGTATCATTATTCAGATTACAGTAAGCATGCTGTCAATGATAGAGTGACATTGAAATGAAATATTTCATGATGGCATTGTGGCCGCGATAAGTTAATTTTACCTTTTCAAATTTTCTTATTAATGATTCATTGGAAATGGGAATTAATGAAATAATGATTTTGCTAGATCAAGATAGAGATGTGTTGGTAAAGAAATAAATAGAATGATATTACTAATTTTAGATGAAAGAGAAGAAACCATCTAATAATTATTACTTTATTAAATTTGTTTAATGAAAATAAGAAATAGAATGAATTAATTAATTTGTAATTAATAATTTTTAATTAATGTATTTGGAACAAATCTTGCTTATACTTTCAATAAATAGTAATAATATCGTAATAAAAGTAAAATATGCAATTCATGTTAACTTATTAGCAGCAACGGTTCATTTTGCATAATGGTCAATGGAAAAGTGACGTAACGTATTACTACTTCGTGGATTGTTATATTTCATATATTGAACTTAGGCAGGTGTTTGAGAGAAGTCAGTGAGACGTATAAAAGGTATCATTGTTTATTAGGATTTCATTCTAATACTGTTTATTTCATAGTAACTCTTTCATCAGATAGCGCTTTCTCTGTCGTTATACACCCAACAAATTGTCATGCTGAAATGGCGAACAACGTTAAGCAGGAAACAATTTCGGGAGAGACTGTTATTACTACTTATCTTTCAGTAAGTTTCTATCAAAAGTTATCATACTAACAATTATCAGGAAAAATTGAGACATTTCAGCGCAATGCATTTATGGCCGATGATTAATTTGCATGCAGTATATAGTCGAGAGTTTTAAGATTTTCAAAATCAAGCAACAAAATATTTTTTGCAGCGACAAAAAAAAGTTTTTAAATCGTCGTTGCATATAAGATTTAAAATTGATTCTATCTGTTCAAGATTCTGACTTTCATAATAAATAAACTATCAACATGTATGGTAATTTTTTTAATTTTTTTAATATTAGTATTTATAAAATTGATTTAAAAAAACATGTAGTATTAAAAGCGGTATTATGGTTATTCTATTGTTAGACGACATATTGTAAAAATAGTTTTGCAATATTGCTGTGTCAATGGCTAATTTGGGTTTGTTAGCAATATGAGTAGCATTATTATAATAATCTTTATTTTCTTTAGGGGACGTAGATGGTTTAGTAACGTATAATAAATTATGTAAGGCTATTGATTTTTTGAACCATTGGCATTCACAAGCTATCATCGATTTTCTTCGTCAATTTGTGGATATTGCCCATTTATTTGACCATCGCTGTAAACAGCTCGTGTTGAAATTCGCTGTTAGTTTATATCTTAATAATGCTTTTTGGATTTATAGTATTGATGATATTTTTATTGTTAACGTAAATTATTATATCATTTGCTGCATATCAGATGGCCAGTCGAATTTTTTCGTTTACATAGCTGTACATTTTATTTCTGATCTTCTCCTCTCGATCTAAAGTTATCAGAACCACATCGCAGTAATGTGTTTTAGTGTAACATAATCATATTCTTGCAGTTCAAAGTTGATTATGAGACTCATTTTAGCAGCTTGAATGGCAATTTATTCCAAGTGAAATCCGACCTCAGTTTGTCAAACTTCTTCGAGATATTGGTGTGCAGTACATTTGTCATACTGAATCGATTATAAGATGTTTTGTGGGACATCTGCTTGCTAAAATCAAATCTGTTTCTACTATTGATCAAAATCAAGGTTTACCAATTTCTATTTTTATCAACTTCGAAAGTGAATACAATGAGAAAATAAAAAAGATTGCGTTACAAGGAATAAGGATGAAAAAAGTGGGTCTTTTTCTGGTTAATAGTATGTTTCAATTTAGTTAGCAATGATGAGTTTTTTATTTCAGAAAGAAACATTGCTGAATTTGCATTATGTCTGACAGAAGAAGAACAGGACAATATATATAAATTGGCAAACGATGGGTTGGAATTTATAGTGAAATGCTTTCCAGTGTAAGTTTTTACGTTAATTGCATTAACATACACTCTGGATTGCTAGATTTTTTTTCGAACAATGTGCCAAGATTTGTGCTTTCAAGGGTTTCCTCAAGTGAGAGAAGTGAAAAGAGCTCAATATTTCTAGTAGATATTTTATCAATTCTACTATTTTTGATTTCATAATTTATTTCAGTAATTACCAGTCTTTATTATAATAATAAGATTTGTTTAATATAATCAGAGGATATAACAATGATATAAATTACAGCCTCAGACAGAAGAGATTTTAGATTTTAGATATATTTTATTCGGTTATGAAAATCTCCCTCGAGGTGACTGAAAAATGAAATTCATTGAGTAAATTTGACCGTCCCGTAGAATTTATAAAAATCAATATAATATCTGTTATATGTTCATCTTATATATCCTTATTTCTGTTCTTGTCGATATTTAATTTGGAATTTTTGTTGTTAATCTGTTCATCTTTCACATTTCAATCTTCACATATTTCATTTTTATATTCATGTTTGCTTATTCTTCTGCCAGGCAACGTTTTTCTTGATTGAACATGTCATTATATTTTTTAGCACAAGGTTGAAATTAGTTAATTTTAAAAAGTACATAGCACCAAGAATATATCGATTTATTAAGGGCAACAAAAGTCTTGTTAAAATTATTCATCAGCGCTTTCCGCATCATTCAGTATCCTCAATTCGATATGTCAGTTATGTAAAGAATCTTATACTAGTATGTCAACATATTCCGCACTGTCGAACAGATGTTTTTTCCATCATTATTGACGGCCTTGCTCAACTCGATGTGAGTGTTATGATTTTTTAATGCCATTTATTTTATATTTCAAAGACTAATTGCTGACGAATTGATTTGAATAAGTAGATTAATGCTTAGAAAATCAAAAAAAATCGCTGTTTTAGGCAGTATTAACGAAGGCGGAAAATTCAAATAGAAGAGAGGATAATTGCAGTAATGGTCTAAATGTATTTCTATTGGTTAGTTTAATATATTTATTCTATTTGATTTTTTATTTAAGAAAAAACATATTTTACGGCTCTTTGATCATTCAGTGCAGCATAACTTATTTGAACATCAAAGAAATTCTGTTTAGATTATCTCTATCTATATAGTACTTCCAGTATCGTACATCGAATCACACTGAAAAATTTATTCGTTGATTAAAGTATAAATACTGCTTCGGCAAGTCAGCAGTATCTTGGTGTTAGAGATCATAAAAATTAAGCTATATTATCAAGCCCCTTACAGCTTTATCATATAATATATAAGCTTCATTATACGTTTTGGTGATATATTTTGCTGAATATGGTAAGAATATGAATTTGAAAACGGTCGATTAACGAACGATTTTTTTCTTGTTAGATGCATGTATTTACTAAATCTGCATATGTGTACAGTACCTTTTTTTTTATTTTAAGGATGAAGAATGCGAAATAAAAGTCAACGAGGTACAAAATAATAATGACAAAGTGAAGAAACTGGATGCATGTATGTGTATTATGTTCGATTATGTAACACGAATTTGCGGTCAAGGAAATCCGGCAGGAATAGGTACAGTGCTTCTTCTTTTTAATAACTGAGAATTTCCTGTTAGTTGAATCTATATCTCAAAAATTTTATGGTAGAAAAAGGCTTTTTTAATTAAAGAATGACCCATGAGTTCTTCTCTTTAAAAATTTTAAGAAAACAAGTCACACTTGAGCTAAGCTATTCTGTATTGCATATTTTAAGATAAAATTTATTTCCCCACAGGTACAAGTCGTAATAGAAAAAACTACTACCTGAGAAATTAGAGTTTTTAAATGAGCAGTTTTTGTATCGAATAAATTTTCGGTCTTGATTTACAGATTGTGGTTACCCGTCGTCAATATCTAAACAAAAAAAATATTAAAGGAGTTATTAGCTGTATTCGAGGAGCATCTTTTAATGGCCCATAGCTTGAAAAATATATCGTTTCTTTGGTTTTACGTCTGCAGTCTTGATACGGTACAGTCATTCTAAGCTTTTTCTGTTTCTTTTTTCTTACACTGAATTTTGCTTCTACAGATAATTTTTCTTAGAGAAATCTTCCTTTTTGTTTCAGATTTATCAAAAAGATTTTATGAGCTGGCTGTGGAGTTTCGTTACGCGATTGAACCAGGCACCTAATGATTGGAAAAAGCACAAGGTGCTGCTTGTTACATTGGTAGCATGCTTTCTCGTGCTTCATATATTGATCTTAGGTAATTTTCTTCTATATCTTTACTTTTATCAATGTGCCCACTATCATTTGATGAAAAATCGTTCCATTTTAAAATTTTATTTATAGTAGATGTATGCTAATAATCTGAAAATTCTTTTTAGCCGTTGGTGATGGACGGATCAATTAGAAAAGATCAATTGAAAAAAGAGACTTTGAAAGTTAAAAGAAGTTTTATGATAGATATTTGATTTCTGTATATTTTCAGTACAGCGATGGAATGGTTGGAAATGTTATCACGTTGGTGTACTACTTATGTGAATGAGATGGTAGATCGAACAACTGCTGCAATAGCAGGCTCGATTCGACATGGAACATTTTATGCTGTCTTTCAAGCTTTTCTTGTTACATTTTGTTTTCGGTACCGCGAAATAGTACAAACACAAAGTTAGTACTAATTATAGTGAATATCCATTATTATTTAATAATGGTAAACAGTTATTGAAGTACGATAAAACATAAATTTTAAATGCCCAAGAGTGCTGAAAAGACTACAAGTTTTAGATAGATAGCTGATTCGAATCACTGTAATCTCATTTTAACATGTTGGTGCAGCAAATAAATTGAGAGTCGTTATTTGAAGTCTTTTTGGAAAATAGATATATTTGATTCATAATCTCATAGGACGAGGATTGTGATGAATGGCACACAATGTTCCATCTGGAAATTTAGATCTTTAAGACAGTTATTTTCAGATATGGTCAAAATCCATTGCTGGGGGCTAGGACATATTGTTCACAGCACATTAGAGCCCTTATCATTTATTAGCCATCCAGTCGCTTTATGTTTCGCAACAATAAGCAGGTTGGAACTTAGATGTTTTCTGTGAAATCTATCATTTTTCTTTAGTCAAAATTTTTCCTCATTTTATTTTTCATGTTTTTCAAATAAGTGATATAATTTTACAAAAATTAATGCTTGCATGTAACTACATTGTTTCTGTAGGAAGTCTATGACTTCGTTGAAATTCATTTTAAATATCAATTGTTATTGACATGAAATAGTTTGCTCTTAAATTATTCGTGTAGGATTTGAAATTATGAAGATACAACTTGATAATGAATCATTGAAACTTTCGAAATTCTAATTTTTATTTGTAGAAAATTTCAGATCCATGCAGCTCGTTTATGTGAATCATATTTTACCAGTAAAACCAGCAGAAATGATGCCTTTCGAACCTAATTTTCCTTTCGATTCTTATAGCTTGGAGAAGTAAATTTGCATATATCTTACTGATTTTGACACAGGATTTTTTTTAGAATTAAGAATGAACTAGAAAGGATATCGTTTTTGAAAAGGTGGAAGAAGTCTCAAGCTAGAAGTTGAGGAAGTATCATTTCACATTTGAAATAATGGAATCATAGAAATCTGTATTCATTTTTATTTAAATGATAATAAGAGGGATAAAAATCATTTGAAGGTTACAATCTTAATATATTTAATTACGATCTTTAGGTCGTTATCTTTTATTGCTCCGCTTATGCGAAAGTTTTCACCTCTTGCTGAAGACGTGAGTATTCTGAAAAATGAATTATTGTGGAAAAATGTAATCGAGGCAATGGATTGCCATACATATGAGGAAGATAATGGTTCATGGGAATTTCTTGATGACATTAGGCGCGATCAAATTGAATTCCAAGAAATCGGTTAGTCGTAATGGGATTCGTAATTTTTTTTTAGTGTTAGATGTTCGCAGAAAAAAATTTTTCGTCATATTTCTTCGCTAGTTGTATTAAGCGCTGTTGCGAAAACTGCAGTTATTATTGTAATATATTATCTACACCCTTAAAAAATGCATCAGAACCGAAATTTTGAATATTGCAGAAGAAAAGAATCCTTCTGTCAAAATTGCCAATGAATTTTTAACAGTTTATTCAAGTTCACCAGGACTCAAACAGTTTGAAACTTCATCTTTTATAGGTGTGTTTAATTTTCTTGGTAATAAGAGAAAATTAGATTATAAATGCATAATGAATTTTCATGAATAGTTTACATGCATTGTTTTTCATTATAGTTTGATAGATTTTAACTTACTTAACCCGTTTACATAACTTCTGAACATAGGTTTCTTGGCTATGTACCTCGTTGTACCGTTCCAATCATGACAAATGTTGTCGTTGTTTTCAATCTTATTCGCATATATCATGCATAAAAATTATCTTCATTTATTCTAAGTTATTCTTTACTTTACGTTAACAAGTGCTAGTATATATTAAACGGAGATTAACTTAGTACCGAAATAGAAAAAATTTACAAAATGTAGCTGAAATGTGTTGACTTTCACTTTTTTCTTTACCGTGAAATTCTTTAATTGCAGGTGCAGACCGGTAACTCACATATGGATTGTAAAATATGTATGGATTATAAAGTATTTTGACGACAACTTCAATGAGATATTTTCATGTTTCATATTTCTCAAATAGTTATCTTTTTATAATTTCTGGGACCTTTCAATAAAATAGAAATACAGTGAAGCGTGTAGGAGTTTATAAGATTCGTATCATTTTTTAAGCTATTTGTACTAAGTGATGACGGGTATATTTTTGAGAAAAGAATTGTTTTCTCTTAAAACCCCAATATTTATAATTTTTGGGGCAGTTTTACTTTCACTTTTTCTTTACTACGGAATCCTATAACTACAGATCGGTAATTTACATGTGCGGTATTGTTGATATTTGTTCCCCGAAGATTCAATATTTATGATATTAACATTTACTATTCTTACAGTAGATTTCTGATGATTGAGATGAAATAAGTGTAAAAATGATGTTATTTCTTCCATATTCAGAAGAGAAATGTAATATAGATGCAAAAATAGAAAGGTATTAATCCTATAAGTATTGAATTTTTGAGAAGCATAAAAAATATCAACAATATTTTCACTTCTGCTTGATTTGTTTGCTTGTATCAAGTTATGCTAGTGATTCTTTTTTTTTCTTACTAAAAATGGAAATGTTGTCGATTGTTTTTATCACTTTTGTTTGAATGATACGCTTCATTGTTGATATTGATTGTTGCTCGTTTATTGATTGATGAAATATACTTGTTGGTCTAAAACATTTTTTTCCGCAGTTTTTGGAATCTTTGGAAGGAAAAGTTTTCTGATTTCCAAATATAAATTTTTAGCATAACTCTCACGTTCACATAGTACATTTGCATTATTATTGGGCTAATTGTAAACGGCCATACTCCTTGAAAGTTTTGCTCCAATTTGATGTTCCATACGTTTTCAATACGTATGCAAATCTATGATTTCTCAATTGGTGTTATTTAGTTCGTCAAAATATCATAAATGGATGAAGCAGAATTTGAGCAATCATATTTGAGATATTAAGCATCATCTATATTTCGGTATTCCATGGTACGGGAGGGTTCTCCTTTTTTTTCTTTTTTGACTTTTCTGCACTTATAAAATAACAGAATAGGCAAATGGAAGATTTGATTATTAAAAAATAAAATTTATTTAAATTACTTGAAAAAGACTTATTCTTCATTCATAATATGAGGGAGAAAATTCGTGGCTGAAAACTGTATTGATTAATGAACATAAAAATTTGCGTATTAAACTTTCAACAGCTTGAAAAAGAACTATACTTTTGTTATTGATAAAGGTTTTCCTTTACTGATGGAAATTATAGACTTCGAAATAAATTCCAGATGAACTAACTGATCAATTTGATTTAAATCAGATCTCTTTTTGATGCAAATTTAATTTCTCTTGAATAATTTAAGTAATTAGATTGTCTAGTACAACTAATTTAAACCTCAAACTTTTTGAAAAATTAAATAGTAATATTAATTTAATTTTAGTTCAGTTGTGAAATTGTTAACTTTTTTTATTATGCTTTGCAATAAATAAAATTTTATTAATAATATTAAATGAAGCTAAAATTTGTATCATATGAATTTGATTGAATTATCGTTCATCATATTTGTTATCTTAATTACCATCATATCTATATCAGTATGGTTGCATGATTTTATAGTTAACATGATGATACAGAAGATATGAAAAATTTATGCTTTTGCAAGAATTCTTCGATTTCTACGAAGAAGCGCATTGAAATACAAAATTGAACAGATGGAATGAGAAGGCTGCTAAATTGCAAATTGACGAATACATGTTAATCTTTTAGATTGTTGTAATTTGATTCCAATTAACAACAATTTCAATGATGCAATAAATAATGATTGATTAATTAATTGTCAGGATCACAAAAATTTAATTTGAGAATCCTTTCTTTTTTCAAAGTCATACCTTCTATGAAGCAACGATATTTAGTTCATTAAGTTTTTATTTAATCAAACTGATGAAGGGACTATTTAGTAAATAGTCTCAGCAATTTGATTTCTTACAATTAATTGGAATAAAATTTCTTATGCTATTCAGAAACTTCTTTTACAGTTAACATGATGATACAGAAGATATGATCGGTGATACAAAAGATTTAGTCGATTTTTTGATTCATATGAATTTTTTAATTGATTTTTGTTATTACCAGAAATTGTTAAATGTCAAAGATAATTATTATCCTTGATAATAAAACTATTTCTTGCTTCTAAAAACTGTAATCCATATTTCAATAGGATGAAGTATTCTTTTTCAAATCGATAACAAAAAGTTATTCATTTCTAGAAATGAAATAGAATCCATAATTGTCAATATAGTTTTAAAGAATAATATTCCTAGAATAATATCTTTGTAGTTGTCAGACTAATTTTGCAGTTTAAAAATGATGACATAAATAAAAAGTAGTAATGAAAATTTAGAAAATAAATTGAAATAAGTACAAATATTGATAGGAAAATCGAGATCATAGGAGGACAAAAACAATGAATCATTGATATGATAAAGCGTATTTTATAAATATTGGAAAAAGCGCATATTTTCATGGTAGTATGAAATTTTTAAAAAGAAGTTAAGATATATAAGTTAGTTACTTAATTAATTAATGAATTAATTTTTTTGTTTATGTTGTTGATATAAGATTATTGAATTAAATATTATATAATCTCTAAAAATTGGTTCTTTTTTTTTTTGTTAAAAAGTTGATGTAAAATGATAAATGTAATATTTATTTGATAAAACAATTAAAAATCTATCGGATTTTGATTAAAATTGATAAATCATGCTATTGCTTTCATTCATGATTGCATTTTGGAATGCTTTTATTATTCAACTTAATCATCTAAGAGTTGATTTCTAAGATATGCAATCATCTTCTAGGAGTTGAATTTTCATCCTTGAAGAATTGAAATTCAATCATCACTCGAAATCCTCATTATCTAAGTTTTCGTTATCTAGCAAATTGAACTTCAAAGTTATGCAAGATTAATTTTTTCTAAAATTGTTATTTTAAAAGTAGCTTTCTAACTTCTGTTTGTTTTGCATTGCTGACGAAAGTTTTTCTTCTTTTTTTTTTTTTTTTTTTGAAATGGATAAGATTTCAGAACTTACATCATATTTCAAACACAAATGAATAATATCACTATTGATTGCAATGATTAAAATCAATTTTTGATTGGTTCAATTTCCGTAATAATTGTTTGTAAACGTTCCAATAGATTGCGAGCAGAATCCAAAAGTTCATCAACGTTATGCCTTTCTGCCATTTCTATAAATTTAAATTCCATTATACAGAATAATTACAATCTAATCAAAATATTTTCCAATCACTTTTGCAACAAAAAAAATCAAACTAATCAATATTTAATTATGGTAGTAAAAGTATTTTTGAAAATTGCAAAAATCGATTTGACGATATTTTTAATATTTTCCAATTTTATATGCAAAAGCTATTTTTCTTTTTGAAGTATATTCAGTAAAATATTTTGAAAAAAAATTTAGTAAGACAAATTTTGATAAAATAAATTTAACCGTTATAAAATTTGATAACATCAGTGAAATCCATTCGATTATCAATAATTATATGACGATATGCGATAATCATTGCTAGTGCAAAGAATAGATGAAAATGACTGGTGACAAGTGATGATGCTGCCCAAATTACTTCCCAAATACGGAATAATTGCGAATAGGTAAATTCTAAAAATTATAAATTCCATCTTTTTATTTATCGATTCATTTGTTTGTTTATTTATTTGTTTATTTATTCATTTATGTACTGATTAATTAATTTCACTTGCAAGCAAGCAAGCAGCGTAATAAATGATAATCAATGAATAATCATTTTGTAATCAACTATTGAGAAATAAAACGAATGAAACCTCTCTTGAAATCGAGCAAGAACCATCGATAGGTAAAAGAAAGATGTGTTGCATCACCATTTTCAGCTATATATTCGAAAAATTCCGGATCCATTACCTGAGAAAGAAATAGGTAATTTTCCAAACAAAATAATTTCATATATCACAATGATTCAAAGGAAAAGAAAAAAATACAATTAGTGTTCATTGGAGATTGGAAAGAAAAAAAAGGAAACCTGTAGAAGAGAATTCATATAAGCCAGATTATCATCCATTCCTGTTCTTTGTGGGAAATTCTGCTTCATTCGTAGCATCAACCGATCAAAACATGCTAGTACCAATGGTTCTATAATGATAACATATCAGAGATATTCAACAATTATCAGTCAGCTTTTAACTCGTTTTAATGCTAATATTTCACACAGTCTAGTATAATATTTGAATACAATCCTTCTGCGAAGGCTGTCAACTACACCGTATCTTTTATACAATATGATCTCCGCCAAATAATATCTTTTGTACAGCATGATTTCCGTCAACACACAGTATCTTTATACAGTATAATTTCTATCAAATATACAGCACCTTTTGTATAGTATGATTTCTGTCAAATATACAGTATCTTTTGTATAGTATGATTTTTGTCAAATATACAATATATGTTACCATAATTTCACACTTATTTATTTGCCAGAATACTTTTACGATATATTTTATAAAAAATTATTATTAAACGTTTAAACTGTTATTTATGTAAATATATATCAATAGCAATAAAGATAAGCGTTATATTTTTTCCTACTAATTGCAATCGTATCTGTCCAGTAATTAAACTTACCATCATCAAGAATGACTAGTAATGGAGCCGCTAGATCACACATTCCTTGCGTGTAGCCTTCGTTTAAATTACGCCATACATACGTACACATCACTGTTTTCAGTTTTTGTAGATTTTCCTTTTTGGCAAAATAAGATGAACTTCTATCACAACGTTCCACATCCTTCTCGATACGATGTAGATTGGCACTGAATTTCGCCAACAAACTTTCCTAAAGTTTATTCAAAAATGACACATTTTTAATCAGTAGAACTACAAAAATATGATTTTTGAAAAGGTCGAATAAAAGATTACACCATAAAATATTCAATAATTGATAAAATTATCATATCAATGGAGGAATTACCTCTTCGCTATTCTTTTCATCGCCATCTGTTTCTTCACTCTCCTCAAATACTTCATTGCTCAGAGATGATAACGCATTAGTTTCAGCGTTACATGTACGATATCGAAGTCGAGCTAAAAGTATTCATTCTTTTATTGAACTTAGTTTCATATAATTTCATATTTCTCAGTAATGTTCCAATCATTTTATCATCTTATCAATCTAATCTTAAATTCATCTGTTCACTATATCCATATTACATTGTTATTTTACCGTAATTATTAGTATGGACTTAGTCTTGCCTATCCAGAAGTTAACCATTTTTGTCATCTGATCACTTGCACAAAATTAGTTTTTACAGAACAGGCTTTTTTTGATACTAATAATTACGGTAAAATAACAGTGTAATATGGATATTAGTAAATGGATGAATTTAAGATTAGATTAACAAAGATCAAAACAATGAATTATTTTATGAATATAGTCTATCATTCCTTTTATTCATCTCTTCTAATATACATTGTTGAAAAATAAACTTTTCATAGATTTATTCAAGAAGAAAAATAAAGCCTGTTAACCGGCTGCAAATGCTTCTTGATCACGTTCACGAACAATTTTCTCGATCTTTTCCCATTTTACTACATCATTGTAGTACTCTGCTCGATATGTATTCTTAAGCTGTTCAAAATCTTGCGTCCAATTTACTAGGCCTAATAAATATGGCCAGACTTTACGTCGTAATATGAAAGGTTCCATTCCCTTAATGCCATATCGATAAGTTCTCGACAAGAATTCTTTCTCCATCTTTTCCTGATAATTATATTATTACAATACTTTTAAAAAATCATCTATAATAGTAATCACAAAAGAAAATTTTAAATAATGCATAAAGAAAAACACTAACAGATTTCAGATTCCGGCATTTTTTCCAGAAATCCTCGTTAACTGGGCCGGATGTTTCCTCGACTACTGCTTTCGAATCTACCAAACATGATAGATGATTTCGAATGGTGCGCAAATGACCGCAATATGCTAACCCTATAAATAACATATATTGATTAACTTAAAATGATTAAATATCAGATAACAACTGATAAAATAAATGAAGTAAATTCAACAAATAACATCTATATGATTAACGTTGATAAGATAATGAACTAAGCATGAGGATTGAAAGAATATGTTAGCTTTTAAAATATGTTTGGAAAAAGTTTTTGAAAAAAAAATTTTAAAATTTAAAGAATCTCAAGTTAGTCTCACTCTGAATTTCTCCATTTAGTATTTCTCGAATCTGCCCTACATGTGATTTCTAAAGTGAGGGAAAATATGGAAAAATGATCTCCAATTTTTTCATCAATAACAATAATTATGATAAATAAATGATATAAAAATGATTAAAAGAAAAAAATTATTTTCAAAAATAATTATATGTTAAAGAAGCTTAAAACTAAAACTTACATCCATAGAAAGTTCGTGCCAAAATTTGCATTCTCATAGAAGAACATGCTTTTGTAAAATTTTGTCTGCAGATCCGGAAAATTTGATAAAAATTTATTTAAATATTCATAAGTAATCAATAAATGAGATTTCCTTTGCTTTTATTATCCAAAAATTTCAACATAACATTTATATCATATTGTAATAGATTAAATCATTTACTAAATTAATTATTTGTTTTTAATGATATTAATTCTTTTATTAACAGCTTATCTGATATGTGTAGAAATATTTTTATTTCGTCTGATAAATGTTCCGCAATTACTTAATCTATGCAATCGTTATTGCACAAACGTAATAGCAATATCACGAGTCTAGTAATCATGTAAGTTACGTAAGTACTACTTTGAGTTTATGATTACGACGTTTTCTCACCAACCTCATAAGTTCGTCCACTTCGCTTTCACTTACTGTTCGTTTCTCGTCTCGTTTTCTGCAAACGTTAAAAATAAACTCAGCGATTTCACCACTCTAATACTTCCAATTTTTTGTTATTTCAACTTTTCGTCATTTCAACTTTTTGCTATTTCAACTTTTTGCCATTTCATATTTTCGTCATTGAGTCGGATTATTTTACGAAAAAAAGAGGACTTTAATACGTAATGAATTATTATTGAATTAATATGATAAATTATTTTGTTTACTATATTTTACTTTAATTTAGCGGTCGAATCATTAATTGTGAATATTTCATGGATTACAGTTTCATCGAAATTAAATGGTATAGAAGGAACACAGGTGGGTACTATGCGAAATACATAATCTTGAGATTGAGATTTATTCTCGTCATTAGAACTTGTTTTCGAATTTGAATCATAATTTGTTATACTTCTTCGTCGTAATTTTGGCAATATTTTGCCTGAAATAAATTTGTATTTCATTATTGATAAGAGAAAAGTCATAATGAAATAATCATCGGAAACAAAAGAATTTAAATAAAAGTAATAAAATCAAAATACAAGAAGTTATTTTAAAATTTCGAGATTATCGAGATTAATTTTATAATACATATGACATTTTCAACATTTCTCAGAGACAATTGTTTACCAGTGATATATGCATAAATTTCAGTACTGTATAAATTTATTTTTTAGCGCAGATATTTGAAAACAACTTCTTGAAAATAACTTTCATACTGCGATAAGTTTCGAATAAATTTGAACTATGAACTTCATCATGTGATCATTTATCATGCGATATATTATTGGTATCCGATGATTAAATCGTTTGATCGGCTATAAAAATTTTATTTAATGAAAAATTTAAAATAACCTTTTTCTTTAGAAATCCATAAAGGTGGATCGAGTCGATTATAAGGTGCTAAACCACTTTCGAGACAAGAAAGAAACGCCAAAAGATGATGGCCAGCCGGGAATTCCATCGGTGATTGTTGTACGCCATCACCTCCAACGAAAACCAATGTTGTCGGTAAATTCTCGCCTGAAATTTTACTTCCTTTTTTTTCGCTATCAAGTAGACTAATGATTTTACTAGAAATTTTTGAAATTTAAATTTCTTTTTTTATTTCAATTAGAGTAATAATTTTACTGATAATTTTTTTTTTTTTGATTCTAAGCATCATTTCATGATAAATTATCATTTAAACTGATATAAGATCATAGAATAGGATATAGAGACAATGGCGAGATATTTTTAATTTTATCAATTTTTGCTGATGAATAAATAAAATAATTTAAATTTGCTATTTGACTCCGAAATTAAATAAAAACGAATTATTAAGAAATAACACTAACTGTACTGATGTATATGTACGTAGATAATATCACTGATATTAATATTGATAATATGCCTCCAAAGCCAATCACTATCACAAACAATATTTTCACAAGATGCTGAGGATGGTTGGGAACTGAATTTATACATTAGAATATATTGCATTATGATTTTTATTTCACTTTCATGCTTAAGTTAATTTTAGATAAGCAAAGTAATAAATAACTGATAACGAATAATTGATAAGCAAATTGATTAATAAATATATGGAAAATGAAAAAACCTTGAATGCATCAATTGATTAGGTGACCATTTAATAGTAACATTTCCAGGTGAATTCTGATGCAATGATAAATAACCTTTCATTGGTGGACCATCAGGTGATACAGCTGCGGTGACATTATTTTTACCGTATAACAGTGATGCTTTCACGTTCTGATGTAATGAATACACATAATCACGTCCAAATGTACACATAGGTGATGAACAACTATCAACGCTTGTTACAATACTACTACCACGTTTCATTACCTAAAATGATTTTAGGTCGTACATCAAAATATCACTAGTATATTGCCTGATTATTAGTTAGAATGATAAGAAATAGATGTATTGGAATAAGAAAAATTTTGCCGTTTTTTAGAAATAACTTTAACAGCTTACTTCTTATCATTATCATTTTTAATTGATATCATTTAAGAAGTAAATTTGAACCGTTAATGGCGGTCTTTTAGGTGTTGGTGGAGTAGCTGAACATGAATGAATGCTACGATGTCGATCAACCAATTCACCTGCTAACGGTTCTTCATACGGATCACATTGATAATCAATCATTGTATAATCAATTGCACATGGACCAACTGAAAATTTATAAAACTAAATTTTAAAATATTTCTATTATTTTTTTCTTTTATTGAGAAATTTAAATTTTAAAATATCTATTTTATTTTGTGGTTTTTTTCCCGCATTATTCTTTAATTTGTGCATATTTTTTGTGATAAAATATTGATAAGATTATATATGAAAATTTTAAATGAAATATAAATTTAAAATAATATAAAATAGATGAATGTAGATGATAAAAAGCAATAATATTAACATTTTTTCATAATAAATATTTTGGCATTATGAGAATCGAAAGAAAAAAATTCCAATCAATAAAATTAAGAAAGAAAAAAAAGGAAAAGTTTTATTAAATTTTTAAGCTTTAATCAATAATTCGTGTGGAGAGAGAAGACGATGAAGAATTATATTTTTATGATTATTTTTTTATGATTATTACTAAAAGCTATTAATATATGATAATTGTAAATCATTATTTTACCATCTACAACATAATTTTTCTTTTCTTCCGGTATCCATTTCTTCACATTGTTATTACAGCTTCTGATAATAAACCACAATGATTTCATATTCAGTATAATATCACATAGTGATATATTAATAAAAATTTCTTAAACTGTAACATTTTATCATAAACATGAAAATTGAATCATAGAAATTGAAGAAATACATGCTATCATTTTGTCATACATTTATCCATTTCATAACTGAAGTCATTCTTTCGTTATGATATTATGAATAAATTAGATTTCATTATAGATTGAAGTTCAGAAACCTCTCGCTTTCCTAAACATAAACAACAAAAAACAACGTTAAATAAAATTCCTTCTTTATTATCTCACATTGTTATTATTTTTACTTCTGAAATAGCTAATGAAGTAAGAAGCGAAATTGAGAAATCTAACGATAGTATTCGGAAGAAGACGAATGAATGAATGAATGAATGAATAGCAAATAATCGTATTATCTCTTTTTTTGCTCATCCATTCTCATATTTATTAAATGAGGTACTATCAACGTTCTTATATTCATTAAATGATAGTTAATGAGTAAATTTATTTTTAATTGACTAATCATTAATCATTTTTACTAATATTCATATTTAATGTGCAAACAAAAATATCTATCTTTTAAATTAAGCTAGAAATCAAATTTATTAATTTCCATAAATAGAATATACAATTAATAATGAAATGAAATCAAGATTATATTTATATTATTTAATTTTCTCGAGAAATGCGCTATTCGCTGCAATACAAATTCATATAATTCATAATAACAAAATGAATGAATTAATATACCTTTTTTTTTTTTTTTTTTTAATAAAATTCACAATCTGAATTAAATAATCCAAAAACTACGACAGTTTCATCGTCTTGTTAAAAAATTTTCTCGAGAATTTTCAATTAGTAAATTAAATGTTGATGATATTAGTGATAAGTATATCATTTAATAATGATTAATTAAATTAATTAATTAAATTTTAATTAACTGCATTAAACATGCAATATGCAACCATAGCTATTACTTAAGTAAATATTACATGCATATAATTGATTGAATCGAAAAAGTAGATAAAAGTAAATTTATGTAAAGCTCATTAAGGATGATAATAATTGAGATGTAGTTGTGTGCATACATATGTGTGTGTATGTGTATATGCGTGTGTATATATGTGTGTGTGTGTGCGTGTATGTGTGTATGTTGTGTGTTGTGCATATTTTGTATGTAATAATGTTTCCACATTTTTGCTAGCAAGAATTAATTAAACAAAAATAATTAATAGTTTGTAGGAAATGGATGAGATTGAGATTCAATAATTTCAACAGCATGCCAATATCAGCAATAAGGCCGTAACATATACAAGATTGATCATTATTGATAATACATTATTTATTTGAAATATTCAATATTATTAGCATATTTCTCAATTATATTTATTATAGTGTTTAAATATATATATATCTAAATTCAAGAATAATATTTTCTCATTTTTTTCTCTTCTATTTTATCAATTATCATTACATTACTGTTATCATTTTTCATTTGCAATAACATCTAATCTTCCACTTATCATTTATCAAAATTATTACTTAACATTTTAACATATAATTGTCGTCAAATGATTTAGCTAAAAATGTGAAAGAGAAATTTGCTATAAAAATTTTCTCCTTTTAGTAAGTTTATATTGGTAACATCGAACGATTATATAATTCGACGTTATTTGGAATATAAAATTGAAGAAAAGATGCTAATAAATTTGAGAGAGAAAAAAAGAAAAGATAATTTAATTAAAGAAAAATATTTTATAGCACTTAACAAAAAAAACAAAAAAAAATGATACGATCAATGAAAAAAAAAACTTTATCTCCTCTATGTTGAATTATTATCAGCATTATACGTAAATATTAGCTTATGATTGATAAGAAAAACAAAAAAAGTAAATTTGAAATGATAATTTGAAAAAGAAAAAATATTAGCTTATGATTGATAAGAAAAACAAAAAAAAGTAAATTTGAAATGATAATTTGAAAAAGAAAAAATATTAGCTTATGATTGATAAGAAAACCAAAAAAAAAGTAAATTTAAAATGATAATTTGAAAAAGAAAAAAAGAAAGGAATGGATAAAATGAAAAGAGAAAAAGTACAAATGTCAAATGATTAAAAAGGCACGACGATTTTTTTTTGCATTATTTATTTGAAAAAGCTTTTTCCTCTTTTTTTTTTTCAAATAATCAAACATCAAAATGTGCTGTACTTTTTTCATGTCCAATTTCCTCCTTTTTTTTTGGAACTTTTTCAACTATCATCTTCCGCTTCTCTTTCCCATAAATGATAACATTTTCATTCGAATTGATCGATTATGATATATATGTATATATATGTGTATAACCGATTTAAAGCAAGAAACAGATATATGAAAGTGATAGTGATAAATGATGATGATGATATATATATATCAATTTTGAATTGATTGATTATGATTATGACATATATTTTTTTATATTAAAAAGTTATTTTTTTACTACAAATCAATAAATGAATAATCGTTAAATTAATATTTATATCGTCACCATCATTTATCACTATCACTTTCACATATCTCTTTGTTGCTTTACATCGGTTACACATATATATATATATATGTATATATCATATGTTTATTATATTTAAAAGGTATAAGAATAGTTTTAGCTAGCTAAAAATAATATTTCATACATTCCTTAAATTTTCTCCTTTTTTCACTATTATTGTTATCACTATTTTTATCGTTTATCACTATCACTTTTACATACCTGTTTGCCACATTTAGATCGGTTACATCACTTTTCTGGATAACTGTTTTGCTTTTTGCTACTGTATAACTATGTAATGATTATCAATTAAAATACTAATATCGGAATATGATAGATATGGATATGCTTAAATAATATATCATTCGTTAATGCTACTGTATTATTTTTCACTTTTTCTATTAAAATTTGATTCATATTTTCTTAATTTTTCTCTTTAAGAAAAAAGAGAAAAACTTCAAATAACGATAAAATTTGTTCAGAAAGATATATAATATCTTATTTTTGTCCTACTTCTATTTAAATTAATATTTTAAATAATTCTTTCTTTGTACAATCAAAAGTTAAAAAATGAGAATTGAAATTAAAAAAAAAAGACATTTCTTCATTTTGAATGGAAAATTTATAACGAAATTAAAAATGAATATCACTTTTGCGATAAAATCTCCGGGGACATTTTTATATGCATTACTAAAACATCAACTTATCATTATGATTTCGTCGAGCATAATTGTAAATTGGAAATGATTAAAAAGGAAAGTTTTTTTTTTTTTGAAAAAATATGATTCTCGTTATCATATCATTTCCATTCAACGTACTCGTCTACTTTGGATTAATTAATTTTAAGTGATGAATTTGTAGTTTCTTTTTCGTTTCTTAAACCAAACAGATAACATTACCATTTATTAATGATAGAAGAAGATCATTTTAGGATAGATTGAGGAATAAAGCAAGAAATCAATAATATAAAACTTATAGTAAACATATTCATTCATTTATCAGTTATTAGTAAAAATTAGATACCGAGTAAGGCTGCTACAACACCTCCTTTGGCAGCATCTAACATTAGCGAATTCTTTTCGTAGTATCGTCGACAACTGGAAAAATTTTTTCGTATGAAATTTTTCCTTTGAATCTGATCGTTTCTTTATTTCCATTTTCATCCGCCTTTTTAATCAGCCAAAAAGTGTTTTCTGATTAGATTAAATTCTTTTCGCTTAAGCTTTTTTGAGATTGATACGATAAAACTTACTGCACCGAACTATGAATGAATCCAATAATTGATGGTAGTATTTTTGCCAGTAAAGCAAATCTAATCCATAAATACGATGATGGGCATGACCTAATAATAATAATAATAATATACATATATTAGCTAAACCTAATAAGCATAATTTTCAGATGTAATGTTATTTTTGGCTTAATACAACTTTAGCAATATTAATCAACGAAAAACTTCAAAAAAAAAAAGTTAATAAATTCATTTAATTTTTCGTTATTCGAAAAAAGTTTCAATCGTCTTTTTCTTTTGTTGATTTTTTTATTTTATTTAATTTCAGCTAAGAAAAGGAAAGCATATCAAAGTTATTAAATTCATTAAACAAACGCAATTTCATCGTCATGAGCTTTGATAGTAAGTGTTAATACGGTTGCTGCTTCGGGACAAAATTTGGCAATATTATGAAGAAGAGCATAAGTTGAACGTTCCCCAAATAATCCAAGTAGACGACGTTTCAAACCATCCAATAAACATTGCTCCACTGCTGCTATAATATTAGCAAAATCGAAATTTTAGTTAAACTGATTCAAAAATTTTCATTTTCAGTTTAACTGAAAAAAAAGCATTTTAAAAAAATAAGGTAAGAAGTTTTTTTCTCATTTATTAATGCTTATTTTACCGCTGAAGTAGAAAAATATATTACTTAATTTTGCTTGAAAATTTAAGCAGTAAATTTATAACAGACTTAAAAATCGAAAAATCCTTACCGCATAATGATGTAACATATGTGCTTTTAGCATTAACTGCTTTTCGATTTACAGATTCTTCCATAATAATTTTGACCTAAAATTTTTTATCATAATGAAAACAATGGAAAGCGAATGAATAATTTTATCGAAATTTCAAAAATATTCATACAAATGATAGCAATGATAAGAATTATGTTAAATATTTTAATAAATTAAACATCTCATACCTCTTTTTTAACGCATTTAGTAGATGTTCTTTACGACGAGTTGCTTCATTTGGTGCTTCAAAATCAAGCGCTACTACGCTACTGTTTCGTGTTTCTAATTCAAGTCCACTTTCGCTAATTTTTCGTTCTATGAAAATCGAATCAGAACGTGTTACGACTGTTTCCCAAGCACTAGAATGACGAACCATATGTGCCACTCTGTTCATTCTTCTCTTCAATATAAAGCTTAAATAAAATGGTAGTCCAATGATCAGTTACCGTGCTAGCTTATAAGTAACAATTTAATGCTTACGGTCAATTACCGTAAGCATATCTTCTGTTTAACGATTTAGAATTAAATGAAATAAATGAAAGTTAGTATCAATTCTCTTCCATCAATATTTTTCAATTAGGAGAAGCTAAGAATATATTCGATGAGTTTTATTAATTATTTTGAAATAATTAAAGAATTGAATGCATTAACAATTGTAAATCGATATTATTGCATTAAAATAACGAGATAAGCACTTTATGATAAGAATGATGAAATAAGTGCATAAAGACAAAGATAGACATTATTAAATATAAAATTAACTCGTAAGATCTGATAAAAAAGAGACATTGACTGAATGAATTTTCATTTATATTAAATATTTAGCAATGCTCAAAGCTTTCTTCTAATCTTATTAGAAAAAAAAAATTAAAATTAAATGTCAGTCCTACAAAAGAAGTATAATTCGTAATGAAAATTCCATCATCCACGGGCTTCTTTAATAGATTTTCCAATATTTGAAGCACGAAAGTACTCATCAATTTTTAGTCCAAAACTATAATATAATTAATTAAGAAATATCTTCATTTTTACAATGGCTCTCTGTTCCTAATATTTATATCTTACTTTCAAGACACTTTATAATTTTTTTCTTTTCTCGATAAAAAGACCGTTATAAATCTCGACAAGAAATACGAGATATGGTAACAGATACAGTGGCAATATTGTGCTGATACGGTAATTGTTTTTAGGTAAGCGCGATAAGGATAATCTTAAACGTTTCAAAGTAAGGACCAAATTATTAAATTCGCTCAACGAGACAATCTGATGGTTTAGTGGTTAATTAAATGATATTAAATGCAAAGAAGTTTATTTGTGCCAATCAATAAGAGGATTCTCATGTAGATTCTGTTTTATACCATATTTCTATTAAATTTCATTTAGTAAGAAAAATTTGCACTTATTGATTGCTTTATTCA
This sequence comes from Dirofilaria immitis, assembly GCA_024305405.1. Taxonomy (NCBI): domain Eukaryota; kingdom Metazoa; phylum Nematoda; class Chromadorea; order Rhabditida; family Onchocercidae; genus Dirofilaria; species Dirofilaria immitis. The sequence continues at coordinate 2,153,630 of JAKNDB010000068.1, forward strand.
TATAACTTTTTAGGTTCATAACTATTTATGAATTTCTGAAAAAATTTGCATTTAAATATATCAATTGTGTCGTTGAAACTTCGGTCAAACGATATGAACGATAATGATGATTTAAAATTCAGTGAAAAAATGAATTTGAAATGAAGCAATTGAAATGAGCGAATGTTTTTTTTTTTTTAAACAAATTCAGCTATTTGGGTTGAATGGAACTTTTCTTCTTTTCATTCGAAATGGAACGATGCTCTAATTGAATATGCATTTTCGAAGTGCGAAACAGACAAAAAAGATTTGAATAAATTAGAAATAAAAAAAAAAAAGAAAGAGGAAAAGAAAATAAGTCTTTTTTACTCTGCTTGAAATGTTTGTGAGACTATTTAAATTTCAAGTGAGTATATGAGACATTTTTCCAACTTTCACTTTACTAATACTCTGCAGAAAAGTTCATTAAGATAACCAATCAACAATGTAATTTTTAATCTGACAATATTTTTTTACATTTATAAGATGACAAATGAAAACGCATTTAGCAACAATTTTTCAATTCATCAAAAAGAGCTACGATAGAAAAGGATAATTTGATCTGATAGATCTATGAATTTTTAAGCAATCAAATATGAAACAGATTCTTTTTTTTTTTTTTTTCTGAAATATAAATGTAAACAATTTGAAGAGATCAAAAATTTAATATACTAACTTCTCGACTGCATTTGTGATGTTTGTTGTTAAACTTAATAATATGCATGGAAGCTATTTCCCAAGCAACAAAACAAATTTTATCAATAAGATGGAACTTATCAATGTGATAATCTTAAATATGACACGATAAATAAGAAAATGATCTATAAATCTTAAAGTTTTTACAAAATTATTTGATATATATTTTATTATTATTCTTTAACACATTTTGAAGAATTTCTATTTGTTTTTATAACGCATCGAAATTTCCTGTATGATAACAAATTATTTTATGATTCTTTCGATAGATTTCCTATATGGTAACAATTTATTTAACAATCATAATAGAAAATTGCAATTCTTCGTTTATCAATATCACGAATAAATATTATTATCAAATTCGTTAATCAGAAATTAGAAATGATTAGTCAATGTTTAAAATTAGCATGCTAAAAAATTTTCTCATAAATTAATTTAATTTTCGTTGAAGAAAATAAATTCAATACTTTTCAAATGAACTTTTCATTTATTGAAATAATAATTTCAGTGGAAAAATTTAATATTATAAACTGATATGAGCAAATAATAATTGCAATGATATTTAAGCAGAGAAATATTGATAACATTTTTTCCTTCATTTTTTCCTCCGAAATTATTTTAATAATATATAGGATGTAAAAATTTTAACTTTTCATTTATAATGATAAAATTTTGTTGTTTATTAAAAATTTTATATATTATCACTGATGTGAAGCTATCGTTGTTATTGATTAATATATTGATTTCACACACATATATAACCTGCTTTTTCAATTTGATGATATATATATATATGTATGTATGTATGTTATCAAATTGAAATCTATTATTTAACGCGCAAATGTCATCATTTTTAATTTAATTCTATTAAATGAAATACTTCATTTATTAAGAAATTAATATATGAAAAAATTTCAGAAAAAGTGGCTCAATAGGGAACAAATTTGCATTAATGGAAATAATAATATTTGAATTAAATTAAAAAATTGAAATTAACAAATCCATTTCAAATAAATTTTGAAATGAAAAAAAAAAGAAACGAAAATTTCCATCAATTAATCATTTAAAAATGAAAATGAGAAAGTGATAAAACATAGAAAATGAAAGTTCATTCTTCTAGCAATAGATACTTGCTAAATTTGCAATGAAATTCCGAAAAAATTTATCAAACATATACGCTTAATTAGCTAAGCTTATATCTCTTAGCCATTTACCTGACAAATTACTAACTTCGCTAATAGTCAATCAAAAATGAATTTTTGATCAAAAAAATTACAATCGAATTTGTTCAATCGCACCTCTTAATCAATTCAAAAGCATATAAATTCGAAATAATTAACATATATTAACTATTCCTTTTTTTCGTAGCGAAAATAGCAATATGAAATAGTCGTAGAAAATAAATAAAAATTATCGATAATTTTGTTTTCTTTTTTTTTTTTAAATATAACATCAAATTATATTCGCAAGAAATTGCCGCTGTTGTTTTATGTACGACTTTGTCCTATTGCTATTATTGCTAAATGTCATTTTCGAGAATTATAAATCGATTGACTGAGAAACTAATATTGTTGAATGGAGTGCAATTAATGACAGCGAAGGAATTTCCAACGAGAAATTGTCTAATTAATTGTTTTGTTACTTAGACGTCAACTTTTTCTCGAGCATATTGATTTTCAAATGGATTTTCCAATATAATATATAATTATTTTGAGACGACTAGCTTAACCAAATATTTATTCTCGACTTTTTATTTTCATCTCATTTTATCAAAAAAAAAAACAGAACAAATTAAAAATGGCAAAAAATAAAAGTTTCGTATGATACCAGAAAAAATGAATTCGTCAATTTTTTCAAATTATCTCATAACAAATTCATTAATAATCATAAGCCATAAAAAAAGCTTTTCTTTTCATTTATTTGTTAAAGATGGATGAAGATAGCAACTAAAATTTGATATCTTTCTTAAATATTCCAATTTATCATTATCAACATCATATATCAGTATTATTATGTGATTAGAAAATGCATTATCAAACATCATAATTGTTGAATATCGTCGTATCATACGATTTTTCCAATGGAAATATTTTATTTTTTCTTTTTATTTCTATCTTTTTCTATACTTTTATTAAATTATATTATTGGATAGAAATAAGTTAATAAATAATTTTGTTCCATTTTTTTCTTTTTTTTTTTTTTTTCAATATAATCATATTTTAGGAACGGAAATTATATTCGAATAGAAAATTGGTATTATTTAATTTCCGAAATAATTTCATTCATTTTCATATTTTGAATTATCAATTTAAATTTTTAATGTGACTTTTTTTTTTGATATTATTTAAATATAATTAATCGATTATACATATATTATTTTTAGCGATCAATTCCATAGCGTATCGATTTCATATAGATATATATAACGTGAATGTAAAATATATATACATATTTCGAGATAAAAAAATTAATAATAAATATTATGAATGAGCCAGAAAAATATTGATTTTTTTGAAATAATAAATTTGAAAGCAAAGTTTTTTTTTCATTTTTTATGATAAACACTTAGATTGATGTTTATAGATTTACATATACAACTAGTCTATTATGACTACTAGTTTGTCTGGATGAAAAAATTGGATAAAAATTTTTGTGACTTCAAATGAATTCTCGTATCGCAATTTATTTGAATTAGTAATATTGATATTTAGTGAGAAAAAAATGTCATATATGGCATATATACATATACATAGATATGCTTATGCCTGATTAATCTATTAGCACATTTTTTTAGCGATCAACTGGAAAAATTCAAAGGTATTAAAAAAAAAAAAAAATTTTTTCAGAAAATTACTTCTCGAGAATAATGTCAAAAAAATGCTTTTTATTCTCGAGCATTTTGCATTTCTATCAGTAATAGTTGACATGAAAATTTTATAAATTTGATGTATTTAATGATCAAATTTCCTAATCGGTATTGAAAATTTTTGTTGAATATGATTCTTTTCTTTTTTTTTTTTCAAGGAGTCAAATTAAGGAATAAAACATCATTCGTAAGTAATCATGATTGTTAGCTAGCATAAAAATGATAATATAGCAAAAGTTTAAAGATGCAAAAATAAAAAAAAAAAAAGACGAAATAATACTTGCTAATATGTTTTGCATTATCATAGCTTATATGAGCAAAATTTTGAGGACGAATAAATTCAAATAAATTCAAACGATAATAAAGGATGGACATTGAAATTGTAATAATAAATTTAAAAAAAAAAAAAAAAGAATATGAGCGATGTAGACTTCGTTTTATACATATTAACACTTGGCTTCACCTGTTTTTAAGAGTAATTAGAAAAGATTATGGCCAAACGGAAGGCATTGAAATATTGACTTTTCATAAATCAGTAATCTCATTCTGCAATACTTCAAATGATAGATATTATTCCTTCCCTATATTATGCATAAATTAATAAATTCAATCATTAAAAATTTGTAACTTTTACTATCTGTTATTTGAATTAGTCTAACAAATATTAAATTATCACCTGTTGTAAATTGAATAAATTTTGGCACCCTTAAAATATGAATATTTTCAATTTAAAAAGTTACAAATGATCAATAAAAAAATTATTTCGTCAAATAGACTATTTTTGAAGAATTGCCAAAATAAAATTTACAATTCTCTTGGGAATTTGAAATAAAAAAAAAAGGAAAAAAAACTATCTCTTTCTAAATGAACTAATCTTACTTTGTAATTCGTTTTTTTTGTCATATATATTTTCAATTATAAAAAAAAAGACAAAAAGTTAGTGAAATAATTATTAGTGGAAGAAAAAAAGTTTTTTTTTTGGCAAATAATTGAAGGAAAAATGTAGCCAACAAGTAATGAAGCAAAAATATTGCTGCAGAAAAGAAGGAGAGCGATCAGACTCATGAGCAGCAGATTGTTATTGATATTATCATTTTTGTTAAAGGCTAGGATAAGAGCCTAGTTTTTATTTTTATAGGGTTTGTTGGAAATTGGTAAAGGACATACAACAGGAAAACATCTATCAATTTGTTTTCTAGTGTCTTTTTCAGTCATTTTATTGCCCCGCATCCGTAAATTGCAAATTCGATGATGACAGAATCCTAGGCTATGGTTTCTATGAAGAATGGATGCACTACTCATCTCTTTTATATGCTAATCTTTAATAAAAACATTCGCCGTACTTCAATTCTTTTCGAGAATAGCACCATTATTGCATTTACAATTATATCATGCTTATTCAACAACTAAGCATAAGCATTCTTTCCTATAGTTATTTGATAGGCTTATTTTGTTCAAATTTCCAAACTTCCTCTCTTTCTAATTTGATAAATTGGCCATTAGACTAAAATATCAGAATAGAAAAAGATATGAAAATTATTAAAGCATGCAACATATAAATTAAACTTTATAAGCCCTAAACTTTAAAGCTAAACTGATAGGCCTTAAACCTTAAGGCTAAATTGAATGTAAACTTTCCACTTATATTAGCATGTTTATACTAATGTTCAATTGATGTTTGTCAAAAAAAAAAAAACGAATATGATGGAGAAAATTTAAAAGAAAAAAATAATAAAAATATTTTAAAAGCGCTTAAAAAGTGTTACAAAAAAATATTAATATAATTGGTAACTGAAATAATCGAAATAGTATAATTGATAACTAAAATAATCGAAAAGTCATTTAAAAGTATTTGAATTATAGTAGAAAATATGGCCTTACTAGGCTTTCATCATCTGTTGATTGCTTATTCTATTCCATAAAAAAACTATTCATTTCTTTATGCATGCTAGGCTAAACAAGAGGAATGTTCGTATAAATAGATATATCACAATCAAATTTAATTAGCTAAGAAATCTTTCATATTCCGGTAATTCGTATGAATGTGTATAAATCATTATAATTTTTTGTTAATGATTTGCTGAAAATATATTCTCGAGTCGAAACAATTGATCTGATTTTATGAAGTACGAAAAATTTAAATTTAACGAATTTTATAATTTCATAAGTTATTCCATTTCAATTATTTATTCTCGATCAATCATTTAACAGATAATTGATAATATGGAAACGTACTTAGTCTTTGAACAATTTTGTTTGTAACGAAAACTTTTATTTGAAAAATGTTACATTCAATTAATTACCTGATCAGTTCCAATCATGGGCAAATACTAATCAGAATATGTCAAAGCTAGCAGAACTTTGAATAATGTCGTGAAGATTTTTTTTTTTTTGTTTAACTTGTTTCTTTCACAGATAATAATTATTATAAGAATTAATCCTTCACAGAAGATTAGCAATAGTTATGATAATCAAATGATGAAGATTGTTTCTTAATTATTCAAATTAGAATAATCATTTCAAAATTTGGCTGGAAATTGAATGATGAATTGATTTTAGGCCAAGCAATGGTAGAATCGTTTAGCAGAAAAAGCTAATGATCAGACTATCGTTAAGCTGATAGTACCATGAACAGCAACTGAGCCTGTTGCTGATTGTTTGATAATCATTCGATGTAGCAGATAAAATATGTGAACAAAGCACAGTTACAAAATGATAACACGAAAAAATGACTTACAAAGGTGAAAAAAGGTAGACATGACGGCATCATTCATTTCAAAAAAATGAGAAGTCATAAAGTCATTAGATAAAAAAAAAAATGATTTTACAAAAATATTACATGGACAAAAAGGAGTCGTATATTCAATTTGATAGATAGGATAAAACGAAATAAAGCTACGGTAAATCATGTAACATGCAACAGATGAACTTAATTAATTAACTAAAAATTGAAACCGAGAGTGTATGAGAATATTGTTGAACAAGTAATCATTAAAATTGAATTGTCTTATTGAGCAAAAATATTATCATGATTTAGTTAAGATTCAGAGAGTATTGTTAAACAGTAATCATTAAAATTGAATTGTCTTATTGAGCAAAAAATATTATCATGATTTGATTAAGATTCAGAGAGTATTGTTAAACAGTAATCATTAAAATTGAATTGTCTTATTGAGCAAAAAATATTATCATGATTTAAGATTTAATTTTTTTGCTATTGTAATTTCATCTATTCTTGATAAGAATTTTTACGGAGCTCATGTCTTCTAGATAAACTCTTATCGGGGTGATCATTTTGTATTAAAGAATAATTCATACAATGCGATATTTTTTTGTGGCAAAATACAAAAATATTTTAATTTTAGAGATATTTTAAAATTTATAAATTATTTCAAATATATGAAATCAATTAGGCATAAGAGTAATTAAAAATTACAAAACTTTATGATTAAAACTTAAATGAATTATTGCATGGATTTAATCAGAAATAGATTTTTATATATTTATTGTTTTTCTTTTAAAAATATTTCATATAAGTTAGGGAGAAGTCAAATGAATTTTTTTTTTTGGATAAAAATAAATTAATTATGAAATATCATGAAAAGAAATATTTTTAATAGAAAAATGTTGTCAAATTTCGATGTTATAACTAATGAAAAAAGACAATATAATGTGATGTGATGTGTTATGAAAATAATTTCTTCTCTTTGTAATTTTAATAAAATTTATAACATCACGATAGGCTATACTTTGAAGTCGGGTTGTTTGAGATTACAGGCCAAAGAGGATGGTAAACCTCATCTAAGGCTAAATATGATCACGAGATCGATAGCAAACAAGTACCGTGAGGAAAAGTTGCAAAGAACTTTGAAGAGAAAGAGTTCAAGAGGGTGTCTAAATCAAAATGATGAAAATAATCATATCATTTCTTGTTTTTTTTTTTTAGAAAATTTTTATTGAAAAGATGAGCAGCACTGAGATGAGAAAGATAAATCACGCGAAATTCGCTATTTATTCACTGTATCGTTTCATGCGAAAATCACCAATGCCATTTAAGTTACAAATTTTCGTTTATCAAAAAAATGATTATCAATAATCATCAATATGTACAAAATAAATTTTAGCTAGTTATCTTTCTTCAATCAATTGATTAATTGATATCAAGATGAATCAACGAAATCTTCGTATCATTGAACATTTTCTTTTATCTACTATATGATGATTATTATTTATAATCATTTTAAAAGCATTTTGTAATTCAAGATCTGTGTAAAATATGACGGAGTGATAAAGAACCAATACTGTTATCATATGAAAGAAGTTAACAAAGAACCGCTATCTTATCTGTCCTCAAACGTTTTTCTTAAAATTTCATCTTACCCAATTCTTGATTTCGTCTTTTGAATAAATATAAAGGAAATTTTTGTATATAACAAGATGTGAAATATATTTGATTTCCTTCATAAAATATGCTAAGAGTTATTGACTTGTTTAAAAAAAATGACAAATATTCAGAAAAAGAGAAAACTGGACATGAAGCAACTTAATATCACGATATTATGTGAGACAGTAATCTCTTACTCTTAATATCACGATATTATATGAGACAGTAATCTCTTACTCTTAATATCACGATATTATATGAGACAGTAATCTCTTACTCTTAATATCACGATATTATATGAGACAGTAATCTCTTACTCTTAATATCACGATATTATATGAGACAGTAATCTCTTACTTTTAATATCACGATATTATATGAGACAGTAATCTCTTACTCTTAATATCACGATATTATATGAGACAGTGATCTCTTACTCTTAATATCAGATATTATATGATAGAGTAATCTCTTACTCTTAATATCACGATATTATATGAGACAGTAATCTCTTACTCTTAATATCACGATATTACATGACAGAGTAATCTCTTACTCCCAATATCACGATATTACATGACACAGTAATCTCTTAATATACAGTTGATATTATATGACACAGGTAATCTCTTAATATGCATTACGAGACAATAAATTTCGATTCAAAATAACCGTCGATAACATTGACGATAAAATGATAGCTTAATTGATTTCTTTTTATCATAATCAATTAAGTAGTGGACTTAATAAGCATTTTAGCTAGTATGCTATCAACAAAATAATACACACACATACATACACTAATATGATATTGTTATTTATTTCGATCTAAACTTCGTATTCCTAAAATAAATTAGTTTTGATTATTTTTTTTTTTAAAATTTATTAAGTATTAAGTGTTATCTTTAAGAGAAAATATATTTGAATATATGATAATAATCAATTTAAAATTTCACAAAAAACCTCAAATAAAAATGAAATTCTGCAACAATGATGATGATAGATTTAATTTTATTGCTTAAAAAAAAATGCTAAATAACTAAGCCTAATAATTCATAGAAAATTTAATAACTTTAATTCATTTCTTTTCCATTTTTCATGAAATGATATCAAAAATCCATTTCAATGATTCTAAATTTTACGGAAAATTTTTACGAAAAAAGAAAAAGAAGAAGAAGAAAAGGAATTAATTTATTCGGTCTTATTTTGCTCAATTATTTCCATTCTCAAATTTGCCTGAAATTGCTTATTTGATAATTTTGCTTAGGAATTTTTTTATTAAATTTCGAAAGATTAAAATATTTTGAAACTCATCATTAACAATATTCGATTCTGCATACTACTTTTTTTTTTCCTATTCAACATTCAATCACTATCGTTCGATTCATCAAGAGGAGTAGTAGTAATATTCGTCCGACTTTTAACATCCGGAAAACATTGCTTCATCAATCTTTGTACTTCTGTTGCATGAGAATTTGTAATATTGATTGGTTCGCCCTTAAAAAAAAAAGAAAATTGAAATGGAAATAATTTAATTTATGGAAAAACTTTTTCATAAATTTTGCTAAACATTGGATAAATGAATGTTTATGTAAAATGTAAAATGCAGTTATATTATTTTATAATAAATTTTAGGCTAAATATTTTTAAAATATAAAATAAATTAACATACATTATGAATTCCGTGTTTTCTACGCATATGCATTTTAATATTATTCGATGAATAATTGGAAGTTTTATTGCATAGCGCACAAAAATAAAGCGGAGTTTTTAGATGTACCATTTTAACGTGGCAAGTTAATTTTGAACGATGTACTTCAATTTTGCATAGATTACAAACCTTAAAAATTTTTTTGATAATCAAGAGCATTTATTACATTTGATAAAACTTATCATTAATCATTGATTTGATGAAAAGAAAATTTTCATTTATTTGTATCATATATTATTTGTATCATATATCTTTGGCTCTTTATAAATCTCAAAAAAAAGAAAAATTATTTAAAAAGCACAGGTATATAATAATAACATGCACATTAATCTTTTGCTTTATTACAATTGATAAAACTTATCATTAATCATTGATTTGATGAAAGAAAATTTTCATTTATTTGTATCATATATCTTTGGCTCTTTATAAATCTCAAAAAAAGAAAAATTATTTAAAAAGCACAGGTATATAATAATAACATGCACATTAATCTTTTGCTTTATTACAATTGATAAAACTTATCATTAATCATTGATTTGATGAAAAGAAAATTTTCATTTATTTGTATCATATATCTTTGGCTCTTTATAAATCTCAAAAAAAAATTATTTAAAAAGCACAGGTATAAATTATTTAAAAAGCACAGGTAATAATAACATGCAAGTCTAACCAAAAAAACTAATTAATTAATTACTTAAACAGGTATATAATGATAATATACTAAACTTATCCTTCTTTCCCAACCTATTTTTTTGCCTATTTTCAAAATAAAGCCAAAAAAATGAAATGAAATTTTAATTCCTTTGCTTATTCAATCTCATCAATGAATTCAATTAAAAATTCAAAAATTTCATTTACCTTCATTTTCTTGTCTTTTAAGATGTTACTATCTAATTTTTGCATTTGTTGTTGATTGCTCGATGATTGCTTTCGGCTTATGCTAAAACTTCGTTTCACCATTTCCGAATGAACAGAAATAATCTTTTGATCAATTTTTTCTCGTTGCTTGAATAATTGTAGTAATCGCGCCGAATATTGTCTCATAGTATTTGTATTATATGATACCGAAAAATCGACAATATTGCTTGCATTCTCATTCGACATTTTCTTCTATTTTGTTTTCCTTCTACAACTTAGCAAAAACTTTCGTTTTTTTTTCAAAAAAGAAATTAAAAAGCAATCAAAAAGCCGCAAAAATTTCCCGTCATGAAAAACCTGAAAATATTTTTTAAATTAATTTTAAAAATATTATCACTTATTAATCGCTTAATGAACGATATTATCAATATTTGATAAATCATTAAACAAAGAATGAATATATTTCTAATGACAATTGATTGATATATTTCATATAAATATTTCAATAAAATATTCACGCATTATTTTCTACATGAAAACACAAATATAGCAATAGAACAATATATAATTATGGTATAATATCGAATGTACCGTAGACAAATTTTGAAAGCAAAATATAATTGGAGGTTCTTACTGTAGCAAACAGTTATGAAGAATATGATATGGTGAAGTTCGATGTGATAAAAGTAATGCATACTAATTCAGTTATTAAATTTTAAAAATGAAATGCATATAACTGAAAGTTCTTACTGTAATAACAATTGCAAAAGATACGATATTGTGTAGTTAGATGAGGTGATATCAAATGATAAAAGTAATGCATACAAATTCAGTTATTAAATTTTGAAAATGAAACGTACATAACTGAAAGTTCTTACTGTAATAATAGATGCGGTGATATTAAGTGGTAAAAGTAATGCATACAAATTCAGTTATTAAATTTTAAAAATGAAATTCATATAACTGAAAGTTCTTACTGTAATAACAACTGCAAAAGATACGATATTGTGCAGTTAGATGCGATGATATTAAATGATAAAAATAATGCGTACAAATTCAGTTACTAAACAGAACTTGTTAACCTTTCAACTTCACATGATTTACTTGTAATCACAATAGTAATTAAAGAAATATTCTTAGAGCATAATATAATCGAAAATACATCAAGACATGAAATTTTAATTATTTCGACTAATATACTAATAAAATAATCAGAAGCCAGGAACCATTTTTTGTTTGACCATTAGTCAATACGATTTAGGAAAAAAACAAAAAAGCTGGATATTTGACCGTTTAATTCTATTTTTTTGGTTTTAATATTGAAAGCCAAGTTTCAGATAATCCTACTTGTGTTTGTATAGAAAATTTATCAGCAAATATTTGATAAATATACAGAAGAGATTTGTATATATCCATTCATTTCAAATGTGATTCAGAAAAACAGTAGGATGAATTTGGAATAGAAATAATTTATACAATTTGAATATAGTTTAACGGATAATCAGTCCGGTACTGATGAATGCGATACTTGGCTACGGTATATTGGCAAGAATTATCATTATCAGGCCAATGAATTGTATGCATTGCTTTACGAAATTTTGAAAAAAATTATTTAATTAAATAAAATGACGAAATTTTGTTTTCATGTAAATAATTGAAGGATCGTTTTTTTTTTTTTTTTCTATTTTATTCTTACCTGAGATAATAAATGGTGAAATATCTAACTTTTTGCTTTTTCTTCTAAATCGTACTGACCAATGGTCAAACGAAAAATGATTTCTGGCTTCTGATGGTTTCTGATCGAAATGGTTGAAATTTCACGTCTTGATGTATTTTCCATTATATTATGCTTTAAGAATATTTCTTTAAATACTGCTGTAATTACAATTACAAATTTGTAATTACAAGTAAAGCATATGAGGTCGAAAGGTCAGCAAGTCCCATACTGTTGTTGAAGTTTTGCTTTCGTTGATCACTCAATGATCCACTATATACATCATCATTCTAACTGAACTTCATTTATTTCGCGATCAAGTTTCATTTCAATTTTCACTCGACTGATGCCATCGTACGCTGATTAATTGATATGTATAATCTAAATGATATTGTTGATCATTTATATCAATCATATATGATGATGAAATAATCAGTTACTATTACGAAAGTTTAGGTTTATTTATATTCTAATTCATTTCGAATGCTTTTTTTTAAAAAAAGAATTCCTCAAAATCGTATACTTTCTTTTTTATTTTGTATTTTTTATTTGCAATAATTAATTAAAAAACAAGTAGAAGGCATTATATTGGAATTCATAGAAATCATCTGACGCAAAATTCGATCAATGATAGTCAACGTCAAGTGATATTCCATGTTTCAGATTCAGCAGCACCGTTTATACCGGTGATAAATATATGCTTAACAGCATTGTCATTTTGCTTTTTGACAATTGATCACAAATTGCTTATTTGATCAATAATCAAAATGAAATAACCACTTTGACAATTCTTGAAAGCACAATTTCATTATTTAAAATTTTGTTAAATTTTATCTTCGTTAACATCAAACCTTCTTGATATCATATCAATTAAAATTGCGGTCAAATAATTCTTGCATCATTCATATCAGATAATTTTTGAATAAACACTTGCTTGTTAGTAAATGTGCAGCATAGTGGCAAAACATCTCCGTAACAGTGATTTTTCAATTCATTGATGAATTTATGATTTAATAGATCAAATTGTGAATTAAATATGAATCGATTCGATAACAAAATCAATAATTCGTAAATTTTTGTAAATTAAATGCATGCAAAATAAATTGATTTGTTATATATTGTCAAAAAATGTACATGCAAATGAAACCAAACAAAACTTTTAAATATGATCAGTGCAATAAATAAAAAGTTCAAATTATTCAAATATCAATCAATGCGTATATGTGTATGTGTGTGTGTGTGTGTTTGTGCGTATGTGTACGTATTTGTGAATGAGTATGGAATTTATCAAAATAAATAAAAATGAAAAAAACAATATGATTTATCAAAACATAAAATGAACAATTTCGATGTGATGAGGAGAGCAAAAATTGTAACCAAAAATATTTGTTGACATAACAACAGTCCAAATTTTGCATAGCATATTATTAAACTTGCTGTTTCAATGCATAAAAAAAATTTTTCAAGTGCAAAGTTTCGGTAGTGATAATCAGTGATACAATCTAACGGGATGGTTTAAACTTGGAAATATAATCAATCTATATGTAATGATTAAAAATATATGAAGTAAGTGAAGTTATAATTATTTTCAAACTGCTGTTTTCTGAGGTAAGTAAAAATTTGAAATCAAATAATAATGCATAATAATAACAACATGGGAAAATAAGTGAAATGATAATTCCGAAGAATAAAAGTCTTAATACTGTAATTTAGATAATGATAGGATACATTTCCACATTTTAGAAAATATGCAATAAGAAATTGCAGTAGTTTTGAGATGGACCAAGTATGGCTCGATTTCGGAATACAGTAGCTTCATTACTGAAAAATATGTAGCAATGTAGCACCGTACTTTTTTGTAAAGAAGAATCATGATTTTTTCAGATTAATTATCATAGAAAGTAGAAATATCTTATCAAAAAAAATGATCTTAATTATACAAGAATTAATGGATTTGGAACCACATGGGTAATATTTATTTTGCAAAAATAGGTACCGTAAATAAAGATATATCTCAGACTTATTCAAACAGCTCTGGTAACTGGGATGCCATGTAAATGTACATCTATCCAAGCCCGTTGAAGTTGACGATAGAAGGTAGCGATATTGGCAAAGAATGTTTCGGGAATCTCGGGACCAATATCGTCATCTACCAATTCACCAAAGAAACGCATCGTTTTGCAAAGACCGATCTGCAACTTGCATCACACTTACTTTAATGTTCCATTTTAAATAACAAAAATGTGGAAAAAAGTTAAAATGAGAACCTTGCATTCACGATAGTTATCTTTCACCTCCATTACTTTATTTCTAATCACTTCTCTGCAGCTAGCCATTTGTCCCTTATTATCCAAACGACTCACTTCTCGATCAAATCGTAAATAATCCCGTTCGAGGCGTCGTACTGTTGCAGAAAGCTCTTGGAAGTTCACTGATCACAAAACCAAAAATGATTTTTAGGTTGAAATAATATTAGCTTTCTTAAGAAATTTATAGCGTTCTTTATTTTTCTATCTGCATAATGATCTTACTTCAGCTTTATACACTTAAAGATTCTCATAAATTTTTACATTTCACTAATGAACTGTCAAACAATTTCAAAACTGTTGAAAATGAAGATGGCGTGAGAGCCAATTACAAAATAGCTGCATCGATAACCGTTATCGATGCGCAATAGATGAAAGTAAGTGAATAACCTCGTGAAGCTCTTTCCAACGCCGGAAGAGTATCTCGAAAATGCAAACTTCAGGAAATTCCGAAAGAGTAGATGATGCTACAATATTCAGTAATGTTGTTTTTGGTGAGTTACATACTTCCGTGGCACAAATCTGCAAAATAATTGTACCAAAATATCTAGGTAAAATTAATATTCTGTGAAAAAAGTAGTAGCCTAAGGAGCTTGAAGAATTTATTCTAGCGATAGAAAATAGAATGACTCATAATATTCACTTTTGTGAGATCTGATGCTCTAAAGCCTCGAATTGTCTTGGCTGTAAAATCTCCAACGATGAAATTCATGAAGACAAGAACAACACGCAATAAAGCACGAAATCCACGATTTTTTCTTAGAATTTTTATAATATTGGTGAGATCTTCGAAACTCTAAAAAAAAAAGAAAGAATAAATCAATGAAATAAGCAGAAATTACAATAGTATTTCCCTTAATTGCTTCACTTTCTTTATTATCAAAATACTATAGGAAGAATAATTGCTCTAGTAATATATGTGTCTTCTCTATTTTTCTGATTTATAAAGTTTAGTCTAAATTTCTCTCCTGTAATTTTATGAGTAATTAATAATTTTTATGTATATCGGTTCTATATGAAAAATCTTTTTTCTTTTTTTCAATATACAACGATCTTAAATAAAAAGAAAGACTAACTTTTAGGATCTCTGTGACACGACTATTCATATGTCCCATGAATGACATTGCATGCAATTTTTCCTCTATTCGATCAATTTTCGCAAGCTAAATTTCATAACTAATTTTTTCAAAAATATTTAACAAAATGTTTTTAATGGAAAAAATTGGAATTTAATTCCCTTTCTATCAGAGATTAAGCATGCTTCGACGAATATACCTCTATATCGACAATATAGACAATTAAAATCTAACAAGAGAATTAGCTCAGATATTTTCTTAATCTCAGATTAGTCGCAACTTTAATTCTTATCTAAGCATATTAGGATAAAAAGCTTTTATTTTTATTCTTCTGTACTGCTTAGATGAATTATTATGTGTTGACATTTTTTAAATTCCAACCTTTAATAGGAATTGCTCATTCTCTCCAATTACTGCATTAGGATCAGCATTTTCAAAATCCAATAAGTAGAGTACATCCATAGAGGTTGGTGCAATATTCGCAATCAAATCAACTTGATCTATCGGCAAAGCATTCAGATCCAAACTGAATAATTTTTTTGTGATTTCAAAATCTTATTGTATAATAATAAGATAGGGAAAAAATTTCTTTACTATCAGTTCATTCTACTATCAATCGAATCGATCAAACAGAAAACCTTATAATCGAAGTAATCATTTATTCAAAAAAAAAAATAAAAAGAAGGCTTTCTTCTTCGAATAAGTTAAAACTGTCATATGACTCTCGAATCCGATTTCTAACATTTACAAATAGCATTAGGTATAGACTATAACAAGAAGTTACCAGAGATTGTCATTAGAAACAGTTTAAAAGTTTCAAAAAGCATAAGATTATTTCTTACGCGTAAAGTGCATCATGAAGTTTTGTCATATCAAGAGATATTTGTTGCCTCACTTCTTCAACCCGTTTAAGTTGTTCTTCCGTTATAAAAATTTTACCACCCAATTTGTACGGTTGTTGTGGGAATCTCTGAAAAAACAATTCTATTGGAATTTAGTAGCAACTAAGCTATAAAAAAAAAAAAAAGAAAACCCTCAATTACCCAGTGTAAATATTTATTTTAGAACTGTGAGGATAAAAACAAGGAAGTAAATGAAGGATAATGATAAACAAACAGCTTACATGAAGTACTTCACTTATTCGAAAATTTTCAAAAATAGTTCCTTTGAGTTGATCATTCGCCAATATACACCAATTAACATTTTGTGGAAGATAGCTAAAAAGTCATTTAATTAGCAGGAAGAAGAATCAATTCAAAATCAAAATTCCAAATCAACTTTTACATATTTAGTATTTTCAAAACTGTTGTTTAATCAATATCTAAAGGATACAATATATTATATGATTAACTAAAAGATTTACTTTAAGTTATGCATAACAACTTACGCCACTTCATTAAAGCATTATAGAAAAAAAAAAACAATGATTAGTCAAAATGAAGAAAGAGGTTTCAATAGCTCTTGAAATTATGGAATTCACTGTAGAGTTTTGTTAAATAAAGGACTAGCTTCATTTTTGAAAATATTGGAATAATAAATAAGAAGTTGGAGATGTTGTCTTACAAAACGCATATTTTAAAAGAAATATTTACTGATGATATGGAAGATGGAAACATTATTAATTAGATCAATGGTATACTTATCAAAGATAGAATAAGTATATAAATATTATTTTAAGTATTCGATTCGGACATACCGAGGACGAATACGATCTATATGTCCCAATGATTGCTCCTCCTCATCAAAATCTTGTACACTTGAATCATTTGATTCTGTCTCTGCAATATTTGCTCTTTTGTAGAATATTTGCTAAAAAAGCAAAAACATCACAACTATCAGATTACCAAAGCATTTATGATATTATTTAGTAATTAATTATGAATAATATTTCATATACATAGATAAATTTTGATATTTTGAATGTAACATATGGATCAGTCCGTTACACATCACGAATTGAATACATGGGTTAGTCCGTGTAATATTTTTAGCGTCATTTTGGAAATGAGATATCAAATGATAAAACTTGTCACATATACACTTTCATAACTTACCCAATTCCGCATCATGATTGACATGCTCCGAAGAACTTGGAGAACTATTATTAGCAATCGTTTCACTATGATCAGTTCCATTTTGATAGTTATTGGTTCTGTAGTTATTCACTTCATCATTGTAACTGTTGATTCTATCATGATTACGGCAATTGATAGTTCCATTACGGTCATAGTAGTTACTAGTTCCATTACTGTAGCTGATATTTTTACGATAATTACCTTTGATGCCATTACGGGAAATATTGCTATTATTGGAGGAATCCTCCTGAAAAATAAGTCAATAAGTTTTGAGACAAACATTTGCTATTTATCTCAAAACATCACTTTTGAAAGTTATTTCTAATAACACTTAATGATTATGAAATGATATCTATTCCTGGATGAGATATATAGGATGAATCATCCAATACACTTTCTCTCTTTAGTATTGGTTTAACTGACCACAGAAAGACAGAGAGCCAATGACCAACAAATAGCCACACTAAATCTCTCACTACTTCATCATAAGATGACTATATGTGCCTACAACATATAAGACTATAGAAAATTGCAAGAAGCAGACATTAAGAAGGATAATTATTTAGTTACAGTAATCGTAATCCAGAAATAAAAGCATGAGAATATACCGGTGGAATCAAGATGAAATGTTCGTATAGGTTATTGATTCCAACATATTTAGTATCAGTGCAAAGTTATAATTAATAATTAACTAAATTATCGAAGGATAATTATTGAAATAATTTTAAAAGTAATGTTGAAAAGTTCGCTTTCAAATTTTATGCTAAAAGCGTAAGAAAATTTAGGAAGCAAACATTTACAATTTTTGTAAATTAAAGATAAATTTTGGATAAATAACTAAATTAAGCAAAATATTTTATACTTCGCTTGGCGAACTTTGACCGGAAACATCGATTGGCGTTTGATTGATCGTTACTACCGATTCTCTGCAAAATAACAATATTTCAAAAGTAATAAATAAGTAGATAATAGATGAAAAAGCATATATACGGTTTTATAGCTTTGTTAAGATAAATTTACTTCTGATAATCATTTTCGTTTTGATCCGTTTGTTATTGGTCAATGAATAAAGCTCATGGATCAATTCTTGGGCCGGATGTTTGACACCTCTACGACGAGAACTGTGATTATATCGAGCCTGTAATATTCAACTTTATTTAACTTTTTTTCGAACAAAAATAACAGCTTATGCTTATTTTCTCTGGTATACGAATGGGGAAGTTGATCGGAATAAATAAAGTTATAAATTTTAAATTTTCCTTCAAAATCAATATGCTTCAAATTATCACCGAGATTTTACTGGCTGATGCTACAGAGCTAATACTATTCCGCCTTGAGTTATTGTTTGATTCCGTATTAACTGTTGAAGATGAAGAAGCAGTTGAAGGTCGGATATTATTATGTACCGGACGACCACGACCACGAACAGTCGGAAAACAACGTTTCATTAGTTGTTCCACTTCATCTGCATACTCTTCCATATGACTAATTGGTTCTTCCTAGAGATAAAAAAGTTAAATAATTCAACTAATAATAATAAATTTCACAAAATAGTTTTGTATAACTTACAGATTTTTAATTTTTTTTCAACCTATAGAAATTATCACCGATTTAGTTCCTGCTTCATTTATGATATCTGCTATTAGTAGCGGTGATCATAAACTGATCATAAAATATTTCGATCAAGACATTAAGAAATTTTATTTATTTATGGACAGCTCCTTCCCAAATTTCAATGACATCTGATTTTCAACATACTAATAATCATTAATAATTTCAAATTATCAATATAATCGAACATATCTTTTAATTTTCGTGCACTCAACTTAAATTCTAATTTGATATTTAAAATGCTACCACAAATCATTTCAATATCGAGGATCATGAAATCATAAATAGTATACATATTCGAAATTCATTTTATCATTCACTGAATCCAAAATGATCCTATCATAATATACGGATGTATAGCTTAAAATTGAGAAGGCCAAAGAGTCCGTTTGATACAGTCAAACGGACATATGACTAAAATGGGCATTATATTTTCATACTCAAAATTTATTTCTTCTCCGAATCTAAAAGCTAGTCCAAAAGATCCCCATCATAAATATATGGATACATCTATGACACTTAAAATTAAGAAGACGAAAGAATCTGATATAGTCCAGTCGAAGAGACGATATCTTTTATATGAATTAAACAGGTAATAATTCTGATATTGACGGAGGGAATGGGTAAAAATTACAAAACACAAATAAACTTACAGTTAATCCATGCACTGTTGACATATGACTTTTGACATTGTTCTTCGAATAACTTGAGCTAAATTTGCACTGCGGACAGATGAACATCGGTTGCGCCACATGATGTTGTCTTATATGACAAGGTAATTTCGAACTATGTACTTCTCTCATGCATAATTCACACCACTGAAAACTGCAGGGATAGCTCTGAAAAAACTTACGGCCATTATAGATTCATATAGAGAGCATTACAAACACTGTCTCTGATATTTACATATTCTTTAGAAAAAGAAAAAGAAAAAAAAGAAAAGTTTTCATTGTAATGTCAAAGGACAGGTCTGTTTGCACACTATATAACTCCTTTATTTGCCGATAACAACTAATAATATCGTGAATTTATGCTACGAAATAAAGAAAGGAAAAAAAAAAAAAAGAACGTGAAAGCAAAAGTGATATTTTAAATTAATTAAGTATAATAATCGTTATTATTAATTTATTAAAATATAAATGCAAAAAACATGAACAATTTAAATGAATATATAATTAATTAATTGATCAAATGCAACATTTAGATTATCCTATCTATATAAGAGTATATTTGATGATAGTATTAAGATCTGATTAATCCATTTTTTAAATGATAATAATTAATGAAAGCTTTTATTAAATTTTAAAAGTTCGAAATTAGCTAAGATTAGATTAAAGCTTATTTTAAATGATTTCAAAAGCTATGAAATTTATTTCGTTAAATTTCTCTCACTGTTTATCTGTTTGTAAAATTATAATTAAATATATATTTTTTTGATTTATTTTTTTATCTTAAAATTTACATACACGTTTCTTTTCTTTCGAAGGGCGCTGTTGTCGTTGCTGTTGTTGCTGTTGTTGTTGTCGTTGCTGATGTTGTCGCATGTTTGCTTCCATATTTCGTTGTCTAAGAATTTCTGCCAGAAGCGATGATGATTGATGCCGATTTTGTTGTGATTCGGCGAGCAAATTAAGATTGAAAAGATTGTACAAATTAATATTATTATACATCATTGATACGTCTGGTATAGGCAATCCATATGCAGCGGCAACTGAAGCACCGACTGAAGCGGCATCAGTTATTTGCGATTGTCCGCTTGTACCCGCTGCCGATGTTGCTAATAGATTCTGCGCTAAACAATGCAAAAATTCGGCATTCAAACTGTTGGATGTTGTTGTTGTTGTTGTTGTTGTTGTTGCTGTCGTTGTTGTCGAGAGAGTATTGCTAGTATCGAATGAAGTATCTAGCTGTTGTTGTAATGATATTTGCGCTTGCTGTTGCGAGGATGATGATGATAAGGACGGTTTGCGTTGTATTCCATCACTTGATGGCATTTTATGGCTTTTTTTCTCTATCAGTTCAAGAATTATTTAGCAATAATAGTCTTGATATTATTATTTGATAAATGATACAATGATTCAGATTAGGAAAGCATTAGCAACAAAAATGTGTTGTTTATTATTATATGTTGTTGACTAGCTATTGCTGTTCCTGGATGATCCGTATGACTGATTAAAATTTCGGCAACAAAATCTGCAATAAAATTATTAATTAATTCTCGACATAATTCATATATGCGAATTGCTACGAACGATTTGTAAAGCATCGCAAGCAAACGCTTAACAATGTTGCATTTGATGATAAAAACTGATATGTATTTTCATGTGAATTTTTTAAAAAAAAGCATTCGTAAATTTTTGATATATATATATATTTCGTACTTTAAGTGTTCGAGAATCATAATTGCCTCTTATCAATAAAGTTATATTTATTATTCGATTCATTTTTCAAGCTGATATTTTTTTTCTTTTTGTTATCAATTTAAATAGACGAAAAGAAAAATGATCAAAAATCTTTCAAACAAGAAATGATTTTTATATATAGTATAAAAATAACTATGAAGTTTTAATAAGTTCATATATTAAATCATTTATCAATGCTTATCAGTTATATCTTTATATCTAAAACTTCTTGGTCCAGATAAAAAAAAAAAAACGATTCAAATAATAAATACTACTTCAGTGATATGTTTCAGGTGTAAAAGTACAACTTAACATCATTGATAATAGAAAGAGAGTTATTTTGTGATTTCAAATTAAAAAAAAAAAAAAATTAAGAAAAAAATCAGATTTATGTGATATGTAATTCCCATGTGTACATTTAAAATTCAACATTTATGATATGCTGATATTTCATTTTCAAGAGCTGTCATAAAATGATCTATTTCTAACTGTATTATTTAACAATAGGATAATTCAGTTGAGTTAATCCATTTCCCAGTTATAAATCAAGCGCATCAATTACTTATAAACCAAGTACTTGAATTAGTTATAAATCAAACACTTAAGTGTTATACTTGTAAATCAAAAATACTTCAGTTCTTCATAAATCAAATATCAAATTTTGAATTGAATCAAATAATTCTCAAGTTATCCAATCTCAATGATTAGAATAAATTAAACGATGATAATGATTATATTAATGAAAAAAAAAAAAAAGAGAAATTTATAAAAGACGAAATAATGTATAATAGATAAAATGAAGAAAAGAAATTGTCACATTAATAAATAAAATATCAGATAAAAGTTTGATAAGTATAGGTGATAATGAATTTGCTTATTTATGCTTACAAAAATAAATCAACAAAATGATAATAAAGCAACAACTTATCAATTTGCTAATCACTGATCAGTTACTATTGATATCTTATTACTATCATACTATCATGTTATCATTCTATCATCACTTCCTTCCTTGTTACTTGTTTATATTATTAACACAAGGAAAAAATCAAATAAATTCATATGTTGAAGCTTATAAAAGTGAGAAAATACTATGAAAGAATAGAAATAAAAAAAAAAAAATGAAATAACTGATAGAACAGATATGAGCTGATTATTATTAATACTGTCAATAAAAGACTAATTAACTTTTTATATCATTATTGATAAAAATTGTTTTGATAACTGTAGTACGAGGATACAAACAAAGGAATAATATATAATTCACTGATTTCCATCTATTCACTCTTTTTCTTTCTCGCCTTTTCTCTCTCCCTCCCTCTCTCTCTCTCTCTCTTCTACATATTATAATGTATTAATCAATTTATTATCACTCAGTAATTTTAAAATGATAAGAAAGGATGATAGAAACTATTGATTGAGAAATTGGCAGAATTCTTTTCAAAAACAAAATCATAATTAAAAATTCGCATTAATCTTTTTCCATCTTTTAGCTATCATTCTTTTAACTCTTGAACATCCGCGAGATCTAAATAATCGAATATACATTCATCGGAAATCGAATCTCGAAAAGCTAAGAATTCAAAAAAAAAAAAAAAAGAGAAAAATAATTTTGATATCAAATTTGCACAAATTAGAACATAAAAATATGAGAAATATGACGTTGCAAGAAAACAATTAGTTAATTTAATCTTTCGTGGAAAATACAAAAGGATGCATAAAAATTCTCTCTCTCTCTCTCTCTCTCTCTCGAGAATCCTATAGAAAAAAAGAAAGAAAATTCAGTCAGTCAAATATTCAGAATCTTTCAATCTATATTATTCATTACAACAATACAATACTGAAAGATTATTATTAAAAAAAAAAAATTGTTAACTGCCTTTGATTAATTTTGGTTAATCTTATCATTGATATAAATTAACAATCACATTCTTATCTACTGATTAACATTTTCCCTTTCTCTATATTATTTAATAAAAAGTACAAAGAAAAAAAAAAAGAGTATAAAAATAATCTTTGAAAAAAAAAAAAAAAAGAAATGATAGAATAAATAAAGCATTATGCTTATGCAAATAAACAAATGCGCGCATAAATAACACCTGCTTTAAGATTGTTTACTGAACAGTGGTAACTAACTAACTGTTCAATAGTAGAAGAAAAATTTTGTTGACAGATTGAGGTAAATAAGAAAAGTATGATTTGATTACTTCCTTCTTCCTTCCTTTGCCTATCGTTATATATTTTGCTCGATGATGCATAAAATAAATACAAAATAATTGTTAAGCAAAAAAAAAAAAAAAAAACTTTTGCTTTGATAAGGTCATCGAAAAGTTTCATAACAATCAAAGTATTTCTCGTCTGATAAGGTCATCGAAAAGTTTTATTATTATTATCAATTTTAAGCATTTTAAATAATCGGTGTAATGGGAAGAATTGTTTTGAATGTCTAAAATAAATATAAAATAACTGTCAGGCAAAAAAAAAAAAAAAAACTTTTTCTTCGATAAGGTCATCAAAAGTTTCATAATAATTAAAGCATTTCTTAGATAAGGTCATCGAAAAGTTTTATTATTATTATCATTTTTAAGCATTTCATATAATTAAATGTAATGCAAAGGATTATTTTGAAAGTAATCGTTCGATGATGCATAAAATATATGCAAAATAATTAATAAGCACAAAAAAAAAAAAACTTTCGCTTCTGATAAGGTCATCAAAAAGTTTCATCATTATCAATTTCAAATGTAATGGAAAAGATTGTTTTGAAAATTAAGCATTCTTGTTAGGCAAAAAGAATGAAAAAAAACCGTACATATCGAAAAGTTTTGTTTTGCCGAGGAAAAAAAAAAAGGATGAAAATGTCATGAAAAATAAAATACAAAAATTTTATTTAAATAATAACTAAAAAAAAAAGGTAGCAAAAATGAGAACCTATTTAAAAAGATAGTTTGTTTTTGGAAAAGAACAAATAACCAAATATTTCTTCGTTTTTTTTTTTTTTTTTTTTTTTAATTTCATTGCTATATGTAAAAGGAATATTGTTCAATTTCCGAAACATATAAAAGGTTTGTTTATTTGTTTATTTCATCGTTTGATTTGAAACAACGGCAAAAAATTGATAATTGTAAAATTAACATTTCCTTTAAACGTAATAGTCTTTTCCGATTATTCCGGAAATGAGAATTTAAGTTAAAAGAGATAGAAAGGGAGATGGAGAAAAAAACTTTTTATTTTTAAAAAATTTGAATAACAGAATTATACTTTATTAAAAGCAAGAATTAAACATGAAATATGTTTATATTAGAGATAAAAAAAAAAGTTGTAGGATAAAAAGAGAAACGTTAAGATTACTTACGTATGATACGTAATATAAGTTTCATTTCACCTTACTTTCTCTCTTTCCCAATATTCATCACGTTTTCTTCATAAATAGCAATTAAACACTTACCTGATTTATATATTCCCGTATATAAATGAATATCGAGAAACCTCAGTCATTTATATATTCCCGTATATTTCATTATATTTAAATGAATATCGAGAAATCTCAGAGAAACAATCATACCCATTATAATTGACAAATATTAATCAACTATTTACTTGATCCCGTATATTTTACTTATTTAAATGAATATTAGAAAATCTCGAGAAAACAACGGTACTATTAGAAATTGCTTAGTAACAAAAATTACATATATATGTACAATGCCTAGATGGTATTGTGAGTAAGACCATATCACACCATCATATACATTAAAAAAAACCGGCTCCTCATTTTCCAAAAAAAAAAAAATATTTTTCTGTTCGTTCGTTCCATCCATCCCTCCCACTCATTCATTCATTCAATTCATCTTATGCTCTTAGACCCATCGACCGCTCCCCGTTTACCTCGCTCTTCTCCCGCCTTCTGAGGTAAGATAATACGGACGGTCCCTCTTTGTTTGTTAGTATTATTACTGTTACTACTACTACTACTACTATTACTATTACTATTACTACAACTACTACTACTACATATGTAATGATGATGATGATGATGATGATAATGACGGGTAATGATGACATATATAACAATATACAGACATACACATACATAGACATACACACATACAATATACAACAGATCCAAACATGAATTCGTTTTTTTTTTTTTTTTTTTTTGTTTAGCTGAAAATAAACTAAATTTTTGTCTTTTTGTTTTCTTTTTTTTCCAAATAAAATACGCTACTATTACTACTACTACCACTAATACTACCACTACTATACTACTACTACTACTACTACTACTACTACTACTACTACTACTACTACTACTACTACTACTACTACTACTACTACTACTACTACTACTACTACTACTACTACCACTACTACTACTACTACTACTACTACTACTACTACTACTACTACTACTACTACTACTACTACTACTACTACTACTACTACTACTACTACTACTACTACTACTACTATTACTGCTACTACTGTACTATATTATCCACTACTGTTGAAATTAATGTTATTTTATAAAAATTTAATCACTCATTAATATTACTAATGATTAATTAATCATTACTACTATCAATCATTATCAACCTCTTATGATTAATATTAATGCTCCTACTAAAAATTTCAATTACTAACTAATTATTTGATAAAAATATTCATTCATTCATACATATATGTCTCTTATCATTAATTTATTATTATTATTATTATTATTATCAATCTCTTATCAATAATATTAGTTTACTTTGAAAAATTTAATCATTAATTATTAAATAAAAGGCATTCATTCATTTATACATAAATTTTTTCCAATATAAATATTATTATTATTATCAATCTCTTATCAGTAATATTAGTTTGCTTAGAAAAATTTAATCACTAATTATCAAATAAAAGGCATTCAACTTAATCACTAATTATCAAATAAAATAATAAATCTTCTTTTATAATACAATAATATGAAAAATTTTTCAAATTTGAAAAATAAGGAAATGGCAGATGGAAATTTTGCAAAAATCTTTAATTAGGGAAAAGTTAAAAATACTTAAAAATGATTATCTTTGTAAAATACAAAATTATTAATCAAATCACAATCTATCATTTATCTTCTTACTGATCAAATTTAAAATGATAATTTATTGAGGAAATTAAATTCCAATCATAGATATGATAATATTCCATCGTATAAATTATTTATAATACTAGAAATTTTGCGGAAACATAAATATATATATCATTTCTAATAAAACTTTGTCAAGTTCTCTGTTGAAACACATCCGTTGAAGAAGGGGTAATCTGTAGAAGTGATCAATAGGGGATCAAAAGGTGAAGGGTTATAACAAATAACAGTCCACTGATTGAAAGGTGAGATAAAATGAATACTTTTCATTGAGACTAAAGCTTGTCAAGTTGTCTGTTGAATATATATGTGCTAAGAAAAAAGTAGTCTGTAGGATTGACCAATAGAGATCAAGGGGTTAAAGGTTATAACAAACAATAATACAATGATTGGAAGGTGAGATAACGGGAAAGAAATTGGTACGGTAATTAATTGAGGTAAGATTGTAAACTAAAAACGTTACAAGATTTAGTGTATATTTAAATAAAAGAGATTATTAATTTATTAAAATTATAAGATAATTTTGCAAAGAGAGAGAGAGAAACAGGGAGAGAATAGGAAAGGCAGAGAGATGGAAAAATACATGAAATTTTACAAAATTATTTCATTATTGGCAAAAAAGTAAGCAATAAGATAGAATATAAGGAGTGTATAAAATTAGAAATATTGAATGTAAACTTAACTAATGCATAATTTGCTAATTGCTTTTAAAAAAATTTAAAAATTTATTATTTAAAATTTTTTTCCTTTGTAAATTTGTTAATTTGAGCAGAATTAATCAATATGAAATGCTCGTATTTTTCAAAAGGCTAATATCCATTTCCTTCATCTATCCATCCATCCTACACACATGTATAAATGGTGAAGAAAAAATGAATAATGTTGCAACCAGATGTCAGCTAAATAATCCTTATCCTTTCTATATCAACTACAAAATTTTTTCATTCTTACATCAAAATTAATGAATAAAAGAAAGAGAGAGAAAGAGATTGAGAGAGAGAGAGAGAGAGAGGAAAAGAGGGAAATTTGAAAGTTTTATTTAATATCAATTTCATCGCGTGAAAGAAAGAAAATGAGAAACTTTCAGTTGAGTTCCTTTTTCGTTTTTTGAAATTTAAATTTTTTCAACTAATAAGGAAAGAACAAAATTTATTTTCCCGTTACGTTTCTTTCTTTTTTTTTTTTTTTATAAAATTTGAACTTTTTAGAACTTTTTTTTTTGTTTTTTGATGTATGTATAGGTGTGTTTATGTACGTATATGTGTTATATGGACGAAAAAAAGGAAATAAAAAAATTTAACAAGAAAGTTGAAATGATTGTGCATTACGGGAACGATGATTACAAGGAAACGGAGTATTTGGAACGGTAAACAGGAACATGCAGATGCAAGTACAAGTGAGGTGCGATGCATAATAAAGTTTAATTGTTTAATTTGGTACAAAGACTACCACTTACAGGCGCAAAAATGTTAATTAAAGCGTCAAAAGCTCAAACAACGATCAGTGGAGAAGAAAAATGATTGAACAATAAAGTGTTAAACAGTAAAAAAAAAGAAATGAGCGGTTGATTGGTTTGATTAGTTGGCGCAAAAAACATTTTTGGCTGCTAATAATGTGGGGAGGAGGGGGCGGAAGCGCGCGGAAAGAAAAACAAAGGAGAAGAAGAGGAGGATGAGGAGGAGGAGGGAGGAGGAGGAGGAGGAGGGAGGAGGAGGAGGAGGAGGAGGAGAGAGGAGGAGGAAAAGGAGGTGGAAGGGGAGGGAAAGAAGAAGAATTTAGGAAAAAAATATGCTGGCATTTATTCTCTTCCTAATTTAGCAAAGAGGGGGAGTGGGCAGTCGATGAAATTGAATGGATGAAGTGGGTGGAGTGGGTGGTTTGTATTTTTTTCCTTTTACTAAATTAGTATACAAATCAATTCATACCATAATTTGAGATATGAAAGGTATTGTTGTTGAAAAGGCTATCATATTTGAGGGTGTAGTATACTTAAGGCCTTAGGGCTAATTTAACATTAATCATTGACTGCAATTAATTACAGCCTATATTCATTCTTATTCTTTAATCGATATCATATTAAACTTTTAATAGAAGTAAAACTTGATTATATTACCTGAATGTGTTGGAATAAGTAGTTGATCTTGAGTTTTCTACATACCTTTGATTGAAAGTTCTGCTATGTTTTCTTGAATGCCTTATATATCGGAAAGAACTTATTTACACTTTCGAAATTTTCCTGAATTGGAAAATCAGAGTATTGATAATTTAAATAATTTAAATAATATTTCCTAAGTTTTCCAGAATAATTTAATTTAAAAACAAATTATTACTAAACGCTATTACTATTATTATTATTATTATCATTATTATTATTATCATTATTATTATTATTATTCAAATAATTAAATTTGAAATAATCAAGAACGATTTCGAAGGAATAATAATAAATGAGAAAGCTGAATAAACAAATTGCACAGTTGTCTAAACAATTTAGAAAAGTAAGTAATACCGATCGGGTAATCCCTTCCTCATTTTCAACATCTATTATCTTTTACTAAATGCTAAATTTGACAAAACATGTCAATTATTACAATCAATCTCTGTTTGTGCTACTCCAGTACACTTTGACCTTTTCTATTTATTGATAAATATCATCACTTCAGTAATATAATCTCTCATACCACTTGTAAAAGTATATATGTCATTTTTTGATATTCATTTAAAGCTATTCAATTTCCGATACTTAATCTATGCTTCGTTGATTTATTCATGTAATATATCATTATGATCTGTCCTTCATCCTTTTTTTTTGTTGTTTTGAAAAGAAAAATGATAAGATAAGAAAGTGAAGAAATGAATTCATGATTGAAGAAGTCCTTTAAAAAAAAAAAAAAAGAAAGAAAAGAAAAAACAAAACTAACCAGTAATTATTTGCAAGATCAGTATATCGGCATCAATATTAACAATAGCAGTGAACTACAAAAATTATCCGTTATCTGATGACGATGATGAAGATGATGATGACGATGATGAAGATGATGATGTTGATGATGATGCTGATGATGACGATACTGATAATGATGAGAAAAAGAAAAGGGAACAAGTTTAGTTTAGTTTAGTTTACTGCAATAAAATATACAATATAACTCAATGTTTTCTTTTCTATTGTCCGTCAAAATCGTGACCAATCCAATGAAGTTCAATCAATCTTATTCTCGAAAATATTTTCAGTTAAATTTTAGCATTCTTAGCAAAATAAAAACTGGTAATAGCCTATTTGAAGAATATGTTTTTTGTTTTGTTTTGTTTTGTTTTTTCCACTCCAAAATCAGTATTTTATCGCTTCGATCTTTTTTAAAAAAAAGTTGATTTGAATAGAATGATATATATATTCTGAATAAACAGAATGATACATTTATTCTGGAAGGGTGGATTCAGATTCAACGGTTAAACAAAGTGATACACGTATTATTCGGATAGACGGAATTCAAATCAAATAAAATAGTATATGCATTCCGGATGAACAGAATAATACTATATATTCTGGATAGGATTCAGATTAAACAAAATGTTACATAAATTCGGGATAGATAAGAATTCAGATGAAGTGGAAAGAATAGTTGAAATTTCTGAAAATTAAATGATATAGAAAGAAGTATAAAATTTTTTGGAATATTATTGATTTCATGATTTAAAAGTGAAAAAAACTATTGATAATTATTTGAAATAACTCACTCTATTTGATCATTTTAATTAATTGCTCTATTATTATAATCTAATAAATATGCATAATTTCTCAACATATACCATTTATCAGTCTAAACTTACTTCTTTTCAAGAATACATTCTCGAACTACTATTCATAATTTCCGGTGTAGTAGCAGTAGCAATAATAATAAGCAGTAGTAGAAATAGTAGTTAGTAATAGTAGTAATATTAGTAGTGGTAGTATAGTAATAGTAGTAGTAGTAGTAGTACCATTATTATTAGTAGTAGTAGCAGTAGTGGTAGTAGTAATAATGACGATCAAATTGTCTATCGAAATTATTTATACAACGAGAAACGTTTAATCAGTTAAAAATTCAAAAAAAAAAAACAAGTAGATAAATAAATAAAAGCAAATGTAATATCGAAAAACAAAATAAATAAACAAATAAATAAGCATACATACATAAATATATTACTCAAATTTTTACCCATTTTTACATTTCACAATAATTTCTCTTTTTTAACCTAAATTTTTAATTTAAAAAAATTCTTTTTTTTAAGCTAAAAAATTGAAAGAATGAAAAGATTGAAATGAATTTATTTAATGAAAAAAATTTATCTCAAAATTTTCATTTTTGAATGATTTATTCTTAGTTATTTATGCCCAATCAATTTCTGTTTCCGGGAAAATCTGAAAATAAACTAATTTGATTGGAAAGATTGAGATGAATTATCTCATGGAAGAAAGAAAAGAAATATGAAGGATTCTGAAGGTAAAACAATTAGATTATCTTACCTGTTCATTAATATATCCAATCAATCTAATGAAAGAAAGATGATAATTGAAGGATTCTAAAGGCAAACAGGTAAGTTATCTCACCTGTTCATCATCATTATATTCCATCAATTCTATTTCCTGTAAAATTTGAAAATCAAATAATTCGAAATAAGCACTTTTAAAGAGTAATAATAATTTTCATTTCATATACACCAATTAATTGAAATGGAAAACAAAAAAAAAAAAGACGAATAAATATAACTTTTATCATTTTCTTTATCTTATATTTGATAACGCAAATAAAATAATATTATAAAATTGTAAATTAATAATATCTATAAGACGTTAAAATGATTATCACACGTAAATAAACGAATTAATTTATTAATTACGTGGAAATTTCTACGATCCATACTATATATACATCCATTGATTATTTCGAAAGGTTAACCATTATTTCATAATTTAGGCCTTTTTTTTTTTTTTTTTTTTAGAAATGCATTTAGTGAAATTTGCGTTTTTGTAGATGAATTTTCAAATAATGTTGAATGTAATAATTAAATTCTAAATGACCTTTAATTGATGAAAATTTTCGGCTAAGTGATTCGAAAGGTAATGGACGTACGAATGCCATTTTAGGAAATGATTAAACTTTGCCAGTGCTTTTTTATTTTTTTTTAATAAAAAAAATTGATCGATTTCAACTGTTCAAAATATTTCATAATGTCATGAAAAAGTAAAGGAATGAATGATTCATTAATGTGTTATTTTTGCATTTTATACATTTAAAAATCGAATAGATAAGAGTTTATCAAAGGTTAACTGATATTAAATAATTTCGTCGTTATCAAAATGTATTAAAAATGTATTTCTCGTGTTTTAAATTTCACATGCTTTACTTTTCTTTTTTTTTTTTTTTTAATATTTACCTAATATTGACCCAAACAAAAAAATGCATAAATAATTTGAATTCAATTTTTGTTAAATAATTTTTTCAATTCTTTTAAATTAAGTTCCTAGCAAATATTAATGTTTATGTTTTTTTGATGCGAAAAATTAAATAAAAATGATTTTTTTAAAAAAAAATCTTATCGTAATTTTTTGAATATATTATTTTCATATAGCTAAGGAAGAAATAAATAAATAAATATCTTTTGCTAAAATGAACAGAATAAATAAAATAATTTTGTTAAAATTTAAGAGAAATAATAAGCTTAGATAAGAATTGGATAATACAATATAAACTAGGCTAGGTGATAGGAAAAAATTAAATAAATAAATAGTTTTCTTTTTTTTTTTTTTAAATATCAATTCAATTTTTTCATTCAACATAATTTAAATTTGAAATATACTTATGAAATGTTAGGTAATAAGGAAAAAAAAATTTCTTTAAAATTGAAAGGAATAAATTTTTAGGTAAGAAAGCATAATTGATGCAATTATAAACTTTTTTTTCATTTAAAGCTGATAATTTCAAATTTTGAAATAATTTTGATGAAATCTTGAAGAAATAATCAAAATGTAAGGATATTTATTTGAATATTTGATATTATTATTATTATTATTATTGTATAAATTAGAATTATCAATATTTTGTGATATAACAGTGGCAATAGATTATTGAAGTAAAAAGGTTGAAATTGAAAAATATAAATAAAATAGTTATATATAGGATAATACTGTTTAAAGAGATTTTATAATGGAAATTTATTTTAACTAATGCAACTTACTAAAATGCTGAATGGTATAGATTTTGATTTGAATACAAAGAGAAAAGAAGGAGGAAGAAAGAGAGAGAGAAATGAAAGAGAGGGAAAGAGAAGGAAAGAAAGAGAATCTCGTTGAATATTATTTCCCGAAGAATTATTGAAAATTTGGATAAAATGAATGAATGGAATTGTTGTATGATTGAGTAATAATAGATTGTTGTATCAGAGATTGGTAATGTCTCTCATCTTTAAATTTATGCATAAAAGCGGAAAGTTGTAAAAATGCGCAAAAAGGTTGACTGATGTTGACCTCTATTTCCAATTAATATATAATAGGGAAATTTTATAGACGAAAATTGTAATTTAGATATGCAACGATGGTAAAAGAATCGAGAAATATATTGTAGACGAAAAATGATTTTGAAAAAAAATAAAAATTATTCTTTATCTTTTGACATTAAAAAAATAAAAATTTTTTTTTTTAATCTGAAAATAGGAGGAATGGGAATTATAAAATAGCAGGAGAAGAAGGAGAACGGAAGATTGTTGAAGAATTAGTGAAGTATGAAAAATTTTGAACCGATCGGCTAAAAGATGAAGAAATGACCGACCGAGATAACCAGGCATATATTTCAAAAATGTTAATTGAATATGAGAAAGAATGCTAAAAATGATGTTGAATATATTTTCGTTGAAAATACATAACCGATCGGCGGTGATCTTCTTCTCCTCATCTTCCGTTAATCGCTCACCCAGTAAACGAATAAATAAAAGTTGACATTGATGCATGCATAACAACGTATACAACAACAATATTATAATAACAATAGCAATCCGTTCATTGATGCTTCTTCACTTCGTACTCCGCCTACATTTATCAAATCTCGAATCGTTTTAAACTTTTCAGCTTTCATTTAAATCATTCTGAAATTTATCGGAAATATCAAAATTTCAATTATTAAATTTAAATAGCCACAAAAATACAGTTTTTTTTTTTTAGCAAATAGAGCAATTCCAAAATTATCCCAAGCACTTATTATTCTTATTTTTGATTATCAATGCATCATTTGAGAGAATAACTTTTTCGATTTAAAATTTTTGACAAATTAGTAATGAATTTTTCAATTACTATCGAACAAATGATAAATAGTTTAAATCAAAACTTTAAGAAGTGATTTTTTCAAAATTATTCTGACTATGAATAAATAACATACTGTTATAATGTATGTATGTGTATGTATGTATGTGTATATATGTATGTGTCCTCGCATTTTATTTGAAATAAATAAAAAAAAAAACTTATAGAAGAAGAAAAATTAGGCGTCCAAGGTTATCGCTGTTGTACCATTTTCTTTGTTCATTTTCAAAAAAAAAAATGAAAATATTCCAATCAAAAATGCTCGCTTTATTACATTTTGCATGCCTTACTTCGGCGTGTCCTATTTTTGCCTATTAGACCGTTTTTTTTTTCAACAATCGTTACAGGCAAATCAAACTTACCAAACATACTGCACTGTTTGCATTACAGCATAGCAAAATGTGAAATGAGCTTGTTCAACGTTTAACACGTCTTCATTAGAGTGTGATAGATTGATAGTACAAGTGACCTTCAAATGTTTAAAAATATAGGCTTCGAAAGGAGCTTTCTTACCCGATCACTTTTATTGTAATCCGTGATGGTGAAATGATGAAACACGTATTTCCCGTTACAACATTATTCACGCAATGAAAAGTAAAATTCGTAATACTGTAACATTGTATTTTCCAACTTTTGTTTCAAAAATTTTTTGAATAATATAATTTTAATAATTAAAATGTATTGATAGAACTCTTAGCGATTTCTTTTCAAATTGACGGAGAAGTCCATTTCTTTCATTTAACAAATTTAACACATACGTAAGCCGTAAATAACAACGATGGCATAGTAATGGCAAAGATTATTTTGATTCTGACAGGAAGGGAATGTTTGAAGTGGAAAAAATAAAACAAGGAGAGGACAAGTTTAATTCTTCCAAAAAAAAATTCAGGAAATATTTTAATTCACTGAAATAAATTATTTTCCCTCTTCTCCTTCTTTTCTCTCTCTTTCCCTCTTTCACTCGTTATTTATTCCTTCCTTTCTTTTTTGTATTCAAATAAATGACACAGAAATAATTCAAAGAAAGATGAAAATTTCTGAAAATTTGAGGCATCCTTGTTGTTCAAAGAAAGAAGAAAAATTAAACTTTATTACAACCTTTTTGAGGATTACAAATATGAAAATTCTCAATGAAGAATTGGACTATTTTCAGATTCATTTTGCAAAGAATTGAAATCATTCATTTTCAGATGATAACAATAGAAACGAAAATTATAGTTGGAATATGAATTTCGATATCAATATGCAAAATCAAAAAGACTTTAATGAGATGTAAAATTTCCGAAAATGCATTCTTAAAAATTACTTAATTGGCCAGAAGTTAACTGTTTGAGATGATAATTTCACGTAATAATACGCCAGACGATACCAATTTTAATCTCTTAATTGCTCACAGAAATAATTACAAACAATGGCATTCATAACAAAAGCATTTAAAAGATTATGATGTCGTTCCTATCCAATACTATTACGAATAATATTATTTTTTCCCATTTAAATCCTTTCGAAGTTTGTTATCCTATTTCGCTTTAATTATCTTATCTTGCCGCATCTTGTGTTTTTCTAATGATTACTTGGATTAATCATTAAATCAAAATAAGTAACTTATCATAAGTGAGGTGGGAATAAAAAGATGGAATTACTTTAAAATTTAAATCTGAAAAGTTTGGGAAAGAATAATTGCTAGAAACAGAAATTTAGATCGAGCGGAATTAAACTGAAAAATCTTAAAGTGTTTCATTTAAATGCAAAAATATGAGGAATGAGGGAAAATTGATAAATAAATCATATCGCCAAGTTTCTCATAAAATTTCTATATAACTTTTTGTATTTATAATATTCCATTTTATATAAGACTTGGGAAAGTAAATTTTTAAAGAAAAATTGGCAATAATATTAAATTGTTTTTCGAATGAAAATTTTGGAATTATATGAGATAATTTAACAAATAATTCGAATTTTTCATACAATTCGCAACTTCTGGTAGGAAAAAGGACGATAAGCGTTTTCGCTATTTGATAATAACATTTTGATTTGAAAAAAAAAAATATTTCGAAATTTGAAAATGTTTTGAAAAATGTAAAATAAAACTAAACGAATTTTAATTTGATATAGGTAGGCTTTATATATGTATGTAAAATGTTGAATTATGTAAAATTAAGTTATTGCTTCAGTCAAATGATATTTATAAACAAATACAAATTTCTGTAGCATTGTTGAAATTTCCATTCAAAATTAATAAAATATAATTGGAAAGTTTAAAATCGCCGATATATAAATCGCCTATTTGAAGTAATTGCATGTATTCCGGTTATTTTTCAAATAGAGCTGAATAACTATTACCGATAAGTTGAATGATTATTGTTGACAAATCAGTTCTGAAACAAAGCAGCTAAGCAATGATTAAATGAGCAAATTTATCCATTACTGATAAGCGATAAGCGTTATTATCTACTGATACGCGTGCTTTTATGGTACGGAAATCAAAATGACGGTGCAGAAAAATTCGTTCATATAAAATCTGTGCAACAGTTGCGTTGACAAGAATGACTTTTAATGAAATGATTAACTTGGTGCCAAATCGTTTCACTTCTCTTCGTCATCATTATCAGGCCGCAATTTTAATTTCCTTTCTGCAAAAAGAAAACTTTGCTTCTTTTGCTATATTATGCTCATCAAGCTGTTTAAGCAAATTTTGGCTCAAATTGAAAAAAAGTCCAAAATTTTTGATTATACAGCTTGCAAATGAGCATATTTGAGCATTTTCAGTTCGAAAAGTTCAAAATATTTTATCATATGTACTTGGGCTTTAGCTATTATAACAGGCTATAAAGCAAGAAAAATATTATTCATTGCTTTATCAGGTAATATAAATGTAATGATTAGATAATAAAAATGATATAAATCGTATAAATAATATTAAAAAAACACAGCCATTTCAACTAATTACTTTTTAAAAATTATTTCAAAAATTTCTTTTATTTATAAAATTATTCGTACAATATGCTTTATTTTTGAATTAAGCATATTTTTTTTTCGAAATTAACAATTTGTAAAGTTTTTATTTTTTTTCTCATCTGAAAATGCTATCAACGAATATTTCTATAAAAATAAGATAAAACATATATATATATCAAATATCAAAATATTATTATTTCTCTAAATTATTTATTTGTCAATTACTAAATAGAAAAAAATATTTTTTATATTTTTACTAAAAATAAAATTTGAACAAAAAGATAATAATTTTTCCTTTTTTTTTTAAAAATGTTTAATTTAACAAAAAAAAATTACAAAAATTTTTTTTTTGTTTTAAACTTTGTTTTATTTTTTTTTTTTTTTGATAAATGATGCCAATAAAATCGAGAGAGGAGAACACAAAAAAAAATGGAAAGAAGGTATTAATATATTTGGCCTCATCTAGGCGGTTTTTCCCACAACCTAAAGCCTTTATCGCAGCAATGCATCGTTTAATGCGAAAAACTTTTGATTCGAATATATCTGGGCAAAAGTCGCATTTTTTCAAATTGCTCTCGATTAAATAGAGCATTGAAAAAGTAGAGAGTCTGGAAAAATCTGAGTGAAAAAGAAAAACGATAAAAAATCCACCGATAAAACTATGCATTTTTTTCCCATACAAACAAATTTTTGCATTTCCTATATGAAACATTTATACAAATAAATATTTTCTTATCAATTTGTTGGAAGCGAAAAAAAAAAGAAAAATTTTGTTTCAAAGAAAAAAAAAAAAGTTTGATCGAATAGATTTATCAACGAATCGTTTTTTTGTTAAAAAAAATATATATATATATAAATGTTTAGTTGAAAATATTTGAAATATATCAAAATTTATAATTATATCATTTCATTTTAGAATTAACAATTAATTTTATGTTTTTTGTATATGTGATATATATTTGTATAGTAATATTTATTCGAATAAATATTTTCAAAATAAATAATCGAGAATTTATATGCTGGCAAAAATTCTCTTCAATAGCAATATTTTTATCAATCGTTTTATCATTAATAATCCATTTCATATTTTATAAATGTATTATTTTAAATTTATGTAAAAGAAATAATAATTTTGAATTGAAAATGAAAAAAATAGTTAAATAGATTTTTAAAAAAAAAATGATAAATGAATAATTATCAATTTTTTGGGAAATGTATTAATTTTGGAAATGTACAAAAGATGTCCGATATAGCGAAAGCGAGAAAGATGGAAAAAGAATTAGGGAAAAGATAAAATGAAGAATGACGATAATAGGCGATTATGATAATGATAGCAATGATTGTGATAATGAAACGATGAATGAATGTAAATGAATGACAATGATAATAAATGCTGCTACTAATGAAACGATAAACGAATGTTAATAAATGACAATGATGTTGTTTCTGAAAATAAATAATGAAAGGGATAAATAAATGAATGATTAGGTGAATGAATGTTAACGATAATGATAATGTTGATGATAGAGAATGGATAAATCATGAGAATACAGTAATAAAGGGAGAAAATAAAAACAAAAAGAAAAATGAATGCAATTTTTTCTTTTTCTTAATTTTTACCTCTTTTCTAAGCTTTAAAAA
The DNA here is from genome assembly GCA_024305405.1 of Dirofilaria immitis. Classification (NCBI taxonomy): domain Eukaryota; kingdom Metazoa; phylum Nematoda; class Chromadorea; order Rhabditida; family Onchocercidae; genus Dirofilaria; species Dirofilaria immitis. The sequence goes on from JAKNDB010000068.1 coordinate 2,192,407, forward strand.
AAATTAATTACAATATAATCAATTCCAATAACATTAACAAGTAATACTAATAGCAGTTACAATAAGAATAATCATAATAATAATAATCATAATAATAATAATAGTAATAAGTTATTATTAATATTATTATTATTCATATATTTTCTTCCTTTCTTTTTTATTTTTTCATACAAACAATTTTTGAATAATACATACATTTTTATAAATAATAATAATAATAATAATAATAATAGCGGTCATTGACATTACTTTTAATAGAACATACATTTTAAAAATTTTTCTAATTATAACAGTCAAAGCAATGAAAAAAAAAAAAAACCTTTTTCATATTATTTGTCATTTGACATATTCTTCGGACGGTGACATAATTTTTTTTTTTTTCCATAAAATTATCTATCTATTCGTTTCATTACTTTTCGTTCATCTTATTTTTTTTTTCTTTTTTCAAATTTTTACATTTAAAAATTAATAAGAAAATGTAAGTTAAAATTGCTCGAAAAAAAAAAAAAATATGAAATTTTAATCTCAACATAGTCTTATTCGAAAAAGAAAATGACAAGCATAATTATTAATCTTTATGATTATCTTATCATTAAACAATGAAAAAAAAAAAAAAAAAAGAAATGTTTCAATACGTTATCATTAGGTAGAGAGTTCGAAATTAAATATTTCAATTTATTAAAAATTTATTTTAGAAGAAAAAATTTTTTCACTAATATTGCTTGCCTGCCTTACTTATTCAATTTTCAATTTGCTTTTTTTTTTTTTTATTGGATATGATGGCGCAGATTGGCGACGATAACAATAACAGTAACATCGACGATGATGATAAGATGAAAAAAAAAAATATTATCGTGCGCACTTTATCACAAATATATATATACAAATATCATGACATATTTGAAAAGCCTTGAAATAATCAATCATTTAAAAGTCTAATTCCAAATTTTGTCGAACTATAATGTTTAATAGTCTTTGGCCATACTCTTTCTTTCATTTTTTTAAATCTTATTTAACCTTGAAAAATAAAAGGTTAATTTTACAAGCAATTTATATAAAGTGCTATGCCTATAACCAATCGTATTTTTTCAATTTAAATTGAAACTAAAACAAGCCTTAACTTTTTCCTATTTATTTTATCAAATTTTTATCTTATCATTAAAAGAATATTTCTGATAGAAGTTGCAAAATATATTGGCTAAATAATAGATAATTGATGAAATCTCTTTTAATAAATAAATTAATGTAAGTAAATTCTTGAAATATTATAATCAAAGAATGATAATATTAAATAAATTCTTGAAATATTATAATCAAAGAATGATAATATATCTCGAAAAATATCATGCATATGTCTTGAAAAACTAAAAAAAAAAAAATCAAACAATCAATAATAGTAATAATAAAAGCAAATGATACTAGCAAAATAATGTATTATAACTAAATGATAAGAATTATCATGACTTCATTTATTACAATTGCAATTATGCCTTAATTCAGCTATAATATGAAAAAGTTGAAAAATTTAAATGATATTTTAAGGAAATGAAAAAAGTTTTTTAATAATAATCAAATTTTTGATAATTTTAATTTCCTTTTTCTTTTCTTTTTTTTTTTTTTTTGTCAATAATGGATAAAATTATAATAAAATTGTTTAAATCATTTTGCTAAAATGTAATGATAATTGATTCTATCCTTTCATATCATTTTTTTTTTTAAATCATTAAAAATACATATTGTATTTATTGAATTTTGATAGTTTCTGATATCATTTTTTTGTTTTGATAAATATTTTAAATAATTTGATGAAATCAATTATAAATGAATAAATACAAATATAGAAATGGTAAAATTAAAGAATTAAATAAAATTACTCACAAAATTCAGCAACGCAATATTCTCAAAATATATAACGAAATTTTCGAAAATTAAATTATTTAAAAATTGAATTCAAAAAAAGAAGAAAAAGAACAGTATGAGAGAAAAGTTTAAATATAATAAATAGATATATTAAGAACAAATTAAATACAACAATTTTGTTTTGTTTTTCATTTTTTTTCTTCGTCTTCGTCTTCGTCTTCTTCTTCGTTTAAAAATATTTTTTTAAACAAAAAAAATGATAATTTTTAATTTTTTTTTTTATTGTTTGATTTAAAATGAGTCCATTTAACTTATCATTATTATCATTATTATTATTATTATTATTATTATTGGCCAACTCATCATTCTCCCACGATTTTTTTTTCCTTCCTTCATTATCATCTCATCAATTTATAATCACTTCTTCGACTATCATCATTACTATCATCAAAATTTAAACTAATTTTAAATGAAGTATTAGAAAATAAAAATACATATTAGTGTAGTGTAATTGTATGAATTATATCTTAAAATTTATTAAAATAATGTAATTTTTACAAATATAATTTGAAGAAAGAAAGAAAAAAAACGAAACAAAATATACCAAAACAACAACAATAACAAATAAATGAATTTCGGTAAGAATCTGAATTTTCTTTTTTATCAAAGAATTCTTCTATTTCATTTTTCCCTTTTTCATCTCCCCAATGATAAGGCGCAAATTGTAAATTAACTTATCATTGTGCATTTAGCGCACATTATTAAATACCACCATTTATTATTGTAAATGTAATAAAGATTTGTTAAATGGAAAATAAAAATGAAAATCATCAGATTCCTTAAAAGAAACATGTATACATGAAGATAGAGAATTTACCACATGTACAAGTGTAAATATATAAGTAAGTTTTATTTTTGAAAAATTCTAAAACAACGAATTAAATTTAATCAAATACAAAGTATTGCATATTTATATAGATGTATGTATCTATGTGTATGTATATTGATATGTATATATATATATATATCTTAAATTAATAGAAAAATTTTAACAACTAGCAATTATAATAAATGATGATGAACATTGACAATGATAATGATGATAATGATAATGAATAATAGTGATGACTTTTTCTTGAATCTTTATAAAGTACTAATTAAAATTTAATTTAAATACTTCAAAAAAAAAGTTGAAATCTTCAATTTTTAAATCAATATTGCTAGACTGTTATTATTTTGAAAAATTTCAAATTTTAAAACAACGCAAATGTTTAATATTAATTAAAGATTTCAGTAAATGCTAAATTTTTTTCAACTGATAACAATAGGTTATTATTACATTATCATGATTAACAATCTGGACACATCTTAAAGTTATAAAAAATGAATTCATATCTTTTAATATAATAGCATTCTCGATTTTTCATATAATTAATACTTTTCATTTCTAACAAACAAATCTCATCGTCGATTATTTTAATTTAAATTTTAATAATACTATCACAAATTAATTTTTAATCGAAAGTACGATGAAGTATCACATTACAAGATAAATGTAAATTGAACAACAAATCTGAACAACTCATAATAACACGAATCTATTTCTTATGTTTGAAAATATTTATTTATATGATTCAATGAGTGATTTTGTTATCGTAAAAAAAGAACAAAAGAAAAAAAAAAAAAGAGATAAAAGAGAGAGAAGTTCATTCTTAACGATGATGTTCTTGATTGTGAAAAAAATTTTCTGCTTTCTGTAGCAAAAAAAAAAAAAAAAATATCAACAACGATAAAAATTAAGCGAGTTGATCGGTGTTGATCAGTCGATCGGTCGGTCGATTTTTTGGTTCCAACCTATGCCATCATGAAAAAAGTTCCTTCACACATCTACCAATTCACCTTTATCAAGGTCAACAACGTTCACAAATTTATGAGCTGTGTGCTGCTTAATGCTGAAAATGCTATAGGTACATTGCGCATGACTTTCGTAACCTTCCATAAAAATATTCGATTTGATTAAAATTAAATTGCATATTGAATGAAAATGTACAGCCTATAAAAGAAATGAAATGAAAAAAAAAGAGAAAAAAGAGAAAAAAGAAAAAAGCAACAATAACGAACTTTTCGTTTTCTGAAATAATCATTTGGAAGAGTGATGATGCTGATGAAGAAGAAGAAGAAGATGAAGGAAAAAAATGATGAAAAAGAGCTTTTTTTTTTTCAATATCAATTCTTTTAAAATTCTAATATCAATATCAGTATTACTAATACTACTACAATAACAATTACTATCATTATAGTCATAACAAAAGTAATGCAACAATAATAATAACTATTACTACTATAGCTACTACAATTACTTCATGAACAATAACAGCACCTTTTACTACAATTAGTAGTAGTATAACAAATGATACTGCTATTGTTACTAGATGTACAATAGCAACAATAATTGCTACTACAGTTACAAATAACTATTGCAACAGTAATAATTACTATTAATATTAGAGTTATAACTATAGCAATAATAACTACTCCTATATATACATTTGAAATATTCTGTGATAAGATTCACGCTTATATCATTAATTCAAGTAGTGTAATAATTAGCATGACATTGCATAAAAAAGTTTTATAGTGATGATAAGATGAGGATTCTATATTACAGATATGTTTAATTACTGATAATCAAGTAATTTTATTTTCATAATGATGATAAGGTGAAGATTTTACGTTAGAGATGCAAAAAAAATTACTGATAACAAAATAATCTTGTAATGGTGACGATTGATTTCTATGCTGCAACTATATTTAATTACTGATAATGAAGTAATCTTGATAAATGATATCATAAAATGAAAAAGTTATGGTTAATTGTTATTATTTTTTTAGATATATATTTTATTAATTAAAAATGGTGTCTATAATGTAAGTTGTAAAATTGGTTCCAATTAACTTAATTTATCAATTGAATGACAAATAGATCAAAAAAATATTTTCCATTGCAATAAGTAGATCTGATATAAAAAATCATTTCGAAAATATTAAAAAAAAATTGCAAATTCTTAAAATTAAAAGTAATAATTGCTTCATATTATTATATTAAAAGAAGGAAAGAATAATTTATAAAAAAAAAATTGAGATAAAATATGAATTAATAAGAAGAAAGTTAGAGTTATCAGATGAAATAAATTCAAAAAATTTTATATGACAAATTGAATAGGCTTAGTTATAGAAAATTTATATGAAATAATTGAAAAATAATGGCATGAAATAATAAGGAAGTAATAAATATATGAGCAAAAAACTTGCAACCTTTTTCTAAATTACCTTTTTCATTTCATTTTTAATAAGTATAAATTGTTTTGTATGATAAATAAAATTTGAGCATTTTTCGAATTTTAATAATTTAAGCAAACTTTTCCATATCATATCTTTTCCCATTTAGCGACATGAACCCCTGCGATAAAACTATAATTATTATTTAATTTTTGAGATTAAAACAAAAAAAAGCATCTATTGTTTAGTTTTATCGCATAGGTTCATCAATAACATATTATCTTCAAAAATTAAACGAACTGATTTTGTCGCTGGGAAAATATGAACATAAGCTCTCGAGGAAATAATTGATCTTAAAGATGACCTCTTCTCTTCTTCTCGTAGCAGCAAATAAGCATGCATAAACAATGTGATCTTCATATTTTAAAATTTAAATTTCAATCAAATTAAAATTTACTATTTACGATAGAATAGAATACATCTTATCAGAATACCTACAGTCATTATTAATTCGTTTTTGTTATCAGCATTAGGATTAATGATACATGATACTTGTTATGATCGGAATATTGCATAGTGCGATATTACTTTTTATTTATTCGTTGAAAATTTAAAAGATGAAAATTCTAAATTTCATTTTTTTTTCCTAATGCTAATTTGTAATAATTTTAGGCTGTTTGTTTAAAATAGCAAAATAATATCAAAATATCATTTTTTAGATTGGATGAAAAAGTTTGAATGAAAATAATAAATAATATTATATGAAAATTTATTTGCATTGAAAAATTCGAAGATAAAATAATTTTTTTTTTTTAAGAAAAGGAAAATCGCTTTAACAATTACGATAATTTATTGCTATTATGATACATAAGATGTAATGAATATGATAAAAATTAATTTTATGATATTATTTTTGCATGCATGCTTAGTTTTCTGAAGTTTCAATTAGGAATTATGTAGTGGTGCCATTTGGTAAAAATGTTAATCGGCATAATCTGGAAGTATAGCGATAAAAGCGGTCGGAAATTAAAATTTGTTGGGCAGAAGATCGATTTACCACAATATTAGACCAAAGTGTTGATTGCATTTGTAGAGTGGGTTGCACGATATAATTTGATACCTATTGGTGTGCTTGCCAAGGTGATAATAGGAGGGGTGTTAAAAGTGAACCGAATAGATAAATTTGTTTATACTGAGCAAAAAAATGAATTGATATAAGAAGTTGCAGAATAAGAAATAGCATGCAGTGCATGTTAATTTATATCATATTTTATCATAGTTTTTGTTTTAGCATGTAAAATGGTAAAAAATTTAACTATTAATATGTAATAAAAGGAAATAAGAATTGCTGCTACTATTATTATTATTGCTACTAAATTTAAATTTAAAAAGTAAAGCAGGAGCATCAGAAAGCCTAATCCTAAATTCAATAAAGAAGACGCTTTTTGTTGATGGTATGATTTAAGCTTAAGCTTAAGCTTAGTCTTAGGCTTATTTCAGTTTGGACTTCTTTTACTGGAGCCAAACTTGAGCTAAGTAGGCTTATTGTTAAGCTCTCGCCTTTCCAAGATCGTCATAAGCTTTTCATATATTGTATTTTAACTTGCTCGTATTACTAGGCCAATTTCCCAGGCACTTATTTTATGCTATCCATTTTTGGAACAACAATTATTTGTTGAAAAAAAAAAGATGAAATACACTCATTGTTGTATGAAATAGAAGATAACAGGCAAGTAAGTTTAGTTAATTAATAAAGCTAGAGGATAATTAATAATGATTAGATCAATGCAAATTATTTTCACAGCAATTAAGAAAGTTGGCTTAAATTTTTCATTGTAAAAGATGAAACTAAAACTTTTCAACTTAAACTCTTTCTATCATTTTACAATTTCAATTTTAGCTAAATTATTTCAAAATTTTTCATTTTCATCTTTGATGCATTTGGTTAATTTTATAGAAAGATAATGTAAGAAATTTTTGATGTTTATTTAGTTATTTTAAACTAAAAATTTTCCAATATTTTCATTGACAATTTCAATAAATATTGCTTGTTTGTTTGTTTTTTTTTTTTTTGGTGATAGAATTTTAGATCAATTTTAATCACTAATCAATTTGGAAGAATCTAATTTTATTGCAATAAATTGATCGAGCAATGGATAGGGATGAATTTTACAGACAAAAATTTATGAAGATTACATTAAAAAATTTCATCAAACAAATAATTAAAAATAAAATGCGAGAAAAAAGTTTGATTTAATTATTTATTTTATTTTTATTTCAAATAATGGCAAAAAATTGATTGATTGAAATAGCGATCATTTTGATTCTCATTTTAATTTTATAATAATACAATTACATCAATGTATATACATACATATATATATATATATGAATAATTTTATGCAACGATAAAATATTTAAAATTAATCAAATATAATAAAAAGTAATTATATTATATTTACCTAATTTTTATGAAAGAAAATTGGATAATATTGTTAAGAATTATATGAGTAATTAATTTTATTATCAAAGATTCAACAATAGTAATGAATACATTAATTTTATTGAATTTGAATATTTATTGAAGGGAAATTGATTAAATGGGGAAAAATAAAAAAAAAAAATTAACCTGTATGTTTAAAAAGATATTTTGTGACAAACTCTAAACGACCTTGAAATTCTATTTCTTAAAAGGATCAGAAGTTAGTTCCTTGTTAAAAGAAAAGGAAGTTTTTTCAAAAAAAAAAAAATTAAAAATTAAAATCATTTCGTTATTTTCAATTGACCAGCGGTTATTTTATACGTGGTAAAAATGGGAAAAGAAGTTTTTAATGTAAAAATGTTGGGAGCATGTTTTTTTTTCTTTATGAAAAATCATCGTTTTTTCTTTCTTTATTTAAAAAAAAAAAAAAAAAAAAGAAGAATCATTTTTCCGTATATAGCAATGCATTAACAAAACATTTGTGAATGTATTTTAAATATTTCAAAAAGTATGAATAAGCTTATTTATTCTAAAACTTTCTTAGAGCCTTTTTATTCTAAAATTTGTTTTCTTGAAATAGCTCGATTGCTGCACAATTTTGAATGTTATCAAAATTATAATGTTACACTTATTCATTTGCATTAATTAATTTTAGATATCCTCAAATTTTGGTACCACTAAAATGTTTGATCAAAAAAATTCTATTGAAAGTATTATCTTAAAAAAAGCTACAAATTTATTATTGAAATCATTTGATTTTTAAAAATAATATTTGATACATTTATTATGATAAGGTAAATCTTAAAAAAAATTGATAATTTAGAAAATTTCGGAATCCTTTTTTCTTTCCTCTCTAAAAGTGATGATTTTTAGATCATTTCGTTTCTCTTTTACATTTTACAAAATTATCATTTCTAATTAATGGCTGATAATTGTATTAAATGTATGATTAGCATATAGAAGGATCCACCTTTCATTTAAGATTCTGAAATCATCGAAGATATATTTATCGAAGACAATTTTTAGTTTACAGCTTATGATAAAATACATCAGAACAATAATTATTTTTATTGCGTCATCCATCCATAGATACCTTTGATCGGAAATTCATTCATTAACCTTGAATGCCAACTCGTTATTCCATTACTACTGTATTGGGAAGTAGGAAGAAGTGGTAAAAGGTAAAAGAAATGGTAACGCTTCGTAAAAATATTACAACTTCTCTTTCTTTGCATATTGCAATTTTTGTAAGTCAGGGAACAGGAAAAAGATGGAAAAAGTTTAATTAAAAATTAATCTTCATTTTAATTTTTGCAAAATTTGCTAATTGAAACATTCAAATTATTCATTATTTAGCATTGAAAAAATTCTTACATTTTCATTGAAAAAAATATGCATTAAATATTTGAAATTTTACACATAGAAAAATTTGCTTACTCTTGAGATATCACTAAAAGAAATGCTTTTTGAAATTTATTAATTTTTCAGAAAAGTTTCTGTAATTTTTTCATTTCATAGGATTGTATTACTATTGTCGAAATTATCGAATGACTTTATATAGTACATTTTTATATTATAATTTCAACAATTCAATCCTTTGATATATTTTTAAAATAAAATGATTATTTAATCCTTTGGTATATTTTCAAAACAAAAATGATTTTGAAATTATACTCGATAATAATAAGGGAGAAGTTTTTTTAAATCAAAATATAAAAATCATGAAATCCTAATTATGATATGTGAGAAAAAAATTGAAACAATTTTCTGATTTGTCTAATATATCGAATTTTAAAATAACAACTGAGTGTTATAGTAATAAATGAATTTATTTATTTATTTTGCTATTATGAGAGCTGTTTTGATAAAAATATAACTGAGTCCAGCTATTTTGATTTCAAATTTATAATTCGTAATTGGCTTTTTTTTATCACTTTAATACTGTTTTTAGAATTAGGTATATATATGAGATACTTTTTGATTGCTTAACAGATAAGATAATGTAGGTAAGAATCATGATTTTTGGCCATCGAAAGAAGATACTGTAAAGATGGCAATTTGTCTTTAAGACGTATTTTATAACATAGGAAAACAACATTTTTTTTAAAAAACATTTTCCTTGATCATTGATCAGTTCAGTTATGCGAAGCATTAAAATTTTGAGCATTGAAATTTTAAAAAAGTTTTTACAAAAAAAAGTACAATAGTTTAATTCATTTTCAAAGCAAACGTTGATTATATGGAATGATAGTTTTATTACATATAGAACTTTGCTGATAAGTTGATAAACAGTAAACATATATACGGAGCATTTTCATCATCAGTTATATTAATTGAAGCCATTAACTGGCTAAAATAATGCTATCGAATAATTTTTCATCTTTTAGCAATTCTTGAAATTCGAATAATTTTTTTAGCAGTTGAAAAAGTTTATTTCTAGTAACAGAAATAATTAAAATAAAAGACAATGAAGCAACAATATTGTAAATAAAAAGTAGTGAAAGGCGAAATACTGTAAATGAAAAGTAAGGAAAGAGAAAACTGTAAATAAAAAATGGTAAAGCAGAAACATTGTAAACGAAAATGCTGAAATAGGAATACTGTAAATAAAAAGTGATGAAGCAGAAATATTGTAAATAAAAAAACAGGGAAACAGAAAATAGTATAAATAAAAATTGTGAACATATTATAAATAAAAATGGGTAATGAGATACTGTAAATAGAAAATGGTAACAGAGGTACTGTAGGCAAAAATGATGGAAAACGGAAGTATTGTAAATAAAAATGATATGAGAATACTGTAAATAAAAAACGGTATAAGAACACTGTGAATAAAAAATGAAAAAAGAAAAGAAAAATGATGAAATGATTTGTTTAGAAAACTTGCCAAGACTATTTTATTCCAAAACATATATTTGTCGTCTGTCTGACTTAATTTTATTTTTCAAATAATTCATTTTAAACTTATTTTGTAACTTGTACTTTTTAGATTTTTGAAATATTTTAACAAATTTTTTTGAACATCTTAAAATGATTCAACAGGTTTTTTTAAAGCATTTCGAAGGTGCATTCGAGAATGAAGGGAAATTCTCATCTTCCCTTTTTTTATTTTATTTAAAAAAACAATTATTATGAGACGTATAGAAGATAATAAGTTTTTAAAATATTTAATTTCAACAAATATTTCTGTCATATGATTGAAATGGAACAAAAATCATTTTCATTTACTTTCTCTCCCATATATTACCGGTATTTTAATTCGTATTCCTGAAATTTTATAGTCACGGAAATTGGATTTAAATAGATGTTTGCTTCTAACATAAACTAAAAAACGTCGTAATATTTATAATTGAATTGAAAATGAATAGAAATGAAGAACTGCTATATCAAAAATTATTTAAATTATTTCAAAATTATTAAATTCCATCTACTTACCTTTTATCATGGCTGGAACTAATTATCATTTTAATTGACAAGTGCGAAAAAATGCAAAATGCAAATGTCATTAAAATTATATTGATTCATGCCAGATTTATCAGTCAAATCTAATTTCAATATGATTTCCACAAGTAAATTAAATTGATTCGATCTGTTATCAATTTATCATTAATTGATTTTAATATCTTTCACGCATAAATTGCAAATAGGACGATAAATCTTCTTGCAATGAGCATAATAAATACAGCAATATAATAATAATTTTTCATTTTGTCCTCATTCATCTTAAAATACTCGATTTCGAATAAATCGTTTCGAAATTCATCGCAAACATCAAATTCTCAATTTTGATCCTTGTCCATTTCAGATTCCATTTTGCGTTAACAGCTTAATTTCGAAGCACCACAAGCGCATTCCGTTCCTTGATTATTAACGCATCGTTTGAGAGACACTTCATAGAACATGGTTAAGCTACTCATCGTTTGCTCGATAGAAATTCAAAAGTCCGTCGTTAATCTTTTACAGAATTACAGATTAAAATGGATTTTTGAATTACTATCGAACAGATGATGAATAGTTTAAATCAAGCTCTAGGAAATGATTTTTTCAAGATTGCTCTATGAATAACATATTGTTATATTTATATATGTGTATGTATATATTAATGTGTCGTCGCATTTTATTTGAAATAATAATAATAATAATAACTTATAGAAGAAGAAAAATTAGGCGTCCAAGGTTATCGCTGTTGTACCATTTTCTTTGTTCATTTTCAAAAAAAAAAATGAAAATATTCCAATCAAAAATGCTCGCTTTATTACATTTTGCATGCCTTACTTCGGCGTGTCCTATTTTTGCCTATTAGACCGTTTTTTTTTTTCAACAATCGTTACAGGCAAATCAAACTTACCAAACATACTGCACTGTTTGCATTACAGCATAGCAAAATGTGAAATGAGCTTGTTCAACGTTTAACACGTCTTCATTAGAGTGTGATAGATTGATAGTACAAGTGACCTTCAAATGTTTAAAAATATAGGCTTCGAAAGGAGCTTTCTTACCCGATCACTTTTATTGTAATCCGTGATGGTGAAATGATGAAACACGTATTTCCCGTTACAACATTATTCACGCAATGAAAAGTAAAATTCGTAATACTGTAACATTGTATTTTCCAACTTTTGTTTCAAAAATTTTTTGAATAATATAATTTTAATAATTAAAATGTATTGATAGAACTCTTAGCGATTTCTTTTCAAATTGACGGAGAAGTCCATTTCTTTCATTTAACAAATTTAACACATACGTAAGCCGTAAATAACAACGATGGCATAGTAATGGCAAAGATTATTTTGATTCTGACAGGAAGGGAATGTTTGAAGTGGAAAAAATAAAACAAGGAGAGGACAAGTTTAATTCTTCCAAAAAAAAATTCAGGAAATATTTTAATTCACTGAAATAAATTATTTTCCCTCTTCTCCTTCTTTTCTCTCTCTTTCCCTCTTTCACTCGTTATTTATTCCTTCCTTTCTTTTTGTATTCAAATAAATGACACAGAAATAATTCAAAGAAAGATGAAAATTTCTGAAAATTTGAGGCATCCTTGTTGTTCAAAGAAAGAAGAAAAATTAAACTTTATTACAACCTTTTTGAGGATTACAAATATGAAAATTCTCAATGAAGAATTGGACTATTTTCAGATTCATTTTGCAAAGAATTGAAATCATTCATTTTCAGATGATAACAATAGAAACGAAAATTATAGTTGGAATATGAATTTCGATATCAATATGCAAAATCAAAAAGACTTTAATGAGATGTAAAATTTCCGAAAATGCATTCTTAAAAATTACTTAATTGGCCAGAAGTTAACTGTTTGAGATGATAATTTCACGTAATAATACGCCAGACGATACCAATTTTAATCTCTTAATTGCTCACAGAAATAATTACAAACAATGGCATTCATAACAGAATCTTTTCTTACTGCAAATGCATTTGAAAGATTATGACGTCGTTCCTATTCGATACTATTACTAATTTCTCATTTTAAAAGGCCTAGTATTATTTTTTTCCATATGAATCCCTCAAAGCTTGTTTTCCTATTTCGCTTTAATTATCTTACCTTGCCGCATCCTGTGTTCTTCTAATGATTACTTGGATTATTCATTGAATCGAAATAAGTAACTTCTCATAAGTGAGGTGGGAAAAAGACGGAATTACTTTAAACCCGAAATTTGAAAAGTTTGGGAAAGAATAGTTGTTAAAAATACAGAATTAGATCAAGCGGAATTAAGCTGAAAAATATAATGCATTTGAGGGATTCAAATGGAAAAAAATAATATTAAGAAAAACACAAGAGAGAATGAGGGAAAACCGATGAATACATCATATCGCTAAGTTTCTCAGAAAAGAAAATTCAAAAATAGTTGCGACTGCCAAATCTGAAAATAGGAGGAAAGGGAATTACAAAATAGCAGGGAGAAGAAGGAGAATAGAAGACTGTTGAAGAATTAATGACGGACGATTTTGTACCTATCGGTTAAAAAATGAAGAAATGACCGAGATAACCAGGCATATATTTCAAAAATATATTTTCGTTGAAAATACATAACCGATCGGTGGTGATCTTCTTCTCCTCATCTTCCGTTAATCGCTCACCCAGTAAACGAATAAATAAAAGTTGACATTGATGCATGCATAACAACGTATACAACAACAATATTATAATAACAATAGCAATCCGTTCATTGATGCTTCTTCACTTCGCACTCCGCCTACATTTATCAAATCTCGAATCGCTTTAAAGTTTCCAATTTTCGACAAATCATTCTGAAATCCACCGAAAATTTCAAAACCTCAATTTTTGATTTACAAAAACCCTACCAAGTTTTCACAACTAATAAATACATTTCTCCCCATTTTTCCTTCAATTCAAGTGAGTAATTTTCAGCAATTTCTTTACTTGAAGCACGTTATATTTCCTTCCTTCAGATCATTCATGAAAATCTTCACATCTTTGCTAAACACGCATTCCAGCGAATGCAATGAGATATTTTAGCTCAATCTTTTGTTTCTTTTTATGTCTCAGCAAATTATAATTTTCACTGAGTTCTGCATTATAAGCATTGAGCTTGTATGGTTTACGCCTATTAAGGTTTCATGTTGTACGAATTTTTTACCGCATACATTGCATTCGAACGTTTTCTCGCCCGTATGTAACCAGTAATATGTTTTCAGATTGGAGCGTTGACTGAAATCTCTACCGCACATAGTGTATTTGAACATCCTGTCGCCTACATGCATTCGATTATATGTATTCCAGATGGTCACACCAAATGAATCTTTTATTGCAACGATTTCTTGTTTCTATTATTCCGATAATATTTATTTAATTTTAATTGATCAGTCATTCTTACCTGTACTGATGAATTGCTTTCAGTTTGTGTCTGAAACTATTTGAAATCATTCACTTCATAGTTTAACTGATTTGATGATTATTTTTGTTTTAATTTTTGAGTAGTTTTAACTATGCAAAGAGATTCCATTGATATCACTACATATGCTGTGGAATCTTTGAACAATAATACCTTATAACCATTCGATATTGGTTGCTTCTTAAAAGTTTTCGAAGAATTAGAACATATTTTGAAAAGAATAACAGTTTTATTTAGAATATTGTGTAGGAAGATACAAAATTTGACTTTGATGTGATTCTTGAATCTAAACTATTTTCTATGCTGAATTTGAAATATATGACGTGGAAAAAAACCGACGAACTGATATCTGCTTTTGGTAGATATTGAAGAAATTAGATCTGGTGTTAATATTTTTTGAATCCAGATTCATCTCGTTTTGGTTTTTACTCTTATCGGTCTTTGTCGTCTCTTTTGAAATAGTCAATATTTTGCGTTTAAACTCTCTATAGCATAACATGAACTAATAATACAGAAGATAGGTTAATGCCTGAATTATTTCGCAGATATCAGTTTGTCTGTCTTCCATTGATTATCGCTTCATGTTCAATGACCAGAATTAATTCTCCATTGCTAAGGAGCATTGTATTTAAAGCCTTTCTTAAAGATCCTTTAACTTCTCCGACCATTCTTTTATAAACGCCGCCCTGCTAAGGAACACTTGGCGTAATAAATTCCCATTGTTCATCGTTTCGCTTTCCGTAGTATTTAATTCTATTAATAGCTTGGAAGTTGCTTTATGATACTTGGCATTGTCAGGAATTATATTTTCGTTTGTTTTCTTTGGTTTGTAAGTTTTCGGAATGCTTGTAGAATTGTTTAGCAGTCATAATTTCCACTACTTCAAAATTCACAGCTCGAGTAACCGAACATGTAAATAAAGCCAATAAAGCTGTTAGGAGTCATAGTTTCCATTACTTCAAGATTCACAGTTTGAGTTGCCGAACATGTATCCTCAGACCATTTTTCCTTGTATTCCACGACCATGACGGCCATTCCATCATAACCAGTTGTCTCTCAATTTTTCTGGGAAGAATCCTCGTGAAGCGTGATTTGCTGGATTATTGTTTGATCTTACATGATGGAATTTAATTTCTTTGCATCTTCTTGTTTCACTCTAAGTAGGGCGATAAAAGTGATTCATAAAATAAAAAGCGAGTTTGAAAGGCTTGGTAATCTTTAATACTGTACATCTTTTATGGAATAATGACAATTTTTTCATTGTTTTGTAAAAATCATAGCTTTATGTAAATAAAAATCATGATTGTCTCTGTAATTTCAATGCACGGATTCCAGTGTTGCTATTCAACTCTTTTTTTGTGAAACGTAAAATGATTTCTGTTAATGAATAATTCATATTACATAATTAGCAATGTTTCATTTGTCCTACACTTTTAGAAATATTGCAGTAAATAGGTAATGAATGCATCATACTCAGTGATAGCGAGCATAAATAATTATTTATATTCTATTAGTTGCAGAAGATAATTTACATGAAGAAATTTATGACACTTATATTTTTACAATGCAGCAGTTGGACATTCCTCCTTCCCTTGTGTCGCTGAAATTGCGAGAAAAAATGGAAAATTAGAAATTCAATGCTTTCGTTTGTGTTGGATTTCACACAAAGAGGCATATGTTGTACATACGTATTTTACTGTTATGATGTAAACTAAAATTGACGCCTTTATCTATGAGTCGTACTCCCACACCCTAACAAAGGCCCTATTCCTTATAGCCACAATTGTACCAGGATCCTTCGCTTACGAAAAAGAGGGTCCTAATCATCCAAACCATTATACAGGATGTCCATTGACGCAGCTGGTTTATTCAGCAAAATGGGCGTCTTTCTTTTAATCTCTTATTTTTTTCTTGAATTATGCTATCATCATTAAACTTTTCTTAATGATATCTTTAAAATTGTATGATTGATTTTAATCACCGTTCGTTGATATATTATCATGTTACTGTAATAAAGGTTTAATTACTCAAGTTTGAGATTCTCTCAAAGTATGAGAAATCTGTGGGGACTGTAAAGAAATGAATTACTCACGTCAAGTTTCTCACGATCAGAAGAAATCGTTGATAATTTGGGGACCGAAGCAGTGAACGAAACAGCAATTCTCGTAACAAAGCGCGCCATTCCGCCGGTAGTAAAGATCACCATAAAGCAAATAAGTTATTTACTTGGGCAAAAGGGAAGGTGATTCAACCAAAAGAATAAGAAAGAAGGATAGAAAATCCATATCAGAAAGCATCAGAACGAATTTCAATAAGCTTGCGTCAGAAATTAAATTGATAATAGAGAAAGTAGAGAATATTGCAAGAATTAAGTGAAAAAAAAAAAAAAAAAACAAGTCGATTTTACTAGAAAGAAAAAGAATGCCTATGAATGGACATCTAAAAATAATTGATGCAATCATCGCCAAAGTAAGTGCCTTAGAAAAAGAGTGGAAAGAAACATTACGGCCTGTCAAAGATAAAGATGACGATTATGAAATCACTTATACGAGTCCTATTTGGATGCTTATTTAGCAGTTATCACAAAATGCATTACGTTCGAACATTTCTAATAGAAGAAAAGGATCGGATTCGTCTATCGAGAATTTGCATCGCGAGATTCCGATTGAATGTACCATCAAATAAATTCCGCATTGTAAATAAATCTCAATAATATTACGAATTATTTAACCGATTTTACATTTCTTAGGTTTCCACGCTTTTTTGTTTTTGTTTTTATCGGTGTTCATAACCATGAGAAATGCTTTTGTTAGCAATCGCTTATAATATTTATCTAAAATTCACATCTTTTTCCAAATTCTCATCCTAATCCAATGAGAAGATTGGGATCTTGTCTAGGTTGTAATTGAATCTTAACAGCCCACTGCCTAATGGGAAAATCATTCCCACCTTCTAATCCATATAAACCCTATTGTATAACGAAACAGATCTTTTTACAAATAAAAGTTTTACTATCGGCTGGACATCAACAAAATTCCAACCAGTCCAATTCAATTCAATTTGCCTCAGCGAACCATAGTAAGCTGATCAACTAACACGACAAATCAACCCGTTGAAATACTAGTGGTATTTGGCTAATATTCGATTCACACTCCGCGACTGAAATATCCATAAAATTGTCCATGCGAGGAAGAATCAAAATATGAAAGATTGACTATGAAATCAAGTGAATGGAAAAAGGAAGGAAGGACCTTAACTGAATTAATTGAGAAATTGGTAATGACAAGCAAACCGTTAGAAATGAAGACTATAGAATGCGATGGAAATCCAAAACTTTGGAATCTGTTTATGACATAATTTGAAGAGACGATTGATAAAGAGAAGACATGACAGCTACAAAGAAATTTGCGCACCTTCCCGAATGTTTGAAAGGAGAAGCACTAGAATATATAAGCGATTTAGCTATCAGTGAAAAGAATTATTACACTAGCCATGAAGAATTTGAAGATTCGATATGGCGACAAACAAAAAGAATATTGGATTTATATACCGTGTTACAGAATTTGGATTGGTCAAGAGAAATTTAATCGCCTTTTTAAGGAACTATTAACATCCTTTCCCAATTAAAAGAATTAGGAGAAAACTTAGAGACAAATCAGTTATGGAGTACCATAATTGGAAAATTGCCTGATTATCTCTTCTTAGGTAACTTGATAAAGAGAAGTTAAGGAAATTTGATTTTTTGTTCCAAATTTATGTTTAATCAATATGATACGCAGTGATATTTCATTGTGATGTCTCGTTTGGTATTTAAATGAATAAAAATAATGATAATAGTTTATTTATAAACAAAAGTAAACAATATATACTAAGAATTCCGGAACGATATTTCTCAAATACCTAAATAAGTCATTTGTTTACATTTTCGACACTGAATTCGGAGCATGAATCTTCTAATTTAAACAACTATCGCCTGAATGATCCATGTAAAAGAAAAAAGTGAAATGAAAATTGATAAGCTATTTATCATTGAGTAAATTTAAACTAGCAATTCACTAAACATTTGCATGAGGCAAATATAATTGTACATTCTCGTCTTGTATCGTTATCTTTATGAAGCATGAAATGCTTCAATCATTTCACAAATTTTATTTATCATCACACAATCTTTCCAATTTACAAATAGGCAAATAGCAATTACAAAAATGCAGATACAACAAAATCGGATGATACAATCTGCAGATAAAGTCATTTTCAAATAGTAGAAATCTCTCATGCGCTTAATGATGCAATGAGTGGCAAGATTGTGTTTGGCGAACATCACTTAACTATCCTATTCCAATTTTCTATACATGTCAACAAAAAACTCATATAGATGGGGAATCAGCAGACGAATGTGGAATCAGTGAAGGAGAAATGTAGAACATAAGATGTGCTATTTGGAATAGAAACGATTGCATAGCTAATAATTTCTAATCTTGTAAAATCAGAGGAATCAGGCTGGCTTGTGATGGATTTAGAAATAGATACTGTCAGAAGAGGCATATCCGAAAAATTAAATCAAGTGTAAAGTCTCAATCAATATCATTGTAGAATATCGGATCTGAGATAAAAGATTAATGCAACAAAAATCACAACCATTCGATGACCAAATCGAAGAAAATTGGAAACCGGAGGATATGAAATCAAGGGATTGATGACAAATAGCCAAGATGAAACTGAATACTTTTCAAAGATCTATAACTAGAGATGATGAAAGAGGATGTGATGTAAGGTGGTTGTGGAAAAGTAGAGATTTTGTCCCAGAAAAAATATCACTTACATCTAGAACAGTTGAAATACACAATAAGAAAATGCAGGAAGGTCCCAGAGCTTTTAAAAGACTACGATACTTATTTTAGAAATCTATTCCAAGAAGGAGTTCTAGAAAAGGTGAAGAAAGAAGAGAGTAAAAAGTGGCTTATCTTCTGCACCAGGTGATGATAAATCCACAGAAAACTATAACGAAACTGCGGGTAGTGTTTGATGCCTTGGCAAAAACTACAGGAGATCGTCGTTAAACGAATGCTTATATAATGGACCAATTATTCTGCTATCGCTGCTAAAAATAATATTACGTGCCAGACAAATACGTTACGTAATAATAGCGCATGTAGAGATGGTATTCCTAAAAATATATATTTCTAAATTTTTTCTATTTATTTCTAATTTTTTTCATATTTCTAAATATAAATATTTCTAATAAATTTCCTATTTCTAATTTTCAAAATTTTTCTAATTTTCCTATTTTTTAGAATGACTGCATATTTCATTAATTTCGGGAAAATAGAAATATTTTATAATATAATAAATATATTGATATAACCAAGATATTTTTGTATTATGAGATATTTGGTATAAACTAGTGATCTCATAATATAGCTTATTTTGATTCACATTTCTAAAACAAAGATATTCCTTCAGCTATCAACCTTTCAATTATGTGTTATATATTTTATTCCAATGGAACAATTGTTAATGTAAACAAAATCTTAATGTTAACAACTAGCCAAACTAGCAATGAATTATTCATTAATAAAATCATTTGATTAATTCTATTTTACGTTCCATAAAAAAAAAAAAAAAAGAAATGAATTGAATGGTAACACTGGAATCCGTTGCATTGAAATTACGTAGACAATCATGACTTTTATTTGCATAAATTTACATAAACCCATGATTTTCCACGAAATCATGATAAAATTGTCATTAATCTACTAAAGTATCAAAGATTACCAAGCTTTTCAAATTTGCTTTTTTTTATATGAATCATTTTTCAACGCCATATTTAGAATGAAATATATTTGCATGATTATGCAAAAGATTAAGAGCATCATGATTTATTTCATCATAGGATTGCCTATAAATAGAAATATTTGAAATCAGTTTCCAAATAAACTACAAACTAGTACAACGTTTATTACATATTGCGATTTGATTTATATATTTTGTGAAATATTTATTTCAAATATCTTTCAGAATTCCATAGCAGAATCCGTACGTCAGTCATTACCATTAATTGTGGAAATTGCTTGCGAATCAATATTCTGCTTCTTTACTACATCCTGATAGCTACATTGCCATCATGCATCGCACAAGTAAGTGAACAAATTATTGTTTTGACTATGAAAATTAAATACTTATAAATCTTCCACTTTGGTTTTTACCCTTATTGGTTTTTGTCGTCTCTGTTGAAATAGTCAATATTTTGCGTTTAAACTATCTTTAGCATAACATTAACTAATAATAGTCTGAATTATATCGCAGATATCAGTTCGTGAGTTTCTTTTTTGTTTTTCCACGTCATAGGTTTTAAATTCAGCATAGAAAATATTTTAGATTCAAAAATCACCTCAAATCAAATTTTTTATCATTCCACACGTTATATTCTATTTTGGATCAATTACAATAAAACAGCAAAACTGTTATTCTTTTCAAAATATGTTCTAATTCTTCGAAAACTTTTAAGAAGTAATCAATATCGAATGGTTATGAAATATTATTGTTCAAATATTCCACAACATATGCAGTGATATCAATGGAATCTCTTTGCACTGTTGAGATTGCTCAAAAATTTTAAGAAAATAATAAATTAAAGTTATGAAGTGAATCATTTCAAATAGTTTCAGATGCTAGCTGAAAGTGATTCATTACTACAGTTAGGAATAACAGATCCGTTCAAATGCAATATATGCAATAAAGGATTCCTTCAGAGCAACGATCTGATAGCACACAATTGGACACATAGAGAGAAATCGTTCGAATGCAGTGTATGCAATCAAAAGATTCTTTCGGTACAGCGTTCTGAATAGACATATTCGAAAACATACAGGCGAGAGACCGTTCAAATGCAATGTGTGCAATAAAGGATTCCTTCGGAACGACCATCTGAAGGAACATATTCGAATACATTTAGGCGAAAGACCGTTCAAATGCAATGTTTGCGGTAGAAATTTCACTCAACACTCCGGTATGCAAAAACATTACCGAAAGCATACAGGTAAGGGACCATTCAAATGCGATGTATGCAGTAAAAGATTCCTTCAGAGCAACGATCTGATAGCACACAATCAACACATAGAGAGAGGCCGTTCGAATGCAGTGTATGCAATGAAAGATTCTTTCGGAACGGCGATCTGAATAGACATATTCGAATACATACAGGCGAGAGACCGTTCAAATGCAATGTTTGCGGTAGAAATTTCACTCAACGCTTCAATTTGAAAATACATTACCAAATACATACGCGCGGTAGAAATTTCAGTCAAGTCTCCAATCTGATAACACATAATCAAACAAATACAGGGAAGAAACCGTTCAAATCTGATTTATGCGGAAAAAATTTACTCGAAAATATACTTTGAAGATACATAAAGAGAAAGCTAGAATACTTCATTGCAAGAGAATTATACCTACAGATGACGTTATCAACACAGATATATTAACAGAGGAAATAATTTCGTATGCAAGACTGTGAGTGTCGCGAACGCTGATTCATGAAACTCCAATATACAATTACATAATTAAATAAATTTCTTATTGTAAACAAATAAGCAAATAGATTACTCACTGTAAATTAATGCTCATGAAACTATGAATCATCCCAGTCATATCTACATTCCTTAAAATTGTTTTTTCACACGTTTTTGTTGTTATCTAACCAATCTACATCCTTTTGTTTAAACGCTTATTTTCCCACGCTAATCCCCTTTTAATCGTACTGTAATGTTTCCTCCATATCCGGTGTGTTTCTGGTGCTAGAATTAACCAATTCCACTTCTGGGAAGATATAAACCACGAGTGATCATCATCAATATTATTGTTATCACTTAAGTACAATCAGTAATAAACGTTTCGGCTTCACGGTGTGCTCTCAATACAGCTCCACTACACCCTACTCAATCCCCAACACTGGTGACATTTGGTCCCCTCGACGTCAGCTCACACCCAATAAATACGCGACAGTGAGCATTATTTAACCTTTTATGTTTTCTTTGTTATTATTTAATTGATTGCTAAAATTCTTCAATTTCAATTAGATTTTGCATTCCTTCTATCACTTAAATTCTAATGCGTAATCCATAATATTCCATTTTTTTATCACATTTATTTAGATCATTGTAGTTACCACTAATAATTTGTTAACGTTGTTGAGATATTTGCAAATTTTATTTCACTCCAATTTTTTGTTCTCTTTAATTATTACATAAAAATTATGAAACTTTAAGTTGTCGTACATAATTTTTCTGTTGCTTAGCTCATATGTAACATTTAAATGTGTGACACAACTTCCGTTGAAATATTTCGTCATAAATTTTAATAATTTCTGAGACATCTGTCACAAAACGAATTCAGACTAATGAATTTCCATCATTGAATGAGCGACACGCATAGAAAGCAAAATTGAAGTCGTTTGAAAATAGTCAAACTGTGGTGGAATGATTAGAAATTAATAATGCAGATGTAGAAATCATGATGCTAGAAAATACAAAACAAAGAATAGAATCCCATCAAGCAGCAAAAAACATACTGTTGATTTGTTATAAAAAAATAGCTTAATGAATAGGGTAAGCAAATTTTGAATGTACATTCAGGAATGAATATTAATTGAATTTCTCGGTTTCAAATAAGACCCATCAAAGTAGAGAATTTGGGTTTCCATATTTGAAACAAAGTTATTCGAAATTATTATAGTACATGAGTACATTTATATGATTCACATTATCACATGTTTTATTTAATTCTATTATTGATATCAGCTTTTCTCGTTCCACATTTTTTTCTGTTTATCTGATGCTGATTAATAAAGCTCTCTTATTATATAATTTCTGATTTTGTTATTTCCTTTCCATCATTTCATTTTCTCAATTGCTGAAAGCAAACAGTGATTTATATTTTTATTCCGCTGCATACAAATTAAAAATATTTTAACTATTCAAAATTTCCTAAATTTTAAAAGGTTGATCTTTTAGAAAATTAGAGCAATAATTATTACATTTGTCAAAATATTTAACATAATTAAGTTCTTCGACTTTTTTTTGAAAGATGAACAGATCACATTCATGACTTAGCAAATTCTTTTCATTCAAATCTCTTAAAAGTTTCTAAAAAACAAAAAAAATTCCATTTATAGTTGTTTGATAAACAATAGCACATCGTAAATATTTCTAAATTTCTTGTTTCTAATTTTCATATTTTTCAGAATGACTGCATATTTCATTAATTTCGGGAAAATCGAAATATTTTATAATATAATAAATATATTGATATAATCAAGATATTTTCATATTACGAGATGTTTGGTGTAAACAAGTGATCTCATGATATAGCTTGTTTTGATTCATATTTCTAAAACAAAGATATCCCTTCAACTGTCAATCTTTCAATTATGTGGAAAGGTTAAAATAACACATTTTATTCCAATGAAGCAATTGTCTGATTTATTATTCTTGATGTCACAAAACTTTGATCAAAACATTGTAAGCGTCTTTGCCGCATGTTGATGTTTTCTTTCTGATTGTGGCGAAACTAATGAAGTAAATTTTCCTTCTCACTTTTCAGAGATTTCTTCAATTTTTTTGTTTCGACATCTACAAAAGAACCTCAAACTTAGTTAATTAAATTTTTATTACGACAAATTTGATAATACATCAACGAATATAGCAATTACAACCAGTCACATAAGTGCAATGAGACAAGTTTAATGAGTGTCAACGATTTCTTTTTGATCATGACAAACTTGACGTGGACAATTGTTTTCTCCAAAATTCCCATTGATTTCTTAAGTTTCTTGTTTCTCACACTTTGAAGGAATCTTAAATTGGGTAATTAAACCTTTATTACGGTAACATGATAATACATCAAGGAACAGTGGTTAATTTGATTCCAAAGATATCATTAAGAAAAATTTAATGATGATAGCATAATTTAAGAAAAAAATAAGAGATTAAAAGAAAGACGCCCATTTTGTTGAATAAACCAGCTGCGTCAATGGACATCCTGTATAATGGTTTGGGTGATCAGGACCCTCTTCTTTCGTAAGTGAAGGATCCTACAATTGTGGCCATAGGCAATAGGACCTTTTTAACGTATGGGAGTACGACTCATAGATAAAAGCGTCAATTTTAGCTTACATTTTACATTATACAATAAATACACGTGAGACATGTACCTATTCATGTGAAATCCAGCACAAAAGGAAGCATTGAATTCTCCGATTTTCTAATTCTCCTCACAATTTCAGCGACAGCATATGTTTGCTTATCATTAATTATTATTATTATTATCAACCTCTTATCGATATTATTAGTTTCGTACAAGGAATTTAATGGTTGATTATGATGTACAAAGTATTCATTCATTTATATATGAATTCTTTCAAAATAAACATTATCATGCTAATTCTATTCATAATAATAATGAATTTTCTTTTATGAAACGATAATATGAAAATTTTTCAAACTCGGGAAACAAACATGTGGCAAGTGAAAGTTTTGTCAAAATTCCTTAATTAGTGAAAGATTAAAAATACATAAGCGATTACCTTTTAAAGTTACAAAATTATTAATCAACTGACCAAATTTAAAGTGATAATTTATTGAGGAAATTAAATTCTAATCATAGATATGATAATATTCCATCAACAATAATGCAATGATTGGAAGGTGAGATAACGGGAAAGAGATTGGTACGGTAATTAATTGAGGTAAGATTGTAAACTAAAAACGTTACAAGATTTAGTGTATATTTAAATAAAAAGAGATTATTAATTTATTAAAATTATAAGATAATTTTGCAAAAGAGAGAGAGAGAAACAGGGAGAGAATAGGAAAGGCAGAGAGATGGAAAAATACATGAAATTTTACAAAATTATTTCATTATTGGCAAAAAGTAAGCAATAAGATAGAATATAAGGAGTGTATAAAATTAGAAATATTGAATGTAAACTTAACTAATGCATAATTTGCTAATTGCTTTTTAAAAAAATTTAAAAATTTATTATTTAAAATTTTTTTCCTTTGTAAATTTGTTAATTTGAGCAGAATTAATCAATATGAAATGCTCGTATTTTTCAAAAGGCTAATATCCATTTCCTTCATCTATCCATCCATCCTACACACATGTATAAATGGTGAAGAAAAAATGAATAATGTTGCAACCAGATGTCAGCTAAATAATCCTTATCCTTTCTATATCAACTACAAGATTTTTTCATTCTTACATCAAAATTAATGAATAAAAGAAAGAGAGAGAAAGAGATTGAGAGAGAGAGAGAGAGAGGAAAAGAGGGAAATTTGAAAGTTTTATTTAATATCAATTTCATCGCGTGAAAGAAAGAAAATGAGAAACTTTCAGTTGAGTTCCTTTTTCGTTTTTTTGAAATTTAAATTTTTTCAACTAATAAGGAAGGAACAAAATTTATTTTCCCGTTACGTTTCTTTCTTTTTTTTTTTTTTTATAAAATTTGAACTTTTTAGAACTTTTTTTTTGTTTTTTGATGTATGTATAGGTGTGTTTATGTACGTATATGTGTTATATGGACGAAAAAAAGGAAATAAAAAAATTTAACAAGAAAGTTGAAATGATTGTGCATTACAGGAACGATGATTACAAGGAAACGGAGTATTTGGAACGGTAAACAGGAACATGCAGATGCAAGTACAAGTGAGGTGCGATGCATAATAAAGTTTAATTGTTTAATTTGGAACAAAGACTACTACTTACAGGCGCAAAAATGTTAATTGAAGCGTCAAAAGCTCAAACAACGATCAGTGGAGAAGAAAAATGATTGAACAATAAAGTGTTAAACAGCAAAAAAAAAAGAAATGAGCGGTTGATTGGTTTGATTAGTTGGCGCAAAAAACATTTTTGGCTGCTAATAATGTGGAAGCGGAAACGCGCGGAAAGAAAAAGAAAGGAGAAGAGGAAGATAATAAGGCGATGATGCTGATAATGATGGAGAAAAGAAAAAGGAACAAGTTTAGTTTAGCCTAGATAAGTGTACAACATAACTTCTTTTCTATTGTCCATCAAAATCGTGATCAATCCAATGAAATTTAATTAGTCTTATCCTCGAAAATATTTTCAGATAAATTTTAGCATTTTTAGCAAGAAAAATAGCCTGTTTGGAGAGTATTTTTTGTTTTGTTTTTTCCGCTTTGAAATCAGCATTATATCGTTTCTGATCTCTTCTGAAAAAATTGGTTTGAATAGAATGATATGTACATTCTGAATAAACAGAATGATGCATTTATTCGGGAAGGATAGATTGAGATTCAACGGTTAAATAAAGTGATACACGTATTATTCCGATAGATGGAATTCAAATCAAACAGAACAGAGCATTATCTATCCGTTCGCCATTATCGCCATTACGTTCGATTGATTCCATTTCCTGGAAAATTGTAAGTAAAATAATTCGAAATAAGCACTTTAAAAAACTAATTTTATCATGTATAGCAATGAAATGAAAAAAAAAACCAGATATAACTTTTGTTACTTTCTTTTATTCTGTATTTCAAGTATTACTGAAAATATTAAATAAACATGCTTGAAGATAGATCGAAAATGTAATTTGCTTATATTTTATTCCTATTTGTATTATTTTTATTGTTTGATTCATGACTGTTTAATGCAGCCAAATAATAAGTATTGGTTGCAAATTCTTATATCATCTTAACTGATCATTCTATCATTCATCAGTTAAATGAAAAAAGTTTGAACATTCAATTTTCTTTTTTCTTTTCTGAGTTGCAATAGCAAAGGTAAGAAAAAAATGAAAATATTTTGCATGAATGAATATAATAATTAAAAATTTACTGAAATTTTATTCAATTCGGGCAAAAAAGTGAAATGAAAGAAATTTATAAAAAATAATTCACGTAATTCATTTACATCCTTTCAATTGAAATTCGCTTTGTTACAATTTTTCTGAACTTTTCCATCATTTAATTAATTGCTTGAGAAACCTATATAGCACAACTTAATAATATTTAATTAAATCAAATTTGCAAAGAAATGTCTATTCAAACTTCTGCATAATTTAATTATTTGCTTAGGACCAATTTATAAGTCTGCATAGCATACCTTTACATAGCCAATGGAATTAAATTTACAGACAATTCTTATTTAATGAAATTATAATCTAATTTTATTTTTACTACTTTTTCTTACCTTACATTATAGCTGGATTATTTCATTTTGCAAAAAAATATGATTATGTGATATGAAGTTTTCTTTTATGAGTCATAATTTATCGAAATTAGAACTATTTAAAGAATTGAACAAAAGCGTTGATTCATCTATGTTTAATTCAGAAATCAAGAAATGACATCATTTATGTTTTCACGGTTAGAACTATTAATAAACCTGTTTTTTTACTTTGAAATTTCCTCTTTAAAAGAAAGTGCCAATTGATGAAAAGTAAGACGCTCTGCTATTTACCAATGAATCTATTTTTCATCTTTATAACTGTAAGTAATTTTTATATAATCAAGAGCTTATTATTTTTCAATAAATGATATATAATAATATTACTATTTTTACATTCCATTACAATGTGGAAAATTGACCTTAACTTTTTATAAGTTTATAGAGATTCATAATATTTAATTTTTGTAAGTTAGAAAGAATCCTTCAGATAGTAATAGAATGTAATAGGAGGGATTATGAAAAAATATTCAAATTTTATAGTAAATTGTAGTAGATTCGATCCAGTTCAAATGTTCATTTTGTTTTGAATCATTGGCCTTATCTTTTATAAGATTAAAAATATGATTTAAAAGAAAAAAAAAGTAATTTTAATTAAGAACGGTGTAATTTCGTCTATCTCCATTAAATATAAATAAAAAAATAAGCAAAACATAGTGCAATAAGTTTGAGTATGTCACGATAAAGATTACTTAGGATGATTTATTGAAATGAATTTCAATAATTAATTCTATCTTCAGTAAAAGATTATCATTTATTCGTCATGCTAAAATAATAGAAAGTATGAATTGATTGATTGAAAATTCTAAACTGCAAAAAGCTAATAAATATAATAAATGTAAATTTACAATTAGGCGTTTGCATTAATTTTTACGTACGTGGATGCGACTCGACGTAGACACAAATGTAAACCAAACGAAATATGGATGGAATGCGGTGGATGCGAGTTAAAATGTGGTCAAAGCGAATTTGTTAGTAATCTAAAATTGATAATCATTATCAACTAATCATTAAACAGAACAAGTGGCCTTATTTGCGATAAAATTAATAAATTTAGGATATTTTTTGTTTCTTTATTCATTCATAGATCATGTTACATTCTACTGTTTTGATAAATACAATTTAATTATAATTAGATATGCGATTAATTAGTATTTCGTAACTGATATACGGAAAATCACATCAGCTTTTTTTTCAAATAAAGATTATCAGACAAAAGATGAAATAAATTTATTGTTATTGGAACTTTCAATATGTTAATTAATTTACTTTTGTCTTTTAGACTCCATGTACTCTGATATGTAGGCCGGCTGGTTGTTATTGTCCATCATATAGTGGATTTAGACGAAACATCAACAAAAAATGTATTCCCGAATCTCAATGTCCAGAAAATTCGATAAAATATGTAAATGCTACGAAAGGCTTCGAAAGATATTTGAATGCTACAGAACAAACTATAGGATATTTGAACACTTCGAAAGGTGGCTCCATTAAATTTGTAAAAATACTTCCTAAGAAATTTTTTCGTTCCAAATTTGTGTTTAATCAATTTGATGCTCGATGATGTTTAATCATGATTTCTTTTTGATATTCAAATGAATAAAAATGACGATAATATGTTCATTTATCAACGAAAGTAAATAATATACGCGAAAAGTTTTGAAATGATTTTCTCAAATACCTGAACAAAGTCATTTGTCCTACCTTCTTGATACTTCAAACATGAACCTCCTAATTCAGAGAACTATCACATGGAGAATCCAAAAAATGAAATAAAAATTCATAGGCTATTTGTTATTGAGAACTTTAAACTAGCAGTTTATTAAACATTTAAATAAAGCAAGTATGACTGTACATTCTCGTCGTGTATTGCTATCTTTATGAAAGTGTCGAAAAACATAAATTATTTCTAAAATTTTATTTATTTCAATTTTTATACATATCAACAAAATCCATAATTCTTCTAAAATTCATAATTCATTTCATTCTTACTTAATTGATTAATTTTAAAGAACAATTTGTAAACGATTGCTCGTTTCTTTTTCCGGTTTAATTTTACTTTTTATGAACACGCCGAAGAATTCTATTTGAATCTTCCATCATTAGATTGCAAAGCCCGAGGTTTATTCAAAGAGTGCCATAGTGAATTTCTTCTTTTTAATCAAGCAATGTACATTTAACTTATTACGATATCACAATGTCAACAAAGAATTTAATTGCTATTGATATTATATAAAAATATCATGTTATTAGGAAAGTGCTACTATACTTCTGTTGCACTTTTTAGGAAATCCTAGAAATTTTACCAATTTCGGTATTTTTTTTATTAAAAATTGCAAAAATGTCGAGAATGTATAATGGCTGTTTCCGATTGAAAAAACTTTTGCTCAATTTTTTTAACTTATTATATATTCTCGATCCGACAAAGAAATGCATATAATTTACATATAATTATAATTATTGTTATCAATCTCTTGTCAGTAAGACTAATTATCTTGCAAAAAATTTAAACATTAATTATCAAATAAAATGTATTTATTCATTCATGCACATATATCGCTTTTCATTAATTGTTATCAACCTCTTATCAATAACATCTGTCGACGAAAGCTGATACATATAAATTGTTGTATACAGATAAAAATGTTAAAAAGACATTGATGTAAACAACTTGCCAAAATCATGAGATCAGCAAGCTAAAAGGAAAGAGATATAAATATATTCTCAATCAAAGCATACGATCACGCAGCGGTCAACAGAATGAGATCAATTCGTAAAAGAAAGCGGTTGCAGTTCAATCACCCAGGCTTGAATAAAATTCGATAACGACGATTCCACGATCGACCAGGAGCATTGTGCGAATTTCTCCTCTTCTTTGCATCTGTGCGAATTTCTCCCTTCTTTGGCGGAGTCGATACAGTCGATACTGTCCTACCAAGTTTTCACAACTAATGGATACATTTCTCCCCATTTTCCTTCAATTCAAGTGAGTAATTTTCAGCAATTTCTTTACTTGAAGCACGTTATATTTCTTTCCTTCAGATCATTCATGAAAATCTTCGCATCCTTGCTAAACACGCATTCCAGCGAATGCAATGAGATATTTTAGCTCAATCTTTTTGTTTCTTTTATGTCTCAGCAAATTATAATTTTCACTGAGTTCTGCATTATAAGCATTGAGCTTGTATGGTTTACGCCTATTAAGGTTTCATGTTGTACGAATTTTTTACCGCATACATTGCATTCGAACGTTTTCTCGCCCGTATGTAACCAGTAATATGTTTTCAGATTGGAGCGTTGACTGAAATCTCTACCGCACATAGTGTATTTGAACATCCTGTCGCCTACATGCATTCGATTATATGTATTCCAGATGGTCACACCAAATGAATCTTTTATTGCAACGATTTCTTGTTTCTATTATTCCGATAATATTTATTTAATTTTAATTGATCAGTCATTCTTACCTGTACTGATGAATTGCTTTCAGTTTGTGTCTGAAACTATTTGAAATCATTCACTTCATAGTTTAACTGATTTGATGATTATTTTTGTTTTAATTTTTGAGTAGTTTTAACTATGCAAAGAGATTCCATTGATATCACTACATATGCTGTGGAATCTTTGAACAATAATACCTTATAACCATTCGATATTGGTTGCTTCTTAAAAGTTTTCGAAGAATTAGAACATATTTTGAAAAGAATAACAGTTTTATTTAGAATATTGTGTAGGAAGATACAAAATTTGACTTTGATGTGATTCTTGAATCTAAACTATTTTCTATGCTGAATTTGAAATATATGACGTGGAAAAAAACCGACGAACTGATATCTCTTTTGGTAGATATTGAAGAAATTAGATCTGGTGTTAATATTTTTTGAATCAGATTTAGCTCGTTTTGGTTTTTACTCTTATCGGTCTTTGTCGTCTCTTTTGAAATAATCAATATTTTGCGTTTAAACTCTTTGTAGTATAACATGAACTAATAACAGTCTAAATTATATCGCAAATATCAGTTCCTGAGTTTCTTTTTGTTTTTCCACGTCATATGTTTTAAATTCAGCATAAAAATAGTTTAGATTCAAGAATCACCTCAAAGTCAAATTTTTATCCTTCCACACGTTATTTCTATTTTGGATCAATTACAATAAAACAGCAAAACTGTTATTCTTTTCAAAATATGTTCTAATTCTTCGAAAACTTTTAAGAAGTAATCAATATCGAATGGTTATGAAATATTATTGTTCAAAGATTCCACAACATATGCAGTGATATCAATGGAATCTCTTTGCACTGTTGAGATTGCTCAAAAATTTTAAGAAAATAATAAATTAAAGTTATGAAGTGAATCATTTCAAATAGTTTCAGATGCTAGCTGAAAGTGATTCATTACTACAGTTAGGAATAACAGATCCGTTCAAATGCAATATATGCAATAAAGGATTCCTTCAGAGCAACGATCTGATAGCACACAATCGAAAACATAAAGAGAAACCGTTCGAATGCAATGTATGCAATAAAAGATTCTTTCGGAACGGCGATCTGAATAGACATATTCGAATACATACAGGCGAGAGACCGTTCAAATGCAATGTGTGCGGTAGAAATTTCACTCAACGCTTCAATTTGAAAACACATTACCGAAAGCATACAGGCAAGGGACCGTTCAAATGCGATGTATGCAATAAAAGATTCCTTCAGAGCAACGATCTGATAGCACATAATCGAACACATACAGGGAAGAAACCGTTCAAATCTGATTTATGCGGAAAAAAATTTACTCGAAAATATACTTTGAAGATACATAAAGAGAAAGGTAGAATACTTCATTGCAAGAGAAATATACCTACAGACGACGTTATCAACACAGCTATATTAATCAGAGGAAATAATTTCGTATGCAAGACTGCAATCATTATTTAACCTTTTATGTTTTCTTTGTTATTATTTAATTGATTGCTAAAATTCTTCAATTTCAATTAGATTTTGCATTCCTTCTATCACTTAAATTCTAATGCGTAATCCATAATATTCCATCTTTTTTATCACGTTTATTTAGATCATTGTAGTTACCACTAATAATTTGTTAACGTTGTTGAGATATTTGCAAATTTTGTTTCACTCCAATTTTTTGTTCTCTTTAATTATTACATAAAAATTATGAAACTTTAAGTTGTCGTACATAATTTTTCTGTTGCTTAGCTCATATGTAACATTTAAATGTGTGACACAACTTCCGTTGAAATATTTCGTCATAAATTTTAATAATTTCTGAGACATCTGTCACAAAACGAATTCAGATTAATGAATTTCCATCATTGAATGAGCGACACGCATAGAAAGCAAAATTAAAGTCGTTTGAAAATAGTCAAACTGTGGTGAAATGATTAGAAATTAATAATGCAGATGTAGAAATAAAGTATTTCATCATATATCGCATATTCGTAGAAATGTTTAAAATCATCCCTCAAATAACATTCCAAATCAGTACAGCATTCATTATTGTTCTCCTTTGATTTATATATTTTGTGGAATATTGTTCTAAAATATTCTTCAGAATTACGCGGCAGAATATGCTTCAACCATTATCATTTATCGTAGAAATTGCTTGGAAATGAATATGCTGCTCTCTTACTTTCTGATAGCCACGTTATCATTGTGTATCATACAAGTAACAATTTATAAATTTTTGCTTTGATTTTTGCTTTTATCTGTTTTTCTCGTCACTTTCAAAATAGTCAATATTTTGCGTTTAAATTCTCTGCATCATTACATTAACATACAACACAGATGACCCTATTCATTAAGCTATTTTTTTATAACAAATCAACAGTATGTTTTTTGCTGCTTGATGGGATTCTATTCTTTGTTTTGTATTTTCTAGCATCATGATTTCTACATCTGCATTATTAATTTCTAATCATTCCACCACAGTTTGACTATTTTCAAACGACTTCAATTTTGCTTTCTATGCGTGTCGCTCATTCAATGATGGAAATTCATTAGTCTGAATTCGTTTTGTGACAGATGTCTCAGAAATTATTAAAATTTATGACGAAATATTTCAACGGAAGTTGTGTCACACATTTAAATGTTACATATGAGCTAAGCAACAGAAAAATTATGTACGACAACTTAAAGTTTCATAATTTTTATGTAATAATTAAAGAGAACAAAAAATTGGAGTGAAATAAAATTTGCAAATATCTCAACAACGTTAACAAATTATTAGTGGTAACTACAATGATCTAAATAAATGTGATAAAAAAATGGAATATTATGGATTACGCATTAGAATTTAAGTGATAGAAGGAATGCAAAATCTAATTGAAATTGAAGAATTTTAGCAATCAATTAAATAATAACAAAGAAAACATAAAAGGTTAAATAATGCTCACTGTCGCGTATTTATTGGGTGTGAGCTGACGTCGAGGGGACCAAATGTCACCAGTGTTGGGGATTGAGTAGGGTGTAGTGGAGCTGTATTGAGAGCACACCGTGAAGCCGAAACGTTTATTACTGATTGTACTTAAGTGATAACAATAATATTGATGATGATCACTCGTGGTTTATATCTTCCCAGAAGTGGAATTGGTTAATTCTAGCACCAGAAACACACCGGATATGGAGGAAACATTACAGTACGATTAAAAGGGGATTAGCGTGGAAAATAAGCGTTTAAACAAAAGGATGTAGATTGGTTAGATAACAACAAAAACGTGTGAAAAAAACAATTTTAAGGAATGTAGATATGACTGGGATGATTCATAGTTTCATGAGCATTAATTTACAGTGAGTAATCTATTTGCTTATTTGTTTACAATAAGAAATTTATTTAATTATGTAATTGTATATTGGAGTTTCACGAATCAGCGTTCGCGACACTCACAGTCTTGCATACGAAATTATTTCCTCTGTTAATATAGCTGTGTTGATAACGTCATCTGTAGGTATAATTCTCTTGCAATGAAGTATTCTAGCTTTCTCTTTATGTATCTTCAAAGTATATTTTCGAGTAAATTTTTTTCCGCATAAATCAGATTTGAACGGTTTCTTCCTGTATTTGTTTGATTATGTGTTATCAGATTGGAGACTTGACTGAAATTTCTACCGCGCGTATGTATTTGGTAATGTATTTTCAAATTGAAGCGTTGAGTGAAATTTCTACCGCAAACATTGCATTTGAACGGTCTCTCGCCTGTATGTATTCGAATATGTCTATTCAGATCGCCGTTCCGAAAGAATCTTTCATTGCATACACTGCATTCGAACGGCTCTCTCTATGTGTTGATTGTGTGCTATCAGATCGTTGCTCTGAAGGAATCTTTTACTGCATACATCGCATTTGAATGGTCCCTTACCTGTATGCTTTCGGTAATGTTTTTGCATACCGGAGTGTTGAGTGAAATTTCTACCGCAAACATTGCATTTGAACGGTCTTTCGCCTAAATGTATTCGAATATGTTCCTTCAGATGGTCGTTCCGAAGGAATCCTTTATTGCACACATTGCATTTGAACGGTCTCTCGCCTGTATGTTTTCGAATATGTCTATTCAGAACGCTGTACCGAAAGAATCTTTTGATTGCATACACTGCATTCGAACGATTTCTCTCTATGTGTCCAATTGTGTGCTATCAGATCGTTGCTCTGAAGGAATCCTTTATTGCATATATTGCATTTGAACGGATCTGTTATTCCTAACTGTAGTAATGAATCACTTTCAGCTAGCATCTGAAACTATTTGAAATGATTCACTTCATAACTTTAATTTATTATTTTCTTAAAATTTTTGAGCAATCTCAACAGTGCAAAGAGATTCCATTGATATCACTGCATATGTTGTGGAATATTTGAACAATAATATTTCATAACCATTCGATATTGATTACTTCTTAAAAGTTTTCGAAGAATTAGAACATATTTTGAAAAGAATAACAGTTTTGCTGTTTTATTGTAATTGATCCAAAATAGAATATAACGTGTGGAATGATAAAAAATTTGATTTGAGGTGATTTTTGAATCTAAAATATTTTCTATGCTGAATTTAAAACCTATGACGTGGAAAAACAAAAAAGAAACTCACGAACTGATATCTGCGATATAATTCAGACTATTATTAGTTAATGTTATGCTAAAGATAGTTTAAACGCAAAATATTGACTATTTCAACAGAGACGACAAAAACCAATAAGGGTAAAAAACCAAAGTGGAAGATTTATAAGTATTTAATTTTCATAGTCAAAACAATAATTTGTTCACTTACTTGTGCGATGCATGATGGCAATGTAGCTATCAGGATGTAGTAAAGAAGCAGAATATTGATTCGCAAGCAATTTCCACAATTAATGGTAATGACTGACGTACGGATTCTGCTATGGAATTCTGAAAGATATTTGAAATAAATATTTCACAAAATATATAAATCAAATCGCAATATGTAATAAACGTTGTACTAGTTTGTAGTTTATTTGGAAACTGATTTCAAATATTTCTATTTATAGGCAATCCTATGATGAAATAAATCATGATGCTCTTAATCTTTTGCATAATCATGCAAATATATTTCATTCTAAATATGGCGTTGAAAAATGATTCATATAAAAAAAAGCAAATTTGAAAAGCTTGGTAATCTTTGATACTTTAGTAGATTAATGACAATTTTATCATGATTTCGTGGAAAATCATGGGTTTATGTAAATTTATGCAAATAAAAGTCATGATTGTCTACGTAATTTCAATGCAACGGATTCCAGTGTTACCATTCAATTCATTTCTTTTTTTTTTTTTTTTATGGAACGTAAAATAGAATTAATCAAATGATTTTATTAATGAATAATTCATTGCTAGTTTGGCTAGTTGTTAACATTAAGATTTTGTTTACATTAACAATTGTTCCATTGGAATAAAATATATAACACATAATTGAAAGGTTGATAGCTGAAGGAATATCTTTGTTTTAGAAATGTGAATCAAAATAAGCTATATTATGAGATCACTAGTTTATACCAAATATCTCATAATACAAAAATATCTTGGTTATATCAATATATTTATTATATTATAAAATATTTCTATTTTCCCGAAATTAATGAAATATGCAGTCATTCTAAAAAATAGGAAAATTAGAAAAAATTTTGAAAATTAGAAATAGGAAATTTATTAGAAATATTTATATTTAGAAATATGAAAAAAATTAGAAATAAATAGAAAAAATTTAGAAATATATATTTTTAGGAATACCATCTCTACATGCGCTATTATTACGTAACGTATTTGTCTGGCATGTAATATTATTTTTAGCAGCGATAGCAGAATAATTGGTCCATTATATAAGCATTCGTTTAACGACGATCTCCTGTAGTTTTTGCCAAGGCATCAAACACTACCCGCAGTTTCGTTATAGTTTTCTGTGGATTTATCATCACCTGGTGCAGAAGATAAGCCACTTTTTACTCTCTTCTTTCTTCACCTTTTCTAGAACTCCTTCTTGGAATAGATTTCTAAAATAAGTATCGTAGTCTTTAAAAGCTCTGGGACCTTCCTGCATTTTCTTATTGTGTATTTCAACTGTTCTAGATGTAAGTGATATTTTTTCTGGGACAAAATCTCTACTTTTCCACAACCACCTTACATCACATCCTCTTTCATCATCTCTAGTTATAGATCTTTGAAAAGTATTCAGTTTCATCTTGGCTATTTGTCATCAATCCCTTGATTTCATATCCTCCGGTTTCCAATTTTCTTCGATTTGGTCATCGAATGGTTGTGATTTTTTGTTGCATTAATCTTTTATCTCAGATCCGATATTCTACAATGATATTGATTGAGACTTTACACTTGATTTAATTTTTCGGATATGCCTCTTCTGACAGTATCTATTTCTAAATCCATCACAAGCCAGCCTGATTCCTCTGATTTTACAAGATTAGAAATTATTAGCTATGCAATCGTTTCTATTCCAAATAGCACATCTTATGTTCTACATTTCTCCTTCACTGATTCCACATTCGTCTGCTGATTCCCCATCTATATGAGTTTTTTTGTTGACATGTATAGAAAATTGGAATAGGATAGTTAAGTGATGTTCGCCAAACACAATCTTGCCACTCATTGCATCATTAAGCGCATGAGAGATT
This sequence comes from Dirofilaria immitis, assembly GCA_024305405.1. Classification (NCBI taxonomy): domain Eukaryota; kingdom Metazoa; phylum Nematoda; class Chromadorea; order Rhabditida; family Onchocercidae; genus Dirofilaria; species Dirofilaria immitis. The sequence goes on from JAKNDB010000068.1 coordinate 2,230,291, forward strand.
TCTACTATTTGAAAATGACTTTATCTGCAGATTGTATCATCCGATTTTGTTGTATCTGCATTTTTGTAATTGCTATTTGCCTATTTGTAAATTGGAAAGATTGTGTGATGATAAATAAAATTTGTGAAATGATTGAAGCATTTCATGCTTCATAAAGATAACGATACAAGACGAGAATGTACAATTATATTTGCCTCATGCAAATGTTTAGTGAATTGCTAGTTTAAATTTACTCAATGATAAATAGCTTATCAATTTTCATTTCACTTTTTTCTTTTACATGGATCATTCAGGCGATAGTTGTTTAAATTAGAAGATTCATGCTCCGAATTCAGTGTCGAAAATGTAAACAAATGACTTATTTAGGTATTTGAGAAATATCGTTCCGGAATTCTTAGTATATATTGTTTACTTTTGTTTATAAATAAACTATTATCATTATTTTTATTCATTTAAATACCAAACGAGACATCACAATGAAATATCACTGCGTATCATATTGATTAAACATAAATTTGGAACAAAAAATCAAATTTCCTTAACTTCTCTTTTATCAAGTTACCTAAGAAGAGATAATCAGGCAATTTTCCAATTATGGTACTCCATAACTGATTTGTCTCTAAGTTTTCTCCTAATTCTTTTAATTGGGAAAGGATGTTAATAGTTCCTTAAAAGGCGATTAAATTTCTCTTGACCAATCCAAATTCTGTAACACGGTATATAAATCCAATATTCTTTTTGTTTGTCGCCATATCGAATCTTCAAATTCTTCATGGCTAGTGTAATAATTCTTTTCACTGATAGCTAAATCGCTTATATATTCTAGTGCTTCTCCTTTCAAACATTCGGGAAGGTGCGCAAATTTCTTTGTAGCTGTCATGTCTTCTCTTTTATCAATCGTCTCTTCAAATTATGTCATAAACAGATTCCAAAGTTTTGGATTTCCATCGCATTCTATAGTCTTCATTTCTAACGGTTTGCTTGTCATTACCAATTTCTCAATTAATTCAGTTAAGGTCCTTCCTTCCTTTTTCCATTCACTTGATTTCATAGTCAATCTTTCATATTTTGATTCTTCCTCGCATGGACAATTTTATGGATATTTCAGTCGCGGAGTGTGAATCGAATATTAGCCAAATACCACTAGTATTTCAACGGGTTGATTTGTCGTGTTAGTTGATCAGCTTACTATGGTTCGCTGAGGCAAATTGAATTGAATTGGACTGGTTGGAATTTTGTTGATGTCCAGCCGATAGTAAAAACTTTTATTTGTAAAAAGATCTGTTTCGTTATACAATAGGGTTTATATGGATTAGAAGGTGGGAATGATTTTCCCATTAGGCAGTGGGCTGTTAAGATTCAATTACAACCTAGACAAGATCCCAATCTTCTCATTGGATTAGGATGAGAATTTGGAAAAAGATGTGAATTTTAGATAAATATTATAAGCGATTGCTAACAAAAGCATTTCTCATGGTTATGAACACCGATAAAAACAAAAACAAAAAAAGCGTGGAAACCTAAGAAATGTAAAATCGGTTAAATAATTCGTAATATTATTGAGATTTATTTACAATGCGGAATTTATTTGATGGTACATTCAATCGGAATCTCGCGATGCAAATTCTCGATAGACGAATCCGATCCTTTTCTTCTATTAGAAATGTTCGAACGTAATGCATTTTGTGATAACTGCTAAATAAGCATCCAAATAGGACTCGTATAAGTGATTTCATAATCGTCATCTTTATCTTTGACAGGCCGTAATGTTTCTTTCCACTCTTTTCTAAGGCACTTACTTTGGCGATGATTGCATCAATTATTTTTAGATGTCCATTCATAGGCATTCTTTTTCTTTCTAGTAAAATCGACTTGTTTTTTTTTTTTTTTTTCACTTAATTCTTGCATTTCTTCGGCGCAAATATTCTCTACTTTCTCTATTATCAATTTAATTTCTGACGCAAGCTTATTGAAATTCGTTCTGATGCTTTCTGATATGGATTTTCTATCCTTCTTTCTTATTCTTTTGGTTGAATCACCTTCCCTTTTGCCCAAGTAAATAACTTATTTGCTTTATGGTGATCTTTACTACCGGCGGAATGGCGCGCTTTGTTACGAGAATTGCTGTTTCGTTCACTGCTTCGGTCCCCAAATTATCAACGATTTCTTCTGATCGTGAGAAACTTGACGTGAGTAATTCATTTCTTTACAGTCCCCACAGATTTCTCATACTTTGAGAGAATCTCAAACTTGAGTAATTAAACCTTTATTACAGTAACATGATAATATATCAACGAACGGTGATTAAAATCAATCATACAATTTTAAAGATATCATTAAGAAAAGTTTAATGATGATAGCATAATTCAAGAAAAATAAGAGATTAAAAGAAAGACGCCCATTTTGCTGAATAAACCAGCTGCGTCAATGGACATCCTGTATAATGGTTTGGATGATTAGGACCCTCTTTTTCGTAAGCGAAGGATCCTGGTACAATTGTGGCTATAAGGAATAGGGCCTTTGTTAGCGTGTGGGAGTACAACTCATAGTTTTTTTCTACGTCATATATTTTAAATTCAACATAGAAAATAGTTTAGATTCAAAAATCACATCAGAGTCAAATTTTTTATCTTTCCGCACAATATTCTAAATAAAACAGCAAAACTGTTATTCTTTTCAAAATATGTTCTAATTCTTGGCAAACTTTTAAGAAGCAACCAATATCGAATGGTTATAAGGTGTTATTATTCAAAGATTCCACAGCATATGTAGTGTTATCAATGGAATCTCTTTGCATAGTTAAAACTACTCAAAAATTAAAACAAAAATAATCATCGAATCAAGTAAACTATGAAGCGAATCATTTCAAATAGTTTCAGATGCCGACTGAAAGTGATTCATCACTATAGTTAAGAATAACAGATCAATTGAAATTAAATGAATATTGTCGGATACATAGAAACAAGAAACCGTTCAAGCGCAAGGTATGTGATCAAGGATTCATTCAGAGCAATGATCTGAATCCGCGTGAGCGAATAAATACAGGCGATAAACCGTGAGAGTAATATATGCGATAAAAATTCGGCATCATGAACACCTGGATGGGCATAAACCGTGTAAGCTCAATGCATTTAGAGCAGATTACATGAAAATTGTAATTTACTGAGACATAAAAAGAAACAAGAAGATTAAGCTAAAATACCTTATTGCAAGGCAATTACACCTATAGACAAATTATCAGCACAGTGAAAATTATTTCGTATGCAAGACTCTGAGCATTATTTTACCTTTTATGTTTTCATTCTTATTGTTTAATTGATTGCTAAAATTAATTAATGAGAAATGAACAGAAAATCTTTAGTTTTAATTGGATTGAGTTTCATACTGCATTCATTGCAATCAACAGTATTCCAATTATTTTATAATATTTACTTTAATTATTATAGCTTTCACAATGTTCATGAGATATCTATATGTTTTTGTTATACTCGTAATTTTTTTTTTCAGCGTGGCAAAGATGGCAATTTTAGCTTAAATCATTCACACATAAATTGTTCTCATATCTTGATGAATTCCCTTTCTTGCAGGAGATTCTTCTTCACTGTTCTCTGTAATATTTCCTTTGCAACTCTAACCATCTTTCCGTATACATTTCCTTGTTACAGAGCTCGCGGAGTAATAAACTGCCACTTTATTGGCTTATTCTTGATTGCCCTTCTCTTGAATTAACTTAGAGGCTAGAATGAAGTTCTTAGAGGCTAGAATGAAGTTTCGGCTAACATATTTTCTGAACGCTTGTACAAAAGTCACAGAAGACACGTTTTTCATATATATGGCTTTTGTGACTGGAAATATGAATATAATCAATCATCCAGCGCTTTGACACTGCGCCATTGTCCTTTACTCATATAGAACCAAAAAGGTCTACCCTGATTTTCTCGAAGGGTTTACTCGCGATGATCCTTTTCGGTGGATAAGGTGGGAACTAGGATGAGTAGTCTGGCTTATGATTCTCACTTTGGTTACGAGGTTCGGGTTTTGCTCACCGACTCAGCTACCAGATTGTCGACGATTTCTTTCTGATCATGACAAACTTGACCATCGAGTTGAATTGAGTTATCATCGAGTGATTACAGGGTTCCTCAATTTCTTATTTCTTGCATTGGAATAAACCTCAAATTCGGTAATTAAACCTTTATTACGGTAGTTTGATGTGATACGTCAACGAATGCGGTGATTAAAATCATATGAACATTTGTTAGTGTTGGGGAGTACAGCTTTGGACTAAAGCGTCAATTTTAGCTTACATTTTACATTATACAATAAATACACGTGAAACATGTACCTATTCATGTGAAATCCAGCACAAAAGGAAGCATCGAATTATCTGATTTTCTAATTCTCCTTGCAATTTCAGCGACAGCATATGTTTGCTTATCATTAATTACTATTATTATTATTATCAACCTCTTATCGATATTATTAGTTTCGTACAAGGAATTTAATGGTTGATTATGATGTACAAAGTATTCATTCATTTGTATATGAATTCTTTCAAAATAAACATTATCATGCTAATTCTATTCATAATAATAATGAATTTTCTTTTATGAAACGATAATATGAAAATTTTTCAAACTCGGGAAACAAACATGTGGCAAGTGAAAGTTTTGTCAAAATTCCTTAATTAATGAAAGATTAAAAATGCATTATCCATTACCTTTGTAAAGCATAAAATTATTAATAGAATTATAATCTGTCCTATTTATTGAGGAAATTAAATTTCAATCATAGATATGATAATATTCTATAGTATCAAATATTTATATCGATAAATAAATACATCATTTAGAATAAAACTTTGTTAAGTTGTCTGTTGAAGCATCTACTGAAGAAGGAATAGTCTGAGGATTGACCAATAAGGATCAATCCTATGATTGGAAGATGAGATAAATGAACTACAGGAAAGATAATGGTACGGTAATTAACTGAGGTAAGGATTATAATTATAACCTAAAAATGTTGCAAGTCCTATTTGAAATACATATAAAACGTTAAAGAAGGGAGAAATAACCGTCAACGAATAATCATCCATCGCTCCAATTTTCCTTTATTAAAATTATGAGAGAATTTCACAAAAGCGAAAGAGAGAGGTAGAGTAGGAAGAGAAGAGGCAGAGGGATCGAATCGGAATATTCGATCAGAAACGTTTTCACTAGCCTTAGTTTAACTTTCTTTCAAGAAGAATAGCAATCTTAAAATTTTTATATGAGATGAAACTTTTGTGATTATAATATTTCATTTTATATGAAACTTGGGAAAATAAATTTATTTCTCGAACAAAATTTTGGGGTTGAAATCCACTGAAACTTGTTTTATATGAAAAATTAAGATGCGAATAATAAAGTTCATATTATTCAGTTCTTTAAGTATTGTTGAGGCCAATTTTTAAAACATTTTGCTAAACTTTCAATTTTAACTAACTTTACATTCGTAAAGCTGTCAACAAAATAATGGTATAAGAAACTTACTTTTAATCAAAACAAATAAAAGCAAATCAAATTTAAAATACATATAGTATTCGAGAACTTTCAGAGAGATTTACCGCCTGAAATTAAAATGCGACAATTTAACAAACAATTTGAATTTTTCGTACTAGTTCACAATTCTTGTAAAAGTGCGATAAACGTTCTTGCTGTTCACAACAACATTTTGATTTTAAAAAGTTTCCGAATTTGAAAATGTCTGGGAAAATGTAAAATAAAACTGAATGAATTTTAATTTAAAATAGGCAGACTTTATATAAACAATAAATACTTAAATGCGTGCAAATTTTCCAATAAACACTAAATTATGCAAACGTTAAATTATTTTTTTCAGTCAAATGTCATTTATAAACAAATACAAATTTCTGTAGCATTGCTGAAAATTTCAAAATAATGAAATATAATTGGAAAAATTTAAAATCGCCGATATATAAAGCCTATTTCAAGAAATTGCACTCAGATATTCCAAATAAAAGTCATGATGACGATAAGACCGCAATTTCAATTTTCTTTACTGCAAAAAGAAAAACTTTATTCCATTTTCGTCATGCATTCATATCATGCCCATCAAACTATTCAAGCAAATTTTGTCTGAAATTGGAAATGCTAACAATTTTTGATTATAGAGCTTGCAAGTGAACATTTTGAATATTTTCAGTTCGAAAAATTCAAAATGCTCTATTATATATGTATATATAAGATTCACAAATAATTGTTTGAGAAATATGCGATATGATGAATATTTGTTAAATGTTGATCTTTGATATAATTCATCATTAAGCACAGATCGATATTGAAATTTGTTTTACAGAATTTGAATTTTTATGCTATAAATTAAATGTCTTAAATATTTACGCATTAAATAATCAGAATATTGGTAAATTATTAATAAGTTTCTGTTCTCGTCCGTTTTGTAGGCGCTTTTGTCGTATTCCCAATGGTACTTGAAAATAATTGCTTACGAGCGTAATTTTATTGTAATATATATTTAGTAAACATGCATATAATTAGATCAACAATATGATTTGTTCACATTTTATTTTTATTGCGTATTTCACAATATTTTTGTAATCCATTTTTTTCCGGTTTTTTTTTGATTAATTTAATTTATGATTGTTTAATAGTAAACAAATAATAAGTACTGGTTACAAATTATTATATCACCTTAACTGGTCATTATATCATTCATCAGTTAAGTGAGAAGAAGTTTGAACCTTCAATTTCTGCTTTCCTTTTCGAAATTGCAATAGCAAAGTAAAAAAAAGAAAAGAATGAAAATATTTTTGCATGAATGAGTACAACAATCAAAAATTTATTAAAATTTTATTCAATTCTTGCAAAGAAGCAAAGGAAAAAAACTTATAAAAATAATTTACCTAATTCATTCACATTTTTTTTTTTAATGGAATTCGCTTTATTACTATCTTTTTTGAACTTTTTGTTAATTAATTGCTTGAGAAATCAGCATATCCAAACATATACAGTCGAATTAAATTCATAGAAAAATCTCACTCAACAATAAACGGAAATGATTTAGTTTCATTTTGATGATATACCTGTGATATTTTTTTGTTAATTATTTAGATTTTGGAATGATAAATTAATTTCCTCTTTTTTTTTTTTTTTTTGCTTCCATTGCATCATATTGATAATTCTTTCATTTTGCAAAAAAAATTTGATTTTTGTTATAAATTTCTCTTTAATAAATCATAATTTACTGAAATTAGAACTATTCAAAAAATTGGTCAACAGTGTTGAGTCACATGTGTTTAATCCGAAATCGAGAAATGCCATTAGTTATATTTTCACGGTTTGAACTATTAATAAACCTGTTTTGCCATTTTGAAATTTCCTCTTTAAAAGAGGATGCCACTGAGTTATACGTATAAAACAATGAAAAGTAAGACGCTCTGCTGTTTATCAATGAATCCATTTTTCATTTTTATAACTGTAAGTAATTTATATATGATCAAGAGCTTATTCTTAATAAATCATATATTTTAGACTATTGAACTTAGCTTTTCGCAAGTTTATAAAGATTCATGATGTTTAATTTTTCCAAATTAGAAATGATTCTTTAAATAGTAATAGAAATTTTATAGTACATTCGATCCAGAATAAGAGAAATGGTTTGAATGCTCATTTTACTTAAGATTATTGACTCAACTTTTCACATGATTAAAAATATAATTTAGAAAGAAGAAATAATTTTGATTGCAAACGATCTAAGTTCATCGCATCTTCATTAAATATAAATGAAAGCAATAAATAAAGTACAGTGACAATACATTTGAGTATATCACGATTAGAATGATTCATTTCAATAATTAATTCTATCTTCAGTAAAAGATTATCATTTATTCGTCATGCTAAAATAATAGAAAGTATGAATTGATTGATTGAAAATTCTAAACTGCAAAAAGCTAATAAATATAATAAATGTAAATTTACAATTAGGCGTTTGCATTAATTTTTACGTACGTGGATGCGACTCGACGTAGACACAAATGTAAACCAAACGAAATATGGATGGAATGCGGTGGATGCGAATTAAAATGTGGTCAAAGCGTATTTGTTAGTAATTCAAATTTGCGAATGTTAATAATTATTATTAACTAATCATTAAGCAAAAAAAGCTGGAGCTTTATTTGCAATGAAATTGATAAATTTAGGATAGTCATATTTTATTGTTTTGATAAATACAATTTAATTACATACTTAGAGATACGATTAATTTATATTTTATCACTAATGTATAGAATTACATAAAATCAAACGTATGTGTCACTTTTGAAACTTGTTTTTTTTTTTTTTTTTTTTTTTAAAGAAAAGATTATTACGAAAAGAAAAATAAAAAATTTTTATTATTGAAACTTTCAACATGCTAATTAATTTACCTTCATCTTTTAGACTCCATGTACTCTGATATGTAGGCCAGCTGGTTGTTATTGTCCATCATATTATGGATTTAGACGAACGTTCAACGGAAAATGTATTCACGTATCTCAATGTTGGAGATATTCGATAAAATATGCACCATATTTCAACGTCCCAAACGGTAGATAAAATATGCAAGTACTGCGATGGAAAAGACTTTGAAAGCCTTTTGTTTGAAAGATATTTGAATGCTCCAAAAGTACTGTAGGATAATTGAATTCTTCGAAATGCATTCTCACTAAATTTGAAAGAAACTTCTTAAGACATTTTTTTGTTCCAAATTTATGCTTAATTAATTTGATATTCAGTGACGTGAGTTTCCTTTGATATCCAAATGATAGCAATACATTTATTTATCAATAAAGAAATGAATAATATATGCTGATTTTTCTCAAATACCTGAATAAAGTCATTTGTCCTACCTTCTTGATACTTCAAACATGAACCTCCTAATTCAGAGAACTATCACATGGAGAATCCAAAAAATGAAATAAAAATTCATAGGCTATTTGTTATTGAGAACTTTAAACTAGCAGTTTATTAAACATTTAAATAAAGCAAGTATGACTGTACATTCTCGTCGTGTATTGCTATCTTTATGAAAGTGTCGAAAAACATAAATTATTTCTAAAATTTTATTTATTTCAATTTTTTATACATATCGACAAAATCCATAATTCTTCTAAAAATTCATAATTCATTTCATTCTTACTTAATTGATTAATTTTAAAGAACAATTTGTAAACGATTACTCATTTTTTTTTCTAATTAATTTTGCTCTTTTATGAATACGACGAAGAATTCTATTTGATTCTTCCATCATTCGATTCCAAAGCTCGCGATTCATTCAAAGAGTAGCATAGCAAATTTCAACAAATTTTAATTAGGGAATGTACATTTAACTTATTACGATATCGCAAATATCAACAAGAAATTTAATTGCTATTGATATTATATAAAAATATCATGATCATTAAAGAAAAGTGCTACTATACTCTGTTGCACTTTTCAGGAAATCCTAGAAATTTTACCAATTTTGGTATTTTTGTCTATAAAAAATTGTAAACAATATCGAGAATGTATAATAGCTATTTTCGATCGAAAAGCTTTGGCTCAGTTTTTTTTTTTTAAAGTTATTATATATTTTTGGTGCAATAAACAAATATACACAAATTTAACATAACATTTTGATGATGCACATTCTGATAAATATCACTGCATGGAATACTAATGAATTTAAGCATTGCATTCTGCCTGTCAATGATAATTTATGACTAATCATCAAGCAGCTTGAAAGTAAATCAATTTTACAGGATGCTTCTCCTAGCATTGATATTTCTTGTAAGTTAGTTTTTTTTTGTAAGACTACATTGATGATAACGATAGTATCATCGATATCATCAATTATTTGTTCATAATATCAGCATGATAACGATCGAAAAATCAATATTATTAGCATCTATTCATATAATGCCAGATTTCGACAATCTTTTCTGTCATCGTTGATGGAAGACCGAAATGTGGACCGAACGAAGAATGGGCATTTGTCTGTGGTAACGGATGTGAATCACGTTGTGATGACGTAGAACCAGTAAGTACTCGTATATTTCTATTTCCGTATTTATAAAATTGTAATTTATTGCCGAAGCAATAATTTTTGATTCTCGTCAACGATAACAAAGTTTAAGAATTGATTTCTTTTTTAAATAATATTATATATAGAAGTAAAGAGAATACGTATACGTTGATATATACATATAAAATCTACTTTAATCAGAGTAGTAGTATGATAAATATCAATACATAATTTCTCTTTTAAATAGTAAGGAGTAGAATAGGTACGTAAACTAGGTACGTAAACTTTTTGTACGTATAAAATATAATTCTCTACTAGAAACAATAACTTCGTTTCTTTTCTACGACAATAAACAATAATACGTAATTTATCTTTAAAAAGTGAAATCAAATTTTAATATTTTAAAAATGTTAGAATATAAAAAGCAAGGCAACACGTACGTGAATTTGACATTTTGTCAGTAATGTGTTTAAACATGTTTTAGCTATAATGCTCGTCAAATATACGTTATCAAAATCGAGAATATAGTAGTACAAAAGATATTTTAAAATTACGAAAATAAATAAATTTGCAGAAATATTATCATAGTATCATGATGTGTTACGAGAATGATATAATACTTCTCGAAAATAAGATAAAATTGTGAAATGAATAAATTGATTATTGGAATTATGATAAGATATATCGTATTGAAATAATTAAATGAATTTCATTAATGTTTTACTATTATCAAGTTTAAAGTTCAAAATAAATATTAAATTGAATTTTTAGGTATTTTGTTACAAGAAATGCTTTCCACCTCAATGTCAATGTAAAAAGAGGGAAATATTCGACGAAATAAAGCTGGCAAATGTGTTCCATTTAATGAGTGTCCTTAATAAAAAAAAAAAAAAATTGCCAACCAATGAATTAACTTTAATATGAGCCTAGTAAAACTGAACAATTTACAAAGAAATATTTTGATATATATCTTACTCACCCTTTTTTTCTCTTTCATTATTATCAGCTTTGTTGTACTTTCATAGGGTGAATAAAAGGTTGCAAGATTAAAATGGAAAATTTTCGAATTCAAACTGATTTTATTGAACTATGATCTTTGAATTAAGAAATAAGAATAGTTTGTATAAGAGTGAAGAATGAATGTAATGTTTCACGTTGTAATATTATCATATCATAAATGATATAGAATCTAATGGATTGTTTCTCCATATAAACTTTTCTTCATTTTAATTTTTTTTATTGAATTGTTTTAATTCGAAAATATGAAAAGCATATAAATTAATTTTTTCAATTTTATTTACTATCTGATACTGAATGAAAATAATTGATCATCTTATCAGAATTTCGTATATCATATTTCACAGCAGTGAAATATATGTTGAGAAAAAAAAAAAAACAATCCGAATAAAAGCTTCCATGAATTCGAACCGTTTTTTTTAGCAGAAAACTCATCCGGATTTCGGAGTGTTTATTTGTTATGAATAAAATAAAAATTTTTTCTGAGATTTATAAAAGGTGTTGAGATTTTTCCGAGAAATAATGGCTGATATTCTTCTTTCATATGTTTCTTAGCATATCACTCTCGAAAATTCATCTGGATGATTCATCGATATAAGCAATTAATTTACAGAAGAAAATATGAAAGTTTCAAATAGCTAAACAAAAATTAGTTATTTATGTATTTAGTTTCGAGAATTTATCAATTATCTGCGAATAAAACTTACAAAAATTTATTCCTGGGATTTCTCGGGATTCCATTTTTTAACATAAAAGTAAATAAGAAGTATCAATATCCGTGAGTCAAATATATTAAATTGGAAATAAGTGGACGAAAATTACGATTGAACAATAGTTGATCGAACGTTATCACAAAAAGCATTCACGGCCGTGACGTTGCAATAAGGCGGTCATGACATTTACTTATCTACATTTATATGTTTTATCAACACTTATACGAGTATGTTTGTTGCATACGTACATATACGTATCATCTGTCGAACATTTATCCTTCTACAGACAAAAAAATCAAATCATAAATGCATACGATAATTTTACTAAACTTTTATAGTGCAATGATTCTTATTTATGGATATGTAGCATGATGTGATGATATAAACAATTAAGTTACGATATTCAAACGATTGATAGATAAATGATAAATTAAGAGAGAGGTTTAATCACTTTTTTTAAACGCTTGATGTCTTGTTTTATAATTTTAGAAATTAAAATTGCCATGAAGAAAACAATGAAAGAAACGGATAGTGATGCTGAAAATATCGAACAGGAACATGAAGTTCGTTTAATTTCTTTTTTTTTTTTCCGTATCCAAAAAAATATTATTAATTTTCTAGGAAGAGAAGACATAGTTTAATGTGAGATATACTCTTTTTTTTCTTCTTATTTTCTTTGTTACTAAATCTTTGAGTATGTATAATTAGCCAAACTAAGAATTGTTTCATTTTTCTAGAATTTTGATTATACTCTTTTTGTTGTTCGAAGAATGGTTGATTAAAATCAAGTAATAATCGTAGAATGTAATAGTTCATAGAAATATAATTCAAATCGTTCATACTGTTCGCTTATTTCATAATATTACAAAATGATTGTTTTTAATTATCTTTTTTATCGAAAGATTAGCAATTGAATGGACAATTAAAAATGCTTAATTCATTTATGTTATCTTCCTAATTTTCTCTTACGTATTTGAAATCTAACTAAATTGATTTTTAGCTTCTTGCCTTTTGTTCATGATTTTATTTCTTAAATTTATCGACTTATCGGTATTCAATTTCATAAAATTATACGTTTCTATATAGGAACAAATATATTGCCAGATTATTCGTTTAAATTATAATCATAAAAAGAAACTTGACATTGTATATATTTGAAGATTAAGATAACTAAATTACGTCATGCCTGATGAGCACTTTCACGGAGATATATAGGAAACTGCTAATAATGCGTTATATTTTAATCTGCTTATTTATTTTTAGAATCAATGGCTAAGCAACAAGATTTTTCTGCATGAAATTGAGAAGGAAATGATGAAAAATGCACAGATGCTTCGATTAACAACAAGTAAGATGTGTTATTTTATTCACTACTATGTGTTTAATGAAGAAATGGTCATAAAATTCATAATATTTCTTATATATGATCAATATAATAAAATTTGGGATTTGATTTTACGCTTGGAAGAGGAATATGTGATTAGCGATTTTTGTTATTAACTTTCGTTCCTTTTTACATCTGTATTTCAAAATACGATGGAAAAGATGGAATAGCGGAGTGAAAGAAATTATGAGATAACTACAAATGATTCAAATGCCTTGGATTTATTTGATGATTAAATAATTGACGAGATAATTCTGAAAGACGAAGAGTTAGTGAAGAATGAGATGCCAGAGAAACAAACAATGAAAAAGGAGGAGTTAAAAGACAGAATTATGAGAAAGCTCATAATTTCGTATATGATTAATTTCGAAAATTTATAGGAAGTTGATTACAATTCTACGAAATGTATATGAAAAAGAAGCCCGGCTTTATCCACTCTCGATGCGGTCGTTAACATTGACTGGAAATTTTATACTTCCAAAAGCTATTTTCATACCTCCTTCACAAGTATTTGATCCTTATTTCAACTTAAAGTTATATTCGAAAATGTATCTTCATCATGAAATCGATTGTAGTTTAACGTTGATTAAGTACAAATGTCAAAATCTCAGTTCATATTTCAGATAGTTTCTGGAGCGAGTATTAAATAATTTTGTATAACCACGATAAATAATAAGCTTTAGCTTTATACCATTTAAGGTTGTCAAATTAGTAGCCGAATATGATGCGGATATGACTATTGAAGAATTGTCGCGAAAGCTTATAAAATCAGGAAAAATCAAAGAACAAAAAGAAGAATACGTTATGCTGATAATTTGTTGTTAAAGCAGCTATTCAACGACGTGCTATGCATATGACGAACGTTTTATTTGAACTTGGAAGAAATGTTGTTGCTAACAGTTTGAATACAATTAAAGGAGATGCTGAAAAAGTTCTCTTCAGTCATACTCTTCTAGTTGGTTTATTTGTCTAGTTGAAGATGAAAAAAACTTAAGATGAAGGAGAATATCTAGCTGAAGAAATCATTACAATACTAATTATTTCATTTTTTTCCTCTTTTTTTCCGAAATTAGTGGCAGTTTTAAATACTGGGATGATATTTATTGATCAACATTGCTTAGATAAAGACAATGACATCTGTTTTGTGAGCAAAAAGCTCTTCGTACTTTCTTTAGAGACTTTTATGATTATACTAAAAGATGAGATTATAGCCGGTGTTAGAATGCCAATTGTGTCATTTCAAAACAGAATCACGAATTGTTCTTGAAGCTCACAAGGAAATACCGCATTATATTCGGCATAGATATCGTTGCTCCTTCTGTGCCCAATCCTTCTTTAATTTTCATGAAATAAAAACTCATTTCTCGTATGTTTTCTATTTCAGTTTGAAAATTTAATATTTATGCGAAGACTCATTTATTAGCATTACTTTGTGATATTTTATAAATAGTGGGTAATTTGAAATACGAAGTCAATCATTTCTTATTTCAATATTTCGTGCTATTTATATTGTAAAAGGTTTCTTTTTATTTTCGTAATAGTGGATAAAAAGTACGTAGAAGTTAAATATGGCTGATTTTTCATTTTTTGTCTGTCTTTCAGTGAAAAACACGGTGTAATAGCTCGCAAGGATTGCTGGAATACGACGTTGGAATGTTCGTCATGTTCAATAATGTGCAGCAGCGAGTTCAGTTTAAAAAACATAGAAAGTTTTGCTCTTTGTAAAGACTGGGTATGAATTTTTGTACAAAAAAAAAAAGAAAAAATGGCTTTTGCTATCATCTGTTTAATAAACTGCTAACAACTGAGAAAGTAAAATTAAGATAAAAATTTAAATACAGTTTCAAAACATACCGTATCATGTGATGAAAAATTTTTAAGGATTTATCATTTCTAAAGATGGATCTGTATGTGGATGCTTTTAAGATTATAAAAGTGCAGGTACAGTGTTGCAGATTTACAATGCTTGCAACAAGAAAACAAGCTTCTTGTGCAATCAATGAAGATGTGTGGAATGTAACAACTGGTAATAATTTATTGCGCCAGCAATTCGAATATTCTATTTCATGGGTATATTTTCTTTATATTATTAAAAGGTTACCAAATGTAATCATAAATAGTTTGATAGAGCTTATTATAAAGTTAATAGGCTTTGTAGAAAAAGAATAATAATGTACTAATAAATAATGAACAATTAGTTTCCAACAAATGAATCATAGCCATCATCAAGCTTGCTCATTCTATAAGCTTGGTGCTGTTATTAATAATGTTAATGAACATGTGTTACATGACAGTGTGATAGATATGACCTTTCTAATTTCAGCGAATGAAATTTGTGGTTGTGATCAATTTATGGTTGTATTTTTTTGCCCGAAGTTTGGTCGCAGTTATTAAATGAATTACGTGAAGTTGGCGATAGATGACCATTAGATTATTTCTTCACTTTTATAACTTATCCCATCAATGAAATGTAAATTTTATCGGTCATAAAAATGTTTGTTCAAAGAATAATTTATGCTGTAAGGAGTCAAACATTGTTTTCTATAATATCATAATTTCTTTCCTTACTCGTTATGAAGGATATTGTGATATTCAGTTCTGAATTTTTCTAAGGAAATGAAAGGTTATGCATACGAAGTTAGAAATTTGTCTCATTTCTATTTATTTTTGTAGAAGCGAGTGAATCAAAAGGAAACTGATCTCTTTCGAAAGCAAGATGCACAACGTTGGCTTCAGGAAGATTTTGGCACTGATGATTTTGTTAAATTTTAACACAGTATGAATAAAACATCCTAATTTCATCTATTTTGGATGGATTGTGTTGTTTTTCATGTAAACATTATAAACTAATTTAAGCTATTTTAAAACTGTCTGCTTGGTTTTTTTCCAGTCAAATAATTTTTTGAATTTTTGTATAATTTATTTTACATACTAAGTTAAATCATAAAGTTAACGTTAGTTCCGATCGTATTGCTTTTGTTTATGGCGATATTTTATTTTGCTTAAAAAAGTAGAAAATAAAACCTAAAATTTTTCTCGAAAATTTGCTGAAGATTTCAGTTCACTGATTGTTGGATCAAATAATTATTAGTTGCTCTCTATAACTATGTTTCTTGAATATTTGAAATTCCAGTCACTTTCCTTCACACTGTTGGCATCATTTTTTTGCAAATTTCTAGAACTATCGATCACATTTTATCACACTATTTCTCGAATGTATTTGATGATACCTATTTGAACAATAATAGATTTCAGGATTCCTGGGCATAAAATCTTGTTAAAATACTGAGATCGAATATGCTATGTCAAGCGTATTTCACAAGATGTTTTACGGAAAATTAGGCATTTTGAAATTAATACTGTAAATATTATGAGTGTCAGATAGTGTTAATATGAAGTGTTTGTTGTTTTTGTTGTGAAGATGACGAATATTGCAATAGTGTCTCTTCGAATATTTATTTATTTTCAGAAACAGTCGAGATTTAAAAACAAATCTTTGCGTTTAGTGCGATTACTCATATATCGAAAGGAATATTTCTATGGAAAAAGAAATGTGCAACTCTTCAGGTAACTTCGTATCTTTTTTTTTGTCATTGTATGATTTTTATTAATGGGATGATATGTTCGTATAACATGCAATTAAAGGAGTTAAATACTACCTGCTATAAAGGAATAACAGACTTTTTTCGCATTAATAAATAGCAACAGATTGAACGATTATTCCTCTCTCGATCAATTATTCGCATTATTTTTCAGGAAAGAATTCAATATCTAATTGTATCTGCAATAGATCAGAAAGAACCGTAATATGCCTGACTTGTGGAGCGACATTTAGAGGTCATGCTGCACGGGTGTGCAATGAACATCCAAGAAGAATCAATTTAATGGATATACGATTCTGTCCCAATACTTCGTGTCGCAGTAGACACTTAATGGAATTTGAGAATATTGATGCCTTAGATAAATCTCAGGTTCAACCATCTGAAAACTTTTGAAGTTTAATTGAGAAATCAGACTTATTAGATTATTTTCATTCAAATTGGAATTAAATTTCTTATAAATAGAAGTAGAGGTTCAAAAAAATCATATTTTTTGCTCGATCATTTCATTGTCTTTGGCAGTCACAATGATTAGGACTACTCAGCTATTTCACGCGTTTAATAAAGCAGTGATATTATTTGTTAGTTGAATCATTTTATACAATTATTTTTTAGAAAATTCATAGTTCAATCATTGAATATTCTTTATTAAGTCGCCTATGTTTTATCAGTTTTGCATTTTAGAGTGTTTGATTTTAGTTAACTAATATTTCAAAGAATACTCCCTCAGGTGCTCGAAGTTTTAAGAAGTACATATTTCCATGCTTTGGCATTGGTCAATTATTGCAGTGTCACCGATATCGAGATAAGATGTCCAGTTAGGATGAAGATGAATTTGGTAATTACACAATTACTTTAAAAATATGCTTCAATTACGTTTAAATTTTTGTACTATAACAACAATGAAACGTAAAAGCGATTCAAGAAATTTGGAGATTGTTGTTTTTTTGCACTCCATTCTAATTCCATCTGTTTACTGCATTCATTCCGTTATGCCTATTTTCAATAAAATGAAGTTTTATTTTCTTTACTTTACTTTATATTGTCATTACATAGGTTATAAGAAAATTGTTATTATTAGTTATTTGTTTGAAATAACGCCATTTTTTTGGTGCTGTTTTTATTTTTTTAATAGCACGTAAAAGCATCTCTTATTCAATTGTTTATGTTATCAAAAGATAGAATCT
Source organism: Dirofilaria immitis (assembly GCA_024305405.1). Lineage (NCBI taxonomy): Eukaryota > Metazoa > Nematoda > Chromadorea > Rhabditida > Onchocercidae > Dirofilaria > Dirofilaria immitis. The sequence goes on from JAKNDB010000068.1 coordinate 2,248,250, forward strand.
ATCAGTAAAACAATAATGCTGTAATATTTTCTAGATTATATAAGTTTCTTTCCAGACTGTAAACATTATTTTCATATCTACTTCAAAATAGAAGGCAAGCGTATTGAAGTCAGATGTTAATAGTGATCTCACCATTCTTTTGATTTTTCTATGCATGCATTATCTTCGTATTATTTTTATGTGCAATCTTTTATATCCTTTATACAGTTCTCGTACCACATCATTTGTTAAGTAAAATTTTGAGAGTTTATTTCGATCAGGATGCACTATTGTCAACTAAATGCACTATTATTAACATAAGATGAATGCTACATTAAATTCATATTGTCAGTTAAAGAATAACTGGAACTGTAAAATTCTCTAATCCTTTTTGACTTGAATAATCATTACACATTTATCAATTTTTTTACGTATATCATAGATAAAATATCCGAACTGGTAGGACTTCCTGAAAAGTGCAATACAAGTGTAGTAGCACTTTTCGAGAATTCTTAGCAAGCAATCTTGGTATTTCCATATAATCCCGATATTTCAATATTTTCTAATAGGAAAAGAAAATTTTTTCCTAATATTTCTCTATAATTCTGATAATAATGTTTATATTAGTGAATTCCTTGCTGACATTTGCGATATCATAAAAAACTATCTATGCTGCTTAATTAAAACTTATAAAAATATTCATTATATCACTTTTTAAATAATTTGATGAGAAGAAGAAATTTGATCTGATGATGATGATGATTTGATAATCATCAAATTCTTTTTCTTTTTTCCCTTGCTTATTTATTTCCAAAAATACAATTACAATCTTTTCCAGAAGATATAAATTTAATAGACAATTTGTTAAATATTGAAGATATTCTAGTGACAAGTCCATATAACAGATCATTAATTGCTTTTATGATTGCTAACGATGGTTTTGAAAAAACAAAAGAATGGATTAGTGGAATTGTGAATAATATGGCAAGGAAGCCAAGTGGTGATGATACTGATCAGATTTATGCTGTAGGTGCTGGTGAAGGAGATGTTGTAATAATAGTAGAGATAGAACACTTTCAATACAGTTTCGAAGGATCTGAAAATATCGTTGAACTCAAGAAATACATTATTAAATATCAATAATTTGACATTCTTATTTGAGTTTTCTTAGTTTCGACAATCAAATTTAATACGTTTATTCGAATTTTCTTAATCTTAACAATCAGTTAGTGATTAAGTAGAATAGAACGAGAAATTATGAAGGAAGATTTGAAAGATAAGATAAAAAAAAAAAATAGTAATTTCGGGAAAGGAAGTATGTCCAATTATTGAGGATGGTAAAGGTATTGCAATTAGTGACGGGAGATCAAGCGGGGCATTTGCTGCAGCAAGTGCTGTTGGTATATTTTCCAGTGCAAATGCTAATAATCAATAATATATAATTCGTGCAACAAATTAAATCACCTATAAATTAATGATAAAAATTTGATTCATGGCAAACAAACAGAGATATTTCAAGTAATAGATTTCTATTACTAATCTTTTCAAATTATGAATTCCAATTAAGTTTTAATTCTTAACTTCATGAAATACTAATTCAGATGGAAATAGCATTCTAATTGTAATTGATTGTCTGCTCACTTTGCAACTGATAAAATATTTGATATTAATTATTGACAGAATGAGAAAGATGAGAATATTAGCGATAATTCGAGAATAAATGAACTTCGAGATTGAAAATCAGCATAAGATAAGGACGCAAGAAGGTTCATGCTCATGAAATAAGATAAGATAAGAGAAGGATTACATTTGTAAAATGCCTTATGAAATCATAAAAATGCACTTATTGATAATAAATATTTTTTCTTTTGGCTCTTTTTTCACCTTTTAAATTAAGCCATAAATAATTTCTTTACCAATTTTAATCAATTAAACAGAACCAAGATGACCTTTAACATCTTATCTTTTTTTTTTTTTTTTATCATGAATATGAAATGAATGGTAAAAAGGAGAAAAAAGAGGATGGAAAAAATGAGATATACGAGAGTTGTTACTAATTGAATCATTCTAAATTTTACTTTAGCATATCAATATAATACCGTATCCTATCTTATTCGTTTTCTCATAATATGTTATCAATGTTATCAGTATATTATCAGTTATATATCATTATCGAATTAATTATATGAAAGATAAGAAATACTTCCCGTATATTTCCACCGTTAAAATCATATCTTTTAAAAAAAAAAATTAATCGTTCTTATCTCGCTTTATCGAAACATTTAAACGTAAAGAAACTTCTAGAATGTTCTCGCAAATGCTCATTGTTTGAATGATATGAACATCATCTCATTCTCTCATTCTCTACATATATTCCCAGTCTCTCCGTTCCTACACTGTCATTCTTCAGTAGTGCACATAGACTTATTGCTCTCTTTCAGTCATTCCTTGTTTTTACCATTCTCCGTCTATAGGCCATACCATTCCGTTCCATCTTGTTCCTCTTATTTGTCCCCTTCCGGATTTTAACCTGATAGCACCTCCGTCTTCTTCCAACCGGATCCATCTATCTATTTAATCATCTAATATTATATAGAAAGATGAAGGAAGGGAAAATGATATATGTTAGTAAATTTTCCGATATTTGGATATATTTGATTAGTTCCGTAAGATCGCTGTCTGTTTTGCACGTTTCGGATTATCGATTTGACCCGCATGAACCGAACGATCTATTTATTGTCTTTTGCTTACAATCAATTGGCATGCATTTATTATTTAAGCAAATGTAATGAGGTGGTAGGAGAAATTTTATAAATTCAAATTACTATGTGAAAATATACGTTTTATAGAAGGGAATATCTATTTATATAAAATTGAAACTTATCATCACAGATGAGAATTTATGTTTTATAGGAGAGTTTATATGAGATTGAAACTTATCATCATGCATGAGAATATATGTTTTATAGAAGGAAATATCTATTTTATGAGATTAAAACTTATCATCACGCATGAGAATTTATGTTTTATAGAAGGAAATATTTATATGAGATTGAAATCACGTAAGAATTTTTGTTTCATAGAACGAAATATTTTTTTGTAAAGCTAAAATTCGCTATCATTACAGTACTATTTGTATGTATTGTAATTATGATTACAGATGTCGAATGAACAAGGAAGAAATCAATTTGAAGTGAAATTGAACGTATCCAATTTCCATGCTGATGATTTACAAGTAAATGTTCATGGACGAGATTTGATCGTTTCCGGTCATCATAATGAACGTGAAGAAAGTGGTGGAATAGTTGAGCGCCGTTTTGTTCGTACCTATAAATTGCCGAAAAGTGCCCAAGAAAATAAGTTAGCATCAGAATTAAGTGCCGATGGAATTCTGAAAATAACAGTTCCTGTTGACGAGACCGAATATCATAAAATTCCCATAAAAGTGGATCCGAATTGGAAAATGCAATCAAATCCTTGCCAAGAATTGGTACTTCGTGAACCGATACCACTTTGGTGGTGGTAATTTGTCATACTCTTGATATTATTTGCTTCAGTGAAAAAATATAAAGCTATGAAACAAATTAATTTCAAAGTATTGCTAATATTATTTTCTGTTATGTTTACATTTGATTTCATTTTGTCTTAAAAATTTAACGCTTGGAAAGAAATATACGACTTGCCAAGAAATGGTCAAAAACTTTTTCAGATTTTAGATAATCTCTTTGATGCCTTTTTTTAAAAGAATCCGTAGACGTTAGCTTCTCGCTTGTTGATAAATACGGTAACAACCTTTTTAAACTAGAAAGGAAAAAAGAGAGGGATGATATATAGAAAAATTAGAAAATATATGGAAAATTTAATTTTCTGAAGCGTCATTTCTTGTTTTTGCTTACATTCTTATGAACGAAAGAAAAATGGCAAATTGCAAATTATTGGATGCATTTTTTCGTTTTATTTTAAATGTTAAGTTATCATATACGTTTCATTATTTTATTTTAAGCATCAAGTTATCATATATACTTTTTATTTTCCTCTGCTAATTTAAATTAGTTTAAAGTTCATTGTTTTGCGTCAACCCACTTTAGTGTAAAATAAAACTTTTATTCATTGTGGCTTAATCACATGCATTATATTTGCATAGTGAGTTGTGAACAATCAAAGCCTTAACCACGAAACATAACCATGAAAACATGATAAGATTCTCGAGAATGATATGAACGACGATAATTCGAAGGTATTTAACATGATTAAATAGTATGTTCTAAAGTTTAATAACAAATACGCAATCCCTGCCCAAAACGAATATTTTTCATTACATCAATGAGACGATCCACTATTCCCACACATAAATTTTCGTGAAATTATATGAAGTCATCACGTCCAATTGATTGAAGATTTAGAGCGATGAAACATAATTTCAAGATTAGAATTCTACACGTAGAATTCAAATGGAAAAAAAAATTTTGTTTAGGAAAGCAACGAAAACCTGAAAACCTGAATATGCATTAAAAGTAATTGATAAATCTTTTAAATTCCGAAATTCAATAGCCAGTACAATATTCTTAAGCAAGTTTACCTGCCTTTATTTCTTTTTATTTTTCTATAAACAATAGAAAAGAAGAATGAGAATGAGACTGTAATCATCAGGAGAGCTATTGCCTGATAATCAACTTCAAAAAGAAACAAAACTGTAGACATTCTAATGACAAAGAATTGATGAAAGAACATGTAGGAAAGAAAAAACATCTTGTCGGTAAGAATGATAATTCTTTGGATGTATCTTGATGCTACTAACGATTCATAAAGTGAAATCATGATAATGAGATTCTTTACAACAAGAAGAAAAGGCACTGAATTCCAGAATTTCATGGGTCCGATTTCTTGCGAAAAGGTTAGAATGAAGAAAATGATGATTAACAAGAGACATATTCATCGCATAGAAATGTCTTCACTTCTTTCATTACTTCCGGATGAATGGGTATTACTGACAATGAATGTTTTGAATCGATCCATTTTTGATCATATTCAACAGCAGCTTGAGCTGCATGAATTTCATTCATGAATTCCACCGTTGCACCGTTAATTAAACTCTTCGTTACTTTGATCACTCGAAAACTGTTGAAAATATTGGCGATTTCGAATTCATTGAAATTTGATGGATAACCAGAAACTTCGACCATTGCTTTTACTAAACTACGCATCAAGTAAAACAGAAAAATTCACGCAAGAAGTTTTCTAGTATTAATTTCGAAAACAAAATTTAGTTCAGCAGATAATTTCTTTCTCTAAAATTTATGGAACGGACATTCTTAACAAAATTCAGAGCACTTCACTTTTTAATTTCGATATATAGCAATAAAATGCTCAAAGAATCAAAACGAATGTTTATCATTTTTCTGCCCCTCATTTTAATTTATCATGCCGCAAAGTAACAGGTGCCTGAAATTAACTGTAGGAAAATGAAATAAATACCATTGACATTTTGAGGTACTTCATTTTTATCATGGAGGACCCTTAATACAGCAGCAGTAACATTATTCATTGAAAAAGATACAATGTTTGTTGAATGCTCTCCTTTTTCGCCAATTTGTAGGCTGAATTTTGTGGAAGCCCTGTAATAATATCAAGATTGATCAGGATTATTTTTTCGTCTTTTCCAAAATTTTTGAATTCTTCCTAGACAAACACTCCACTAAAATATGACATTAGTTCTGGTCTATGAGAAACCTCATAAATTTAATCAAATAAAAATGAGAAAAGTTACTTTTTTCCAAAGCGACAAATCGTGAAGTACAACGACTAAACCACTGAAGAATATTACCAAGTACTTCTTCGATATTACATGCTTCAAAATAACTAATCGCTTTCTCCAATAATACTCCCTGTCGTATCAGATCATATTTATCAGACAATTCCTTCATTAATTTATACTCAGTCGAATTTGGTGCAGGTAATATATGAAAGACAATTATGACTTCAGGATGATCTAAAATGAATGATAAACTCATTTCAAAAGTAATGGATGAAACAAATAATAAAACTGCATGAATCATTTGAATTTCTTCCGTCAATTTTAAGTTTATGAAAGATTTTTGATTGAGATATATAAATTTATAAATCAATAATGAATCTGAGAAAGAAGAACAAGAAAAGAACCGAATTATTCAACTTCATCGTTAGAAAAGATGAGATTAAAATGTGCTAAATGTGCTACAATAACCGTACTACGATTAAAATGTGCTAAATGTGCTACAATAACCGTACTACTTCTCTATAATAGTTATTACGAAAAAGCTATTTTTAGTGACAAAGTAAACATGACTAATAGCAATTACTTCGATATCTGATACTAATTTCTTCATCATTTGTGATATTAGCTATAATATGATAATCGAAATAATACCTTCTTGAAATATTTTGTTATAAACTGATTATGAATTAAGAACATACCTCTATGAATAGTATTATATGCTTTTCTTATTTTCGCCTCATTACCAGGAATTATATGGAACACAATTTTCGGTTCTTTATCGAAACGATGTCTACAACCATATTGAACTGCTTTGTCTTGCAATGAGCTTGTGAGCCATAAAGTAAATTCCCTTTAATGATTATACTTAGCATGATTATACTTAAGAATGATTATACTTAGCAAAAGACATATTGAAAAATCACAGATTAAAGCATACTATATTACTGAATATGTTGATTCAGCAAAGATTTGTCAAACTACCACTAATTAAGTAAATTAAAATATAGAAAACTGAAGCAAAAATGATGTAAATTAATATTAATGAATAAATTATTTGCCTCTCTTCCAATTTTCCTTCATAAAAATTTAAATTATGCTACATTCACATATACAAGAAAAAATTAAACTATGATAAACTTACAGCAATTGAGGAATAGAATTCTTATCAGATACGGAACATATCAATGCCCATGGAAAAGCGAGAGAATCATTCATTATAATACCCATAATATACCTAAAAACCAACATATATTTTATATGATTTGATTAATCGAAAAAATAAATAAGGAAATAGTTCAAGTATATAGGTAATTTCTTAAATCTCACATTCAATATGCCAATATCAAATATTAAACCTTAGATCAAAGTTATCAAATTAATAATTCGAGAAATCATTTCGATGCTTCTATCTGTTACTACTATGGAAATAATATCAAACATTATGGAAAATCTCGAAAGAACTGCAAAATACACCTCAACAATTACGCGCGAAGAGATGTTAAATGCGGTCATAATATTATACTACCAATTAGTAATTGAATATGATAATGAACGAAGCGAGTAAACGATGACTCGGCCGGTCAGAATTATATTAAAATGGCGCTTGATCTTCGTACTTGCCGCCAATTGTCCAGTTTACCATAAAGTGTCAGGGATAATTGTGTGCATATTATAAGAGCTTGAGATGGAGGAGGGAACGTAATTGATGGCGTATTCTGGATTCGGAATATCCGGAAAATGGATTTTATTTTGAAATGAATAAATAGTCTTATAAAAAGCTCTCTATTTTTAGCAGTCAAAAAAATCGGAAGAGTTCAGGCTATTTATGCATTCGAAAGGATAAAACAAATATTAAATTTTATTCTTTTACAGTTTGTCTGGTCATATTTTCAAATATAGCAAAATTAAAATATTATATTCAACTTTTCTAAGAGCTACGATTTTTGAGTGCTTGATTTCTCATTAACATGACTATTTCATTATAGTATAATTATTTGGCGTTATTTTTTGATTATTTGATTATAATCTGATAAGTCTTCATAAATCTCTTTCCTCTTCTACAGTGTTATATTCTAAGAAATTTTTGTGTAATTAATTTTGTTGACATATTATATATTTAAACAATATCTTTAGTAAATATTGTAAGAAATTGCATTGTCCGTAAATTTGTTATTATACTTTGCAGAAAAGATAATACGTACAACAATTAATAGTGATAGAAGATAATGATATCATATAACAATTGATAAATGAAATGTTAACATTTAAAAATTCTCATAGATAAAAAGTAGATGAAATTGCAGTTTCAGAAAATATCAGTATTTTCTTTGTCTTCGTCTCATCATAAATGTCGACAGTAAAAACTAAAACTTATCATCCAGCTGCTGTACTCTACGGTAAATGCAATAATCAGCCAGTTATTGTTGAAGCTGTACAATTTCATGGAATCAAGAATACAAAAAGTGATGCACTTATGAAAGAAATTGGACATCTTTATACAGTTTCAACATTTCCAGAATTGATACGATGTTGCGATTTAGCTGCGAAACATCTTATAGTAAACTTTTAAAGATTTTCATGAGTAATGTTGACTACTATTTGTGTAGATTGATATCGGTTAAAATGATGTTACGCTTATTTTTTGCAGGAAGTTGGCCTTTTGGCGAGTGTCATTCCAGTGATTGATTCAGCAGATGGAAAGCGGGAAAATATGTAGTTGGTTTTATTGTGACAGAGCCCAAATCATTCACTTTAGGCGTTAAAGTTAGTCTAGCTTACATGAATCTATCTTATATTATGTTGCTATTGTGGTTTAGAGAGATCTAACGGATGACTTCACAAATCAGTTTAATTGTTTAGGCCGGCGTGACTAGTCGAGGTGAAACTGATTATTCATTGAATGCAGGCAAAGAAAATTTTGGAGGACGTGGTGAATCGGTGAATGCATGTTACTCCTGTACTTTCGAGGTTATGATTTCATTTTAATCTCATAAGAAATTAAAAACTTAGGCTTTTATTTATTTCCCTATAAACTGGTAGTGCTATTTGCTAAATTTTTCAATTAAAATCAGCCTTTCAATCTTGTAGTGATTGATCGCGTAAAGTATTGGGAGCTTGAAAGGAAATTCATTTATAAGACAGCATTACCTTTTCAGTTCTATACCACCAGTAATTTGACGTTAGTATTTTAATATAAATTGCAGGGTAATAAAACTTTCAATGTCTCAGTGACAAAGCCTTTTTGGGCTGGCAGAAATATGCCAATGTAGGATTCTCTTTATATCGAAGTTTGGGGAATTTACCATGGAATCTTAGTGACATGCAAGAAGTTGGACTAGTACTGCAATACAATGGTCAGCTATGGAACAGACGACTTCACCATAATATGAAACTGAATACGGTATGTTGTGTATAATTATTGTGGAATTCTTATATCTTTATATAAAGCTTTGTAGTATTATATTTTCTAAACCATTTAAAAGTTTCTTAAGCATATAGCGATGAATAAGAGCTTTCGGGTTTTCATGGTTATAGCCAATAGAGGCATTTTATTCAAGTAGTATTTAAGATATGGCGAAAATTTTGTCCAACAGAAAAGGCAGCATTTTCTGTCCGAGAACACGCAGGCCATACAATGAAATGTTCACTGCGGAATTCGTTGGCTTATGATACGCGAGATAGACCTCTTCTTGCTACAAAAGGTGTTTTGCTGAAATTTGCTCAAGAATATGCAGGCCTTCTTGGTGATGCTGCATTTATCAAGCACCAAGTTGATATTCAAGTCAGTTGTATCATTCTTTTTCTCCATTTACTATGATTCTATTTCATCTTCAAATTTTAAATATATCCATACCATAGATTTTAACTGTTCGATGTATGTTATTATGTCATAATATCATTCTAGCCATAATCTCTTCCGATGTTTATCATGTGGTTGATGATAAGTCTGCAGTATGGCTTTATTTTGATTTAATTGTTTTCATCTTTGTAGCATTTGATACAAATAGTTTGTACATAATCTTTCACCCATTTATTCATTATTTCATTACGGCTAAGGTAATTTTAAGGCAGCAACACCGTTATTCATGGGTACTTTCCTAAGTGCTTCATATCAGTTTGCGATTATCAATACATTAGCAGTTCATCGCTCATTACACTTACTGGATCGTTTATATATTGGTGGGCCTCATGATGTTCGTGGATTTAATTGGAATACAATCGGTGGACGAGCCGATAGTTCGTCGTGCGTTGGAGGAGCTACGTCTGCAGTCGGAGTATTGCATATCTATAGGTATGTAGTCATTGTTCACTATTCACACATTGCAATAATGGAAAAATTTCACATAAATACATTTAATAATAGCTGTTGCCAAAAAGCGATTTTATTATGATATTGTTTTTTTTTACATATTCATAGCACTGTTATATGTATATTTTAGCTCTCATTGAGCGATGTATTACGTTGCACTGTAATTATTTGAGAATGAACTTGAGAAGGACTTTATTGGAGCTAAATAAGTATGATGTAATAGACTTAGCTTACGAGGTATTTTGGATTTTCAGCCCAAAAATGAAGTTCAGAAAACAAAGGGAAAGAAAACAATAGACAGGAAAATTGTTATGCTTATTAATCTATAGTGTATGTGGGGCTTTTTTAATTGAAATAGATACAAAGGAAGTAGGATATTTCTACTATCTTTTTTGAATGAACTTTCTTTTTCAGGCCACTTTTCCCACCAGAAATGCTGTTTGCCCATGCATTCGTTGCTGGAGGAGCTGTAGCATCGGCCGATTCTCGACATCGACTTCGCGATATGTCAGATGTTCTGCGTGTTAGTGCTGGATTGGGATTAACATTTTTAATAAAAAATTTTGTACGGATCGAATTGAATTATGTTATCCCGTTGAGGTATTTGCCAGGTGATCACTGTGCAGCATCTTTCCAGATGGGTGCTGGTCTTAATTTTTTGTAATGTTAGTATCCTTGCCATCATTTTTCACTGTAGTATTATTCAGATACTGTCGTATTCGTACTACTTTTCTGATTATGATGTAGTGAAATATTGTGACATACTTAGGAAATGAATGCTTAGGGAACAATCTCCTAACATTGATTTAAGATTTGTATATAATGTCTTATGTAATAGAATACTTTAGCCTGAAATAGGGATTTTCTCTCAGGCTGTGAAACTTTCATCATTCGCTCTGATCAAATTGAGAATTGATTAAATATTAGGATAGTTTCTTTTCCCAATGTGATACAAGTATATGATTTGTCTAGTAATTTTGTTATTTTCTCGGTGACGTTTTAGCATGTTTTATGTTTTTATTGTTATTAATTCTTTATGAAATTGCAATTATTGATTAATTTATAATAAAACTGCCTTTATAAATGCTGGAGAATTATCTTTTTGTGGCTGAGTATTTCACCCGTAATTTCTCATCATTGTTTTCTTCGTTTATTAAAGAGAAATATCGTCTATAAAAAGTGCTGATATGAGTTTACGTTCTAGTTGGATTTATGCGAAAGTATTTTTACAGCGCAGATTTTACTAATCATAGTTATTTGAATGTTTAGGCTTATGCAAACATTGTTATTTGTTACTGGGAACGTGAATAAAATAAAAGAAGTACGCGCGATCCTTGGAAATCGATTTACGGTAATGGTTGCATTATATAATTGGTTTTGTTTTTATTATTTGCAAATGACAAACTCATAAGGAAGTGTTACAGGTAGGTTTCAGGGAAACTGGAAGGAATCATGTCAGAATGGGATTTCAATGGGATGGGAAGTAGCTCATCAGCTGAAAATATTGAAAAATTGTTCGAAAAGTCCGATTATTTGAATGATACATCAAGAAATTCTGGTTTTTGGTTACCGTCCCTGAATTAATTCGTGACATAGCGCCAGTGCGTTATGGTTTGCTTGCTGAAAATTTTTACAAAAGTGTTACCAATATAGAAACTCTACAGAATATAAGAAATGAACAAACTGTTCCGTCTTCATCACTATCAAAACTATTCAGTGATGATGATGATGACGAAATAGAACATATGGACCATCAACGCGAATCATTTTATATGAATGACAAATCTTTTATGCCGCAGGATTTTTCAAAATCTGGTCGGGATGGAAGTTCACATTCATTGCATTCGAAATTATTTGACGGAGAAGGAAACGTTTTTGGATGTTGTTCAGAAATGATTGAGAATGAAAAAGTTCCTATCTGGGAACCGACTCTGAATTTATTTTGTGACATGGAAAAGGAATGTTCAAAAATGATCCAGTCTTTTCTGGGAGGAATACACATCGAATTTTTTTCTCCCGTTCTGGAAAAAGATCCGTATTTCAATCGCAAAATTATATCTCAACAGTTTCCTCAGCTTCTCGTCGCATCGTGAAAGCATCCACATTTTTCAATCGATTCCGCTATCAGCGAATTCCGCGTGCGACTGTTCGTAGATATCTGTTAGATAGAGATCCTAAGTATAAAGCAAAATATGGTTGAAGTTAAAGTTTTGCCCTATGTCAAAGCATGCTTTCTCTTTTATTTTGTTGTCTTTGTGAAGTTGTGGATATTTTTCTTGTTTTTATTATGAATTGATGACTTTATATATTTAATTGCATGATGAGATTAGTGTTTAGTTTAATAGATTTAAATGATTTAATGCCGAAAAATGCAACTTGTAATGGGAAAGCAAAAATTGGCATTTTTCAAAGCATTAAATTTACTGCTGACTGATATATGTATATATTATGTATTATTTGTTTTTATCTGGAAAATGTCATGTAAATATTTCTTCTTTCATTCATTAATTTTGTTATTAAATGGAGAGCCAATATTGTTTTAAAATAAATTATTTTCCTTTATAGAAAGTGTTGGAAAATTTATTGAAATCTCAAATTTGTATAGAAATATCATTCATGTTTTGCCAAGATGATCGGATCATACAGTACAGCATTTCGTAAAATACACGGTCTTGAATTAAGAAAAATATTATTTTAATTAAATGTTTCAGATCGAGAATAAAGACATCGATTTGCCAGAATACCAAGGAGAACCTTCTGAAATAGCCAGACTTAAATGTTTAGCAGCCTCCCAACAATTGCAACGGCCCGTAATAGTTGAAGATACTTCTATGCTTTAATGCTCTTGGAGGCCTGCCTGGGCCATATATTAAGTGGTATTTTTTTCACTTTGTAGTAAAATTATCTCTTTGAGATGTAATGCATTTTCTTTCTCATTTGTAATTTTTACCAATAGAAGAGATTAAATACAATTCTTTTTATAGGTTTCTTAAGAATTTGAAAACTGATGGTCTTTACAAATTATTGGCTGGTTTTGAAGATAAGACTGCATATGCACAATGTATATTTGCATATTGCGAAGATCCCTCCAAACCTATTCTTCTTTTCGAAGGTAAAGTTTCATGAAATTTCGGTATTTATCTAGATTTGATTTTGTTCATTTCTTCCGTAATAGTTGAATTGTCCTTTTTAATCGAATTTTTCCAAGTGTTCGACTTCTGTTATTTTATTTCAAACTTGAGGTATGTTTATCTGAATGCAGTACAAACACTAGATTGACTCTCAGCAATCCATGATTTTGTTGACGTAAACGTTATCAATAATGATATAGCTCGAGTTTGTTTTTATATTTCAATTCATTATGGTGTAAGACAATGAGGTTTCATTTTAATGAAATTATTCAAGCTATAAGTCACCGTAGCCACTAAAGGAAATGACCATAATATCAAAGAACCATTTTTCATTCAGGAAGAACGAATGGAAGAATAGTTGAACCGAGAGGAGAAGCGAATTTTGGTTGGGATCCATGTTTTGAACCGGAAGGTTTCTCGCAAACATATGCAGAAATGGGATCTATGGTGAAAAACACAATCAGTCATAGGAGTAAGGCCCTGGCACAGCTGAGTAATTATTTTGAGAATATGTAATGATAATAAATTTGTTTTGTTATTTGAAATTCCTACACTTTCCAAAGAATACATTAAAGAAAGATCATGAAAATTAACTTCAAATCAGGACAAAATTATAAAAGAATTGTAAAAGTTATTGTAGGTACTAACATTAACGAAATGATGAATTCTCGAAAATTAGTGGGCATATCAAATTGTTCAGCATAATATATCTTTTACTAATAACATATATTGTAGATTTCTACAATGAATTTAACGTCCATAATTCATTCTCTTTTCGCTTTCCTTTCTCGACAAAACATATTGCTGGACATTACCATATGGACAGTTTAAAATGTTGCGCTGCTAAACTATTCCATTTAATTTATTTCATTGACAAGGTCACTGAATATTTTTGTGCGATTGATAGAAAAAGTGATAATCGAAAATAACTTAGCACTTATTACTTAATGTATTTGATTATCACTTGAAAGCATGTAATCTTTCACATATTAAATGAATATTTTTTGCTGTTTAGGCTACATAAAAACATTTGAAATCAGCTTCAGCTGGCAAATCAATATTAAATAAATCTGAAATCTATCTAACCTCGAATGTTTTATTTCATTTCAATGTTCTAAAATATTTTACTGGAAGGATTATTGTGTCTCATATCATTTGATTTGATTATTAAATGACTATCTAAACAGAACATTATTTTCCGAGATTACCCAGGAATTTTTATCCATGAAACTCTCCGGAATGTTTATACAGGTCCGTATCATTCGGGACAGGATGACATTTTTCATGACGACCTTTCCCTTTCTTTTGCTTTCACCTCCCAGTGAAATATGATTTAGTAGCGAGATGGATAAATCTCGGGGATTGTTTGGGAGTCGTTGTTGTTATTTCTGGGTACTTCATATTCTCGCCATTAATTATGTTCGGTGAATTGCAGATGGATAGGAGAAAAGAGAAAATACCGATAGTAAAAGATAATATTCCTTATATATCTGAAATTAATTTACATTTCCTCTTTATATTGCTGTATGTAATTAGTTAACGTAATCTGCCATTTATGGATAACCAGGTAAATAAAAGTAAAATTAAATCTTCACTTATTTACGGCCTCTATCGTGGTACGTCTTCACGTTGTCGATTCGTTATCTTCATTTCATTCTTGAATCTTCGTCTATACACGTATAGTATCCGTTTCCCATAAAATTAATTTCATACGTATGTGATCATTTGCTTACTATAATGTCTTCTTTAAATATTTTCTCCTTATTTATTATAATGCCCATGTTATCAAGAGGAAAGATATTTTTGAAGAAAATGAAAGATATTATAGTATAAATTAAATAAAGTCATTAAATGTTTAATTTAAACAAGCTGGTTTAAATATAAAATAAAAATTAATTATATTTCAATTTGTTGAGTTAATAATATGCATTAATTACGGTAGTGGAAGGAAATTTTAATAGAATGAGGGATGAAGATGCCAGTAACATTTATCTTTTATCATTTTCTCTGATTTTGATATATTGGTAAATGGCTTTATATTATTGTTAAGGCTAATGTACAGTACATTATGTGGTATGACAAAGTAATATTTCAACTTTCTTTTCATCTATTAATATTCGCCACATGCTGTTATTCTATATATAATACAAATGAATTGCAAAATATCGTATATGATCTCGAAATTGCTGAAATACCTTTCGGACTTGAAAATTTGGATTTGGATGGTGGAATATTAGAGGAAAAGATACCGAAGAATACACTATTGGTAATCCGTACAAAATTTTTATGTTGAACAAAAAGCTCAAAGATTACATATACTATTCTGACTTAATCTGTTGAAGTATATGATAGGACGGTATCAATCTTTATTGTATAGAATTCAATTTTATTTTTTTTACTTTAAGTATAAATTATTTACGAAAACGAGAAAAGTTTTCGTATACAATATGTCAATTTTTAGGGAATATTCGATGTAAACGATGAAAACTCAACTATTATTGTTAGTGAATTTGGTCAGAAATTCATTTGTTCCTTGCCCAAAATTCCTTCAGTAAAAACAAGCAGTGAATCAAAATTAAATGTAACTGTGAATTTGATTTCCGATGTTGTAGCAGCAAGTTTTTATGTACAAAATTGCATTAGGAGGGTAAGAATTTTGAAAATTTGATGCAGAGCAAAGATAAAATTTGTAAAGGTTTCAAAAAATCGTTCTATTTAAGTCTACTGATTTATTAAATTCTCAGTAATTTAAGGTTTTTCAATTGTATAAAATACCATGGGCAATAACAATTTTTAAATAGATTAACTTATTATTATGTTTTTATGTAAGTTGCTAGTCATTCTTGAATCATTGCAGAAATAGTTTAAATGACAATATGTTATTTTTATGATTGCATAACATTTACTATGTTTGAATTCACTTATTTAATTCGATTTGCTGTATCTATAAAATTAAAATAATAAAATATATTTACAGAATACAGGATGGTGGACATACGAACTTTGCTATAACAAGCATGTACAACAATTCCGTCTTGAAGGTAAGGATTAAATATAATTAAATTGATCGAAAATCAGTCGTTTTTTCTCTTTCTTTTTAGTTATTCAAGCATATAACATTGCATGCGTTTTTAGGTTCAAAATTGTTGGCAACACTATCGTGTTAGGATATTTTAAAAACAATTCGGATTTTAATATATCAAAACATAACGGTGAGGAGCTGCCGTATTTTGAACAAATTTATGATGGCGGAACAGTTTGTGATGTGACAGCCAAATTGAGGCTTACACGTGTATGGGTACGCAGATTTTACTTGTAGTTTCAATGAGCTAACTTAAATTGATTACTTTATGCTATATATTTGCTCTGATGTACCTTCTTGTAAATTCTTTTGTATTTTGACTGCTTTCTAGCAGAAAATGATAAACTTTGAGGTAAAAATATTTCGTTTTCTGTTCTAGTTTTTACGTAAAGTGCACTCAATAAATGGTAATGAAAATGAAGAACTCATAATCGTATGAATAATTTTTGCTGTTTATTCAATCTCCCGGAAGGCACGAATATTTTGTCACATTGATGATTTCTGAAATTTGTTTTATTTCAGTATATGTGTGACGATATGTTATCAACAAGCGAAGCTTACATAGCTGATGTTGATGAACCATCCTCATGTGAATATATTGTGAAAGTGAAAACAGGATCACTTTGTAAACTGGATGTCTTTTTAAGTCAAAGTAAACCGCGTGAACCATTATCAATCATGTGTCGTCCTCTTTTGGAGCAGAAAGCTATTGAACAATACCTCGAAAAAATAGCTGAAGAAAAGTGGCAAAAAGTTTGTTTTTGGAATTTATGCAAACTTATACCTACCACGCATAACGATTGATTGAAACATATCTTTGTTATTTGTTTAGATGCACTAAGAATAAAACATGAAGTAGAATACAAGGACTACATTGTATTCTGAGGCTCAGTAGTATAGTTGACATGAGATATCAATTATATGTTTTCAGTGGAAAAATACTGTATGTAAATGATCATGAGTGGATTTTTCTAACATGTAGTCGCATTCCTATCATGAAAACTGAGTGGCTGGAAATTTTGGTGATCAAAGATAGATCAAATAGCACTTCAATTATTTTTTTAAATATAAAACTAGAGAGCTTATTTCTTCGAAATCAGAAATATACACAACAGAATGAATATGAATGATACGTATTCTTTTTTTTTCTCAAATTAATTGGGTCATTTTTAGGCTGATAAATGTTTAATGCGCCGATAATTTTATTAATCTTATTTCCAATGTACAGTTGATCATTGTGTTATAAATTGTGCAGATGATTAATGCATTATATCTTTTTTTATTTTAAATGGAAAAAACATGAAAATATTATCAGTTTTTAAAAAGAATTTCCATGTTCATAGTTTACTTAATCATTGAAAGTAATTTGCAGCTAGAAATTGTCAAGATAAATTAAATCGAATCTATGGAAATTTAGAATCAATACTTAAAAAGTTTTAAAATTTCTACTTATGACCAGTTTTGCATATTTCGTTTCAATTATTTAAAATTAATTTAACAAGTGTTCTGTTCATGAATGTACTATAAATATCAATTTTAATAGTACCATTGTTTGCGTTTTAATAATGATGTTGTGGGGAATATTTCAAATTGATTCGAGTTTTTATTGTCGTTGCAAGTAACAATAGTTGAAATTTCTCAAGTTTTTGGAGTCATTTTAACCGTTCTCTTTTTGGTGATTGTATCTATAGTTGCCGAAGCTGTGACTTATGGTTATTCTGAAACTTCATTTAATTCTTTCTTTATCAAGGTTATAGTTTTTTTTCTTTTTTTTTTTTTTTAAAAAAGACTAACATGTCATTTATGAAAACGAGTGATTTTGCAGGAGAAAGTGAGAAAAGAATCGGAACTTCTCGCAGCACAGGCAGATAGCATTCAGCGACAGAGATATGCTAGGAAACGACTGACAAAACGAACACCAAGAGGCATAAAAGAAATGGAATCGGCAGACAAAAAGCTGAAAATGGTATATGAAGATATAATGAAGTCAATCACAGAGCTAAATATTGATCGTAAGAAATATTTTTTAATTATTTAAATGATGAGCTAGATTATCTACATTCTTTGATTTTTATAAAAGTACTTTTTGACTTACTGACAATGTTCATTCTAATAGTTCATTTACTGACAATGTTCATTCTAATAGTTCATTTTCCTTTCAGTTACGAAAGTGAAAGCAGACCTACATTTCATATACGATGACTTACATGAGATGAAAAGTGAGTGCCTTAAAAACTATTCAGAGGGGTATATTTCTCAGTATCACTTAATCTGTTCGATGAATTAAACAAAGGGTTTGGCAAATTGTGGTATAATAAATTTATTCTAGAAACCCTTCAAATAAGTGATGTCGTGTATAGTCTCGGGAAACTTATTATATTGGAAAATAAATAGTTTGATAATAACGAAAAAAAAATCATTGAAATTAATTACAAATGTTGTGAAAATGTTTTCATTTAGTAAAGAGAGTAATAGCTGAAGAATCTGTATTGGAAAACGTAAACCTTTTGTTTTTTGAACTTTCAATGCAATTAGCACACACGAAAAATAATTAATAGAGAATTGATTTTTGATATTAAAAGAAAAATGTTAAAATGTGTATACTTTTTTCTTGATTTGCTAATATACTACTAGAATGTCCAAATTGCTATTTATGGATAGTTTTAAAAATCAATTTATTTCTATTTGAATCAATGATTTAAAAAGATACTGTGATGAAGCAGTTTTAAATACTGATTTGGATGGTTATGAAATTTTAATTTATTTGATAAGAAACTGTTATGGATTTCATACATTAATAAATTGATGGTTTTAGCACGTTACCTCACTGAAGCAGACGAGGATCGTGGGAATATATATTGGTATTTCAAAGATCCGCACTGGAATCGTAAATTTTTTCCAGTCACTCTTGCATATTCGCGCGGTAGAAATAACTACTATCAGATTGTATGTTTATGTTATGTTTTCTATTGAAATACATCAGTCAGTTTAGTACATGGATGTGAAGTTTTTAATAGCTTCACATATCCAAAAACTTCCCACAAACTGGATAGTCTATTAATCATTTATACTAGCAGTATAGGAAAGCAAAATTAGTAGCATATAACATTGCAAATAATATTGAAAGATATATTATAAAAAGTTAGAATAATGAAGACTAATATATTATTAGCTCGAAAATAATGAGAGATTAGAGTTTAGTGCCTTGATTTTCAGATGTCGTCGTTCCTGAAAAAGTAGATGAAGAATATGACGAAGAAAAGATGTCATTTTCGAAATTTTTGCGCGATATCGATGAAGAGTTGGTAACAGAGGCATATTTGAGTATAATGATCGGCTCGTTGAGGAAAGCTTTCCACGAAGGTATATTTCCGGACATTGTGAATGATATAGACGACGCAGAAAATCCTCTTCTGGCGACTATGTGGATTAATGCTGAGAAGCAGCTTGAGCTGTTGCAGTTATTTGAATACAAAGTATTGAAATTGCTAAATCGAGGGATAGAATTTGCAGCAGATGATCTAATGTCACATGTTGCTCGACAACTTCTCTCTATTCGCACGTTGGTTTGTTTTTAATTCTCGAAAATTATCTACGGTATTCATTTATTTTCCAGCACGAACTAATTTTTTTGCATTTGTAGTCTTATTCCATGCTTTTTCTCTCGCATTTGTTTTAGATTATTGATTGTCATTTCCAATATTATGATAATGAGTAAAGTACCGAGCAAGAATATCGCTAAAATGATTTATAATGATTTACTTAACGCTCAGTTTTACCTGTTCCTTGTTTCAGTTGATAAATGTCGGAAATGGTTATAACCTTGACCAGAAAATCACTTATATTTTGGTGGAGAAAATATTTGTGAAATTTATGGTATATTCTTTTCTTATGTCGTACTTTTTGAATGAATTATGAAGGTTTCTTTAAATAATTCCTAGCAATTAGACTATAATTGTTAAACCAACACTTCAAAAAACCTTGTAGATGCAATAAAATCGTGAAAGAAGCGAATAGGTGTTATTTTCATTAACATTTTTATTCTTCTAAATGGTTTTATTGCATAGGCAACAATTTGCAGTTTTACTTTTTGTCAGCAATCCAAAACTGAGATAATTCCTTGATTACTTCAAATTCTGGATCTAGAAGTGTCTTTTGCTTTTTCTTTTCGTATAAGTTAAATAATTTTAGCAAAGTTACAACCGTGCAGTATTACGTCATGACAAGAAGTCATGGGGTCATTTTATGAAGCATACTCCTGTCGAAACGTTCAGATCATTTGAAAATCCAAATATGTTTCTCGCTCGGATTGAAGGTAGTATTTGTATAAACATCCGAAACTGCCGATATCTATCATTGCTTTGATCTCTAAATATATCTTTGGGCATTTTAAGAACGATTTTTTATACTAAACAGAAAAGTAATTGAGGTAATTTTTTGAGTGTCAATATTACTGGAATTAATTATAATTACAATACATGGATTTTTGTTCAGATTTAAATCCTGAAAATGTTCATCTTTTCTACACAGATCCTGTTGCAACTGAAAGTTGGCAGACAACCGAAGAAGGTGAATTTATTTATGGCTTTTAAAATGTTCATATATTTTATTGGCACTTGACTACTTTAAATCGGTCTAAGTTTTGTGTTCCTGCTGAATTCTGTGGCATTGCTCAGAAAATGTAACCTTGAATATTTTTATGCTTTGTGTAGCTAACAAATGATCAAAAAGGCAAGTGATCATGTTTCAGAAACAGGTATTAATGATAAGAAAAAGGATTTTTAAATGACATGAATAAGGAAGAAAAAGCTGCGCAACTAAGGATGCTTAAAAGAGCTAAAAGAAAAACTTGAGGGAAAAGATTGAGGTGAGTGACTTTAATCTGTAATATTTTATATCTGAAAATACCTTCTCTTTAATGTAAGTTTTCATAAGAATTTATTTGGCTGAAAATGCAGAAAAAAATTAAACGTTGTGAAAAGTATTTTTATTCAGATTTTACTCATATTTATATCGAATATTATGTGACATCGCTGTATCGTTGGCTTTTTATCATCATCATTAAGCGGATTGAAAGACTTAAAGTGGTAAAATAGGAGATCGCTAACTTTATTTGCTTTGTTTTAGTCTGGACTGCTTAATATTTGTTTAAAGTTTGATCATCCTAAGTGATTGAAATGAAGTAAAATTGTAAATTCAATTGGTTTTTTATAGCGTTATTTCCGATCAAAAAAACAACAAAAAAGTGAATTGGACGAAACAACATTTCGTGATGATCTTGATGACCTGCGAAAGCAGCTTTTTGCTTTCAAAAATACATTGGAAGAGAAAATCCGTGAAACAGGTTTAATCCAAGGTTGGTGGCTATCTTGTTGGAAAGTAAAGGTTTTCGGGATTTTCATATATATTAGACCAAATGCTCGACTTTATCTGGACCAGCTGCCTTTTGATAATTCCACTATTAAAGAAACCAATTTAAGGCTTACTTATAATATTTGAAGAAGCAATTAAAGGGAAATTTATATTTATTTATTTCTTTTAAAATCATTAAATTTTAGGAGCAGAAGTTAAAGTTCAACTGGTTTCTCCGCTAGGTGATGTTATCAGCAGTACAGGTGCAGGAGGATTAGATAGTGAGCGTGTAAATGCTGTGTTAAAGGCATTTTTCCTTGAACAAGATAGTGTCAATGATGAAGAAAATCGATATGATCGACTGGCTCGAGGTTATACTTATGGTGCCGATGAAGAGAAACGAGAGAAAGTGAGAAAAAACAGCGATGATGATGATGATGATTTGAAATCAAGCATTTTACCTATTTTGAAACGGATTTTACCGTAGGAATTCATTTGGGTATTTTTTGTTTTTGTATATTAAGCTATAATCGGAAATTGTTTTGAAGTTGTTATCTTCTTGATTTGCTTATTCTCATTATTATTTTATTATGGGTTTATGTAACTAGCAGTTTCCATTTAAATCCAAAAAAATTCATTTCCTAAATTTAATATTTGCAACAATTTCACAATTTTTTATTAATACGGGGTTAACTGTGTGCTCTGACCTCTTCTAACAATATTCTGGTCAACTCTCTCCTTCTTTCTCTTTCTTTTTCTTCCTTTCTCCCTCCCTCCCTCTCACTCTCTGAATATCCGGACATTAATTAATTAGAAGGAAGTTTATAAAAATGTAACTGATTAATATTCCTATCATATTTCAAAAGACAAAAGTGATTTGTTAAAACGTATAATTTTTCGTAGAGAGGAAGAGTGAGAGTGTAACTTCAGTTATGCATTCCATAAAACATTGAGTTTATTTCCATTGTTATTGGAATATGAAAATATTGGTATAATTATCTGTTTTTGTTTAGAAGTGCAATATTATTGATTTCAATGATTAGCATCACCCATTGCATATTAATGAAACACTTCATATCGTTCAAATATTCTTATAAAATGCTTTACGATATCAACATATAATTACAGATACTTCATATCGTTCAAGTATTCTTATAAAATGCTTTACGATATTTACATATAGTTACAGATGCATTCAATATAATTCAAGAAATGCATTACGATATTGACGTATAGTTGCGGCATATTCAAAGATATTCAACCATCGTTATAGAATTCTGAATGACTTATAATGCGTATTCACGTAGTTCCATGCTTTCAATTTTACGTGACAGATAACTTATTTACGTACTTTTTGTTTTTAATGTATTAATAAAGTGAGAAAAAGAAAAGCGAAAGATTAGATATCAAGCATATGAATAGAGGAAAGGAACAAACAGAGATTTGAAAAGAAGTATGGAATAGAGAGAGTGAGAAATGAAAAATATTGCAATAATCAGAAAGTTAATCTTGTATGTTTGTTAGCATTAAATGACGTAGTGTTTATTTTTATGTGTGTGAAGTAATACAGGTATGTTAACATTTGTGTATGTGTATGTGTGTGCGTGTATGTTGTGTTTGTATGTGTTTATGTATTATTTTTATATGTGTAAGGTAATACAGGTATGTTGGTGCTTGTGCATGTGTATTTATGTGTACATATTGTATTTGTATGTATGCATATATTGTTTTTATGAGTGTGAAGTAATGCAGGTACGTTAATGATATGTATGTGTATGTGGATGTATGTGTATGTATGTTATGTGCGATGTATTTGTATGTGTGTATATGTATTGTGTATGTGTATGTGTATGAATATGTATGTGTGCTTATGTGTATGTATGTGTGTGTGTGTGTGTATGTATGTATGTATTACGTGGCATCAAGCATTTGGCATTTTGATCGATTGTCATGAAAACCAACAGAACATACATAGAGATGTTATTTAAGTAGATGATGTACGGCTAACATTTCTTATCATTCCTTTACTTCCGAAATCTTTTGCGCATTAATACTTCACGTACGATTATATTGATGCTGTATTCCTAAAAAGAATACAGAGTAAAATCCATCCATGAATCATAAAGTATATGGTATGTATCCGTGTTCGTTGATGATGTAATGTTTTGAAACAATAAAATGGAAAATATCTTTCAATACATGTGAATAATAACTTGGTTATTTACTTTTATTCTTCTGCGTTTACGTAACACAGCGTATGATTAATTATTTACTTGTATAAAAATCTTTTTAGAATAATGACAGTTGCATCAGCGCCACCCTATCCAGATCGGGTTACAATTCAACAAGTAATGCCGACTGGATCAACACATAATGATTCACCACCAGCTTATGAAGAATCAGCTAATCCAAGCAGTAAGTTCATTCTCCCTAATAATATGATTGTTTTTTTTTCAGTTCATTAAGAAAATATTACGATTCAAGACACATTTTATCATCTGATTGTTTTATTATCTTATTTAAAAAGAATTGTTATTTTCATCATTAAGTAATTCGTGTGTTCACATTTTTCATAATAACATATAGTTAATCGATTTTGTGACTATCGCATTAGGATGAAGGGAAAGCGATAAATAATGGACAATATTAAACAAAAAATGATTTTAGGTATGCCGCCAACTTATGAATCATTATATGGTGAATTTCGACAAGTTGAAGATCCGAAAGGATTAGCTCAATTTCTAGCTAAAGCCTTTGCAATGATTATTAGCACAAGTAAGATTTAATGAATGATGATTTGTTTCTTATTTGAAATCCGACAGATAAGTTGTCATAATATGGGGATAAGTGATTATTCTATGTTATCAGAGCATTTTAGAACGTATTTATGAAAGATAAACTGAAAGACGGAGTTTTCGAATTTCGTTTAAGGAATCTTTATAAAACATTTATCACATTATAGCCGATGTTGTATTGAGCAACCGAATATTTCTAATCTTTTCTTAGGTGTAGAAAATTTTGGGTATTAATAGCTGATGTGTTTCAAGTGCTTAATTTCAGTGACCGCTGCGGTGCTTCTGGCAGTATTGAATATTATTCCACTGGGAATGATAGTACTTGGCAGAAATAATCTCTATAGCTGTCCCGTGGAACCTTATATACCTATCTGGCTTATTATCACTGGTTTTTTCTCTTCTCAAGAGCGCAACTAATTTTTGTTATCGTGCTAAACGACAACGTGAAGGTCGTCCTCCTTCCGCAGCGGATGTCAATCCAAATCCTTTCGATGGTCTGCTATCATGTTTCTTACTCGTCTGGTTTGTAATCGGTATCACTTTTTTCCTATAAATTTTTTCATTTTTAATCAGCTAGTATATTAAATAATTTGTATTACTTGCATAACGCTCTATATTTCGTCCGGGTGATTGGTGTTAACAGCAGTCACTGTATTGGATTTTCAGATATCATCATCGTCTTCAATACTTTGATTAAGGATTATATTACCAACCAAGTAGGTATTTCAATGTCCGATGGAAACCACTATCATGTGGATGTAGGTTCATTTCGGAAATGCGTATCAGTATCTTTCAGTCGATCTGTCTAATGGAAACGAATATAGTTTGACATAGTGAATCGTAGCTTATTTTTCATTATATTGTAATATACATTCCGGGAAAACCCTTTTTGTGCATAAGGGATGATGAGGCACCTTCTGAAAAAAATAAAAAAATAGAAAAAATGTAATCAAAGAAGCATAAAGAAGCATAAAGGAGTTAAAATGAAATGATAAAAGTGAATCGAGGTTTTATATAATAAATTTAACTTAAAGAAAAACAAAAATGGTAAGATTTCCAAATAATTTTAAAATCAAATCGATATAGATGGACTTTAATTATCCATCGATTTATTACGGATTCTAAAAATCAAAAATCAATAGTTGAGTTTATAAACTCTATTATTTTTATCATTATAAACATGGCTGTTCGTTTAACAATAAAAGAATGTCAATGAATGCGTCGTTTTGCTGTTTCCCACTTACCTACGTTTACGGTATTTATATTTTAGGCTCAGTATGGGTATATTCAGTATACGATGATGTACAGTATAGTAGTCCTCGAGATAATAACTACTGCGATCAGTTCACTTATATATTTTCATTTGTATTCGTAACCCTTGGTTATGTACTGCTAGCCTGCACATTGTGTTGCTTCTGTTGTTGTTGTTGTTGTATTTGCTGTCGACCTAAAAACGGCATGCTGGTGGTACTGTATAAATATTACTATTATTATGAAAGTTGTGGTATAAGTCTGTAACATATTATACTTATTTAACAACATTGCATGTCATTGTAACGTATTCGCTGTGTTTAATAATTATTATTTCGTTGTGAAATAATCCTTGAATAGTGTGATTTCTTTACAGGGTAATATATCACTTCTGGTCAGTAATATTTAATAAAAATTTGTGTTAAGGCTACGAATGACAATGTTCTATATTATACTCGATTATAGAAATATACGATCGAAAAAGTGTTAACTTATTGCTCATCCATTTCGGATGACTAATAGACCGATATCCTATCTAGAAATTAAATTTGACCATTAATGATACCTGCTCTTCTATAAATTGATGAGCAATACATGAAGGAGTTATTCGGATAGTTGTATAAGCTTGTGTACTTTTTATATATATATATAATTTTATACCAATGCTTCAAAATGATTCGCACTATAATTAAGCTATTATTTTTATTACTTTTTTTTTTCCTTTTGTAATTGGTTAATTTAAATTCTCATAAATTAGTACATTCCATTTATATGAAAAAGTTTTCTCTCCATCTAAAAGAATGTGTTTTACTAATTCAGTAACATTTAATTATTTTGTTTGAGTATTATTTCATACAAATTCTATATATGAATTTTTATGGATATCAATAAAAAAATAAAAACAACGCCATAAATGGAGCAAAAAGAAATCAATTATATTATATCATCTAAATGTATGGCAAGAATATTATTTCATTGAAATTAATTATTTACTTTTAAAATATGTTTCTATGATAAGTAAATAGATCATTTGCGGGTTATATTATTGTATTTATATTTTGCTACAAATAACTGAAATTTTGTATATATAATAATTTTTGCTACAAAATAAAAATAAAGCTTTTTTTTCTTGTTTATAATATTGAGCATATATTATCATTGATGCCTTGCTCGCCGAAGCAAGTGCTATAATTTTCTCTTATCATACTATTTATCTTTTTAATTTTTATAATAATTATTTATAATTATATTATTTTGAACATTTCTTATTATTCCGATAGATTACAGAATATCGTATCATCAATGAGAAAGCGATAGAGAAAGAGTAATGATTTTTGTTAACTTGATAAGCATAATATCATTGATGTTTTAGTTTGGCTAATTTCAATAAATTCTCAATTAATTTCAGTAAAGACTAGGCTGCTATCGTATTGCTTGCAACGTTATTATCCATTTCTTGATCATGTTATCTTAACGAATGATAAATAAAATATGCAAGCATCAAGCATTATCATATATAGCAATTTTGTGGATTAAATTAAGCGAAAATATCATTTATGAAAATGGAATGGAAGAATGGCTATGTTTTTTAAGTTGCCAAATTGGATTTAATCTTTTCTTCGAGAGATTGATTCTGCAACAAAAGCATATTCAAGAGTCGAATCATTTTCTCCATTTTGGCAAGACATTTAACTTTTTTTTTTTTTTTTATTTTTATGTTATTTCAACTGTCAAATACTTGAATAAAACAATAATTCAATGTCAATTCTCATTTCTATTCGTTTCTGTCATATTTATTTAAATGTTTTCAGAATAATCGAGATAAAAAAAAAAAAAAAAAAACGAAATGAAATATCATTTGTGCAAAATACCTACTTGAATTGCATATTTTGGATATTAAGATATGTGTGTGTGTGTGTGTGTGTGTGTGTGTGTGTCATATTTTATCATGAATACAATTAATTTCTGATATAAAAAAAAAAAGTGCAAGAATTTTGCATAATTAATAGAATTTAGATAGTAATAAAATCATTTTTGGAAGCATTTTTTATCTCAATTTTTATCATTTTTGGAAGCATTTTTTATCGCAATTTTTATCATTTTTGTCTTTTTTTTGTTTACACTGTCAACATTTAATCATAATTTTTAGTCTTTTAATGTTTATTTTTGTAGATATGCACAGCATATTTTTGATTGCATCAATTTTTTGCGATATTTTGATTGATGTTCTGTCAGATCATTCCAGGTAATTTTTAGAATCTTTTATTTCATCCAATTTAATTTATGTAATTAAAATGTGTGCTTCTAATTTTCATTTATCATCGCATTCATTTTCAATATTTTTTAGAATTAATAGCTTTTGTGACGTACCTTTATTATAAGCAAGTTGAATCTATTTCGAATATTTTTTCAAGACTAATTGCATTAGAAGACTAAATTTAGTATATCGATCTATAAATTATAACAGATTTGATATCGGCTGGCAAAAATGTTTGTACATCTCGAATGAGAAGTTTATTGAAGTTCGTTGCGCAAAATTTTCTTAACGTTTTAATTCATTTCAATTTATTGACCTTGAATTGTGTGATTTTTTTTTCAAATTAATGTGCAGTAATAGGTATATTTCAGTGGTGCTATTCTGTAAAATCTAAATTTTAGTTATGTTTCAGTTTTGGAAGCGAATCCATTAAAATTAGATGCACTTATAAATTTAATAACCAAATTTAACTCATCTCTTTTTTTTTTTTTTTTAATGTTAAAATGATTGAAAGTATGTAAGCGATCTATAAATAACAATTTTTCTTTAACCTATATTGATTCTGATTTTACTTGCTGATTAAATTTGTCACCGATTATTGCTAGTATAGAGAGCAATTCGAAATTAAAACCGTTCATCATCTATATCTTCTTATCAGCAACAATTTTTTGTTTTTTTTTTCAACGGAAAATTGCAAAATATCGCAAAAAAATCGGTTTATAACTAATAATTGCTATTGAGAATAATTTTCTCCACCTGTTTAAATAATTATTAAAAATATTTGAGCTATGTTGGATTATTAATCACTAACTTACTTTTGCAGTTTTCATTTTTATCTTTTCTTTCATTTTTTATTTTTCCTTTTTAATGTCATAATTTAAAGAAGTTTAAAGTCTTTCTTTTTGAACAATATTTATGTAAAATGTAATTAAGATGCATCGTTCTAATTTTCATTTATCATCGCATTCATTTACAGTATTTTTTAGAAATAGTAGCTTTTGTGACGTACCTTTATTATAAGCAAGTTGTAATTATCTCGAATACTTTTTCAAGTATATCTATCTCGAATACTTTATCTATCTCGAATACTTTTTTCAAAGTATCTTTTCAAGATTGTAATAAATTGGTTTTTTCTTTTTATGCATAATTGCTTCAGTCATTAATAACTGTCTTCGGGTAAATTGGATAATGTTGATGATTCGATGTGATAAAGGCTATGCTCTGAACTTCAGAATTCGATTTTTTCGGGAAAAAATTTTTTTATTCGAAATTTGATATGTGTTGTTTAGAGAACGAATTATCAAATATTAATTTTGAAACATAGTTATTCCTTATTTTTGCTCTATTTAGATTATCAGATGAAAAAATATTTGTACATCTCCATGAGGAGTTTGTTGAAATTCTTTGCACAAAATTTTCTTAGTATTTTTTCCTTTTTTTTCTTTTTTCTATTTTTTTTTTTAACTTTAAAAGGTCTGAATGTCTTCCATTCTCGTCACTGCATTCCCATTCGAATTCATGAGATTCATTCATATTTCAAATTACATGATATACTAAATTATTTGAAAAGTTAACTCCTCTATCCATTTCACTTATTTCATTTATTGATAATATTTTGCAAATTATGAAAAAAGACGATTAAAATGATACAGAAGTTTTTTTTCGGTTTATTTTTAAAAATCTATTGTTGATATGTTGAAAATTGATGAACTTCTATTAGACGATAACTCTTTTGATGCATACATTTGAGATTATTTGAAAAATTTTTCATCTTATAGATTTGCAAATATATCACACAATGGACGTAATTTATGATTATTTGCTTGGTGGAATCAATAATTTTATTCCTGAAAATGGTGGACCACAGTGTCTTGAAGTTTGTTTCAATTCAATTTTTCTATTTTTGGCAAAAGTTTGTTTGTCTAATGAAATCTGGAATTTTATCTCAATCGTTTGATTTTCATCATGTCAATTCTGATCATAAATTTAATCTAGATTATTCATTTTTAAATCTTGACTCAATATAACTTATTGGAAACCGTTGAAATTTTTCCTTCTAATTAAATTGATATTTATCATTTAGATATTTGAACTTATTCATGATGACTTCAAAATATAGAATATGCAGAGAAAAATATTTCAGAAATACATTATTTTATCATTTAAATTTTTGAAAATTTCAGTTTCTATCGTTATGGCAAAGAGTAGTGGAAACACTTATATTGGTACCATTTGCTATTGCAGGAATAATTATTTCATCAAAAAATCTTGAAGTATTATCAATATTTATATTATTTAGCATCATTTTCAGATTGAAATTTGTTGCATACATAGGTCATGAAATTATTAGCAATCATTCAGAAACGATATCGCTTTATTTTCAGATTTTTACAGGAAATTCAGTGTTTACTTTTTTTTTATATATTTTTGAAAAGCAGATAAATAAATGATAAAATTCTTGCATATTTCTATTCATGTATTTTTAGCCTATTAATCTTCCTAATTTTGATAAAGTATCAGTTTCCGTCGATAAAAATGTCGTATTAACTAATAGTGGTAAAAATCTTGTCAAATATTATATTCTTACCTTTTATTGCTTTATTTTTGGCTCTGAGATAATCTACAAATTGATAAATAGGTACAATCAATCATTTTTCTTTGTTATTCATTTATCAATAAAACAATATGTATAATATTGAATATTAAGCATTCGAAAGCAATTAAATTATTGATAATTATGAATTTTTTTAGTTTAATACATTGTTAGAAGAATTTGTACAAATTATTAGCAATATATAGTGATATTTTATTAAATATAACTAATGTGAGTAATTTTATCTTTTTTTTAATGATCAAAAATCATTAATATTAGTCCATTTTTAAATATTATGAATTAATTTCATTTCAGGACAGTTATATTTATATTAAATCCATGCCATATCGCATCAGCATTACAAATATTGCTTCTTATGATGGGAACGAATAATCATAAAATGTGTCTTCTTTTCCGTTTTCAAATGTATATGTTACCTGGAGCATTGCTATCTTTTATGTTCCCATCGGTAGATTCACGTATGGTAAATTTTTTTTATCGTTGAAAAAAAAATAGCTTTATTTAAAGAAATATTTAAAAGTTTCAGGTAGAATTAAATTACATTATCGAAACTACGAGCAAATAGAAAATTTTTTTTTTCTGATGTTCAGTAAGAGCGAAGTTACTTACGTTTGATGTGAAGAATAACAGTGTTCATTTTAAGACATCTGAAATTTTTTTCAAATATAAGCAGCAATATAGGAATCACAAAATTACTGCAGAAGAAAGGCAGAACGATCGGTGTGCATCTATAGGCAAACCTGATTCATACAGTACACAAATTCAAGAAGTTAATATTATTAAAAAAGTTTAAAAAGTTACTTCGCTTTTGCGATTTTTAAGGAAAAAACAAACTGAAAGAAAAATGAACCTTTTTCTAAATCATGTAAATTAATATTTTTATTTTAATAGCTAACTACTAAAATATTTCCTTTCAAATCTCAGTATATCATTATAAATGCATGAAAAATGTTTTCAGTTTCCCGGTGAAGTACTTACATATTTTGCTCAGCATTTATTGATACTGGTTGTTCCATTTTTTATAGTTTATATAAATGGTATGATTATTTTCTTGCGTTAAATCTATTAATATGACTTTTTGAAAGGATATTGCGTTAATATATTTCTGATGTATTTCTTGGATTTGATTTTTTATTTTCGTTTTTAGAATTACTAGGAATTTTTTCTTATTCCAAAGAAAACTATGAAATATTATCCCTTTAAAAAAAAAAAGTTATAACAAAAATATGATAGTAATTTTCTATTCAGGTACTTTTTAATTGAATCATTTCAAAGTTTTGCATGGTATATATTCAGCTTCTCTATCATTGTTCTCTATCATTTTTCATTATTACAATTTCTTGGATGGGTTAGTTTTTATTTATTCCTTTCAAAAGTTTTATTAAAATACAAAATTTATGAAATTATTGAATATGTCGTTGATTTAAGAATTCCATCCTTGATTATTTCGTTTTTTCAAAAACTTGTCTCAGAAATGATTCGAAATGTAAATTTCCGTTCGTTACATAATCTTCTGATGCATTAATAATAAATGGTATTAATGATTTAATTATAGGTAACACAAGCAAATCTTGGCTATATAATATGTCCAGCATTGAACGATCCATTTTATGGTAGATTTTATCGTCCGATAGCCGTAACACATCAGGGGATTCTGATGCTGATTGTTACGAAAATTTTTAATATTTCTATCAAATATATCATCCAAGCTGTTCATTCTGGTGCTTTTTTACATCGACGACAGCGGTTTTCCATCCATTAAACAGACCGTTCCATTGAAAGATCAAGTGAAAGAAAGAAATTTATAGATCAGGAAAGGGAATAAAAACAAATATTGTCTGATTGTAAGAAGGGCGGAAGATAGAAGTTAGGCGTACAAGGAAGCCATCACAATGTTAATTGGTCATTTTGATATATTATCTCTCGATAAATTGATTAATTTTTACGAACCTTGTATTCTGCATTATTCATATCATTCCAGTATCTTCATTTTATTTAACGATATAAACATTTTTCGAATTGAAAAAAAAATTGATGTTTAAGATATGTAGCATTAATTTCAACATCGTTGTTGAAGTTATTAGTTATCATCGAGTAAAAAGTTCAAATGTACTCAACAAAAATCATTCTTTATCAGTACCAAAAAAAAAAAAGGAAAAATTTGAGAATAATTATTTCCGGGTTTTAACAAATTAATGCGGAAGAAAATTAAAAAAAAATGAAATGAATGGATTAGATGAATTTGCTATATTAATTATCATAACAACAAATAATTGTATTGTTATTTTTAATTACTATCATTATTATCATTATTATTATTATTATTATTATTATTATTATTATTCATTATTATTATTATTATTATCATTATTATTATTATTATTATTATTATTTTATTTCATTTATTTTTTATTTTTTTGGATGAAATAAATCAATCAATAAATAGGAATAATTATAAAATATAATATACACATATATTTTTCATCATTCTCATTGTTTATTTCATCCATTTGAAAAATATATATGTTTAAAAGTATGAGACACACAGGAAGGAATTTCCTTTATTTTACTGCTAAATTGAATTGTTGATAAGTAATTTGGGTTATATCATTCTACTCAAGCGATTGTCCTCTTTGAACATTGCTCTTTCATCATTTCTTGCATGATTACATCAACATTCGAATATCACAATATATACATATATATATAGTTGATCGGGCGTACTTCTCATTCTTGTTGTCCTTCTGACATTGTTCTCGAATAACGATAGATGATAACCGTTTAAGTAAACATTGCTTTTATTGAAATTGAAATCAAATAATTTAGTGAACTTTCGATATTGTCCATGGAAACTATTCTCGAATAGAACCTGACTGATATCGATTTAAGTAAGCATTAGAATCAAATAATTTAGTGAATTTTGATATTGTCCATGGAAACTATTCTCGAATAGGACTTGATTGATATCGATTTAAGTAAGCATTAGAATCAAATAATTTAGTGAATTTTGATATTATCCATGGAAACTTTTATTTATTTTTTTGTTATTTTAAACTATAATTGTAATATTTAGTTATTTCGAAATAGAAAAATTTGAAATAGTTGAAATTTGGAAAATATCGAATTATTCTGCTCATTTCCTTTTCGCTTTCTCCTAAATTCATTTCATTATCCGTTGAATGGATCCATATTATTTTATAGCAAGAATCTGGCAATATTTTCTTTTTTATGTTTGATGTTAATCTTTCTTCATGCATGATCTTATCACATTGATAAATGCAAATGTTTTACGTATACTAATTTGCAAGATATCATATCAATACTAATTTGTGACGATTTCAATTTGCATTGAAATTGCAGTAATATTCCTACTTTATTTGTTTGGATTAATTTACATTAGATGATGTAAAGGATAAAAAGAAAAAACTGTACATAATGCCGGTAACTTTGACCTTTAGCCCCATTCAAATGATATTAATTGATAAAAGGATGGAATTTTTTTTAAGAAATTTGATGAAGAGAAGACAGGATGAGAAGAATAAAGTAATTTTTTCATGTAGAATATTGATCAAATTAAGAAGGAAAAATAATGCTAGTAAAAATTAATCGTTCATACCTTCCGAAGATTTAGGATGATTTCTAGAAAAGTTCACGAGAATTTTGTAGGTTAAAATGATAGAAATTTTCTCGACATAGTTCAATTGGAAATTTTTATCAATTACTATTTCATCCATGCTTATTTATATACCATTCAATTTTACTGATTAGATTGAGCAGATCATAAGCTGTTCATTGTTCTAGCAGTAACGTTATGTGTTGCAAATTTGATAAATAATTTGTATTTAGGCCGAGATAAGAGCTTATCTCAATAACAATTATAGGAAGAAATAAATACTCTTATAAGTTATCAGTGAAAGTTTTTGAATAAAAACGTTTGCAAGTTTAATTTGTTAATTTTTTCAAATTAATTCAATAAGTCAACCTTTTGTTGCTATTATATCATTAATTAGCAAGCAAAAACTGATAGATAAATATATCATTGATCTAAATCATTGGAAATTTGAAAATAAATATCATTGCTTAAATACAATAATATGCTGAAATTACATCAACTTATCCTTTACTTTTGAATTCTTATAAGAAATGATATGATTTTAAATGATCGTTTTCTTCGAGAATGAATAATGATGCATATATATTTATAATGAAATAATTTTTTTTTTTCAGGAATTGATTATTTATTTTTCTTCGACAGTAGCACAATAATGTATTATTTGAATGTAGTGATCATTGTAGTATTATATTCGTTTGGAAAAATTTCTGTAGAAAAGTGAGTTTACATATATTGTATCAATTATCAAATCATGATATTATATTGGTTTAATTTTATTAATAATTATATATCAAATATATATCATCACTGTGGGTTTGATATATATATCAGTTATTATTACTTTATTACTTTAATTATTGATTAAATACTAATCTCTTATTAATATATTCTTTCATTAATTTTAGAAGATATCTATCATTCAAATAATCATTCAATTATTAGTAAAAGTTAATTATTTAATCAATTAGATGTTAAAAATATATTTATCAAAATAAACCTATATTATATTATCCATTTATCTTATTATCAATATATATATATCTTAATTATCCACTTATTTCATTATCAATATATATATCTTAAGTATATATTGTGTATAATAATTGGATAATTCGGATAATTTAATGCAAATTATATGCTTATATTTTTCATTTTATTTATGTAAAAAAATCCGTTAATTAGGGGTATTTTTGATTTAAAAATCTTTTTAACGAAAGAAAAACTGAAGCTATTAAGAGAAAAATTTTGCTGTTGAGATAGGATTTTAAATGTTGCAACTCGGACTGAACATCTCAAGCGAGACCGCATTAATAGTTGCTTCCGATGTTGAGTTAATGACTACTTCGTAAGAAGTGAAGTTTTATTGAAGTGGTGTTTTATTCAGCATTGCTTTTAAGAGATGTAGTGGATCAAAATGTCAGTAGTGAAAGAATTCATATTATAGTACCAACTGTGAAAAGTGCGAAATGTCAGTGGAGAAAGAATTCATAAAGCATGAGGTTGTACCGGATGTTGTGCCAAAGGCTCCTACTAAATTGCTCAGTGTCAGTTACCGTAATCTCACGGTGAGTATTTAAGGGATATATGCTAAATATATGATTGTATTATTTTATAGTTAACAAAAGTAATTCATATTTATATAGCAAATGATTGAATATGTTTTTAAGACCGATAGATCACATTATATTTTAATTATATATCAAGTACATTATCAGTTATATTGTTTATCTTACATACGAAAGGAATGATTTGAGCCTCATCATTTTCTTGATCTGTATCAATTCAATGAAATCCAAAAATTCTTCATTCAGCGCCATAATAACTCAAACTCAAGCCAATTTCATGTTTACCATTAATTGTTAGTGTTTTATAATGTTTGATTATGAGAAATAAGACTATCTGGGAAATATTCAGGTAAATTTGGGCAATGAACTTACGCCGACGCAGGTGAAGAATCAGCCGACGAAAGTCTCGTGGGATGTAGAGGCGGGAAATTTATACACACTTGTCATGACTGGTATCCGAAAAATTTGAACTGTTATTATTAACTTTAATTACAATTATTTGATTAACATAAATGAACCAAAAATTTTAGATCCGGATGCGCCATCTCGAACTAATCCTAGATTCCGGGAATGGCATCACTGGTAAGTGGACATTTCTTGGTTATTTTCTAGAACTTCACTGTCTATATTTCCAATGAAAAGTTCGCGATATTAAAGAAGATGTTTCGGGCATAATCTCTTCTCACAGGTTGATAATCAATATTCCTGGACAAGATGTTAGCAGTGGCAAAGTATTATCCGAATATATTGGATCGGGCCCGCCAAAAGGCACAGGTAAATATGATAACAGTGCCATATTTCCCAGAAAAATATGATTTTTCTTTGAAACTGAATATTCTTTCATATAATTAATAATAGATATATCGAGCCAGTCAAATGACTGGTCTATTAATCGAACATTTTTTGAGATGCTCTATTGAGTATTGATGCTAGTTTCATTTATAGGACTTCACCGTTATGTATTCTTGGTTTATAAACAACCTGGAAGTATCACAGATACTGAACATGGACATCTTACCACTTCAGGGAAAGTCGTGCAAATTTCAAAGTTGCCGACTTTGCAAAAAACACAATTTGGGAGATCCAATTGCTGGGAACTTCTTCCAGGTTATCGAATATTTCATCAAATTCGATTCAGTTATTAAAATTGTATATAAATTACAAGTTTTAGTACATTTTAGGAAAAAATAATATTAAGATTAAAAGCAAAGTATTTCAGGCTCAATATGAGGAATGACATTAGCAAGTCAGCGACTGATACTTATTAATTTGTTTTTGTAACATTTGAATGCCGCGATTTTCCTTATACTGTTATTTGCGA
Source organism: Dirofilaria immitis (assembly GCA_024305405.1). Taxonomy (NCBI): domain Eukaryota; kingdom Metazoa; phylum Nematoda; class Chromadorea; order Rhabditida; family Onchocercidae; genus Dirofilaria; species Dirofilaria immitis. The sequence goes on from JAKNDB010000068.1 coordinate 2,285,274, forward strand.
TAATCTTTTCCAAATGAATAATAACATATATGTCGATTTATTCAGATTCTTTGATTTTTTTACATTTGTTCGAATTGGAGTTATTTTCACTTCAGAATAAATATTTTTATATGTTTTTTATGCATCAGGCAGGTTTTTAAATATTTAATTAATGATCTGCACTTCAATATACTATATGTTTCTTTACTTTCAAAGCATTCGTTCGAGCTCGAGTTATTTTTAATTCAACATTTCCTTTCTTCCAAATCTCTCTTCATCAATGAGATTTATCCATTCTCTAAACTGAGATTTAAATGTTTATCATCGTTAATTTGTAATAGGCATAAGTAAAATAAAAGTTAAATAAATTCTCTCAGTATGGAATCATTGAAGGAATGACAGGTGCATTGCGTAGTTCTGCTTGATGAAATTATGTTGCTTTCCTAGCTTCATTCTATTGAAAGAAAAATCAAACGACTAGATGTTGTATTTTATTCATGATATTCCCATGACCGAGGGTACTTTACCGTCCATGTGAATTTATTTTGTGCTGCAATTTACGTTCTGTTTCGCACAAAGAATCATTTTTTGTTTTTGTGAGTTTTTAAATAAGTGTTAAAAATGTTGATGTCATTAGTATGTGTGCTTATTGGAAGTGTAGGTAACATGGAGAAGAAGTATGAGTCGTATTACGTCTGTTTACATTTTTACGCTAAGTATATTTGACGTATGTTGCAGGATTTCGTTCGATCAGTGATGATGATGCATCGATTTTGTATAGTGGGATCGCAATTACATCGCCTCAAATTTGTATATTCGATCAGTCCTACCAATATTGCAATATGTAGATGTAGTAGCAGTAGCGGCACGACATCAAGTGATGATAAATTAAGCACGTTGCCTCAAGGATTGCAGAAATTGGTTTGTTAATGCTTGCATTATTCTTTATCACTTTGTAATACACGTCGAAGAAATTTTATTACGCAATAATTGCATTAACGTTGTATTACATTTACCTATAATTAGGTGTAATAATTATATAATTGCAAAATATCTAGTTAATTGTTTTATATACTCTTAGAATTTGATATTAGTTGTTAAACTTTCTAAGAAAAATGAAACACATATTTTCTTGTTGATGTAAATACATTATTTGAACTCTCATAGTGACAAAGATTAATGATTCTACTCTTGACTGAAATGATTCCTTAATAATTAATTTGGCATCTTTATTAACCTGCAATTTTCTGCTATCCCTAGTTTTATCATAGTTGCAAAAGATTTTTCAATGAATACTAATAGTTTTTGGTATTAATAATTTTATGTAATATAATCATGCATTTATTGTGAGTTATTGATTCATATTCATACTTGATGATTTCAGGCTAAGTTAAAAGTTGAAGAATGGCCTCATATTAATCCTGGTCCTCCTACAACTCATGATGACATATCAATTCCTTTCAAAAAATTTGAGGAAGCGAAGAAAGATTTTATGCCTACCTTCAATTTATATTTCTACAGCTCCATAGTACTTTTTGCTGTAACTTTTTATTGGGTTAGTTTGCTTTGAACGTTGTTTTCTGTATTCTCCAATACTTTTCATCGCGGCATATAAACTTCATTTCTCTGAAATATGCACTGGTTGTTGTTAATATCTGAATCAGATAATCAGCTGTTGGTATGAGAAGACATGAGAGTTTGATGACTGCTATGATGAGCATTAGATATCAGTAAATTTCTATATCGTAGGATTTTGATTATCATAATTTTAGGTATTTTTATCGAAGATATTTGGCCATTCAATGCACGAGCACCAGTGAAGTCGTATCGAGAACGACATAAGGGCAAAAAATCTTCGGAATCATCAGATGGTGCTGGTTCAAGTGGTGGCAAAACATTGGCAAGTGTTGCTGCAGCGAGCACAGCATTGGCTACTGATGATAGCGAAAAGGTCAAAAATTAGTATCCTTTCTCTTTTTTCATAGTTTTTCTAAAATCTAGTTTCCGTGTTTAGTGTATAGTGTATATATCTCAGATAATGTGTTGTTTTAAGCTAAGATTTTTTGCTTGAGCTTTTGTTTTCCTTCTGAGAATCTTTCTTATTTTCTGTCCTATATTTCCATTTTGATTTTCAAAAGCGAAAGGCATCTAGAAGTTCAATCCTACCAAATAACTTAATCAACTACCTCCTTTAAATATTTGAAATATTGTCGCTCAATTATTTGCCTAATTATTACTTTACAATTCTAGTTTTCTCATTCTTTTAGCTTCTAGTTGATTCAATAAAAATTTATCCTCCATTAGCTTTTAAGTAGAATATTATTACGACATTTCATCTGTTTCAATATGGCGTTCATAATTTTTATACTCTTTTCTTTCTATCTGAAATATCTAATGTATTTTGAGCCTATATTTCTTATATTTCTCCAGTTTTCCTTTTTTTTTGTTGTTTTCTTTAGCTCTAGGTAAGCAAAAATTGCTAAATAATTATCGATAAAGATTTGAATGCGGCTTATTGTGATTGCATTGGTATTTTCCACAAATGGCATGACATGATTTTGGCCGGAATCACATAACAAAATTCAAAATCTACTTTGATTTTATTAGTAAAACTAATAAATTTGTTGGATTTATGGCAGCAACATTAGCAGAGTAATAATACATTTTAACTTGCCCATCATATTATCGTTATGTTCTGCTATCCACTGAGCATATTCCGGGGATTGATCCATAAACGAGTTTAGCAAATAAAATTTGACATGGAAACATGAAATAATTAGGATTCTTTTAGGAGGCAGTCGCTGATACTGAAAAAGATGTGAAAGTTGACTCTTCTGCTGCTTCTTCTTTAAGTTCAGCCAAGGGAAAAAGACTGTAATCAGTGAGGAATTCAAAGTTCCAGAGGAGACTAGTGCAGTGGGAACGAAAAACGAAGTTGTAGTGGACTCGAAAAAACTACCTGAAGAAATACCTTATTTGCTGATAGGTTCTGGTACAGCATCGTATTATGCTGCTTTGACAATAAGGGCTCGAGATGCAGATGCCAAAGTACTAATAATAGGTGATGAGAAGCATCTACCATATAATCGACCTCCACTATCGAAAGATTTGTGGTGGTATGGAGAAGATAAGGTTGGTGTATTCGCAATTATTTCTTCACAAAAACCTAGTCGGGTTTTAACTATTCTTGTGGTTCTTTTATTAGTGACTAAAATAAATCCATTGGAATGCTCGTATTGAAATATTTAAGGACGAATTATGGTTTCATTTAGGTAGTTGAAACTTTGGAATATAAAGGCTATAGTGGAAAGAAACGAGACATATATTTTGAAGCACCAGGATTTTCGTAGCACCGGGTGAGATTGAGTCAGCTGAACATGGTGGTATAGCGTTAATCAGCGGGCATCAAGTTGTTAAGCTTGATTTGTCAACGCAAACAGCGTATCTTGATGATGGACGTTCATTAAAGTATCAAAAATGTCTTATAGCCACAGGTAAAAGTTTGTATTTATTTTCTAAAATCTCTTTTCTAATCCTTAAATTTGTTTTCTTTTCAGGAAAGCATTCATTAAGATTATTTACGCAATCATAAAAAGGCACAATTGAATAAAAACAGATTTACAATGATTTAATCATTTTTTTCACTTCGAGGGAATTTATACATCTTACTAAAATATTTCAGGAGTGCATCCAAAATCGTTGCGAATCATTGAAAATGCTGATGAAGAAGTAAAGCGGCGAGTAACATTATTCCATACGGTTTGTATCGAATCTGCTGCGTACTTTTTTTTAATTTAAAATTGGATATAGCTTTAAATGTGATAGTTACAGATTGATGATTTCCGCAAACTATATGAAATAGTGCAAAAAAGTGAATCTATAACAATTATTGGCGGTAGTTTCTTGGGTTCGGAATTAGCAAACTCATTAAATCGACGCTTTGGAAAGCAAGGATTACAAATTCGTCAGGTAATGGTGTTAAGTAACAAAAGTATACTGCAACTACGAAAGTGTAATAATTGTGTTACTATTAAAAGCGTTATTTCCTAGTTCTACGTTTCGCATTATTTCTTTCTGTTTTATTTCAAAAAAAAAAAACCCCCATGCTTCTTGTATTTGCTGCAATTTCGACTGAAATACTTTTCATTTACTGTTGAATCAAGTTCAGAAGAAGCATCTCTTTATAGTTATTCTTTTTTCGTTTCAGATATTCCGAGAAAAAGGCAATGTTTCTGAAGTCCTACCACAGTTTCTAAGCAAATATACAACCAGCGAATTACGTAAAAGTGGTGTTAATGTTATGCCCGAGAAAGAAATTAAGCGTATAGTAGTAGATGAAAGTGGTAAACTTCGCTTGCAATTAGCAACTGGAGGTATTATAATTCTAATTCTGTAAAATATGTTAAAATAAAAAACAATTGCTAGAATTATATAACGTGATATAAAAATAAGTCTTAAACAAAAACGGAAAAATGCTGATGATAAAAATCCGATAGTAGAATTTTGATACGCTAATCGAGGAGATATAAGACCCTAGACTTCATATTCAGTAAGAGATGATCTATGATCTTAAGTAACTTATAGTGTTATCACAAAGATATTGTTACATTAAATTATAGTATTAATGATTATGATCAATAAGGAATTAATTTTGCATTATAGAAACTATAAGCACAGATCATATTATTGTGGCGGGTGGTTCGTCCGCAAATACGGACCTAGCAAAATCATGCGGCTTAGAAATTGATCCTGTATGCTTTTTTCTTCAGTTTTTATTTTTGAAATAGAAAAATGTTTTATTCGAGTTCTAAAAGCAAACGCTAATGAATAGTTTTCCTATTATCATCATTAGCTTGTCTAATTCCATAATAGGTGAATGATGGATATGTAGTTGATGCTGAATTGCGTGCTCGGTCAAATGTTTGGATTGCTGGCGATGCAAGCAGCTTCTACGATGTTAAACTTGGTCGGAGAAGAATAGAGCATTGGGAACATGCGCAGGTAACTGGACGTCTTGCTGGTGAAAACATGACTGGAGGTATTATTTTGTTTTTGCAGTTTGTTATATTTTCGACCGTCATTGCCTCTAGATTAAACTCAAAAGTAAATATATCATCGACTTCATTTTAAACAATCTTTGTATTTCATATTACAACTTGATACTACCATCTGGCACTTCTATCCATGGATGACGGATGCTTTTTTCAGGAAACAGACCGTTCTGGCATCAATCTTCGTATTATTCCATTTTAGCGCCAAGTGTTTACATGGAAGCGGTTGGTAGGACTGATTCAGGACTTAAAACAGTATCGGTTTTGGCAGATACTAAAAACAAGGTTAAAAATTGTTGCTAATTCTATTCTCGCATTTTAATTTATTTATTTCGAAATATGTGCTCTCTCTAATCATGTTTGTTATGCCTATGAAAAGAACGTTCTTCAGTTTCATTTTTTGTGATTTACATGTGCCAGAAAAGAGGTAACCAATAATGTTAAATTTTTAGGCCGATGAGATCAAAAAGGAGTTGTATTTTACCTTGATGGCAAAGTTATCGTAGGTATACTTTTATTTAATATTTCTGGGATAGGTATTGAGATTGCACGACGGCTTATTGCAGATGGACGCGAGCACGATAATTTCAAAGAAGTAAGTCATGAATTTTAACATTTAAACGGAGAATCGGTTTCTTTTTCAACAATATTTAAAGCTCAATTTTCAGTAATAGCCAAGCTTTCTAACTATAAGCATGTTTTGGTTTTATTACATGTCAACTTTAGCTCTCTGATTCCGTACTTTTAATTTCAGTCGCTTGCTTAGTTCATTCCTAGGTTTTATACTTAAATTTTAACTATGGATAAATTTAGTTTAATAGTTAAACATTTTTGAGATATATGAAATACTTAGTTTGCGAATTAATTCTTTTAAATCTAGAAAATTTTAAAAAATTTAAAATTTTTACATTCAGCTTGCAAAATTATTCGAGCTACATAAAAGCAAGACAGATGATGAAGAAGAGAAATGATGGTATTAATGTGGCTTATTCGACATGCTTTTGAGCTCAAATTCTTCTTTCAAATCTTCTATATACCATTGTTTTGATAATACATCTTTGTAATTGTGCTTGTCTCTTTCTTACGATAGATCTAAATTATACGTTTCTAGTTGTATCATAGGATTTATCTATATTTCGTTCCATTCAATTTGTTTTGTTTCATGATCATCTAATAATATTCCCATTTAACGGTTGAAGAAGCTTTTATCACATGCTTACTTTAAGATTTATGAAATTTGCTAAAAGTCTTATTTTTGGCTATTGCTTTGAAATAATGAACTAAAATCATGAAGCATTTTAATAATCAATCGTTTTCTATTAGTTGTTATATTGTATTATTATAAATTGATTATAAGTTATATTTTTTGTTTTGTTTTTCATCATGATAATTATGTTATGTTGTATTTTTATTTAGTATGCTACATGTTACTTTACATCAAGACATATTTGTTATCTCATGAACATTTTATTACATTAGATAATTTAATTCAAAATTATTCAAAGTATGGAATCATATAACATAAATCAAACAATTATCACTTGATTTATTGAAATTGTTTTTCATTTTTTCTCATAGAATTTCTTAACAATCTTTTGTTATCTTATCTGTCATCTTTTTTACACATTGTTGCAACAAATTACCGCATATTACATCATCTTGTTTTGATATAAGCGATAAGTGATTCTTCGCTTTTATAATCTTTCCCAAATACGGTAATTGAGAAAGCATTGATCTAAACATGCAATAAAATATCAAAATCGTTTAAATAATGTATCATATTTGCATAAATCAAGCAAAGCAAACATATTGAAGATTATATATTTATTGGAATGAATTGATATTATGAATAAAAAGAAGAAATGATCAAATCATTTATGTTTTTCTAAACGTTAATAATACTATAATTGATCGATAATGAATTTTCAGATTATGATCTTTACATGGAAGCATATCATACATTTATACGTTTACTTTTATCATTCAAATATAGCAAACATTTTATATGCTTTTTTTTTTCATTGATCAAGAAATATGAATTAGTAGTAGATTGGAAAATGATTTTTAATAAATTATTTTAAAAAAAAATGAAGGAATGGAATTAAGTTTCTTAATTATATAGAAATTGCTGCGAGTGAGAGGGAAAGAGAGAGGGAGAGAGAGAGAGAAAGGAAGGAAGAAGCCGAAAAGTCTGTCCATGTAAGTGTGGAAAATAATAACAAAATAGAGTCATTTTGTGATATCACTTACATTCGGAGGGGAAAAAGTGCGAGAAAGCAGTCATTTTGACGGCAATATACATATGTATGGAGGACACGGTATGATGTTGAATTTTGTAATGAATGATAAATGATAATGATAAATGATGATGATGATGATGATGATGATGATGATGATGATGATGATGATGATGATGGTGATGATGATGATGATGATGATGATGATGATGATGATGATGGATGATGATGATGATGATGACGAATGATGGTGATTATGGTATGTTGATGGTAATGATGATAATGATTGATTGTGTGTGACAATCAATCGTATTACGACGATGATGATGCGCTATTTCATTTGTCTTCCAGTACGTCTGCAAATTTCGGCGACATTCATCGAGCGACATAACGGCGCTTTCGATTTTTACATCAAATTTAATATCTTTTAAAAAAAAAAAAAAAAATTGAACAATTAACATTTATCGTCTCTTACTATTTCATTTATTTTATTCATATCTTTTTTATCTTTAAATTGATTATATCAAATATACATATAAATTATCAGATTATCATTTATTCATTTTTTATGATAATAATATAATAGATTAGGAAAGAACAAGATTTAGGCTTTATAAAATCAAAATTATACAATTTATTCTTCATTTCATTTCTTAAAAATTCTTATCACAAAATGCTTTATCAACTTATCATTTTCGTTCTTTTTGCTACGATTATTTCATTTGAATAAAGAAAAAAAAAGTAGAAATTTTAAGGCTATTTTTTTTTGGAAAATATTTCACAATTAAAAGGCTAAATTAAAAAAGTTTAGATGAAAAGATATAAACAATTTTCGTTTCGCTCATTAAGAATGAATTAATTATCAATGTTAACGAGAAGATTTAGTTAAATTATTCCCTATTCGTAGATTATTGTTATGATAAGATAAAAGAATCAATCAGTCATAGAAACAATATATCCTTCTTTAACATTTATAACGAACTTATTGATAAGAAAAAAAAAAGATATTACATGGTCGAGAATAATAGCCACGATTGAATATAACATAACAAATTTAATTTAAATTTATAAATTATTTATTTGAATATTAAACAACGAGAAGTAACGCTTCTGTAATAGCGATTGTAATAATTGTAACCTAAATAGCATATATAAATTCTTACGACATCATATATGATAATGCGTAAATTAAATATGCCTTCTATGTTTTTGTTAAATGATTCAGATGGATGGTTTTAGATAGCAGTTCGGGAATCAGATACGGATATTCGAGCATAACATTTAGTTGTAATGCTTTTTCTACTGCTACTGTGCTGTTGCTCCTGCTGCAGTAATATGCATGCAGTCTGCTTGCTTGCTTGCTACACACTTGTAATGAAAAAGATATGATATGATTTGCAAGATGCTACTACAAAAAAAAAAAAAAAAAAAAGAAAAACTAAAAGAGAGAAGAGAAGAACAAGAATGAAAAGAAAGGGAAGGAGAGAAAGAGAGAGAGAGAGCTATTGTTGCTGTTCGATGTGTATTATAAGTGATGCTGATGTGTGTGTATGTGTATGTGTGTGTCTGTGTGTGTGTGTATGTATGTGTGTGTGATAATGATGGGTATGTCCTTCTTCACAATTTTGGGTGATTGCCGACTTGTGAATGCTGTTCAGATTCTATCTATTCCTTTCATTTCTTATCCTATCTTTATCTTACTCTAAACTTACTCTACCTACATTTACCCTTATCCTGTATTTCACGTGTTCCAACATTGTTGATGAATGATTGGAACGTTCATGATTCTCGATTGCTTGTTTCATTCCATTGCATTTATCGAATTGAATGCCTTTTAGATTCTACTTCTTCCTGTTCTTATAATTACACTACTCTACGCTATTTCAATTATTACCTTCATTCATCCTTTCAACAGTAAATCTTTCACGTGTTCCAACACTGCTGGTGAATGATTGGAACGTTCATGATTCTCGATTGCTTGTTTCATTCCATTGCATTTATCGAATTGAATGCCTTTTAGATTCTACTTCTTCCTGTTCTTATAATTACACTACTCTACGCTATTTCAATTATTACCTTCATTCATCCTTTCAACAGTAAATCTTTCACGTGTTGCAGTGATGATAATTAAATCATTTATCAATTAAAATTATTCATATATTCTTCTTCCTAAAAAAGGCATTATTATTTGATCGTTAGATGCTTCTTCACATTTGATGGATGAAATTATCAAATCATAATGTTTTCTGTATGCTTCAATCATCCAGTATCCTTCCTTCCATGCATATTTTATTAGCCACTTAGCTAATAGAATATGCACGTATCGGGTAAGCTAGGGTTGGATTGGGTTAGATGGATTATATGCTTGTACCATCCTATTCCATCCTAATGTCATTTTTATCTTATATGCTTTAAAATTTGGAATGTTTAAATTGCATGATCATCTCATATCAACACATCTAATCTCATCCTATGTTTACCATCCGAATTAATTAATTTTCATTCTTTTTTCGTTCGTCCTTTATAATTATGAATTCTATTGCTATTATCAAAAATCTTCATTTGAATCTCATTTGATGATGAATCATTTGATGATTGAAACAGGAAAGAAATGGTCAAAATGACTAGAAGATCAGCAACCTTTACATATCTCATCTGTAGAATCTTTTTGCTTATTCAAAAAAAAAAAAAGGCAAGTATTTCCAGAGGGATATAGAAAAAGTGAAAGATAGGGGAAATGAAAAAGATTTCTCAATAATCGTAAAAAGTTTGCCCTTAATAGTAGTGATAATATGCAGATTATATTTGTATATCAATATTTAGTAAAGCAAAGGTCAAAGGTTATCGAAACACGTGCCATGCAATTGTCAATTCTATATAATTTAGTGCAGTTATTTTTGAATACAACTGAGAAAACTAGAAGTAATAAGATATTATGCAGTGGTCACTTATGTCTTTGACCTCTGACCACTATTATGTAATTGGGATGGAGAGGAGGGAGTGGGGAAGTTGACATTCTGCTGTGACATTCACTTCTCTTCTTTATATGTCATCAAATATTATCGTCTCTAAATTGCCTGTAATTATATTGTTTTCATTATTATAGTGCTCTCTGCTTAGATACTTATCACTATGGATATAGGTAGTATTTTTGAATAAGAATACACCTGTCCTAAATTTACCTCGTCAACCATATTTATAATAGCGGTTTGATTTAATCAGATAGTAGCTTGGTTCATTACATCTTATCCTATTTCGATTCTTCGATCGATGTAAGCCATCTTCATCAAAACGAAAAAAATTCAATAATGAAATTCAATATAAGTTATTAATTAATGCGTAGTTAAAATATTAAATGTCCTATATATGGCAGATAAACTTGGCTCAAAAGAATGAAATATCAATGTTTTATAGCTTAAAAAAAACTGTTATATGGATAGTATTTTAGTTTATCGAAATATTTAAAATTTATTGGCCCAATTTTTCGTACATATAATTCTGTTCATCTAAATAATTATTCAATTAAATCTAATACGTTTCAGGAAAATTGAAATGAGCCAGAAAAGTTGGATATTTGAACTGGCTTAAAAAAATAAAATTATATTATAATATTGGAAGCATTAAGACATATTTTGTTTTACAGTCATCGATATTACAATATTCATGTTCGTATTTAATTATTTCGATAATCGATTAATAACCATTATTTATATGACAATTGAATGGATCTTTTCTTAAAGTTTATTCATCGAGTAATTATAGTATAAACGAAAAATCTTTTTATATGATTTAGTGATAATTATGATTATGAAGAAATTTTTACGATCAATTAATTTAAATTTTCGAGATAAGAATTGAAATTTTATTTGGTGATAACATATCGTTCTCTTCCATTTGACAATTTTTGTATATTTACACAACAGACAATATTTTAATAGATAGAGTGTGTATTGCGAATGCAAGCGGATCATTGTCATCGGCACTTATCAACTATCATCATCATCACCTTCCTCTTCTTTTTTTTTCTTTTTTTTTGCTATCTATTCTCATCCTTTTCTTTTTTATCAGTAAAATAATATAGATGCTATATGTAAACGATTTGCCCTTATCATTTCTTAATTTCTCTCCGATATATAGATCATATAAAAATTACGAAATATAAGTACAGCTAATATTTATATATACTATTTACTTGATCGTTAAATTCTTGTTCATATCCTAAAATCCTATAGAAAGATATTTTCCGTTCTTATCTTAATGATATCAGTTAATATGTTTCATCCGAATAATATTTAAATACTTTATAATGCTTTATTAAGCTTATAGGTCATTTCGTTATGGAATTTAAATTCAAGAAACTTGGCAAATATTTATTTTCTGAATTCTTCTTTTGTAGGAGATGATGAGTAGCTTATTTCATGAACCTGCAGTGAAAAAGCTGCTTGGATGGAAACAAGGTGATGAAGAGGAAAAATGGGCGGAAAAGGTTTGAATTTGAATAATTCTATTTTTTTTGTTTTATTATATAAAAAATTGATCTAATACTATCTTTCCTAATAAATTCTACTTTTTTATTGATAATTATTATGCCAAATAATTACTTAGTTGCGATGTGGTATCCAAATAGCGAGAAAATATGACGTATTGAAATTTACTAAACAATATGATATTTCAAATTGCATTATTTGCTATCAGACATTCGTGATGTCAATGATATCTCAATTTCAATAGTATTAGTGCTGAAGGCATCCTAATTTTTGTCTAAAACCGAAATCTTTCTGATCAGAAATATTTGAGTGAGAATTGTTAAAATGTAATATAGGTGAGAAAGAATGAATCAATTTGGGTATGTGAAGTAAATGAGGACAAGTTTGGAAATGACGTATTCCTTCGGTTCTTACTAAGGAATTCATATTTGTTTAATTCATACTCTATGAATTCTCTCTTTTTCTTTTTTTTTTTTGAAGATTCTTGGCGGCAGGACTTTATCATTTGCCCTTTTATAGGTGATAAGAACATGACACTTTCTAAAAATTTTGGTACATAGAAAATCTTATCTTTTTTCAACCACTTTGTTTATATTATTAAACTATTTTAATCGTTGCTACTCACTATTATTGACTATTGTTTGTTTTAAAAATGTTATAATTTGAAATGTTAAGCTACAATTTAGACTTCATTGTACTCGAATGCACTTTCTAGCGTTCTGGGCAATTTTTGTTATTTTTTTTCTCTCCACTCATTATGATGGATAGGGCAAGTGAGTAAAGAAGTCAACACTAAAAAGTATAATTTATATGAATTAAGTTGTTAAATATTATTTAAATTATTATTGATTTATAAATATCTTTTTTCATTCTGAAAAAATATATTTCATTTTCAAGTAATGCTATTGTTCTGTTTATTTACTCAAAAATTTTTTGATATACAATTCCTTTCTTTTTTTCTAGGCTGTGGATTCTCTTGTCAAAAAATTAAAAAAGAAGAAGAATGGTCAAGGTACTATTGAGGATCTTGAGTTTGCACTTGCAAATCCCGGATCTCATAGTAAATGTGTTACAATACCTCGTTCGCTTGATGGACGACTTCAGGTGATCTTCTTTTTTCTTGTTTTTTTTTTGTGTTTGTAGCGGATTTCTTATTAGTTCTATTCTTTTTATTTATCAAAATCAAAAATATTTTAATCAATCGATATTTATTAATAAGGAATTATTATTTGGTTACTTGTTCTTAAATCTATGAATCTTATGCATATTTCATATGCATTGCATAAATTCACGTTATGTAAACATTACATTATGTTTATTATTATACATTATGATTATGAAGGTTGGAAAGTAACCAAAACCAAATATTTTATCGACACTGATAAATAAACGAGTATATATATAACATTAAAAGAAAAACTATTAGTATTCTTAAGAAATACCGCATAGTTATTTGGTTGTTCTTTTTGAGGTATCGCATCGAAAGGACTACCACATGTAATATATTGTAAGGTATGGCGATGGCGTGATTTGCAATCGCATCATGAGCTAAAGTCTGTGCCTGAATGTTTGTATTCATATGATAGCAAGCAACCTCTAATTTGTATTAATCCATATCATTATCAAAAAATCGAGTCTCAGGTATTTTAATTAGATTATTATACTAAATCCTTGTTTCGATGTTATCAATTAATATTGTCGTAAATTTTCTAATGGCTTTTGACTATTATGTGCATTAGAGAGTGTCAAGATTTGAGAATTTTTAAGAACTTTACTGAATCATAGGTTTAGCTACAGCTGTTTAGTTATGATAATAGCAAGTTGTATGTGAGGGAAAAAAACTGTATCTTTAAATATATATTGATTTCTGAAGATAACTTGTGAAGTATTATTCTTTTAAATTTATCCCTACGTTTATCTAATTAGCTAATAAGTATAATAGTATTATTGGCTTATTAGAAGTGTCTGAGATATCTATTCCATTATATTTCGATATCACTATGTTATTGCTATTTTCGCTATCATGAAATTTTCAGAAAAAATTTTTAGGTTAATTCAGTTATTTTCAGATTATTCCGGTAACAGTTCCGCATTCTCTTCCATTTCCTAATATTCTTCATAGAGATATGCCAGCATCAGTGAGCTCCATACCTTCCAACATGATGGTACATATATATGTATATATATTTCATTAGCTAAAATATCTATGTCATTTATTCTCACTTAATAGTAGTTTTATTCTAGAGGCGATGACTAGCTAGTTTCTTTCTCATTAGCTCAGTTAAAAATCTTTTTGATATGCATTCATTCACATTAAGAAGTATACAAATTTACAGTATGGGCATCATCAATCACTTGATATGTCTTCCTCGCTAAATGCTCCAATGGAATATTGTGCCTATCGAGATACTTCTTCTTATTCATCCGGTATTTTTCTTTCATCTGCACTTGTGTTATGTATAAAGATTATACGCATTAGATTAAGACGAAAAGAATTTTTTTTTGTAGCAAGTCCTCTATCAGTGTTCAGTGAGGATTGCGAGACAATATCATCAGAAGTAGATCTCGAGTTACTGTTATCCAGAGCCGAATTTCTGGTGTTCACTTGGTTATTATGAGCTGAATTCTCGAGTCGGTGAACTTTTTAAGGTTGTTTTTATTATCCTCACTCTTCTGCTTGTTTTGTTTTATTTTCCTCTTTATGATTTTTATTATTACCTGTGATTATCGACAATATATTATAGCCTGCAAATGATATCATAATGAACTGAATATCGTATTTCAAATCACAACTTTATATTGAAAAACCATTTTCATTGTGTATATGGAATCGATGGAATTTTGACAGAAATATTTTAAAAATCAAAAGAATCTTTTAAATCCTAAATTTTTATTTTAAACTGTTGACCTCCGATACATTTAGATAAGAAATCTGGAAGTAATTGTTGATGGATTTACGGATCCTTCAAATTCTGATGATCGGATCTGTCTTGGTTTGCTGACTAATGTTAATCGAAATGCAACTATAGAAAATACTCGAAAACATATAGGAAAAGGTAAGGAATGTTTAGAAGGTGTTGAAAAGGCTATTCATTAAGTGAATGAATAAATCAATAGATGAAATACTGCATCCAGAACAACACGCAGTCTAACTTGACTAATTTGCATTCTGTCTTGAGGTATGTATCAGAATTTTGATAGATGCTTCGTGACAAGCTTTCTGTGGGAAATTATAAGAGGGTGATAATTATGTTTACGTGAGATAATTGGTGATATACGATATCAACAGTAATTACAAAAGTAATCGTTATTTCTGTTTGCAGGTGTAAAATTGACCTGTGAAGAGACGACACATGACGTAATCGTGACAAATCTTTCGGATTCTCCCGTATTTGTGCAGTCTAGGAATAGCAATTATAAGCTTAACTGTATGCCAAACGCTGTTTGTAGAATACCTCCTGGACATTTTATGTACATATTTCATAATCAGTTATTTGTTCAGGTAAATTATTATAAATTTCAGTGAGAAATTTTATATTTTAACTCTTGTATGGCTTGTATGCAAATATTCGTCTAATTGATTATCCATTTTAACACGAATTTCATTGATCGCTAACCACAAAAAGTCCGACACATAGATAGCATGAGATTGACTACTTTCAAATCATTGTCGAATGTATTTCTCTAGCTAAGCAGTAAATAATCTGAACAGTTTAAAAAGTTTGCAGAGTCATTTTTGTAGCTTTAAGGAAAATGTCGCATTGTTTTTGCACACACTTAGCTCATTTATTACGTTGTCATGAGTCAGATGGATTAATCAATCTAAACAAATAAATATTTAGATGCTACGACGAGCAGAGCGAGAAGGTTATAATAATGTTTATGAGTTGACAAAAATGTGCTTTATTCGAATATCATTTGTGAAAGGATGGGGAGGTCCAGAATATCATCGTCAAGATGTCACCTCGACACCATGCTGGATGGAAATGCAATTACATGGACCGCTTGCAGTAAGATTTTCATAAATTTAAAAAGAAAAATTAGCAAAGTCATGATCAGCTTTGATTTTAATATTTGATGATAATTTGAGTCTGTGAAAATAGATGATTCAGGACCAAAGATTTTTTCCTTTCACTGTAGAGGTAAAAAGCAATCGTAGGCAGACATTCCGGGCGGAACGAAATAATGGGTAAAGGCACATAGAGATTAGGAATGAAATGAATAAAAAAAAAGAGATTAATGCTCAAAATGATATTTCTTTTCAGTGCATAGATCAAGTAATCGAAAGACTGGATCCACCGGCAAATCCCATATCTTCCGTATCCTGATATGCCTTATTTCTGATACATTTCATTCATACTGGTGCCTTGCGTTTGTATTGCAAAATTTTCTCTTGTTTTAGCGTCTAAGTAAATAAAGCATTTCTCTCGTGTTTGAAATGCATGCACTATTTAAAGTGAAACTATAAATTCTTTGAATCATAAGAATTATGCATGTGTGTGATGCACAGTGCATTTTACAACATTATAAATTGGCCTTATTTTGCTAACTTTTGCATTAAGATTCATTTAAAAAAATATTATGCACTAAATACGTTATGATATAAATTTTCATCATCTGCTAATTTCTTCATAAATAAGCCAATCAAGCATGTATCTATCGGTAATAATTTTTGCTCAAATGATATAATTTATGTAGCAGTTATGATGGATGAAGAATTTTTGCTTTTCATACATAATGATTCTCTTATAATGTGAAATGAATTCTATCAAATTAATGCAAATAATTCCGCCTTAATAAAATTATGAATTAAATATGATAGATCGAAGAAGATAAGCAATAATTTGTATGAGATTATTGTTCAAGTTAATCCAATTAATGATTGCTTCATTTCTATTATTGAGAATTGTAATATTTTTGTTGTTATTTAAAGTTGACTGATTAAGTTCTTTTTTCTATTGATGTTTCTTTCATATTTCCTTTTATCTCCGTCGATGATATTTTGCTAGATTAATTTAATCCTTGATATCATTTAGAATATCGCGAAGATATTTAACAACAAATAACAACAACAACAACAACAACAACAAAGAATTAGGTATAAATGATCGTTTGATATGAAAAGTATCATATCATTAATTTAATATTTTTCAGAGAATTTTTTTTATAATACAAAAAAATTTATAAAAATCTGACAAATTAATTTATTAGGATTATTTCATTCATTCATTTATTTATTTTACTTAAAGCATATTTTATATTCTAAAATTATTTCAAATACGAATTGCTAAAATTGAATTTATTTTATTTTATTAAATCAATAATAATGCTATCTCTTTTCTTTTCGTTCTGTTTTATTTTTCAATGCGATAATATTGAATAGAAATAATATAAAATAATAAATTTTATTAATTATGCAAATCAAATTATAACTAATTATTAAATTGTGAGATTAAAATTTTTTATTTCTTTAATTTAATTGGTACTAATTTAATTTGTATTAATTTAATTAATATATCGCTATAGTTTTAACAATTTTTCAGGCATTATTCAAGCGTTTTTTCTTTTTTGGAATGTTTACATTTTAATGATGAAATATACGATATGTTGTATAAGATTATTTGTCGAGAATGACTAAATAGCGCTATTTGCCGATATAATAGATCGAAAGAGATATGCGATATTCTACCATAGTATTATTCTAGCTGAAAAAAAGTGATAGTAATAGTATATGCTCTCTCTTATTCATGATCAATAATTGATTTGAAGTATAAATCTTTCTCTTTCCTAATCATGATCAATAATTGATCTAAAACTATGCAATCGATAATAATGAATATTATTTCTAATTACTGAAAAAAGATTAGAATTATAGCCAGCAATAATTAAATGCAGAAATTATTTCATGTTTAAAATAAGCTTAATGATATGTTATTACATAATAGATAACAATAATTTGGATTGTTTGAAAGATTTAAAGATTTAATCAATTTCAATTAATGAATTAATTAGAATTGATTAATTTCATACCTTATAGACTATTTATTTGGCCAAAGTTCAACAAACATTTTTCTTATTTTATCAGAAAATATTAAAATATAAAATTATCAAACATTTTCAATTTCAAAAGATGAAATATGTAGAATGATAATTTACATTTTGATAATCTAAATAATCAGTACTTCGATATTTTGGGAATATTATTTTTTACGAATTGTTATGTTTGTATTAGTTCATTAATTAATTCCATTGCTTTACTCATTCTCGACAGAAACGTTTTTTTTTTCAGGAATCGATATGTTTGAATTAGCGACGCGAATAGGAGAGATTATTTGATATATTTAATTTTTAATCATTTTTATACTTCATCAATCGAAAGAATACACGTATAAGATTGACGTAACGTAATGGACGTAAAGTAATTGAAGCATTCTATTATGGCGACAATAACTCACTAATACTTTGCTATTTAGATTATATTGAAGCATAAACATATGAATTCCAATTTGCATTAATTATGTTCAGCATTTCACATTTAATTATTATTTATTAGTAAAATACTAAAATTAATTTAAGATCAATAATTATAGGGAAGAAAAAGAAGTTTTGATTAAAAGTGACAAAATAATTATCTTGAAAAGTTGTAAAATTCTCGACAATCATTTATGGTGATATGATTGAAATCATTATAGCGTACATCCCAAAGATTAAAAGCATAATCTTAAATTGAGGAGTAGTTTATTTAACTTATGTAAATTATAAATATCAGTTAGTATTAGGTAATTACAATGACAAACTTTTCTTCATGCAAAAAATAAAACTTCTTGATCCCTGCTGATTAGTGGAGTTGTTGTTGTTGTTGTTGTTGTTGTCGTTGTTGCTGTTGTTGTTGTTGTGCTATTGTTATGTACAATAATGTTTTGTAATAATATTACTGAAACTATTAAAATACAAAACAAGAGGAGGGAAAGCTTTATCAAAACATTTTACTTTTCTTTTTTTTTAAAAGATGATAAAATTTAATCTTACAACATCCTTCAAACATAACCTTATTGTTTTGTCATTTATAGTTGACCTATTTCAAATGACTTTTGTAAACAACAACAATAACAACAATGACAACAAAATATGTAGTTCGAAGATAAATTCTATTAGTATACCCTACTTACTCTTAATTCACATAATTATTTTGCTTCCTCGGGTAATATTTATTACTTAAAAATATTCGATAATAACAAGGACACCTTCATAATACTTTTCTTTTCTATTATTATATTTACGAGAATGATCTTGATTTATTCCTTTTATTCTATCTCTTCTCATTCCTCATTAATCTAAGCTTAGTGGTTTACATCTGTTAACATTCCAAATATAATTTGTAAAGGAATGATATATGATTTATTCACATTTTATAATGTTATGATGATAAAAACTTTCGTATTTCATCTATTCTGACAGATAAGATATTACGGTAAAGAGAGAAGGACAATTCGGATACCGGAAGTTATCGAAAGTTAACTGCAATAATTCATTCATTCTACGTTAGAAATACAATAGACATAAATTTTGCTGGCTTTATAGCGAAATTGTACGAGTAATCGATTTTGAACTGACAGCCTCTACTATAATATGGAAATAAAGGGACTTTAGTAATATCTTATTGAATTCACTCCAATGGAACTTTTTCAAACAGTTGTCATTCCATTCGCAATTCATCATTCAATCTATATTTTCTATCAAAAATTCCTTTCAACAATATTTTAGAAAAGATGTAGAATATATAGTCTTCACAAAAGCAGCATTCAATCCGAAACGAATTACCGGTAATTTTACTGCTTTTTGCTCCTTATATCTTTAAGAACAATATTTACATGTAAAAACTATAAAGAGTATTTTGCAAGAATCTTCTCTTATTGTTCAGGCTTAATTGAAAAAGAAAGCTAACTTTATACAACAAACGACACTTCAAGGTAAATAGGGCTAAGTAAATAGAATGACATACAAAAGGAACTATAAGTCATTTAATCATTTAATAAAAACCCGAATGGATAAGAATTTGCTACAGTAGGAACAAATAATATCTGTTATCACGGGATACAATGCAAATATTTGCATTTATCTTTATATCACATTCCACCAAACAAGATCATATTTAGATGTAAATGATTCATCTACATCAACGATAAACTTTCACATTAATAAGAACTGAACTCGTAATATCGGCAAAAATAGTTGTGCCCTGATCTGTGTTCTTCTCCTTATTCAGATTTAGCTATGGAACATTTCCTGATTTATCTTTTCAGATTTATGAGTTGTTGTAACGATTAGAATACCTTTTTTCGGCAGCCAATCTAACAAACTCTTCACATCTTCCTTATTTTATTATTCGGATCTTCTTCTTTCGAATCCCTCTGAAACTGAATCGTTTGTATGGAACGTTATATAAAATAATGATATGAGTAGAATGTTAAAAACAAAATCAAAGATCACTGTTATTCACCGTTCACCAAAAAGCTAGGCGATTCAAAACTAACGGCTATAACTACTCATGGAATAAATGAAATGGTTTAATATTGGTCATCATTTTTATATTCAAGAATTATATATAATCATATCCATATATACAATCCCATCATTTAAAAACATGTTACAATAAGCAATGCTAACTAATAACCCATAGTTATTTCCTATAAAAAGTGAAATGAAAATGAGTAACTGTAACAATTACCTTTCGTTTTTATCTTTTTTCTTCTTTTTTCTTTTTCCTATCTTTGTCTTCGCTACGATGCTTCCTGTACTTTCGATCCTCAGCATCTTCAAAACAGATAATATATTACACATGAGATTATAGCTTTCTATATGGAGGCATAAGATGCAAAACTTACCATCAAAATCATCTAAGCTCCATTTATATTTTCTTTTATGCTTTGTTTCTTCGCCATTCTCATCATAGTTTGTTGCGTCACCGTTCAAATCATCTATTTTGTTATCAAAATATCTACAATGAAGTTCTAATTTTGCGCTTACAACTTTTATTTCACAATCTAATTTGCGTAAAATTTTCTTAACTGAACAAACAATAAATTTCATTTCGTCACTAATCCACTATGCACTTTTACTTTCTACTACAAACAAATAGTATTCACTGGTATTTTATATGTTTAAAAATACCTGTAGGGTTCAGGAACCGCACCTGGTGTGAGCCTAAATCCTGCCATAGCACTCGCAGAAAGATTGGTTATCTCTTTTCCTGTGATCGGTGGTTTTTCAACCAACATTCGCAATGAACTAAAACAAGGCAAAATGAAGAATGCAAGCGTAATAATAATCATTAAGAAATCCGGCAAGATTATCAGTACTGCAATCATTTTTCTTATAGTAATACGATAACAAGTCGAAGATCTCAAAGAAAACAATTCTCAAATTTTATGTTTAGTTAAAGTTTCCGAAATAAACGTATTATCTGCTTTGATACCTTAATGAGAAATAAACGCCTAGTATTAAATCGTCTCAAATCAAAATCAGTAGTTAAAGGACTAAAAACCTGAATTCCAAAGCATTTTCAAAATTGAAATTGCCAACAAGATGAGGGAGAAAAGAGCCGAGATCTTCACGTAACCGCTTTGAGCCACAAAAACGTTGGTAAGATGAACTCATATCATATTCTGCTAATAAGTCATTACTGCCAAGTAAAACGCTTTGCTCTATAAAATTCGTTAGTGTAAACTAATTGGAAATCAATATCATTAAAGAAATAAAACAGCTCAGAATTTTTATTTAAACACAAAAATGAATTGCATCAATGTTCGACAAGTCGATATAAGTAGCTCTATAAAATGGCATATTTTGCCACAGAAATGATAATTTCAAACTATAAAATGGGAAAAAATTGAATCATCAGGAATGTTTTAAATTTTCCCAATAATTAATAACGCATTTTCTGATCTATTCTTCCACTTACTTTATTAAAAAGTAGAGCATAATAAATCTTCCAGCTCTTCTCACAAAGTTTTTTGTAATATATAAATTTTAAATATTATTAAATCCTATTATTCATATCTTAATGGCAGAAAAGAAAATAAAAGATAGATGTAACTAACGTGGTAATTCAGGTTTCATTAAGTGAAAAGGACACACTAACGATAGCTGCGAGTATCTACCCTTTAATGATATTTTTGTACGTAAAGAACCTGATGATGCTACACCACTTCCAGCAGGATCCATCGTCAAACTTCAATCTGAAATAAAAAATTTGCATGAATTTCGAATCCTTAATAAAATTATTTCGATCAACACTTAACAGCAAATAATTCTCATCAGCAGTAAATTTATGTAGCTTCTATCAACAAATGGCTAATCCCAAGAGAAAATACCTTTCATAGCAATCCATAGCAATGTATTCTAATTTTATCAACAACAGTTTCGAAATTATTCTTCCCAATAATTCAAATTATTTGTTATCAAAGATATAATTATAAATCAATTTATCCCTTTTATCACTAGTCCAAATTTATGCTGAAATATGAAATTTGCATAAATTTCAAATTAGAATGTTTCCTTGGACTTCTTATTTGACTTCTTTTTCATTGATGTTATTCCGGTTTTAGCTTGTTCATTGTTCTTTGTTGTTTTTATTATTGAATCGTAAATTTAATACCTCTTTTTATGATACTAAAAATAAGAGTAATCCTTTGTACTATCAACATTTATTGATGTATGAAAGTTTTAAATAAAGCTAACCATATTTATTGCTCTTGTGATTTGGCCTTATACCTTATTATTCATCTATTATCGTTTGATCGAATCAGATTAAAGATGTATAGGTAGATATATCAGGTCAGATCAGATCAGATAAATGCATTCTGACCCGAATTTAATAATTCCACGATTCAAACCTGAATCCCTCGAAAAATGAACAAACCAAACGAAAAACTAACACGACTTCTTGAAATGACGCCGCAATTTGACAGTGAACCGTATGGGAAAGCATTCGCAAGTTGTGATTTAACCTGAATTGAAGTAGCCCGGGAAAGTGATACTTGAATAAGGTCGAGAGGGTTGTGTGAACAATGGTATCAGATGAACAGATCAAGGTTAATATGCCATGGGTGGAGAAATACCGTCCAGCTTCGCTTACCGAACTTGTCTCTCGTGAAGAAATTATTAGCACGCGTAAGTTATTCTGCTTTTTATATGTTAAGGAAAGTACTAAATACGTTGATTCTTAGATTCCTTAAAATTCACTTATTTTTCTACATGGTCGAATTCATAAAATGCTATTAAAAGCTGTTGTTTGATTTGGTTCTTATCTTTAATGAATAATGCATCATTTTTCTGCTTCTCACTTTTTTAGTTACAAAATTAATCAATGAAAATCGATTGCCACATTTGCTGTTTTATGGCCCCCTGGAACCGGTAAAACGAGTACTATATTAGCTGCTGCAAAGATGTTGTACACACCGAAGCAGTTATCGTCGATGGTTTTAGAGGTATTTTTTTGACTTATTCAATTAAATTCAATCAAAGTAGCACAATTCAATCTTTTGTTTCTTCCATATGAATGATAGAATAGTTTCGACATTCTTTTCATCTAGCGATAACAATACTTTCAAATCTCAACAGAACTAATTTCTCCAGAATTACGTGATAATATTTTCCGTCCTATAATGTGTCTTTGTTTATGTTTCGGTATATGAATGCAAATATTATATTGGTTTGCACTTTTATTGTAAATATTTCTTTGGTTTTATTTTATAGCTAAATGCATCTGATGATCGAGGAATCGGGATTGTTCGAGAACAAATCATTAATTTTGCTCAAACAAGCACTTTAAATATAGACAAAAACCGAAAGAATACATTCAAATTGGTTATTCTTGATGAAGCTGATGCTATGACAAAAGATGCGCAGAATGCCCTAAGGTGTTTTTGTACTAATATTGTTTAGCTTATATGGTTTGTATTCTAAATATTTTTGGAAAATGATTTCTTTTTCTAGACGGGTAATTGAAAAATTCACCGAAAATGTTCGATTCTGTATCATATGTAATTATTTGTCGAAAATCATCCCGGCAGTCCAATCGCGATGCACCCGCCTACGTTTTGCTCCACTTTCAAATGTTAGTTTTTCTTCAAATCATTATTATAATAAATCGTTGTATTTTATTAACTCTTCTAGCCTGTTGGTCTTTTTTATCATTATAAACCATTGAAGACTTATTATAAGATTTTTAGGAGCAAATATTGCCACGATTGCATCATATCGTGCAAGCCGAATCATTGACTATAACGGAAGATGGTCAAAAAGCATTGCTAAAATTGGCTGAAGGAGACATGAGACGAGTTATCAATATTTTGCAGGTAAACATTTTGTTTGACTTGGAAATTTCTGCATTTAGTTTCTGATAGCTTGTATCATTTAATTATTTTACAACAGCTTCACAGAATTATTGAGTGAATGAAATCAAGATTGCGTATTTCATATCGTATATTTTGTATCGTCTATAAAGAGTATTATAAGAGATAAGTTTTCTAATACCAGTTATTTTTATTTTCCAAATTATAACTACTTTTCTGGTAATTGTCCGTTTGCTAAAGAAGTGCTGAGAAAATTGAAGCAGAGTTTTTGTGATTCATAAATATACATTGAATTTTTATTGCTAGACAATTTTTGCAGAGTACAGCAATGGCTTTCAAGACAGTTGATGAACGAAGTGTTTATCAATGTGTGGGTTATCCCTTACCAGCCGACGTTGAAAAAATTGTAAGAATACTATTAAACGACACAATGGAAGATGCTTATACAAGTAATACCTCATTGAACTTTAATCGGCTTTTATTTTTGTCAACACGGACTAGCGGATATCAATTTTAACTTTGAGAGTGCTGTCTTTAATGGCAACCTTATTTTTATATCCCAATCCTTATTTAAATTATTTATTGGAGTTATTACATCATTAAGTTATGGTAACTTATTTTTATATTATATGAAAAGTCATAAACAGAAGCTGAAACGAAACATATGGGTAGATGTTTCAATACTCTTTTATTTTACAGAAATTGAAGAAATTCGAAATGAACGTGCATTTGCACTGAGCGATATATTGAATTCAATGCATGATTTCATATTCCGTCTCGTCATACCGTCAGAATTACTGAGCCGATTAATAATTTGCATGGCGGATATCGAATACCATTTGTCGCTAGGCTGTTCAGATCGCTTACAGCTTGCGGCTTTAATTGGTGCTTTATCAACACTCGGAATGAATTAGCAAAACTTGCTCCTAGTTCTGAAACTCAGGCGCGATAATCTTAGTTTGATCGTCAGCTTTTTGTATAAAATTACGACAAATGTAGAGAAAATGATCCATCTGCAAAATTTGAATAATTAGTGATGCAAAATTAAAAATCTGGTTTGGGAATCTGTTGCTTCCTTTATAATGATTATTTGGTTGAAATAAAATTGCTTAAAATTTATTATATAAGAATAAAATTGCTTTAAATTTTACGAGAATAAGATAGCGTGAGAATAGAAAGTGATTCTTGGCAGTCATTTGTTCAATTTTATTCATCTTTGTTTACTTCCATAATTATATTTTAATTATGTTTTTAATTCTTGTATGTGATCTTTTAAATAAATTTTTACGTCTCAAAAACTGGTATGTTTTTACTGCTTCCTTTATTGGATCAAAGTGATTATAATAATTACATTGTTTGAGAGAAATATGGATACTAGAGTATAGCAAACTTACCACTAAAGCAGAAACATGAGTGCAATGATCAGAATGTTTGATTGACATGAGTTGCTTCAGGAAGATGCAGAATTCAGGCGTTGGTCCGAATCAGCCAGTATATTATCAACAAACTCAGGGTGTGGTTTCTTTTAATTGTATTTACTTTTATCGTGAATCGAAAATAATACAAGTTATTAATCGACTATCCAACTATACGTAGTGCCATTATAGCAAATGATTCTTTTGTGAATCGAGTATATGAGTTGAGAAGCCCAAGTGATATAAATAATTCCAAATTAAGGAAATTTTTTCGCAAATATATTAGATATTAAAAACGGAGTTTGTTTGTAAGAATAATCGAAAAAATAAGTGCGAAAATTTAGGAAAAACACTATGACAGATTTTATGCATAGATATGCAAGCTATAGATAATGATAAAACTTTCAATTTCTTACATTATTAATAATTGTAGGTGCTGCTATGATGATGAGTTATCCACAAGCAACAACTGATCAACGTCAGCAGCAGCAACAACAACAGCAGATAATAAATATGCAAGGTATGCCGACAGCTCAGATGTACGGCGGTCCAAGTATGCAAAGTATGCAAGGAAGACCGTATTCTGCAGGAACTCCTCAGGAATCCTCGCCGGGAATACGGCCATCATCACAATCCCAGATCAGTTATTCGTTAGGAATGCAACCGCAAATGTCAAATGAACAACAACAACAACAACAACAGTTTCAAAATCGACCGTCATATCAACCTCAACAGCAAATACAAGGGCAACAATCTCAACAGTCCACTCAAAGGTATACATAAGAATATTACTAATTAAAAACTGTGCTAATATTTTTTTCGCATGGCCACTTATTACCGAGTAATTCGTAGTCTTTGCGGAGGACTTGGGAATTCGCTGAGGAAGCAAAAGATGAATCCAAGGCTCCAGTCCTGCATGTTGCTTTTGTCCTGAGGGCTCAGTTTGTGCAGTCCTAGCAAGTTTGGATGTTTTTAGATAACCGGCGAACCGTGTACGTCGGAGTCTTTGCGATGGACCCGGGCAATGTAAAATTTTAAAATTTTGATTCTATAAAATGGCATAAAAGCAGCAATGTAAAAGCTAAATAACTAATTCATGCCATTAGAATTGTAGAACGTCGGATCAAGTAGGTGAAAAATCAAAAAAGAAGAAACGAAAACAGCTCGACCAATGAATCCCCGCCATATTCTCCCGAAATACTAAATGATCTTTCAAAGTATTCAGTTGCTGCCTTGGCATGTATCGGTCGTGAATTGGTTCAGGAATTATTGCTCAGGTGTGGTAATGTCACGTATTATGCTCTTTCATCCTTTCTATTTAATTTTAGGCGACTTATTCGCTTGCTTGTATTGTAGAGAAGTTTTGAAGAAAGATTAAGGTTTTAAATATTTGCAAATTCTCTTTAGCAGGATTCGAAGAATTAATCGGTTATTCAATAATTTTGTGAAAGCCTATGAAGAACTTTTTATAAATTCTCATGTTTACAAAGGTTATAAAATCAGTTAAAGATATATCGTAGTCAAATGCTTATTTTAATTTGTGTTTTCTTTAGTGCATGATTTTATTTTGTAGGACCTATACATTGATGACAAGTTTGACAAAATCAGTAGATCGTTGGCATCAGCAACAAGGTGTAAGCGATCCAGAACAACTGCTTTCATATTGTGAATATATTTTGTCGAAGATCACGGAAATAAGACTTCGAATTGATTGTGTTCCAGTAACAAATATCAGCGAGGATGAATTCATTACGTTGATGTCCGATCCAAATCCTCCACAAAAACCACCTGAATTGGTATAATTTTATATTTTTCAGTGTCGCGGAAATCTCTAACAAAACTGCAACAGTGCCCGTTATCACATAGTTTTTGTCTGTAAACTGCATTGATTCATTTTATGAGGTTAAGAAATTTTATGGAAAATCAATTTTTTGGAAAAAATCTAAAAGTCTGTTCTTTTAGTGCTAGCCTGATTTTTATTGGTCACTATTTTTCTAATATTTGATGAAAAATGAGATAAATTAGTATGACTTATCTATATTATTCATTTTACGGACATTTCTAATGAAATACATAATTAATTATAGAGATGTATGAAGACTGTACTTGCCATGCAGTACTATATATATTGCATTTTAGGTTGCCAAGGAGGAAACATTTGAAGTGCAACGTCGAAAACTAGTGAAACTGAATGCAGCGTTAAAAATTTGGATTGGATGTGTTTGGTTTCCGATCCACGTTTTTTAAAGAAAGCAGATAAGAGCTGATAATGTTTATAGCAATATTTGCTCTTTATTTCCTAACTGATTAATTTATCACCAAGAGTTTACAGATGTTTTCTTCTTTTTCATTAAATGTTGATATATCAATGGCTGACTCTTCTGTTAAAAACATTTATGCAATGCAATTATGAGATCAGCATAATATCACTCGTTTCAAACAATTTCCACGAGGTTAGTACATGATATTTCCACGAGGTTAGTACATGATAATGGAGTTAAAGGTCGTTAAACTTCTGTTTTCGATTATCGTTTTTTATCATTAAACATCTATTCCTTATCCTTTTTCTTGTACCTATATCTTTGTGTATATGTATTTAATATAAAAATATTGTAATTATAGGCCGCTATAAACACTGTTCATTGCGGATTATTTAGTCCAAACAACACTGATTTTGACTAAATCGCCTTCGGTCTGTTTTCTGAAATACATGATTTTTAAATAATTCATTAAAAATTATTTCAACTATTTAGTATTATTACTATTGCGATTGTAGACTAAGTTAATAATTACGTATATGTATATTTTTATAGAAAAAACTCAGACTTGATTCCTGCATTGTAATACTTATGCTTTATTGATTTGATAATTCATACCGTTTGCATTTCCTTTCGTCGAATAATTTAGGATTTATCGCAGCATATTCGTTCAAATTTTCATTCAGTTCATCTACAGATCTCCTTGCCCGATTATTCAATACTATAAGAGTGATCAGTTATTTTTTTAGCAAATAGTTTTGCTTTAAAAGAGTGTTCATTATTTGCAGGTAGACAGTTGATGCAGTAATTAGTAAGACATCTGATGCATGAATTTTTTCGTGCAGCATGATAGCCGAATGTTATATTATGCTTCTAAGGAGTTATTTCTTGGATGTTATTTGGATAATATTTAAGCCCTGTGTATCCTCATCAAAATAACTTTCTTCTAGCAAAACGGGAGATCTGTATTTTCGCAACATAATACTATGAGATTAAATCAGGCTATATCTACTACTGTTTCATTACTTATTTTCCATAAGAAATTCCCGCAAATTGTAATGGATATAGCCAGATGATAATTTCTCAGTTAAGAATCGTTGTTAAATGCATGGATGGAATATGTGCTGAACTTCTAGATAACATGCAGGTACTATCAATGTATCTATGTCGATAGTGCCTGATACCCTAAAAGCCACACGATACACCCATTGTACTCAAACCATTCGGACCACGCCAAGAACGAACCGGTGGTTGGTAATGCGCGTACCTGCGCCTGGAAACCTTTGCCACCACGATAAAATGATCGAAATAGCACCAACATATCTTCTGTAGCTGACATAATCGATGATTGTGGTGTTCCATAACAACAATATCTAAAAAGAATATAAGAGTAATTTTAAATGTTTAACAAAGGATTCAATCTAAAATCATTTTTAGATTACATTAAATCTGAATAGATGAGCAATATGATTTTATCTATTTTATCAGCTAACACTTATCTTCCATTAGCATTATTATATAGAAATATAAATATATATACCTCATTCCTGTATTGGCAAAATCAGTCGAATTACGTATCTCAATATAATCCATACATAATGAATGTCGTACTTTGCAATACATCTCAAATTCACCGTAGAAGCGTAATTGTACACGTTGACCAGGTGGAGCTACTAGAAGCCAACTACATTCTTGTCCCTCTTTAAATTCTCTCGGATAATTTGGACTTGTAATACGCTTCCAACTGGATGTTAATTTTATTTGACCTCCACAATCTGCTCCATATCCTGGCATTACTCGTTCACAAAACTATAAAATATAATTTAGCAAGGATAAAAATAATATTATTTATTTTATTAACAATTCTCGAATTATTATATAGATTTGAAAATTATCATTTTATTGCTTAGAAAAACACAAAAATTGATTAAATTGGTTTAATTTTCTCTGTATATCTCTCTCTCTCTCTCCCTCTCTTCTTGTAAAATAATTATTTATTTATATTATGTATTTTATTTATTCATCTTTATTATTATTATTATTATTATTATTATTATTATTATTATCGTTTTATGTTAAAAGATTTCTTAATAAGCCATTATCCTAATTTATCTTATCATTTCTGATAATTTTTTTCTGCATATATAAAAAAATTTATAGTAAAATTTTTAAACGAAAAAAAAAAGTTCTACTACTTTTCCAGTAAAACCATCTGGACAACGACATCGTCCACATCGTCTTGGATCCGTATATCCTCCACGTTGACAGGGTAATTTTGTGGACATGAATCACTACAATATATTACATTCATAAGACGTATATCATTAAATGATAATTGATCACGTTGTCCAATGGTTTTTGATAATCCACTATATTTGTATTCAATGTAAATAGATCATCATATCGACCGAATGCTTTACTTCTGTAATTAAATTTGCTATTCGATTAATTAAACAAATAATTCAAAGGAATTTGAAACAATCATATTGACACTTTTTTTTTTCAATTTTAAAATATATTTTAAGCTAAATAACAAAGTTTTATCAATAATTTTATCATTTTTTTATTCGATACATCTTTATACAATTGTTTTCCGATGTATTAAATCTTTATTAAGATAAATAATAAGTAATTTATCAAGCTACTATTATAGATAAGATAATTTATTAAGAAATAACCTGTAATGCATAATACTGCCATAATCATATGGTACATTACCATTATCTACATCAGATGGTAATTCTTTTAAAAATTGTCCTTTACTATCACGATCAATATTCTCCCAACGAACCGTAACATAGTTATCACGATCAGGTCTTGATTGTTCATGCCAAAAACCCAATGCATGCGCTACTTCATGTGCTATCACTCCTAACTGTAATCATTGATTTTAATAATTTCAAAATTATCAATAATTCTAACATTTTTAAGAGAAATATTTGCATTATTATAATTTTGAAAAATAATGCTTATTATTTATAATTATCATCATATCAATTGATAATCATATATTATATGAAATGCTATTTCTACTATATTTATCATAATCTTTATATAGTATTCGAGATTGCATATTCGAGATTACACTTGAATATGGATAGCAAAATAAGCCATACACGTATGCATTCTGGTGCTAATGAGACAAATTGTGGCTCGCCAAGTGGATGTCTACCAACATTTGATGCGCAACCGTCTACATCCGTAAAAACAATTCGATTTTCTTGAATTTCATTATCTTTACGCTCAAAATTCAAACATGTTATATTATGCCAATGTTCAAGCGCTAATTCGATTACCCGTTGTTCACGTTTAGCTGCAATTATTCTCAATGATATTTATCATTGGTAAGTAAATTTAATTTATCATTGATAAAATTATTCCTCTATATATATGATATATATATATAATACAAAATTATAATCAATCAGTGCTTCATAATCATTCATATTATCAACGATTTAACAAAAAAAAAAAAAATTTTTTTCACTAATTATCAAATTATAAAGTTAAAATGAAATGATTAATTAAAACAATAACAAAATCTAAAATAATTTTTTTTTTCTTAAAATATCTTCATCTAAGATATACATATATGTATATGTATATGTATGTATGTATATGCCAATTTTTTCAATAAATTTTCTTTTTTTTAAATAAAATTTGAAAAAAAAGAAAAGTTTTTTTTTGTTAACAATGATATCCTTTTGTATAAAAATTATTATTACTTTTATTTGTTAAAATTTTTAATACAAAAAAATTTTTTGCAATGCTAATTATTTATTTTTTTTTCTTATTTTTATTAGTTTTTCTCTCCCCAACCATAGGCATTTACCTAAATTTTCTTTTTAATTTTATATGAAAAATAATTTTTGATAAAAAGAATTTTTAATATAATTTTATATCTAAACAATCAATGAAAAGCGAATCAAAGATTTCTATTTCACAAAAAAAAAAAAAAGATTTATTTATCAAAAAATTAAGCAAATAAACTAATAAACAATAAGTTAATGATTGAAAATAATTTTTTAAAAACAAAATGGATGATAAATTGATCAAATAATAATAGATTAATTATCAATTATATCAAATAGAATAATGCTTGAATTAGTAAAATATTATAATTACATAAAATTATCATCCATTGATTATTATTATTAAGTTCCAATGCTACACTTATTTTTTTTTCTTTTTTTTTTCTCCAAAATTATTTATCATTAATTTCTTTTACAAACTGATAAGGGCAGAAATTGAAAAAGGAAATTTAATTTAGCACAATATTTGTTTTTGTACATTAATTAATTAAAAGTAGAAAACTATCATCATCATCATCATCATCATCATCATCATGAGGGCAAAAATTAAAACGGAAATTTAATTTCGTACCCGTACTATTTTTGTACCATTACTTAATTAATTAAATATACAAAATTATCATGTTGATAATGATAAGAGTAAAATTGAAACGGAAATTTAATTTAATTTTTACGAGTTTATTTTCTACACTAAATTGATTGATCAATTAATTAATTAATTAACTAAAATGTAAGGATCGCAATCATATATGAAAAAAAAGAGAGAAAAAACGACGAAAATTCTCACTTTCCTCTCGTAAAATTTTGACACAAATTTTTTTCAACACTATTTTAGTTCGTATGAAATCCTTTCTAATTGTTGTAATGAAATTTTTATCAAAATTTGTTTTTCACTTTTGCCGAGCGCAAATTGTACGAACGAGATGACCTTATTTTTGAAATTAATTAAAGAGAAATGATAATAGCGATAATAAGAGAATCCAATGTGATGTTAATATGTGATAATCAATGTGATTATTTAAATAAGTACTTGCTATATCTTTTATTAATAAATTTCATTTTTTTTTATCAAATTGATGGAATAAATTTTTGCAAAATTGAAACTTATTTATTCAATAAAATTTTTATTTTTAAGCGAATTAAACAAATTAAGCCATTTCAAATATTTATTACAAATTAATGATTCTTTTTAAGTGATAATTCCAATCATTAAATGACATTTGCATGAAGAGAAACGTTGTTATTAGAGGAAATTATCAATATCAAAACGACTTACTATGTGACCCGTCGAAACTGTAAACGATCGGTTTATGAGAATCCCATCGACGTAATTCGGAACGGATGAACTTTCGTTTCGTGCGTCGTCCATGTTGTAGCATACTCCGTAAATCTCGTGAGCTTGTTCAGCATCCAAAACAATATCACCTGAAATAATTTAAATCCTAAAAATTAAATTAAATTTTTTAAACTTAATAATTTTACTAAAGTTTTAATTTCGTAAATTTATACTGATATTCTCTTATAGATATAACAGGTATATGTAGGTGGTATTCACACCTGTTTGTTTGTAATGACAAAATAACATGAATACTAATGGAAAATGAAAATTTGATTA
The DNA here is from genome assembly GCA_024305405.1 of Dirofilaria immitis. Lineage (NCBI taxonomy): Eukaryota > Metazoa > Nematoda > Chromadorea > Rhabditida > Onchocercidae > Dirofilaria > Dirofilaria immitis. The sequence continues at coordinate 2,318,484 of JAKNDB010000068.1, forward strand.
TTGATTAAATAATTATTTAAATGACTGTGATTAAATGATTTGATCTCAGCAAGCCTGTCAATCATTCATATCGTTTTTTTAACATTCAAATGCTAAGATTGATTTGTTAAATTAAATTTTCTGATCAACAAATGGCTTCGACATTTCACGTATTCGATATATGCACTTCGATGCATTTCAAATATAATTCTTTGTAGATGATGCTGATGATGATGATGATAATGTTGTTGATAATGATGCTAAAGCAATTATGATTATTTTTTTTCATTTTAATGAATAATACTGGATTTCAAATACCATCATCCATCACTACTATGCCAACGGTTAATCCTGATTTAAATGACCCAGTTGTGTTAATTACTCTCATAGAAATATTTTTCAAGGAAAAAGCAAATCTCTGAATGTTTATTATGATCATAAACTACGATCGATCAATATATGATCAATATTATCAATATATGATGAATATTATTTCATCCTATCCAAATCAACTAATCATGAAAATGGATGATGCTTGAACGCGAAATTTACATTTTAACTTAACATTTAATTTACAATTAATATAAATAGATATTGATATACGATGATAATTAAATGAGATCATAATAGTAGAAGAATTGATATCACTTTTCTATGAAAAGATAATGATAAAATTGCTGATACTATGTAGCAAGCAATATATACGAGACGAAAATGATTCATGAAGTAATAATATCAATAAGTGATAGAATATCAGCAAGCTAAAGAATATTTTATCCCAACAATATTAAGTAGTTATATTAGCACTAAAAGCAATACTAATTCAGGTGATATCGTTATATCTATTTTTAATAATATATTATCAATTGGTGAATACAAATAGAGGATATCTATTTCTGATAAGATAAATAAGTGCAATAGAAGAAAATATTTATTGATTGATTGCTAAAAAAAAGAAAAAAACTTCATACCTTCATAGTATCGACCATTTTCTTCAGGATTCAATACAATACTATCTTTTTGTCGATCTTCGAATTTTGCAACTTCTTTTGCAAGCTGAAACTATTCATATTATTTAAAATAAATATATTCCAATTTGATAACTTTTCGAAAAATTTCATTTTATTCAATTTTACAAAAAAATATTTTATTAATTAACTATTTAAATAGTAAATTTGTAATTATATAATATAGAATTTTGGTACTTAAATTTGAAATTCAAAATTTTATTGCTGTATAAAATGATATAAATAATCAATTTTAGCAGTCATATTTATCAATAATAGTTATTATCAAAAAAAAAGATAAATAAATTTTTTTGTAAGATAAGAAAATAGCGAAACGAGAATTTTGCTGTAAATGATAATATCTAAAGTTATGTTAAATGTTGCATATCTCGAGAAATGACTTTTTTTCCTCTCTCTCTCTCTCTCTTTTAAGCTGTCTTCTGTGAATAGCTATTTAATTCCAATATGATCAACTGAATAGATATTTTTCACCGATGTTTTTTTTTTACTTGCTTCAATTTGTTGAAAAAGAGAGAGAATTTTGTTAAATTTGCAGTATTTGAAAAAGGATTGTTTAGTCGAGATTCTTGAAGCGATATTATAATCTAAATAGATCGGCTATTTTATAATAATAATTTTATAAATTGTTCATATCAATCTACTACTGGCATCCATTTCTCTTCTTCTACTATTTATAATTTAATTTTTTTTTTTAAAAAAAGTTAATTTTTGAAGCGACAAACTCTTTTCACTTTGACATTTTTTACTGATTTGATTATATCACCTTTTTCTTTTTTTTTTTAATTATTTATTTTTATATTCAATTCTATATATAATCATTGTATTATGTTATTTTTAATTTCAACAGTTTAACTGGATTACTCCTATTGATAAGAAATAAATCATTGTTGATTATTTAATAATTCTAACAACAAACAATCATATAAAGTATCATTGATCAATCGAGAAATGAATTAACATTTAAATGTTAACTTTAATTTTCATTATTAACTATGTTAAATTATTACTACTAATCGATAGATAGATATATCACGAAAATCATTATAACATGATAGAATCAGAAATAATGAACAAAAAAAAAAACTAAGTTAAACTTCATTTGACTTTTATTTTCTTCTTCTAGCGATATCGAAAGTTATTGATTGTATTTGAATTTAAAAATAACAAATAAATTTTGCATAATTTTCTATCATAAATTTGTTTATATTGCAAATGATTGAATTTATTTTCTTGAAAAATATTTTGATATAAATTAATTAAGAAGGAGAAGAGGATTATTACTACTACCTCCGGCAAATTTTAGCAAATTAATTTCGACATTTCAGGTTTCAGATTATTCATTAATACATTGTTTATCACTAACTGTTTTATTATATCGCCATTCTATTTCTTTATTGAATTGAGAAATGAAAGATTTTCATTTGCTTTGCATTGAGCATAGGATATTGAGATAAAACTGGTTGATCGATTGGAAAAATCTAACCGATCACACCAATAGAAATGAATTTCTCGAGATTACAATTGAATGGAAAAAGAAATAGTAGATAATTGGAAGAAAATAGCTCATAATATATGATAATAAATACTAAATTAATTAATTGTAAAACTTCAATTCTTTTTTTAATGATATTAAACAATTATACTTAGAGAAAAGTCTTGATAATCAGCATTACTTTTACTTTTTTTTTCGAGAATAATTTTATAAAAATTTATTAATTAATATCTGAATGATAATATCTATTATTTTTTTCGTTTAACTATTTCATTTTATTTTTATACTTATGCAAAATAATTAGCAATTTTTATATCTTGAAATTAATTATTATTATTATATCTTAGGAAGCGGATTTTTCAAATGTCATGATTGGAGAGATAATTGATAAGACAATTTTGACGATCAACAAATTAGCAGTAATGATTATCATGATTTTGCTATTATCAAGATATTAATGCGGAAATAGTTGCATAGCATGCGAATTAAAATTCTATCAGAGAATCTTGCTATAGTGATAAATTTTCTCTGAGATATGTTGTTCTCTATTAAGAATTTAGAATTTTATTTTTACATATATATAGCATCGCGATATTATCAAAATAGTTCTACGGATAGATCAACATCGCAGACATGATTAATTTAATCACTAAATTAAACAAATATATTTCATTCGCAGTAAATTTATCATTAAGCGACTAATAATAGGTTCATAGGTTCAGCACTTCCTCTTCATGCCCTCGTAACCTGTTTCCTGCGATACATGCACCCGCTCATAACCCTATTATTGGTTCTTGTTTTTTTTTTGTTTACAAACAACAATCAGTTTATCATGCGATGTTGTTATGTCTTGATTGAACGAACGAAAGTGGAAGAGGAAAATGATAAAATGATAAAACTTATTTTTGTAAAGCAAAAATGCTCAAAGACATTTGTTAAATAATTGAGAGGAATTTTTGTAAAATAACTTATGACAAATACTAATTGTTATTATTTCTGATAGTCTTTTTTTTTATCAATATTTTCTATTGCTAAGCTTTGGAAGTCGTAAAGTTTAAATGTCAGAAGTAATTAATGAATAAATATGTCATCATCTTTTACAACAATTTTTTGGAATGATGAATAAAGGTATATTTTAAAATTTACGTAATTTTACAGTAATAATTGATAATAATCAAAATATATGGTAAAAAGAAAAGAAGATGATATTAAATAACAAATATCTAAAATTCATGTTATTATCTAAAATTAATCCAAATTCTTTATGATTTTATTGAATTATTAGATTAGAAATTGTTTGATTAAAATAACGATAGAAAAAAAATAACATTTAAGAAAGAATCAATCCTTACCGTTTCAGAATGTTTTATATTATGTCGTTGAACAATTTCCTCTGGATGTTGTTTAGCTTCAAATTTTGAATCTTTTCCAGATAGTATTTAACTTTCTGAATCTCTTCCGTACTTTGTCCAAATGTTTTCGCTTTTTCTCGAAGTATTGTCTGGATTGTAGCAGTAGTAGAAGTAGTAGTAGTAGTAGTAGTAGTAGTAGTAGTAGTAGTAGTAGTGATAGATTCGATCCTTTCATCATCAAGAGATGATGAAGCAAATGGATCATTAAGAAAAAATGCACCATCGATATGAGTGCTACAGGTACATAGAATGATTAAGACAAATATTAACCAATAATCTGAGGTGGTGATTAATTTTATTCTATGTGTCAAATTCCTATTTCCAATGATAGCAGATAAGGATGAAAAAATATTGCTGAAGAAAGATTGTAATAATGCCATATAAGTTTGAACATCTACCAAATAACACAGGTAGTAGAAATGAGGTAGGCTTTTATTCACAAAATATACTAATTTTACTTCTCACACTCAAGTGCAATAAATTCAGCTTGAAATAGAGTATTAGAAATGAAGCATGATTCGTAAGATATGCACGTATTATTCAGGATATTACCGTATCGTTTACAATCTAAAAAAAAAAAGTTACATTAATTAATTTTTGAATATAAATCAATTTAATCTATTTCTTTTTCGCTCTCTAAAAAAAAAAAAAAATGTTAAAAAGTAAAATGCGCAATTTCATCATTACCATAACAATAGCTGTCACTGTTCAACCAACCCAACCTACAAATTATCATTAAAATGAAAGGTAACACAGGACAATAGTATGACGTTCAATTATTTGGAAATGAGAGAAAAATATAATTCGAGAGCAGGTATGAGGACATTTGCTAAAGAGAATAATGATATTGAACGACACCACACATACACACACATACACACACACACACACACATACACACACACACATACATACACACACAACATACACACATCCACACACACACACATATATATATATACAGAAGTCTCGTCTTCATCGAAACACGCCCCATACTACTACAAACTCGATGATATCAAACAATCACTAATCACTATTCATTTCATCTAAACATTTCAAATATGATGTAATCATTAAGCAATCATGATGATCAATTCTGATAAACGGTGTTGATTTCTTACTGTTGATTGTAATGATCTTGAATCGATGATAATGATAAATGTTTTAAGTTTAATTTGACATGGTCATTCATATTTCAAAAAAAAACAATTTCCTAAAATGATTTTGATAAAAATTAAAAACGACAAAAGATGAAGATGCCGGCAAATATCAACTGTTTTAAAAAATTTAGCGCTATTTCTTGTTCTATTGAATTTCTCGATTTATAAGCATGGATGTTCTCGTAGATGATGGAGAAATTTCATGTAACTATACCTGTACCAAATAAAATTTCATGGAACAGTATTAATTTTAGTGGAAAGTTATGATTGATATTTTTATTTAAATTTCATATAATTAATTATATTTGATTGATGATATTGAATAGAATAAATAATTTAATCATTTAAGATTTTAAAATGATAAGAATAGTAAAAAAATTTGCCATCTTCCTAATGAAAGAATAAAATTAGATGACATTTATACAAATAAATATAATATATTTAATATTATTTCAATAGTAGTTGTAGAAATTATGAAACGATATTTTATAAAGGAGCAATTATAATTTTTGAAATATAAATTTGACAAATTATATCAATCTGTTAAATTTACGATCAGTATGGATTGTCCTCTCTTCTGTCCGGTTTTGTATGTTCCTTTTTTTTTTTTTTCTTCGTTTTCTCTAAAAAATGTAACATTTGAAAAAATCTTATGATAAAACCAATAAATTTAGTGAAATAAAAAAAATGATAATTTTTTTTCCCATTCAAAATTTACTGATATCAATGACTTCTATTTGAACTCCTTTAAGTATCAGTTATATTTTAGTAAAAAATATAACTATCGCTTAGTATAATTAATATAATAATTATCATTATCATTAATTACTAATTGATCATATATGTATAATATGCCTTTTTTTTTATCTTTTATCAATAATTTAAATACGAATAAAAGATGATTATTTGTTGATTCAAATATTTATTATTGCAATCATGAAATATTATTATCATAGAATCCAAATCAAATATTTTAACATACATATATATAAATGCATATATCGTTTAGTAAATTAATATGTTTCATTCCAAATGAATGCTTCGAACCGGATTTTATGAAAGAATATATTTTTATTTTAACTAATCAACTAATCATTGAATAATATTTACTGATTAAGCATTTTGTGAATTATGCAACATCACCTGATAACATAGATACTGCTATTTGTTTACTTATTTTAAAATTTCTTATTAAAGCATATATCATATGAAATACGAAAATGTTGTCGTAACCAAAATAGTTGAGTAATTTTGTTCAAAACAATCGTTTATTTCGACTTCTATTTACAAATACTTTTACAAAACTTCGAAATAACAACATAGGAAAAAGGTGAAAATTATTCTCATTCTATTAAATTTTAAATTAGTTTTATTTTTAAATAATAGTTCAGCGCTTTAAACATCATTTATTTATCAGTAAAAAAAAAAAAATTTGCTTTGCAATAATATTGTAGGGTATATCAAAAGATAGTGATATTTGAAGAAGATTTTAAAATATTTCAAATAATTGCTATAATATGTAAAATATATCGCTGCTGATATAATCGAAGAGTTAATTTTTAATTCTTCTTCATCAATTTAATTACATACGTATTATCTAAAAGTTAGATACCGTATACCTTTAGAAGTATACTGTATTCATATATCGTACTCTCTCTAGTACGAATAACTAATTCATCAAATAATACTTTACTTCCATATATATATTTATATATATTCATTTATTTTATTCTTTAACATAGGTTTCCTGTGTACTTAAATTTCAAAACAGGAATTACGAGGAAAACCGAAAATTGACTTCTTCATCCGCTTAGATTTTTAAATCCCATTTATATAATCTTTTTACTTTCAAATTTGTTTCAGAAATCATTGATCAAATTTGCATTATAATTCTAAACAGACAAATTGTTATTTTTCTATTACTATAAATACAATATATATTTCCAATTAATTAATACACATTATTTTACTCTAATAACAATAATAAATTCAGCAACTTAATAAATTCAACAACTTATTCTTCATTGAAACAATAATCATCAATTTTATTGATGAAGCAAAATTTTTTTATTAGAATTATCAAGTAAGTTAATTATATATAATCAAATATAAAACAATTTAAAATTAATTAAAAATTATATCTCGCTTTCTTATAATACGATTAATAAGTAGAGAATATGCAAAATGAGAATAAAAATTTTAAAGATTGGATTTAATTAATCATAAAATAATGAAGGAGAATAAATACAAACATTCTAGTAATAAATTTTATAATAAAATCAACTAAGTGCTTGACAATGGTCAAATTATTCAAATTCCAATACATCTTTCATTGTACATCATCATTTTATTTCAAATCAAGATGCTACCAATAGATTGGACGATTTTCGCTGCGGACGATCAATGTGATATAACGCTGTTTCGTGCTTTGTTATTCTAACATTGGTTTGGTACATTTTTAAGTGCTGGCACTTGCGTTTGTTGTTTATTTGTCTTCTCGTGTGTTATGCTCAAGTGTCTTCCCGAGTTCCGCTCAAGATTTGTTTCTTAACATTCCGGGAATGTTCCGAAAGCAAGGTCAGTACAAATTATTGGGGAAAATTTGCATCGGCAATAATATATGTGTTCCATAAATCAATTATATTACTTTCTTTCAGAAATTAGGCAGTAATTGCTCGTTAATTAATTTGCTTCAAATAGTTGTTACTGAAAGATAAGATAACATTAATGTGTGAAGTTCACTTCCATAAAATTAATTACTTTCGCACTTTGTTGTACGTTATAATATGATGAGTATATCGAGATATCATCGGGCATTAATATACTATTTCAGATAGTTTAAATATAAGAAACGTCTTGGGTTAATCAACAGCATATGTATGCACGCAGCCAGCGCGCAGAAACGCGCAATCGTGCGAAGGATGAATTGAAACGGGTCATCAATTCAGTAGATAAAGTTCGAAAATGGTAATTAAATAATTTTATACCTTAATGTAGGAATAATTTTAAATAACGTACTCCATGATTGATGCTAATTTGTAAATGCAAATTATTTCACAAACTTTCTAATTTGCTGTATCAGAAAAAAGAGGTGGGCTTTATGATATTCAGTTTCTATCAAATATCACTGATATTATTGTAATAAGGTTCACTTGTTAGAGTTAAGTTTGTGTTTGAACAGGTAAACTTTTTCGGAATCATGTTGGGTGACATATTTAACAGAGAGAATGTGGATAAATTTATTTACGATGTAGTTATTTTTTCTTGAAAGAAACCAGAGAACTTATCTAAGAATACCCAAGTTCTAAATTATCTGAGATTATCTAAGTTTTGTGTTATATTCAGTCTGTAGCATTAAGATTTTAAGAGTTGATTTTTGCAGGGAGAAGAAATGGATTGTAGTTAAAGACACACAAATAAAATTGTTCCGGTGGGTACCGGGTAAGATTATTGAAATATTTAACATAATCGATACAGAAATGATTTGGAAGTTTTGTATTCTCAATTTTTATCAATTCATACTTACAATTCTGTGTTTCTTACTTATCTTTGTTTCAGTGACAGCAACAGCGAATATTACAAAAATACCACAAAAATCTGTGGTGCAAGATCAAGATGAAAACACAACAATCGCGTCATCAGAAAATACTCAAGATTCAACTGCATTAGGTATTATTGCTTTATAAAATATATTCTTAAGAATTGTTTTATGAATTATGTCGACTCTTGTTCAGTGAAGAATAGTGTTGTTTTGAAATAGTAAACCTTCCTTCATATTTTAGTATGCTATACGTTTTTCAGGATTTTGGACCGTTTATATATTTAATAAAGCACTATTCAGTTGAGGAGTTATGTATGTTAAACATGTAAAATTGTAGAATTAGTATATTGTTCGTATTGCAGAGAACAGCGATGTAGTACGAGTTCGCGCCTTTAGTAATTTGAATGATGATTCTAACACTGGTTTTTCTGAAGGAGGATTCGATAGCGATTCCAACCAAACGTTTGAAGCAGTTGGTTTCAGGGTCAGGGCAACAGCAGCGGTACACCAAATGGTTCGACAGACTTCAGTGAAATGCGACAGCAAGAGCAGGAATCATCGGAGATCAAATCATGATTGTCGTAGTTTTACTAGCCGGTTTACAATGTTTGTACATACGTATTCTTTATGCTGCTTATTGTTGACTCTTTCTAATAATTTACACATAAAATTGATAATTAAGTAATGAAAATACTTGTCTTAGTAATTATACTAATATATTTATTGACATTCTGAAAAGATACGCAGAAAAAAGATACACTGATTTCGTCTCTCATTATTCCTTCAGTTCAAATTTCTTAATAATTTTGATGAAAAGAAGTTAAAGTAAAATCCATATATTTAATTTATAAAACTCTATTTAGTACAGAAAGAGAACAGCATTTACAGTATCTCGTTCACATGTTTATGAATTCATTTATAATTGCGCTACGGCGTTATGATTTCTGTTTCTTGAAAAGATTTAATACTATCAGCGAACTGTTTACCATCGAACATTTAATGGTTTATGTCATTTTATCGATTTAATAATTTTTATTTTGCTGAAATTGATAAATAGACTGGTGACAGTTCAAATAATTGATATAGAATAATAAGATAACAAAGATTATCCTGACCATTCAAGCTTTATCCAACAGTATTTTCCAATTAGCAATTAAATAAAATAAGTCATCGATAACATTTTAAAATATAATTAAAATTTAGCTTAGCAAAGGAAAGAAGGAATTGCTCATCTTTTTTCTCTTTCTATTTTATCACAAAACAATAGCTTTGATGAATAGCAATTATTTCATACTTTTGCCATAAAATGAATTTAGCCATTGATAATGATGATCAATCGGAAAAAATAGTGACAATAACAATAATAATAATAATGGATAAAAATGAAGAAATATGTGATATATTTCCATTGCTTGAGATTTTCATTGCCACCGGGCAAAATCGCCATAATTGTGATGTAGCAACGGGTAATGCTGCTGTCATATTAATAGTATGAAATTTATAAGCTCTTTTACCATTGAAAAAATATAAAGCTGAAAAAGAAAAAACAAGAAAAGGAAACTTTTATTTTTGATAGAAAAGAAGAAAAGTTTTTGAATTCTTTTTTTTGTAGTTTCTAACTTGTTTGCAATTCGTTCTATCAAATTTTCTTTTTCTTTTTTATTTTTGTTTGATGAAAGAAAAAATATTTATAAAAAATTCGAAAAATAGCTTATAAGGCTTAATTAAGAGGAGGAAAAAATATATGAAATTTTTATTTATTATATTCTTTTTGTAAGAGAATTATATGATTGTATAATATGGCCAAGATAATAAGATCTATCGATAAGAGAATAATGATTATTATTAATCAAAAATAATATGTGTTATGGAAAAAAAAAAAAAAGTAAACCATTATTATATGTAACAGCTGCACTAGCTTCATCTGGAATACCATGCCATGTTGTTGTAATCTTTCTCGGATAACCAATTTCTACTTTTCCAGATTTCTATAATAATTTTCATTTATTCAAGATTAAAATATTCATTCTTATCTTCTTATACCTTATCAACTCTCCAGAATTCATCTTTTGTCCAAATATACATCGGTTTTTCAGTCCAATAGTTCCACGTATAAACAAGTCGAATACGTTGAATGGAAGCTGGCAAATTCAAATCGGTGAGTGTTTTTTCGAGATAAGATGTTGACCATCGAATATATAAATATCCTTACCTATAATTAATTTAGAAATAAAAAATGCGTAGATAACTTAGATATCTTTACGTAATATTGTTGCTTAAAATTCTCAAATATATGTATGTGCAAATCAATCAATCAATCAATCAATCAATCAATCAATCAATCAATTTATATATAGCATTATTTTAAAGATTTCGAAAAATATATTCTAATAAAATTCGATCTTCTATACCAAAAACGTTTTCTATCCTTAATTAAGATATCCATTTCTTTCATTTCATCTAATCAGAAATAATCACAATGATCAATATCTCGTTTTAGAATAAAATATTTAATATTGATAACTTCAGGCATTTATACCTGAGAATAAGTAAATTTGATGATCGCTTTCTACTGCTGCATCTATAGGCCATGCAGCTTCTTTCCATAATGTATTGATATGACGTGGACTTTGAATTAAAGTACCATCTTGCCGTATACGCCAAAACCATCTATCCTAAAGAATAGATCACTTGAATGATTAGATTACACTTCTTGACTAAGATAAGAGAAGGAGAAGACATACGCATAGAGGAGAATCACCGCAAAGAATCACCTTCTATAATGGAATCAATTTTAAGATGGATATGAGAAAAACAGAAGGAAAAGAAAAGAAAAAAAAATTTAGCAACTTTAAAAATGAAAATCTCTTGTCGTATAGAAGCAACAGCATCGTATTCAGATTCACATGGATCAGGTTCTGGAATCGGTAAGTCTGGCATATCTGGATGAATTGTTGGAAATTGATCTGACGGTTCTTCCGTTCCTCTCGGTAACGGTGGTAATCGTGTAGTAGTGGTTATATACGGCCGAGGTGTATCAGTTGTTGATTCAGTTGGATGATAATCATCACCTAATGATACATATTAGATGATAATCATCACCTAATGATACATCTAATATGAAATATATATCGAAAATTATTATATGATGAATTATTCCAATCATTATGAATGATATCAATCATTATCATTCATCCTATCCAGTGTTTTAATGTTCTTTCGAAATATAGCTATTTCTAGAATTCTAAAAAAAAAATTATCATTTCGCTTATTCATTTAATTATAATTTATGATTAAACATCTACCTGAAATAGTTTGAATTATTTAACAGAAAATATGATCTAGATAGGAAGAGGAAGAAGAAGACCATTACCGCCATAAAGAATTCGTGCGGCTAATAAATCGTCGTAGGAAAGTTTTGGTGGTAAATCATATTGATAGAATGAATACATGATACTATCTTCCTGTTGGGAATGTGATAAGCCGATACTATGGCCAAATTCATGCATTGCAATTGCACGAAGACTTACATCTGCAATTATTTTGCTTTGTAAAATGATATCATTTTGCAGTAATACAATGATCTCATGAAATAGTATCATTCACGATTAGGATTAAGCTATAATTGATTAGAAATTTATCAAGATAGGCCTTCATCGAGATTAACCGGAACAATCTCCTTTCGCAAAGTCGGATCGTATATCAGTCGTAGATCACAGATGATAATTTATTTATTTTCGCAACATAATTTAAATTTCATGTGGTAGGAAGAAGGTAAGAATAATGCGCATGCTTACTACTCACGCTGCCTGTAAGGATCGCCTGTAAGTGCTATAGTCCAATGTTCATCGTCATCCAGGTGAATATCACCACCAATACCTTCACCAGGTGGAAATGCATGGGCTAAAATTCGACCACTTCCATCGAAACGATATGGATCACCATGATCGCCTATTGCAAATTGTATTTTTATATCAGCTTCTGATTCTGGTCGTATTTCATGAAATTGTATAGGTAATGCATATTGCCAAGTAGTGATTGCTTCATTTATTTCACGTCGTATTACGCCCAAATTAGGAATACTTCGTGATGGATTATCCACACTATAATTTTTTTAAATATAATATTTTGCTTATTTTTAGATTATTTTTGATAAGCATATATATATATATAATCATTATTAAAATATTATTTTCATTAATTTATTCTATTCCAAATATAAATATAAAATAAGAAATTAATAAATCAATTCATTCATATAACAATTAGTAGTTATAATTGTAAATATAAAAGAAAATATTGAAATGATAACTAATTTTTATATAATGATAATTGAAGATTAATTAGCTAGAAGTGATTTATTAAATTATGATTAAATGTAAAATGTTTGGAAAATAAGATTTGTTGTTATCCATACTTAGATATGATTTAATTATTATCGCTTTGAATATTATCGTATTATATATACTTCTTAGTGATCCAGGAATTTGCATTTATTTCAAATCAAGAATTCAGTTCAATAATTATCATCTCCTTCCTCTCATATCATTTTCCCTTCTCAATACGATTAAAATATGGATCAAAATTTTCGATCTATCATAGGAATTCCCACATTCGCTTTTATATCTTTCAAGCAGATAGAAACATACTTTAGATTCATTCATGCATTCATTAGAATCATTCGTGCATCCTTCAGAATCATTCGTGCATTCTTCAAAATCACTTATGCATTCTTTCAGAATCACTCGTGCATCTATTTATAAAAAAGAGAAGAAGATAGCATACCAACGATAGTTGTGAAGTAGTATTGTTGATTTGAGATGTTTGAAACAGTGAATAAGGCTTAATTTGGGAATGATGGATAAGGCTACGAAAGCAATCTGCTTACTCAAGGAGGTTGTGATGAATTTAAATAGATTTCTGAAAACATCATACAACCATCCGAGTAAGCTGAACGCCGTATAACCTTATAATATTTTTTATATGATACGATGATTTTGAGCAAATTTGAAATTTAAATTATCGATAATGAAGAATAGTAATATGGTATCGATGTAGAACAACTGTTTCCGAAAATTGATGAATTTTCGGGATGACGAAAAGATATTTGAAGAAATGATGAAATGATCATAATGATTAGTGAGATATGAAAGCAGCTGAACATTCCTTTCAAATTTTAGAAGAACATTAAATAGAAGTTGTACATCTGCCTAGCTTCTGCTATTACGATACATTTCCGCAATTTCAATATATCCCAAACAAACAAATGATTCGGCATATTTAAATTGATTGATCATTGTATCAATGCTTCCACTATTCTGCTCAGTTATTCAAAATATGATTAAAAGGAAGAAAATCAGAACGGAAATTTATCACATCAGATGGTGCCAAGATGGTATTCAAATAGTAAGTAATCCGATGATATTAGAATGATAAGAGAGGAATGATCAGTAGTAATATTATCATAAAATATACTAATTATGGCAAGCTAAAGCAAGTAATTTCTTTCGTTGAAAAGAATATCACTATCATATCAATAATTGAATAAAGCTTAACTCCGATGAGTTTAATATCATTTAAAAATTTTTTCAATTCTATTACTATTTAATTTCCATTAATCGTAAATTATAATATGATTATTTGAACATTACAACAATTGTTTATATTGATCATGAAATGATTTTATATTAACTATTTAAAGGAAATGTTTGCTGTTAAACTATTTTGTTTATTTTATTAAGCAGCTGAATTGATATAGCAACATATTTCGTAAAATTTTTTTCAAAGACTAAAGATTAAAATTAGATTTATCAAATATAATGTTTATATGGTATGAAATTAGATCTTTTCCTATTTATTTACTAAAAAAAAAAAAAAAACAAAACAAAACAAAGCAAAACTTTAGAAAATAAACTTAAATAATTTCAATTAGGAAAAATGTAAATGTAATAATTACAACTTTTTGAATTTTTCCTATCAAATTAGTTCGTAGAGAAAAATACGAAAAAAAAAGGAATAAAAGGAAAGATAGAAAAATTATAATTCATTCCATATGGTTTTTCGTCTTAATTAGTAAATCTTTTTTTTTTCGCAATCATAAACTTTTGCTTGGAAGAAATGAATTATCGTATGAAATGGGCAAGGAAAAAAACATAATAAATACTGTAAACATATGGTTTCATTTTACCGTATCAATTAGCCAAATAATAATAGAAGAGTTAAAAAAAAAAAAAAGAAAAAGAAAATTCTACATTTAAAATTATTAAACGTTTATTATTATCGATCTCATTTGAATATCATATTACTTACTATCTGATCAGAATCTCTCATATTACCAATTTCATCTGAATTCTTTTTAGCATATTATGAATACATTGGTTATATGTGAGAATAGCAATTAGAAATAGAAGTAGAAGTAATAAAAATAGAGAGAGAGAGAGAGAGAGAGAGAGGCAGAGGAAAAGATGAAGATATCAAAGGAATATTATAATATTACCATTTTGATGATATTGATATAAACAAATACTTTAATGAAATAGTAAATTCTAGAATAGATTGACCGATAAGTGAATCAATTCTTCAATTTGATGAAGGATTCTGATAAAGAAGATTCTGATCATAATTTTGTTGATGATACGAAGTCTTAATAGATAGTAGTAGCTGATGAAAAATAACAGGATTTGAAATGTAGAAAGTAACAATGAATGTGAAGGAAGAGGGAACGATAACTACTAACACAACGATGATATTTGTTTGCATTAGCAGCTGCAGAACAGCTGCTTCTACAAGCAAAGATATTGGCTATCTTGCTTGGCTCAACATCATCATCATCATCATCGTCATCATTATCTTATCATTATCATCATCATTCATCATCATCATCATCATCATCATTACCATCATCATCATCATCATCATCATCATCATCATCATCATCATCATCATCATCATCATCATCATCATCATCATCATCATCATCATCATCATCATCATCATCATCATCATCATCATTATCATCATCATCATCATCATTATCATCATCATCATTACCATCATCATCATCATTATTATCATCATCATCATTATTATCATCATTATCATCATCAGTATCATCATCATCATCATCATTACCATCATCATCATTATTATCATCATCATCATTATCATCATCATCATCATTATTATCATCATTATCATCATCAGCATCATCATCATCATTATCATCATCATCATTATTATCATCATTATAATCTTCTATTTTTCAATCTTAGCTTATATAAATTGTGTTAGAGCATTTTATTCAAAAACTTTTCTACTCTTCTTTCTCGCCATCTTTCTCAATTGCTTGATTTATTATTATTGCAATAGATGATGATTTGAATGAGAATTCTTCTTACAGCATTTTTATTGCTTTTAAACAAACTTAAATAACAGAGAATGTTTAGCGTGAATATTAAGAGGAAAAGTGTTATATAGCTCATAGCTTACATTATCGTTTTACAAATATTTTTATCAGTGCTATGCTTAATGGAAAGTTGTATGAAAAGTTTTAAGCAAGCAGAATAGCAGACAATTATACTGTCTGTTAAAACTTTCTTGCTTACTCTCATTCTCGAATACAATTTGAAAATTTTCCTCTCGACAAAAATGATACATTGATTAATTGATCTTCTATCTCTCTCTCTCTCTCTCTTTCTCTACATATATATATATATATATCTATTAGGTGATTAAAATGTTTTCGATATCTATGTTGTTGATTCAAATTTATGCGAAAAATTTTAAAACTAATCAATAAATTAATCAATTCGATGATAAATTAATGAGAAAAATTAGATTTACTAACTCATATATAATGATAATTTGTTATATCAATAAATTTCGAATTAACAATATTCAAGAGATAAATTGATAGCAATGATGCTCTCTTACAGTTATCATTGTTACATCAAATTTAGAGATTTTTGTAATGATCATTGTTATATCAGTAAATTTCGGATTAGAATAATCATTTATCATAATCCGAACTGTCATTCTTTAATATCGCAATAATCTTTAATAGGATTTATCTAAATTGGCAAATAAATCTGTTTAAGATAATCTTTAATTTTGCTCTTTTTTTTTTACAAATTTTATACAAATTTAAATGGGAAAATTTAAATTGATATTATCACTTCAAATGGGAAGGAAATTAATTGGTAAATTATTTCATAGAAAAAGTGATTATAAATACAAAGCTTAGCATGAACTTATGAACTTAGATAATAATCGTTTAATTTTTTTATCAATTATTTTGATATGATAAGCTGAATCAATAAAGTGATAATTGATATCAATTCGTTATCAAAGTATTATTTATGAAATTTTAGAAATATAATCTATTTTAGGCAAAAATAATCGAATTTACCTATATGTGACAATTTGTTTAGTCCATTTTGGCCCCATTAAAGCAAAACGTTTTTTTGTCGTCGTTTTCTTCGAAATGTTTCATAAATTGGACGATCACTTAAGCCACACCTGAAATTAATAATATATAACATTTCTTATCAAAATTTTTAGTAACAAAAAATTTTTTCTGGAAAAATTAGCTATACATTAGAGATATAGATATCAAACCTTTTTCGGGACATTAATTCTCGAGTAGCAGCATCCATTTTTCCAGTGATCGGTATTTTTCCATAAAGTTGTAATTCACGGATTGCTTCTTCAATCATTGTTTCGCTAAGCATTGCTGCTACACCTGGTTTTGGTTTAGGTAAATAACCAAATTGTTGTAAATAATCAATCTGTAATATTTATTTTTAGATCTTTTGCTAAATTTATCGGAAAGATTTATTGACGTTATTGACGTAAAGTGAAGTAAAATAAAGTGTTATCAGCTTATCTTTGTTATTTTCTAATCAATAAAATCAGTAATTTGTTTCAGAACTATATAAATATTTCAATAATTTCAACAATTTGTTAAATTATTTAATTAGAAAATAGACAAAAAAAAAAAAGATAAATAGCTAAGAAAATGTACTTACCTCTTGCTCATTGTAAGCTGTTATCAGTGCTATAAATAATAGCACTATTTGAATAATCAGTTGCAATAAAAACATTTCTGATATCATTATCAGATGTTTTGCAAATTACTTATTTCATTTCAAATATTTCATCTTCTTTTGTCGCATCGTTCTTTTCTTTCGCAGCAATTATTATTTTTTTTACATATGCTAATTTTGCTATAAAAAATTTTCGAAATTTTTTGCTAAATAATCAATTCATACAAATTAATCGATAATTTTATAAATAATCATAATTAGATTAATATACAAATTTGATAATAGAAATGATAAGAAAAGATGAATCAGCAATTATAATGCAATGAAATAAAAATAGCGATAGATACTACTACTACTATTTACTATTACGACACTTCCGATTTATCATCATCAATGCTTTTACATCATTGTAAACTATCGGAACATTTAAATGTTGTACTTTAAGAATATAACAGATTACTACTTTACCTGTACAATTTTCCAGAATGTTCATCACCTCAATTTATGTCTCAAAAAAAAAAGCAAAAGGCAAACAGTTGCTACTACAAAATAGCAATTGTCAAAATGGAAAAAAGAAAAAGAAATACTTCAACGATTTGTCATGAAAGATTTCTGAAGGATAATAATTTGAAACTTCTTTCTCTCTCTCTCAATAGAGTTAATTGATATGATACCATTTATTGATAGTCTTTCTCTTTCTCGCAATAGAGATAATTGATATGATATCATTTATTGATAGTTCAAACTTCGACATTACTTTTATATGCGCAGTTAAAATAAATTTTTTTTTGTTTGTTAAACATTATTAATCATTTTTATAGTTTTGTGATAATTTATTGATAACAATATTTTATCAATAAATCGTTAGCAATGTATGAAAATTATTTTATTTCAAATTTCTTTTTATATTATTTCACTTAATTACACTATCAAATACCTATTATTATACATGAACGATATGAAGTTTTATTTAAAACTATTAAACATTTCCTGAATAATTTGCGAAATTATTTGCGAATTAAAAGATTTACCATTTTCTTTTTTATCGTTTATAATTGATCGTTCGATAAAATAAACAACTGTTCGAGAAAAGGAAGCGATTAATAGTATTGCGACAAAGAAATGATCATATCAGATAATCATGCAACTTTTCCATTATTCGGCAAATTTCTCGTAAAATAGCATATGATAAATTGAAACAAAAATACGCAAATATAATCGATCGATGATTATCAAGAGGTGATATGATTCTATTTTATATATCGCAATATCATAGTTCAAATATACGAATAACTAAATCACTCTAAGAGATTTGTAATGAATAAAAATAATCACTTAATTTTATATCATACAATCCAAGTTGTACAAAAATAAATTTAGAATATTACGCCTAACGATTGATCAAAATATAATGATAATATTGAAAGAAGACAAATTTCATTGATACCATCTATGATATTGTTTTTTTTTTTTTTTTTTTTTCAATGATATTAGAATTATATCATGTAAACAATCTTAAACAATTCTCCCAGACTATCGATAATTTAATCATCATCATAAACCATACCGGAACAAAATCATTAGCATAAATGAACTTCCGTTGTTGCGAAATTCTCATCGTGCGATTTTCTTTTTTTTTTCTTAACACTGTGAAATGAATAATAGAAAAGAGAATTATCAACTATAAGCAATTTTCGCACTGCAATCGCTACCACAATAATATTTATTCAACATTGCAAACAGGCAATACTTTCTTACGCTAATCGCTGATCACTGATATTTTATCACTGATTAGAAAAATGATATTCTTCTGAAGGTATTTGGCGAATTTCTGAATAAATAACAGATGCAGCATTGATATTGCTAAATATTTATCTTCGCTTAATGTTTTACTATTTAGTAATAAGATAGTCTAGATATAATATCCGATTTTGTAAAATTGACATCTTACTTCGTAGAATCGTTTTATTAATTGATTAGAGATTCTGAAATTGCCAAAAGAAGCTTCTGAATCCGTATGCAAAACGTTTCCATCAAGTGAATTATAACTAATATCCAATGATCAATTTTAATTCAGATAATAAATTAACAAACAAACAAAAAAAAAATCAAATTTCTTCTTTTTTTTCCAGACGAAATCGAACTCTTTTAGCGGAAAACAAATTTTTAGCATTAATTTTTTTATCATAAAAATTTCGATCATAATAAAATGATCAAATGATTTATTGATAATTGCTATGAATGCAGGTAAATCAATGGAAAAGGGTATAATTGATTACTTAAAAAAAAAAACGATAATCATTTGATTAAAAAATTGATTAGAATAAAAAAAAATCAATACAATGATATAATATCATATTTATAATTAAAATATTATTTCATTTGAAAATAAATTTAGCATTAATATTTGGGAATAATTTTTTAGCTATAAAAAGTTGTTTATAATTGATTTGTTTAATTATGAAAAAATGTTTGAAAATAAAATTTTGGTGTAAAAAAAGAGGAAAAAAAAGTTTAAAATTAATTTAAGTATTGAAAAATAGTTTGAAATGATTTGGGAATAAAATATTAGTGTAATGTAAAAATCTTTTAAATGAGCATATGAGCATTTTTTTTTTTTTTTTTTAAAATATTCCTCTATTCATTAGTAAATTTTTTTTAAACATAATCTTAGATTAAAGAACAGATGGTCAACTACTATCTTCTTTTAAATCATATCAAATTTACGATAATTTTTAATACGAAAACTATAATCCATAAAATGTAAATTATTCTACTGAAAGATATCGATTTGAGCAAATAAAGAAAGAAAGAGAGAGAGAGAGAAGAAAGAAAGAGAGGGAAAGATGAAGAATCTCGAAGATTATACGTATATGGATCGATGGATAATTTACATGATAAGATAAGCAAATGTAAATGATATGTTGATAATTAATAAAAATGTTATGATGAAAAGAGAGATGATACATATCATGTTTCATAGAAGTTACACATATCAATAAAAGTTTAACTATCAGAAGTCGCAAAAAGATGGAAAGCAAAATTATAGGAAGAATGAAAAGGAGAAGGAGAGAAAGTTCGATAAAGGAAAGCTTAATGCTCAAAAGGAGTTGCGCAAAATAATGATACATATATGGTTCTTCTCACATTAAATATACTTCATCATTATCATTATCATTAATCGTTATCGTTGATAATAAAATGGACGACAAAGGGGTATTTTTTTTTGAAGTCCCTGAAGGTCATTTCGATTAAGATATTTTACTAAATAGGCACTTGCTTTTTTTTCATCTCAACTAATACTAAATAAAAAAAGGAATGTTTTATTGAACGCGTCGGCATCGTAAAAATGTAACGCCATGTGTTCTGCACATTCAGGCTCATATTATTGGCTCATATATTATTGGCTCATATTATTGGCTTTTTTTTCTTTTCTTTTTCAATTCTTGCGCAGGACAATTTTCCAATTTTGCATTCAATTCATCGCATAGCAATTTACAATGAACAATTGCTTAGTAATAGAAATTTAAAATGTTTTAGTGAAGTTTAAAAAGAAAAGAAAGCATCATTAACTTATTTTTACAAATTTAATTATTCCTATTATTTCTATATTTCATTTCTTAAATTCTGATTCCTACGGTTGATAGGATTCTTTAATTTATTTGAGACATTTTTTTTTGCACGACATTCGAAAAGCATCATTGGCTTATTTTTCTCAAATCAATTATTTTCATGTTTCATTCCTTGAATTCTGTTTCTGATCAATTTGTAAGATTATTTATTTCATTAGAAACTTTCTTTCTATGAAGCCCAGCAAAGCATCATTAGCTCATTTTTTCTTTTAATTCAATTATAGAACCTTTGATTCTGATTCTTACGGTTGATAGGATTCTTTAATTTATTTGAGACATTTTTTTAGTTTGAACACTGAATGAAAATGTCGACATTTTTGAAGCTATTATTATAGATTTTATAGAAATATCGATAAAATCATAATTTATTTGAAAAGAATCATTGCAAAAGAAAATTCAATCTTGATAAAATCATTATGATCAAACGCATTCATCATTTTTAAACTAATATAATTGATCATAAGTTCTCTCTATGTACATTCCTCTATTACAAATTATCAATCATGATCGATAATTAAATTCGCAGAATAATAGTATGTTGAATATGTAGGAAAAACTACTTACTGTACAGCCTAAGAGTAAACATATATGAAACAATTTGATTATAATCATCAAAAAAAAATCAATCGATCAATGTATTTCAAAACATTTACATATAATGTGATCATATTCAAAGCATTTATATGATCATTTAGAGTTTCTCGTAAATTAATCATATCGGTGTAGCTTGAGGTTCAATAAGGATTTCATTGACAGCAACCGAAAGTGGCTGATCTACCGCATAAAGTACTGCTCGAGCGATATCTGATGGAGTAAGGATAGGGTGACCTGCTTTCGATAGGTCATATTTATCGGATGCCTTAAAAAAATTTAAGTAATATAAGTTTTTATGAAACTCTCTCTCTCCATCTCTCTCTCTCTTGTTGCGACTTCAAATTCATATTCGGACGATTGGCCTAAAAATAGATGGTACAAATTTTTATGAAATCTCTCTCTCTCTCTCTCTCTCTCTTATTGCGACATGAAATTCATATTAGGACAATTTATATCAGAATAAAAAAATGTTGTCAGGAATACAATCCACAGAATATTAACTTACTTCCTTATCAATCGAATGACTTGCTAATTCTGTTTCAACATCTCCTGGTTGTATATTTGTTACTTTTATACCGTATTCAATCATTTCTTGACGTAATGCTTGCGACATGCCTTCGATGAAAAATTTCGTTCCGGAATAAACAGCTAATCCGGCAAAACCCTGAAATAATATTTCTTTAGAAAACTAATTTTCCTATATTCAAAAAAGCATTATCAACGCTTTGAAGATATCATTGAAATTTTAGAAGTTAAAATTTTAATTCTCGATAGAAAAAGATTAGATAAGTGATAAAACATTTTAAATCGTTCATTTCTATATAGTATAGCTTAAAAAAAAAAAAAAAACCTAATTTTACTGCAACTTACTCGTTTTCCAGCATCAGATGTGATATTTACGATATGTCCTGATTTAGCTTTAATCATATAAGGAAGTACTGCTCCAATACAATTCATGGTACCACGACAATTCACATCTATTTGAAGATTCCATTCCTAAATTATACTTTTATCTTTTTTAAAATAATATATAAATTTAAATATTGAAATAATTTATTCGAATAAGGATAATGTTTTAATTGATAAGTTGATTGATAATTATGATTAAATTAATTTAATAATTGGTTTACTTTTGTTGGTCCATTTTTCATCATTTCGTAGTACATACATCCAGCATTATTGACAAGTACATCTATAGTTCCATATGTTTCTAGAGCTTGATTTATCATTGATTGTACATCATTCATTTGCGTAATATCACACGTTATAGGAAGTAAATTACTCAGCATACATCCTTCAGCTTCCAATCTAATTTACAAAAATTATCATATCATTTTTACATTATTGTTATGTTTCGTAGTTTTTCTTTTGAATTGTTTGATCATCGATATAGTCGATTGATTGATTGATATAATTGATCGATCGATTATATCTAATTTTATTTTAATATTATGTCTATTAAGATATGAAAATACTTGCTGACAAGTTCCATCAATTTTGCTTGTCTTCTTGCACAAAATACCACTTTCATATATCCAACTAATGCAAGTTCTCGAACAATTGCTTCACCAATACCTGTACTTGCACCTGTTACTATACAAACTTTCCCAACTGTTATCTTTCCTGCAATCAAATTAGCAAACTTATCAAACAGCTTGATATCAATTTTTGAAATCTTTTATTGGAAGAAATAAGTCTTCATGATAAGAATTTTGATAAATCAAAATAAAACATCAAAAATTTGATTCTCTATAAAAATTATTTTAAATTAATATTTTCATTAAAAAATTTCAATAGTTTTTTTCGAATAGCTTCTGATAAAATGATATGAAAAATTTTGCATGAGAAATTTAAGAAGAAATGTATTAGCTAATATCAAAATGAAAAACTTATCAAAAGAAGTAGACATTGATATTCCGATGGAGTTCTTCTGAGTCATAAGTCTAAGCCAATGATTGAATAAACTTTTTGTTATTATAGGATATTTAGCATTCATATCTTTTAATATTTTTTCTGTATTTGTTCGTTTATACATTGATTGTGTCGAGAAAAATACATCATCTCTGTAATTATTGATTATTTAATAAATTTTACTCCTAAATATATTCGAGATCGCATTTATTGATAATATTTTCAAGGGAAAGTTTTTAAGATATTATCATTAAATTATTCTATTTTCAGATAATTTATGACAGTATAAATAATATATTTTAATAAACTTTTGACTTTTTATTTACAGCCTATTTTCTCGAGAAAAGTTTTAATTCAAAGATTATTTTTAGCAAAATTAGCATAATTTCTCGAAATTTTCTAATCGTAAATGATTAAGAAGGCATATATGAGAAATACATTAGGTAAATCATATCAAGATTTTATTCAATAATCATCAAGATAATCTCTTACTTGATCATTATTTGAAATAATTTCTGCAACTGTTGACATTCTATACTTTCATTTGTATTAAGCCTAAAATTATTTATATTTTTAAGATTTGCTCCTTTTATTTTTACATTTTCATCAATTTAAGATCAGATATATTCAACGATATTAATTAAACTTATCATTGATAAAAAAACATTATCTTATCTTATTAAACAGTATTAAAATTTACTTTTTAGTATTTTTAGATTTTCTATCCAAGATAGATTATCACATTATATTTCCATAATGAAATGAATTATCATTTACTTACATTTGCAACCATTGTTGCAAAGGTATCAATCGTATCGGAATGCCAAAATCATTTATCCAATTAATAATTTGTCGCCAACTTGGCCCTTCACTATTCATTAAATGAAATATTTTCCCGATGCTAGCACGAAAACTTTTTGTTAAAGTTTGTGTAATAAAAGAAGCGCTAAAATCGACAGGTGTAAATTCTACCTGTAATAGAATGCAAAAATTTTAATTAATACTTAAAAACACAAGCAGCATCGAAAATTAAGTACTTTTTACGGCTATTATTTCATGAAATATTAGGTAACAACAAGGATATCAAATTTAAGTTTTACTTTATGCTACACTCTCGATCTTACTAATTGTCATATAGCTGCTATAAGGTCAGCGCTATAAGGTTTAATTATCATATAGCTGATATAAGGTCAGATGTCAGGTAGCTGCTATAAGGTTTAATTACTATGGAGCTGCTATAATAAGGTCAGATGTCAATTTTTCTCGTTTAGAACTATTTGCACCTAATCATACTTACATATTATATCTTTTAAAAATCATTTCGACAATTATTTTTCTTATTATAAGTTTTATAAATGTGACCAATTTTAACAATGATATTAAAAGAAAAAAAAATCAATTGAAAAATATATACCATCCAATTCAGGTCAGGAGCCATTTTAGATTGTATTGAGCAACAAATTAATAAATAGATGAAATCTTGTTTGTTCCATATACCTGTACTCATTGATGCTGCTTGATTACCTGCAATTTTGCACACTCATTCTTTCCAATCACAATTATCAGGTTATCATTGTTCTATCTATTTTTTTATTGCAATTATAGGTTTTAAAATAAAGTTTTATCAATAAGTAATAATCGATAAGCATTTTTCTTCTATTAAAACAATATTTAATATAAACAACAAATAGTTTCAAACATCAATCAATTCGAATGATATACCAAGACGGAAAATTACGGTCGGAAGTCCTCGTGTTTGTGAATTAAGTACCAATCTTTCGGCAACCCATTTTGTTTGAGCATAACCATTTAACAATTTCTCCTGCACATCATCAATATTGATATCTTCATCAACATCTTTTAAATTTGATGGTATCACTGCATCTGTGCTACAAAAGGCAAGTTCTAAATCATGCTAGTTTTTTTTTTTTTAATTTGCTTGAATGATATATGTTGTCGAGAGTATGAACATTTAGATGATACAATCAAAGTAACATATTTCAACAGAAAATTCCCAAATCTTTTTGTGCGCTTCTTTGAATGAAACCATCTTAGAAAAATTATTTTTAAAAAAATGATCTATTATTTAATATTACGTAATAAATTTGTTGGGTGAAATTTATCGAATAATTAAAATATATCTTTCGAGACAACAATGATTGCAAATAATTAGAAGAAATTAGAAAATTTAAAAAAAAATTGAAAATTAAATTTGTAAAAGATAATAATTAGAAAAGAATTAGATTCTTAGAAACTTATAACTTACCTTAGATAATAAAGTGGTTTTATTTTATTCTTATGGCAAAAGTCAAGAATATTTCGTGTACCCAATACATTAATACCATGCAAAGCCTATAATTAATATATTTAGCTTTAAAAGTAATTCATCATATTTATGTTATTAAATAAAATTACGATAATATATCGTATTTTTATCGTATAGTATTCGAAACAAATTACTGTATCATATTTTGCTTGCTAGAAAATAGCTCTTAGAAAAAAACCATACGAGATTAGTTTTTTTCTATCTGCTATAATCGATTTGTTATAATTAGCATTGAAATGCTATATGTTGAATTAGATTTTACCTGATATGGGAAGATTAAATTAACATATGCAGCAGCATGAATTACCGTACCCACTTCATATGTAAGGAATAAATATTCCTCTTCGATCAAACCTAATCTTATCAATGCTACATCACCAGCAACAATTTTAACTCGACTTTTAATCAAATCATTTAATCTGTTTGTCATCATACCTGAATAAATTGTTTATAATTAGTTTGAAATTTTATAAATACTTTTTATTAGATTTATTTCTGCTAACTTTTTCTTATTTTAATTAAGCTTAAATTAAAGAATCATTTTTTATTAATTTCTGGAATTTAATTAGATGAAAAAAAAGAAAGATCGAAGACAAATTTTAGAATGAATAATATCGAAGCAAAATTTTTTACCTATCTTCTCAATACTTTCAATTAATCTAGATTGCATGGTAACACCTGGACATTCTCGAATCAAGCAAATAACTCGCACCTGAAATAAATCGTCAAACTTCAGTTTGTTTATAGAGTGATCACTTTTTTTTTTCAACACTAAACTTTAAAATAAAACACCAAATTTAATATGTATGAAAAAAATATGGGAAAAAAAAATTCATGAAATTATCTATACTGATATCTCGACGAAATATTATGATTTTATCGATCTAATTCCTGATTAATCGAACAATATCTATTCATTGATCTGATTTTTGATGATGAAATAATAAAAGAAGCAATGATTTAATTCATTTAAAGAATCGATTGTTAAATTATTTGGACATCTGAATGAATATAGTAAACCTCAGTTGTAAGTAGAAGTTTAACAAGTATATGTGAACCAATGAAGCCAGTAACGCCAGTAAGAAATACGATATCACGTGAGAAGCTATAATCTAAATCGGTAGAACGCCAAAATGCTCGTAAGTGTAAATCCATTCTATAAAATTATCAGATTCAAAATATACAAATATTAAAACTTATTCATAATTAAAAATGCCAATTAATTATCCTCTTATTAATTCACATTCAATTTATTTTCTCAAATCGAAATAATTTGAAAAAAAAAAAATAATTATCATATTGGACAGATAACTTACGTAGAATCTTACGTAGAAATTTGGCTACGTAGAAAGTTTTTAATTTTTCTTGAACTAAACGAAATAACCGATAATTTTCGTATTTTCATTTATTTTTACTTTCTATTCTATCGTTATTTTCAGTATTCTTCCTTTATATTCTTCAATGTCCAAAGAATCTTACGTGAAATTATCACTTATACTATCATTTATACTTTCTTTCCGCTTCTTTCTTATCAATTTAAATTAAAAAAATTTACACGTTATCTTTGAAGTCATGAATGTTGACTTGATGTGCAAGATCGATATGCTCCAAGCTATCATTATCATTCGTATGATCAATACGTCGAGCTAACGATGATACGGTTGGTGTAGCAAATAATTCTCGCATATTCAATTGTACGCCGAATTCTTGTTCAATCTTTTGCAATAAACGAGTTGCCATCAATGAATGCCTAAAATGTAGAATTACTCTTATCAATCTTTATCTCCCTATATCAATTTTATCAATATTCGATTTTCTCTAAAAAATTCTCATTTCATTAACATTACAGGTATTGGTATAGAATTGAATAGAAAAGGTATAGAAAATAATCAAAAGTTTGTAAATCTTTCAATGAATTAAATTTGTAGTAAATAAATAAAAAATACAGTAACATTTGTAAAACCAAAATATTCAAAATTCAGGATTCAGGAAAAAAATGAAAAGAAGAAAAGTAAAAGAAAATCGTATAATTATTTCATAATCTATACCGTATAATTCTTACGTACGTCATATTACGTAGTATTGCGTAGAAAGTTTATTGTAACTTAATCTAATAGTGATAAATATAACTTTGAAAAAAATCCAATACTACTGATAAAATAGCAAATTATTTGTTTATAATTTGAAAATACGATATTTTTGCAAATAGTAAATAAATGTGATAATAAAAATTTATAGCTTATTTTTTTGAAACATTTTTTCCTGCAAATCTATTCAAATATGCAAATTAATTTAATTTGAAAATTTATTGGGAAGGGAAAAGGAAAAGAAAAAAAGAATGCAAATAATATAGCATATTCTCGAGAACTTACCTCCAAGATCAAAAAGCTTTCCTGAATATCGATAGCAGTTCGTGATAATACTTCAGCCCAAACTTTTGCTAATCGTTCTTCGGTTGCTGTTTTTGGAAGTGCATTTGCTTCAACTGTATCTTTTGTGGATCAACAGCTGGTAATGCTTTTTATCAACTTTTGAAGTTGCTGGTACTACCGGTAAACTATAAATTAATTTTTGCATATTTTATAAATAATCTATTAAGGTTTTAGGAGAAAAAAACCAGGCTAAAATTTTAATAGATTTATGCATACCTGGATAGATAGACAGAAATAACTGGGTACCATATAAAATGGTAATTGCATTTTTAAATCAGCTCTCATCTGTTTTCTCGTAACATTTTCTTTAAGTACAACATATGCTGCAAGTTGTTTATCTTCACCTTCTGAACCAACACTTATCACCACACATGATTTTATATATGGCAATTCCAAAATTACCGTTTCCACAGCCTATAAATTTTTATCTTTTGATGGGATGCAATTGGCAAATCATTTGAATTCTAAATTTGTTTAGAAATAAAAATTAAATTTGAACAATTTTCTTTTAAAGAAAAAAAAAACGAACGAGAATTTCGATACTGTAGCCACGAATTTTTACCATCGTATCACATCGACCACAAATTTCCAAGATTGAATTAGGAAGTAAATAACCCCAATCACCTGTTCTATATAAACGATCACCTAATTGATCTCTTAATTCATTTGGTACAGTTATAAAACGATTTCGATTCAATTCTGGCCGATTAATATATCCAATTGCTAATGTTGGCCCTCCAACAAAAATCTGAAATTTTTAGATTGAAATATTAGAAATTTTTAACTATTTATTTTGAATGCCTATAATTGAAATATTTTATCAAAATTTCTAATAAATTTTAATCAAAAATTATCTCATTTCTGCTATCATACAAATATGATCGTTTTTGATCAATACTTTGATCGCTTTTCGATCAATACTTTTCAAATCAATAATTTTGATAAAATCATTTGAATCTTTTTTTTTTGGAAAAAGTTTTAATAACAATTTGTATATTTAAAAAAAAAAAAATGAAAGAAAAATAACAATATCTACCTCTCCAGGTACACCCATTGGAACTTCTTTCAATCCTTCAGATGCATCAATCACAACAACTTTGACCCCAGGTATTACCTTTCCAACGGGAGCATATTTTCTTGATGGTTGATTGTAGAAAAATTCTGTGAGATTCGAATATGATACATCATGACATTCGGAAACACTGTATAAATTCAAGACCTAAACGTTGTTTCTATTAATCAATATATTAAACTTGATTATTTCAATTTCTATTTATTTTTTTTTTTGAATAAAACAAAAATGTTAATGCTAACTTATCGAATATTTCGATGCAAAGAATGATTAGAAGTTTAGAAGTTTATACGTTAGAAAATAACACGTACGAGTTTATCAAATGTTAGAAAATGACACGTACGAGTTTATCATTTACGATTAGATTTCCGAAAAAATAAACTTACTTTGAAAAAAGCATAAAAAAGCAACTTACTTCTATTTTGGGTAAAACATCGAGAATTCGTTTCAGTAAACAATATGTGACTACCTCACCACACAACAATATCGTCCTACAAATTATGAATATTATTCAAGTTGATCATTATTAGAAAGATTTAATTGCTTCGTATAGAATATCACTGATTTTATCAATAATCAGGCTAATTTAGAGATAATTATTTTGGCTAACTTCTTAGCCTATATTATATTAATTATATGTTCAAGGAATAAATAGATACACATCGAAAAATATTATGGAAATTTCAGAATTATTTTTGCTAATTGTTAGTTAATTCTATGAAGATCTAATTGATATCATAAATGATGAATTGGTACCGAAAAGTACGAAATGTTGATCGAATCGTTTCATCAGAATGAGTATCAAGAACAGCTTCTAACAATGATGGTGTAAACATCATACGTGTAATCTCGTGATCACTCAAGAAATGGCATAATTCTGGTAAATCATAAATAATATTATCTGGTATTACATACATTTCAACTCCTGCAAACATATTGTTTTCCATGATAACATTTGTTAGTTTCATGATAAAATCATAGTCTTTTAATCTTATTGAGAATGTTACTCGAGATTAGTACCTTGTACAGAATTTATTTCCAAACATAAATCATTATAGATTGATTATTAAGTTAATTTTAGCCAAATATTAAAAGTCTAATTAAAATTAATATCAGGAATTTATATATGAAAAAATTTAGTAAATAATAAAATGTAATTTAAACGAAATAAACCTTTAAGAATTGGTCGAAATAATTCCCAAACAAAAATACATTACAAGCTTCTCGTTCATTCTCGATATACGGATATTGATTAAATCGATATTCATAAGAAAAGGCAGCACCACGATGTGGACATTTAATACCTGAGAAGATTCAGAAATTTTTACATTGTCATTTTGCTTTATAATTTAAATAAAGACAATTCTCGAAATATATACAATTTGAAATATCGGAAATTATAAACTTAATAATTAAATAACTGAAATTACTCAATTAATGATTTCATTTCAACTATTTACATACATTTGAACTTAATTTTTACTTAATTACATTTGATTAAAATAAATTGATTATTTAAGTACTGTATGTATTCTATTAGTAATTTAATTAAAAAAAAAAGGAGGAAATACCTTTGGTTTACCAGTTGTGCCCGAGCTGTAAACAATATAAGCGAGATCATCAGGACCAATATCAGGTAGCTTAATGGATTCTATTGGATCAGGAAGTGAAGCGCCAAATACATACATTGGTGCCAAATCTAAATTGAAATTTGAAAATTTATAAAACTTTTGATAAATGCAAATTTATAATTACTTAACTTACCTGAAAGTTGATTAGCAAGATCAGATGTTGAACAAATGACCACTGGTGAAATTTCATTGATAATATCAATAAGCAAAGTTTGTGGATAGAAAACATCCAAAGGAAGATAAGCACAACCTGCAAATAATTATCATCGAAATTTTTAAATTTAATTCGAATAATTTTTATCTCAATGATAGCTAAAGAGAATAAAAATTTTTAACAGTTTTTTTGTTTTAATCTTTTTTTTCAACACTCTTAATATATCGATAAGTGATAAGTAGTAAAATTTATTGATAAAAGACACATCTAATGATAAATAAATATAACTCATAGTATTACAAAATGTTTAAAAATTTGTATAAAATTTTTTAATTTTTGAAAATTTACTTTTAATTTATAATTTTAATTCTAACCACTTTAATTTTCAATTTTAAATTTTAATTTTATTTTTTCATTTATCGATAAAAATCTTAACACTATGCTATATATTATAATGATATATAAATGGGAATAGAGAATAGAAAAGAAATAATTTTATGATAAGCATTGGAAAATGATAATCATAAACTTTTATTTATATATTACTAACAATATATCGTTAATAGATTTTTTTCTCACTTTTGTAAGTTTAATTTTAATTCGATCCGATTTATCGATTTGTATCAGATGTATAATTAATTAATTATTATCATTTTTATTTGATAAACAAGATACTATATTGAGATGTTATTGCATAGTTGATTAATTATTATCATATGCTATTTGAAAAAAGATACTATATCGAGGTGTTTATGTATAATTGATTAATTATTATCATTTATTATTTGATAAATAACATACTATATCGAGATATTTATGTACAGTTGATAAATTATTATCATTTGTTATTTGATAAACAAGATACTATATTGAGACATTTATGTACAGTTGATAAATTATTACCATTTGTTATTTGATAAATAAGATACTATATTGAGATATTTATGTATAATTGATAAATTATTATCATTTGTTATTTGATAAGTATGATACCATATTAAAATATTTATTTTATAAAATAATCAAAAAGTTTTCCAAATTTAAGATTTAAAATATTTAATCAACTAACCAGCTTTTAGAGCAGCTGTATAAGCTAATATATAGAATGCACATTTATTCATATAAATACCGATACAGTCTCCTTTTTTGGCTCCATATGTTTTTATGAAATATTTGGCCAATTTTTCGGACATTATATCCAATTCACCTAATGTCCATTTCGTGTTACCATCATGAACGACAATTTTCGATTTCAATTCCTCCTGATTTGCTGCTTTACGAAATAATTCTACCAATGTTGACATTTTCACCGGATTGCACAAATTCGAGAATTCAAGCTTTGTTGTAGAAATTTCGAAAAAGCTAGCAAAATAATATTTAATATTTATCAGCAAATGTATGCATTTTAGTAGTCGAAAATATTGCTTATTTGCAAAATAATGATGGTAATTAAAATTTCCTAATTTCTCGATATTTTTTTAATAATTTCAAAAAAATTCTAAATTTAGAATTGGTAAATTATTATGAAAAAAAAAGATTAGTTCTAAAATAATAAATAATATTTACTTATTTGCTTATATTTTTGATCATATTTTAAATAAATAAAAATCTTAAAATATCAATTAAAATTCAAAAATTTCAGAAAGCAAAAAAAAAGGAAAAAAAAGATTGTTCAATTGAAAGACTAATATTTGTCGTTGACATTAATGTCAACGACAATCACTTCACTATTTTATGGTTTTGTCTTTTCAAATATTATTCGTTAAAAAAAAATTCCAATGAAGAAACCGGAAAAATATTCTTGTCTCAATGAGCAACAATATAATGTGCAAGAAAAAAAAAGAGTGGAAATCAAATTTTCTTATCAAACAAATCAATTTTCTTATCAAATAAAATATCCGAAATGAATTACTAGAATTATTTGGCAATTTTTTTTAATTTATCTATTTTTTTATATCATATTTTATCCAATATTTTTTCTTCGATTAAATACAAAATGTTCAAGGCAAAATAAAAATTATCAAAGAAGTTTAGGAAAAAAAAATAGATAAACAGTAGTTTGTGATATAGTTCAGTCTTTAATCTCTAATCAGACACGGTATCAAATTGGCTTATCATAAGTTTGTAAATAGATATACATTAATTCGTAATATAATTCGATCTTTAATTTTTGGTCAGATGCAGTGTTTAAAAAAATTGCCGAATGATTTATACAAATTTACCAACAAATATACAGTAATTTGCAGTATAATTCAATCTCTAATCTTTGGCCAGATACAGTATTCAAGACAAAAAAATTATCAAATGATTTATGCAACTTTAAAAATTGAAATGCAGCAATCTGCAATATAATTCAGTCATTGATTCTTAATCGAATACAATAT
The DNA here is from genome assembly GCA_024305405.1 of Dirofilaria immitis. Classification (NCBI taxonomy): domain Eukaryota; kingdom Metazoa; phylum Nematoda; class Chromadorea; order Rhabditida; family Onchocercidae; genus Dirofilaria; species Dirofilaria immitis. The sequence continues at coordinate 2,352,276 of JAKNDB010000068.1, forward strand.
TCAAGACAAAAAATTATCAAATGATTTATGCAAATTTATAAGCAGAAATACAGTAATTTATAATAAGTTTAAAAGTAGATATACAGTAATTTGAACTATTGTTTAATCTTGAAATTAAGCAATTAAAAATTATTCAATAATAATTGCATGAAAAAAGAAGGCAAAAAGAAGGTGAAAAAATAGAGAACGATAAAATAAATAAATAATTTTAGTAAGAAAAGTAAATAAATAAGTTCAATGCGAAGAGTAAATAAATAATTTTGGTAAATGATTGCAATGTGATAAATGATAAATAATAATGCAATAGTTTTTCAAGAAAGATATTATGCTTTATTTTTAAATCATTCATTAATTATCATTCATTAATTATTGGAAATAAGGTGGAATTTTTTTTAATAAAGTTGTTTTTTATGATGAAATTGATTTTGCATGATTCATCAATGAAGCAATCTTTCATTAATTATTCCAAATAAGATGAAAAATTTAGACGGAGAGGTTATTTTAGTCTTTTATGATAAAAATTTATTTTGCATGATTTATCAATAAGATAATCATTCATTAAATTGCTATAAACTAGTAGAACATTTTGATAAAGTTTTTTTTTGTGATAAAAACGATTAAAAACGATTTATCAATGAGCTAACCTTTTAAATGATATTTGCATTTTATTATTACAATTGAATATTTTACAAAACAAAAGTAATATAAACATAACATGCGATCATTTATGAATTCTATAGCAACTATTGAAATTTCTCGATTCTTTGATAGCATCTTCTTCGTTAAAATCATTCTGAAGGAAAAATTTTCAAAATCCCAATACTACATAATGCTTCAATGAAAAGCAAAATAGTCTCATATCATTTCAACTTTTCATAAAATTAATAACGAATGACTATTGCAGTAATTTTTGTGTAAAAAAACGACAAATTTTTAAATGTTGGAAGTATCATGAGACTTTCTTTTTTCATCAACAACACTGATAGCCATTTGTATGAGTAACGATGCAGTTTATGAAATTACTACACACCTTATCTTTTAACTTTCTTTTTATTTCACATTCTTGATTACCTGGGAAAAATTGATAATCGAATGATTGATTTGTTTTTTTTTCTAAAATTTCCATCTCTTTCAACCATCTTCATATCATATTTCTTATCATCAATATTTGAGTTTACGAAAATTAATTAGTATTATGTTTCAGACAGGTTTCAACAATTTTTGTTTTTCTTTTTGTTTTCTGAATTATCAGATGCAAGGAAGAGGAAGAATGTAAAATTAAAATGCATCAAATTTGTTTAATTAAATTTAATTTAATTTGATTTATTTTACAGTATCCAAGATCATCATTGTAATGTTTTAATTATCATTTCAATTTGTACATTTATAAATTGAATAATATTGCAACAGTAATTGCAAAAAAAAAATACTAAAGTTTATTTTTATTAAGACAAATACAGCCATATCAACTTTGCAGAAAAGTTGCAGTTGATAATAGTTCAAGCTGATTAATTGGAGATTTAAAGCTATCAGAATATATTTTATTAAGACAAATACAACCTATCAGTTCTGCAGGAAAGTTGTAATTGATAATAGTTCAGGCTGATTTATTTGGATTCAAAGCTATCATAGATATAAAGCATAAAAGGGAACTTAAATGATATAGTATCAGTATAGCCAAAGCTAGGCTTATTTTTGACTTTTCCTTCAGCACTATCACTATTCGTCAATTAAAACAGAATATTTTAGCCTAAAAATAATAGGACTAAATATTTGGACTAAGCATAAATGTTTTTTGCAAAAATAAATATTTCAAATGTTAATAAACAAAAGTTAATATTTTTGTAATATTTGAATAGCTAATTTTATCGTTTTTTTATTTCTAAAAATTATCCATTTTTTTAACTGATAAATTTGATTCTATAACTATTTATAGTTTGATTATGATAATAATCAAATTCGTATAAATAAATGAAATCTTTAAATTCTTGTTTTTGATAGAGAAAATTTGATAACGTAAAACTTATTATCATATCATTGCTTCCTATGTACTGCTTCTTCAATCATCGTTTCATTAACAAAAAATTATTTATTCTGACATTTCATTTATAACGAAAAGTCAATTCGAATAGAAGATTTGTTGATAAATTATTAAAAATTTAAAATTCATTTAGACGAATCGATCAATCATTTTGATCCATTCAATTATGATTATTTTTTGATCCTAATAAATGAATATGCAATTATTTATATCTTCTAATTCAAACTAATTTATAATTTCAGGTTTGTAGGCTGAGAAATTATTTGCCGAGGAAAGTTAATGTTTAACAACTGATTTATCGGAAGAAAATTCAAGTTTGATCTAAATAAATGTTATTTACATTTATCTTCTTTTTGTATTAATCTAATCATAGTGATAGAAGCAATTGGTTATCATTTGTTTAGATAATAATAATAATAATTATCAAATTAATATTAATCATATTATTAATCGTATATTTCATTTTTATAAAAAAAAAAAACATTTCTTTTTTTTCTTTTATTTTATTATCTATACAATTAGAAAGATTATTATTAATTTAACAAACCCTAATTAATGTTTTATAATTTATTTAAAAAGAATTAATAATGGCTTATCAAAAGTACATATGTTGTCTATTAATAGAAATATAGAATATATTATTCTAACAATAGAATTATTTTTAATTGATAAAAAGTTCTATTAATATTTGACAAAATAAAGTTCATTTAAAACTTTTTATTATTTGTAACTTAGCAACGAGAAATTATCAGAATTCTATTAAATTCTTTTTATGAATATTACAGTTGGAAAAAAAAAAGGATAATAATAAATGATTGCAACTCATCAAGTTGTATAAATAAGGTTGGCAAAATAAGGTACAATATAAAAAAAAAAGTTCATTAAATGAAATATTTCCAATTTAGCAAAATAGAATTGCTAAGAATTGTATTAAAATTATTTCAATAATCTTTTATAAATATTATAGTACCAAAATGATAGCACAAATGATATCGCTTATCAATATATGTTGAAGTCATTGTTAAGATGATATTCAATGCCAATAATTACTAATATACGTCTTATCTACCTGCATATTCATATGCCTTATTCACCTGTACAAAAATTAATTACCAAATTATTTCGATAATATTTTAGAAGAAAGAGAGAAATAAAATTTTAATCTAAATGATTTTAGCAAATACAACGGAATTATGGTGCTGACACAAGAAACCAGAATCCTTATTTTCTCTTCTCAAGGAATCTTTTCACATCCAGCTGTTAATGTTGAAGTAGGAAAAATTTGTTTTGTTTTAAAAGAATTAAATCCTAACTTTATGAATTGATCATTATAAGAAATGATTATATTTCAATATTTCAGACATATCATAGAATTCTCGTATCAACATCTCGAGATTTATTTTCTTCTTGTTTTATCTTTGAATAGCAATAGATACAATTTTTTTCTACTAATTTTGGATTAGTCTATTAAAAATCTTCACTTCATATTCTAAAAAAAGTAATACAATTTGCAATTACCTTCCATTGATTCATTTAACATCCGGTAATATTTGTTCATTTATCACTCGCAAAAGCGCAATCAATTGTCGAGAATTAGATTTCAAGAATGCATGTAACATTTTTCGGATATAAATCAAATCTATCAAAATTTATTTTGCTGATGCAGTTATGCATGATATATATTATGCAATAGAAAGTAGGAAAAAATATTGATAAGAAATTAACGAATATTATATGATGATGATTATTCATTTTTTTTTCAGCAAGAAAGCACACTGTATATAACACACACATACACACACAACAGCAATATATATATATATATATATATATATATATATAACACAACAGCAATAAGATAGGTAAAGAAAAAAAAACATTTAAAAATTAAATTATCATACATAATACATTATCGATAGATCGATAGATAGATAGAGTTTATCATAATCATTTAGTAATGTATCCTATCATGCATGTAATATTGTAAATGCATGCTAATTGTTAACCCGTTTGTATTATTTAGATATATATTCAATAATGTTAACATCTTTTCATTTATATCATTGTATATATATATATAATATATATATATATATATATATAGTTATGTTTATATATATATATATTATTCAATCTATTCAATTCCTTCTACAAAAATACGAAGAAAAAATAAATCATTTAAAATAGCGCATTTGTTCAAATGATTATTCATTCATTGAGTTTTTAAGAAATTTGAAATCAACCATTAAAATTCAATAATTGAAAAATTGAATTAAGAAAAATATTAGAGGAAGGAAGAAAAGACTTTTAATGCTATTTCAAAATAAATATCATAAATGATCAATGCTTACATTTGATAGTATACGTAATAGAATAAACAATTAACATTAATAATTAAAATATATTCAATTATAGGATTTGTTTGAACATAAATTTAAAAATTATGCTTCCATTCTACCTCCTTCCTCATATTTTTCAATATTTCATATTTTGATAACATCATTGCAGATATCGCAATAGCAATGATAAAATAGTAAAAGCATTCAAAATTATTTAAAATTTTCAACAAAAACTTATGCTAAATTTTTCGTTGACAATAAAGCTTCTTAAAAAAAAAAAAAATTAAGCAGATTCAGCAAAATATCAAACAATGTTGGATAAGAAATAAAACAAATTGCTTATCAATTCGAGCACCAAAAAGATTAAGATATTTTGATAACAGAAAAAAAAGCTAAGCTGAGAGAATTGAATGATATAAATGTATGAAGATTGTGAAATTTTAAAAGTGGTATGAATTATATAGCTATCTAGCATATCTCATTTTTTTATATTACATGGAATGAATTAGAAAAATTCTATATAATAAATTTTATCGGGAATTTTTAATTTTGGAAGAATTTAAGAGATTTAATAGTTTTTCTTTATTTCTTTCTTTGGATATGAATGTAACAGTTGTCTTTATCAAATTTTAAAAATATATTAAAAAATTTATTCGACAAAATATCTGCTCAAAAAGCTTTTTATTTCGTAGCATCTCGCGTTAGATGAAAAAGAAAATAGTTAAAGAGGTAATAAGTCACTGTTCGTTTAATGTACATTTCACAAAACTGGGAAATCTTTTCAAACGATAAATCCTTCCCGGAGAAAACAGTGCTAAAAAGCGAATTTATACATGTTAGAAACAAGAAAAGAATAAGCATTACCCTGAAAATGTAGCTCTGAAACTATATAAAATGTAAAAGTGTACAAATTGACAAACTATGCAATATAGAAATGTTTTTGTTAGCAGCTGGCATGTTTAAGGCAAAAAAAAAAAAAAAAACAAAGCATGCAGAAAATGCTCAAATATAATTGTATATCCTAATATATGCAGTGCTATGTCCCTTGTTCTCGACTTTCTCTTCTATTTAAACACTTGAAAAAGTAACAGTATTTGCAATAACAAAAAATAAATAAATGAAAATAAACACCTAAATCATGAAATGATAAATGAAGCTAAAAGCGAAATATTATAGAAAATAGCGAGGACATTATAAACTACGACTTTAACGAAGAAAGAATTCATGAAGGAAAGTACAGAGAAGCTTTTAAACAGACCAGTAATAAAGAATAAAAATGTTAGAAAGATTTTGTAATGAAGAAAATGTATAATAAATAAGTAGTAAAACGGCGACTGAAAAACTGGATAACTTTACAGCTATAATGAGAAATTAAAAATTCGAGTGAAGATACAGAGTATTGATTATGGAGATAAAAAAGATGTTGCAAATATTAAACAATAGCTTCTCACCTTGTTCTGTAAATAATACATATTATCATGCGCCGAGAGAGAGAGAGGAAGTGAAACTAAATGTTTAAAGTGAACTTGAAATATCACAGCTAACTAAAATCTGTAATTTTTAACAACAGTGGGAGAACAAGGAGACACCAATATTATGAATTTACATTGTGGGCACTGAGACTTTCATGAATACGCACTGCATCAGTGAACTTAAGAGGTCTCGACTTATCGACCAACTGCCCACCATTTTCGACAAACCGAAACCCACTAGTAGGATCTGAATTAACAGTAGCAAATACAGCTTCTGAACGAGCTGATTCGAAATCGCTTAATACAACCGATGATGGAACTGATTCCTTATCATTACTGGCCACTGGCGACGTTCTACTATCATTCGCATTGCACTGCGTAGTAATCTTACTGTGCGCTGTACGCATCGATTCCTCCACAGCTGCCTAAAATTATCATTTGATGTAGTAAATAACGTATAAAATTAAATTTAATAGCAATGGAAATTCGCTTTAAAAATTAATAATATTTTAAAAGCATAGTCATTATTAAATGATAGCCGATTTTTGAAATATGAAAGTATTTGCCGATTAGATGATGTATATATATAATGATATGGATAACAAAATTTATACTCAAACAAAATACTATAAAAAATATTTATATTTAATAAGCAAAAGAAAGCTTTATGCTAAGATCATCTCGAGAGATAAAGCTAAAAATCTAAAGAAAACAAGTCATTAACTTACATGATACATAGCACTTTGCCGGCGCAAACTTTTACTATCTTGCTCATCGAATAAATTACACTTCGATCCTTTCTCCGGAAGATTCTTATGAAACGATTGGCCCAGTGAAACTGAAGTAGCAATAGACTGGTCATCTTCCAATACTTGTCGCATCTAAAAATTACAAATATCAATAACAACATATATGATAATGTTTACCAAATAAATTTAAGACTCATAAATATTTATAAATAATAAAGATTAATAACATACTCTAATAAGTCCACCTCCTCTGGAGAAAGAATTTTTTCAGGAACATACACGACGGATGGCATTCCATCCTTATAACCTTTTTCAGTTTTTCGACTTTTCTTTGCTAATATCGTCTCAAAGCTGAAAATCTTGCAATCAGTATTCTCAAGCCATCTTAATACATAAGAAATAAAAAGAAAAATGCAACCAATATAATGAACAAAATTTTCGGTTAATACTAATCATATAACCCAATCTTCTTGAAGAGAACTTTAAAAAATAGCATAACTATAAATATATGTTATAAATTAGGTAAGACTAATAATTTAGATATTTCAACTAAATTCTAATCATGAAAGAAAAAACACATACGAAGGATATTGACTTCCACATAGAGTGCGACGCACATTGCCCCAACAACCAATTGTAAATGGATTATATCCCGATCGGAACTTTCCCGTTACCTAAAACGCATTTTTATGACCACGACAAATAAGCATAAGATTCTGTAAATTTTGAAGCAAAGTATACAAGCAAATACGCCGTACCTGTTCATTGGTTGTGCGGCCACGAATAACTAAAACAATATGGAAACCGGTTAAGCCAACGACAGGAACGGCCAACAATACACATAATGCCATCAGAACAATTGAACACATATTTGGCCTTGTTAGCAAATCCGCCCTGCAACAAAAATCAAAAATATACGAAGATGCAATATTCTCTAATATTTCTCAAAGTTCACTCACAAAAATGGATTGATTTCTAATTCTTAGAATAAATAAAATGTCATAGAAAAGGACTCTTTTTTGAAATGATCATGAAATGGACCTGTTTAAAACTGTGTAGCTCAGCGACAGTGAGAAAACACAAATCATATGCAGACTAAGAAAAAATAAAAATAAGAAGAAATAACGGTAGTTGCGTCGACCGACGCAATTATGTACCCATGGACAATGATGATCGAAAGCATCTATGCATCTGAAAATAGAATACAACTGCAGCGACAACAATGTCTCATTCATTGTCACATTTCGTTCTGATTAAAATACCGTAGAGAAAAAAGCACTGAGTGATATATCTAAAATTCTTCACTTCTTAGTGGAAAGAGACTTATTATCACGGCAAAAGTATAAAATTTGAGTTTACTACGAAATTAATTTCAACAACAGAGTAAGACAGACATTTTTGTAAAAAGTCAAATTCTGTTTCAAAAACTAAATGGGAGGAGAAATATAAAAGAAATACTCTACTTCAAATAGCTTAACATCGTTAAACTCCAAATAGTACGCAAACCCTATTTAGTACGCAGTACATAGCAGCTATTAAAAATATGAGATTCCTTTTTCTCAGAAACACTATGATTATGACACAAAAATATAACTAAAAGAAGAGTTTGAGAAACCAAGTGGTTGATTTTTACCGATGGAAAAAGCATCGAAAGAAAAGTGAGCTTAACATTGCATTATCCGTATATCAAATGTTCAAAATACAAGATACTCAATTTGGAAAGAAAAATAAACATAAAAGAAATAAAAAGCCAACTTACCGATTACAAACAGAACAATGTGATGCTCTTGGCGGTCGATAGAATTTACATGTAACACACCATTTCATACGGACCGTGATACCATTGATTTCCACGTTTTTGTAAAGTGGTGAACGAAAATCGTCCAATTGCGTTTCCTCCGCGGCGCTTGCTATAGTCATAAAAAATTACTTTTTGATACGAAACTACTAAAATTTCGCTAGCAACTTAAACTGGAGATACTTGAACAAAAATATTAAAATCATGGAAATATTGAAATATCTTAAATAAATCAGAAACCACCAAAAAAGTTCTTGTTGCTATCCAGGCATTAAACCTGGATATTAAGTTAAGTCCATTATGACATATTTATTCATATCTTCTAAAAAAATTCATGACATTAGATTATCTAATACAATATATCTCTGACTATGTTTTTTAGTATCTGCAAATATTTGATTTTCATTATCCGATAAAAACGATCCTTAGATGATACAAATAGGAGTCATAAGTAAAATAATTCTCAAATTACTTTTTACCTTCTTTCATTATACTAAGTTGATTAATAACTCTTGATCATCAAACTAACCGAGAGGATGAACTCCAGGATCCATAGTAGTTGCCATAAATAGATTGGACATAACAAACAGAAACAAAATAGCATCAACGGCACACATAATATAACCCCAAGCCGAGAATTGTAAAATTATTGCCGGTGCAAGCAGATAGAAAAAGCATCCCGTACAAACGATTATTAGCGACCAAGCTACTGTCGCAGGCAATGCCTGCGACACACTTTACATATCTTTCGTAATGTCATAGCCTTTGTTTTGATATCAATTATACTGGCGAACACTGAAATAACAATTTAATAACTTAACAAAATATAGTACTTTTATAAAGATTGCATTAGAGAGAAATGGTCAGCAAAATAGCAATATATGATTATTTATCTCAGAAATATTAGATAATACTATAATTATTTTAGAACGAATATTCTGTTAATATTTTTGATAGAATATTCACTTTTATCGATAAATGCTACATAACAATAATAGATAATTAGGTAAAAACAAAAATGATAATTATCATATTATCATATCAATAAAATGAAATAAAGATAGATTGAATATAAAGATGAATGTTAAGTTACTATTAAAAAATCATGAATTATGGGAGTTAATCATAAATCAATCAACATATTTAGATCAATTCGATAACTATCAAATACCTAAGATTTACTTGTTTCATCAATCTTTTAGCTTCCATTCTTATATGCTTAATAAATTATAGCTTAATAAATTCAGCAATATTATACGTATATAAAAATATAAATATTTTTCAAACAGTTTACCTGTAATTAGCAAATAAATTAATAAATGGAACATATTCTCCACCTTCTACGATCCACATACTTTATATCATGTTTTGAATCTATTTCATTCATTGTATTATTAAATAAGTCTATAAAAAATAATGTTCATAATATTGAGAAATAAAGAATTAACTAAAAAAGAAAAAAGATTATTCGATAATATTGATAAATGATTGAAGATATTCATTTCTTTGTAATATCTAAAAATGAATGGTATATTGTAAAACACTACAGAAATAAAAGATGTACTGTAAAATATTTTAAAAGAAAATCCGAACTGTATCTAAAAGTAACTGAAGGTATACTGTAAAAGGAATCTGCTGATAATTTACATCTAAAAATTGAAGGATACAATGTATGTATGATATCATGAATGTTACGCTATTTTATGTAAAAAATTTAACTAATTTCAGATCCTGACATATCACGGATAGATCCGATCATGCAATACCTTTAATCCACCACTTCCTCCTACTTGGAGGTGATTAGAATAACAATGTAAACTTCGAACAACAAGATTGGCCAATGCGTTGTTATCGATAATAGAAAAAAGTTTCAGGACTATCTATGACAGCAGCAGCTTCATTTTCATCATCAAGATATCAGTTGGAAGAGCGGATATTTAATGATAATTGTGACTTATCAGAGGATAAGTTGATACTTAAACTTTGCTAATTCCACATTTCAAAAGTACACGTTTACGTAGATGATAAATCTTGTAAATATTCACGAAAACATTATTTTAAAGCGAAGAATAATCTCGAGAATAATTATAATTTTAGAAATATTAGTTTGGAAAACGGAAATCTAAAGATAATTATAATTTTGCGGAGAAAAAGATAATACTTGAAATTTGTCAAATTTACGTTTAATAAAAATACACGTTTAGGTAAATAACAAATGTCTAATTATTTACAAAAGCATCATTTTACGGTAAGAAATAATTTCGAGAATAATTGTAATTTCAGTAAAATAAATATAATACTTTTTGCCAATATGTTTTCATAGAATTTTCTCAAATATTATTAATTTTGTAAGATATATTTTTTTATTATAACAAATTTTTATATTTTATGTGAAATTTTATTTCAACTTTTTATAATTACTATTCCATAATTGATAAATTAAAGGAATAGTAATTGATAATGAAGTGATAAGATTAATTCTCAAAAAGATAAACATTTTCTTATTACTTCTCTTAAGCTTCACTCGATTTTATTCTCGACTTAAAATATATGTAAAGTTATGTTATATGGAATAGATATTTGAATATGTGATAATTGCAGACCTATTTGCTTTAACATTTTATGCTGTCGAGAAATGAGAATTACAACTACAAGCATTTGACCTATTTGCATTAACTTTTATGTTGTCGAGAAATGAGAATTATAATTACAAGCGTTTGACCTATTTGCATTAACTTTTTATGATGTCGAGAAATCAGAATCCAACAAATAAAATTGGAATAAAATAACGAATTATTACATATTTTCATATTTTTTTCAAAATTCATCCTTTACCAATTGCTATTTTAAACTTTTTCAAAATTATTTAATTTATATTTAATAAGAAAATTAAAAATTTAATCAAATAATTATCAAATATTTTCATTCTTTTCTTATTTTTCTTTTCTTTGTCATTCAATTTTATTTATCATTTCATACAAGTTTTCATTAACAAATCCAATATCTTTTCATGTATTATTGATTAAAATTATTTAAAAATTTTTAAAATAACAAATTATAAATGAATGAATATTGTTTTGTATATTTTTATCAATAATTTAAATGATAATGATAGTACTAACATTATTAGGTTCTTTTCTGTATATTATACATTAAATCTTATTAAATTGTTATTTATATATAATATCTAAATCTTATCAGTTATAGCATTCGCCTTATCATAAATGCTTTCCTTCGTTTGTAATCATATGTTGTGATATGAGAAAGAAACATGTTTTTCTTTTGCTATCTTATTTCCTTTTTAATGCTGAATCTAAAATCTCATTACTACTACTTCCAATAATTCCTTTTTCAAACCTGTTCCATCTATCAATGATAATTTTTCGATGACAAATTATCACTAATAGATTTATCCATTTCAAATTATTTTATTAGCAATAATATATGTAAACTTTAGAAGTTAAATATTGTATCAGAAAAGTTTTAAAGATAGCATATTATATAGATATGTTGTTATCATTAGAAGAATAGATCATTCGTATATCATCATCCTTTTATAAAGCAGCATTTGATAAAACGATATTATTATTAAATTGTCCGTTGAACCTGTTCAATTTCAGTTAACAACTTTTGTCGATATTTTTCTAATCCAGGTATGATATAATTAAATGACGCAATGTTTTCTCGGGCATTTCGATTTTTATCATTTTCAAACAATCATCATTGATCAATCAAATTATTTTTCCTTTCATTTGCTGAACGAAATTTTTATCATCAATTTATCACATTGGCAATCAATAAAAATTCTTTAAATTAATCTTTTAATAATATTTTTTTATTTATGAATTATAATGCTAGAAATTGGAAAAATTTGCATATAAATAAATCGAGAATTAATGTTAAAATTTTAATCTCGAGATTAATAATAAATTTGTTGAAAATTTTAACCAAATTTGAGCTTTATTCTTATCTTGAATATGATCATATCGAGAAAATGAAATTCATCGATCATTTGATAACGTTTGATAATTGCTCTACAATGAATAATATGTTAATAGCAAAAAATCCATATATCTGTCTAATCTAAATAATCATTTAAAATAAAATCAAAAAGAAAAAAGTTTTTTTTTTTAATTTTTGATCTTCAAATGATCGTGTGAAGATGAAAATTTCGGCGATAATTCAAAAGTAAATATGATAATTGTTAAAATGATTTTGAAATATTACTTTTTTTTCTGATTGATAATAAAATATTCATCAGAAACATTCAAACATTTTAAAATGATTCAAGTAAAAAACAAAAAAAAAGAAAAGAAAATAAGAAATAAAGAACAATCGAACATCAACGATTTTGTAAATATGCAAAAAAAAAAAATTATTAAAATAATTGTTGTGTCATTGATTCTTCTAATGTTCAATATTTCATGTTTGCATGTTATTTAATTGATAAATTATCATTCATGATAACATATATGATATCAACTCATTATTCATTAAGTTAATATTTTATCTTCTATACAATGAAGTGATAAGTAAGATGATGGCTTTATTTGAATTATTATTTATTAATCATTTTCTTATCATTCATGATAATGTGTCACATCATATCACTCATAATTCATCATTCATGATGATATGTCATATTCATCGATCTAATATATATCAAATTTTGTCTTCTATACAATGAAGCAATAATGAAAGTGTGATATAGCTTCATTTGATAGTTATTTATCAATTGAAAAAATGATTATCATTTATTATTTTCTTATCATTCATGATGATATGTTGTCATATTACTCATCATTCATTGATTTAATAAAATTTAATATATATTAAATCAATGAATGATGATTTAATATATATCAAATTTTATCATTTATACAATAAACAATAAAGACATAATGAAGATTGACAGCTTCATTTGATAATTATTTATCACTGATAAATTGAAAAAAATGATTATCATTTATCATTTTCATTCTTTGCTTCCTTCTTCTTTTTTTTCCAAATTAATTTTATTATCTGTTCATGCATGTGTAATTTTTCATTGCAAATTTATTTACATATTTTTATTGTTAAAATTTTGACAACTTTTGTTCCTTTGAAATATAAAAAAAAAAAAAGAAAAAAGAAAAAGAGAAAATGTTTTATTGAAGGTCAAATTGAAAAAAAAAAAAAAAAAAAAGGAATAAATTGGAAAAATGGGAACAGTTTTACTAATTTAAAATGTCATTTCTTTTTTGAAGGTCATCCATGTCATATTGTCATTTTTAATGTATTATCAGAGACAGATGGAAATTATCGCAAATTATGCTTATTTATTTTTTTCTACAACATATTAATCCTTCTTTTTTATCTCGTTATCCTCTCTCTCCTCTCTCTCTCTCTCTCTCTCTCTCTCTTTAGTCTTATAAAACAAAATTATCAATATACATTCGATGCATAAATCAAAAATTAAAATAATTATAAGAGATGGCGGAAGGGGGTGAAAAGAAAAAATTGTTAAAACTAAAATTAATCAAAAATTTCATTTTATTTGATTGAGAAAAAAAAATTTTAAAATAATAGCTATTGATATGAAATATATTGATTTGATAATTGAACAAAGATTATAGATAATTAATTAATTAATTAATTAATCAACAAATAAAATTAATTATAAAAATCGAAGCAATTCGTCCAAGAAGAGAGACCGTAAAAAAATCTTAATAATAATTACATAAATAATCAATATGCCAAAAAATTACCCAATGAATAAATCGATTAAACATTTACGACGATTATAGATTTCTGAAACTGGAAACTTTACGTAAAACAGAATTTTTACAAAAATTTCACGTAAAACAGAATTTTTATAAAAATTTCACGTGAAACAGAATTTCTTCACGTGAAAGAAAATTTGAATGAAATATCTATTATATAATGGAAAATTGAAAATTGTAGTATCAAAATATTGCTATGAAAAATGAATTATGTTAATCGTATTAGACATGAAACACACAACAGACAACAGACATGATACATGCATACATATACACATACACATACACACATACACACATACGTACATACATACATAAAAGGTTTTATGTCTATAAATTAAATTAAATTAATAAACAATATATATTAGCTTCACTATTAACAATCATACATATGCAAAATACATAAACATACATACATACATACATACATACACACATACACATACATATAGGTGGAAATAAATTTTTATAATAGGTATAAAAATAAGCCTAGAAAGAACATTTGATAATAATTGATGCTTAGAAAAAGTATGATGGAATATTATCGAATCATTAAATCATCAACAAATGAATAGGTATAAAGGAGGGAAGAGACAGAGCAAAATTTACAACTCTGTTCACCTGGTTTACCTGTACAATGAATGAAAATGGCAGACATAAACAAGTTGACATGATGATGATGATGATGATGATGATGATGATGATGATGATAATAATAATGCACACGCTATATGAAAAGTTTACAGAATTTATCTGTCCATTACCACAATTGGTAGCAGGTAGGGTTTGGTATATCTGTGTGAGTATCGCTGGCTGTAATGATTGAGCTCAATTGAGGTATCGTCGTCAAAAGTGTCGTTGGATCCGTTGTTGCCATTGTCATCATCATAAATGGTCACTCTCTTTCACGCAATCATTTTGTGATGATTCTTTTGAGCTATTGCTAACACTATTACCACTATTATTAATACTACTCTGATATTACTACTAGTCCGATAGTAATACTATTGCTTCTGCTATTGTTGATCCACTTGGATTTGAAATAAAATTGTTTGGATTAAAACAAAAGGAAAACAAAGCAAGAAGCTATTTTGTTATTTCAAAATATTCGATCGTTTAAGAATTTAATGAAGAAATAATTGAGAGAATCAAAAAGGAGTAATCGAACGAATCAATGTGTTAATGTATTTTCGAGAATTTTAGATTATGCAATAAATTCTTGATAATAATCTGTAAAATTATTATTTTTTCTGAACAAAAAAGTATTAAACCATTTCTGTATTACATCATTTTTGTAAAGATATTCGATTCTGAAAGATAAAATTTTAACTCTATCAAGAAATCTAATCATTATTATTATCACTTCACTTGTTTTTGATATATAGAATTATCAGTAGCAGATTTAAAACTGTACAAAAATTGATTTGCTATCAAACGAATATTCCGGTAATGTATTTTTAATTCATTCAAGAAGAGACACTCATATTGTATAGCATATACATAACATCGATGATAACATATTTTGAACTTGAATGATCAGAAGGAATAATCAAGCAGCAAAATGTTTATCTTTTCATTAACAGTTATCGCCTATCTTATAGCTTTATCATTGCTGTGTTAGCTTTATCATTAAGTTATCAAATTTCTATTAGCAATTAGATGCAACGGTGGTAATTTTTACTCGTCAAGGCAATACAAACCATCATCATCATCATCATCATCATCATCATCATCAGCATCATCATTACATCTGCAAGTATCGACGATAGTTCGATTCCAGTTCTCGTAAGAAGCGTCTATTTTCGTATTTCTTTACGATTTCTTTCGTTATTGCTTGTTACTATCTCAGCAATAACAACAACTATTTGTGCTCTTTATTTTTGCTTATTGAATTTTATTTATATTTAACAAAAAAAAAAAAAAAGAAAAAAGGAAAAAAAACGTCACGTTATCAAATTTGGTATTAATATTTTTTCTCGACGTTATCGTACGTCAAAAAAATATAATATATATATATTAAATCCAGGAAGTATTATCTTCTCTACTACTATTACTACTAATACTAGTACTACTACTACTACTAGTACTACTACTACTACTACTACTACTATTACTACTACTACTAATACTATTATTAATACTACAATTTATTGATCCTTTATTATTTGATTTATTGGATCTCATCAAAAAAAAAAAATGACGACTATTATGGCACATTTATTACGACTTATTATTTTATTCCTATCTATTCAAATATATGAAACAATATTGTTAATAAATAGTACATTGCCTAATCTTCCCGGTATGGATATAATGAGTTCCAGTAAACAATTACATATTGGTATCATTGAACGGGTATCAAGAACTGATATTAATTTGCATAGACGTCGACGTCAAATTATTGCAGGGCCTATATATGAATGGCATTCAGTTGTAATACCATATATTATATGGGGTGGTGATTGTAAGTTTTTTTTCATTTCTCGAACAAAATATTCTTCTCGAATTGATTGGATAAATATTGATAGGTGTTTTTTTTTTTGATTTATTATAAGATTATTATTGGATAAGTTGGCTTTCTGAAAAAGTCTTATTTTTCTTTTACGTAAACATTTTGATTTAAAAATTTTTCTTTGCTAGTTTTTTATATTTAAAATGTATACAAAAGCGGAAAATAAATTTATCACTATATATTATTGATAAATGATAATGCAATGATTATTTGATTTATTCATATGGATTTAAAAAAAAATTTTATTTTTAAAATGTTTGAAATTTATGAAGGTAAATAGAGAAGAGAGAAATTATCGAGAGAGAGAGAGAGAGAAAGAAAAATGAATTGGAAAACAAGTTCAATATTAATTTGATGCTTCATTATTTCAAGTTTTTTTTTCGTTTTTCTCTCTCTCTCTTTCTCTCTTTCCCTCTCTCTCTCTCCCTCTCTTTTAGCTTCTTTATTTAAATGTGTAATAACAGTATTAATCTAAATTTGATTTTCCATCATCCTTGTCTATATGAGATCTAATAGTTTAAAACTGGATCTACCAATTAACAGATGAAAAAGAAACAACAATAAAATCTTTCTAAAATTTGCTTCATTTCAAATCTAAAATTTGATAAAATATTTTAGTAGCTAATATGACCTTTGTTAAATGATTAATTATATAGACTTAGATATATATATATATATAGAATTATGAAGATATTAACAAAATATTTCGAACTATCCAATAATATTACTCTTATCATAGTTCTTATCAATAACTATTTTGTTATTATTATTTACCTGTAATCTTATTCATTTTATACTTTAATTTTGTACTACTGATAGTTTATTGTAAATAGGTTGAAATAAATCTCCAACAAATACAACTTTTTACGATGAAAACTTTTTAGAAACCTAATATCTTTGACATTTTTAAAATTTTACTTTATTATTTAAACCATTTCAAAATTATCCAATAATTTATTAATACAAAATTCAATAAGACTTTATTTGAATACATATATGAATTGATATTCTTATCTTTTCTATTTTACTAATTTCCTTCTCAATTGAGATAACATCGATAAGAATCTTTTATTATTTAGTTTTAAAAAATTTATAGATATTTCTGTTAATAAAAACAAAAAAAAACGAACATCAGAATCCGAAACATTAGAATCTAATAATTCTATTTTCATAGTTTATTATGAAATATTTTTCAATATTTCGTAATTTTAACTAAATCCTCATTTTCATTTTAATAAAAATTAAAAAATGATAAAATTTAAAAAAAAAGGGATATGAAGACAAAAGTTATCGGTTTTCCTAATTTACAGCAAAGCATTTTTGCAACAGTGTTATTTTAATTAACTTTAACACGCCTTAAAATTATCGCTTATATAAAACAAGAATTTAAATTGAGCTAAAAAATCTCGTAATAACATTCCCGCCCCGTAATGAAAGCGCCATTCATAATATGCTTCATGTTATCTTTCATGTAACGAGAACGAGATTGAAAGACGAAAAGATTCTGGTATTTTTTTTTCTAAAAGTTTTTTGCATAGTAAGTTTAAATTTTATTCTGAACTTAATTTACAACATGCTGAATATATTATTAGCAAAAGCATATAAAATTATGATAGATTTAAGTGAAAAGTTTAATTTGATAAATTTTTAATGATATAGTGATAATGATATTTATTATAAATTTTACTGTTATCATTAAGATATCATTGATATAAATAGCAGAGTTGAAAGGAAAAATTTATGCTTAAATGAATAATTGAAATATTTGATTAAAAAATATAGCAAATTGTTTAAATATACTATAAAATTATTTATTGAAATTTTATCATAAATTCACGAAAGTTTTAATAAATTTGATTTAAGCAATTCAAAACGGATCAATTTTTCTTATCATTTTCTAATGATAAGTTATAAATATTGAAATGTAACATAGAGTTTAAAATTATGGATTATATTGTTGTTCAAGATTGATAAAAGTATCATTTTCTGATATTCAAGAGCGATAAGGATTAACTATATAATCCTAGCTTTTTATGAATTTCAGCATTAATTACAATAATAAGCTTTATTTATTGCATTTCTCGAATACTCTCGATGATTGTTTCATTTCGTTAGTTTTCTATTGATGATGAAAAATTTGTACGTATTTTGTGTGTAATTTAAATTTCAATTGATCATAGATTATACATTACGCTGATAAAAAAAAGCTGAAAAAAAAGTTGAAAAAAAAAAAGAAAACTTGATTAAATGATATTTCGTTTTTGTATTTATTTTTGGAAACAAAAAGGAAGTATTTCATGTAAATATTACACACATACATCTATTTGTAAGTAAGTAACATTTAAATATTTTAACTTCCTTATGAAAAGCAAGTTATTTCAATTTTAATTGTAACTAATTTGATTTTAATTTTTGCAAAAATTTTGCTATTAAACTAATTTTTATTCAAAATTTAACAACAATTCATTCATTAAAATTCATTTTATCAAAACAAGTTTTTCATGTTCAAATTAGAGAAATAAAATGCTAGTTGCATTTGAACAGAAAACAGGCCAATCTATTGAAAATTTATTTGAACAAATTTATTAATGAGTTTGTTTAGAATAAAGAGGAAGTGAATGTTTGTTTTTACTATATGACTTGTTTTCTAAATTGTATTTTTGTTAATTGAAGAAGATTATTTGCCAAATGAGAAGTAAATCAAATGAGATGAATTGAAATAAATTTATTTTTAAATCGTATATTTTACTTTTTATTCATTGCCCAAAGCGATAAATCATCAGATCGACAAATTGGGGAGAAGAGAAAATGACATTTTTCATATCCAAAATAACAGATAACTTTTCAGCACTAATATTATTTAATTGGAATAGAGAATCTGGTTGATGAGAAACTATCATTCATTAAGAGATAGAGAATCTGGTTGAGAATCTATCATTCATAGATATAAAATCTGGCTGAAAAACTATCATTTATGGAATCTGGTTGTGAAAAAATCATCGATGAATAGATGAATCTAGTTGAAAAAATATTATCTATGAGTTGAAAATATGGCTGATAAATTATTGTCTGTGAATAGAGAATTTGATTACTAAAGTATCATCCATAGATGGAAGAATTTAGCTGAAAAAATATTATCTATAAATTGAGAATCTGGCTAAGAAATCACTAAACGAATGAAATCTACAAATTATCATGATGACTTCAAAAATTTCTAAAACGATAATATATATCTTTAAACATTTCAAATAATAATTTTTCTATAAGAAAAAGTTATAATTAGTTTACTTATAAATTTTCAAAAAATCATAATTAATACTAAAATTTAAAAATCATTTTTTGATTATCAAATTTGATCATTTCAAACAAAATTCATTATCACTATTCATTGATAAGCAATATTTTTGTCAAATTATTAATAATTTTGGCACAAAATTTTAAACATTTAAATAATTTAATAAAATTTGTTACATATTCGGGAAATATTGATGGAAAAGTTTTCATAAAAAAATAAGTTTGTATGAAATAAATTTTATACATTTTTAAGGATTATATTTTTAATAATAAAAATATTTAATTATAAATAAATTATCAAATTATTTGATTTATCAATCTTTAATCTAATCTAATCAATCATTTTAAATTATATTTTTAGCAAAATTTATATTTGTTTTTATCATACATATATCAACTGATTATTCAAAATTTTATGGAATTTATAATTTATTAATTTTATGAGAGTATAATATGATATTTATGCAAAAATATAATAAATGATATATTTGATATAAACATTGTATTACTGATGTGATGATTGATATTTGTATTATTGAAAAGAGATTAGCTTTAAAATATGTTCATTATTATCATCAACATTTCATTTTAATTATCAGAGTATTTGTCGAATTTCATAACTATCTATGATAAATTAATTCAATTTTTGAATAGATAATTTGATACGGAAGATTAAAAATTAAATTATAAATAAAAGATATAATAAATGAAAAAATAAAATAATTACTGAAATAAAAGTCAAAATGTCAAAGGTTATATAAAGAAATAAATAATTTGTAAATTAAAATGAATATTATTTCAGATGCTTTTCGAAATCTTATTCGACGTGGAATACGTATGTGGGAGGAAGCGACATGTTTAAGGTTTCGAGAAAATGTACAAGCGAGAGATGCAATCAGGTATGCATTTTTTCTATGTTAGATTAATTCTTGTATGTATAAATTTCTTCAGTTCATTTTCAATAATAATTCATCATTCGAGAATCATTGCAAATATTTACCATTCGATGATTAATGCAATTTTTTTTTATAATTCAGGAATTGCTGTAACTTTTATTTGTAATAGCAAAATTTGTTGTATTTCAATTTCGGCTCGATTAAATTTGAAATTTATTTCAATTCACATATTTGATTATGCGAAGTGAACGAAATGAATTTACAGATATGTACTTGAACAAGGTGATAGTTGTTTTACGGAATATATTGGTCGAAATGGTGGATATCAAGATATTGTTATAGGAAGTGAATGTGCCGAGGTAATCAAGACTTTTTAAACCTCGTTTTCTTTTTCTTTCTTTTTTTTTTTTCAGTTTTATTTATTTTTCTTCAAATTATTTATAATTTAAAGTCTTTTATTCGAACAATAAAATTACACATATTATGTTTTGAATAATACTATTCATATTTAATTGAAAAGAAAAAAGTTTATTTTTAAGATTTTTCAAAATATCGACAAATATTGGATAAAAATTGCATATAATCAAATGATATATTTGAGTTTATTTTATTATTAACAAAGCTGGTTTTAGAATGTTTTAGTTGAAAATTTCAACCACTTTTATTGAAAATTGAGAAGGAAAGAAAAAAAGAAGAAAGAAAAGAAAGTAGTAATTGAAATTCAATTCAAATAATTCTTAAATTATTTGAATTGAACATACTTCTTTTAAGAAAATAATTTTAAAAAATGAATTAATTAATATAAATAAATTAATAGATATGAATTTAACAATAAGCATCAATCTTAGTGGCAATTGTTAATTTTAAATATTTGATTAGATCATTTGTAGCAGATAAAATAAAAGCATAGATGAATTTATTCTAAAAGCATAGATGAATTTATTTTTAAGACTAAAATATTTCTTAAAATAGCAAATAGTTTAATATCTTTCCTAACAAACTAATAAATCACTTATAAGCCAGAATTTTTAATTTCTTTAATGACTCAAAAAGAAAAATGAATAAATAGCCAAGTCCAATAAGCAAGACTAGTATGTTGCATAATAATTAGAAAATCATAAATTTAAAGAAACAAAAAAATAGATAGCCAAATCCGGTATGTAGTAATTATTGCTACTAGCATGTTGAACATAATGATTAGAAAATTTTTGTGATCCTCTTGATCAAATATCTCAGAGCGATACTGTATCGATCTTGTAACTCCACTTCCCGATAGCAAACAACTTCGTAATCATCATAATATTTATAATAATATCTAAAGGAGTACGTTGTGGCGCACGAGACTGGACATGCATTAGGCTTTTGGCATACTCATCAACGTCCTGATCGAGATCGATATATCTCAATTAATTGGAAGAATGTAATGGATGAAGCTACAGCATCTTTCATGCCATTCCGTAGTATGCTTCAAGCATTTGGTATTAGACAGGTAAGTTTCCATTCCGTAAACTTTAAAGTCAATTAGTACTGTGCGACATACCGATATTTTAATTCTTTTTTTTCTTAGAATTTATGAAACAGAACTTTTCGTTTTATTCCGTAGATTAAGAATCTAAACAGGTTATTAGATTTTATAGTATTATAGAATCTAATGCTAAGAATCAAAGAGATAAAAGATGCTTTTTAAATTTTGAAAAATATATTAATAACAAATGATAAATATGCTAGATACGGTAAGCAAATATTAGAATATTATAATAAAAGCCACTTGAACACAGACATTTACTTTTATTATCATCATTCCTATTTTATAATTTATATCACGACGATACATAGAAAATGATTAGGCTTTTATTCAATCTAGAATTTACTTATTTATCTAATTTTTCTTTCAATTTAATTTCTCTGTTTTTCTACACATTTTATTTTAAATATTTAAAGCTCAATTCAATTTGAATATAAAATAGTTATGAACAAAGAGATAATGATAAAGTGATAAGGGAAAGAAAGACCAGTATTAAAATATATATCAAATTTTGAAAAAATAAATGACAGGTTGCTACGTACTACTGATAATTTAAATAATAAATTCATGGAAAAATTTTGGAATCATTAAGAATTATTTTAGAAAATATTCTCTTGCCTAGATCTTACAAATCTTTTTGATATAAAAATTTTGATATATAAATTAATTTTGCATCACTATTTAGAAAGATAAGATTGCTATTCAATGATCATTGATAGTTACTAGTGATAATTATCATTGATCAAGCATATATAGGAGAATATTTCCGTTTTTATATGAATCATTTTAACAACTGGAAGTTTTAGTAGCAGCAAGAAAAAAAAAACAGAATCGGCGCTTTCCTTTGAATACTCTAAGACTATTTCAGTATTTCAGTATTCAGGTTTGTTTTTTTTTTTGAAATTTTTAACATTGTTTTAGATATCACCTCGACGGATACCATATGATTACGGGTCATTGATGCATTATCATGCTGTAGCACATGCTGTTCGTATAACTGATTTCACTATTGTTCCGAAGGAATTAAAATATGTAACAACGATGGGTACCGAGAAAATGGCTTTTTAGATGCTAAAGTGATCAATGATATCTATTGTTTAAGTAATACCATATTTCTTCATTGTAAATAGAAACATTCGTTGTATATGATAATTGTTAGCATTGTTTCAAAACATCTAAAGATCATAATTGAATTTAAAGATTTAGCGGGAACTTCGATAATTTAAAACTTTCACTAAATTCGATTTACAGATGTTTGTGCGGGTCGAGGGCCACAAAATTGTTTAGCAGGAGGTTATCCAGATCCGAATAATTGTAATCAATGTCGTTGTCCAGAAGGTCTTGGTGGTTATGATTGCAGTATGCTACAACCATCACGTAAGAAATGGTTTAAAAAATAGCTTTCTTCGAAAGATATACATTTCGAAATATGATATTAATGTTGATAATGTACAAATGATAAGAACAAATATCACGTGTGATTTAATTAGCGCATTTTTACTTCCAGTAATATAATTTATACATAAGCTATCAGTAGTGATACTGATAAGCATGATTAAGAATCATTTTCTATAAGAAAAATGCTTTTTCACTTTCTCACCTTTACAGGACTAGTTTTTATATTAAATTATATTTAGTGAAAGAAATTTGTTCGAAAACAGGTTTACATTCGGATACGGAAGAAAAGAAATGATAGTTTACGGATCACTTAGGAAGGAGAGGCCGGGAAAAGAGAGGATTTATCAAAACAGATTTAAATTTCACTCATTTATTTATGCTGATTCTAGATGGCAAACATAGTATAAATATTTAATATCGATTAAGCAAATCAAATCTACCAATATATATATATATATATATACTTCGAGAAAATGCAGGAGCAGGGACAATTCTAAAATTTCGGAAGAAATGATTGATGCTATAATCCTATGTTGTGCATTAATTCAGAATGCTACAATTTGAAGATATATAGTTAGAATGAATAAGTATAAAAATAAAAAGCAAAAGACAGAAAATAAGAAAGTTTGATTAGGATAAAAGAGAGATTAGAAAAGTTATGTCTTGGATCTTCCGAGTATTGAAAAAGTTCTATGAAAGCATTATTATTGACGAATTTCAATCTTGAAAGTTTTTTTTTTTTTCCAGCTTGCGGTAGTGAATTATACGCAACAGATGTATGGCAAACATTAACAAGTCCGAAAGGTGGAAATATCGATTGTTATTGGAGGATATCGGTAAGGAAATGTGAATTGCTAACTGATAATAATATTAGTATAAGTACGAATGATATATCCTTAATATACTGATTGATAAGTTCTCTAAATCATTTGCCTAATTATTCATTTCTTTACTATTTTAATTTAATCATTCATGATCATTATTATCCTTATCACCTTTCCAACAAATTATAGTTAACACTTCTACTCCATTATTTTCATTCATTTATTTCGTATTTTATTATTTTAATTCTTTTTTATGCTCTTATATTCAAGAGAATTGGTAAATTGATTTGAATTATTTCAGATTCCGATTGATGAATTGAATGATTTCAGGAGTGAATTAGTGAATTGAATCATTTCAAGAGTGAATTGGATCATTTCAGGTTCCATTGGGGAGTCGAATACGTTTTCGTCTTAGCGATGGAGAATTTCCATGTTCATACGGGTGCCAATCATATGTAGAAATTAAGCATAAACTTGATGTCAGGTTAACTGGTTTCCGAAGGTATACTTTTGAAATCGCCTTTATCTTCTTGAATTTATTTGGTTTATAGTAACACAAATATGTTTCAATTACAGGATAAATGAACTCTTTTGTGTTATAAAAGTTGTTTTTTTTCTGGTTTTTAATTCCTGCGATCTGTTAACATTTGCAGCTAATAGATTTATAGAATTTTGACCTTGGTTTAGAAATATTCGCATATTATTATAGTTGTTGTTACCGGCCAAAGGAAGATTCTGTGTCAGAGGGAAATCAAATCTTCATCATCTATCATCCAAATAGAAAGATGGCACGATTCACTCTTCGGTATATCAGACAACAATTTTACTGAACTGTATCAGAATAAATCATTATTATCGAATTTAGTTTACCTGTGGTAGATTCAGGAATGGAGAATTCAGATTAAAGTAATTAGGAATGCTTTGATTAGAATACGAATTAGAATATGCATATCTGCGATATTGTATCATTTTCTTGTCGTCTTGAATTTATGAAAATCTCTAACATGGAATTTCAACATGGGAATTTCATTGCATGACTTATCATCCGAAGTAAAGACAGTGAACGATCTTCACCATGATTATTTTAATATTTTTATAAAAAGCTTTTACTGGTCGGAGTTATAAGTTTACTTTTTTCGTTAAGAATTTATAGCTTAACAGAAATTTTTTTTGGGTCTAATTTATGTTAAATATAACTCATATATTAAACTTTAAAGTTTTAATTGCAAAACATTTATAATACAATTAATTCAATACTTCTTATAATAGATTATAGATGAAAAGTAAAGTAAAAGAATGATGCTTGTATGGATAAGAATCCTTCACAAATAAATTAAAGTTTTCAGATGCTTCGGAAGGTTTTTTCTATTTCAGTTTCTGAAAGCTTTTTATTACTAATGTTTCAACCCATGTTGGAATTTCTATTTTTGCTATATTTTATTGTCAATAAATATCGTGTATTTCTACATGATGTATAAAATATATGTTATAGTAGTGCTGCGAGGCTTTAAATTTCCCTTCAGCATATCTTAAATTTGCAATACGTAAATATAATTCGAGATTAAATTGTTGATTCGACACTATGATATGTGAATTAAAGATATCATGCAATCATAGCGAGAACTGAATTTTCAAGATGTATTAATTTTATAAAGCTAACGGCGATTATCTCGAATTATAAAGTATATAGCTAATATTTGAAAATTATACGTCACGTGAATGTCCCGCAGCTTTATTTACGTTTTTCTAATTTCGGGTCTTATAAAGAAAGCTCTCCGATTTTTATTTGCTCAGACAAAAGTATGACTTATTAATGCAAAAGATTTAAATGATTAAATTTCAACAAAATTTAAAATAAGTTCAAAATTTTTGAAACTTTTTCTTCTATATCTCTTTTAATTGATTATACTTTCTATTAAGCGATATTTTTGGTGAAATTGTAATTATCAGAGGGATATTGATTAGTAAGCATAATTTATAAACTTCTCAACTATCAAAGAATATTATTCTATTGAGGAATAATAAGATGTTGATTGAAGAAAAGTTATGATTTTAACAAGCAAATCTTAATGTAAATGCTAACAATAATATTATTAGAAATGTTTTAAAATGTTAACAAAGATCAAATATAATATTTGAATATATGAAATTTAATCTCATTAATGGATCATATTCGGTTGATTTTGTTTTGCATATATTTATAAATTATAATATATCATGTTATAATCATGTTCTTTTTTTCTCCTTCCTGCATTATTTCGCTTTGATTTCATAAATCTTTGCTATTATTTAATAAAATTTTCGTTTCTTTTAGTTCTTTTTTTGTTTTTGTTTTTTGATATTTTCCTACGAGTGATAAATGTTCGCCAACGAATTGCAATAAATGTGCAGAAACCGGCAATAGCCATTATGATTAGATAAATTATCGCTGAACCGGCAACTTCGAATACTAAAATTATGTTGAATTTTGCATTCAGCATATATCAGAGAAATTTAGCAACTTCGAATACTAAAATTATGTTGAATTTCGCATTCAGCATATATCAGAGAAATTTAATGGAAATATTTCCATCACACCATAAAATCAAGAAATTTGTCCTACAATTATCTCACTTCCTCTCTTTATGTTATTTATTATTTGTTCGCTTATATGTTTGATTTTTATGTCTAAAAAAAAATAGTAGTCCATTCTAACTTTCTTCATGCTAAAAATTTCTCATTCAAATCTTTCTTCATTTTATATTTCATGGTTAGATGATTTTTATGTTTTCTCTAATATCATTAAAATGTACAATGTTTTACTAAAAGTAACTAAAAATTCTAATGAATTTTTAATTGTTTGCTTTTTCTCAAATATTTCTTATTAACATATCATTTGCAGTGGAAAAATAAAAAATAGTTAAGTTGAAAAAACTCACTATCAACTCGATGTCTATAACAATAAATGAGATGATATATGAGTGCAATCAATAATAAAGCTAAGATAGCTATCTAAAACTACTATTGCCAATTAATAATAATGAAATAATACTAGTAATAATAACGATAATCATTTATGTTGGAAGAGATGAAAAATAAAATTATCATTTAAAAAAAATTAAAAATTATCATTAACAGTATATTGAGCCTATTCGTATAAAATTTGAGCAAAAATAGTTTTCGAATTGGAAGAAGCAATTAAGCAAAGAATTTGATTAGAAAAAAAAGGTAAAAAAATTACCAATTATCACTAAATCATAAAATTCAAAATGAATATGTTAGATTAAAATTAAATTTAATAGGATTACCGTTACTCCAAATAAGGGCCAAACGAGATGAAAATTTTCGGTGATCGCGGATGCAATTGCCAAAATGGCAATAATGAGGAATGCGGCGAAACAGAAATAATCTGCAAGAGCATGCACATTTTTACCTTTTGCGTTGTGGAAAGGAATAAGACGACAATTGCCATGAAGACGTTCACTCCCGACATAATAAACATGCATAACTGCAATACATTTGATGAACGTAACGGCTATGACCGAAGATAAGATACATTTCAGGATGACTTCGTCCGATATTGACAAAAAGTCGTTTAATTCCAATATCGCTACTTTTACTTTATTTATCCTCTTCCCAGGTAGTATTTATCCCCTTCCCAGGTATGAGAAATATATACAAAAGTGATAAATAGTTTATTTTTTTTATTATCGAGCTGCCAAAAAGATATAGAATAGATCTCAGTTTTATATTGAAATATCTACTACAATAAGGCTAGTATTGATTATGTGAAATCGGTGTACTAACCTTTATCGGAAAGAAACATATTTTAGAATAACGGGCCATATTTGAATGGAATAATTATTGGTGCTAAACAAAAATTGTAATTAAAAAAAAATGAAATTACTGAATGAACATAATTACTCAATAAGTATGCTCTCAATCATTGGTCAAATTTACGTATTCGCAAAACTATTTATAATCACTAGGACGGCATTAATCATTTTAAAGGAAGCAAAAAAAAAGTGTTGGAAATTTATAGATCGAAACAATTATAGATCTAATATAAAAAAAGTCAGGAATATAGATAAAAAAGTTAGATTATATTTCGATGCTGCTTATGAAGAATTAAAAGCATTATATTAAATTTGTAAAATTTTTTAAGTTAAAGATTTAATTAACAGATAAATCAAAAGTTATCGTGAACTTAGTTTCATAAATTTTATATATGAATGCATTTAATACACATTATAAAAGTAATAAAAGTAATTTTGAAAAAACAATTTTTTTCACTGATTTTTTTAAAAGATAATAATTTCTAATTTGATATTTTTTATATAGTTTGAAAGGAAGAACCGTTACGAAAATAATGATAGAATTAATCCAACCTATTATTGGCAATAAAAAATTATGCAATGAATGATTATTTCAAAATCTATTATTTATCACTGTTTGCATTATATCATTTTAACAAAATAATATAGTTGCTTTCATATTTCCTGATCTAATTTTATCATCACAAAGATTATGCTCATAGATGCATGAATGAATTCGTTGAAATTCTTATAGAAAATTTAATTAATTTGAAATTCAAAATATCCGAATAAAAATGAATGATCTATGATAAAATAGTTTAATTTTCTTATCATTTGATTTGAATACATCACACTAAATAGCATATGCATTGAGCAATATTTTCAAAATATAAATTCCAAAAAATGATGAAAATAAATTATGACTTAATCTTAGGATGTTATGTAAATATTATTGTATTTTAAATAAACAGAGTAGAATAGAAAGTATAATAGAATAGAAAGCAAATTCGAGATTAATAGTTTAAACAGTTATAAAATAATAGTATAAATCTTTAATCGCAAACTTGATTTCACAATTTATTTTGAAATCCTTAGAACAATTATTAATGAATGATTTATTTTAACAGAAATATTAATGAAAAATTATATTGTTTGCCTTTCTATGATCGAGCAATGTTGTTATGATTTCAAATTAATCGATTAGTTATCTTCTTTTGTTGAAATCGTGAGGACAATCAAAGAATTAGTAATTCCTTCGTTCTGGATTTAATATTATTGGGTAACATGTTGTACGTGCGCATTTACTGCATTAATATAAAATGTGAGCTAAAATTACCCGCCCATTATGTTTGTGAGCTCATAAAAGAGCTTCATTTCATTCTCACAAGCTAACAAAGGCGCTATTTCTCGTAGTTATAGAACCGTACCAGAATCATCCACATACGCAGAGTGCTGAGCATCAAGGCCAATGTAAAGGACGTGCTTCAATGAGATTTGGATGGGTATAACGGGCTTTAGTTGGTTCCTTTTTCTTTTGAGTTGTGATATTGTCATTGAAATTGTCCTGTTGATATCAATGATTTGTATGACTGATATTGTAATCGCTGCATCGATTGATGTGTTATTAAATTTATCTAGTAAAGGCTTAATTATCGAGGATTGAAGTACTACCACTGAAAGGCAGAAAGAATCTTTATTACGATCAAAGAAGATCGGCGATATCTTCTTCAGTACGATTGATGTGATTACGAATGATTTTTGATGAGACTGTCAATCCAAAATTTTGGATTTATTGCTGACCTTGCTACAGACTTCTTAAATGAATCGTAGCAACTTTTCTCGCGAAACTGTATTTAAATCCTTCCTTCTAAACGTGCATTCGTATTGAGTATAATGTATTCGTATTTTGTGCAGTATAACTCTTTAAAAAATCAGTGGCTAGAATCATAATACATAACATTTGTAATATTAGCAGTCGGATACCACGGATATTATTGACAAATAATGAAAAAAAAGAGATTCGTCAAGAGAAAAAATTCCAGAATCTAAAGTATGCTAAAGAATAAAGTAAGATTGTTAGAATAGCTTTGCTACGAGTATTCCAATCCCTGATGCCATCATGAATATTCGAAACGACCGTAATGCATATCGAAAAAGCTAAATGTGATTAATGAATCAATTTAAACAAATTTGTTTAAGAAAATGCCGATATAAAAGCAGCCATCATTTTGAATTTTTTCAATTGCATGGTTCGACTGCAAATATTTGACCCAATTCAATTTTTGTTATAAGAAAAAAAAGAAAAGGAAGAACTGCATGGCACTTAATATTGATCCACCTGAAGTCAAATTTTCAGCCCTTGGTGGCAATATTACTGTTAATCTCATCAGTCTGACAGATAGCCGTTTGAGTTTCAAAGTAACATATTTTCTAATTCATGCGCTACATTTTTTATTTATAAATTGAAGTAAGATTCAAACCAAACGAGTGTTTAATCTTAAAATTGCTTCATGTACTAAAATTAGGACAATACAGAGGAGATTATAGGATAGGAATGATTGGACTATTCAGTGATGTAAGAAATTTCAAGTGATATTATCGCCTGAAAAAATTTACTGTCAATATCAACAATCCATTAATAATCCGCTTCAAAAGAAAATGAAAGAAGGGATTAGGTTTGAAGATGATTAAGATGGGCGAGTAAATACAACAATAGAATTGTTAATTTCTCATTTCTAATCAGTCTTCAATAAATTTTCAAATACTTTTATCATGCAATAATCCAACAGAGAGAGATTAGAAAGGTCCCACTAAAATTCATAAAAAGTGCAGGTAAAATCAACGAACAATGAACATTACCGTGTTAAACCGGTATATGGATTTGTTTCTAAAGGTGATAAATCTGAATTAACGATAATTCGCTTAGAAGGACCACCAAAAGAAGATAAATTTGTAGTACAATGGGCTGAAGTACCGGATGAAGAAGATGATCCTCAGGCACCTTTTAAAGCTGGAGCTCAAGCGGGCGAAGTTATTCTACCAGTTAAGGCCGAATAAGCTTACCATCATCTTTATCGTCATTATTCTTTTACTGTCTTGTATTACCTATTGCAGCGATAACTATCTGAAACACAATAAACATATTGTTCTCTTAAACTATTGATATGTAAAACAAAGTAATAGTATTTGTTATTATGTCATAATGTAAATGCATTGCAAACATATTCACATAGGTTCTTAATATGGATTCATTTAAGGAGTTGTCATTTAAACATCATATTTACATCCTTGCTAATTGCAATCATTTGATACAAGCAATATCACATCTGGAATTAGCTAGAAGTATCAAAATAATTTTGTTAAGTTGATATGAGAATTTTATTCAAA
This sequence comes from Dirofilaria immitis, assembly GCA_024305405.1. Lineage (NCBI taxonomy): Eukaryota > Metazoa > Nematoda > Chromadorea > Rhabditida > Onchocercidae > Dirofilaria > Dirofilaria immitis. Next base: position 2,384,067 of record JAKNDB010000068.1, read on the forward strand.
TTTTGCTCGTAAACTTATTGATCAAACACAGAAGTTTCTTTATACCTCTTTTATTTTTAATTTCGTACTGTATTATAGATTCTTCTAAATAAATAAATCTGGTTTAATTTTCGAATGGCAAAATATAACGAAATAGTTTTTCTTCGCATAAATATCGGGAAAATTTTCTATTATGATATGGTACGACGAAGTCGTATATCAAGATTTCTTTAATAATCTCAGCAAAAATAAAAAAATAAAGTTGTATATTGAAATCAATTATCAAAAGTGGTTGAGATTTATTCAGAAACTCTCGATCTACCAAAGAAAAGCAAAAGAAGATAAATATGCGGAAATGATCGACGACGATACAGATATTTTATCTTAAATTTTATAAATCAAGGTAGAAAAGCTATAGTAATTCTAAATGCATAAAAATGGCTCCTAGTACTTCAGCCTGAACAAAGTGATATATACAAGAACCAAAAACATTATCCCAAATAGCTTGTTAGACTATAGAAATTTAAAGTCAACATTTAATTTTACGATGACCCAAAATTATGTTATGTAGAGAATTCTGAAGTAGCTTTGATGTTGTAATGCATTGTCAAAGATACCAGATATTCAAAAATCATAGTGTTAGAGATTATGATATTGCTCCAGAAAACTATGACGTTAAGATTTTGACAGAAAATTTGGTAAGCCATTCATTACTAAGAGATCGAACTATACTGGATTACATTCCATCAAGAGGAATGATAAAGAATGGAAACTGTTGAATAGGTTAAAAAATATTTTAACAGCTAGAAGTTATAAATGAAAATCTAGAATATTCGAGCATCAGAACAGTTGCCGAGATAGATAAGAGATATGTCGACAAAAAAAGAAAAAGGACTATGCTCAATTAATAAGCTTTGGCAATTCCTGAAAGAAATAATTGAAAGAAATGAAAAGGTGAGTAGAAATCTTTATAGCGAAAAGTGAAGGATTTAACTGAATCAAGTCAAAGCGAATCCTGTGCTATGTTAGAAGATAAAACTTTTGCTTTAGCTGTAATTAAACAATGCAAAACAAATGATCTTAAGTTGATCATATATCTAAGAAAAATTACAAGTTGCAAAGAGATCCTATGGCTTTCGTTATAGGGAATACTGAGATACTGAATGTTAGATCTATCTTTTTACGAGCAAACGGCGAATGAAGTGTTTGAGAGAAAACGGTGTTTGTCTTATAACTATCGTCAACTAGAGTGCATGACAAATAAGTGAACAAAATGAAATATTTCTTTCACTGCAATGATCATTACAATACTGTATATTAAGCTAAATACAAGAATGGGGTACAAAATGTTGGATTACTCAAAGAAAAAATGATTAAACTATTATAACTAATTTAATATTTGGACGAAAAGATCAACGATATAAAAATCTTTTACAAAGAAATTAAAATAATCGGTCCTAGGACGTTCAAAGAAATGGATAAATTGCGGTATCTTCTGAAATAAAGCGATAACTGGATCGCTAAGTTAAAAATTCAGATCCAACATTGTAAGGATGAAAATAATGAATTATCAGTCAATTAAGAAAATGTACAGAATTCTTGTAACAGCTGGCGAATATTTTGCAAAGAAGAAAGAGGAAGTGAAATCTGGAAGAAAATACAAAAATCCAGAAATTCAAGAATAGCTTAGAAGATGAATAAGAGGCTGAAAATGAAATACAAAAGTAGAAGACTATATACGGTATGCTTCGAGCTTAAAGCAATTGAAATTGCAAATAATACATTGAAAACACAACTTGAGAAATAAGATTGAACACACAAATCCGATATCTTGAGGAGAGATATCAGGCCTGAAACCGATAGTTGTAACTTGTGAATCAGATTTGAAAAGTGCATTAAGTCGATTGTGTAGAAGACTATGTATGCTATGTTGCAAAGTGAACATATCAAGTGAATATATAGGACGAATTAGAATTTCTATAAAAGAAATATGATTTGCTTAAGGCGCAAGTACAAATCAAGAATATGAGCATGAATGTCTTAAAAATAAAACCGGGAAGTATGAAATGATGATCAAGAAACAAAAGAATATACTTTCCCAGACTTATCATAGGAGGTCTGATGCGTTACATACAAAAGAATCTCAAAAATATTGTTAATGTATTGATGCTAAATTAAAGCATCAAAAAATATTCCAATATCGTATTGGTTGTATAGCATAAGATATAAAAATATCACCATTATATTGCTAATTCTGAAAATAGAATGACACCATGCTAATCAAACGAATCGTTATCAATGCTTGATTGATATAATAATTATTGAATCCCTTTTTTCTTTAATTTATTTGCAACGAAACATAATTATCCAAAATACAATTAAGTGTCACATCGACACGTCAGTAGTATCGTAATTAATGGTCAGCATGGCTACCTTCTAAGCAAATGACGGAAGTCTGAGTCGCTAACGAATCTAGGAAGTCGTTCATTAATAGGTTATCTTTTCTGCGTTTTTTCGTACTATATAAAGAAGAGATATATGTAGCAGATTTTAGTCACCCAGAATGCTCTATAATCCAATTATAAACAAACATAACATTGCATTGCATCACGCTGGCCTGTGATAAGGTGAATGTTCTGAAATAAGATTTCTGAATGTTCTGTGAGCTAAGACTTCCAAAAGAACTTGTTCATCATATTTGAAAGCCTGCAGAACGAAGCAACAGTCAATTGATAAAAAGAAATAATTTGAAGATTGATGACAGACTGTTCTAAAATTATAGCCAATATAACTATTTTCATGATGTGATGCACTAACCGCATCCCATGTCGATCTGAAGGGATAGATGTCTTAACCAGTGTTTTTACTGATAATTTTCATAATTTGCAAAGATTCGCTGAAATTTCTGATATATTTTCATGCTAAAATATGTTAATACCAACAAAATCTCGTTTAAAAATGAATATAACAATTAGTACTTGAACAAAAATTCTAAAATCAGAGAAAATAAGTAATCTTTTTATTTTCTTATAGATGATCTCCTTCACCACTCAAACAAAAGAGATCATTTAAACTCTTTAAACAACGTTGTTTTCATCTTCCCGCTTTCCTCCTTTCCAATCATTCAATTCAAAAAGCATTCTTCTACTCCTTTAAGCTTCATTCCCTGTATGAAAGCTTATATTTCGCCATCGGCAAAAGCACCTATCCATCTCAGCGCATTATATATCATATCTAATTCACCAGTTTTAATGGAAAAACATATGTATGATATATTCACAAGTCGCTCATCACAAGTCGTGAATCCAGACGACTTCGACTGAGTCGTGCATGCATAAGTCTGCGAACTAATTCCCCTTTGCGCTTCTTCAAATCTTGGCTGTAAATGAATTTCTTGCTGAAGAACCTTTTGCATAATATAAATTTTAAAACTTTGTTATTAGTTCTAAACTTTGTCATCAGTTCTCATTAGTAAAGGGCATGAATTTTACAAAAAATTGTCGAAGAAATTATCAAAGACCAAGGAAAAGAGATTTGTGGCCATTACATGAGCTCGGATCTCACTAACATCATCAAAATGAGAATGATATCCATTTTTTTAAGTTGAGAGATTTAAAAATGATTAAAAGTAGATTCAAATAGTGGAAAAGTTAGAGAAAGACTCACAAAACCTGACGTTTAACTGCCAATGGAATGTCAGCATATGTAACACTAAGATTATTATTCAATATCTTTTCATTTTCTTCGAAAGCCTGTACTTCATCTGACAACATCTGCACTGAAATATAAAATTAATTCTGTTATTCGATCGATAAATGTCAAAACGAATCATAAGAAATATCTTGAAATACAATAAATAGATTTACATTCGTTCTGTGCACTTTCGATATCCTTACGTGTATCGTTCATACCATCCTTGTTACCATTGTTACCAAATCTCTAAAACAGTTAATTTTATCAGCATTTTGAGCTAAGAAACTATTTTCTCATTAAAAAATGTTTCAAATGACTTCTCAGCAGATAACTGGTGTTCAATATAGAATAATGTAGATTCTAGGCCTATTTAACATCATAATTTCTATAATATATTATAATACGCAATACCGGAATGACTTTTCATATCTTTAGCTATAGATAAGCACACAAAGTACAGATGTTGATAAAAATTGCAAAAACTTACCGTACTACTCAACATTTCTAACGTTTCTTCGTAAATGCTAACAATGTTTTTGATATCCCTTGCTGCTTCAATTTCCAATTTTAATTCGATAATCTGTTTTTCGTTTTCTTCATTTACTGTGTACATTTCTTTACACATGACATCAAACCTAAATGACTACAAAAATAATGCGATATTTCAATAAAAAAGAAAATAAAAATAATAATACAAAAATGAATGGATTATGATTTAAACAAAAACAAAAAACATTAAATGCAATTGAAACAGTCATATGAATTGATGGGAATTTAAAAAATTTGAGTAATAATTCGACAGAAAAAAGAACAATATGAAACCTGAAAATGAGCTAATAATAAATATGCTTACTTATCCATGAATGCAGCATCTAATTTTCTATCTGAATATATGCAGACTTGTCAGCGTCCAAAGTGGCAATTCTTATTTTGTTAGAAACTGTCTTTGCTCTTCCTGTAGGCAATAAAGAACGTTTACAGTGCTATATCTATCGGAATATATTCATGCAATTGTTATGTCGTTCAATGCAGGCATATCAAACATAGTCACTCACCACTTTCCAGAAGCTTCTAGTCCTGGGTATGAAGAACTTCAAGAATTCTCCATATTAAAAGTCCACCCAAAATATTATCAACGTTTTTTGCACATAAATTACCATAAAAATAAAAATTTCAAAGAAAATCAACAAACCTTCAGCAATCTCAGATGTCAATAAAGCCAAATCTTTTTGAAACTGTCCAATTCTTCTTTCAAATGAGTGATCTCTGAAATAAAAAGACATTCATGTAAAAAATAGAACTGAGAATAAGCATCAACAAAAGGCTATACCTATTCATCGATTAAGCGGATAAAGGATCGCAGTGAAAGATTAAATGTTACCTGCTTTCTTGATGGATATAACTTTCTGCAGTTCAGTAACCAGTTCATCATCTTTCATAGTCATTCCTGCAAATATGCTAAAATAATATCTCGAGAAAAGCTCATAACAATATCAGCGATTTTGCTTCTCTTTCTCCACCGATATCTCTCCTCCCAATATTTATATGGACGGCACATTCCTTCGGTCCCAAAATGTAAAACAATTGCAGAAATCTGAATATTTGGCTTCTATTAAATGCCAAAATTTATCCTGCTACTCCATCCATTCCAATTTGCTAAATAACGGCCCTCATTCATAATTACGCAATTACATTTTGTATTTCACATTTCACGTCCGTATTTTCCCAGTGATATTTGTAAATTTGCACCGCAAGGAATGAAGAAGAAATTGAGCCCAGTCCACATTACATTTTTCGATTTAACGAAAGTCATTAATCTCCGATGATTTCTTAGCTGAAAATTTGATGTCACCATTCGATTAGTTTAATACCGTATATCTGTTTACTTCACGTCAGCCAGAATGACTTAACACACGGATATATCGCGTACGAGAATGGTATTTTAGCAAAGCCTCACTGCGCCGCAGTAATGAAGGCATAGTTGCCACATTTTTTGCAACATTAAGTTTGACATTTTTACGTGAAAGTGATTGATTAATGAATTCGATTGTAAACATTTGCGAATATATGTGATAGTTACATTTTATAATTGCAAATTTCACATTTCATTATTTAAAAGAAGAGAAACGATCACATATAATAAATAATACTTACATAATTCCAATGTAAATTATACGAATAAATATGTTAAAATTTTACATTAAGTTTCTTAATTAAAATTCAGTCTTAGAGAATAGAATATTTACATTGTGAAAGTGAAGGAAAATAAACAATGAATTCTCATACATAAATTCTACTGTCATTCTCTATTATAATCATTTAACAGAATGATGAAAGAATCATAAAAAGAATTGACATTTTCAGATGGCAAAACAGAATGACATAAAATAACAAATATTACAGCAGCGACAAATATCAAATTATTATTAACTTTCATGCACAATTCGTTTCATAGACGTGGATTTTGTGTGAGAATAATGTAAACATCTGCGAAGTTGCCAAAAACAATATGAAAAGGAACAATTGTGCTTTGTTTCGTTATACAGCAATATTACAATCAAAAATTGGACATGGATAGTTTAAGAATGCATATTTTTGATTAAATATTATAACTCAAAACATTTACCACATCATAGATCAATATGATATAGAGTAGTATATTATGTGTTATAATTGAGTTGTAGGATATTTCGAGCAGTGATAGTAACCTGCAACATAATGTCCATTTTTATAAAAACGGTCGTAGCGCAGAATGAATCTCATCCTCAGATGCGTCAGGGGAATCGAACCCCGTCGATTGCTTGGAAGGCAACCATGCTGACCATTACACCACTGACGCGCCATTATTCCGCCAAATTATATTTCATAATAATAATTATTTTCAAAATTAATTAACTTACTGCGAAAGACCAATGCTATGCAAACGTAGTATAATTGTAATAAAAGTAAAGATGACATAAATATATTCGAAGACAATAACAGATAAGCAACCACCGCGGATAAGACAAGATGATAAGCAACATAATGGCTCTAACTCCAAATGATGCTGACAAACTCTAAAGAGATTAAGGATTTTTTCAAATAACTGAATACTTTTCGAATAATTAAACTTATCTTAGATAATCGATGAAATCGAGATGATAATTCTAATTGATCATTTTAAACTAATGATCTAGTCGATCGAAAAACAAGTGCTACTATACTTTTAATTCTTCTTGATAGCGAAAGTTATCCACTTAAAACATGAAGCATCTAAAATAATATAACAATATTACATCCGCATTACATTTTGCATATAAAATGACATTAAGTTCATATTAATTTTAAATAGCAAAAGTGGAAGAGGTAATGCTACCGTAGAATTAAGGTAAAAGTTCTGATAATTTTAAAAAAAAAACATTTTTTGTGTTAAATTGATTATTACAGGTTAATTGCTCAAGAGTCATACAACAATTTATGCTTTTGCTAATTTCCTTAAAGCGGAAATATTTCATTTTCTAAAAAAATTTTAAAAGCTTAATTGAGCTGTATCAATATTGAGCTATTGAGTTCATATTACTACTCTATTTCAACTTTTCTAGATCAGCATAAAGTAATACCGATTGTGAAAAATAAATAAATTAATCAAATTATAGCAATAATCAATAATATGAAAATTATGAAATATTGCAGCAATTTGAAGTGACTTATTTACTTGCTCGATATCAATTAAGCATTAAGCTTTTAAAATTTTTTTATTTTTTTTTGCAGTAAAATATTTCTGCTTCAGAGATTGGTAAAGCTTGAATTGCCTTATGATTATTGCGCAATTAGCCTCTAATAACCAATTTGATTCAGGAAATGTCTTTTTATAGTCATCAAAGCTTTTACCATAGCTCCACAGTTATGTATATATATATATATCCAATGCATTAGTGCCATTCAAACCTAATATAAATTTAAGAATGTTTGTTCGGCCTAGTATTACCGAATGAATGAATATAAGAAAGGTATTGAAGAACAGTTAAGTCACTGATTTATGAATTGAATTCTTGGCAAGCATAGAAATGCCAAGAACGATACACTGGTAGGTTGATGTATCTGTGAAGACGGATTTCTACAAAATTAATGATTTAATGTTATATGAATTGTGATGCCTAAACTTTATAGAAAGATATATGACAGGATAGACAATTCTATCTTAGAAGAATTGTTTCGCTCATTATTTATTGCCATATTCTGTTCTTCTTTTTTTTTTTAATTAGATGATCTGCATTAATTTTAGATACTTCATGTTTTGGGTGGATGAGAAGCGAAAATCGGTATCAAATGAACAAGATTCTACAACAAAAACTACAATAACTAACCAACAAGTAAATGAACATTTATATATCGTCTTCATCATTTCATTACATTCATTTGTCATATTTTCAATTCTTTCTGATATATGTCCATAAGTAATTGTATGAGATCTCAATCGAATCAAAATATGCATTTGTTAAAATGAATTTTCATTTAAACTTTATTGGACTCAGAAATAGCAAATATGCTATTTATAAAGAATTTATCAAATTTTTTTTTGCGGTTAAAAAAGGAAAAAATGATGGCATAGCAAGTGAAGCAATGGATAAATGGATATTAACAGGTTGTATCAAATTACAATAAAAAACTATCGAAACTCATGAAAGATGTATAGAAGAATATTCGATAATTTCGCACTATCCAATGCTTAAAAGACTACAACATTTTTTATGTCATTTTTGTCATCCAGGTAAATAATAATTTATATACTTTTATTGATCACTGAAATATTTTAAGTTAATGACGTTTATATACTGTTGATCTATTAGAATAGATGTTAAACGGTGGACGTTTATATACAGTTGATCTATTAGAATAGATGTCAAACGGTAGTGCGGTGCCACTAGTTTTTCAAATTATAAAATTCACACAAATATGAGGAGAATTAATCGAAAAAGACATATGAGGAATATGATAATTCAGAAGTTATATCGAAAATTCTAAGAATGCTGATGAATTATTTCAATCGGTTGTAATCAGTTAGCTATCATGAAAAACGACATATCTTTATAATGATTATTCCACATCCACATACAATTTGCTTAATTTTTATTGTAGTACCGTCAGGAACACTGGAAACGTCGACAGCTGCAAGCGGGAATCATTCGCCAATTTCGTTACCAAAACGAACTAAAAGTATAGTAGCACTTGGCTCCAAGTAAGTATTTTACATCTAATCTTATATTTTTCGATCGACTATCGACTAGATCATTAGTTTAAAATGATCAATTAGAATTATCATCTCGATTTCATCGATTATCTAAGATAAGTTTAATTATTCGAAAAGTATTCAGTTATTCGAAAAAATCCTTAATCTCTTTAGAGTTTGTCAGCATCATTTGGAGTTAGAGCCATTATGTTGCTTATCATCTTGTCTTATCCGCGGTGGTTGCTTATCTGTTATTGTCTTCGAATATATTTATGTCATCTTTACTTTTATTACAATTATACTACGTTTGCATAGCATCGGTCTTTCGCAGTAAGTTAATTAATTTTGAAAATAATTATTATTATGAAATATAATTTGGCGGAATAATGGCGCGTCAGTGGTGTAATGGTCAGCATGGTTGCCTTCAAGCAATCGACGGGGTTCGATTCCCCTGACGCATCTGAGGATGAGATTCATTCTGCGTTGCGACCATTTTTATAAAAATGGACATATGTTGCAGGTTACTATCACCGCTCGAAATATCCTACAACTCAATTATAACACATACTATACTACTCTATATCATATTGATCTATGATATGGTAAATGTTTTGAGCTAAGCACTCCAAAGTACTCACTTCATTATATTTGAATGCCTAGGGCTATTAAGATTTCTTTTTGATCGTGATAAACTTGATGTGGGTAACTCGTTTCTCCACAGTCCCACCGATTTCTTCAGTTTCTTGTTTCTCACACTTTGAAAGAACCTCAACCTTCAGTAATTAAACCTTTATCACGGTAACATGATAATACATCAACGAACGGTGATTAAATCAATCATACAATTTCAAAGATATCATTAAGACAAATTTAATGATGATAGCATAATTCAAGAAAAAAATAAGAGATTAAAACGCATCGATGGATATCTTGTATAATGGTTTGGTGATCAGGACCCCTCTTCTTTCGTGAGTGGAAGATTCTTGTACTATGGCTGTAAGGAATAGTGCATCTGTTGGCGTGTGCAGAATACAGCCCATAGACAAAGGCGACAATTTTAGCTTACATCATACAGTAATACAGTAAAATACGCACGTACAACGTATACCCCGTTTGAGTAAAATTAAACACAAAGGAAGGCATTCAATTTTTAATTTTAGTTTTCCTCGCAATTTCAGTGACAAAGGCTATATGAAATGCATAACGAAAACACCTATGATAAATTAATTAAAAGAAATAATTTGAAGATTAGCAATAATATTATTTTAAAAATATGGTCCTATAATAATTTTAATACAGCAATTAGTTGTGAAATGTATTAATTACATATTCATTCGATACCTAAGGAATGAGCTAATCTAGGAATCTGAATCTGTATTGAATTATTACTGATGATGATGATGTATCATTTGTAGAAATAATAATCATTTTCAGGTTGTTATAATAATTGCCACCGGTCTTCTTCGTGGTATTTTAACTTTCAATAAACAACTCATCCGAATGCATTTGTATTTCGATTATTTTGCATTAACATTCAATGTAATCACATCGATACTATTCCTTCCAGCCTTATTCTTAACAAATTCTGATGCACGTAATTTCACTAATATATTGCTAATTCTATGCTTTCTTACACAAATACCACTTCAAATTTGGGCGATAGTTGTGACACGTTCATGCTTAGAATTCTTCCTTTTGGTGCATGTATTGGTTGGACTGGCAGAAAAATGAATCTGATTCAACACAGAACTGATACGTCTACGGAACTTCAGTATTATTCAAAGACAAATCCACAAATTCATGATTCGATGATCTTTATTTTATCGAAGATATGCATTGTAAACTATCCATGTCCAATTTTTGATTGTAATATTGCTGTATAACGAAACAAAGCACAATTGTTCCTTTTCATATTGTTTTTGGCAACTTCGCAGATGTTTACATTATTCTCACACAAAATCCACGTCTATGAAACGAATTGTGCATGAAAGTTAATAATAATTTGATATTTGTCGCTGCTGTAATATTTGTTATTTTATGTCATTCTGTTTTGCCATCTGAAAATGTCAATTCTTTTATGATTCTTTCATCATTCGTGAATCTTTTGCCGTACAACAATAAATTGTGTATAAGTTTAGAAAATATTGTTAAATGATTATAATAGAGAATGACAGTAGAATTTATGTATGAGAATTCATTGTTTATTTTCCTTCACTTTCACAATGTAAATATTCTATTCTCTAAGACTGAATTTTAATTAAGAAACTTAATGTAAAATTATAACATATTTATTCGTATAATTTACATTGGAATTATGTAAGTATTATTTATTATATGTGATCGTTTCTCTTCTTTTAAATAATGAAATGTGAAATTTGCAATTATAAAATGTAACTATCACATATATTCGCAAATGTTTACAATCGAATTCATTAATCAATCACTTTCACGTAAAAATGTCAAACTTAATGTTGCAAAAATGTGGCAACTATGCCTTCATTACTGCGGCGCAGTGAGGCTTTGCTAAGGATCAAATGCCGACTCAGTGAAATGAATTTTGGAGTTATTCACACATACCGAACATATGAATCAGATTAGTCGAAGCATAATATCTAATTCTTGGTTAAAACAGCAATGACACTTCAAAAATGTTTCTGTCACAACTAAGATATTAAGAATATATAATTTCTCAGATTTATGATCTAAAAATTATTCAAATATTATATATCAGTATTATACAATAGTGACACACTTGTGCAGAATATTCTACATTAACAGATAACAAGCGATATTGGTGGGTATAGTGCATTGAAATGATTAACTACCAAAATACACTTTTGCTGTGTATATATTTATATAAAAAATTGACCGCAAAAAATCGCAAAAAAATAATATATACAATTCAGAATAAAAATAAACATACGAATGTAGAAACGGAAATGAATATATGAAGTGCAAGTTTTTGCAAAATGCGGAATAATTAATAGGCAAGCAAAATTCTTACGGATACGTATAAATTTATATATATGTATACAAGAACAAATTTATTTATATATATAAATATTTGTTATCGATTAAACAAATAACGAATTAAAGAGTTTAATTAACAAAAAAATGCTTAGCAAACCGTTCTCAAATCACCGTCAATTTATTAGACAAGTAGGAAAGACAAATATATATATAATAATATTCTGTGTGACAAAACCGTAAGATAATATCAAAACTGAGCGAGATAAATTCCTCACCGTTAATATCGATATTTTAAAACCAATCTGATAAATGTACAAATATCCAACACCGGATATGATAGCAAACTATAATGCATAGAAAATTTACCGATTAAAACAGTTGTTCACCGAGCTGAAATTACGTAACAAATTAAAAATTTAAATTTCAAATACTGCTGTGCTTTCGCATATATGAAACTTTTCATTAGCTGAATCTGAGATGAAGTAGATATACAAACAGTAATTGATGAGCATTGAGAAAGTTTATATTGATTAAATAAAAGCACAAGCAGTAAGATCACTATACAACTTTATGTTCATCAGCAGGCAGATGATCATATTCGTAATCGCAGTGGACGAAAGCTCTTTCTACTTCCGCCAAACTTTCGATATTCGTCTGTAATGCTTCACTGATATCATGCGACTCGCGAAGTGTCATGTTTGGATTCAATACAATGTGAACTTCTACTAAAAAACGCGTACCAAAGTGATATACATAAACAGTTTCGATGTAATCTATTCGCTTATCGTGCTCCACACATACCTATAAGCTTATGAATTGGAATCATATTTCACTTGCTTGGAAAGTACAGCTTAGCAGATTGAGTGATTAAAGAAAATGATTAAGCTACGACATGGCTAATCTTCTTAAATCAATCATCATTAATTTCATCATATCATTAGTTTATCCTCATTCACAAATGTATTCGGTCTCACAAGCAATAAAAAATATATTATATAGAATGATCTCTAGCACTCATTACTTAGTCAATTTACTAGGTTGATTAAGATAGAAAAGACCTTCACAATACGATTAATGAATTCCGGTTCAGCCGACTTGCCAGAAAGCATTGCTAAATGTTCTTTTCCTGTGAAAAACCAAGTAGTGGCGATATATATGGACACAGCAATGGCACCAATCGGATCAAAATATATCCAATAATTTGATGCGACCCAAGCACATATCTACAATGAATTGTTTAGCAAATGATATGGCGATGAAAAGATAATCAGATATGAATTTTCAAAAAAATAAGTACAAATATGAAATCTGGACAAATAATTGACTAATAAAAATTCACTATAGCGACTGTATTGGATATGCAGTCATTCCAATGATCCTGTGCCAGCACTGCCACAGAAGAATCATAATCAAATCTAAAAAAGTCAGACAAATCATGTTTCATATACTTTATTGTCCCTAACCTAATCGCTCAATGCAGTACATACCATAATACTGATAGGAGCATACTGTATATTAATTTCAGCCGTGCGACTACTTCATAATGATAATTATAATTTTAATGATAATTATCATAATGTTAATGTGACATAAATCGATTCAGAATTTCTAAAAAAGCGTACTAACTTTTTACATAGAATCATGAGTGCGAATTTGATGAATATAATTGCAACCATAATAAATAACGAAACAATGTCCACTCTTGGATTAACCGTATCATGGATAACTGACTCTAGCGATTGTACTATCATTTGAACTGACGCCACTCCCATTATCACACTTACAATTATCTACAAATCTTCTACTAGAACTTCCAAATCTATCGGGAAGAGGTTAGAAAATAAGTGTCAAACCAAAGGTCAAACTAAGTGTTAAATTAGCATTGCTATTAACGTTACCAATGATTAAGTTTTGAATCAGATCATTAAACGATTGAGATTAAACGTTAGCAAATTGTCACTTTTTGCTTTAAAGAAGGTGATAGTAAAGAAAAATAGTGAGATGTGATAAAACTAACTAAAGCAATAGGTTCCAAACGTGTCCTCCCTCTAGGATACATGTATGGGTCTCGCTTTCTGATGGCACGAGCCGTTAACCAAATCACCAAACCCGAAGTTATATCGACGGCTGAATCAACTAACGAGGAGATTATTGACAGTGAACCCGACAGATATGTTGCTGCAATCTGCAAATAACAATGAATAGATCTTATTAAAAGAGTTACTTAGCAAGAGCAAATAAGGGCAATTGGAGAGGAAAGCGTACAAAAATTACTGAAAATATTACGAAGTAGTAATATATTGGATCAAATAATACCTTAGCAATAGCTAATGAAACGTTAACGATAAGAGTGGTCATAGCCAACCATCGAGCCGCCTTGTCACTCGACAAATTCGTTGATGATTCCTTTCTAAAAAATTTTATTACTCAGAAAAATAAGATGTTAAGACAAAATTGAAAGAAATTTTTCGAAAATAATTTTAAAAATGAAAAGATAAGAAACAGAGAACAATAATATTGCTCATTATTCTCAATAAAATATACGTTACATGAAGGATAAATGATTCAGAACCTTTTTTCTTAATTCTCACTGTAGATGTTTTATCTTTAACTTCTGCGGAAGCGCCCTCCAGACATGCTTCGCCAGAGTTGGGATTTCCTTCTAGCAACATCATTTTTGAATCGATGCCATTTTCGTCACTCTCTATTAAACTATGTGTTTTTGCTTTCGTCGTCGATGTTCCTGAAGAGAAACAAACTAAGGGAAAAAAAGAAGCAAAAATAAGAGCACCAGAAATTTTATCAAGTTCATTATATGTAAATGGCAAAATAAACGGTTGCATTGTACCAGTCTTTTTCAAGACTGGACAATTTAATTAAGTAAATTAATAAATGTATTGTAAAAATATAGGACCAATTAAAACAAAGTGTAAAAAGCGGTCTAGTAGCAGTAAATATTTCAATTATGAATTAAAAAATGCTAAAAAACATTAGTAAAAATTAAAAACAAACTTCGATGGCGGAACTGTCTCTTTTGAAATTCTCCACAAGATCCGACTGTTTCCGATAAAATTTGCTCACTCGTTTCGGATTTCTGTTCAATAAAAGGGAGGGATGAGAGAGTACAACTGCGAGGGAAGGCATACTATGATTATCGTGAGGAATGGTAACCTTTTTCTCAAGTAACTGTTCCGTTGCTATATTACCCGTATTGGAACACGTTAATCTGAAATGTGCATGACATGGCCAAAGAAAATAACAAAGGATAACAAATAAGTTTAATAAATTCTTATACGGCATTCTTAAATCTAAACTAACAAGTATCGTTAATATCTCTTTTAAAATTCGATATTTACCGCATTTGACATTGGAAATACATTTCAAAATTTCACTGCTAGCACTACCAAATAATCTTTATACTTTTTTGCATTCATCATACTACATTTCCGACTAATGTTCAGAGAACCAAGCAAATAGTCCCTTGACAAAACATCAATGGGTTAAAAGGTTTCTTCCATGTTTACACAATAATGCTTCTTTTTTATCCAAATTAGTGACAGCGAAAAAAAGATAGCATTTGATGCATTTAAAAATGATAAAAAGAAGTAAAATCTAATTTAATTAAAGATTAATATATGCAAGCCAAAAGATCTAATAAAATTAAACATATGGGATATAAAAAATTTTTTCTTGTCCTAATTTATCCAATTTTGCTGTATAAAAAATCCATGAGAAACAAAAATATGCACGAATGTTTTTGCGAAATTTATATCTGGCTAATCAATTATTTCTCTTATCGCTCGTATATTTTCTAGCAGTTGAATAAAAACTGCAATCAACAATGGTATACTATTCTTATAAGATGAATTTAGCCAAAATTTCACAAATCAAAATAATCACAATGTATATAGGTTTTTTCATTAAAAAAATGAGAAAGTTTACAGAATATATTATACATTAGTAATGTACAAAACTAAATAATATAACTTTGATGAAATATAAGAGATGTAAGTCTTCGAAGATGAATAGATTGTAAATTTTCTGATTCTATTTTTATAAAAATTTCTTAAAGTATGAAAAATACCATGCACAGATATTTTTCAATAGATATAGTAACAATTAATACTAATCGAAATTAACTTACGCAATTTCATCATCTTCACTCATATCTATCTCTTCATCATCGTTGAAATCGGAAAGTTTAAAGTTCACCGGCATGTTCACCTCTTGCAAATCGTCGTCTAATGTCGTAGCACCGTTCATTCTGGCAACTTGTAACGATGATTCATTGCTTGATTCACCGCCAGCCATTTGCCTGAAATATCTTCATAGCATTATTGTACGAAACGTATAATACATCGTGTTCAAAAAATACATTTGATGTATATCAAAGAAGAGTGTTGATTCGTTCATTCATTTATCATATGACAGTTGTCTTCTAAGTATCAGAAACCATTTTATTTATATCCATCCTTTCCACATCACAATTCTACCTCTTAACTGCCATTCTCAATTTAACTGCTAGATTTCTTTTGCTATTCGAATATTAACCTATTGATAAGAATTGAGCCGTCTTGAGACATTGAAGAATGTTTCTCGAGAGTTTAATATAATTTGTAATATTGTAAAAATATGAGCAGTTAAGTGTAATGATGTTTTCATAGATATATATTTTAAAAAAAAAAAAAAATTATGCGATATTTTTGATAATTAAATTCAGAAATTATCAAAAATTGGTTCATATTTGTTTTTAGTTTTATTTAAATATAACATAGTGAAATGAATAGTTTGATTGGATGACTATGATAGACTAATTACCCTGATTATGATGATAGAC
This sequence comes from Dirofilaria immitis, assembly GCA_024305405.1. Taxonomy (NCBI): domain Eukaryota; kingdom Metazoa; phylum Nematoda; class Chromadorea; order Rhabditida; family Onchocercidae; genus Dirofilaria; species Dirofilaria immitis. The sequence continues at coordinate 2,400,755 of JAKNDB010000068.1, forward strand.
TAATAGTTTGATTGGATGATTATGATAGACTAAGTATTCGCAATATATATACTGTATTTTATCAGATTTTTCAATTTAAAATTTTCTGGTCGTCTTAATTAGTTATTTTGAAGTAGACTATTGCAAAGATATATATTTTTCAATTATTCATTTTACATCCATTTTCCGTTCCTTTCAAATTTGTCTAGGTCATAATCGAATATTCATGAATTCTGGTAATACTTCTCATCATTTTTTTAGATTCCTTATATAGCGTAATTTAATAGCAAATTTTATGCATTGATTCTATCATATTATGCGCGACGATGATTCTCGAATAGCAATTAGTAGAATGAATATTATCCTTGTGCTACATTCGAATGCAGCCAAAGTTTGTTTCAATGAAAAAGATTTTAAACAATAGGCTATTTTTATTTTTCTTCACATTTATTATGCTTGCAAAAGGATATTGTATAAAAGTCTACTTAATTAATATATTCAAACCTATCTTCATTAAAATAATTTGAAAAAGGAACAAGGAAGTAACGATAGCAAGAAGTATTAGAAGTGAGGATCGAAAATTGATGATGCAAAACAAACCATTCATATCATAATATGATATTGAATGGAAGAGAATGAACATTTATAAATTGATAATTGTCAAATGTAAATATGAAATGATAAAATATCGAATTGATCGATTGATTACATTCGATGGATACTATCTATCATTTTGCTATATTCCGTAAAAATTCTTTGTTTAAAATAAGCTTATAACAATGTATCATCATTTTTTCCTTTTTCTTTTCTTTTTTTTTTTTTTTTGTATAACAAATATTTTGTTATCTATCTGTTTGAAAATTTATTCAACAAAGTAATGCTATCAATAAATTATTATTTTTTCTTTTTAATACCAAATAAATTTGTTCGATTATAATAATCGAATATTTGTTGGTAATAATAATACAGCAAATATTTGCTATATTATTGAATTATATATTAGCTATTAAAGGAGGAAATTTATGATCGATGATCTTTTTCCCATTCAAAATATCTTTCATTTTTGAATTATATATTAGCTATTAAATGAGGAAATTTATGATCGATGAAATTGTTGATTAAATTGAAATCATTTTGATTAATATTATTTTGTTATAATTAACGAATTATTATTTGTATAATTTTTAATCTTATAATAAAATAATTTACATTCAAAATTATTCAATATCCATCATTCATCTATTTTATTCGTATATGCAGATGCGCAGATTCTACTGAATAGAAGCGGAACATATCAAAAAATATGAATAAAAATGCAAAAGTTCGAAAATGAACTAAAATATGTATTAAAAAATAGAAAGAGAGAAATGAATTCAGGTATAAATTAAATAAATTATTTAGGTATAAATTAAATAAATCATTCCGGTATAAATTAAATAAATCATTCAGGTATAAATTAAATAAATTATTCAGGTATAAATTAAATAAATCATTCTGGTATAAATTAAATAAAAATCATTTAGGTATAAATTAAATAAATCATAAAGCTAAAAAAGAATAACTATTGGATTATTATTCTGTTTTATATCCATAAGCGACTAATAGAGTAGTAGAAAGATTTTTAGTATAAATTACGAAATATCGTTACTACTTAATGAGATTCAAAGTTTGTATTAGATTCATATCATCACATATTAATTAAGCTTTTTCAAAATGCCATTTAAATTGCTACTTCAACTGATTCTTCTTATCAGATGCATGCAATTATTCTCTCGAATTTTCTATGGAAAATTATTAGATGAAAAATTAAAGCTCAAATTCTAAAAAATTACTCTCATTTAGCTAATAAGAAAAAGATATAAGCTATAATCTTTAAAATTTATCCTTCATATATGATTCTGTTAGTATTTATCGACAAAATTCATTGTAATTTTTCATACAGATTTGCATATTTATCTATTTACCTTTACAGTATTAAATATTTTTAATTATATTATCCCTGTAATTACTGATAATTCAATTTTCTATTAAATGAGTTTAATTATATTATCCCTGTAATTATTGATAATATGACTCGATGGTCAGATAGGAGCAGCAGTTCGGAGGAAGAAATACCGTTCTATTAAAAGAGCTTGATTATATTATCCTTGTAACTATTGATAATATAACTTGACGGTTAAATAGGAGCAACAGTTCGGAGGAAGGAATACCATTCTATCAAATGATCTTGATTATATTATCCCTGTAACTATGAGCTTGATTATATTATCCCTGTAACTATTGATAATATAACTCGATGGTCAGATAAGAGCAACAGTTCGGAGGAAGGAATACCATTCTATCAAATGATCTTGATTATATTATCCCTGTAACTATGAGCTTGATTATATTATCCTTATAACTATGAGCTTGATTATATTATCCCTGTAACTATTGATAATATAACTCGATGGTCAGATAAGAGCAACAGTTCGGAGGAAGGAATACCATTCTATCAAATGATCTTGATTATATTATCCTGTAACTATGAGCTTGATTATATTATCCTTATAACTATGAGCTTGATTATATTATCCCTGTAACTATTGATAATACGACTAGACGGTCAGATAAGAGCAACAGTTCGGAGGAAGGAATACCATTCTATCAAATGATCTTGATTATATTATCCCTGTAACTATGAGCTTGATTATATTATCCTTATAACTATGAGCTTGATTATATTATCCCTGTAACTATGAGCTTGATTATATTATCCTTATAACTATGAGCTTGATTATATTATCCCTGTAACTATGAGCTTGATTATATTATCCCTATAACTATGAGCTTGATTATATTATCCCTGTAACTATGAGCTTGATTATATCATCCCTATAACTATGAGCTTGATTATATTATCCCTGTAACTATTGATAATATAACTCGATGGTCAGATAAGAGCAACAGTTCGGAGGAAGGAATACCATTCTATCAAATGATCTTGATTATATTATCCCTGTAACTATTGATAATACGACTCGACGATCAGATAGGAGCAACAGTTCGGAGAAAGAAAAATCAATTTCCTATTAAATGAATTTAATTATATTATCCCTGTGATTATTAATAATTCAATTTTCTATTAAATGAATTGTGTATGAGCGAATTATCGGAACTGGAAACAGTTATTTTTATCAGTAGCAAAATTAATAAACAGCATATCACTAACTTGAATATTCAGAATATTCCACATAATATTCTTGTCTCTTCTTTAGACTTTTTCCATCATTCCTTTCTTCTCTTTTCCATTAATTCGATATTTAATCTCATTAGTTCGATGACTCTTATCATTTTTAATTTCATTACGTATTCCAATTTTAGCTGCTTTTGTTAATGGATATGTTCCTAATTTACATATTCCCTGAAAGAAAGAGAAAAAGAGAAAAGAAAACAAACTAAAAAAATTAAATAAATATTTTAAAATAATAGATAGAATAATAAAACAATACCTCATAGAATAATTTTATATTAATTATATAAAATTATTATAATAAAACAATACCTTATAGAATAATTTAATATTAATTATATAAAATTATTATAATAAAATAATACCTCATAATCATCAGATGCTAAATCAAATATCATAATACCAGCAAGATTAAATGCTTTTATATAGCTTGCTTTTGAAAACATTGTTATTGGATTTTCGAATCCCAACCATTGCCGATCATTATTACCATAAATATATGCTGATCGTGTTCTCATATCATATATATATTTATAGTTTTTTGTTTTCGTCAAATTACATACCTTAAAAAAATTTTTCTAAAAAATAACAACAAAATGGAGATATGATTTTATTGAAGGTATCAAAGTATACGATGATCAACTTATAATAGGATGATATCACTACTGCTCTTTTTTTTTTTTTTTTCAGATATGTATGTATCTTTTGTATAATAGATGGAATAAGTAAATTGATAAAGAGATAAATTTTGTTTCAATGATAAGCTCTCTAATCAAATGATAAAATTGTTAACTTCCATGCTTCTAGAAATAAATGCTCTAATATTCAATAGCCATTTTCTATACTATGATAAGATATATGGAATGATGAATCAATAAATGATACCTTAATAAATGGATAAGATGCACCAATAGCAGCATTTCCAATAGCTGGAGCATAGATGAAGTAAAAATATTTATTAAGAAGTGTATAACCACGTCCATAAGTCGGTATACCAAATATAGTTTTATTAGCCCATAAACCTCTTTTAAGCCAATGTTTTGTCGAATGATCCTTTATTATCATTAAATTATTATTATCATTATTTTAAATTTTTCGTTTTTTTTTTTTTTTTAAAAATTTACTTTGCCTTTTTATTTTTTCATAATTAAATTATTTAAAAATTAACCGAATTCATTTTGCCAATTATTCCAATTTCAAAACTTTTACGAAATAATGGTGCATTAAAAGCTGCAAAAGGTTCCAACTTCGAATACATATGAAAATCATAGTTCATAATTTGAACAAAATCTAAATATCTGAAAAAAAAAAACGATGATAAATTTTGAAATAAATTTATACATTTTGTTTTTCATACAAAAATTAATCCTACAATTTTCTTCAAATAATAATCAATATTATGGTATCAAAAAAAATTAACTACTTTTAAAGATTTAGCTTATGATGATTTAGCTTATGAAATCATATCTTTAATCTTATAACTGGATCAATCATTGTTATTATATCATATCATAGTTTTTTTTTTTTGCTTACAATAATACAAATCATTAATTTATCTTTTGATAATGGATAAATTTAAAGATAAGATAATTAAGGATTAAGATTCAAAAGCAAAAATAATTATGAAAGAATGACTTATTGAATGGATCAACATCGTAAGCTATATCAACGATTGTAGAAGGTGCAGCAACTGCTACAGTTAATAATAGATTTGATTTAGTATGATCGAAACTTTCTCGTAGTTCCTAGAAAATAATTAAATAAATTTAATTAACTTAATTTTTTTTTTTTTAAAAAAGAAGTGATTATGATCATAGATAAAAGATTTACTTTGATAAGAATTGAAAGACCTTTTCTGTCGGTAGATTGACCGTTTGGACCCCATACCGGAAATTCCCAATCAATATCAAAACCATTGATCTGATTTATCAGCAAATATTCTGTTACATCTTCTACCATCTTTTTTCTTAGTTCATCATTTTTTACCTAAAAATCATCGAACCCATACTATTATCGAAAATCTTTTTTTCTTTTTTCTTTATTTTATTAAAAATTGTTCGGTATATTTGAAATGAAATTATCTACGAGAATTTTTGAAGAAAAAAAATATTCTCGATCATTTTTTTTTCTTTCAAAAATTTATTCGATTTATACTATTGATTGTGTACTATTGATTATTGATCTATAAAATAATATCAAAAAGAAAAAGAAAAAATTAAGAAAGAAATTTTAGATAAATTAAAAACAAAAGAAAAAATATTATAAAAGTTAATTAAGATTAGATTATCAAATTCAAATTAATAGTTACGATTAGATTATCAAATTCAAATTAATAGTTACGATTAGATTATCAAATTTAAATTAATAGCTAAGATTAAATTATCAAATTCAAATTAATAAAATATAATTTTAATTAAAATAATAATATGTAAATAAAATATTGCATTTATTTTTTGTGAACGAAAAAAAATATATAAAAGAAAAAATGAAAATAATATCAAAAAAAAAAAGGCAAACTTACGATATATGACATACGATTGTTGGCAGGTGTAAGAGTAATCAAAAGTTTAGGAGATGACTCTTGACCTTTTAACCACTCTCGCATCATCGTTACTGCAGTAATATTTGGCAAAACGATATGATAATGTTCATCAATTGTACATGAACCGATCAAATTATAATGAGTGCAAAGATTCTCTTCGATATATTGTACAGGTGGTTTTTCTCTTCTAAAATGTATAAATAATATATTTAAGCAAAAAATTGTTGATAAAATTTAAAATAATTTCTTATCTTTTATAAACAAAAAAGGAAATTAAACTTATCAGATAATTTTAATTATTAATAAGCTTTTATCATAATTAAATTAAGCATTAATATATTTTTATAAAATTAATAAAGAATTACTTAAAATAGCAGCTTATAATTGGTTCAGATTTAGAGATATGAATTATCTGCAAGATATAAATGATCATTGATAGTGATAATAGTATTAGAACCATCTGAAATACAATATTAATTCATTAAAAAGAAAAAAATATTATATGAAATTTTTAGACATTCATTTATTGACTGAAATAAAACAACGATCAATTTATCAAGTAAAACAAATCTTTGGTTAACAGCGTTTCAAAATTACCCATAAATTATTAGAGTAAGCTTAAAATAATAAACAACTGATAATTATTATCTTATTAAACAAAGCATATGATAAGATAAATATTGATAAAGCTAATTGATAAACTTTGATAAAAATTTCTGTTAAAAAATAAAAAGTAGGGAGAGAGAAGTAGAAGAATTTAAAAAAATAAATCTATCCCATTGCTTATATTTTCTAGTTGCTGATGATTTTCCTGCACACTGCTACATAGATGAGAATTTAGCGCTCTTGAGCTAAAAAGCACTTTGCACGAGAATGATAAATGTTAAGCATACCATCATATAGATTGGGCCGATTAGATCATTTTAGATTAAGGCATAATTTTCAGCATATTAGCATGAATCATTTTAGGCCAAGGTATGATTTTCAATATATTAGCATGAATCATTTTAGGCCGAGGTATGATTTTCAATATATTAGCATGAATCATTTTAGGCCAAACTATAATTTTCAGCATACTAGCATGATATGATTAAAATTCTCAACATCTATAAACATAATGAAATATTAATTAATGAATTCTTTTGAATTTTGCATATCCAAATGAGCAATTTTCAAACAATCTCGGCATGCACATAATTATAGTTTATAATGTCGAGAATCTCGACTGCAACCAAAAAAGCGCAAATGCAATTGTTATCAAGAAATGAATCATTGATTAATACTATATCATTGCATAAATTTCATTTGTCTCCAATTTTATCATTGCTAGTTATTTGCGAAGTTTTATTTGTATAAGTTGTAATATTAATATAATCTTTTAAATGTTATTATACATTTATGCTTATTTATTTATTTGATATTGGATAGTGTTGATAAAATCAAACTGATATTGTTGGAAAGAAAAATTGATTTTGGCTAATATTAACTAAAACAAATGTTTAATTTAATTTTTTAGATATAATTTTTTTTATTTTATATTTTTTCCGATAAATAAATAATTGAATTAAATTAATAAATTAGTTGCTATTTGATCTTTTTTTGTAGCATTTTTAATTTCATAAAATAAAATGTTTGTTTAACTGAATCATTTAATATAATAGTAGCATTTCTTTCATTTTTTTTTTTGCATAACAATTTGTTGAAAATAAATTTTGAATTATTTGGGAAAAAAAATTTATATTTATATAGATATTATATTACTAATAAAAGTAGTACTAATATCATGACATATATATATTATAGTACTAATAAAAGTGGTACGAATATCATGATATATATATTATATTACTAATAAAAATGGTACTAATATCATGATATATATATAGTATACTACTAATAAAAATACTACTAATATCATGGTATATATATGTATTATATTACTAATAAAAGTACTAATAATACCATGATATATATATAGTATATTACTAATAAAAATACTACTAATATCATGATATATATATGTATTATATTAGTAATAAAAGTAGTACTAATATCATGATATATATATATATAGTATATTACTAATAAAGTGGTACTGATATCATGATATATATATATATATATATATATATATATATATATATATATATATATAGTATATTACTAATAAATATCATGAAGAGAAAAAAACAAACAAACAAAGGAATAAAACATCCGAATGAAATTCATTTTCAATGCATTAATTAATTTTATAAATAATAATTATAGCAATAAAAAAATATAAGCAAAGAAAAATATTTCAATAAAAACTTATTTCATATATTTTAGGATTTATGAAATGTAATATAATAATTTGTTACATTCTAACATATACAATTTGGTTTAATAATAAGAAAAAAATAATAAAATTCTATTGCAATATAAATTACAAAGAATTATTTAGTTGTGATATAAATCAATTACAGTAATATTCATAATATCATTTAATTATGTGAGGAAAGAAAAACAAGCCTAAGGCAGAAATTAAGGATTCATTTAAAAAGTTCATTTCAATTCTTGTCTGATATGTTATGATGAAATATGATAAATTGATAGTATAAAATTGAACTACAATTCTACTTTTACAATCACTCTAATTTTTTTCCCGATCATATCAGGAGAAATTTCACATTAATTGATTAATGTATATGAAGAAGATAAGATCATCGATATAACATATCGATTTATTTACCGAAATCAATGAATGAAAATGATAATTTAATTTCAAATAAAGCACACTTTTCATTAATTTACAATAATTTTTAGGTCATAATATGAAGCAAACTTTTGATCATAAATTGAATGCAATCACAGAAAAGACCAAATCGATTACTACTTTTTTTTTAACTGTCAAGTTTTATTTATTGACAAATGATGACAAATTTCGTAAAATTTCATCGAGAACAGAACATCTTTTCTCGATGAAATTTTTTGCTATTTTGTAAATAAACTGGTCTAAACATATAAAAATTTTTTAAATTACTCTTTGGGACTAAAAGAAATTCAAAAGTTCTCTAAAAATTATCAAAAATTTTCGGCAAAAGTCATACGTTTTATACGTAAGAATGAAGCGACCTTTAAAATGTCATAGGTTTTATACGTCGGAATAAAGCGATCTTTGAAATGTCATACGTTTTATACGTAAGAATGAAGCGACCTTTAAAATGTCATAGGTTTTATACGTCGGAATAAAGCGATCTTTGAAATGTCATACGTTTTATACGTAAGAATGAAGCGACCTTTGAAATGTCATACGTTTTATACGTAAGAATGAAGTAATCGATAAAGTGAAAATTTTAAATAATACAAAGATAAGAAAAATTCATTGCATTCTTTCTTATTGATCTACACACTTCATTTCATGTTTACTTTTTTTTTTTATACTAATTAAAATATTCTACTAATTAATCAATACTATTCTCAAACATATATATGTATATGTATATATTATGATAGATATAATAATTGAATCCATCATATTGATGCAACAAATTACTTCTCATATATAACGTTCACGTACGTGGGAATTAATTTTACAATAAAAATACACTGATGTAATTACACGTCAACAAAAATATACATTACAACGCTGCAATAGTCTATTCTATGTTATGACAATTTACACAGCGTACGGTATAATCATTTATTCAACAGGTATGACATTTCATTTTATTAGACAGGTATGGGTATATACATTCGACATAGTTGTTATATTGTTGTTTACCAAATTTATGATATTATATTTGAAGTAGTAATTATTCATTTGCATAAAATTTATCAGGATTCTGAGGAATTCTACAAATTATCAGAATTCTAAAGTGATCAATGAGATTATTAGAAATTAAAATAATATGACAGGTAGGTAAGATAATGAGATGCATAAATGGTTTTATATGTTATTTTGATGTTATTATATATCTCATGTTGCTCACACCATCAACAATGCCCTCTAGTTGACCTTTTAGCGATATATTCTTTTATAAATGATTGATACATGCATGCATTATCAAATGATCGTTGTTGTTATTCTCATATTGTAGGAATTCTTTAATTGATTAATCAATTACATATATGTATTATACTCGTGATATATATATTTAGATAATAACTTTTTTGTTTCAAAGAAAAGAGTAAATGAAATGAGTAATATGAGATGAATGAAATAACTGCTTTTTTTTTCGCTTAAATTAATTATAGATGGAAGATGATAACGCTATTGATATCTATAGATGGATATTCTCTACTAATAACGATAATAAATTCAGTGATCAAATGGAAATGGAAAGCAATGGAATATTGAAAAAAGTTGAGGTTAGTCTTAGATCTTAAACTATTGTTATTATTCAGAGAGCAAATTATTTTAGTATTTTACGATTCAGTAATATTTTTGTTTTTATTTTTTTCTTTTTCCATTTCATCTGGTCAACTTTTCAATTTTTTAACCTTTGAACAATATAGCAATATAAGATTATTTTTTACTTTAAATTAAATTACAAACTGTTGTATTTATATAAATGGATTTGTTTTGTAATTAGTAATTCTTAAATATAATTTTAATTGCACGAAAAATATTCCTATATTGTTTTGTTTATTTTTTTTTGATTTTCATAATTAAACAATTTTGTAGCTGAAGATTCGCAGTAATATATTGGGTGTGCGTTACTGCAAGGAAGAACCTATTGAACCGATGATTATTGTGTTAGAAAAAGTGCACGTGGAAACACTTCCAGATAAGGATGGAAAATTTCCATTTATGCTAAATCTCGATTCTGGATCAGTGGTATTCTACGCAGAAAGTGAGAAACAAAGAGAGGAATGGATGGTAAAGGTAAGAGGAATTGCTGTTGCATAAAGTTAGAAGAGAGACGATTTATTTTATAGAAAAAAGAATAAATAGAAAAACGAAGACCAATTAAGTCACTTTTTGATGGCCTAAAATTTCATATTAAATTAACGTTTATTTCTACAGTCGGTCAGTTAATAATAATTTTCTATTGAAGAAAAAAGCTTTGTACCTATTAAAAGGAAATGATATAATACTTTATTGCAGATGTCAACTTGTTCACATAGAATGGCTCAAGCAGAGCTTGATGAAATAGCTGATAATTTTTTAACACTTGTACCGTTAGTGCTTTCACTCCTCCTGCATCTAATTCAATGAACTCCTTTTACCTGACCAATCCTGTAAGGAAGACTTATAAGTTCTCGATATCTCAGGTATATGTTTCCATTCTACTACTTGTTGTTTTGTTGCAAATTTTCCTTAGGACGTCAGTATTCGTAAAATTCATCATCAGAAATGCATTGTATCATATGACCAATCTGGTCATTTATCTTAATAGTTTTGCTGCCATCTCAACTAATTTCTTTCATTTCCATTTACACAAAAATTACCAAAACAATGGAAATTGTTTAGAATGTAAGTCTGCATTCTCGAAAGATCGTATGTGAAGAAGTGATGTGGGAAAGTAAGCTGTGCACAACATTACCTATTCAACTAGTTAAATTATATCTGAAGTGGTGTAATGAAATGAGCGAACAACTAAAAAGCCGTTTGTGGTGTGTACCTAACGAGTATCTGGATCCAGTTCACGATTGTCTTAGGTGAACCCTAATTTCCTTCTTTATAAAGATACTCTTGACATCTATTATGCTTCTCTATTATTTAGTTCTACGATTGCTTTCCTGCTGGATTTTATAAACCTCACATACCTCTGTTATAGGCATTTGTCCGCCAATCAAGAAATCTTTGTGGATTCTTTGGAATTCCTTGAATCCTATGCTGGACCGTCCTTTCGTTCTTCCATGGAGAAGTTCCGTGTTGCCTTCGCATCTGTGCCTACTAATTTGCATCTGCAGCAGTTTTCTATTGAGGGGCATTCTTATAATTACCTCACCGCTGGCACTGTCAGTGCCATTCCTCTTCGTTTCGCGGTAAGAATTATTTAACATTACATGGAACTATTGAAACTATTGTTCGGATTTTAGCAATGTTTTTTTTTTTTTTTTAGCATGGTGGCTTAACAAAACAGCGTGTCTCTCTTTGCAATTCAGTGAACAATCCGAAACAAGTCGATCATATACTCGATTGCCGATTTTATCAAAGACGTCGAATTTTACAGGCTGCAAAGTGTATGATTGGTGAATTGTCAAGTAAAATCGAAACTGAATGGCATATTGCCGACTTTGGTAATGTAGACAAAACTGGTATACAATTAATGGCTGATATAAAACAAGTGCGTATTCATGATTTAAAATGAATGTAATATTACACTTTAATAGAGCTGCACAACGACTTTTCTTTTAAAAAACAATTATGTTTCATAAATTATTTCAGTATGTTATTATTTTTCAGCTCCATGAAAATCTGATTGATTTAATTGGTTCCTTCCCAATTGTATCTACATTAATCGATTTTCTCTTCCATTGGTCTCGAACTCAAAATTCTGCAACACGATTATCTTTTGAAAAGGTTTTTTTTTGACTCTACCATATGATAGCGAATAGCAGAGTTTAAGGAACACTAATTTTTTAAATTATACTGTTCATATTACTCTTGGTAGTGCTATAAGTTCAAAAGACTAACTCTATATTTGAACTGTGCATGTCTCAAACAGAAGAAGAATCACTCCAAAAAAAGCATCTTTTAGAAGTAACTAATGCTGTATTTTTTTATTTATTGCTAGCTATTTAAAATTTTTGTCATAGTTGAACTTTCTACTTCATTACATAGCATTAGTATTGTAAGCTTAGGTTTGATTTTAATACAGCATCATGAATTCTTCAACACTCTTCCAGGAGAAACATGCTGTACCGGATAGTTTGGATAGCCAGCTTGATACAATAGAAGCCTCTCTAATCAGTCTGAATACCAAAATGGCGGTTATCGATTCTGTGCCCAATAATGAAGTAATAATTTTTAAATAATGATAGAGTCGAGACATTTATTTCAGGGTTTTCTGGATAGTTATATTAGTGATGTTTTCTTGGTTTAATTGCTATTTTTGGATATCTCAAATCAGAATAGTTTCAGGAATCCAGAAAAGAGTACATGAAGAATGCAAGACAGACTTTTAATTCTGTTCTTGATGCATTGCTGCAGTTGACTGAAAGTCTTCTTGATGCTCAACTTTTAGGTACCTTTTAAATTATTTCTTAGAAGCATTTATGTTAAATATATTATATTGATATAATGAAATATTTGTGTTTACAGGTTTGGTTTTGGCGCTAAAAAATCTAGTGATTGTCAACTCTATTTTCATATTCAACTAAGAAGTGATCTAGTTTTGTCTCAAGCAGTCACCATAGTAACAACTGGATTACTAGCCCTTTGGAGCAAGAATCAATAGAACTGCCGGATTGGTCGACTATTTCTCCGCTTGTCACTGTGAATGTTTTTTATTTTACAGAAACTGAGGCATAGAAAATGGTGACAAATTTTGCAAAAGTTCTTCGAAAACAGAACATCTTTTCTGTAGAAATGCTTTCTTTATTTCACAGAAATTGAAGCATAGATTTCTCTTTATGAGTATTTTTACTTTTGATTTTCAGGTATTTTCCTTCCTGTCTTGCTATGGGGATGAGCGAGGCATGATGGAAGATGCAAAGGAATGTTGGGCATCGTTACACGATCGAGTTTTATTCAAATTTCTTCATGCTACCTCATCCGTTGCATCGGTTTGTGTACCAACGGTCAGTGGCGATCGCTCAAAACTTATCGTGCAAGTGCCATTGCCACACAATGTATACCAGGTCTCTTTTTAATCAAAAAAAACCTACATTTTTGTGCATATTTTTATATACGAATTTTTATAATTTAGATAAATCGGAATTTCAAGAGGCTTATCAATAATATATAATAATCATTCAGAATTTATCGGAACCTCTTCGATCAGGCTGTACATTTAGCGTGTATGCAGTGTTCTGGAATCTGGGCATCAACCATGAAGCCACATTTGCTCAGTCAATCGCTGGCGATAGCACGCTGGAGCAGTCCATAAATTTGGTTGCTGTTAAAGCGTTAGCTTCTTATGCTTCAGCTGTGAAGGATATATCGAACACTACTGGGGAGCTTATTGCTGAACTTACTACTACCGTAAAAATTCTTCTTTATTTGATTTCTGTCTATGAGTACATTTTATTACTTTTTTTCTACCCGCGAGTACATTTTAAGGTCATGCTACTAGTTTTCTTCGCATTTGTGACTTCAATATTCATCGTAGGTAGAAGCAAATCCGACCAACAAGAATATATCGATTTTCCGACTAGTGATGGCTACGAACGTTGCGCTACATGGGATCTCAGTACTCTGCTGCAAAAGTGGAAAGGATCGTACTTCGATGGCCATTACTTACGAAGAAGGAAGAATTATACGAGAGAACTGTGGAGTTACTGCTGAACAAGTAATTATATTCATTATCATCTATTTTGAAGGGTATTAATGCAAATTTTATTTCGTTCTTTTGTAAGCCCACTGCTACAAAATCTGATCTGAACGTTGTGTAGTCTGGCAATAGTAATGTTTGAATAATATCGAAATAAATTGGAATTTGTATTTTCATGTTTTATTTAGTCCAGAAAACCGGCCCGTTTAGACTTTCATAAATCAAACGAGGATACTTTGAACTACCAAATCTTTAAATGATTGTTAGATAGCTAAATGGAACAATTTTTATGGCTTACTCTTCAGTTGTTTTAAAAGAGTTTATGTTCTCGTGCCCTATTTCCTACTAGTAAAGATTTTGCTGGTATCATTAGTTTAATATTTTATAGCTACATTGCTCATATTAATTGGATCGTTTTTTCATATATATAACTTATTTTATTTTTCAGACTGGCGAAATGATTGTTTGTCTGCGTCGAGAGGGTGTACGACGTGAAAATTGTCGTAAAAATATTGGAAAGGCATTGTATTCGTTTTCACCTTTCCAGATAAATTTCATTCCCAAAGAGTTCCGACCTCCCTCAGGAACTTTTGCACAAGGAATTGCCAGCTGATTCATCACTTTTTTATTTTTTACATTTACTTGTATATTCTTTATATTATTATTATTATTATTATTATTATTATTATTATTATTATTATTATTATTATTTCGAATACATATCATTCTCATATCTCATAGAAATATCTTGGTTGGGAAGCAGTTTTTAAGAATTCCCAAATAAATTTTTAAATTTTTCCTTCACATTTATCATGTTATTATACGCACATTAACCTTCGTTGTTAAATTTTGGGTGCTATGTAATATTTATATATATCTGAAATTCTGTATGATAAAATAGGATGGCATAATTCCAAAAATAAGCCGGAATACTTCATTGACATTCAACTTCATATTCGTGATGTCATGATTATCGTAATGGTTTATGAGCGATATTATGTTCTATTATCCCTCTCTTTAATTCATCCTATTGTATGAATATATGAATTTGAGTTATATTTATCATTAGGATATTTTTGGAATTACGTGCTATCGGGTTATCTATTAATGCTTTAATTTTTATACTGTGATCACTGTGGCAGCTTTTCACTTTGTTTTTATTCATTGTAATTTTGTTTTGTTGGACCTTAACGGAGGTCAATAAAGATATCCGTTTAATTTAGTCAGTACTTTGAATATAAAAATATTTCACATCATAAAATTATGACTACACGTCTAAAGCAAATAAAGGACTTGAGTTAAATCAAGCAAATTATAAATTAAATTGATAATTACCGAGTTGTTGTGACAGCTATGACCGTTAAAGTGTATCTTCGAGGCATGCATTAGTTGTTTGAATGATTTGTCAAAACGATGTAGAATATTTTGCATCATTACTTCTAAAGTCTCATATCACAACCCTGATTTTTACGGTAGGAAAGAAGGGTTGGAAGCACTCCTGGTTAGCGAGAGAATTGACGATTACCAATCGGATCTAGGATTCGAAACCTGTTTTTATTGAATTTAGAAAATTACAAAGGTTGATGTTTTTTTGATGTTTTTCTAATTGTCTTCTTTGTCCTTGTAAAATACTAATTAGCTACAATAGGATAGATGGAAAAAGTTGATAACCTAATCAAATATACGAGAAGTGAAAGGTCAAACATCTGCATTGAAGACATTTCAATACTACCATAGTTTTTGGAATCAAATAATCTGATAGAATTGTTTCCGGTAGCTTCATGAGTACTTATATCATTTGTACGAGAAAATTAACTTTATTTGATAATCTCTTTTTTATTCATCTATATCACTTCTTCAATAAAATTTCAAAAATAACAAAACTTGACTTAGAATCCAAAAGTGATTCTGAATAATCTTTAAACTTGCATGTAATTCTTTATAAAAAGATTTGAAATAGACTACGATATTGATAAATATTTATTTTTAATACATATTCATTCCTATTCTTCGTTTCTTCTGATTCCTCCTGAACATAACGCCTTTTTTTTTGATATTTTCATGACAATCCTTTTTATCTTTTAAGAATTTTGTTAAAATCCTTCATAAATTTTTGAATATCATTCGATAAAGAACCATTCCCGAAATTAAGTTTCAGTTAAATCAGCCTCCGTAGTTTTTCCTTTTAAATTCTTCGAGACTTATTGATTTTTTAGCTTTGTAACTATCTATCGTATTTGATCCTTCTAGCTCTTTTGAAACTAATATTTGATTATCATGAAGTTTTCATATGTAATTAATTACATCAATATACAACTAAATACATTTTTTCAGCTTTGCCGAAAATCAAATTAAAATATTATTACCTATAATATTATTTATATAAAATTAATAGCATCATTGTTTGCGAATTTTGATTTGATATCTGAAATCAATTCATGATCATTTTGTCCTAATATTCGAAATACGATATGTGAACTGAGTGAGATTGTCATAAAACAAAAATTGGAGAAATTAATTTATTAGTTAAGATTTAATTAAAAATAATTAAAAATTTTTGAAAGAAAAAATAGCGAACTATATTTCTGATATGCAGATTTTCAAAAATATATAATTAATATTAAATAATGTTAAACATAAAATATCATTCTAATATCATCCGATCAATTTCATTTACGTTCATCTTTAAATGGATCTTCTGGATGATTGATCATGCTGAAAGACAAATAAATCAATTAGAATTTTTTATTAAAGATTTCCAAAATGATTTATTAACAAAAATTTCCTGCTAATTTATTTCCAAAAATTTTATGAGCTTTTTTAGAATCTAAATTAATCATAAAAAAATAATTGGGGAAAAAAAACTTACTAATCGAACAAGAAAAGACGTTGACGATGCTTAATGTTGTTTAATTCTTCCATGTCACTTTCGGTAAGTTTGAAGTCAAATATCTGATGAAAGAAAAAATTATTTCTTCTCGTGAATCACACTTTAATTTTTATTTATAATTTCGAAATGTTAATTTGTGTTTTAATTGCTAACTACTATTCTTTGCTTTTAATCGTATAAAATTATCATTAAAAAATTATATCAAAATATACATTAAAATTCTCCTTGATTCGATCTTCCTTAACACTCTTTGGAATTACAGCAATATCACGCTCAATCAGATATCGTAGACATATTTGCGCCGGTGTTTTTCCATATTTTTTGGAAAGTTTTTTACTATTTCATCCTCTAAAACTGGTTTTGCTTCTGGCCATTGCATCTTTCTAAAAAATAAAAAAATTTAAATAAAAGTAAAAATGAACAAATTAATAGAACCAAGAATAAATCAAATAAATGCTGTAAAGTTTAAAGAAAATTTTAAAATTTCAATTTACCCTCTGTTTGGTACTTCCCAATTAACTCGTCCAGGTGATCCAAGTGATGCATATGAAGTTAATGAGATATCGTACTTTTGCATACTTCATGTAACTCAAATTGTGGTAAATACAGATGACATTCTACCTAAAATTATATTGCGTCTAAAAATACTATAAGCCCAGTATTGAATTTATGGATGTAATAAATAAACATCTATTATATAATGAGTAAGCATCAATCAGAAGGAGGGTTAGTATTGCACGATCGCAACAACCAGTTCACCGCTTAGAGAAATTCTCAGCGAAGATCGCAAGAGCAGTTTCAACTGGACGATAGCATAAAGGTAAACCAAACGATCAGTCTACTAAGATAATATTTTCGGATAATGATCAATGCATGATGAATAAATTCTCCGCCAGTCAATCAATCTTTATCATGTCTGTAGCAAATCAACCACCGAGAAACTTTCATGAAAAGTAAACAATTTCAATCACAGATACTGTATCAAATTTTAACCTGAACATTATGAATTTTTATAGAAGCTGACTGTTGTACTCTTTCAATTTGATTGATACTAAAATTAGAAACACCAATTGCTTTCGTCAAACCTTTTCTATATACACCTTCCATACCCTAAAAAAACAAAACAAAACAAAAAAACGAAGTTTTTATCAAATTTGAATTATCATAATTTAATTTTTCTGATTCTGAATGTTCATTTTGAATTCATAAAATTGATAGAATTAACAGGATAATAAATAAAATGAAAAAATAATAAATAACAAATTAAACTAACCGTCCATAGTTCTTCCAACGAATCTGTCGTATCCGGATTTTTCATTTCATACTAAAAAAAAAAAAAGAAAGAAAAAATTTTTATGAAAATAAGCAAAAATTGAAAAATTTTCTAAAATGTCAAATTAATTGAATCAATTTCTGATTGCTTACATTTGAACAATAATTTTAGAAAATTTTAAAAATGTAAAATTTTACAATCAAAAACTAACATCAAAAGATGTTGGCATATGAATGAGATATAAATCAACATAGCTTGTTCGCAATTTTGTTAATGATTCGCGTAATTGTTCTTCGACTTCTTTCGCACGATTATGTGTACACCATAACTTTATAAATTTCATTATTTGTTCGAATAAATTATATCTTATCATATTTATTTTTGCATATCAATTTACTTTGATATTGATATGCAATGTTAAAATGAAAGAAAATTTTGAAAATAAAAAATTTGATGTATGCGAAAGAAACTATGATCAAAAAATTGCTAAAGTTAAAAATAAAAAATTTCATCATATATTATTTATTTTGATGAAAATTTATTATTGTTACTATTGATGGTTCAATTTCTCTTTTTTTTTTTCGCAAATTCTCTGCTCAATCAATTCATGAAATTTGAATTTTTTTCTAACTAAGAAGAAAGAAAAAACAATAAAAATGATAATGAATTGAGTTCTCTGAAAACGGTGAAATGATAATTCATTTATGAAAACAAAAAATGATTTCTAAAAGCGATAACAAATCAGTATGATTCTTCTATGAAAATAAAAAGTGATGTAATTTTCGTAATTTTCTATGCTTAAGATTACGACATTATCATAAATATATGTTGATTATTTGTTTAATATTTGTTCCTAAATTTCATATAATTTAGAAAAGCATTAGGATTGAGCATTTATTAGTGATGAGGCAGAATTGATGTATTATTTCATTTTAAACATACCTTTGTAGTAATGAAAACATCTTCTCTTTCAATTTACCCGGTTTGATAAATTCTTCGTCTAGAACTTTACCTAGTTCTTGCTCATTGAAATAACAAGCAGCTGTATCAATTAACCGATATCCATGGCTGAGCGCACAACGAACCGAATCAGCTGCTTCACCAGGTTTAGACTAAAACTTGCTTCTTTTAGCCCTCACCAATAATTTTCTGATTTAAAATTTTCCTTTAAAAAGTTGAGTTGGATGAAATTGAATTATCAGTGTCATCGTAGAAAATCATAGAATTGATCCGAAAGGCAAATTTGTTTATCGTTTATCTGCTCGTATTTTTCATGATCACAGAAAACATTTCAAAACAAATAATTAAAAGATAATGCTATCAAAAGGGAAATATTACGAACCAACCACATTCCCAAACCAAAGATTGGCATTTTTCTGCCGGTAGAAAGACGAATTGTTGGAACTGCCATATTTATTAATTTATCTAAAGAAACAGTTTCTTCACTGTTGCTGGAATAAATGAATGAGAAATTATCAAATTCATAGCGATTACCATTATAGATCAAATAGTAATATTCATTTTCAACTTATCAACATAAAATATAAGATTTTGAAAGCATAAAAATTCAAATTATCAGCGATATTTCTTAACTTAAAAGCAATAATTACTTTAATAAAAATATAATTGCATAAGTAATATTGTATTACTAATTTAATTTAGCAGAAGAATATATCATTTTCAGATTACCATTATCTAAGTACAGATAATTGTTTTTGATGAAATTAATGTCAGCATAAATTTAAACGATACATGGATCTAGAAGAGTTAACCCAAGATCTGGAAGAGCAGAATTAATGAACTCTCTATCATTAAAATGTTAAAATTGAGAGATTGTTACAATGTTAAATAAAAATTGTTTACTGATTTTAAAATTTTATAAAAACTGGTTGTTTGAAACGCGTGCACACATTCTATTTAAATGTGCACACATTCTATTTAAATTCATATATCTTTCTCAAAATTTATACTTATTCTTAATAGCTGACTAATTCTGTTAATGACTATCTAACGATTTAATATAACACAGCTCCCTAAATTGGCATATATATAGGTCATAAGAGCGAACTTGCTGATTTATCGCTCAACTTTCCACAGATCAAAAACAAAGATTGCAACTACTCTAGCGATGATAATACGACGATGCTATTGTTTGATGACGATTACTGCTCTCGATGCAGCAAGCAAAAATGTCTACTAGAAATTTGAATTAACCTGATCATCTTTTCTTGAGCGCTTCATTCTAATTTTACAAATTTTATTGAATTAAGACGTAAAAAATTATATGTGAAAGTATAAGAAGCTTGCCAACATTATATAAATTTAACTAAAATTAATGCTTGCATTTATAGTAAACTAATCTAATGAGAGAATCAAATGATAAATTTCTAATTGAAATCAACATGATAGAAAAATTTAATTGCGTCTAATTCTGCAATTATTTGATGAAAAAGTTGCTGAACAAAGCTTACTTCTGCAAAACAAATAGTTTGGGATTGTTGCACAAGATTTCATGCTTGCTACTAAAATTAAGTGAAATTTCGAACACGTCAGAATAATTTATCCTTTAATCCTGCCTTAGTTCATTTCATGTTATAAAAACTTTATAAGTACGCAATAGAATGATAAAAATGATTTCTTAAATTCAGTGATAAAATGATTTTCTAAATTCATCGATATTTCTTACTTATATATTTATATATATTTTAAGTCCTAATTAAATTTTCAGCATAGGGCAAGTTCAATAAAATATTTTTTTCGAAATAGAATCTTTGCTAGATTATAAAATTCTTGAAGGCAAAATATGAAGAAAAAGTGCAGATTCAAAAATTTTAAAGCAAGCAAGATTTATCAAATTTGATCGTACTGTTTCCTTTGAATGAATTTCAAACAATTTTTATTGACCGATTTGGGTGTATGATATTTGGGTTTTCGTTGACGATACTTGGCTTCATATTGCTGTTTCAAATTCTTCCCATTTTCTTGGGAAGTTTTATGAGTTTTTCCTTTGATGGTTGTTGCGCACGCTCTAATCAAACTCATGATACCAAACATCCTCCATGGCAGTTGTTAAGCAAAACTTTTTATGGCTTTTTCCTTCTTTTATTTTTCTATTCTGTTCAATCACATTATCGTATAAGACAAAAGAAAAATAATGCGGTCATTGCAGACAATATTTGAGAAAACAGATCATTCATATTTCATTTAATCGAACGTTTCTAATTTGAATTTTTAGTTTGGTGAAGAATGTCCTCAAAAGTACATTGGAACTTCAATTCTTGTTTAAATAATTACTTAATCACATGTATATTCTCTATTTTGGTAGTAAAAAAATTTTGTTTTTTAACATCGAAAATTTTAGATTCAATGTCCTTCATACTTCGAATAAAACGTTAATTTAAATGAAGTTAAAGGACAAATGCAGAGAAAAATAATGTTCTTATTTAGAAATTAAAAAAAAACAACTTTGATGAGGAATTAAATTCCCAATTTGAATTCGTGATTCTAAGACCATTTATTCTTTGGTTTAATCACCAAAGATATTAGCTTAGATTTGATCTTAAACTTAATTTGCTTACGAAATATCCTGACATTTATGCAGAATTGTCTAAAAAACAACTTCATTGTTACCTTTTATTTATAGGAAGGGATTGTAATTTATATATTGTAGCACTACAATATAGAGTACTATTGTTTAATTTTAGTTTCAATATCTTTTATACTCCCATTCTTTGGTGAGAAAGTTGCAAAAGAATTATATTATTCTTGTCTGGTAGTTAATTTTGCTCTAAAGTCTATGTGCATGCTGCAATTTTGGAAATGGTTTAAGAAATTTCAATATCAAGTACGAGGAAACAGAATGGTAGGAATATTGAATGGTAAGAAAGGAACAGCTTATGCGGAATAATCAAAATATTTTATAGCAATGTAATATGAGGAAATAATCAAAGAATCTTCGTACTGTAGAAATATCTTGATATAAATAAGTTTATAAATCATAATTAACATATTGTAAATTATTTTTTATTAGAGTGATATGAAATAAGCTTATAAATTCTATAAATTAGAATCTTGTAAATTTTGTTAAAATTGGCATATAATGATAAACTTATTATAAACTATATAAAAATTAAAATCATCCGAATCATAACTATCAGAACGAATGGTCAGTAGAGGTAGTATGATTAGAATAATCAGACAATCAGTACGACCAGATCGCATAGAACGTTCAAAGAGATTCTCACTGAAGATTTCAAGAATAATTTCTTCGATTTAGAACAAGGAAACTAACCTAACGATTGATTCTATTTGAATATTTCCGGATAATTATCTGCCTTATAATATATATGAAGAATAAACCTTTCGTCAATCACTCTTATCGCTGCTAATTTTCTGGCCAAACATCGAAAAATTTTCAGAGCAGAATGGTCATTTCTTCTTAGCTTCTACGTTTTTTTGTTGCTTCAACCTATTATACCTTATCAATACTAGACGTTTACTTATCATCATTAAAATGTCGACCGAATTATCATTACTAATAATGGATGTAGAAAATTAAAAGAAGAAATTTCCACTATCCCTTCCTAAATTATCAAAGGATTATTAAAACCGATAAAGAATTTTCAGAAAGTTAGAAATTATGAAAAAGCATCACTGTCGAAGGAATAAAAAGACTTTATCGTCGAAAAAAGTACATATAAATATGATGATCAGAAATCCGAGAATAAAACGAAAACAGAAATGAATATATTTTTATTATTTAAAATTGTTTCAAGCTATATTATGAAAAATGATAAAAACCACACATTCAGGTCCGACGAAGTACAATTAAGGACAAGAAAATGACGACATCGATCTTTTATTAAAATTTCGTGATCTATTTTTCTCAATGCGACCAATCAAGGTAACGTAAGGAAAACTGGCAATATTAGCCTAACAGTTCAGTTCTCATGCAAAATACATCAATCTTTTTCATTTGTTGCAGCTTCTTAGCCGCAACAATGACAACATGTATTTTGAGAGTTGGAATTACCGCTGATGCTGGCACTAGTCTTATCCTTTCATAGATTCTCCTTAATGGGTTAAATTATATCCACTCTGATAACCAGCCGTCCTCAACCTCTTCATCCTGAGAATGAGTAATTTGCGAACTCGTTGTCTTCCTCGAGTATGGTAGCCGTTTCTCAGGATTTCTCAAACCCCTCTCTGAATTTGAATTCTTATTCTCCATTGCCCGTTACAACTGTAACAGGCAGATGAACCTATCATTGGAATTTGATATGACAGATAGATTCTTGATAGGTATTTACAAGGTTCGATACAAGTAAAAATATGCTAAACCAAATTAATTGTAGACTAATTGTAGAATATGCTAAACCAAATTAATTAATTAATTGTATTCGTAACATTCTGTTCTCTGCCATTATCACTGATACCAAAATGTTCATACTACTTCTAAAATTCTTATCTGTCGACGAGCAATCATCTAATAAGAGTAATATGATTCTTCATACTTTTTATCAATAAATGGAGATGAAGCGAAAATTAGAATTACAAATAAAGCGAAAAGTCACTCCTTTTATTTAGAAAAAGATAACAATCAAATTACTTGCTAAATAATTTTGCAAAAGTAAGAATATTTTGTCGTTCAAGAAAAATTAGATTAAATTTAATATTGAATCTAAAATGATATTTTTCGATTTAAAAAAATTTTCCCTTTCAGACATAAGTTGAAAGTTTCAGTCCAATCGCTACATGAAAACGAACGATGTTGTTAAAAATCTTTCATGCAAATTTGATCAAACCTAATTAAAACTGTTCAATTCACTTCAATTAAAAAAAAGACAAAACAAAACAAAACGATAAATAATCAATATAATATATCAAGATGAAAATGATTCATCATTGGTTAAACATCATTGGTATATTTTGGACTTTGATTTCAGAAATTATTAAATATATACATATCATAGAAAAGCTCTATAGAAATACTAGTCAAATGATATAGAAATAATAGTAATAACGAAGAACTACAGTAAGCAAAATTCTCGCCCTAAAAAGAAATTTCATTTCAAACGAATTCATTCGATTTTATGCCTACAAAAAATGAAAAAAATTGACATATGATTAGAGATGACACCGGCACCTTATCACTATATTAAAAAATTATCAGCATATCACACATAGATAAGAATAGAATTATAGATTCATTGATATTGAAAAGTAAATAACTTCTTCTCCTCAAAGCTAAATAGTTCGAAATAAACAATCACAGATAAGAAAATTTAGCATTTGTTCACAAATCTGAAAAAATATATGTTGCATCGTAGCAATAGACTTTTTACATTCGAAAAATCTTTCTAAACTGCAAGAGCGATGAAATCACAAAAGCCTTTACAAATTACAGAAAAATTAATGAACCAAAAATATAAAAGATTTTTGTGTCTCAGTAGTTTTGTAAATAAAAATAATGGAATTTAACAATAATGAAATGATAAGAACACTTTAATAAAAAAAAATTTGAAGAGCATATTTTATGTTGAAGTGATATATTTACATTTAAATTTTGATGTGTGAAAAATATTGATGATATTTTGAAAAAATGACATTTAAATTTTGTTGTATGAAAAAAAAATTTGACGATATTTTGAAAAAATGCCATTTAAATTTTGACGTGTGAAAAATATTGATGATATTTTGAAAAAATATTTAATCACCATTTGATATTCATTTTAAAAAATTAGCCTACAAGCTCAGTAGTTTTTTTTTTTGCGAATTCTTTATGAGATAACGATCAAAAATCGTAGACATTGAAAAAATCAGGAAATTACATCACTCATACTTTTAATTAATCTTTGTCATAAACCAATTTAAACAATTTTCAATTTTAAAAGGAATTTTTGAAATTATCTTCTGAATCACATATCAATCAGTGTCATTCTCGATCTTTCGATAAATTTTACTATTATTACTAAATTCTGCTATTAGCACTAATTATTTATTCAAATTCGACATATACTTTGTTGCAGTTGAAAAATTAGATTAGAAAATAAATGCTTTGAAGCGGATTATAAGAATCACTGGTACTATAACTCAAAATTAAATTTTGGTCCATCAAATTTTCGAAATTATTGAAAAATAAAACTTTCATTTAAAGAAGTAATAGGTCTAAAATTTTTTCTTATCGCAACAATATCTCTCAATTCTGCAACGAATTTATGTATTTTCAACAATTCAAAATATTCTGGCTTTCTAAATTTGTCAGATTCGAAAGCAACTTTGTAATTGAAATTTTTTTTCACATATGTCAACGATTTAGAAGCTTAAATACTTACAAATTCTTCGAAGAAATTGAAACTTTCAATTGCATGTCCCGAAATAAATTATTTATATTTCTAAAGGTAAAATTCAAAATTTTTTCATTGTTTTACCTGAGAACAAAATCAACCTTACGCAGTTCCAGAAGATGTATTATTTTAACGTGGCATCTTATTTTCAGATACACATTACAATTCTTTAAATTTGTTTACCGAATTGATATCCTTAACTAGAACTTGCATAGAAATATTCTGAAAAATTGTGCCAGATCTATTTTCGAGAAAACTTGCAGCGCTTTTACTGCATGGTTATTAAAACATTGATATTATTGAAATTATTTGGAAAAAAATGGTATTCATTTTGATATGATCAATATCCTGCTTATTTAAATTCTATTCTCTTCAGGTAAGAAATGATTATTTAAGAATTCTCGCAATTGGATATTTTCAGAAGCTCAAGTGATAAAAATAATTACTATTTTAATAGTCTGGAAATTAATTCGTTCTTGCAATGCTGGTATCATTATCATTATGTCGTTGATATTGGAACTGAAATACCGATCTTTTATAGTTATTATTGATAATGCTTACATATAAAAATAAGAAATAATTAGTCAATCACAATGTTATTTATTGGTCATTATAGCAATAACTATCAATAGGAAACAATAAGTTTTAATGTTAACGACTATTGATAGCAAATTATAGTAATAAGTTTTATTATTATTATTATTATGTTGTATCATTTATTATTTTCTCAACGAAGTTTCAATATGTAGCTTTTCAATAATGTATTACTGTCAAAGAATAAATTAAAATTTTTTGTTTTTATAAACTACGACTTTTATTTCCAGCATTCATTATCCTCAACAACAAATTAACAAAATGAATTATTTAGTAAAACAAGTTTGTACTATGAACGAACATGTTTGTTTTTGTAGAAAACGAAAAAAAATGATAATATTTCATGATTACTGATTGGATGCAAATTTTTTTCGAAATTAATGATTGAAAAAACTTGTTTCATTACCATTTTTGAAAATTTATCGAAACTAATTTTACGAAATTTGAAATTATCGAAATTAAATTAACTTTACGAAATTTGAAATTATCGAAAAAAATTATAGAATGTTGCTGTCAATCATCAAATATATTCGTTTTCTTTTTTTTAGATTAAATAGAATGAAAAAAAATTTTTTTTCCTTCATTTCTTCCAACTTCTTCCAGTGTATCGGATTCCATGACTATACACATCATTTACCATCATTAATTTGCTACAGATAGTTGATTGATAAAAATTTCAATTTTATAGTAAATCATTGATGATATTTTAATAGTATGGTCAGAAAATACATAATGATAAAATATTATTTCATCTTATAGGAAGCTATTTAATTCCCGAAGCAAAAACTTCACAATAGTTAGTCGTTTTTCTTGAAGAATGTCGAGACATCGAGATAATGAATGATCAAATATGCTTTATTTTTAATTTTTCATTAAAATTTCAATGAAAATTTAATTTAATATGGTTGTTAATTTCCTTGTAAATATTTTCGCATCCAATCTAATAACCAGGAGCAAGACGAGCTGGTGGACAATGTTCACAACTTCCAGGTGCACCTAAAATAAATAGCTATTTGCAAATCGAATCCTATTAAATATCAAACCAAGAAATCAATTTTAAAATGAAAATCTAGAGGAAAATGAATCAAAGAAATGTGCCAAGTCTGATATTTTCGATTAACTTTGAATAAAAGTTTTTAAAAATTTGAAAAACATACCAGGTTGTCCAGGTGATCCAACAGGTCCCGGTCGTCCACTTGAACCTGGTTGTCCTGGTTGACCAGGAAGACCAGGAAGACCTTGAGGACCAAGCGGACCATCATCACCGCTTTTGCCTGGTGGTCCTACAGGTCCCGGTGGTCCAGGACGTCCTGGAGCACCTGATCGACCTGCTGGCCCAACCACTGTTCTATATGCTCCTGGTTCTCCGGGTGGTCCACTTCTTCCAGGTTGTCCTGGTTGGCCCGGTTGCCCTGGTGGACCTCTAGGTCCTTGATCTCCAGGTTTTCCATCTTCGCCATCCTGACCCGGTGGACCTGGTGGACCAGTAGGTCCGGGTGGTCCTTTGGGACCAGCTTCACCAGGTGGTGACTCGCATGGGCACTGTGATGGAAATATGTTTTGAATATCTGAATCGAAAGCTGCAGGTGGTCCAGGTGGTCCAAGTTGGCCAATTTCACCATCTACTCCAGGTACTCCATCACGACCTCGTGGTCCCGGTGGACCAGGTGGTCCTCGCGAACATGTGCAGCAATCTCCACCTGTGTAACTTTCCACAAACCCATCTGGCTTTTGATATGGATCATCGCGGAGTTCTTGATCTTGTAATCTTCGTGCCCAGAAATCCGCCATTGTATCACGTTTAACATCTCGATGAGACATCATTATATGTGCCAGTTTTTCAGAATCATAACGTCCATTAGTTTCAATATCCAAAATTTCCTTCCACATATCTCGAGCTCGAGCCTATAATTTTAATAACAAAAATATGAAAATAGGTTAAATAAACGAATTATATCAGATATTGTTCATCTAATAATCAATCAGAAAATCAGAAAATTCTTTCAATCGAATTTTTTCCTAAAATTATTCCAAATATTTAGATTTCTCAAGTTATGAAATCACAATTTTTACTTTACGAAAAAAAAGAAATTTAGGAAAGTAAAATTTGTTTTTCGTCTTTTAAAAAAGGAAAAATAGGAAATAATTAAAGAAAACATACGCGACAAAAATCGAGATCTACTTGAACAGATGATTCAAGCGTTTGAATATAATTAATAATTAATGGGAATACTACCAAAACGGAACATATAGCAAAAGTACTGAAAACAACCGATATAAAAGCAATTGGTTTCAGGCTTTGAGGTTGACTTTTTGATTCTCCATTACTATACGTGAACGTACGTGATTGGTTTATAGATGCTGAATAATAATAATGATAATATTGGCTTCTGTTGATATTGTTGTTGTTGTTGTTGTTATTGTTGTTGTTCAGTAGTGCACCATGAAAATAAACGATCTGAAGATATTAACGAAGACTTTTATACTGAATAAGGGAGAAGAAACGAATGAGATAGAGAGAGAGAGAGAGGGAGAGAGAGAGGAGAGAGAGAGAGGGAGGGAGAGAGGGAGAGAGAGAGGAGAGAGAGAGGGAGAGAGAGAAAAAAGGAAGAAGAAAGAGGAAATATTAGATTGAAAAAACCGGATTAGATCAATTTTAGATAATAATAATTTAATAGATGAAGTAAGACGATGAACGAAGGAATAGATGGATTTAAAAATGGATAATTGAGCAATCTATCTGTTGTTAACATTTTTATTCATTTTCACTTCAAATCTTATATCGTTCCAGTCATTTGAACATAATGTTAAATCAACGATTTTTACGACATTTCTCTTTACGATACGAACAATCGATCAATCAAATCAATCAATTAATTGATAAACGAATAGATACAGTCGTTGTTTTTATTACTATTTCTTTCTTTATGTTAATCAATTTTTTCTTTATAAATTATTTTTAATTTTTTCTTTATTTAATTTAAAATTTGGAATAATAATAAAATTGATAATTTCAACAAAATTATTTATTTAAATTTTCCCATAATTTATCAGAAAAATTAACATGATATACATAAAGGGATTATCATTTCAAACATGCGACAAAATCGAAGAAGTAATAATAGTAATGAATAATTGGAAATAATATTAAAAATCAAATTATAGTTGATCGTTTTTTGGTTATTACTATCAAAAGATATTATCACATATTTTGATAATTCAAAATATAGGCTATGCATCGAGTAAAAGTTATCACTATACTTCCAATTTTCTATCATTAATTAATTATCTAACAGTATTATCATTATAACAATAACATAACAATAGTGCAACAGTAATGATAACATAACAGAAATAAAATTTATTTCCGTCATTATTATCACTGTTATTATTATTATCATTTATTATCATTGCATTAATTGTATTGTAGAGATGTTCCGTAAAATCATTTTGGATGGCAAAGCAATGAAGTTGAACACTATCGATGTTATTAAAATATTTCTCAGCTATTAACAGTTTTTCATCTATCAGTATTTTTGGCAAATTACTATTCAAAAGTGTTCTTATCGAATTTCTCGAGAAAGACATAAGACTACAAGATACTGCCGATCGTTCTTATAAAAGAATATTAGAAAATAATACAGCAGATCCTAAATCTGCAATCCCGCATATCTAATGATTTATTCTCTGATACTGTATGTCACGATTCTCCTTGCTATTCGATTGTTATTGCATAATTATAATTTTGATAGAAAAAATTACTGTATCCAGAAATTCATATTACCATACCTATCAACCCGTATTATCGTAACCACAAATTCGTTTTTTATTGTTTGTTGAAAGATATTTTTGAAGCATAACATTTATAGCAAAAATTTCTGATTCATTTCGGTAAGAATAAAACGAGAAAATGAAGGCACACTAATAAACTAACAATAAAGCTAATATGATAAAACAATTTTTAATCTAATCACAACCATTTACATGTTAAAAAAAAAAAAAAAAAAGTTGAATTAATCATACACGAAAGATTAGAAGAAATGGAAAATAGTATAAAATGTTATATCATAATGACTACGATAGGAATACAAATATGAAATTTAAAATTTTTGAAATTTTAAAAATTATGAAAAATATATATGATAAAAATCCCTGAATATCAAATACTTATTTATATGACATTCAGAAATTATCAATTATATCAAATTTAAAAATAAAAAGAGAAAAAGAGACAACAAAATATAGTGGAAATTAGCAAATTTAATGCTATAAATAGATTACATTGAAAATGTATAGAAAATTTTATTTTATATAGAAGTGAAATGATTTATGGAACAAAATGTTAGATAAATAAGCATTCAAATTCGAAGAAAATAGCAATTGAAACTATGAGTAACATCACAGAAGAGAAAATATCAATTTTTTTTTTTTTAAAAACAATTTGCTTCTCTTTGAAACTGTTCCATTTTATTTTATCATTATTAATTCATATTACATTATTATTCATTGCGGTGAAAAATTCCTGAAGTCATATTTAGAATAGGATATACAGAGAATGAAATAACAAATAACATTATCGACTCTACATGATCATGCAATCATAATTTTGATAAATTTTGAATAAAAAAAGTTTATTTCAATTCCCAAATAACACAATTCACGCTTCGAGATCTAACAAATGAAAATATTTCATAATGATTTCGTGAAATTTGCAGGAATACACCACGAACACCATCAGACTGTTTTACACCAAATAACCATCCATCATCTAGAAGATCTTCTTCACGGGCTTCCAGCACTGTTATTACTTCACCTGCGTCAAACGTAAGCTCATCGGTATCTTCAGCAGTATAGCGATGTGTTGCTCGAACTTTGTACAATATCTAAAACATTTAATAAAATATCAATATGAAATCCCAAATGCAACATCAATTTTATCAATGATATACATATGAATTTAGCGAAGTTAATTACCATTCGTCTCTTCTCTTTAATTGAGGAAAATCCAATCCCTGCATAATTCATTCCTTCAGTACGATAAAATTTCTACTTCCTCTGAATATGATTTTATTTGATAACTACAGTTCTTTAGTTTCGCCTAATAAGGTTTAATCTCATATCATGATCGTAATTCTTCTTCACATACTGAAGTTTAATCTTATGACATAAGGCAACTCTTTTTGTTTCCACACAAACATCAATCTGGCATCTTATTACATATATGACTATAAAAAAGAACACCTTTCGATCACCATTCGTTTCCTGACGATTGTCACCTTTTGCGGTGAACGTGGTTCTGGATGTGGCTCCTTTCCATTATCATTCTCACTGAACGGATTTTTTGTATCATCGTCATCATCATCAAACGGATTTATTGAAGCTTTCGAACCTTTTCCACCATTATCGCCACCAACAGCTGAAAGTTTATCCGACGACTTTCTGTCATTTCGTTCCTCAACAACAACAGCTGCAGCTGGTACATTAGTCAAACTCTGTAAAAATAAAATTTATTAAAGGAATTAGAAAAGCGGAAATAAGGGAAAAGAATAAAATTCAAATAGCAGTAGAAAAATTTAAAAGAATTTGAGAACGATAGAATATTCTATCATTAATTGCTTTACCTAACAGGTTATCCGTAATTATAAATTTTATTCCATATTATGAATAAAACATTCTCGCCGATATGCTATCTCATTGTTAAAGGTAAAAAGAAATTTCTCATATATTATATAACTATAATTATAATTAAAAGAAATTATTCATATGCTACTCATTGTTAAATGTAAAGAAGAAATTTTCCATATAGTATATACCCATTATTATAAATAAAAAGAAATTATTCATGTATTTCATTGTTTCTATTTTCAGCAACAGGCGCATATAGCATAACTAAAAGACAATGAAAGAAAAAGAAGGAAAATTTTTGATCAATTATAATCCAACAAATATCAAAATTGATAAATTTAGACTTACCGGATATACTTTTTTTCTGTATTTTCATCGTTATGTTGATTGTCTGATCTAGCCTCGGATGAGACATGTGGAGAGAGTGATCGAGTTTCTCGCATCGGTACCTCGGGTTTTTGTAATGACAAATCTTCAGTTGCAATCGATTGTTCATCAGTTGGGATAGGCGCTACCGAAACATCCGATTCATTTCGCGGGACACGAAGAGAATCGAATGAATTTCCCAAATTATCCAGTAGCGTAACAAGAGTTTTGTTATTCTATAATAAAAGAAGCTGACTCATTATCGATTAGAAACTGAAAAAAAATAGCTAAAATTATATAATTGTTTGATATATCAAAAATCTTTGTTTAATCCCAAACTAATGAAAATTTTATTTCCAGATTATTTCATCCTTCCTTTTATTTGCTTGATAAAATATTGCAATTCTAAATTATTGCAATTAGAAAAAATGTTTTCAAAATTTCGTTATGAATTTAGATTTAATGGAGAAATTTATTATAAATAATGAAAATTATTAAATGATAATATATAAATGAAACTATAAAATAACAATAACATATGTTAGTGATAATAATAATAATGATAATAATAATAATGATAATAATAATAATGATAATAATAATAATGATAATAATAATAATAATGATAATAATAATAATAATAATAATAATAATAATAATAATAATAATAATAATAATAATAATAATAATAATAATAATGATAATAACTAATAAGTTTGGATATGTAGCTTATTCTTTAGATAGCATTAATTTTTGACAAACATACTTTGCCACATTCGGCATGATTCGTACTTTCAGCATTGAAAATTGTCTGAAGTGTATCAACAAAAAATGTTATCCGGCTATCATATGTAGCAGGTAATGCATCAACAAGTTCCCTATTCAAATCTTTATAGAGAGTTTCAGCTTGCTGTAGATCAGCCAGTGCTTTCATCACTTTTGGATCATCATCACCCTGGAAACAAATTTTGAATCACCACCTTCTACATAAACCTGGCAAGAAATTATGGTATCGCTTATTCACATAATCAGCCATATATTATTATCAAGCCACAACAGTGAAGTAAATATATTGAAAGAGAATGAGTTAAGAAATTCAAGACCGTTCAAATTAATGTGTGTTGAAAAGCTGAAGATCACGAAATCCGAATTGTAAAACTTTGTAAACTAAGAGAAAGGATCTGCTTACAAAAATGCTACTATTTCAGCATCAAATGATAAAACATATTATTGTATCAATCAAATACTTAGTTTCAGCAATTATTCCGTTTTCTACGATGATTATTGGTTCATTGCATTATTGGTTATTATTATTACTGTATTATTGATATATCAATCTAACTTTATTTTCAATTTAATAACTTTTCATGTAAATGTTAATGTGTATTAAAAAAAAAGTTATCCTTTGTATAATTATAAATTCTTCGTTTTTTTCTATTATATATCTTTTATTAGAAAGAAAATTGAAATATTAATATTTATCATAAATGAAATGTATCGATTTATTTACCTTATCTCTTTGTACATACAAATAACTATTATTTACATACACAAATAAATTAGATAGACAACTCGATAAATGAAACTAACTTTTTTAGAACTAGATTTTACGGTTGCATAATTATTTCGTGCACTATCAAAATCAACAAGCTTCCTTCCTCGCTTCGCCACTTTAGCTTTTAAATCTGAGAATTGTGCCATATATGCATTCACCGAACCCATCACTTGATCATTGACAGTTTTCTCGAATTCATCCCATTGAAGATCCAGTGACTGTAATATGATCAAATCAATAACAAATTCATGAGAATTCTGAACTACAAATTACTGGTAAATTCAATTCGGTATAATACATATTATGTTTATAATTTTCGTCCAACAATAACAATTACTAATAACTCAAGTTGAAGAGTATTTAAAAACTTGTTGAGATTCTGTTACTGGTATTCCGTTTAAATTATCCTACGATTATACAATCAAACATTATGTATATCATAAACAATTTTAGTTGTACATTATAATATTTATAATTTTCCTGAACGCCGTATATTATGTATAATTTAGTCTAAAAATGAGCAAGATCGAACATCAGCCAGTCTTGTAAACAAGCCTTGCAACATAGTATCAAATCATGCTTATTAATCTATCCGATAACTTCGCTTCCTCTAAAGTTGAAAAACTTCAAATGAAAAACAATCGTATTTTTGCTTGCTCCAAATCTTCCGTGACATTTCATGTCTTAATTTTATTCAATTGATTATCAGTCTCAAACTAATCAACTGTTGAAAAAAATATCACTGTGAGATCTGCACAAGTATTATGTGAAGAAAATGATATTTTAAGCTATTCGAATCAGCTTGAAAATTTGTAAATTCAATTCATATGATATTTACATGAAAATAATCATCTTAGAATGATACTTGAATAATTTCACTTATCATAATACAATAAAATGTTAAAAATCAATGACTCAATTCACATTTGTAATATGCTATTAGTAGAATTATGATAATTAAAGGAAAGTTTTTTTTTTTTAGGCAAATAATAAAATTACTTGAGTAATGGCACATAAATGTTCACGATCCGGCCATTCCATTTCGTAAAGTTCTCGTATCGTTTCTCGAAATGTTTTCTGCGCTTGAACCATTGTTCGTAATGCTGCACCATATGCTTTCAAATCACGATATAATCTTTCACATGCTTTACTTTGCTTCACCAAATTTGCAGCATGTTGATCGAATACATCATCTTGTGTTGCTTTTGCTTTTCCCAACCCTTCTAATAACTAAAAGTAATAGAATTTAGTTAATTCATAATTTCATTTAGGATTGTTTATGTTTGAACAAATCGATCATACCTGACGGATATCACATTATTATATATATACTGTTTAATATTTGTGATTAACTTTTAAATGAAAATTTGCCGAAATAATTCTTTCATCTAATTCAATCAAATCGATTTTTAAATAGATCAAATATTGTAAATTTATCATTTGAATAAATAAATAAAGGAAAAAAAACTCTAAATGTTAAATATTCAAAATATCAACAAATATCACTTAATATTTATCGATAAAATATAAAATAAAAAAATTAAAACATAATTTAACCTTTTCTTTTGCTCGCGCAGTTTGTTTTTTAAGTTGTTTACTAAATAAATCACTCATCGTCGTTCCACGTTTCTTACGTATATATAAATAAATAAATCACTTAAATATCAAATTAATACAATCATACACGTCTTGTCGATAATTTGGTTTGTTTGAAAACTAAAAATTATATATTTGTTTATATATATATGTATATGTATTTTGATAAAAGAAATTTAAACAAAAAAAAATAAATTCTCAAAAACAAAAAAAAAGAATAAATAAATAAAAAGAAAAATCGAGAAAAAGAAAAATATTTCTGTTCTATTTGTTATTTATATTCTTCACTTTTCTGCATCCTTTCTTTTTTTTCTTCATCATTTTCAACAATAAATTGCAAATATTGAAAGGTCAAATATATATATTTTTTTCAACAGTAAATTGCAAAAATTAAAAGGTCAAATATAATATACATATACATATATCAAATTTCTTTTACATACAATTTAATTGAAATGAATATGAAATGAATGAATGAATGAATGATATAACAAAATTAATAGATGATTTTTGATCTAAGCAAAACTAATCGATTATTGCTGATCTCAATTGTTTCAAAATTTGAGCTATCAATCAATTATATTAAAAAAAAGGAAAACATCATATGGTTCAAAATTATTGCTGCTATTTCTATCTTCACCGATCTTCACATATACATACATATCTTAGAATTATATTTCTAAAAAAAAAAAAGAAAATTTTATTCTCATATTTGCTTATCATTGCATTTTATATATATCAATAATAAAATTAATCATTATCATTATCAATCAATAGATTGTAACTATTTTAATAGTTATTCCTAAAACATTACCCATTAATATATAAATCATTTACTACGAGAATTTCTTCATAATATAATGTAAATATTCTCATAGAAATACGAAATGATAATATGATATGATAATTGCTTGTCAAAATAAAAAAGGTAATAATAATATTTGAGTGAATTGGGAGATTTTTTTAAATAATTTTTTGGGAGAAAAATAAGGAATAGGGAAATGAAAATTCGAATTATTTGGTAATAAATATTGTAATTTTGATGAAATTATACGCCATCAAATTATGAACTATTATCAATCAAACTTTTTTTTTTTCAGTGTTTGATAAGTTTGAATATTTTTAAAAATTCATCTTAATCATAAAGTATTATTTTTGCATTTTAGAGAAAAATTTTTTTGTTAAAACTAGATCTCATGATATCACTGATAACAAATAATTATAAAATTCTAAATATTAATTAGTAAATTTCGATTATAAAACATTATCAATCAACGATCAAATCCTTTCATAGCGATTCTCGAAAATTAATGAAACAATAAAATGATCGAGAAAAAATCAATAATTAGTTATGCGTAACAATAAAATCGCTAAAAAAAGTTTGTTAAAGCATATTAAATTAATAAAAAAAAAAAAATTCCAAAAGATTTAGCATTAATTAATCGCATTCGTTATGAATATGCTAATTCCTAATTTTCGCTAATTGAATTTGAAATCTAAATAGTACGAAATTTTAAAAATTCCTTAAATAAAAATAGAAAAATAATATCTCGAGTGTAAAATTCTCGAATATAATTTATTTCCAGATATAATTATATATTAAAATCAATTATGCTTAGTTTCTTTGTTAATGTGTTATCAGTTGGGAAGGAAAAAAAAGAAAACGTCACAAAAAGAATGATAAGAAAAAATATGATTGATAGCAACAGCATCATTTAAAAAAAAAAAAATCATTTTAAATTTTTCTTTTCGTTTTTTTTTAAATTTGAAAATGCGAATGAAAATTTTTCAAAACAAACTAATTGATTGATGCGAATAAATCATTTAGCTATTTAAATTAAAAATTATCAAATTTAAATTATATTTTCTTATATTTTAAAAAGAAAAATAATCATAAATCTTATCAATTGTTTTTTTCTTATCACCTATGTACCATTTATTCATCTATTATGAGCAATTTTTAACAGGTAAATTCTTACAAATTCATTTCATATATATATATATATATAAAAAATTATTCGAGAAATTAAAAAATGAAAAAACAAAGAAAGAAAACGATATAAACAGGGAGGGAGGGGAGGGAGGAAGAAGAAGGAAAAAATTATAACAAATAATTTCATAAATAAATGATTCGTTTGTTTCATCGGTCTGATTGTATTTCTATTTCTATTTGCTATTGCAAATGAAAATAATTACTTTGTTCAATTCGTCCTCCTATCCATCGAATCTATTTTTGCAAAAAAAAAAAAAAAAAACTTTCACACAAATTATATGATCTTGCATTTGATTAAAAAAAAAAATCAAGAATAGAATATTTTATAGAAATATTTGATAAGAATATAATAAAGTGGCAAAAAGAAAAAGAACGGAAAAATCGACAAAACTTTCTCCACCAACAATCGCATTCTTTTTCATTGTCTTATATAGTAGAGATATATTATGTATGAAAATTTGAGATCGAAGAACACAGATTATACATGTTACATGTGATATGGTTCAAATAATTGCCCGATCATATATGTCAGATTGATTGACTACCTATGCAAATATTTGATTAGTAAAAGTGAAATTTTAGTTTCACTAATTTCATTAGCATATCTATGAATTGAATAAATCGATAGGAACGAATAAATGATAAAAAAATTACTCGAGAATTTTCGAGAATGATCAATACTAGTGCCTGCTATTCGAGAATGATCAATATTAGTACTTGTTATACGATGACAATGATCGATATTAGTGACTTAATTTAATTTAACCTTGAAAATTTTATTAAAATTGAGAGAATTAGAAAAATGTTCATAGAGTATTTTTACTTATTTCAATGACTACTATCCATATAATTAATAAACATATCATGACCTTTGTCCCGCATGATCAATAAACATATCATGGAATTGAAAAATTGAAATCGACAATCAATACATCAACTCAACCATCTCACTCCATGTTAAGGAAGCTCAGTATTTTCATCATTGAATTCAATCCCTCGCCAATACACATACATACATACATACATACATAGATCCATACATAACATCACATACATACATACATACATAGATACATACATAACATTACATACATACATACATACATATACATACATACATTTAAGAGAGGGTTTTGGAATTTTTTTCAAATTCTTCAACAAGCTTTTCACCATCATCATTTATACATTCTCTCTTAATTCGATCGTTTCGATTCGTTTAGCCTGATCCTGAATTTAATAAATCTAAAATTTAAATCTTTAAAAATTAAGATTTTAATATAATTTTTATAATGGGAAAAGAAATACTACAAGATAGGAATTTACAATAATATAATTTTATTAATTAAAATTAATTAAAAGAATATCCTATCTTGTTAATAAATAGTTAAATAGAACATCTATTTTATATAGTATTGATATTCAGGCTCTCGAATCGATCGTTATTGCAGATAAATTGATAAATTATTAAATTTTAATGAATTTATACTCAATGCTACAATTAAAATGCTATTTCGATATCCTCCTTCAATATTCATTCTATCTTCACTTCGATCATCGATCGATAAAGAATTTTATACTATGATTTGTTAGATAGTCTATTAAAAATTATGAAATAAATTTGGAGCATAAGATAACAGTATAAAGTAAGAATAATGTATAGAGATAAAAGTTTTATCCTTTTGGGCAAACTTTTATTTTCTATCAGTTTTCATTTATATTTTATAAGCAAAATATCTCCGCTTTGTTCGTTAAAATAATTGCAACAAAAAAAAATCTTATAACAGGTCTGATATTGCTTAAGATGATTTTGTTTCTCTAGATGTAACAATGATAAATGATTCATATATCTAGTTTCTAATAATAAAAGATGCTTTCTCTATCCTTTTTTTCATTAGAAAAAGAATTTTAGATGCGGTAATTGATCGCGTTATTTGAATCAAAATGACATTAACTAATCTTAGATTTCATACAAATGAAACAATAAATCTTTATGAAAACAGTACATTATATATTATAAAATCATTTTATAGCCTGAGACAATTATTTTAAATCAGGTTATCGGTTAGCAAAAAATCATATATTTTTGTTGAGGTACTACCATGGAAATTATATGATGCGAATCCGAGAAAGATCTTGCAATTTTTAATTTTCGGATCTCATATTTTAAGTTGAATTCAAAAAAATATTACATACTTATTAATATAAATGATCATCAATAATCGTCTGCTAAAACGATGCACAAATAGACAGACTTCCTGAATGCAAGGATCAAGATGCATATTTTTTTATATTATGAGCGAGGTAAGTAAAAGTTTTCAAAATAATGTCAAGCAAGGTCATGGAATCCGATAAAGACTCACAGAATTAAAATTTAAAAATTTAAAGAAGCAGGAGAAACAACTTGAAACAATGATAACATTGAACGAAATTGATATTCAAACCAATATTACATAGTAAAACTATATATTTAACTTATGAAGTTGGATTGTTTCCCTAGATTGATAATTATCAATAAAGAATATGAAAAAAGAATTCTCCTACTTCCATAGTATCTCTTCTGTTCTTATTCGCTAAGTAGCTTTGATTATCCAGAATATTTTATACAGGAAAATCCGAAACTGATTTGCAGTGTCATTCGCTGAAATAAAAATTTAAACACTAAATTAGTCCCCGCCCTCCTCCAAAAAAAAGAAAATTAATGAGATCCATATGGCTCGAACTATGATGAAAACTAATAGTGCTAGCACATAAGTATCAACAATACGAAGCAAGATGAAATGGCAATGACCAAAAATAGCAGCAATGATTGGTTGAAAAATAAATGCTGATAACAGCTTATAGTTTTTAGAAGAAAATCTATTTTCAATAAAAACAGCGAGAACGCATCTGTCAGAACACATAAAATATGCAAAACTAAACACTTGCCAAAACATGATATCGAAACTGAAATATTTACCAGCACACACTGATAATGACTAATAAAACATGCTGTAAATAAACTGAAACATTTTTTAGAGTAATAAATGAATTAGTCAATGAAGACAATGAACGCTTGATGACAAAAATATTAAAACAAATGATGAGTAGTGCTTGTACATAAATAAGGCTAGCATTTTTGGAATTAATCGTATTTGAAAACTTTATAGATCAAGTGATCCTCAGTCAATTGAAAACAGAACAAAATTTGACCTCCGAAAGAAAACATCAATAGTGAAAAACAGCAATCTGCATCGGAGTTACGAAATCTATCGATACTTGGGGCAATATTTTCATCCATAATTATGATGTATAAATCATGAAAAATGAACGGAGAGATTTTATAAGTTTTAATGGAAAACATTTGTAAATAAGTTAACCAAATCAATCGACGAATTTCAAATTGTGAAACTTAATGGATTTTTCAATCCCTCCAAAATCAATATCCTATGATTATATGATGAATAAACTGAACGAACAATACAAAAGAAAATGGAGAAGATAATACATAGGACAACTTTTATGAGCTCCAAACACGTCGTTGATATTCAGGCGGTGCTACTTCGTAATCCGTTTCAATATCGAAAAATTTATGGCGGTTAACTTCGAGGAATTTCAAAAAATTGTGCACCTGATTTACAATAGCTTCGATTGTTCGATCACTCCAATTTGTCAGTCTGTAACGTGAACATTGCGATGTCATAATTCTTTTCTGGACAATAAAACAGTTAAAGGAATAAGATATATTTGCTTACCAAATAATGTACATTAAATTTATGTCAATATTTGCGTTTCAAGTTACTTATATAAAACTACTAACATTGTGCTGAAAGAAACTTTAAAGCCAAAAATGAGTATAGAATGATTTCATAAAAATTTCAAATTGATTTCATTTTTATTTTTAAAAAAAAATTTCAAATTGAATTCTACATTTCTGTGCCTTTTTAATATATATATTAGCAATTCTTCTTTTATATATCCTAGTCAAACTTTGAAAAGAAAAAATTTTTTCATGTCCGGAATTACGACACAAAATACTGAATTGCAAAATAATATTTAGCATTCCTAAATCTTCAATTAATATTAAATATGCCATATTCTTTCTGTTTCCTCACTCTATGTTCCAAAATTTAAAATAAGTGTAAACAATAAATTCTAACATAAAATTGAATTGAAATTAAAACTTACCCCAACATATGACCAAAACGAACAAACAAACGTAGAAGATGAATGAAACCGTAATATTCTGAAGGTTTAAACTTGTCATTATCATCCGTTAGTGAATCTGTAACAAATGAATAATCAATAGAAACATAGAATAATTTAGTATCGAATAATTCAAGTTTAGCCGAATTTTTCAATATATTTCAAGTTGTTACAAAAATCAGTTAGTTATGGAAAATTATAATTACAGAAAGTAATTATAATAAGTACCATCGCCATCAGTCACGTCACTGCTGCGCTTTTTCTTTGTATCTTTTGTTCCTTCCTGAAAGTTAACTTAGTTTAGCAAACGTAAAGCTATCATCTTAACAAAATTTCGACTAACGCATTTAAATCTTCAACTATGTGTGGCAAAAACATCTGTATACTGCTCGGATAAAAATAAAATAGAACGCGATACTATAAATTTCATTATTACAAAACTTTTGCAACGGAACGATATTTTACGGTATTTTGGACAAGCAAATCTAATTCGTTTTTCATATTTTTAGTAATTTTTCGAAGAAAACTTAAATTTTTGATTCATTAAACTCACTGCCAAAATTTGCATTTGCTAACTGATGCTGATGTATGACATTGAATGAAAATGTATTTGGTAATAGGCCAAAATAGAAAAATTAATCTATGCACATCAGAATAGAAAAACTGTGCCTGTTTAGTTTTATGTTGAGAAAGGAGATCGGCATATTGAGGTCGCTCAAATTTGTATAACAGCTGTAATCCCAATGAATTGTTAAAGTAATCCTGGAAAGATAAAAAAAATAATAAAATGTACCAAGTATTTCATAAAAAGAATAAAAATAATTGAAACCTCACTCACGGTGACTTTAGCTATGAGAATGGAGCAAAAATAACGCAGTGAAAAATGCTCGATTCTTAAAAAGATCGAAATCTAACTCAAAAGACAATGACAGTATGAAAAATGCGATAGGTTTAAAAGAGAATTAAAAAAACAAAGATTAAGTGACCTGTATGCCATAACTGCTTTCAACTAAGGTAACTACCATAGAGTTTAATTGCGTATCATCGCTTCCAAATTCAAATGTTAAAGTATCTTTCGCTTCCACACATGTTCCCATATAATCAGCATACTAAATAGTAGAAATGGGCAAATATACTTTCGATATTAAAATATCTATTTAAATATTGAACATCGGTTCAACAACCAAATAATGCTAAATATTGACTGAATCGATCATTAAGTAAACAAATTAACTATTCCTCTGCAAAATATCAAAAAAATCCCGCATAGCTCATTCTTTTAATCGCTAAATTGATTCAGCCAATCTTCGATATGTTTTCCCTAATAGTAGAGATGGGATTAGTTAAGGTGAATTATCACCGTTTATCAAAGCTAGACAACAATAAAGACATGATTAACCAATTTCATTCAATCTCAAGATAATATAGGTATCATTTCTGCTTTCTAACGAAGAATAAAAGTCACTGGCTTTGAGAGAGAGATAAAATACTAATTTATAGCAATGACAGCTAGTCTTTTAAAGTAACTTTCCAAATATAAGTTATTATCTTGTTACTTCAATAATTCTTCATCTCATTAATGTTAAGTTAAATATGATTTAACCTGACGAACAATTCCCGCTACTGTATGGCGTGCTGGAAGTCGTGGAAGATACATTTGACGATTAACCATATCATGATCATCGACCAGAATATCTTTCAGCACCGATGGTATCTAAAATTTGTTCACTCAAAATTAAACGAATTTCGTATATACAAAAGTATAAATATAGCATAAAACATCTACGATATGAGTTCTTTTATGGCATAAGTGATTACATTATTTTAAAAATTACTCCGAATACCACAGTTAGCACTGAATAATGACATTCTATTTGAAACCACTATTATCACTTGATCATCAAAATTATTTCTTGATAAGCATTAATCATTTCTCAGAGTTCTGTTACGTAAACGTAAAAAGAGAAATGAGTAGTGTTTAAGATAATTCAGAATAGAATAATTCAGAAAACTTCTTTTTTAATTCTTCCTTTCCTTAAACAGATGAGAAATGAGCTACAACACACGAGGACGAGATAATCACATAAAAAGCTTTCATAAAAACTAGGATTTCATACATACATACATAGCAATAAAGCTGATCAAAAAAGCGAACCAGCACTTACATCAATTTTAATTTCGTTTTTTCGGATAAAATCTGAAATTGGTTCGCTCTCCGGCTGCGCACCCGGTTTACGCTTTCGCATAGACCCTAAAAAGCTACCATTTTTTTGTATGTTTTTGACTGAACCAAATTATCCATTTCAAAAATGATTCATTAGATTTTTTTGCTTGGAATTTTCCATTTTATTGATTTTTCTTTGCAAATAAAATATCTCTATCAGAAATTTGCGGAAATATTTCAAGAGATATTCCTTATTCTTATCAATCAAGCAGCGAGAACAACAATAAATCAATAAAATTAACTAATCACAAGTCTTCAAGCTCAAATAAATGAGATGTTATCTTACAATAATTTTTTGATTTTAAATTCATTAACTGAAGGATTCAAACAACAAGCATTTCACCAAACTTAATCTAGAAGATCCCCATATATTCATATTTTCGAAAGATAGATACCTTTGTCAGATGCAATACTGGCAGCTCGACTTGTTGATGTTCCACGCTTATCTGACGGCGTACTCCTCGGCTATCGGCTCCACCACTACGTTTCTCATCCAAAA
Organism: Dirofilaria immitis; assembly: GCA_024305405.1. Classification (NCBI taxonomy): domain Eukaryota; kingdom Metazoa; phylum Nematoda; class Chromadorea; order Rhabditida; family Onchocercidae; genus Dirofilaria; species Dirofilaria immitis. The sequence goes on from JAKNDB010000068.1 coordinate 2,445,074, forward strand.
CATTCGATTTCCTATTACGTCGTTTATTTTGCGCTAATCGGGCCTGAGCATCTCTCATTTCCGCCTAAATAGTGGGAAATTTCTCACATCAACCTGAGCCAGTCCCCAATTCAATTTCATTCATTCACTAAAACAGTTGGGATTCATCGGTTTCATTCTGAGGCAAGTCCTTTTTTTTACAAAATGAAAAGTACTACGTAGTTTGACGATAAAAAGACAATCATTGTTTGATATATTAATTAATTAATGTGGAACTTACAAGAACGAATGACCAAAACGACAATCATTGTTTGATATATTAATTAATTAATGTGGAACTTACAAGAACGAATGACCATGCGTAATTCCGATAAAAATGATATTTTTATATAATAATATCAATAAAACTCGAATAGACCAATCAGTTTATGCGTTCTATTTATTTTAACCTTCCGACTGTTTTACAATGAAACTCACACATATGTTTGTAACTCATATTATCAGGCACGCGATAACCTTTAGACTTGAATAATTCATTTATTACTTTTGTTTTATTATTAGTGAATAATCAATTACTTGAAGTAATTAATTGTTGAAAAAAATTCAAAAAAAAGTACTATTAAAAAAATTATTTAAAAAACTCGTCTCATATGAGAAAAAAAAGAAATGAATCAATAAACTTCCGCGTGCACAGTGATACGTTCTTTTTCATGAAATAAATCTTTAAAAATAAAACCAATCGTTCAACTCATTCATTACATAACAGTTAGCGCTGCGGAATAAATAAACTACACGATTGAAATATGTAAGGAATGAATTAAACACTAGAGGAGAGCTGATCTGAATTTTTGATATCATGTAATATTGAAACTCTACAGCGATTTGGAGGTGGAAGAGAGGAATTCATTTCAAGCATCACATTATCCAAAATATCTAAGAATTTTATCCTAAATTCAAATCGATCAGATAACTTAATTTTATTTTTGTGCATTACATCTCCCTTTCCTCCATTTTCCCTTTTAAACCAGAAAAAAAACTTCTAATTGAACTTTTCATGATCAATGTTTGCCCTGTAATTTTAAATAATAAAATGTAATAAATTTAATAACAAATTTCATAAATTACAAAAGAAAGGGAGCCATGGATAATGTAGCCGTAAAATAGGCCACAATATATTCTATAGTAGTCGTAGAAGAGAATTATGAAATTAGCTTGTATAATTATGATTTTTAATTTTTATAATAAATTCCCTACATTTAACATACTGTTACGACAGGGCATTCATTTAGGAAATTTTATAGAGGAATTGAGAAGTTATGAATAAGACAATATGAATAAACTAATTCATTAAAATTGTTTTATTCCACTGCAGTGATCCATTTTTTTAAAAGACATAATGTTTTCATATGGCATCACTAATTTCTGATATGAAAATGGATATCATGTTCAGCAATAACAACATTGGTATTCATGTTCAATATATATATATATCTTCATGGAAAATACTTCATGCATTTTTAAAAATTCAAAAGAAAATCTTTAAATTTAAAAGTTGATTATAATTACTAATTGAGACATTTAAAGAAACCTTTGCACGTTCGACGTTAGCTGCTGTATATTCCAAAAAACGACTACGTGTGCTGCTATGCTTAATTTTTTCGTCATGTCTTTGATTCCAGCCCTAAAAATGGAAAGCAAAATTAAATTTCATAAATATTAAAGGAATAGTTCGGCGATCAAATGAACTCATGAAAAACATATCCAAATAGTTATCTTAATATATAATTATATATTGACAATATTATTTATTTAAACCATCTTATACTAATACTCTATTTGTTATTTCAGGCATCTGAAGTTATCATATAGAAGAAAACCACAAATAATGTAAAATCATACCTGATAATGAACGGTATAAATGGGTTCTCCATCGACACTATGTTCAACGTTGATAATTTTCGCTTCATAATAAAGATTATCCAAATGTTGACAGAGTACTTTGGCATGCAATTCGTAAGTATCAGAAGGTTTTGTAACTTCCTGTTAAATAAATTCCAAATTCAACTGGTAATTTTTAGACTACTATAACGATTATACATGGAAATTTTAAAAGTTATCTGATAATAGCATGATATATAGGATAACAATGAATACTACTACAACTTCAGTTCTCAAACAAAATAGCTATTGTACGTGATGATTTCAATCAGAATCAAATTGTAAAAATATACCATAAGTTATTCTCACTATGAATCATTCATATTCTAACAGTATTATGTCTACTGCTCTAGCAAATTTTCGAATGTTTTTCATGACAATGTATAAAATATGATAAATAAATTTCAAAACATTTCATCATATTAAAAAGAAACATGAATCAAACCTTAGCTGCATCCTTTATAGCGGTATTTTCCTTTTTCGGAGGCATTGTTTAAGTCCCGTGATGAAGGATGACAGAAAAGAAAATATGCACCAGTAAATTCAAGCAATTTTCTGAAAAAGAATTAATATTACTATCGATTATAAATAAATTAAATATTTCATCAGATTCATCATTAAATATAAAACAGAAGACGATTTTCAAGCATTAGAAAAATATAATATTACTTACATCAATTTCCCAATCTCACTTCTTTCCTTTCTTTTAAAATAAATATTTATTCATTATTAAATTGAAATAAGCTTAGTAATTTTATTGAAATTTATATAATTACATAATTGACATATATAATGTATCAATTCTGCTTGTACAAAAATTATTTAAATGAAATTTGTTCGAAAAATTTTCCGACAAAATTTGTTTTAAATTATTTTGGGTTTTAGCGGAATTTTAGATCATTAAATAATTATTCATTAAAGATAAAAAATAGTTCATATATTATAAAAATTTCATCCGGATAAAAATCCTTTCTAATCGATCTATATTTATAGCCGCTTTTTTAGTTGATCAAAAATATTTTCGATTGAGAATGATTGATAAGTATTTCTTAGATCTTTATCAAATAAAAATTTTTAATTGTTCTAAGCATGGCCAGATTTTTTCTAAATATGCACCGTTATATATTCAAAGTCAAGAATTTCTAGGGCTAAATCAATAGCAAATAAAAATAAGCAAAAAGAAGGAAGACAAAAATTTCTTTTTAATAATTCTTAAATTACGCTTTCTCTTCTCATGCAACAAATTATGATCAATATGAATGAATTTCGAAAAAAAAAATTAACAAAATTTATTGAATGCAATCAACAGTGAACATACTTAGATGTTGTCACAGTGGAATTACACAAACGTATAAAATCTGTACAAGAAAAAATGCATTATTATTGTTCAATATTACTTAATTTGCTATCGTAAATTATCCTATCAATCAATGAATAGTGACCATAAGAGATGAAAGAGATTCTTATCTTAAATATTACTAAAATGAATTCGTTGTTTTCTTTAACTCAAAAAAAAGAATGATAAAATTACTGAAAGCATTTATTCAAAAAATTAAAAATATCAGTAAGTATTGATAACTGATTAGTTTATAGTTAAGTAATTTATGAATGTCAAATCTTTTTTCAATTCACGTACACTACTACTCTTCAGTATTTCGTTTTTGCTCACATACGATATTCCGCATTTTTCGCAAGCCATCACATTCTTTCCACTTTTCATTCTCATTGTCATTAAAAAATATTTTACAGTAAATCAATAATGAGAATCCTAAATTACTAAATTTCTAATTTCATTACTAAAATTTCATATATTCGGCAACAAATAGTTCACTGAAACGAATCAAATATTTTCTTGACATAAAATATTGATGTGAAATAGATACAAGTGAAAAGTTGCAAAAAAATATCGGCATACTACAGACGACTGGCAAAAGATAAGAATATCGGAAGATGATTAACGATATAGATTACATTAGTATACGGTAGGAATGGATCATAGATTACTTCATTAAAACAAAATAATCCGCAAAATTGCCGCCGTACAAATTCACAATAAGTTAATATGATATCGGGCTAAGCCTAACCGCGTTTTACCTATTTTTTATGTTTAAATATAAGTGATAGAAGCATTGATATGATTAATAAAAAGTTGTAAAGCGTGAAATATTACATACGTTTCACGAATATCATTATGTACAATACGACATAACACAAAGCACAAGAGCTGGAATTCTTATATGAATTGGTTAGCCTGACGGAGAATACGTGGATGGTATTAAGCGGTTCGTTGAGACGAAATTAGTGGGCACACGTAATATAAAAACGTTCCCTAAATGTTTTGTGAAACTCTTGAGAATATTTTGACTTGCAAATAAGAATAATGAGATTAGGGCTTTTCGAGAATTTTCTTCCAAACTCGAGTCTATCTTTATTTAATAATTTTGGATTAATTAATTTTTATTAATTAAGGAAATTTTCCAGTATAAAATTGTGATATCAAGTCGTAAAAGTTTGTTTGAAACTCTTCCATAATTTCATTTTTTTGAAAATTAATTAATAAATTAATTCATCTCGACAATATAGCTTCCATACATCTATGATAATACTAGAATTCATTAAAATATCAAACATTTCATGAAATAATACGACATCTTAATACAAATACATCAATCTCGACATAAAACAATAAATTATCAATATCACGTGACATTGATAAGCAAATATATCCAAATATTAAAATATAAGTAAATGAAAAAGTTTTTTTGTGATAAATTCAAATCGGAATTTGAATTTTAAAAGGAATATTTATTTTGATTAAATATAAACAAAAAGAAAAACATTTGTTAAATTTCAGTGCTATATGGAAGCGGTTTATTTCATATCATTTTTATTTTACATCCTTACAGTAATTTATCTTTCAAATTTATTTCCTTTCGTTATCATTTTAGCTAAGATTTGAGCCAAGTAATTTTTTTCTTTTTTGGGCCAATTAGGATATAATGTAAAATAAAAATATGTCTTAAATTTACATCAAATTCATATTAATTATTTTCAAAGAAAAATAGTACAAGAAAAGATGATATTGTTGATAATCTAATAAGTTATAATTTTTAAGAATGTTTCAGCCAAAAATTTCCACAAATGCCGTAAGATTGAATGATCAAAATCACGGTGATTTCGTTGGCTTTAATGATATTACACTGATAAATTGTAAGGAATGTTATTGATATATTTTTGATAATAATTTATCTATGATTTTATCATTTTAAAAAAAATTAAAATTTAATGAAAATTTTTTTCCAAAATGATTGTTTAAAATTTGTTTCAACATTTGTTCGAATCAAAATGAGAGATCATTATCATACAGGAACGGAATGAGCTAGTGATCGAAATATATTAGTCATATCATAATTATGCAAACCTGTAGATTGTTATCAATTTGTGATAATCAATCTCAAAAATATTTTGCAAAATTTTCGTTTTTTCAGGGAAGAGATGGAATGTGCAGCTGATAGTAAAGCTGTAATTTGTGATCAACGACCGGTTGAATTGTATGGTAAGATAATGTGGAAATCGTGTCTGTTCGGATATATCTGTATCAAAAATCTGATTGTTAGTTTAAAAAAAAAGATTAATAAAAATATTTACTTGAAGATATTATTCACATTTTTTTCTGATCTTTCATCTTTGCTTGAATTAAACTGACGATGATTGAAATTATCTGATCTTTTAAATAATATAATCTATTGATGAATATATCTGGAGAAAAAAAACCGTGATATTTGTTTACATAATGAACTAATGAAAAAAAAAAACATAAAAATATTAGACATATACTCGTTAGACAAAAAAATATCAGACATATACCCGGGATTATTGAAAATCATCAAATCTATAACTAATATTTCTTATGGTATTTTGAATTATTTACTATCAATCTGATATTCTGATTTAAATAAGTGATATTTAAATGATAAGATTATAAGAAAATTAGGAATGAAAACTTCTTATCTTATTAATTTTACTAATTTTTAAATTTTCTTACTATATTTTTAGTGATATTTAAAATCATTTTTGAGTGGAATTATCCTATTATTATTATTATTATTATTATTATTATTATTATTATTATTATTATTATTATTATTATTATTATTATTATTATTATTATTATTATTATTATTATTATTATTATTATTATTATTATTATTATTATTATTATTATTATTATTATTATTATTATTATTATTATTATTATTATTATTATTATTATTATTATTATTATTATTATTATTATTATTATTATTATTATTATTATTATTATTATTATTATTATTATTATTATTATTATTATTATTATTATTATTATTATTATTATTATCATTATTATTATTATTATTATTATTATTATTATTATTATTATTATTATTATTATTATTGTTTATTATTATTATTATTATTTTATTATTATTATTATTACTCGTATTTTGCAGATGTTGATGAATTCCGACGTTGTATTGATTTAGGTGATAATTTTAATCCAGTCCTTTGTAATAGTGCTTATGAATATCCACGAAATTTTAATTGTGATTTCTACGATAAATTTTCTTGTCATCGTAGCAAACGTTACGTCTATTCATGCATATGTATCAACAATCATCGTAATGCGTAATTTTTGTTTTTCTAAAATATTATTCCATAATACAGTAATCTTTTAGAAAAATTTAACCTTTGTTGGATTGTTCTGCGAAGGAAAAAAGCTTTTAATCTAATAAATGAAATTAAAATTTTTATCTTCGAGAAAAACATAATGAGAGTTTTAAGAGACAGGATAATTTAAGAGTTGTATAGGGAAGATAGATGGAAGGCTAACGATAATGATATTTTTAAAAGATTTTTTTAACACAAATCTTCATATCACTATAAATAAATTTCCTATCTATTTTGATTATAGTTTTTTCAATGATCACCATATTCAACGATCATTGTTGATCTTATAAAATATTCTCATAAACAAACTAGAATTATGTAATTAAAAAAATCTTACATATTTTTGTTATTTATAGTGATATGCAGACTTGTGTTAATACGACAGTATGCAATAAAGGATTACCTGAAAAAGAAATTATATCAACAAGTATGAAAATATTGAAAAGAAGAAGTATCCATACTACCACTACTATTGTCAAGCGTATTTTTCATCGTTCAAGTAAGCATGATTTTCTGGAAAAATTCCTCACTAAACTTTTTTTCTCTCCTCTTCTAAAAATCAACGATGATAGAGTTATTTATAAAATTTTGAAATTGACATCCTAATATATCCTGCAACGATATTTTTGATGTTTAAATTAATTTAAGAGAGTCCATTTCAGATTTGACACCTTTTAAATCTTAATATTTCAATAAATTCTAATCATTCCAAAAACCCTTTTTTTTGAAGCAGTTTTCTTTAAAAATAAAATTTCAGCTCGAATTCAAGATTCTGAAGTAAAGCCTAAAAAGAAATGTCAACCTGGATCATACTTGTCTGCAATTTTGAAAACCATCTTTTTCTATCTTATCAGCGTTAAATTACTGCTATAATAATAGATGGCACAAATTCTGATGGAATTCCGAACACAATATTTATGATGTTGCTTAGGAAAAGAAGATGAAGAATTAGATTGTAATTTATCGCAAATATAAAGTTGGCAATTATAATAAATTTTGAAATAATTCTCTTGCAATACTACAATACCGACAGTTGCAAATGGAATCAGAAAATTATCATCATATAATAACCGGTTAAAAACTTAAACGGCCAAAAATAAATTATTTTAAAAACATAATCAAAATCCAGCACAAAACCTAAACCAGTAGGTTTTTCCAAAGAATGATTTCTAATCAAGAACTGGAATTATAAATAATGAAAATTAAAGTTCTTATATAATTTATCTATATCATACCATAATAAAATGATGATTAATGGAATTTCAAATCGTAAAATTTCTTAATTTCATTTATAGTTCGAATTAACATTAAAATTATATTGCATAAAATAGTTTATTATATGCAAATATTTATTGTGCATGATGAAAAAGAGATATGTAGTAAATTATATTAAAAATGATTACATAAATAATACAAATGAAAAAACAACATATAAATACAAATATAAAAGCAGAAACAAACAGAAAAAAGAATATTTAAAATGCAGATATGATCATTTAAGTTATATCAACACTATGTCCACATTGAAATAATGAATAATTGACGAAATACCGAATGATAGTACTATTTGATCACCGTCTTCAGAATGTGAGAAGAATATAAAAATGCTGAAATGTAGAAAGAGCTCTAAGACTTATAGCAGAAAATATCATTCCATGAAAAACTAATAAATGATATGTAGAAAAAGCAAAATTTTTAAATAAAATTTGACAAATTGCCGAATATTTTAAATGATAAAATTCATGAATCCATAAATTCAACTCACTTTGATAGTTGGAGTTCATTTCGATTATTGATATGAGAAGTATAATTTACATTATCGTTCAAATATTTAAGAATTCTACAGTAAAACTATGATTCTTCAATTCTGTATTCGAAACTTTATTTATTCTTTAAAATGTTGATGCGTATTATAGGCTTATTTATATTTTAATCAAAAATTAGTCAATTTCATCATACAACTTCGCCAATTTTGGATAAATAAACAAAAATGAATTGACTGGTACCAATCTAAATGATATATTTATAAATTGCGTTGCTAAGATAAAACTGCACCTATTTTTGTAAACTACTGGAAAAGAAGTGTTAAATATAAAATAATCAGATGAAATATATGTATACATATGGCAAATATAAACAAATAAGTTATGCGCATAAATGTTTATAAAATAGAATTAGTCTTAAATGAACCAAAAAAAAATTTTAAATGCCAAGTACTAATGCAGACAATTCCACAAGTAATTACATAAAGTAGAGATACAGAGGAATTTAAAATCGGAAAAAATTAAGGCCACGAAATCAAAAGAATAGATTCGTCTTAATTGAGAAAAAAATCAGTGAAGATGATAACTGATTGTAATAGCACATAGTAAGGGAAATAATATATAAATATGAAGCAGAAACATGAATAAATGCCTATCTATATACTCGTATGAACGATCAAATGAAATATAAAATTACGACAAGTATAAAACATAAAAATTTCAAATCCATTTTTAAAATAGATCTCCATTCTTTAGATAGTTTCCAGTTTTATTTTAAATTTCTTTGTAGAAATTCCCATCCGATACACTTTTCGCAATATGAATCGACAGCAGTAAAGTGAAGTCAAAGCAGCATAAAAATATTTGTTCTCGGAGATATAATGTAAATCGTCAAAGCTTCATGAGAGAGTTGAAATTAATACTATACGGCTCATACGGCAAATAAGTAGGGATGAGAAACAATTGATACCGTGAGCATTTTTCTCTTGACCTTGATCATTCTTTGCCACTTGTTTGAGCAGAATAAATAATACTCATAAATCGATCACGGCTCACTTAATAATACTACAATTATGTTACTGGCACTTTAATCGATTTTCTTAGGGATAGATACATGCGCACTATAGTAATTGAAATCCATTATTATCTGATAACTTTCACCGATTTCATTCTAGATTTTACATCCAGAAAAAGCATAAGTCACAAAGGAGAATCAGCCGTCATAGCATAACAAAGAAACAAACAACAGAGGCAATGAAGGCAGAAAATTTATACGCTAAGTGCAAAGTTCAGTGAATCCGGTGAACCAGCGTTTGACTTACGTTGAAGCAAAAGTTTTCTAAAAATATAATTTCTAACCATTATCTAATATTATTTCAAAAATACATTCTATTCATGTCATTTAATGATGCATAGATTGGAAAATAGCTTTCTGATTACTTCGTGAGTCTCAATAATGTAAAACTTTACAGAAACTTTAACTACTTTGAAAAACATATTTTTGGAATACTGATAAATAAAACAGCATAACCGCATAATCATGAAAGTAACGGCTAAACTTTTTGGAAAAAAGCAAGGTATATCCGGAAGCAACAAAGGGTATATAAAGCTTGCTGTAGTTTTTAAATTAAAAAAATTAAGCAAAACTATTTTATAATGCATAAAAATAATAAATATGTATAAATTTAATTAAAGCTACCATAAATGAAATAAATATATATAAAATAAATTATAAGAAAAAATTTTTTTCTACTTGCAAGATTAACGGACAAACCTATCGCGTGGTGTAATACGATTTACACTCTGCTGTGAACCAAATATCGAGCTTATTGTTGAAATAACTGAATTGAATGATAATTTTGATAACGTTCGCCTCACAGCAAAATCGTCTAAACCGCGATGTACCACAACCGGCCAATTACCCACTGCCAAGCGTGCTTGATGATTATAAAACTCTGTACAAGCCAAACTTTGTTGAGTTGGCTTCCTAAATTAAAGATTAAAGGATTAAAGTATACAAGGAAAACGAAAGATTAATTGGTAGATAAAAAAATTGATTATACCAAAGGTTAAAAGTTTCTTTCCCAAGAATATAAAATATTTTAATATAATGACAAAATTAAACAACTACATTATCTGATTCATAAATCAATTATAATATTATGGAAATTTTAAGAATCAAAAATATAAAATTTAACGAAATCACTAATTTGCCTGTATAATCTTAGCAGCAAGGATGAGGCGACAACACTGACTGACGATAAAGCCATTGCTGCTGCTGCCATCCACGGTTGAATGGTAAAACCCCAAGGCATGAAAACACCTAAAATGATAAAATTTACAAATTCTACCAATTAGCACTATCATTAGTAATATTATCAGTTCACGGAAATATTATTACTTTGATATTTTACTACAGAAAACTATAAATAACAATTGCATTTTCTCAACGATTTAATCACCAAATTTATCGGCATATGATGCGGATCGCAAACTAAAACAAAAGTAAAATAAAAATATTAAGCATTTATATAAACATTTTTTGATAATTTTCAAATTTTAAAACCAAGAAACTTTGATAAAACCATTGAAATCAAACTGAATTTATGGATATAATATAATTACATGTCAGTTACTTAATTAGTTAGTTGCAAGCCTGAGCTAATCTAATGAGAGTAGTTTTTAATAAATCTTCTTTCGATAAAATCATAAACTAAACTAAACAACTAAATAATAATTGTTACTGAGGTAAAAATTTAACCTACAGAAAGGAAACTAACCGGCAGCGATAGGGATTCCAATAACATTGTATAGTACAGCAAACAAAAAATTAAGTTGTATACGACGTGTCGTTTTTTCGATAAATCAATTGCTGCTACTACATCAATAAGATCATTCTAAAAAACAGCAGAAATTAATCAGCTATTTATTTACTTGCATCAATCCACCTATCACCTATCATTCGCAGTATTTTAAAAGAAAAACAATTAACATTTCTCGGAAATATCTGCCTTAATTTTTCAAATCCAATTTATGTTAAGAGATAATAATAGCTAGTAAAAGAAAAAATCGAAAAGAAATTTCAATTCTAGATACGATGAATTAAATTAAGTCCAACTGATATCTCGTTTTAAAGGAGAGTTGGATTTAAGAGCCTTACTTTTACTAGGACGATACCTGCACTTTCAATTGCAACATCTGAACCAGCAGCAATAGCAATGCCAACATCAGCACTAGCTAAAGCTGGACTATCATTTATTCCATCACCAACCATCGCTACTCGCTCTTTGATTTCCTGAATTGGAAAACAGGAAAAATTAAATAATATTGTTTATGACATTCGATATAAGAAAACATACTTTAAAACCACGCGATTTCAATTAGGCTCACCGAAATTCTTATTATCCTTGAAAAGTAAATATATGAAGTAGATAAATAAATAATAAGAAAATATAAAACTATTATATGGAGAGAAAAAAGAAAATTGCATCTACAATAAAAACCAAAGAAAAAAATGTTTTGAGAAGGTAATGAAATAATAAAAAGAATAAAATTTCAGTAAGATGAAAAATGAAAGCTTAACCTCCAAGACAAGTAAAGTTTTCAAATATTAATTTAAAATAAATAAGTATTTTTCAAAACTCTTCGAAAATTTTTAAAATGTCTTTTAAAACATTAATACGGTTAAAATTTATCAATAAAGCCTATAGTTTATATATGAGTAGCAGATTAGCTCTAGATTTATTAAGAAAACATTTATAAAATACTTGTAATTGCTCAATTTTAATCCGCTTTTGATTCGGCAAAACTTCGGCAAATACTTCGCGGATACCAACTTGTCTAGCAGTTGCTTCTGCAGTACGAGCATTATCACCTGTCAAGAGGATTACTCTGATATTCATACGTCGAAGAGCCCAAACAGCAAGAGCACTTTCATTCTTCACTACATCTGCTATACTTATTATCGCAATAAGATAACCTGAAATACGAATAGGGCAAGCATCGTGGTTACTTTGATATATACGTCTTTAGTTATAGTCGCGTTATAGTGTTTTTCACCTACGCTCTAGTATGCTATTTGTACCTCTAGTACGCTTTAATCTTGTAATGTTCTTGGGACATAACATGTTCAGATGTTAGGTAGATATTTTTGAAACGAATAACTATTTTATCAGCAAAAACATCTAATATTTCCTAATGATATCTTTTAAGAATTAGCTGATCATGCCAAAAATTTCTTGAAATATTAATATTATTTTATTACCATTTATTGCACACATAACGGATATATACCCAACTGCCTGCTGCTCTTTAATGAGATTTCCAACATATTCATCAACTGGAATTGCATTTTTCGCCATCCATCGTTCGTTACCAATTACAACTCGAAATGGTTTATTATCATCAAATATGACCTCGTCGACATCTAGAAAATAATTATAATCTTTTACTAAGATAATTCGAAAGATAATAATATTGTCAAATATTTTCCGTCAAAGAGAAATACGATTAGTATACAGTATGCATAGCCTTGTAGAAAAATATACATAATATATAAAATATACATAACTTTCATAGAAAAGCATATACAGCTTCATATTTCAATAAAGTATAAGATATGTTTCAGAATTAGAGAAAAAATCGCCTACGGCAATGTATAAAAGCATTCATAATAAATGTTCGAGAATTTTCTTTTATAATTACAATGAAAAATATATTTTATAACTTCTTTATAAAATTTTATAACCGCTAAAAAAATTAAGAAATATAATGCTATTGATACGCAAAGAAAACTGTATTACATGACTTACTATAGTGTTGTTTTCTGATTATTTTGACATCACCACTATCTAATTTAATTACTGAATCGGTCTGCAGTTCTTTCTCTTGCGATGTACTAAGTAACATATCACTGATTTGCTGAACTTCACAAGCAATACCATTCCCAGCCGATGCATGAAATCGTCGAACAGTGGCCCACTCCTTCGTATTTAAAAACTGCAAAATAAAAATGTACAGCTGTAAAGGCAGTTATGAATCTGTACTGCCTTGGAAAGGAATATTAAAGATTTCGCTGAAATTTTATATAACATTGTTTCAGAAATCCATTTAGTATCACCTACTTCTTTTACAAAGGAAGTAATTGAATTTGCAATAGGATGTTCACTGTTTGATTCGGCCGAACCGATAGCTGCAAACAATTTCAGTAGTGATAAATGATTTTCCGAAATCAACGTATGGATCAGTACAACTCGTGGATGACCTTTGGTTATGGTTCCAGTTTTATCCATAACAACTGTCGTGATCTGGAAAAGAAACACATTTTTCATATCGATATCGATATTTGAAAACAGTCAAAAATAAATTCAAAGTATTTTCACTTACAAAAAAAAAAATCTTTGAAATTGGTTTGCTCAGATGGATCATATACTTATTTAAGAAGCGCTAAAAACTTGCAATTCACAAAATATTCTAAATCTTTAGCAAAGAAATAATTGCTATTTACCTTATGGGCCATTTCTAGTGGTTCACCACCTTTGATAAGTATACCATTAACAGCACCGATACCTGTACCAACCATCACTGCCGTCGGTGTTGCCAAGCCTAACGAACAAGGACATGCTATTGCTAGCACTGTGATGGCTGCTTCAAAAGCGCGTTTCAATATGACCTCCATTTTTGACCTTTCATCCTGAAAAAAAAACAAATTCCAAATATTTGTCAATTTACAGCTATAGTTTAGATCCCAAAACAGATCCTCGCGTTGGGACCTCTAGTATTTAAAGAAAAGAACTCTCCAGCAATAATTTAATGAGCGATTTTAAAACATTCTATATTATGATCACAATACTTATTAGGCTTCAATGTTTTGTTAACAACTATGTCTCTATTCACAATGATTGATATGAATATTAAGTAATATGATAAGTATTGTAATTTTCAATGCGGTTAATCATAGAAATCAAACACATATATATGAACAAAATATTCTAATGATAATATCAGTTCTCAGATAACTGAGTTAGAATTTCCTTTTTTGGCTCGAAACATTTGACACAAATTTCATAGTTTGTAAAGTCTAATTTATGCTAATTACGTACTATACATTATATTCAGGTATTCATCTCCATATTTCTTTCATATAGAAGAAAATACCATGAGCTTGGTATCCATGATAAACAATCCAACGAAAATCCAGGCAACAAGTGTTAATATTGCTAAACCAATAATTGTTGGTACAAATAGGCCAGCTATTCGGTCGGCTGTTTGTTGTATTGGAGCCTATAAAAGAAAAGAATTACTGCGGATAAAAATTAAAATAGGGAAGTATTAAAAAGAAATCTTTGAAATTATTTTAAATTCTTTGCACTAACAAAATCAATCACATTAAATAAAATGAAAAATTAAAACTACTCTAAGGTATGGATATGAAATTCCCTTCAATATGTAAAAGCAAAAAGATCAAACTTTAGATGTTTGCGCCTCCTCAACCAAGCGTACAATTTGTGCCAATGTCGTTTCTTGACCAACATGAGTTGCCTGTATCATCAATATCCCGTGTTGGTTAACAGAACCACCTATTACTGTGCTACCTGAAATAAATAATATCTACTATTTGAGCAACATTATAAGTATATTGGTTAAGCGATAAAAACAATGAGCATTAATTACTAAACAACTAGATGGAGAATTTTACTTTGCTAATATACTAATCTTACTGTCTAATCTGTCTGGTACAATTGAATAGATTTAAAGTGTTAAAAATATGGCATTTTCATAATTTCATCTCTTTCATAACCTCCTTCGCCAGTTATCATGATAATAGCACCCCGCAAATTACTGACCATTTGAAAATCACATAAAATAAAATTTAAGTTATTCCAACAAACTCAAATCGAGGTGAAGTAGAAATAAGGGATTACGAAATTACCCTCTCTTTTGACAACAGGCATCGATTCTCCAGTTACAAATGATTCATCTGCTGCACTTTTACCATCCACAACAATTCCATCCGCTGGGATTTTAGCACCAGGAACAACTTTCAATAAATCACCTCGCTGAACCTGGAAAAATCCGGAAAACTATTCAACAAGTTATCACTTTCATTTACTTCTAATCGATGCATAATCGATATCTTCGGCATTTCTACATGCATAGCATAAATCAGAATAAATTTTTTTTTCAAATCAAACTGACCAATTCGACATCAATATTTTCTTCGGATAAGATACGTCCATCATCACCTCTAGTTATTAATACTGCTTCTTTTGCTTGTAATGACATCAATTTACTTAAAGCTTCCGACGTTTTACCTTTTGCCTTGTATTCCAGCCATCGACCTAATGATACGAAAGTTATAAGCATTGGAGTAACATCGAAAAATGTCATTGGACTGCTCGGCCATCTAAAATAAGAATAAATTTGAAATAAAAGTAATGAGAACAAAAAAAAATTAAAAATATATAATATATATATCAACAAGCATAACATCTGCACAACAACTAAAAAGTAGAACTATTAAAGAGAGTCAAAATTCCTTTAAATTTAATACGAAAGCTAAATTAAGGATTTAGAAAATTTTAATCGATTATTAGTCTATAATTCATTAACTCTTTTACTATGGCAAACTCAGGGACATCAAAACATTCATGAAATTTAATAATTTTTAGTAATGCTTCAATATCCTAACATCTTAAAATTATTGAATTTTTGAAAATTAACCTTAAAATAATAGCTAGTAGAATAACAGTTACGGAATATAAATATGAAGTAGTTGTCGCAAGAACAATTAAAACATCCATATTAGCTGAACCGTGTTTCACTGCTTTCCAACTTTGCAAATAAAAATATTTCCCACCAAATAACTAAAAAACTTGAAATATATCGATAGCAATAAAATAAGAGAAAGATATCGAAATATACAACGTAAATATTAATTGAAGTAAATGTTAAAGTAATTAACATTTATTATTTTGGCACTTCCTACTACTTTAGTAACTGCACGAAAATACCGTAGGTGAATTTTGATAGAAAATTAACGTAAAACAAAGCAGATCAAAAGAATGTTTGGAAAGAACTAATAATTGATACCTGCACTGGTGTACATAAAGCAAATAAAATGAGATTATCTAAACTGAGTGCAGGAATAAATACTGGTGTCTGCATTTCAGGATGCATCGGCGTATGGAGAAACCAATGAAAATAAATCATTATACCCATTACTGGTATTCCAAATAATAGTGATACCAGTAGCGAAATCCTCCATCTGAAAGAGCATTTCAGTATAAAATATTTACACTAATTACAAGTACTATATTTTCAACTACTAGATCAATAAAATTATACAAAAATATAACTCCACATTATTTTGGAAAGTTAACATACTTTATCACTTCTGCCGAGTGATCCAATCTTTTAGTTGTTCATCGTGACATGCAACTGTTGCCGAATATCCCAAGTCCTCAATTAATTTATAGTAAATTAAAAAGGCAATGATACTTTTATTAATATGAAATTTTAAATAAGTAGGTCTTTATCGATTTAACTAAAGCTTCTTACCTCAATCACTTTAATAATATCACGTGGGCCTATAAATGTAGCAGTGTATTCAATTCTTGCAGAAGATGTTGCTAATGAAACAGAACATGATTCGACTCCTTTCCTGGCAATAACATGAGATTCGATTCGATGCACACACATTTGTGATGACAATCCAGTAATCTGAAATCGATAACTTCATTTAATTTAATATCTAGCATAATGAGCATAATCACTTGTTATCATCCAAACTGCGTATAGCATATAATCATTCAAGAATTGTCATTTATATGATATTTTTTCAATAAGATATTAGTCTAAAATCTGAGAGCAAATGATGATGCCTATATATATAATAAGGTAGATGGAAGAAAAAGTTTTGGGTAATCTTTGATAAATTTTTGAAATGAACAATTTTTCAGGAATAAAACATTTCAACACGAAAACACTACTGAAATCACAATACAACTGAAGTGAAATAATCAGCAGCAATAAAAATAATTAATCGAAAATATAATTAACTGAATATAAATAATACCAGCAAATTTAAGATAGTATGATCTTTAAATCCATCACCGATGATAGCAGCTCTATAACCTAACAGATTAATTTCATCAGCTATATGCTCAGCAGCAATTACAAGTGAATCAAATACCACTTCTGCTTTCGATGACATCAAAGCTACGACTACAGAATGCACACCTGGAATTTCATAATAAATCGAATTATTCTTCAGTCTCTAATCTCTTGATTTAACTAGTCGATTTAAAATCATAAAATGATATATGATTGAGAATGCCAACTATCAGATTATATATCGCTATAGTTTTTGAGGAGAAAAAAAATTTTTTTGTCTATTTAAATTCTCAAAATGATAGCAAGAATGTTTCCGAAAAGTCAAACGAAGTCTCGTTTTAATAGAGATAATAATATCACTTGTACTCAGAGATAGTTCCTTTATTTTTATCCTAGGTCTTTTAAAAATATAATTAATTATAAGAAAGATAAGTCTTAGCAAATTAAATTGTATCGCTTGCCTTCAAAAGAAATAAATTTTTGTTGGAAATTAATAAGTTGAAAAAATTTTAAAATTTTGATCTTTCGTTTGAAATTTTAAAGAAAAACTGCGTTACGTTATCGAATTGTACTTGTCCCTAGATCATATCAGTAAACAAAAATTATGGGTGTCTATGGGTGTCACTTTTCATTCACTTTATTATTCATCAGTACCAAAAATGACAAAACCTTTTAATTTTCCAATATTTCGTTCTATGTATGCAACACATGAAGCACATGTCATTCCTTCCACTGAAAATGTTCGTTTTTCGATGGAATCATCATTTACAGGTACGAATTGCGCTTTTTTTCAAATTTCACAGTGGATTCATTAACTCCACGTATACTATTGTTTCTTTTAAATAAAACAGGTGGAGATCTTTCCTTGGAATAATCTGAAAAATGATGTTTTTTGAAAAAAACTCTATTTTAAAGGTGTGTCCAAAGAAAAATTCAATCAATCATAATTTTTCTTTGCAAAAATGAATTTTAGTCATTCCTCCTTTAAGAACTGTTTATGTTTAGCATTTCAAGAAACATAAAACATCTTGGGAAAATTTTTCAATATTTTTTTCGCAGTTGCGTTGGAAAAAGTCACATGAGAACTTTTTGATTGGTGCAATTTTTAAATTGTCTATTTAAATTGTTTCCGTTTAACGATATCAAAACGTAGTTTAAAAAAAACAGTTGCAATCATCTCAGGTCTGTAAATTTATAATTATTCTTACAGAATTGTATATTGAAAATTTAAAAATAAACTAAAAACCTTGAGTTTGTAGCAATTGTGCATCAAAACCCATATCAGTGATGAGCTCAATAACCATCTGAGCGGTCCATTTAGAAGTATCGTATACAATCCGCCCTTAAATTGAGTAAAGTCGAATTGGAACTAAAAAGCACAAAATGAAAAGTCAAACGATTTTATTTAAACGGATAAAAAGCAAATCAAACGATTTTATTTAAAGGGTAAAGAAGCAAATATTCTCAAAGAAGAATATTACAATCCATTTCGCTCATATTTGCTCAGTTCATCATCCTAAATTTCTATTTTTAAACATTCTCTCAGGCTAATTGACACTAAACTCTTCTTATCTTGTTTCTTAAGCGTAGCAGAAAATCTTTTACTTTGTTGTTAAAAAACCACAATTAATAATAATAATAATCAACCTTCAGATTTATTAAGTGAAACGGAAATTGATTTTATGCCATCGTTTCTTCCAACAGTTTCTTCGATATTATTTGCACATGAATGACATGTCATACCATTGATTTCGATTATTGCTTCCTCGAATTTCGAGGTTATTGGATTTACATTCAAATATTTTTGATTATCTGAAAAAGGAAATTTGAAAGTTTTTCAATGAAAAAAATTATTTTGGATAGAAAAATTACATAACCTAAGGGATTGAGAAACCAAAACAAATGAGAAAATATTTTAAAAAAAATTGATTAAATTTTTTGTTCTAATAATTAATGCCAAAATACTTGTAGAACTATTCTATTATAGAAGAATTTACCAAAGATTTTCAAAGAAATATCCAAATTGGTTTAAATCTTAATTATAATAATGAAATTATGCATAATATTCCACAAATTTGGGCTGTAATTTAAAATTAATTTATCATCTTTTCAAAATTATACTAATTTCGATTTTTATATTATTTTTGATTAAAAATAGTAAGCAAAATTCACGTGAGAATACACAGGAAATTTTGAGAATTCCTTACTTTTCTTCTCTATTTCCTAAAACTCTTACTCAATAATAATACAGAAGAAATTAGAGCCATTTATGCTTGACCTTTTGCATATTTTAACATCATATCTCATTTTATCAATAAATTCTGCAATATAATCAATATGCTATTTCGATACATTGAATGTAACAATAGTTTTGCAGAATTAAAACTTAGTATAATTTTTCAATATTATAGTAGCACCATAAATGCATAATTTTACATATAATATGACGATATTACTAAGATATTAGACACATGCAAGAATTATTATTTCAGATTTATTTATTCCATATTAAATCATCTGCATTTGAGATTAGCTTATCTTTTTTCATATCATTCATTATCTTTTTCGGCGATCAAATAAGGAGCAATCAATATCTTTTTCTATCCAAATAATTGTACTACGTTTAATTTCAATTAAAAATTTTCCTCTTTTGAAATAATAAAATTTCTATATCAAAATCTAACAAAGACTTTTTCATCATCATATGATAAAAGGTGCTTGATAGATATTTCTTGTTGTATATAACTTACTCTGAATAGTTTTAGATATCGAATGTGACGCCGTTCTTTTCACATCGATTATTTCAGCTTCGCTGTCTGTTTGTTGTTTCAGAAACTCAATTAATTCCTTATCATCTGCCATCTAAAAAAAAAAAAAAGAGAATGATATCATTTCATTGTATATAAATAACACAGAGATACGTAGTATTACATAAGCATACGAATTTTTAAGAAAAAAAGAAAGATGATAACATCGTTCGATTAATTCAATTGAAGAAATATTTCTAACAATATAAGAACAACAATTTTATATTAATTATTATTATTTATTCGTTAATTAATATTAATTAAGCAAGCAAAATGACGTCACATGAGTTAATGAGAAAAATTTTAGAAATTATTTTTTCTTTCTAATATACAGTAATAGAATTATTATTGACTTCAATTTGTTTATTATGTATAGAACATATACACAAAAAGTTACCATATATATTAATTGTTTACAGTAATAAAATCATTACTGTAAATACTTCAACTTGCTTATATATAAAATATCATATTTTAGGAAAAAATATACCATATATATTAATTTATTAGAAAATAAAAATTATTAGTGATAAGAATTATCTTATACAATAATATATTGAGTTATCAGAAAGAAAAAAAAAGATCAGTATATTCGGCAGAAGAGAAATTTTCGATGAGAAGACTAACGATAATATTGCTCTTTTGCATTTTTCATTCACCTATCTTATATATCAATGAATTGAGCAAAGGTTAAAGATAAATAACAAAAATGACAGAAAAGTACTTTGTGAGAAGGATGAGCTGAAAACAGGATCGATCGTATTTGTCGATAGAATTAAAAAATTAAAATTACAAGTTTTAGAACTATCAAACTTCACTTACAATTCTCGAATCTTTTTTAGATTATCGATGCGAGGAATTAGGATAGTAGTAGGAAAAGGATAAAAAGACAAAAGTTCTAAATAAATTGTAGCGAAATTAGAATAAAGAAGATGACAAGTTGAACAATTGAAAATGTGGAACAAAGTGATCATTGCAAGAGATTACATAATCTTCCATAAATATATCAGTTTAATCAATCATAAATAACAAATCTTTTATAAATATATCAATTTGATTAATCATAAATAACAAATCTTTATAAATATATCAATTTGATTAATCATAAATAACAAATCTTTATATCAGTTTGATCAATCATAAATAACAAATCTTTATAAATATATCAATTTGATTAATCATAAATAACAAATCTTTTATATCAGTTTGATCAATCATAAATAATAAATCTTTTATAAATATATCAATTTGATTAATTATAAATAAAAAAAAACTTGATGAAAATAAAATATTTATAGTATAAAATATAGTAACAATGATCATAAAAATTTAAAATTAAAAACATTCCAATTCCAATCATTTCTCCAAAAATTATCAATCATTTCTCGACGAAAATTTCTAGCAAAATAATTGGCATGGAAAACTAGTTTCAACATCATTAAAATAGCTAACGAAATGGAAAGTATGTAAAGTAGACATAGACATATGATATAATAATAAAATATGTCTATTGTTAACAGGTATTAATCAGCTATGTCCTAAATACCTGAATTTCAAGTTTGATTGCTGTAGAGGAAAAAGCAAATGAAAGTTTTTGAAAATATTTTATACTGAAAATAACGATGTAATAAGAATCATTAAATTTTTTTCATTCGCTATTCCAATTTTTGATTGTTAGAAAAATGTATCAATCGGATCATTCAAATTATACATAAATCATATAATTGATGAGCTATATGAATGATACATTTGGCTAAAAAACTAAATTTGGAAAAAAATAAATAAACAAAAAATTTAATTACATCACAATGATACTTATTATTATGCAACAGTATCGTCGAAAGTACCATTTCTTCCAATATCTGTTTTTTTTTTTTGGTTTTAAATAGTTACTAATAATAGGAATTATTTTTGGTAATCAAAAAAAAAAAGGAAAGTATTATTTTATTGATAAGTTCAAAGTTGTAAATCATAAAAATTATCGCTTGAAGAGAAATTTATACCAATAACTCTTAATGATAATATCAATTTATTATCATTTTTTTCTCCTAATAAAGAATAAAAATATGTATCAACAAATGATGCTTCTATTAAATTCTCGATTACTCTGAATTTTCGGTCCCCTAAAAGATGAGCAAAATTAGTTATGTTTATTTCGATCTATGAAAAGAGATTTCTCAAAGGAAATTTTTCAATGTAATAAATTGCAGTGACGCCATTTTATGAAAAAGAAAAATGCATCTTAAGCAAATAATACATTTCTCTTTTAAAAGATAAATGATGAAGGTAAACATAAAAATGGATTTTTATATTTCCTTTAGATTTTTTTCTCTTATCAGGAAAGAAAAAGCAATACTCTCTTTACGGATTAATCTATGATTAAGAATGATTACTTTTACTAGAAGAATGGAGGGAGGTTATTGATAAGAAAAATCCTCAGTTGTAAACAACTTAAAAATCGTCTAATGGATTATTGTGTTGAAATCGAAAACATTTTTTTTTCAAAAAAGTAGAAGAAAAAAACTTTATGGAAGAAAATGAAAATATTGAAGAAAAGTTTAAATTAAAGAAAACTTTCTTCAAAGAAGAAAATTTTAACTAAAAATTCAATAAACAAGACGATCACAAATGCTGCAATCCTTTAGGGAAGAGAAGAATGAAACGTAGAAACTTCAAAGGGCCGCGAGAATTTTGTTATATTCTGGGCGGACCGCATTTGTTCATTTTACGTTTACACTTAGCTTTCTGTATCGGATGTTTTATTTGGTGTTTATGATTGGAAGTCGAGAGTAGATATAGGGAATAATCTTCCCAGTATTTCAATATCTATCATGATATCTTTATTATAGGCATCAATCATTATGTTCATCATCAATTAAACGGGAATTGATTAGCATATCCATCCAGATGACGAGTGGTATTTATAGCGCTAATTTGCAGCAAAATTTATTATTTGATAATGTCGTTAATGAAGTATGCGTTTTTCTTACGAAAAAAAATTGAACAATGGAATATTCAAATTTTTGCATCCAGTAGTTAGTTAGCATATGTTGTTATAATATTTTGAATTTAAAATTAAATAAAAATGTTTGTCACATTTTGTTGGATGAAATTTTTGGAATTAAATAAAATCACATGTCACAAAAGAAAATATTTGCTCTAAAGAAATCATGCTATTCGCATATGATTCATTATCAAAAGCTGCAATTGATTTATAATTTAACACAAATATTCTATTAAATTATTATCTTTCTAATTTGTAAATGGTAAAGAATTATGAGCTGTAATAATCTAAAGTTTCATACTTTTTTTTTCATTTGCTAACAGATACAACGATCTGAAAGAATTAGGATTCGTTTTCGCATGACATGAATCTTCATTTTTTATTCAGAAGCAAATGTATTTTAACTTCCGTTGATAATTCGAATTTCCATAAATTTTCAGCTATTTTTATAAGAAATTTTAATAATTCTTAAAAAAATAAAGATTTTTTACATTAAGTTTTATGGTTTACAAACCAAAGTGTTAATGTCTTCTTTTATACTCTCAGTTTAATCAAGCAAAGATGAATGATTCACGAAGTACCACTGAAGAAGGTTCAGCAAATGATGATGAGCATATTTATGCAAATGTTCAAGAAATGGAGGAAGAGAGTCGACGACAGGGAAAACCACCCATTCCAAATTCAATTGATGAAGCAATTCGTGATGTCGGGAGCGGATGGTGTGAGTATCTCACAGATGCCGGAAGGTTTGTCATCTTCATAAATTTTATTTGAGAAAGTCAAAAATTCTGTGAATATTTTATTTGGTAGCAAAAAAGTTCTGCTAAATATCTTAATGGTTTAATTAAGCAACATTGTTGTATATCGAGAAATGGAGGTGATAAAATATCTAAGATGGTATTTCAAAGTTCGAAACGAAAACTTCATAAATTCTTTTCATTTCGCCTTTTTGTAGGTCGTACTTCTATAACCATGAAACGGGTGATTGCCATTGGAAACCACCACGTTTTCTGAAACCACCTTTGGAAGTAATCGATGTGCTGAATGGTTTAAATAACCAACAGAATATCTCGCTGCATAATGAAGTGGAATCGGGAGATGATCTTTCGCTGTCATGTTCGGAGACTCACCCGACCATACCTGTTTGTTTTGTGAATACTTGCTGATTATATTGATAGCATTTTTTCATTCACTTGTAGCTCAAGTAATATCAATTCTAGTAGCTATAAGCACTTAAGGATGTAGCACTTCTATGCTTAGTTAGATTTAGCATTTTATTGTCCATCTGATGAATATATGATAATCCTGAAATGTCCATATAGTTGTAATCCAAGGAAAAGACCAAAAATTGTACTACGTGCGCATATTCGATTTTATTCGTGGAAATTCTAGAAACCCTTTCTCATATTGCAATCAACATAGAATTCTGATAAATTTCATATAAATTTTATCGAAGAAAAAGAATTTTGCTACTTAGGCAAGACCAGATGATAGTATCAGCGACGAGAATAATAAATCAGGCGCAGTTTGGTCAGCATTAAGCGTGCGTAATAAAGTTGCGGAAAAACGAATGTCTATACAAGCAATAACTCAGGAACTTCAGGCTACAGCTGTTGGGCACTTGCATTCACATAAATCAAATGAAGAAATTGGTACTAATATGTGTATTTTCTTTTAGATAAATTTCATTCTTAAAACCTGCGAGCAGTTGTGTACTGGCAGAATTCGAACTGAAAAGTTGCTAATTTTTTGAATGAAAATAAGTGTACATCATTCTGAAACATTCTACTATGGTTTTCGTTAATCACTGCGATACACTATACATAATTTTATTCGACATATAATCTCCTATTGTTCCATATTTTTATTTTTTATCGATAAATCATCTCTATTTTCCAGTTCCTAAAACCGTTGGTAGCGAACCGTGTTCCAGCAATTATTTTAATCGTCTGCCTTCTAGAAACATTTCACATAAATCAATCAAATGTGGAACATTGGAGAAGGTTTGAACTGATAGCTTAATTGATTAGCGACTGCTTAACATGTCTCGATTGTAGGATTGTAAATGAATTTATCGTTAAATAACAAAAAACTTGTATTCGTATTTAGTACTTTATTTTGATATACATTGTTCTAATGAAATAACTTTGGTTATCTGATCATGTAGATTGGAGCAGCATTATCGAGTAGTGCTGAATCACATTTAAACGTTTCCAAATTTCTAAATAAGCCGAATGGATACCGCAGGATAGCAAAATATCAGATGTTCCAGATATCTATACCTAACAGAGATAGAATAAGATGGATTTCAGTGAAAAAAGCAGATATTGTTACTTTTGAGAATGTTATGATTATTGCTTTTTTTAATGCACACCAACTTCGTGAGATATGCTTTTCTACACCAACATCTATTCATTCAGTAGGATGAAATTAGGTTAAATATTGTTGTTTCTATTCAGATTACTGAGCTCTAATATGCATATTAAGTTTATCCTTCTTTTCGTAATTTTGTTTTCTCTTTATCTGATTTTTAAGAAACGCTTTTCTATTTTGTGCATCACATAAAATTTTCAGTGTAAAGTAGCAGATGCAGGAATACGATTAAAAAAAAGGAATGGACGCCTTGTTATCTTTTTTCTTTCTTCTGCTCATATTATATTTTACAAGGATGAACGAAGTGCTGAGGTATTTTCAAAAAAAAATTTCTTGATGTTTGAATATCAAATCTTTAAATAAACGATTGACATTTTAGAATAAGCTATTGTAATAACATGAAATGATTTCATCGGAATAGTTTGTAGAAATCGGGTCGTCATTATGAGGCACCGTTGGGCATGTGTGATCTTCGAGGAGCAGCAGTAATGTGGGTGAATGAAAAGATAAACGTAGAAAACACATTTTTCAGGTAGATATTCTGCAGGCATAAAGTAAAATTGATCATATATATTATTAATCATATAAATTTTTTTGTCTGAATTTTTATTTTGAATTCATTTTTTGTTTGAATTTTGCTTATATTCAAACAGTTTATAAAATACTGACTCCCTGAATGTTAAGATTGTGTTTCAACACGAAACTAATTCATCTAGCAGGATGGTAGTTTTCAGATTGTCTAACCCATGCTTAAATTTAAAAATATCTCTATTTAGTGATATTGCAGCTTGAACTAACAGATGGCACGATTTATTACTTTAGTACAGCAAATACTCAGGATGTGAATGGATGGTTCCATGCAATGCGTCAAGTTGTGTCAAAATTGGTGTGTCTAATTTTTACTAAAATGCACTGTTTTGATTTTTTACTCCTCATTCTTATATTATTATATAATGGCGAGTATTATTATGTCATGTTAAATACAATGACTAACTTGATTAATTTGTTATAATGACCTCATTTTTTAATGAATTTTCCATTTTTCATTTTCATTCATTGTTAATAAAATGTTAGCTTTTTAGCCACGTCCTGATGTGTATCCGACACCGGTGTTAGAGAGAGGTTTAGCTACTGTTGGTTTATTGCGAAATCCAAGCAATTTGTCACATTCCTCGAGATCACTTAGTATTGGTCAAACACGACGTTCTTTTAAGAAATCGAAAACTTCGGCAAAAGGTTATTTTTTTACATTTATTGAGAATGAAATTTGTTGGAAAAATGTACAAACTTTTTTTTGTTCATTCCATTCGTACTTTAGGTTCAGAAGTTGTAGCAGCAAGCGACGAGAAAAAACGTGCTGATATTGAAGAAGCAAGGCCGACTCGTGAGTCAATAATTGAGAAACTAAGACGGTTTTTCCGATCGAGACCATCCATAGAAAGTTTGAAAGAAAAGGCATTTACAAACGTTAGTTTTCAAGTTTTATTTAGATTGCTTATGTTTTTTTAAGTAGTTTGAAATTATAGATGAAATTCTTTTGGAATTATAATAGTGGTAAAACACGATTGTATAGTTTTCATAATCTACAGCAATTGAATTAAATTCTGTTGTTAGCTTATTTTGAATTTAACTAATTGCCTGATCAGTGGACATTTTAGAATGATTATAGTGGTTGAGAAAAGAGCTCATGTTATTTCAGAAGTCGTTATCTTTATTTAATTAGTATTTAAACGTAACTAATATCAAGGATGTAGCTCTGAATTTGTCACGATCATAAGGCAGTGTTCGAATGTCCACGTTATTGAAATGTAGTCTTTAAGTTTCAGATATTTTTTCAAATTACGAATTAAAAAATAATAACAAATACTAAAAAGGCGAGCGGATGTTATAAAGCTTTTTGAATTATATTTTGTAGCAGAACCTGTTTTTGGAAGTACATTGGCCGCAATTTGTCATCATGAACAAACAATAGTCCCACGTTTTATACAACTAGTTACGGAAGTAGTTGAATCGAAAGGCCTCGATACAGATGGTCTTTATCGAGTTAGTGGTAATCTTTCATCAATTCAGAAGATTCGATGCCAGGTTGATCAAGGTAATTGATATAAATTCAAATACAATTTTCATTTCATTCTTAGAAATATCATAACCTTGTTCATAAACGCATATAAATATAAACAGTTTTGATAAATATAAATATAAACAGGAGAGGGGAAGGAACTCCTAGTATTAGCCTGTTTTGTTGCTTGCGAGAGTTATAGATGCATAAAAGTATTTTTTAGTTTATAAAGCCTCCATTATTTCTTTCGATTGCTTTAATAATACTTAATAGTTGCTATATCTGCATAGCTATAAGTTTTTATTTTTAACACTGTTGGTTATCAACATTAAAATTTCAGAAAAATATGTTGCTTTGTTAGCAGAAGATGATGTTCATGTTTTAACAGGAGCTTTAAAACTGTTTTTTCGCGAATTATCGGAGCCAATCTTTCCAACTAATCTAGCCAAGGATTTCATTTACGCCAACCGTAATTTTATTATTTCATTTACATCTGTTCATTCACTTTTCATCGTTCATTATTATCTTCCTTGATTCAGTTAGGTATGAAATTTAGGCTTGCCTAAAGGAGAAGGAAAATTAAAAGCATTTGACGATTTATTAAATAAGCTGCCACTGGTCAATCGAGAAACACTCAAAGTTCTGTTTGGACATCTTGTACGGTTAGTTTTTTCTTTTTATTTTCATAAAATATAAACTGAAATTTGGGGACTTTAGCTGTAAATTTTCTATAGTGGTGCTTATTACTAAATCATCATAAGCGATTTCCAGTTCGACTTTGTAATATTCTATGACTTATATTCTAAATGGCTTTCGTCGAAACATCCATCTGGAAGTTAATGCATTAATTAGGTTACAGCCGGTTGCACACCGCTGGTTGCAAGTACCCTCTTAATATTCCAAAATTTTTAGAGTTGCAAATCATGCTGATAAAAATCGGATGGAAATCCACAATTTGGCAATCATGTTTGGTCCATCTCTGTTTAGCAGTGGTACTAATGAAATCAATGGTGATAGTAAAAAGAGAAGTAATTCGAAAAAGGGAAAGTTGTTAATAAAAAGTCAAAAGAAAAACCAACCGGTGTGCAAAGTAATTCGCATCTTGCTTATAATATGATTATGCAGGGACAAACAGTAGAATATCTTTTAAAAGAATTTAAGCGATTTCCATCGATGCAGCCGCAGCAACAGTCATCGATACATCGTAGGTAGTTTTGATTTATGCTGTGCCTTGATTTTCTTTTTTTTTCATTTCTTTAGTAAATCTAAATTTTAAGCATTCTAGGTGAAATAGAATCCTAAATAAGTGGCAAATTTTCTGAATAGTTATTTATTAGACAACTGATTTGAGATATTTCACATCGTTATCTGAGAATCTAACAGAATCTAACATATATTTCTTTCAGTTTTCTTTAGAAAATGTTTATATGTGACGGATTTTAAAATCAAGTTTTTTGGGATGTATGAATCTATTAGATCTATTCCAAAAATTTTTAAGACCTAAACAGTAAAGATGATGAGCTTTTCATATTGTTGCCTTTCGTAATCACTTCACCTCTCATTTCCTTTTGTGATTTCATTATTTATTTTTCTGAAATATTAATTTTAGCTGGGACATTTTTTATGCTATTTTTAAGATCAGTTATAATCTTTCTTGGTTATTTGTACATAGATATTTCATGTATATTTTTTTAGAAATGTTTTATCATTTGTTCATTTACAATATTTACTTTAAATGATTAGTTTTTTTGAGGTAGTTATTTTAAACACTTATTTTTTTGCATTCCATCTTTTTGCTTATCATTCTATTATTAGACACTCGATATTTGTTTCTAAATTATATTCTATGGGTTATGGTTTGCCTTCTATATAGCTTATTGTGACATAATTTCAAGAAAATTCCACCCAAAAAAGTCGGAAATTACAGAAGAAGAATTCATGTATGGATTCACTACTCGTAGATTCTGTCGCAAAATTCTTCTAGGTCGGAAAACTCTCTTTCCTCATCCACCGCCTTTCTTTCTCTCTTTTGTTTTTTAAAAATTCTTGGTGAAACAGGTTGAAATTAAAAGAAAGGAAAGATTAAATGAATGAAGGAGTATTTTCTGGAAATATTGTGATATCTGTTTGGTTTTTTCTTTTTTAGTATTACATTAGAGAATTAGGAATAAGGTTTTATGTAGTTAAGTTACTAGTATAGTTTGCAATTCGTTCAGTACATTACGTCTTTCGATGTCTGAATCATACATATTATTTTGATGATGATGTAAAATTGGATCATATTTTTCTTTCAAAATTTAAATTTTTCATTTTATTTTGCCTCTATTAGTTATTTATTGCATTTTATTCTTATTTTTATTGCAAATGGTTGTGATAGCAAAAAGTATGCTTTATGGATTGATTCCGCATGCATATTTAATTTTTGCTTGAATTTCAAACTCAGTTAATGTTTCTGGAAAGTTTTATAGCATATTTGAATTTAAATATGCTGTCTACAATATTTCTTACATTTATTACAAGTTATTTAATGTATTAAACATTTCAAGTTTCTTTGCTTTGTTAATATTTTTGGGTTTCAAAACTTGTCTTTTTTCTCTAGAGTTTCTCCGGCGATAAGTTATTTTATTCTATGTTATTTAATTATTTGTTTTCCTTAAGGAAATTAAAATTTTGAAATAAGTGTCTTTGGTGTTTTTTTCAGTCACAGCTGATAAAACGGTTGAGCGGTCTTTGTACTATTTATTTGCGACGTTTAGACTGTAATTTAAATATATGAGGATGATTATAGTAGTTTTTCTTTTGAAATATATATCACTTAAGTAGCAAGAGAGATATCTGTGTTGAAAGCTTGGAAAAGAGTTCTCGAACGATTGGAAGACTCAACAAAACTCGGAATAACATTTCAAATAATAGAGATGTTAATGATGTTGAATTTGTTTAAATATCAAACACTAGTGTATCATGAATTTAGGAAGATTCTACTAAGACATATTCAGTGTTAGAGAAGTCCCGTTTTTGATCTTTTTAACTCACACATATTGAATTTATTAAGAAAAGAGAATTGAGCAGTGTTACACAAATAATTGTTGCTTTTATGATATAAAAATGTGGCTGATCGTACGATAAAGGATAGAAAAGGTTTTTCTTTTATGGAATTAGTTAATGCGATATTAAATGGATATTACTGAACTATGAAAAAGAAACATTTTGAATGGTTCCTGTCGCAGATTGAAACGTTTCAAAATCTCAAAGTTCAGCTTGAACAATATTCAACGAGTGTTGAACTTGCAGGTAAGCGTCACCTCTTAATTATCTCTTTTTGAGATATTAAATTATCAAAGAATTATTATCATTGGTTAGGTCTTTTTTTCATATCACATGATAAGCTTTTTTTTCTAAGGAACATTCTGAGATATTATTTCACATTTATATATTATTTCACATTTACATATTTTGATAGATTTCCCAAGGTACCGTTTTCTAGAATACTGATTATCTTAATTCAAATTTTATAATATTTACAGCGATAGTTATGAATATATTCAGTAATACTTAACTAACAGATAGTTTAAAGTATTTCGAATCTTTCTTAAAATTTTTGATTTTAGTATTATCTTGACATGTAATTGAATTTCCTGTAAAAAGCTTATTCTGTTGAATGTATGAGTTAATTTTTATGTATGATTTATTTCAAAAAAAAAAATGTAAAACATTGTATAATTATTATTACTAAAAATTTTCATGAAACATTTTTATTAATTTCAATTAATTCCAGTTTGGCTATATAAAAGAAAGTCAAAAGCTCTTATGTCTAAATTTTTATGGCTTCATAAATTATTTTTTTCTTTTGCTTTTTTCTAATTTTTTTCCAGAAGCAATATTAAATACAGTCTCAGAAGAAGGATGTATTGACGGTTGCAATGTAGCAGATTTGGGTTGTGGTCCTGGTATACTGCTTCTGGGAGCAGTTAAACTCGGTGCAAGGTAGATATTTTAAATATCAGTGAAATTGACAACATATATAAAATACAGGAATCCTGTAAAATATTTCAAAAAGTTTAATTTTGGGATATGAATTATGAAAATAAAATATTATTTCAACATTTACAGTTATGGATTAGGTGTTGAAATTGATGAAGAAGCAATTAGCATTTGTCAAAGTAATATTGAACGTTGTAATTTGGAGAATAGTGTCGATGTAATTTGCTTAGATGTAACAAAAAATATCACTGCTTTAAAGCCAATCTTTGATACTGTTATTATGAATCCACCGTTCGGTACCAAAAATAATGCAGGTGATTTTTTCATTCGAAATTTAAATATTCTTCCTTACTATCTTATTAGAAGTTATCTGATTGAATCTTTTAATATAATGCATGCTTTGTAGCGATTAATTAAGCGTATACGAAATATAGCCTAGCATCCATCTTTCAAAAATGGAGCTTACAGTATAATCTTCCCAATGCTATGTTCTTGTTTTTAATTTTATAGCTTTTCTTCAGATTTTTGAAAAGTCTTCATAAAATGAAATGATTACAATACATGGCATTTGTTAATTATTAATTTTACAATACTTTTATTCTAAATTTTTGCTGTTACACTATATCAGAAGCATTATGTTAGCGATAGAAAAATAATTCTTTTGAAAAATTTAAAGATAGAATTTTTTATTCTTCTTTGTTACTAACGAAATATTAGAAAACGAATGATTAAATAAAACAATAAAATGAACTGATGATTTCAGGTATAGATTTGCATTTTGTTAAAGCCGGTTTATCGATTCTAAAGAAAAACGGAAAACTTTTTCATTACATAAAAAGTAGTACAAGGCAATATATTACTAAATTTATTGCCCATAAATTACCTGGTATCAATGGTGAATGTATCGCAGAACTTCGCTGGAATTTACCTGCAACATACACATATCATAGGCGAAAATCTGTGGACATAGAAGTTGATTTGTGGCAATTCTCTGTCGATTCCAGAAATATTTCTACAGTTGAATGATAACTTTTTTGTGCATTCTTTCTTGTAGGAATAGAAATAAAGATATGGAAGAAGAAAAATGGATTAGGATGGATTACAAAAGATCACTTGTCTATTAAATGATAGGAATATACTTTTATTCGTGATTTATATTTAAAGAAATTTTTTTCTTCCTTATCAGTGTAGTAATTGCTCAGTAAATAAGCACTTATGCTCCTACTTAATTATTGCTAGTTATTCTTTTAAAATAAATCTTTGTTTGTTCAAAAAAATTGAAAAAATCAAATTATGATCTCTTATTTCTTAAGAAAAAGTTTTAAATAAACGTCCCTTCCCAAAATTTGGGTGCTTTTTTATTACTTAGTTATAAAAGGAATGTTTTAAAATCTTGTTGTAATTTTTTGAAATTTTTTAATATAAATATTGGATTGAAATTTGAGTACAAAAATTGAATGAAAATCCACGATGAAAATTGATAGTTTCATATATAGTCAATTCAAAATAATTCTAAGGAAAAAGAAAAATGAGATGAATTTCTAAGTATCAATAATTTAAAACAGTTCCGAAGTATTCTATTCTGCAATTTCCAGTTAAAGCAATTATGCATACATATTATCATTAATTTAATGATAATAAACAAAATTGATTTGCTCTTTAAGAATCTCAATTTTAACTATTAATGATGATTCTTTGTGCATTATTGCGAGCATTTTAATTGAACATGGGATCCTCGAATGTCAGACATAGATGCTTTGCTAGAATCCCCGGATAGCGAATTCAGATGGGAGATTTCACAAACGAATAGTTCATCTTAATGAATCTTAATTATTTTATGGTAATTAATTACTGTCCGGGATGGATTTTATATTGAATATTACTGCTTATGAAGTTTTCTCGAATACTCATTTGATTGCAATTAGCAAAAGAAATTTTGTGAATATCAGTTGATATAATGCTTTTATCACTGAAAACAGTAGCATCATTTTTAATCGATTTATCAAAAATTTGGTTTATTGATGAATTCATTTCGGATTTTCCAATCAATTGCATTAAATAAATTTCAATAAGAAACTAAAAGTTTTTAAACTAATCTTGGAGATAAGCAGGTCTCGAAGGTCACTTTGTATATTATCATATTCATCGAATTATCGTATTTATCAAATTCTTCTCTCTCATTAATATTTACAAATAATCCATTCATTTAGGCATTAGATATAGTTGTTGCTATATAGGATATCGAAAAATGAAATGAGCAGGAATGGATTTAATAAAGACTTAATTTTACAACTGTTCACCCCTCGCCACAAATATCAAGTGATATTTTTTCAACAAATTTGAAATGATGATTAAATTATGACTTTAGCAAAGATTAGTAAATGAAATTAAGTAATATCAAAATTTCATAATTGAAAATACTATTTAAAACTTTAATCAAATTAGGATTTAGCAATGATTACTAAAATACTATTTAAAAATATTAGAAAAAATGATGGCATAATTTTTTAATTTAATTTCGTGAAATATTTCGAACAATTTGTTAGCATCCTTTTGTCTTATTTTATTTGATGAATGATGAGCTAAATATTTTTCATTGATATTTCAATTTTAATTACTGTATTTAATTGAGTAGTGATTCAATAATGCTTCATTCATGAAACATTACTGTATTTAATTAAATAATAATTCGATGATACCTTATTCATATCGTATTACTGTATTTAATTAAATAATGATTAGATAATGCTTTATTGACAAAATATTACTGTAATTAATTGTAAATGAAAACTTTTATCATATTTACTAAATTGTTTGTGTATATATGTTTACTTTCTTTCATTAAATATACTCGAAATATATTCATTTCATTTAGTTATTACAATTACCATTTCTAGCAATTTTTTCTTCTTTCATTTTTGTAAAATTTTCATTTAAGTCGCAATATTTACTCAGCTGATATAAAAATAGAAATTACAGCATTTATAAATGATATCTCATCAGTGATATATGAAATATGATAATTGTGATATGAATGAGAAAATAATCATTAACAAATAACTTTCTTTTCTTGAACTTTTTTTTTCGAGAAATAATTAGAAAACAAAATAAAAAATACGAAATGATATTATCAAATTTTCAATTTTATTAACAAATAATTCACATTTTTATATTACTATGAAGATTGATATTGATTATAAATGCCATTGATCAATCTTGAAACATGTCATCATTTTATCTTTCTGATATAATTTACTGATAATATTGATAAACATGCAATGTTACAATAATTAAATCTTGCTGCTATAAATTATAACTTTTTAAGTTTAATTAACGCAATCAACAAAAAATATATTATTATCTAGTTATGGATAAATCTTGCGTACTTTCATAAGTTGTAGTTGTTGTTGTCGAATGAAGAGATGTTATGCTTCTAGATCGATTAGTTTCTTGATCATTCTGATGATCCTCTTCAATCTCGATATGTTCATCGGATAATATATATTGTTTCGGCATTGATACTAAGTTTGGCTTCATTTTCAATCCATGTTCTATTGAATTTGATTGTTTCATTCGCATTTTTTCTGTATTAGATAAATTTAGCATTTTTTCCAAACTTAGATAATTCGGAATTCCATTAAATTCGGTACTGATCGATGAAATTTCCGATAATTTTGAATCGATAACTTGTACATCTGCTCTAGGACAGTATTCGATTGATTGCTGAGAATTAGTTGATAAATCTGTGATTTCATTTTTTTGAACAAATCTATGAGAAATTGGTAAAAATGATGATTCAAAATCGATAGTATATTTTTTGATTCATTTGATATATCAGATATTTGATTTGTTAACGGCATTGTTGATGAAATTGATGTAGATTTTCCAGATTGATGATTAATTTGTATTTTTCCTTCAAATTGCCCCGATGATTTTGGTGTAAATTTGTTTTCAGTTTTTGAGGAAATCTTTCGATGATATTTTTAATTGTGATGTTGATAGATTCTTTATGCTTTCTATCATTTCCGATTGCATTCTATTTTTACTTATAGAAGATTTTGAATGAATTTGTGTGCTATTCGTTCTTTCTGATTCCAACGGAAACCATTTTTCCGTATCATTGATTCGTTGTGAACGAATCCATTCATCTGATGTACGATAATTACATGGATAGCTAGAAGAAAATGATTGATTTAAAATAATTTCAATTTATTTGATTTATTATTTCTCATATTTCATCATCCACTTTTCTTTTCAGTTAACAAGATGAATAAGTAAATTTAAGAAGAATCTTGAATTCTTGAATTTAAATCTTGCGAATCTTAGAAACCTGATCATTCGAGAAGCCTTTAAGAGTTACTTTGTAGCTGTTTTCAAAAGCTATTTTATTAAAGATAAATATTTTCGTAATTCTATCATATTCACTCTAATTTCGAATCTTTCGAATGATTTAAATTAATAAAGTTCTGATTGTGAAAACTTCTTACCTATAGGATGATTTTGGAACGGTATTCAGGTAAGAAGGTATTTCGAAATCCGAAGAATGTACCGAATTTGCATATGAATATTTACTGTAAATATGTAAAATTCATTGTAAAAAAAAATACATCAAATTTCAAAGTTTCTACTATAC
Organism: Dirofilaria immitis; assembly: GCA_024305405.1. NCBI lineage: Eukaryota > Metazoa > Nematoda > Chromadorea > Rhabditida > Onchocercidae > Dirofilaria > Dirofilaria immitis. The sequence continues at coordinate 2,481,435 of JAKNDB010000068.1, forward strand.
ACTTAACTTACATATATTTTTTCAAAATATTTAAATAAGTAAAATTACCTATGTAAAAATCAATAATTATTTTAGGATAATTTGCGATTTATTTGCGAAAAATTTAAAAATCGATCAATTCAGATCATTTAAATTTACGTATTTCTTTCTCTTATATAAATTTGAAAAATTAAATACATTTATATCGAGAGTCAAGAGAAGCATTTTTATTTACTATGCATTAAATTTATCGATAAAGAATTTAATTTCAAGCAGTTATAAATTTAACAAATAAATTAGAGTAAAATTTAATTAAATACGAAGTTCAAAAGTTCAATCTCGTAATTGCTAATGACTAATAACTCTTACTTTTGTTCTGTATTTATATTTGGAGAATTATCAATTGTTTGAATGAATGATAATGATGGTTTATCACAAATTGAAAATGTTTGTGAAATGGAATTCGATTGTAAATTGTTCTGTTGAAGCGTTAAATTTTGCTCAGTACTATCATAGCTATCATTTATACTATTATCATTTGGTGCAGGATCACTTCTAACCCAAGCATGTGATAATCTTCGTGTTAATGATATATTATCATCTCTGCTTGTAATTGATTTATCATCAGCATTAGGTATAACAATACTTCTGCAAAATTAATTTCACATTTTTAGCTAAAAGAAATAAATAAAATAGAGCAAATGAAATAATCTGAAATTAAATTTGAATTGTAAATTTTAATTCCCAAATATTTAATAATAATTTAATTAATTGGCTAAATTAATCTATTTACATCTTCAATTAGTAATTAAATCAATTAATTCATATACAAAAAATAATTTAATACTTAATATCTCTAACTACTAACCAAATTAATTATTCATATATACAAATACGAAATAATTTAATACATTAAAAATTATAAGATGTAATTAAAAAGAAATAAAAAATCGAAAATTTTCGTTGCAAAAAAAAACATAAATTAAAATTTTATTATTTAATTTGAAGGTAATTAAGAATGAAATAATAATTGAATTATTGCTTACCTGATCGTATTTTTTTCCTTCATTACTTCAGAACTGGAATTAGTCATTGTTGAATTCGAATTACTTGATGATGATACTTCTGAAAGCGTTTTATCAACACTTGACGTTACGATTTCTGTTTCATTTTTATGATTATTCTGAAAATGAAAGATAGAATTTTAGTATGTAAAATAAATTTATAATTTAAGTGATGTTATAAAGTATAATTTTAAATTAGATTTTTTTTTTTGGAAAAACTATCTTTAGAATCATTTATATTGATCGTATTATTGAATTGTAAAAGATAAAATAGTGAAATATTACGCCAAGATTCATTTATGATGAAAGTAAGAATACCGGAAGTTGCACAGAAACCTGAATTTTCTCATCGATACATATGCTAAAAAAAAAGAGATGATATCGAACCTTATGTAGATAATTTTTCATTTTTACATCTTCGTCTGAATCAGCAATATCACGTAGAGATGTAATACTGTTGCTAGTGGATGAATCTGAGTGATCATCATCATCATCATCGTCATCGTCATCGTCATCTTCAGTGTTTTCAGAATCGAAATTTTCCGAAAATACTTGAATTTCTTTTCTTGCTAAGATTACTATTTTCCATAGTATTATCGTGATTTTTCAGTATGCTTCGAGAAATTTTTCGAGTATTATTGTCATCATTCATATCAATTGATGGTTTATCAAAATCAATAACTGAACGACCAGCATATTGACGAGATGATCTGAAAGAATTATAACTGTTTATATCACAAATTTAAAAAACGATCTATCCAAAAATAATGATTTCTACCTATTATAATGATTATGATTAAGCTAACATCTTTTTATCAAGGCTAATCATTATCAAATATAAAGTTAAGTAATTAAACGATTAAATATTTCTTGTTGAAAATATAATTTCCAAACACGAAATAATGTTGGAAGAATTATATTTTAAATATACAATGATAAGATTGATAAATTGTTATATTAATAATATTTAAATGATTAACAGTGATAGTACAATGTTGATATCATAAGTTCAAACTTTGTTAATACTAAATTATTGAAATGAACTTTTAGACATACCTTTTGTAAATTAATTAAATAAAATATCAATAAAACTTTAAAAAATTTTTTAAGTTCTTTTAAAATCTCATGCAGAAAAAAAAATAAAATTCTTTTTCTACAAATGATGTTTAAAGCTGAAATGGATCAAATCGAAAATCTTTTGAATTCGTACTTATCATGTTTATCATTTTTTATCACATTATGATCAATATCATCTTTCAGACTACCATATGCCATCAAACCGATTATAGAACTTAAATCTTCCGCATTTAACTTGTCATTTTTAGGTCTCGATTCTTTTCCATTACTATTTTTCCAATAATTGCTATTTGTCAATTGACTTGTTGTTGTTTCATCTAACGTACTAATTTTTAACGATGAATCCGAAGGACTTGTCTGAAATATTTGATGCAATTTATTTGATAATAATAAATTAAAATTTCCCTATTATCAATTTTTTATCATATAAAAAGTTTTATATTTAATTTCGAACAATTATTATGTTAAATTGTATTTTTTTTCAAATTGTAAATTATAGAAAATTAAAAAGAGAGGAAAAGTAATTAATTAAATTAACCATATGACTATCATCTGTTGGTGCTTTTTATCTTTTCTTTTTTCCATCTTCTAAAAATTAGCAACTTTGTTTTTTTTTTTTTTTTAAAAAAGAAAAGTCGAAACAATTAGAAAAAATTGTTGAAAGATTAAAATAATTTATTATATTTATATTTAAAAATTATATTACAATTATTATTATTATTAATTTCATTTTTTTTTTTATAAATAAAATTTGCATTTATAAAATTACAAATCAAAACAATCTCCCAAAATGTGTTAACATCAAAATATTTATAATAAAAAAAAGAAAAAAAAGAAGGAAAAAAATTGCAAAATTATTATAAATGTCAAAGTTCGAATATTTCGTTTTTTTTTTTTTTCTTTCAATTAATGAAACTAGTAATATTATCATTGATTTAAAATTTTGTCTAATATTTTAACAAATATTTATATTGCTTTGCTTTAAATTTATTTTGTGAGAAAAAAAAAAGAAGAAATTAAATTAAACTTTTTAATAGATGATAAAATTGATTTTTGTTTTCGACAAAATAAGATTAATAGAATGAAAATAGCAATTGATAGCAAACTTGTTAGAATGATAATATGTATAAATGAATTATTGGAATTTGTTGATGCTGCAAAAAAAAAAAAATATTTCACATTTTTTTTTTACATCGTTTTTTTCTTATTGAAATTATCAATATATTATCATATTTAATTTCAGCAAATGTATTGTCATGAATTAATTTTGAAATTATCATTTAAATATTGTAAATTTCCAAAACAATTCATATAATATCAGCAATTATTATAAATTATTCCATTTTAACCCATTTGTTTGGTAAATTAATGAATGAAGTTTTATTTTAGTATTTCGATATGATAGTAAAAAAACACAAACAAACAAATAAACAAACAAACTTTTGGGATCAATAAAGTTTGCAGTATTTCGTAATTGATGTGAAGTTGTTTGTTGTAACGGATCGAAATACTAAAATAAGAAATGATATTAGAATTGGAATCAAATGAAATGAAATGAAACGAAATGTTAATAATAATGCTAAAGCAATTTTTGTGTATTTTATGAAATTAAATTAAATGATAAAATATATTAAAGATACGATGGAATCATTTTATATTTAAGTAATATTAAAAATAAACCTTTTTTTTCTATATTTTCTTAAGCTTTCTCCTTTAAGCTATATACTGTTAATTTAATTAATAATCGTATTAAAAGAATGTAATAGTAATAATAATAGTTAAATCATATTTTTATCAGTACTATTACAAATATAGCTCATCAATCTTTCAATCATTTTTTTCTAAACAATTCCCAACTATCATAATCTATATGGATTAAATAACCGTAGTTTAAGTGAAAGGATCGTATTATTATTTAATTACAGTAATTGGTATCGCATGGGTATATTAAAAAATGGCTAAAGTGCAAAAAAGAAGATCGAGAAGAAAAATTTGGTGGTTGATAAATGAAAAGTAATACTTTTAAATAAGTGATCTTTATTGCCATTTAATTCTATTTATTTCAAGTCATTAATTTAGGCAAGTGATAATTAAATAATCACATTGGATGATTTTAATAATTCAAATACAGTACCATCAGATGAAAATCTCTTACTTTATCATTAACACCCTTTGATTTGTGATAATTTGCTGGTTCAGAATCATCTGAAATTTCACCATTGATCACATTTGATAACATCTGTTTAGATAACCTTTCAGGATTTGATTTCATTTTCTCTGTTTCAACTAGCAGTTGAAGTGTGGTTGCAGTCATTTCTTCACTGTTAAAAAACTAATATGATACGATAAATAATAGATGTACAGTATTATCATATTCATTACTTTTATTTACTTACTAGTTTCAACTTATTAATATATGAATGATACAGTTTCTGTCATCAGATACTCAAATAACGATTATCTAATGAAGTTAAATTGATTAAATAAGATTTTCAACAAAAGTTAATAATAATAATAATCAATAATACCAAATTTATTTTTAAAGATTCGAAAGACGGCAAATCGTACCGTAATCATCCTATATCCACGCCATATTGTATTTATTTTACGCCCATGTAATACTGTATTCACCTTATTTCTATGCCAAAAAAGAAAGCACTCATCTTAGGCCCATATTCTATATTCATTTTATGTGTATGTTATACCATACTCACCTCACACTTATATCATACTGTATTCATCTAATATCCGTACTGTTACCACACAGTATTCACCTTATGCTCATACCACTATGAGAAAATTTAACTGCAACAGACAACCGTTTTTTTGGCAAACTTATCTATTCTTTTAAAATTATTCCAACATTTATTTCCTTCTCTATTTTCCCGGAGAAAAATCCTTCGCGCATTTCATTTTCCCTAATCTATCGTACTTATCCAACACAAACTAAGAAACGACAACATTAGTATTATTGATTATTACTATTAATTATTATTATTACTAATTGTTATTATTATTATTATTGTTATTGTTATTATTGTTATTATTATTATTACTGCTAATTATTATTACTACCAATTGGTTTTATTAATATCAATATTATTGTCATTATTGATATCATTATTATTGTTATTATTATTATTAATAATATTATTATTGTTAGTTTAATAATCATTATTCACTCATTTTCCGTATTTTTAACTTAACTTTTACTTTTGCTAATATTTTTGTTCCTAATCTTTCTAATACCAAACTTTTGACTTTTAACAAAAAGCCTTAATTTGAATTAGTCAATACAATCATTTCAAGATATGCTAATTAAATTCATCCTAATTAAATCGTCATATTAACATATTTTTCTTATGTAATGTCAAAATAAATGTTTAATGCAAGAAATTCTTCTATCCAATGTTTTAGTAATGACATCGAATTTTTAGGGAAATATAATGCCAAATAATTAGCTTACCTGCGAAGTAGTTTCTTTTAAAAGTATAATTTGAATTTCGAGACTTTTTCGTCGATTCTCATATCTTTGTCCTGAATTATTTGATTTCATTTTCTCATTTTTTTGCCTATCATAATTTGATTTGTTTCATTTGAAAAAATTGATTGTAGTAAATTTTTATCATTATCATTGATATTATCAATTGCTAAATTTAAATTGTTTTGTTCTGATTCAATTTAATAATCTTTCTTTCAGCATTACTTAGTTGAACATCACTACTGCTCTGTTGATTAATTATTCCCGAATAATTTAGATTTCCCATTCCTTCTGTTTTTCCAAATGGCTTTATCATCATATTCATTGAATGGTTAACATTGTTATCAGAACGAAGCATAACATCATCATTTGTGTTATCATTGAGATTAACCATCAATCTTGATATAAATTTAATTATTGATTTAACATTAATAATTATTATCAAATAAGCTTATATTAAAATAAGCTAAATTATTTCTATGACACAATTATTTTTTAAAATGAAAAGTTAAAACCTTGAATTCTAAAAATAATTTTATTTATTATAATTGATTATAATACAATTAGGCTGTTTATTTTAATTGAAATTAATACTTAATTTTAAATTAATTTACGGAGCTTTAGTGAGTTAAAGTATAAATTTATTCAAATATATAAAATTAATCAATTACAATTAGATAAAGCAAATGTAATTATTTCAAATAAATTTAAGTAAACTTTTTTTTCAAACGATTTTTTTATTTGATTTTAATTGAACATTTTTTATTAAATAATTTCCTTCGTTTTTTTCCATTTATAATATTTTTAATTTTAACATAAATATATATCGCAAAACTTGAAATATTATAATTTTTTCTAAAAAAAAAATATTCAAATACTTTTTAATAGATATTTTTAATTCGATAGCTTCATTCATCCAATACCATTTATTTTTCTCATCAATAACATATATAATTCCAGTAAATGAATTATTCATTATTTGATTACCTATATATACATACATATATTCGTATTCCGTAAAATTAATTTCATTTTTGTTTTTGTTTTTTCCCAGTCAGTAAATTTGCAAATAATCTATTTATAGGACAGAATAATAATTCAAATAGATTTTTTTAATAAAAATAATCATACTAAAATTTAATACTAATATTAATTTTAGAAATTTCAAAATCGATTATTTAGCTTTGAAATTTTGGGAAAAAAATTGTGCAAAAAGGTTTTAGAATTTAATTAAAATTTGAAAAATTTCAAAACAATAAAGCAATATTTGCAAAAAGATATTTAGGAATAGAAAATAAATAAATAAATTAAAATTGGCAATATATTTTATTAGCAAATATTTTGAATTAATTTTCATTATATTTTAATATTAAATAATTGCATTAATCCAAATTAACAATACTTTAGTTATTAAATTCCAATTTTTAATACAAAGTTAAAAAATAAAAAAAAAAGTTTAATAAACCTAATTGAATGATAACTTGCGCATTTGTTAAATATTTTCGAAATGCATCAAGCGACACTGAACCTGCTACACTATGTTTAAATTCCATTTGTATCGGAAATGCTTGTGCTATAAAAAAAATAAATAAATAAATAATTTTTCTTTTTAATTCAAATTTTCATTATTTAATGATAATCACTGATAATCATAAGCATAGAGATTAATCGTATATTTTGAATTGTGATATTTCGATAAAAATTAAATTGTAAATTTGAAATAAGAATCGATAGACGAAAATACACCGATCATATTTTTAAATTAATATCCTAAGAGACATGATATTTTTAAATTATTAGTCTAAGGGAGATGATATCTTTAAATTAGTATCCTAAGAGAGATGATATTTTTAAATTATTATCCAAAGATAGAGAGAGAGAGAGAGAGAGAGAGAGAGAGGGAAAATCAAATTAATTATACGATAAATAGCATTAATTAGTTAATATTAAACAAACCAGGTATATGAGTTAAATTTTCCGGTATGCAATGAATTAGTTGCTTTGTTACAACATCCGTAAAACCAAAATCGACAAATCGTACCTTAAAAATAATAAAATATTTTTACTTATAATTAAAGTATTTGAACAAAATGCTTAATTAATATTATCTTATATCACTTACATTTCTCTATCTGATACACTAAAATAATTTAATGAAATCATTGTTAAAAAAAAAGATTAGCAAAGAAATTAATAAGAAAAATGAATAACAATTTAATGAGAGACAAAAGATAGTTAAACGAATTGATATCAGAATTAATCAAATTTTTAACGAATCTGAATCCTAAATTATCTTCTGACGAATCTGAAGGCTAATAATATAAATTTGGAAATTAATGTGCAATTTCTGATATTATTCACAATTTTTAGTAATTAAACATATTAGCTAAGGTATAAAATTTATTTCATTAATTTTTTTAATAAATAGTTAAATGATCGGAATAAAATTTAGGCAAACAAAACTATCAATCAATCAATTAATCAATCAACCAATCAATCAATCAATCAATCAATCAATCAGTCATTTATATTCGATGTAAAATTATGATAGTTGCAAAGATGAAATATATTTAATTAATTTAAATGTTATATTTTAATTATCAATTATTATAAAATCAAATTTTCTCGATAAATATATTTAAATGAATAATAGAAGAAAATGAAAAATCCCGTTGAAAAATCAATACTTATAAATTATCTATTTAATATAAAAATAAAAGAATGTAATAAATTTTGTCAAATTTTAGGATTATCTCGAGAAAATGTCAAGAAATGAAAAGGTTTAAAACCAACATTTTTCTCGCCTTATATATTTTTGCTATCATTAACTTACAAGTATTAATGTTGGATCGATACGTTTGATAATAAGTATACGGTAGTATTCATTTTGCAAGCCATATTTCATGATTCCGGCTGATCCTATAAAATTCTCTACATGATATTATTTTGTATCATTTTTTTCACATTTATTATCAATTGATGTTTTATCTTTTATCATAACATTACTATTAGATGAAAATTATTTATCATTAAAAATTGATTGATCTGAAGAATTATTCAAATAAAAAATTATATAAGTTATGAAATTTAATATAATATTTATTTTGCTACCATTCGTTCATCTTCTAGGATTATTATCTCATTATCAATGATAAATTGTTGCATAATTTTAAATTAGAATTAGATAACCTGAGATAGGATTTGATAATGATTTAGCATACTGATATATCTGTTGTAACTGTTTCTGCAATTTCGACATTAGAAGATAAGCATTTGGCAGTTGTAGATGAACTGTAGTCCAAGCTGTAAACAATGAATTAATTAACAAATATGAGCAAATTGTTACAGTATACATGAAGAATAGTTACAGTACACCTAAAGAATAGTTACAGTACATATGAAGAATGGAATTAAATTATTGTAAATTTTTAATGAATAATTAATTATGAATGAAATAATTTACATTCAACATATGTAACAACAGCATCCATATAATCATGAATAGCAGCTGGTAAGATTAATTTAGCGTATTGCCCTTGCATAATTTCACTTTCACTTGTACCTGGTAATCCTGAAATTATAAATCTACTCATATCTGGTAACCCTGAAATTATGAGTCTACTCGTATCTGGTAATCCTGAAATTGTAAATCTACTCGTATCTGGTAATCCTGAAACTATGAATCTACTCATATGTGGCAATCCTGAAATTACGAATAATTGAAAAAGAAATAAGAAAAAGAAAATTCCACAAAATATCATACTTTCCTACTGATATCATGATAATTTATGTGTTATTTATTTATTTGTTTTATCTATTATTATATCAGTGGAATTATCATATTATCGTAGGAAATGTCAATTTTTCAAAAATAAACCTTTCAAAAAAAAATAAAATAACGAATTCCGAGCAATAGATAATAAGCTATTAGGAATTTTACTCTCGAAGAAATCTTATATTCCTCTTTCCATCATTTTCTCGAAGAAAATTTGCTTATTTATATCTTATTTATTTTGAAATTGATAATGAGATCAGAAATAATTTTAACTATTTTATAATTATTATCTATCCACAATAGATATATGACTAATCTAATTATCATTAGAATTGATTAGAAATTCATTTTACAAAAATATATTTCTTACCTAATTTTAATTGATAAAAATTATGTTGCTCCATCATATATACGGCTAATTTGTATTGTTTTAGATATGATAAAATTTTATCTAAACTGTAATGGAAAATTTGAATTATTGAAATTTTGATAAAATTTCAATGATAACATTTTTAATTGAAAATTTTTAATCAATATAATGATTAAATTTTTAATTATTTACTTTTATTTTATTCTTTCTCATTTCCTTTTTAATTTCTTCATTCTTATTTCTATTAATTAATTAATTGATTTATTAATTTCTATTAATTGATCGTTTTATTCAACTCTTTTCTTCACTGATCATAATTATATTCCCAATATATATATCCTAGTTGATATCGAAAATTTAAAAATTTCAATTTATTTATTTTCTATATATTTACTAATGTGACAATCAATTTCTCTGAATTTTCGACTAAAATTCAAAAATAAAATTATCAAAGGTAAATAATTCAATAGAATTCTTTTTATACGCTATATAGATTTAATCTAATTTATGATAAACGATATACATAATTACTAAAATACGATTTCCATTTTTTATTTAACATTTTTTCATATATCAACAAAGAATTTATGAAGATCGAATGCACGAATCAGTAAACCAACCGAACACTTTTTCTTGTTCTCTTTAAACTGATCTTTATTATTCATTTATTTAAACTTTTCCAATTTAAATATTTCATCAGGTAAATATGCAAAATTTCCCAAAGTATTTAGTTCTAATTTGAATTTCTCGAAATTAAAAGAGCTATTTTGTTGCTCGAGAGTTTTTAAACTTCGAATATGGAGAATAAAAATAAAAAATAAAGAAATTTCTAAATTTAGATCCTTTCACGATAATAAAATGGCATAGCGATTTTCACATCGATCCTTTTTCGCCATCTAGAGATACATGAAACGTTACAAACCACAAACCACACCCACGCTTAACGATGGTTTATTAAAGTCTCGTGGTGTGATAAATAACAATGATTATTTTTGTGTTACCTCTGTTAAAACGTTTTGAAATTTTCACAGATCATCTATGTATGTTGTAGTCAACATTTATATAGATCAAATTTTTGTTGTCAAAAGAGTGCATAATTTTTCTTTCTGTTTTCTAATAAATCGAATTTTAGCCATCATCGATAGAGTGCATTATATATGAATATTTCAAAGCAAAGGTTTATTGCAAAAATAATTTAATTATTTACAAATTAAAAAGTATATACTAACACCCGATTTTAAAACAAATTAAAATTTATAAAGAATTTATGAGATATCAGCCACAAAACCTGATTAATTGAAATCAAATTCAGTACATGTATCATCATTTTGATGTATTATCGGTAATAGCAATACAATTTTTGGATCACCAGATGGTTCAAGTTTTCGTATTTCTTCGATTGGTTTCAATAAACGTATAATTTTATCATCATCTTGCCTTTGATATAACATTTCACCTTCAAAATCTACCAATTTGTATTTTCGAGCTCGAATTAACATTCCAACCAACTGTAACTATGAAATAAAGTTTATGATATTTTGTTGAAATTTCTAAATTTTATTTGCTTTTCCGGCAAATTGTTCAGATTGCGAATTATTTAATTATAGATTTTATGTTGATCGTTTCTTTGCATTGCTCTTTTTTTTCCTTCAGCTTATCTTCTTCAGATATTCTTTAGTCTTTTCGAAACTTCTCTTTTTTTCCCTTTAATTTTTTTGCTTTTTTCTTCGAAGTTTCTTTTCTCGATTCGTTTAAAATCCTTTTCTCGATCTATTTCCGACTAAATTCCTATGAAATGGTTTTTGAAAAAAAAAAAAAGAATGAGATGATTAATTTATATTTTTCAACAAGAATTTCTATGATTGCACTAAACATTACAAATTTCATTAACAGTATGAATTATATTTAAAAGTATGCTATTCGCTTAAAATTACTAACTTAATGATTCATTATAGCTTATACAGTACAAAGTTTAAATTTGAAAAAAAAATTGATATTTTTCAAATTTACAATACATTTCAATTATTTAAATTCCATTTATGTATTATCAGTAATATTTATCATTTGAATATTTAATCATTTTTGGAATTGTCTTTTTTTTTGGAATTTCAATTTTAATTATTTCATTTAAATTTATCAATACTTACTTTATCAGAATAATGCGCATAGATATAGAATAATGGGCCAAATTTAATGATTCTATTTGGTGGTTCACCTTCTGCATGTGTATTGATTATTTCACATAAAAATAATACTTCACGCATTATATAATCACCTGAAAAAAATTTTTCTTTTTTTTTTTTTTAAGCCATTTCAAATATACATGTTCAATATATTAGGATATTTAAATGCTAGAAATAGTAATAAAATAAAGATTATAAAGATTATAGCATTAGTTATTAAATATCATATTTAAAGAAAAATTAAATATTCCGATTCCCTTTTTTTTTCGTCTACCTAAAATAAAAAATATGATATATGATAAGGAGAAATTTAAAAAATGATCAATAAATGCATACCTGCTTTAATACCACGTGCTTCTATTTTAGATCCTATGATATATAATAAGAAGAAATTTAAAAAATGATCAATAAATACATACCTGCTTTAATACCACGTGCTTCGGTTTTAGATCCATGCGTTGGTCGACCATAATCTTTAGCATTTGTATCATATTTAGGTATCATATATGTTGATGAAAATGGATTCCTAAAATTTACAATCAAAAGATTATTCCAAAAAAAAAAAAAAAACGAAATTAAGAAAACAATCGATAAAGTAAAAAGTAAACATAAAATATTTTCGCATCGGTTAATTTTAGAAAAATAAAATTTAAACATATAATTTTAAATTAATATAATAATTAGCGAAAGAAAAAATAAACATAAACATATGTGATATGTAAATAAAAAAAAAAAGAAGAAAAGAAATCTTCAAATTTTGAAAATAAAAAAAAAAATAAATAAATTTAAAAAGATACTTGTCAAGTTTTTCCTTAGTTTCATTAGCAATATTATTGAACATTTTAATTGTATCACGTGCGCTTTTACCCATCATACGTAAACTTGATTGACGCCTGCTTTCGTTGCTATATAATCTTTGTTGTTTTAAGCTTATATATATATAAATATTTTTTTTTGATTTTGATTTGTTTACTTTCAAATATTAGTTCAAATATAAGCTTAAATATTAGGTTAAATTTATATGAATTTTGATAAATATTTGAAATTTAAAAAAACGAAAGTTTGATATGATTGAATGAAAGAAATATTTCGTAAAATTATTTTCACATGCATTCAATCATATTTTTTGATATCTTTAATCAATCAATTGTTAATTTTTGATATCTTTAATCAATCAATTGTTAATTTTGATATCTTTAATCGATCAATCATTATCAAATGATAGATGGATTAACAAAATTATTTTAGTCTTTAAAAATTACCTCTGAGAAATTTTTCGATTTCCATTAATTTCTCCACTATTATCCTCTTCATTAGTAATATCATGTTGTAATGATGCAGATTTATTGCACAAACTATATGCATTAATATGATATTAAATAAATTATAAAAGGAAAATAATTTTTGAAAATTAAAATTTAAAAAAAATTTTAAATTCAATAAAACTAATCTATAAGTTCATTTTTATTTATTGATAACAATATATATATCAAAAGCTATTTTCTATAAACCTACCAAATAAAAAAAAAAAGAATTTAAATCTCGAATCTCGACGAATACCTTGTTTTACGTTTATCGCAATTATCAATTACCGATGATGCATTATTACTATCATCTTTATTACGGAAGAAATTAATAGCACTGCGTGCGGTTTCACGTCTTCCAACACTTCGTAATTCCCAATTTCGAGTAATACTTGGCCTATATTGATGAAATTAAATTTGTATAAATGAAATTTAATTAAAGATCGTTATAGTATTAACAATGATTGATTTCATATTATTTAATCATTTAATCGAATCATTTTTTATAATTTATATGTTTTGACTTTTTCTTCGATCTCAATTTATCTCAATTCTTGAATCTCATTTATATAAGATTCAGCTAATAAAGGATACAAATTTTCTTATCATAAGAAAAATGATTCTTTCACATCCATTCCAATACTTTATGTATTAAATGAAATTAGCTAAAATTTTTTTTGAAATTCCTAACTTATAATAAGCTATTTGTATTAATGTTTCTTTTTGCTTTTTCATATTTAATAATTCAAATTCATTTCCAATTAATTCAATTCATTTATCTTTTCAATTATAATTAATTTTATGATTTTGCATAGTATTATAGTTTGAATGTTTTTATAAATTGCTATGAGTAAAAAGATTAATAAATTTTTGTTCATTTTATCAAATAATTTTTAATATAAAAATTAATTAACAAAAATTTATATTATCCCTTATTTTTTCCATACCACTTATTAACGAATGATTTTGCATTTGATCTTTTTTTTCTCTAAAAAATATTCATCGATCAAATATATCATCAGTTCATTGATCAAATATATCATCAGTTCATTGATCAAATATATCATCAGTTCATTGATCAAATATATCATCATTCATTCTATATTCATTCAAAAACATTCCATATTAATCCAAATATTAGAAGGAGAAAAATTTTTGAAATTTGAAGTGAATAAATTTTAGCATTTTCCATTTTTTCTCTAACAGCCAAAATAATATGAAATGAAATTGTAAAGAATATATTAATCGAAATTTGAAATTATATTTCGTTTGAAAATATTCAATATATTAAGTATGTTTTAATTAATTTCCGATTATTTTGAGTATTTTAGTAGAATAAAATGATTAAGAAATATTTTAGCATAGCTTATCATTTACAATAAGTTAAATTTCGAAATAATTCTCGACAATTATCAAAAGAAAAAGTAATAATTATTTAATAAACAAAATGTTAGAGAGCATAACTTAATTTCCTATAAATTATAATACTCTGGACATTCATATTTGCTTTGTTATTTTTAAGATGAATTATTGATATGCTACGATAGCATGCAATCATATCAATATAGAATATAAGAGGCGAAGAGATAATTTCAAACTTTTCCTTTTTTTCTTCCTCATCACGATTTCTCCCAATATTTCTCTCAGAATGATAACAAGAGTATAAAAAAAAAAAAGTATTTGAAAATAGTGTTAATTTTTTGATAGTAGTATGCGAAAGAAGTATAAGACATATCTTATCAGAAGAAGTTTTAAAAGATAATTTAAACATTTTAACTTTAGTTCGACGAAGAAATGAATCTCAAGAATTCTGCAATTATGAATTTTTTGATATATACGACAAAAATTGTTGTTTACGAATTAATTCCCGTAGAATTCTTAAAAATAAATGAAAAATAGATGAAACTGATAAACATCCATTGATATTTTATTGTGTACAAATATTAAATGTGTAAAAGTTTCATTTTTTCTTTTTTAAATTTCAAAATTTTAGAAGAAAAAAATTTATATTAATTGAGATAAAATGAATAGCTTATAATTTATTAATGATTACTTATCATTTCATATTTATTTATTTTTAAGAATTAATTTGAAATGTATTATTGAATTTGTAAATTATCATCTACTAATATCATCATTTATTCAGTGATAATGATGATACTTTACTTGGTACTAATTTATTGTATAATGCAAATCATTGGTTTTAATAAAACGAAATATTTCGAAAATTATCATGAGTAGAAGTAAATTTATAAAAGCTTTGAAAAAAATGACAATGAAGAAAATGAAATCAGTTAAAAAATTGGAATGATAAGAAAATGAAAGTTAAAGGTCAATTAAAGTGACCTTTGAAAATCTAATTAATAAATTTAATAAAAAATATAAATAAATAAATAAACAGTTCGAGCACAAATACTTCGTTTAAGATATCACTAGAAATATCAATTTTCTACAAAAAGAAACAAAACGAATGATCGTTATTAAAATATTAATAATTATATCATTTCAAGAATGATATTAATATGAAAGATAAATTAGAAATATTCCAGGAATTCTCATAAATTTAATATAACATTTTAATAGCTGAAAATAATGATTAATATAAATTATCTCCAAATGATATGATATTGATCTGGAAAAAGAAAAATAATCACAAATGATAAACAATATATGAGTAATTTTGAGAACTATTTCGTTTTCTTTCTTTTTGCACTTTAAATTACATTCTTTTTCTCTCTCGAAATATGTTATTTAGATTGATAGCAAATAGTTGATCAGTACGGCTACAATTCTATTAATTTTTGTTATCATCAATTTCTTATCTATTATTATCATGATAATTTTGATTTATTTCATTATCGCTCTAATTCGCTATTATTTGCTTATCAACAACAAATATAGTTAGTCATCAATTTGCTATCATTTGTTATCATGATCCATATTGATAAGATGTACATGAAATAATTTGTTATCAAAATAATTTGTTTTATTATCTCACAAACGCTCGAATTATTTTTCATATTTTACAAAACAACGATTTCTATTACAATATGCTAGAAAAATATGACGAAATAAAAGAATCAACGAAAAGAAATTTATTTTTTTTTGTTCAAAACAATTTTTCCCATTTCTTACGATCGAGCAAAGCAAAGCAATCATTCATTTAAAAGAAATTGAAAGAAAAAATATTTGAAGAAAAATTTAAATTTGAAATATTTCATTTTCTTGCATTTTTTTGCTGATAAAATATTCCTTTTTTTTTTTATCATTTCAATCAGTTTAATTTAATGCAAAAAGAAAAATTTATTCACTGATATTTAAGCTTTTAATTGAAATATTTCTTATCAGCTGATGAATATCAATTTATTAAAGTAAAAATTAAATTAGAAATGTATGATGTTTAAGGGAAAAATTTGATCATGATAATGATTAATATCATCAAACAATCTTGTTTTATATTTTTTTTTCCTATCCATCAAATATTTTACTATCCTATAAAATGATATAAAATTTTAAGACTATAGATAACTGATATAAAAACCATGATAAAATCAATGTTTATTCGTTTTAGAATAAGATAAAAGTAATAATATGTATGATATGCAACGAATAGAGAAAATGAAAAATCCAGAATCAATTTTATAATCATGCTCTTTTTTCTTCATTTTTAACGATTTGAAAATTGATGAATATTTTATGCAAGCTATAATAATTCTTCAATCATATCATTAATCAATTCTTCCGTAACAGGAGATGATGATAAATTGATTAAAACTTAAAATTTAATCAATTGATACAGATAATCATTTTATCGTGATTTTTAACTATCTTCAATAATATCATTAATCAATGCTTCCGTAACAGGAGATGATGATAAATTGATTAAAACTTAAAATTTAATCAATTGATACAGATAATCATTTCATCATGATTTTGTTAATTCTACCCAAGAATCTAACAAATATATTTTATGATAATTTAAATAAACAAAAATAATGCCCAAAATTAAATAATATGGTGAAATTAATATAGCTACAAAAGAAATTATACGGTAGAATTAGTTAGTTATCAAACTTACCGGCCTAATTTCTGATCCATTTCATTGGTAGGGGTAATTTTATCAAATTTGTTATTATCATCAATTGGCTCGATAGCATATGTTTGTTGCGCCAACTTCATCTATCGCTACTGAAATAATCTTAACTAGGATGATTTAACCAGAATGATTTAACCAGGATGATTTAACCAAGATGATTTAACCAGGATGATTTAACCAGGATGATTTGTAAACGTTGTTGCTCCTCCTCTACTCCTTCCTTTTCTTTCAACACTTTCACAAGATCAAGCAGAAAAACGGCTATTTATGTTAGCATGTGCATGCATGTGTATCCATTCGTTTATCTGTCTGCTTATATATATTTGTCCATTTCTATCTATGTCTGCTCTATAAAAACAAATCTTGCTTTTTTTTTTTTTTATTTTCATTTTGATGAATCTATGTGTAAAGGTGAAATGTTGCTATTAGGCCAGATAAACTTCTTTGAAAAGTTGGAAACAAAAAAAAAGAAAGAAAAAAGAAAGAAAGAGAGAGAGAGATAGAGAGAAAAGAAAAATCCAAGTTCATATTTCGATCATCAATTATACCATCAATCAATCAATCAACGTGTAACATTTTTGATGAAACAAAACAAAAAATTGCTATAAAATTCGTATAAATTTCATAAAAAAAAAAAATTTTTTCGAAATTAAAAAATATAAAAAGAAAGTTAAAAATTGAAAAATTTTTTTAAATTATTAAATTATTTAAAAAATAGAAATTCGAAAATAGAAATATTCATCGATTCATCAATCTATACGTATACATATATATATACGTTACCGTAATTTAAGACTAGATATATATACGTTAACGTGATTTAAGATTAGATATATATGTTGACATAATTTTAGACATATATACGTTGGCGTGATTTAAGATTAGATATATATACGTTGACGTAATTTAAGATTAGATATATATACGTTGACGTAATTTAAGATTAGATATATACGTTGACATAATTTAAGATTAGATATATATGTTGACATAATTTTAGACATATATACGTTGGCGTGATTTAAGATTAGATATATATACGTTGACGTAATTTAAGATTAGATATATATACGTTGACGTAATTTAAGATTAGATATATATACGTTGACATAATCTAAGATTAGATATATATACGTTGACGTGATTTAAGATTAGGTATATACGTTGACATAATTTAAGATTAGATATATATACGTTGACGTAATTTAAGATTAGATATTTCGAGAAATGAATAAGAAAAAAATAAATATGACGCATATTGGTAGGCAATTTAAGATGAAATATTGCTTGCAAGAAATAAAATTTCAAATTTATTTTTTCTTAAAAATAAAAAAAGAGAGGAAACATTTTTTTTTAACAAAACATTTGAAAGGTAAAAATGTTAATGTATCTTTTATAGAAATAGAAAACATCAAGAATATTAAAAATCACATATATATATATATATATATATGTATATCTATATAGTTTGATAGTCTGTCATTCATTATCAGTTTATCATAACAAATATTGATACTTCCATTTATCTAATTCTATTTTATGAAAATTTTACAGAAATTTTTTATCATAATAAATTTACAGATTGTTTAATCAGATAAGAAGCTATAATGATCCATGATATAAAATATGCATCCAATGAGTTATCCTCCTGCACAAATTTCGTTATTAATACAACAAAAACAATAGATGTAATATTTGTATACTTTTATACTTAAATACTCAGAATCAATTTTAATATAATCTAGTAAATTTCGTATGTCTGATATTCGTATATTTAAGAGCATAATGATAAACAAAAAAAAAAAGATCAGGAGCGATATATTTATATTCATATATTCGATACTGCATTAATATTAAGTATTTAAGTATGTAAATACTCGTACGTTGTTGTATTTACATGTGTTTATATTAGTATTCACATTAATATTTATTCATGCTATCATGATATCGATATTTATGTATTCGAAATATTTAAATAATTAAGAAGAGCATTAGCGGAAATATTTCTACATGTATTCTTGTACCACCTATACATCATACCTATACATCTATACCTAAACATTAATTATTAATCGAAATAACGATTTGATAAAAATGATATATTTGATATATTCATTATGCATGTATGTACGTATTAATAGTAAAAGAAATTCTCTCATCCTTCGATGGTTTTATAAGACATTGTTATTTAATATTTTAAGCAATATTTATTTAGTATTTTTAGTAAGTATATTTAATATTTAGGTATTGAATATATTAGTAATATTATTCAAAAATTTGATTAATTTATGATTTGCATAATTTGAAGATTCTTTTATCGAAAAATTGAAAGGAATTTTTTTTTCATGAAGATAAACATGAATATTAAATTATTGATTCTTTTTTATTTTAGAAATTTCTATTAATATCCAATTTTTCTTTTTTCGAATATCGATAATCAAAAATTTTTTTATAAATCTCAACAATCGAATTAAAAAAATATTATCATTCATATTTCGATCTTTTTCAGAGAGATTAATAGAAAAATGGGAATACCGAAATTTTCACTGTAAAATGTTGAATTTTATTCTGAATTTTACGATAAGGAGATTTTGCAAAATCATGAAAAACTCTCAACTATTCCACACTACTATGAAAAAGTATCATAAATTTGTTCGAGATTTGCTGTTGCGAAACGGCGGCATTTCATCGGCCATGAAATTTAAGTTGTTGTCCGATGATTCGAATTTCGGTTCGTGAAGAAGTTGACTTGTGGTGTTCTTTTCTTTTTTTGTTAGACGTGAAAAGGTAAGCGTGAAAGAGTGCGTGAAAGAGTGCGTGGAGTTTTTAATTGTCAAACTTTTCCACAAGATTGCGTCGTCTCACGTGATAGAATGATATTTATTTGATATTGCTAGTTTTTAAAAAGTCTTAAATGATAAGTTCTTTAAGATTTTAACGGGGTAGTTTATTATTTTTTTAAGCATTAATGACTGGCGTTATGTAGCACATGATGGTGACATAAATTCCACGTATAAATTTATGTATTACATATGATAAATGGTTGTTGAGTACGATACGCGCAATTATATGCATTTTCAGGATGGAAGGGCTTAATCTGGAAGGTTTCATCTACGATTATTCACTTTTTCGAATAATTTATTGTTCTCTAATTGGTAAAGTTTATATCAATGAAAGAACGGAAATAATTAACAAAGGCAGGAAGCCAAGCGTTGGAATGTGGTGCAAATTCAAGGCATCTCGCGAGGTTTGGAATCCTGCTTTTTCAGTTTATCCCTTTATCTTTTTCTTTTTCTTCCCATCTTTTATGTTTTTCTTTCTAGTAAACTCGGTTTGTCTAAAATTATCTTTTTAATATAAAATTAGCAATATAGACTTGATTTTTTCTCATATGACTACATATATAATATCAAATTGAATTATCTATTTTTAGTAGCATTTTTGAATTGATAATATATGTAATTAACAATTCCCATGGATATTTTCATGTTATAATTTTGATCGAATTGATAAAGAGTATGTAACGATTATAAAATTATTTTTGAAATGAAAAGAAAATAATACGTGCTAAGAATAGTAACTGACACGTGATAGATTTGACCATCTGATATTATTGGTTTACATTTTTGTAAAAACTGGATCCATAATCTTTTCTTTTTTTCAGGAAAATGGGGAATGGTTTGCCCAAAAGATTTTATTAATGGCATATCCACGATTGAAATATGTTGCTGGAGAGAATGAATGTATTGTTAAGGGTAAGCAAATAGTTGTTTCATGTGAAATACACATACAATACCATATAAATATAAAGTATTTTATGTATAATATTTATTTTTTCATATCCATTTTTTCTATTTTCTCACTACATCCAATTTAACGATTCTAGGAATAGCAGTTATTTGCAATATAAACGCTAATTTTGGTTACCTCTGGAATGATTACATCGGATTGATTGCCATCGAAAAACAGATGATATATCAATTGAAACCATTAACTGCTGTTGAATTTCAGGCAGTGCCACTTCAGAAGTCTGGTACATCAGCCTACTTTACGGTATGGTTAAATATGTATTTCGACTGCAGAATTAATTTTGTCCATTCCAACAGATACTTATTTTTTGATTGCAGAAATCTAAGCTGGGGAATTTTTTAACATTACGTTTTAAGGTTTTCTTTTCAAGAAATTAAGTATTTCCGATTTAAAAATAAATTTTCTAAGATAAAAGTGATCTTCAAAAATTTGATTTCCGTTTTATTGAGTAAAATAAGGAATTACTAGTAGATAATAAGCAGCTACTTTAAATATATTTGTCGTAAATACCGTAAATATAACTTTTTGTTAATACATCAAACGTATAAGAATAATTTATTCCTGAGTGCAGACATGTCAAGTGTTAGAATAAAAGACGTACTCATTGTAAGTACGGTGGATAACTTATGCAAGTACAGTAAATTGCATTTTTAGGCTAAAGAAATCAATGCGGAATCGGAAAATATATTTCAATCCGAAGTTCTTATTTTCATGCAGAATGCTGAAATAAAACCAGATGGTCGGGCCCATGTCTCCGGTAATTTTGAGATCTTGTAATGATTCGTAAGTGAAAAATGAAAAATTGTTTTTAAACTCATACAAGAATGATATCTGTAGGACTGTAGCATAGCGATTTTTCCGTTCGTTGTTGATGGCAGTGAGATTCATATAATAAGGGTCCTTGAAACAATAAGTTTTTTTATAGATATAAATTTTATTTATGTTAGCAGCAACATGTACATAATAACAAAAATGTATAAAATTTTATTTTTGGGATGTGCTGTCACTTTATTGGATATAGCATATTCTACACCGCCCACTATCGGTTCATCGATGTCGATCCTTTATTACAAGGCATACAATGATAGTACTTCTGGTACTGGCATTTATGCAACCACTGATAGTGATGTTGTTGCTGGAATTGTAAGTGAACTTATATCCAGTAAATTACTGTCTGTTAGTTTTGTTCTTACTAAGTAATTCATTCATTCTTTATGCAGAATATACGCAGAAGTTATGTAGTAGGATGGAGAAAATAGATGACATTATATAATTTTATGCTTTTTGAATGTTAATCTGATAGATTTATTTGATAGAGAGACGGTTTCTTTACAACTAAACGATATTTCGAAACAGATGCTGAACACATAGAAGTTGAGCAGTTCACTGACGCTCATAAAGGTAAATAAGTATTGATAAAACGTGAAAAAGTTTATTGTTTACTCCAAAAATATGTGAGACGATATTTATTATTATCATAAGTAAAAATGTTTGTTTTTTTTTCTAGCATTTAAAATTTTACAGATTCCAATATGACGTGTGACCAGTCACCTGTTTTGGTAAGTTAGAGAATTTTTTTAGCAGATTACTATTTAATAATGGATTTAAGCAAGATTTAAATCTTATCGTGTAATTAAATATCCCAATACTGTTTATTTATTGCATATCAAAGCAGTAAAATATTTTCTTTTGCATTTTCAATGGTAAAAGAACTTTAATATGCATACTTTACTTGAAATTGTATGTATAGACTTGTAGAGATTTATTTACAGATATATGCATATTTTTCTGATAATTAAGTCAGACACGTATAATTAAGTTATTTGTTATTTTGATAAATTTCATAAAATTAAGACTTAATTTTTTTCTAATAAAACTTCTCTTCTTTATAGAGCAAATTTGATTGAAAATTTCAAACTATTTAGAATGGCCTAAATATTTTTTTGTTAGAATAATGAAGTATTCGATGTAGAAATTAATTTGTTCGAATCACCAACTGGCAGCATTGTGGAATTTCAGAAAAACGACGAAAATAATGTTGGTTTAATTGTCATTAAGAAATTTTCTCTTATTTTTTATTCAGAAATACTTTACTATTTGCAATTATTAACTTGTGAAATATTCGTTCCTAATTTAGCAGTTGTTTTCTGTTAACAGTCCTTTTCTGAGTTCCAAAATTCGATTATTTAATTTGAATTTAATTGCTGATGCTAAAAACTATGCGCTGTCATTAATTTAGGATTCTTCAAAAATAGTTAATCCATTAGATGATAATAGCAGCTGTTCAATGGATCAGAATTTCGAGTCATGTTCATCACTTAATTCTGTTATTTTGCACGATGAATTAGATCCTGATGACAAATTTTCCTCTACTTCATTCGCTAAAGAGGTTTTGTTTCTAAACAATAACGTAATTTAGATTTTTGATTATCTTCAGTTCTTTCTTTTTTGATTTAGTTGTACATACACTTAATTGAAGTAGCATAATGAACATTCGTTGGGATAGATTATTAACGCTTTCATTAATATGGATTCACTGGAATGTTTATCACTGATGGAGATGCTATAATTGTTATCCGTTATGTATATTGCAGGAAATGGTTAATAAAACGGTTGTGATTTGTAAGACTGATTCCGAATTAGCCAGACCGTCGAAAGATTTTCCAACGGAGTCAGAAAAAGAATTCATGAAGTTAGATGAGGTAGTCAAATCGAAGTTAAAAAAAACCATTCAACACTATATATCAAATTATTAGGACAAAAATTCTTGTTCGAAAAGAATTCAACCGCATTTTGTTTTATTGTTTCATTGTGATTATTATTCCCACTTATCTCAATACAGCAGAAATACTTTACACAAATTTTCGCAGAAAAGAAATGTTAGAAATGATTTCCGAAAAGATTTGTTGACCATTCCTTTAAGATATATTTCGAATTCATTGACCATTTGCCATATAAAATAGAGGAAATAATACGAACTCATATTTCATTCTATTGCTATGCTTTTTATCTCATAATTTAGGAACCACGACCGATCAGAATTATAATAATATTACATTGAGTGAAAAAAGCCATATTAATTCTATTCGTTCTGATGAACCATATTAGTTCTATTTTTCATTATATTTTTAAACTAGATATCTTCTGGCGATAATCTATTGTAGCTACCAAAACTAGGATTCTGTGAAAGACGTTTTAGGTTTGTCAATGAAATAATATAAAATGATTATTAAAGGATAGGAATGCCCTGGAACATAATGACATAAATGGATTGATCCATCAATCTCAGAATAACAAAGAAACTAGTAAGGAAGGAATCCACGGTGAAGAAACTAGTAAGGAAGGATTCCATGGTGAATTGAAGTAAGTGAGAAATCTTTTGCTCTTAATTCTGTCCTAATTTTCTAACTTATATCGTCAAGTAAAAATTGAATATTTGTATGAAAACTTTATTAATTGAATTTAAATAATTTCATATCAAAGATTTTGAGAATCTTAAAATGGATATTAGAGATATTTTTGACATCAAATTTATATTCAGACAATTTATCTCATTGCAAGCAACACATTTTCAGTAGATTTTTTTAAAAATTTTTGATTGTTAAAATTCAGTTCCAATATTTGATTGTTAATTTTAAATTAGTTTCATGCTTTCATACTTTGCTGTGAATGGATGTAAGAATAACTTTTATATATGAAAGCAATTGATTGTACAAGTTTCTTTTTCAGTAAATTTTTTTAGAGACCATTCAGAGGAGAGACATGCATCAGTGCGACATATGCAAAGCGTTAAGACTATGGGGTTGGTTTCGTTTTTGTATTTAATTTTTACGAATTCAAATGATGACAGAGTGTTATTATAGTCGAAAAAGAATTTTAAAAATTTGTCGAATATTTCATAAATTTTGAGTATTTCGAATGACTGAGATTTTAAATTAATTTTGAGAATTTCAGATCTCTAATCTAAATTTTAATTTTTAACTTTTTGATCGTTTAGTTATATTAAAATTGAAAACTTGAAAAAAATTGAAGAAGATCATGAGTAACGCAAAACATGATTTGCAGATGAAAGGTGATGTTAACTCGATTCCAACACCGTCTATCGTCAGCCAGTTAGTTGTATAAGGCTCTTTAAATTTTCTTTCATTTCCTTTCAAACAAGTATAATGGTATGTTTCATTTATCAAGCATAATTTTTTCAAAATTTTTTTGCAAGAACCTTCTGTTGTTTCAGGACCACGAGTAGGACGTCAGCAAATCCAGATGAAAATATCTTTACCGAAAAGGTATCGATTTTGTTGATATTTGCACTTTTCTGACTAGTGAAACAAGCTAAATTTATAAAAATGTATTGCTTGCTGATTCTTAAATAAATAGAATTAAAATGTGAGGCAGAGACTTAATAAGCTGAAAAGAAAATCCGTGGTTTTTTTTTTGGTTCAATTCGCTGGTTTATTGGAACGATTAGTTTGAAGTTTTCATTGATGAAAGATTTTACCGAGTTTGCAGAAAAATACATAGTGAATTTTGTTAAAAAGATTTTTCTTTTCAGGAAATTGTCTTAATAATTTTAGGGGTTTTTAAACTTTTTGGTATAAGGTATATTTGCGTCTTTTACATTATATATATTATAACTTTTTTATCTTGTGTTTTCTTTTACATTTATAGTGTATAATAAATATCTGTTAAATACTGCTAATATTTCAGGCTTCGGATAAGTGGATTGTTGAAGTTGATAAACTTTGTATAAAAGTACTTTCAAATCCCCGCCTTCGTAATTTTGTAAGCGTGAATGAGAACGGTTTGTAATTTTAGTATATTTAGACTTTGCGATTAAGGAAAATAAAAAGTATGTGCCATAGTTCAATTCATTTGACTGTTTAAAAAATTTACAGCTGCATTTCAAATCGTAAACTGAATTTTTTTAGGGTTCAAGAATTCTATAAAAAGTTTAATTCTTCCATCGTTACATGTAAAATTTTTGTTTAGTGAAGCACTTTTGAATTACGGGATCTATTTAAATCAGTGATGGAATTTAATTTTGTTCTTTAAATTGTCCATTTCAATTGTCTACTTTATTTCTCTATAGGAAATGCTCTTCTTCGTGACATAATGTATTATCTGGAATATCAAATGACAGTGGAAGAAGTGAGTGAAGAACTTGGAATTCCACTTTGGGAAGTGACGGTATGCTTTTGATAATTCAACTGAATGATATTTAACTTTTGTTCGTATATTATGGTGAATATTTGGCAGTCAAGGTCTCTGTTTTTATAAATTAAGTTATAATGTAATAGCTTTTTACCACTTTTTTGATTCTAAACAGTGTAACTTGAAATGATCCTATTGTTTGACTCTGCTTTATTATCTTTTTTTATTTTTGTTTTGTAGGCCAATTTATTCTTTAATAAAATAGTATTTAGGACATTAGTTAAAAAAATAGTTAAAAATATAATGGGCTTAAAAAGTTTCTCATTTTTATTTCTCTTTAACGTGTGTTACTTCTCTTTTTATTATCATGAATACACTATTTTAATGAAATTTGGGTTGTTATATTTTGATTATTTATACTATTTCTTCCGATTATTTTGCGCTTATTTTTGAAGTAAATTATTTGAATCTTAGGCTTTAAATGCAAAGGAAAATTTCATTTTTCTTTTCTTGATCAGAGTTCCAATGCTTATCTACTCCTGATATTGCTTTTATTGATCTGTAGTGCAGTGCAGAGCATTTACTATTTGTTTTAAACGCTAGAATTATAACAATTTGATGCTTTTCTTCTAGCCTGAGTGTTTTGATATTGTGTACGAAGAACGAGCTCTTCGAATATGTCGAGAATTCATGAAAATGAGCGGCTTTGAACGAATTGCTGGCAGCAAAATTCCGAAGATACCGGAACAAACTAATTGATTATTAGGAAGAAACAAAATCAGTATAGGTACGATAACTTTCATTTATTTCTCGTTCTTAAAGGTATATAATTTTATAAATATTATCAACATCATTCGAATTTTGTCATTTCTCATAGATGGATTGTAATAATTATTCCTTAGTGTTTTCATTTGTTTAATGCATATAATTTGTACCTTAGCAATAGTATCGACTAGTTTTACAGTTTTCTAAAATTGCTTATTATTCATCTTTCCTACTTAATTAAATATTTTCTTCACTTTTTATGTGTATTATATTTCTTCTTGGGATGAATGTGTGATTGTATTTTTACCACCTAAACTCATCATGAAATTCATAATTGTTCGTTTTAGCTGTATTTAATGATCTCCTAAAAAAATCAGGCGTGATTAATAAGCTCATATGCTTTTGTCATTTGTTATACCTGATGTACATAATATGTTTAATTGGGGAATTTTTCAAAATTCTTTGGTATTTATTCTTCTATTTATCAGAAAAATAATTAAGATTTCTGCGATTTTTTTATGCTGAGATATATTTTTAAATAAATATTATCCTATAATAATTTAACATTTATTTATCGCTTTGTTTTTTGCTAGTAAATGATTATTTAATGTTCATGTTACCATTTATTATCGAAATTGATCCGTTTACAGCTTCAGGGAGAGTTGTTAAGCAATTCAGTTGCATTCATTTTACAGTTGTTTGAATTTTCAGCAAATTGAGAAATAAATAAGCTGAAGAGATAAATACTTTATGTGCTGATCGATAATCAGAAAGATCGATTTTGAATTTTACGCTATCTTCTCTTGTATTATACATGAAAAAACTACTTTTCAATGAAATTGTAACATGCAAACAGAAATTAAAACATGAAGACGACGATCAATATTCAGTATTCTTGTTACTAAAATCTTTGCACTTAAGAAAATAATAATAACTTCTGGTAGTCTATTACCACAGTAATTGTTAAATTCTAAATTTCAGCTACTCGATTCATCAAGTAAAAGTGATCGATTTGAGATAATCGAAGATTGGAATATGGACAAACCTAAACCAGTGAGTAATTTGAGTCCATTAAACTCATTTTATTATTGGCCTACTTAATAATATCTATTTTTTCTCAATTTTCCTTTTTAGAATTTCTATTTAGTTAAGAACAAATCTTTATGTACTTTTTAAAAACTGTTTGTTGTACAAAGAAAGAATATTAATGAAAATAAGATTTTTTAGTCATGGACTATGTTGAATAGCAATTATCCATTACCTGGAAATGTTTAAGCTAATTTAGTCATGCTTAGCATTTGTAAAAGTTGTACAATGATCTATCTGATTGTAATTTGAGGTTATTATTAATTGATTAAATTCAGCGAAAGTTATAGGGAAGACAGTATTTTATACTATGTCAAGTCCATAACGCGTAATTTTCTTAATTTTTCTTAACGATATAGCTCGTTCCATTTATTTGGCAAAACATTTTTCTTTTCAATTTTCTGTAGGTCAAATTATTTCGAATTTGATCCATGACATAAACATCCTGATTTCTTATATATTTTTGTAAAATTGTCGATTTTCAAACAATTAACGATATAATACTCAATATAACATAAATTATTTATAGCCTAATCATCTAGTAATTTAAAAATAAAGAAAATCTCATCAAATTATGCTACAACTTAATCTTCCTATCAATTTGATTATATTAGATTAAAGTTTCAATTCCTGTTAACTTTATCAGCATATTCTTTGCATCATTTATTCAAAATTGCAGCTTACAAAGATGTTAGCCGTTATTTTTGGCGATAATTTAGATTGGCGATTTACTATACTTATTAAAACGGTGATAATGTTTAATATTATTCCTGTGATATTGCTATTATTATATATTATCATATCGAGTATTGCTATTTACTCCTCAGCTTTTCTTGTACATCGTAAGTTCGTTTCATTTTTCAAAACATCTTTTAATTATTCATCTAGTACTTAAGCAATGTATTTTATAATATTGTCGTCTACAAAATTTTCATTGTAGTCACAGATGGAATTGGTTTTCGAAAAAATATTTACGATTCAAAAATATCTTGATTTAGCAATAATGATATAATTATTTAAAGCTTTCAATCAATCAACCGTGTTTTTAGATATCATCCACTGTGCTTACCTCTATATCCAAAATATGGCCCGTTAATTGAATTGCAAACAGCGAATTGATTTTATCTTAATTTAAATTTCTTCGCATCATATTTTTCTTTCAGTTATTTCATTTCTTTTTGGATTGGTGATATTTACACCAGTTATATTATTTTCTTCAATAAGTGCACTTATCGTTGGCTTTATTATCATTACTTTACAACGGATTTTTATGAAGGAAGATATGCAACAGCTTTCAAGTTTTGCAAAATATCAAAAGCAAATGAAAATGGAATAAAAATATTTTTCGATATTTCTATATCTCACTACATTGAAGGAGTCTTTTCTACAAGTAATTGTGAGACAATTCTTTTATTAGAAAAATCGCTTTATTATTGCTAATAGCAATAGTAAACTTATCAACATTTATCCAACATTATTGAATGGAATATGTATTGATTTCCAATTTCAATATGTGTTTTTTTTTGATATGTAAAATACATGAAATGATGTAAAGTTTAAGAAAGCGAAAAAAATCACAAAACGATATTTTATATTTGTTTTTTTTCCATTCTGATCCGATGTAAATCAAAATTAGGTTTACAACATAGGCGACTAAAAAGCTATTCCGAATATTACAATAATTATAAATGAATTATTGGCTACTATGCAAATATATATTTACGGATGTTTATAAATAACATTTTGTTCCACTAAATAATATACACTGAAAAGAAGGTTAAAAAAAAAAATGGCGTGCATACATACGTTTGTACAAAAGACGTACGTGTTGTATTGACTAAACCTTTTTATACTTTACGTTAATGTCTAATTCATTCATTACATTTTTCTATGATAATATCTTTTCTTATCTATTTTCATTCCTTCTTTATCAATTCAAAATTATTTTTTTCCAATATTTAGCTAACTGCTTACATTTCTTATTGAAAAATAATCAATCATAATTTTTTTTCAATTGTAATTTAGAGGATCTTTTTTTGCAACCAATTAATTAGTCTATGACATGAAATAATCGATAGCTTAGTCTAGAAATAAGTTCGAGTAAATTAATAACTAAATGACTAGCATCATAAACTTTTTTTCATGAAAAGTTGATGCTTGGTTATGTCTGGCATTCAATCGAATTGAATTCCAGAACATTTCATGTATAAATATATATATATATATATGTATGTAGATAGATGAAAGATTTCTTTTAAATAATCATAAACAAAAGAAGAAAAGAAGATGTATATATATTTATATATATGTACACAAAAATAGTGCACATTCTCTATACATAATAACAATATTGAAATTAAAATCCAACCGGGACTTATCGTTAAAATTAAAATTTCAAGTTTTATTGAAATTAAAATTTAAATCTTCCTCAGATACTTTGATGAAGTATGTTTTCATATTACCTTTACCCTTTACATTAATTATACCACGGCATTCAAATTCGAAGCCTTCTTGTTCTAAGATATTTTTGTTTCTTCTGTTATCTGAAATTTTAGAGAAATTTTTTTTTTAGTTTTAAAATTTACCCAAATGTTTATTTCAAATAAATTAAAAATGAGAAGAAAAAGATAAAAAAATTATTCTATCTTATATTTTATTTTATCAGTTTATTAACATATATTATCACATTTCATATTTCTTCAATGATATGATAAGATATTCGGTAATGATGTGATAGGATATATTTTACGCATCATACCTATCGCTCTCAGCGTTATATATTTTTTTTTTCATATATGTCATTTATATTAATTATGAATATGCATGTATTTATATATATAAATAAATAATATTTATCAATGGTTATCAATATGATATTAAAAACAATTAGGCTTAATTAATTTAAAAAATGTCAAGTAATTATTTTTATTTCATATACAAATGTATTAAGTTTTTCTTTTTAATTTATTTATTTCAAAGTTTATCAATCCTAATAATATTTCGGTATTGTTTTATTTCAGATTCAATTTTTAAATTAAATATATTTCATTTCAATTTCAAAAATTTTGAAAAAGGAATTTAAATAAAATCTATGAAATAATAAATAAATAAATAATTTTTCTAATATCATTTACTTACCTGTATTTTGCCTGCTACACCGGAACTATCCATTCTACTGGCAACATTGACCGAATTACCCCAAATATCATAATGTGGTTTCTTGACACCAATAACACCTGCTACCACCGGTCCAACATTGATACCTTACAAAAAGCAACATCATAATTATCTCTCGAAGTAAGATATAAATTTATTTCAAAATATCAAGCAAAATTATTTCAACCAATATTGTTATATCTAAATGATACGATGAATTTTAAACTTAATTACTGGTGGATAATTACATAATAAATTAGCTTTTAATTAACTAATGACGAATTGATAAATGAGCCTAATTACTAATAGATAATTAAATTATGATTAGAATGATTTTCTTATCTTCGAAATCAAAAATGATTTTCCTATCTTAATAACAAAAATGATTTTCTTATTTCCAAGATCTATACTTGGCTATTATTATTTCTGAAATTTGATCAGCATAATTATGATCAATTTTGTTTTAAATGCAAAATTTATACAAGCTATCATTTTTAACAGTATGATATATTAGATAAGCATTTTTTTGTGATTAATATTAAATTTCGGAAAAAAAATTTGAAAATTATTTAAAATTGAATTTAAAAAAAAGAGAAGAAAAATGAAAATACTTATAATTTTATAGTATTTGTTAAATTATTAAATTTAACAATTAATTATTAAATTTATTTAAGTAAAAATTAGAATTAAAAAAAAATAAATAAGAAAATGTGAAAGATATAAATTATTACCTATCCTAAGATTAAAATTATTAAATGAATGTTCATTGATATGTTTTATCAGAGCTAATAACCGAATAGCAAATAATGCAATAGCAACAACATGTGAATGATCGTTTACTTTACCAAATAAACCTGATGCTGCCATATAGGTTGTCGAGATTGTTTTAATCTTTTCAATACATTTAAATTCATCACGACTAAGTTGCTGAAATTTGATTTTTTTGAATTTTTATTTATCAAATTTTAGCAATAAATGTACAATTATATTAATTTTTTTTCCGTTTCATTTTAAATTATTGAATAATCAAAGCATGATATCGATAGCTATAATAATGCTTACAGTATCATCGTACTGATAGATTATACGGTAATTATATTTAATTTGTACAAACATTAATATTTTATTGGTGAAACAAAGGCGTTGACTCTTTTTCTTCTTTCATCTTGAACTTTTATTTTTCGTTCATCATAAAAGTGCTACAGTATGCCTATAGAATCATGATATTGATAAATTACAGTAGCCATATTTGGTATGTAGATATATTTTCATTCATGTTTTATTTGTAAAATATTTAAGAATGAAAAATGATTTTTGTAAGATGGAAAATCGATCAAAAAGTATTTAAAATTTCTTTAGAAATTTTGAATGAAAATATTTCATATTATATATCATACCTATATAACATAAATTATAAGTATGTTGGAAAATTATAAACCAGAAAAATGAATCTACCGTAAAAGTCTAATTAAAACAGATATTTTGTTCAAATTGAATTTATTTATTAAATTAGTAGAGATAATTGATTAAATATTTGACAATAAATAAAATATCAGAAGATCAGAAATAAAATTATCACTATTTGAACTTATTTATTCGATTTCTAATTCTAACTTTGATAATTCGATTTAATTATTGTTATTTTAAGTTTTACATAACGATTATGATATTGATTAGATATTATTCAATTGCAGCATTAATTATTTAGTATGAAATATTGAATATAAATTTTAATTATCTCCATATTAATGAGTTATTTTCTTTTTTAATCAGTCTTACTTATGTGAATGGAAAAATTAAATCTGATAAAGATGATATGATAATCATACCATATCAAAGTCAGCGATAATTTCATTGAGAAGTCGTAAACATTCAACACCTTCATTATTAGCATCCAATTCCATATAAAATTTATCAAATTCAGTTATTGTAATAAAAACTATAGCAGCATTATCTCGAGCTTCAGAATACAGCTCAGTCCTAGAAAATATGCAAATAGTCAAATTTTCGCTATCATTAATCAATAATATCTGGTAGGACTTAGATTAAAATATTAATAAAATTATTTTGATTCATAATAATTATCACAAGCCATCTCAATAATATTAAGATATTGGAGAAATGATGATAAAATAGCAAATTAACACTATCTCATCAATACGTAATTTGCTAAACTATTCAATGCTTTTTCATAACTTAACATTTTTTGGAAATAATTAAATTTCAATCAATAAGAGAGGAAGGTATCATATATAGAAATATTGAGCAGAAAATATCATTTTGAAATAACTTAAAAGTGAGAGAGAGAGAGAGAGAGAGAGAGAAAGAAAGAAAGAAAGTAACCTTTCATTTTCTCTGAGAAAATATTCGGCAACATGTGCCGGTAAAATATTTTCTAAAACAGCTCGATTTTGTGCATGTCTTTTTCCATTTCACGTCCTTCATCTATTGCCTAAAAAAATTACAGTAATCCATTTTGCTCGATAAAAGCTACAGTAATCTATTTTATTCAGCAAAAATTAATTTATCTATTTTTTCATAAGCTTTGAATAAATATGTATATATATATATATAAAAATTGTTTTGTAAACATGTAAATTTATTATCGCATCATCAACATGTAAACAAACATATATGTAATCTTTCAAAAAATTAATTAAAATTTCAAAATGAAAAATTTCCGCAAAATTTAAATTGTTTTTTTTGTGTGCTATCAAAGAAGTTTTTTTTTTAAATTTAAATACAATAAATGGGAGTAGTAAAAGTTTAATAATTATATAAAATTATAATCTAATTTACCTGAAGTTTCCAAATAAAATCAAAACGAGCGATCAATTCTGATCGACGACTTTGAATTAGGATTAATATAAATGCAAGTATGATGACAAGCGTAAAAAATAAGCGTAAATCATTCCATATGCTTATTTGACTGTAATTAATTATAAATTATAAAATTTTCTTTTGGTAGAACCTAATTGAGTAAATGAAAATCATATATTTCAATTCAATAATGGATAAAATTGGTAATGATTAGGATAATAATTTTTGCTATTTAATTTCAATTCCTATATCATTTTAATTCCTATACCTGCATAGTATTTCCATTTGTTCAACAAATGAAATATTTTTATCAGAAATATTCTGATCGTCCGAAAAGCAAACTGATAACTAGTATGATTTGGAAAATCGGTTAACCATATTAGAATTAATATAATTAAGCAAAGCATTAATGAGACCATAATTTTTTCCAATGCAAGAAATGAATTAAATACGCAAACTGCTAGAAGCAATAATAAAATACCCTAAAAATTAAAATGATAAATGAAAATTATTTCAAAATCATCAGCAGTGATAAGCTGTTTTAAATGATAAATGGAAATTGCTTTAAAGTAATCAGCAGTGGTAAATTTTCTTTTATTATCTAAATCATATAGAAATGATAAATTGGTAATCCATCATATAAACAATTAAAATACAATTGTATAATTATAATATTATTGATCGATATTGGTAATCAATTGATATGAAGAAAATTTTTAAATTACTACAATCTTATCTATATGATTTTAAAAAAAATTTAACAGTAAAAAGTAAAAATGATAATGAGAAAATTTAAATTTTGGATAACCTCAAAATAAATTGGATGACTTGTAGAATGATCACATGTTTCGGCAATTATCGCTGTTGAATTTTACACTGATAAGAGCAATTAAGCGAATAATGCTGCAAATATTATCAATTCAATTATTGAAATTTTAGTATCATTTATTATCTATCTTTTTATATTATTATTTCTTAACTTTATATAATTATAAAATTGATTTAATTTTAAATTAATAATTTTTCAAATTTTATTCAATTAATTATTAGTGAAAAGGGAAAGGTCAAATAATTTGATTAATTTATCTTCAACACTGAAATATTTAATTGATCAAATTGATATTTAGCTTATATCATCGATCTATGATAATTAAGCTCCCTAGAAGAGATCAGAGTAAATTGATCGATTTTAAATTTTCACTAAAAGTTAATTTTTTTAAATGATATAAGTTGATAATTAAACTTAATAAAGCAAATTAATTAATAGTTTTCTCGATTAAATCTTCCAAATTATTGAATAAATTAATCCATTTAATGGATAACGGGAAAATTTGTTTATTAGGAAAATAATCAATTCTCTATGTAATATATTTAATATGGACCGATGGTTATCATTTACTAGTATCGTTATTGTCACTATTGTTACTATTATTACTATTATTATCATTAATATTATTGTTGATTACAGGAAATACTATTTACATACTTTTTCTCAGAATATTATCTATCCTTTATCACCATTCTTCTTCATCATTATTATCATCTTGACATATTTTATCGCTATTATTATTTTGACATATTCTATCACTATCGCTATCATCATCTCGACATATTTCGTTAGTATCATCACTTCGGCATATTTTGTCTTTATAATCATCTCGACATAATCTATCTCTATTGTTATCTTAACACGTTCTATTCTCGTCATCATCTCGACATATTCTATCTTTATAATTATCTCGACATATCTTATCACTATCACTACTTTGACATATTTTATCTCTATCATCATCTTGACATATTCCATCTTTATCATCATTTTGAAATAAGTTCATCATGAAATGCTTATCTCTATTATTATGTCGATATAGCATGATGAAACAAAAATAAATAAAATAAAAACTTACGATAGAACGATTAAAAAGAAGCATATGGTAGATGATAAAATAACAAACATTGCAAAAAACCTTAGAAAGCTATTTTTATATGTTTTACATCGACAACAATGCTGAAAAATAGAAAAAGCTGAAAAATAGAAAAAGATAAAATGATGGAAATTACGTTAAAATATATAAATTAAAATTAATTAACAAATTATCAATGAAATTTTGATAAAAAGTTTATTTTCAAAAGTGTAAAGAAAATTAAAGTATAGCATTTTATCATAAATTTTGAATTTTACTGATTTTTTCCTTTTTCTTTTAAATTGATAAAGCCATTTCAGATACATTTCAGTTATTGGATAGTGCAAGAAGGTATAAGATGATGGAATAAATTGTTATAAATATTTTTGAAGCTAATAAATTAGCGGATGAATAATATTATATATATATATCGATTGATAGAAATAGGCTTATTTGAGCATAATTAAAAAGAAAGCTTTCTTTCAAAAAAACGAAAGGTAAAAATTGAGCCATCTTTTTAAAGGCTAATAGGCTTGATAATAGGCTATACATACACTTCGAATAATAATGATGATGATAAAGTCAACTAAAAAAATTTAATAAATAATAAAAAAGATAATCATTGATATAAAGTTACGATACTTTTATCAAAAGCGATAATCATTGTGATTATGATCAAATATTTTATTACTATTGATTAATTATTGATCCAATTATATTTGCATGAGATAACGAATTTTAATTTGTTTCTTAAATAAATAAAATGAATGAAAAAAAGAAAAATTCATACCACCAAAGAACGAACAATGAGAAAATGGATAATGCTAGTGCTGATAAAAATGATAAAATGATAACGGTTAATATTATGGATAAGCTGAAATTATATCATATTTATGCTTTCCATTTATATCACTTAAATTATCAATTTTAAATTTGCCTAAATCTCCTATCATAAATTATTTAAAATTCTAAGCTCAACTCAAATATTATTTTTTTTCTTGAGGAATATTTTTCAAAACTTTTTTTTCTTCCAACTTTTTTTCTTATAATATTTGCTAAATTTTTAGGATTTGGATAAATAATAAATTAATCGATATAATTTGATATAAATGGAAAATACCTATGATCTTCAAGTAGTAGCATAGCAGAAAATAATAGACCGATAGCAACTATAATACACATTACCTGGGTTAAAAATGCATCTTCTTTGAATTCAATAAACTGCAATAATTAATCAAAAATTTTATTTATTTCAATTAAAATTTAAAAGAAG
This sequence comes from Dirofilaria immitis, assembly GCA_024305405.1. NCBI lineage: Eukaryota > Metazoa > Nematoda > Chromadorea > Rhabditida > Onchocercidae > Dirofilaria > Dirofilaria immitis. The sequence goes on from JAKNDB010000068.1 coordinate 2,518,729, forward strand.
AAATTTTTGAATAATTATAAAGTTTTTGTTTTTATTTTTTTGTATATTACATTTATTTATTTATAATAAACTAAAAGGAAATATTTGATAAATTTTAATTTTATTTATTTATTTTGTTTTTTGTTTATTTTTTTTTTTACAAATTAATGAAAAATTAATCAAACCTTAGCTTCCATTTCTCGACGTCGAAATTTCAACGTAACCGTTTTACAGTACATATTTTTCCAGGCATCTTTACTAATTGCTCGTATACCTTGCATTAAATAATTTGCAACTTCAATATCTACCGATTGTTGTTGTTGAAGTTGTTGATGTTGTTGTTGCTCATGATGTGTTAATGATCGCCTAAACTGGAATTATTCGCCGATCACAAAAAGTATTCTATCAAAATAATAATAATACTAATAATTATACGATTTTTATTTTCATGAAATTATTATCAGAATAATAATTTTAATAGTCATATTTTGAAGATATTTTAAATTTATTTATAATTTTATTTAAAATATTCTATGCTATTTTATTGCTTACATTTAAAGTTTATTTATTACAACAAATTAATTACTATCAGTAAAATTGATTAATTAAAAAAATTAAGAATAAAGATTTTTTTATTAAGAATATTTTTGATAATTATAATATATTCGCATTTTATAAATATGAAAATTAATTTTACAAATTTCATTTATAATTTTGTTTGAACGAAAGCTAAGTATAAAATATAAAAAATTTGAAATTAAGAATCAAATAACTAAAAATTCGAATTAAAATAATAACTCAATAACCTTCTTACACTATCCCAACGTCTTATTTGCATATTTTCATGACTATAACCAGTCACTCGTAAACCTTTCTCACCAAGTGGCATATCTCTATATGATGCTATTTCCTGTAAATTATATCGAAAAAGAATACGAAATAATTAATTAATTAAATTAGAACTTAAAATTAGAAATTAAAAATTTATAAATTATTCCAATAGTCAAAAATAAAACAACAAAATTTAGCAAAAAAAAGTGGCGAATTTTTATCGACTGATTAATTTGATTTGATCTAATATTTATAGAATTAACGATTAATCGATTTTATAAATCAATTTAAAATTAAATACTTAATTTTAAACGAAGATTAATTCATACCGTATTCTTACTATCATCATTAACGATGAAATATGTCTTTACTTTATGCTCAGCTAAATATTTCGAACGTTGTTCACCATAACCATCTTCAACTTGATAAATATCACCCAAACATTTTAATGTTGCATCGGTGATATGAATACGTCTGAAATAGATCGGCGATCATTTCATTATTTATATGATTTAATCATTTGATTAATTGAAGTACTACATACCGTATCAATAAATGCTAACTATTACCGTATCAACATATTAACGAATGTACTTGACTTATCAATAAATGGTTATAAAAGCATAAATTAGCATGCAATTTTAATCTATCCATTTTTTTCAATTTCAAATTATTGATTTTTTTTCGAATTATCTCATTTAATTCTCTTTCATCAATTTATCATAATTTTCTTTCATATCATATCAACTTTCATTTTCCCTAATGGAAAAATATATGTACAAAAATTAGCATATTCTCGATGGATTTATAACTTCTCGAGAATATGCGGAAAAATCTATTATTTCAAAAAAAAGCTTACCCAGGTAATCCACCGCTTTCCATATGATTTGCTAAGGTAACATCATCACTCCATACATCAAATTGCCATTTTTTAGGCCAAGTACACCACAATGTGCTCGACCGGTATGAATACCAACTCTCATATTTACATCAACACCGGTAACTTCTCGTACTAATCTATAACATAGGTATGCTTTTTAATAAAATAAGTCATAAATTATAAATCATTGAGTTGAACAAACAATTTTATAAGTTTTGTTAGTTCCGATATTTCGAGAATAAATTTTGCGAAATAATTCGATAACGATTGATGTCAAGCGTTTTTTTGTGCAAGATTAAACTTAATTAATTGAGTTATGTTGGGATCGTATTGAACAAAACGTAAGATATCATAAGATAACGTATTATCAATTAATCGATTATACGATAATTAGTAAAGAAAATAAAATAATTATATTTTATAACTAATTCATATAAGTTATTTAAATTAAAATAAATTTAAAATAATTGAAAAAAAGGAAATAAATTACTTAATAACTTCAATCATTTCTAAACCCATTTCAACTGCACATTGCGCATGATTCGGTTGATAATCCGGTAAACCGGAAACACAATAATAACAATCACCGAGAATTTTAATTCTCATACAATGATTACGATATGCTAAATGATCGAAACGAGCAAATAAATTATTCAACAATTGCACCAATTCATCCGCATTACATTCCGATGCCAAATTAGTAAAACCACAAATATCAGCAAAAAGTATACTGTAATTTGAATAAACCCTTTTTTTTCTTTTCCATAATAATTTTTCAATTATTTTAATTAATTTTAAACAATTTTTCTTAAAAATTTTTTTCTCTAAATTAAAAACAAAAAAAATCTTAGCATTTATTTGTCAGATGATATTTTATTTTTAGAAAAAAAATCTTTAATTTTTCACTAGCGGCAATTCTCGAAAAGAACAAAATTATCGAGAATTTTCAAAGAACGTAGTATTATTTTAAAAATTCCAAACTCACTAACGACAATGTTATTTGCAATTCTCGAAAAGAACAAAATTATCGAGAATTTTCAAAGAACGTAGTATTATTTTAAAATTCCAAACTCACTAACGACAATGTTATTTGCAATTCTCGAAAAGAACAAAATTATCGAGAATTTTCAAAGAACGTAGTATTATTTTAAAATTCCATTATTTTAAAAATTCCAAACATTCTATGATATTTCAAATTTTTTCAACGATAGAATTGCTATTTAAAACTATGCTTTTTTTTGACGAGAAGCGAATAAAAAATGAGAAGTATGAGATTTGCAAAAGAAATATATTATTAGTATTTAAATTTTATATTTTAGTTTAAATTAATCTTTCTATTCCTATTAGCATTTCCAATGATTAATATTTCAGATATCTTTCAATTGTTATTTTATTATTTTAATTTAAAAATCCAAAATTCAAATTTTATTAACCGAAATATTTTTTTACGAATTATTCAAATATTTTTTTCTCAAATACTTTCACATTCATACTATTATTTTATCTATTGATTTATTTAATTATTAACAACTTTTATAATTAATCTATCGAGAATTTCTGATTAAATCAATTATATCTGATAATTAATTTTTGATTAAATCAAATATATCTGATAATTAATTTCTGATTAAATCAAACATACCTGATAATATCATGTTTTCGTATATAAATTTTATGAAACATTGTCGCCGATTGCCCTTCTACCGCTCTATCCTTTCGTACATCATTAGCAATATGTCGTGGAAGAACTGATAATAATATATCTTCTTGTTTCGTATTTTCTCGTAACAATAAAATTCGTCGTTTCACACATTTTCTGATATATTATCAAAATTTAACACTAATCTTTAATCTCTTATCAAATTAATCAATAAATAGTATTAAAATCAAAATATGAAATTTCATTAGAAAGTAAACAAATAAACAAAAAAAAAAAACCTTGTTTCATAGAATGTTTTGCGTTGTACAATTTCTGTCGGATAATAAACAAATAAGCCAATAAAATTCATTGCAATTAATAATACTATTTCACTTAATGCCTGATAAAAACAAAAGAAACAAAAATAATTTTAAAACAACAAAATATTTTTATTTATTTGTTTATTTGTTTACTTTGTTAAATTAAATCAAAAAATTGGCAAAATTATTATTAAAAATTTTATTATTAAAATTAAATTTTCATAATTATTTCGTAATTTAAATTTCAAAATAATAAATAATAAATAATTGGCTGAATTCTGTGCTGTACTGAAAGGAACTAATTTTTGTTATTGAGATGAACCAAAATGAAGGAAGAAAGCCCAGGTAAACATGTAATTTGGCTCTTATCAGTTAGAAATTTAAATTTATTTTATCATCTAGTAGGTGTCTAGTGATAAAGGATAAATTAGAAGAAATGAATTTAAATTAATTTTTTATTTCAAATTTATTTTATCATCTAGTAGGTGTCCGGTGATAAAGAATGAATTACGAAAAATGAATTTAAATTAATTTCTTATTTCAAATTTGTATTATCATTTAGTAAGTGCTTAGTGATAAGGAATAAATTACAAGAAATGAATTAAAATTAATTTATTATTTCAAATTTGTTTTATCATCTAGTAGGTGTCCAGTGATAAAGAATAAATTACAAGAAATGAATTTAAATTAATTTATTATTTCAAATTTATTTGGCCATCCAGTAAGTATTTAGTGATAAAAGATGAATTACAAGAAATTTTGTAGAAATATTTTTTGATACTATCAACAGAAAAGTTTAATTTATATATAATAAAAAATATGCTAACATTAATTAGAATAGATATATTTAACAAACTTATAAATATCGTCTGAAATTTATTAAATTTGAATTTAATTTAATCAAGCCTATATTGGCAATAAAATCAGAAGCGTCAGAAAAATATGCTGCCAAGAACTTCTTAGCCAAATGTTTAAATGCTAATAATGCGGGAAAGAATAAACTTCTGGCTAAATGTCTAAAATGCTAACGATGTAGGAACGAATAAAATTCCGCTTATCTTGAAATACGAAAAAAAATTCCGCTTATCATGAAATCATATATCAAGAAGGACCTATGGAATTATAGGAAAATTGAAAGTTTTAGAATCTTTCAGCAAAATTTTATAATTAAAGCAAATTAAAAGTTAAAATTTATATATTATTACTATCAATATACATATATATGTTTTCCCAAATTTACAACTATTTTTTGAAACTTTTTTATCAATAAAAAAGTATTGATAAAAATTGATAAATATTTCATATTTATCAATTTTAAATAAATCTTTCGAATTGGATTTTTTCTTTAGGAAAACAAAATTTAATTTAATTTTTATATGTTTATTTTGAGGGAAATGAAAAGTTTAGTAAACATTCTTATACAATTCGTTTCAAATTTAATTAAATTTTTATAAGCAATCTTAGTTGGGAAATTAAAAATTTAATATTTTTTTAGAATTTCTTTCTTTCTTTGATATCGTTTTTTATCAATTTGCTTATCAGTAATTTTTTTTTTTGATATTTTTCTTAAATAAATAAATATATATGTTAGATGAATGAATTGAAATTACCTCATTTAGATTTGTTAAATTCAGATAACAAATGATAATTGTTGTAAGAGTGATAATTATTGCTGCCATAAGCGAATGTATCAATTCAAGTGGTAATAATGTATAGCATAGGAATAGGAGTAGAAGCGAAAAACAGAATAATTTAATTAATGGTGTAACAATTAATACCATTATACTACATGCAACAATAATCCATGAAAGTAAAAATGAATTGCGACGTCGCCATAATAATAATGCAGCAATGAATGCATCAACAAGAATTAATACGATAGCTACAGACCATATATCCGATAATACCGTAATTATTGTTTCAATTATTGCTAAGCCAAGTAGGCATATTAACGATGACTAAAAAAAAAAAAAATTTTTTTTTGTTTAATATAATTTAGGCAGAAATTTATATAAAAAATAATAATAATATATTTATATTTATTTCGAATATTTTAAAAATTTTAAATTAAAATTTGAAATTATTAAAATAATTAAAATATCCTAAAAAAATAGCATTTTAATAAAATATTTAAATATTAAGTAATCGAAATTCCTAAAAATAGCATCTTAATAAAATATTTAAATATTAAATAATCGAAATTAAATTATTCCAATTTTTTTAAATTATACCAATTCTTAAAATATATTCGAAATCAATATATATATATATATATATATGTATATATATTAGAGGATTTTAGTTAGTAAAAATAACATTTATATAAAAAATATTTATCAATTTATGATAAAACAAAATTTTTTACCAAAAACGAAAAAAAACTTTTTAAATATTATTTAAATTTAATTTATAATTTCGTAAATAATACTTAATTTGGTAATTTATTAAATTAATAACTTCAAATGTTGAAGATAATTATAACGCCTTATATGAATTAACATTATAATGTTAATGGATAACTGTCATTTGCTTTTTCATGATAATTAAATGATAAGGTGATTTTTTTAAATTACAAAATGAACTAATTAGTATTTAAATTGACATTTAAGGTAAATTAATTAGTATTTAGGTAAAAATTTACTGTCTAATTTTGAGATATTTTAATAAAATTTTTATATTCAATATTTTCAGCTTCCTTCTTCTCACTTTAAAGTGAAAAAATTGAAATTGTTAAATTGTTGATATTTAATCAGAAAATTGTAAAGTCAATAAAATAATGTAAACAATAGCTAATATGTAAACAATATTTTGCAAATAAATAAGATTGGTAAATAAAGTTTTTATGTCAAAGAAGTAATTGAAATTGAGAAGTTTAACTACTTATCAATTTCAATTACTTAACTTTAATAATATGTATGATATGATATCTTATCATTAAATTTCCAATGAATGTTTGATTAACTCCCATAATTCAATAAATCTATAGAATCTGTAAAAGCTTTCGAATGATTGTCTTTGGGTAAGTTTTCGGGTAAAAAATATCTTTGGGTAGGTTTCTGGCTCACTGCAATTACATAATTGAGAAATTTTCGGCAGTCTAATGGATAAATATTCAATCATTAGTCAATAATTATGCATTTCCATCTTATCATCAAGAAGTTTTAATTTTTAAAAAATGTGCAAATAATTTTTTAAATAATACTTTATCGGATCTAACAAGCGTCGTAAGTTTTAACTTATCGTTATCAATATTATCAAACATAAGATTTAACAGTAGCATAACTTCTGGTTTATCATCATTTATATTATCAAATATATAAGATTTATCAGTAGCACAGCTTCTAACTTATCATTGTCAATATTATCAAATATTAGATTTGATAGTAGCACAACGTTTGACTTATCATTCATTATTTATATTATCAAATCTAAAATTGAACAGTAGCACAATTTTTAACTTATCGTTATCAATGTTATCAAATATAAGATTTAATAGTAGTAGAATTTTTAAACAAATCGTTATCAATATTATCAAATATAAGTTCTCAGTGCTACTTAATTATATTATATAAAATAAATTTCTGTTTTAATTTTGCAAAAGTAATAAATACATTGGAATGATTTTTACTTTTTATTTTTTGATAATAAAATTTTATCTGAAGGATAGATTTTTCTGAAATTTTATGATAATATAAAAATAAAAAAATTAAAAATAAAATTACAAATAAGTAAACAATTATGGTATTGTTTATCAATTAGAAAAATATTTTTCTCATTTTTTTTTTTTCATCAAATATTTCGATGCAATTGTATTTTTCAAAATGATGAAAGCATAAAAATGAAAATCATAAAATTTTCAAATATCGATTAATCATGCAATAAATAATTTTTGTAAGAATTGATCAGACAATTTATTGATAAATAATTTTTAACAATTGAACATCATATCTATGAATAACATAGGAACATTTATAAAACATTTTAAAATGTTTTATTTACATATCTGATTTTAATAAATAGGAAAATGAAATAATCATTTTTCTTAGTATACTTACTACTATTCATTTCATCAACTAATTTAATGAATTCGAATTTTTGATTAAAAATTTTTTTTAATCGCTAAAATTCTAACTTTACCGTATTTTCATTCAATATTTTACCGTATGACATTTACTTTTTCTTTATTACATTTTTATTTTTTTTTGCAATAAAATATAGCATGATTGGACTACTTCAAATAAAATTTTATTGAAAACTTATTAATCACACGACAATATGAGCCTATATTATTAAGTTGATTTTAAAACTTATTAATTAAGCGGCAATACGAGCCTATATCATTAAATTCATTTTAAAAGTTACTAATCAAACGACGACATGAGCTTATATCATTAAATTCATTTTAAAGGTTACTAATCAAACGACGACATGAGCTTATATCATTAAATTCATTTTAAAAGTTACTAATCAAACGACGACATGAGCCTATATCATTAAATTCATTTTAAAAGTTACTAATCAAACGATGATATGCGCCTATATTATTAAGTTGATTTTAATAGTTACTAATCAAACGATGATATGAGTTGAGCTTATATCATTAAGTTGATAAGTTTTCTTTTGTTGTTTGAAAAAAATTATTTCATTTTTTTTTAAAATAAATTTCTAGCCATTGAGTGATATTTTGATGAAGAAATTAATTTTTTTTTCTTGTAAATATTTGCAAGAAAAATAAAAAATGTGAAATGTAATTTTGATACTAAGAATCATTCATTTGATATATTATGCAATTATGGAATTGATGGTGCAACATTTATTGAATAGATTTGATATTACTGTTTGCTAAAGGTATATGTTAAAAAATAAGTCAACAAATAAAAGAGAAAAAGTTTTCTTTTAAATAAAAATTTGCCTTAAAATATAGGCCATGACATATAGGCTGAGAAGAGAAGGGAAAAGGCATGGCGATATGAAAGAATTTTAATTTGCTAAATTTATATGAAAAGAAAAGTTTACTTTTTAAAAGGAAGCAAAAAAGGAAAATAGCTGAAAGATGATAATTTATTTGTTTGCTTATTTAAAGAATATTTGTTATATAATTTTAATCATCACGTATCACGTAAGTGAAAATTAAATTATTTAATATAAATCAATAATAAAACCTTTAAACGACCAGCATTCATATGCGTGAAATAAGCCTGATATACGGGATCTGATTCACATGGATGAAATGAAAAAGATGTATCATTTTCATCTACCGTTTCCATGCCATTTAAAATTTCACCATTCTCGATATCTATAATTTGTAAATTGATGAGTAAAAGGATTATTGATTGAATGATTATAATTATTTAACTCTTTCAAAATAATCTCTTATCATTTACTATACTTATTTATTGATTTTATTTATTTTAATTTAATAAATAAATAAACAAATATTATAAAATTATTTGAGATGGAAGCAAAAAGCGCACAAAATAATATCATTTTTAAATAGTATTTCATTATTGATTTTAAGTATTTAATTTATAGAAATTTTATTATAATCATTTAATAATTATTTGATAATTAAAATTAAATTAACAAACCAATATTGGAATCAGTTAATGATTGCATCACCGTACTTTCCTTTTCACGTGACATTTTTTTTTTTTGTTTTCTATTTTTGATATCAAATATCAATCATATAGTTGCGATCATATCAAAAGGCCAACAGACTTAATTATCCTTCGAATATATATTGATGAATATGTTTGAAAAAAAAACGAAAGAAAACAAATCATATCTGAAATATAAATAGAAATTTAAAACAAAAAATAATTATCAATAATATTTTCATAAATTTAATAGGAAATGAAATATCGAAAAAATGAAGAATTAAAAATTATAATTATTATGAAGTAAGACGAATGAATGATAATAATCATTATTATCATTATATCGTGATAAAATGATAATAATCATTATTATCATTATATCATGATAAAATGTAATAAAGGAAAAAATTTGTTGAAACTTTTTCAATCAGCTTAGAATAGAATAAAAATTTTTGTTTTTTTGTTTTTATTAAAAGTTTTATATAAAATTTTTAATATTTTCTTTCGAAAAATTTTATTATTTTTGTTTTCTTTCTCTTCCACTTTTGTTTATTTATTTTTGAACGGAAAAATTAAAAAAATAAATAAATAAAAAATTCATATTATATTGAATAAATGAGAAAATAATAATTCAAATGTAATTTATCCATTGATAACAAATAATTCTTATCAAATATCATTAATTATTGATTTTCATTGATTAATAATGATATTTAAAAATTAATAAAAATATTAGAAATAGAAAATTGCAAAAAATAAATAAGAATGCAATAAAACATTTCGTTAATATCGTAAAAGTTTAATTATCCAACAATATGTCGGCATTTGATAACAAAAATTTTAAAATATCCCACATCGATTATATCCTTCTTTTGAAACTTTTTATCACAGATACTGATACACATACATACATACACATTTAAACATATACACATGCATACACACACATACACACACAGACACACACAAATACATATACAATATATATATTTATGTATACATATACAACACACACACGCAGACACTCATACACATGTACACACATATATACACACAAATATATATACAATATACACACATACACACACATACACATATACACAATATATATTTATATATACATACACAACACACACACATGTTCATGTATTTTTGTTTTGATAAAAGTGAATTATTTCATAAGTACAAAAGTACATACTTTTTTTAGAAACTTATCACAGACATACACGTATACACACACACACACACACACACACACACACACACACACACACACACACACATGCACACCACACCACACACACAAACCCACACACAGACACATACACACATATATGTTCATGTATTCTTTGTTTTGATAAATTTTGATAAAATTAAATTTAAATACTATTTTACAAAATGACAAATGATAAATAAAAGAAAAATGAAAAATCAAAATTTAGCAAACTAAAAATAAAACAAACAAAATAAAATAAACAAAAAAAATGGAAAAATAAAGCATTGCAAGTTATATCAAATGATAATAATTAATGATAATGAGTGTATGCGCTGATAAGAAAATGATAAAAATAAAACAAAAAAAACGGATACCTAATTAACAGTTATTAATTAGTAAGTTCAAATTGGAATGTAAAGAATATAAATATTTAGTTTTCTAAATGAATATATTTATTGAATGAATAATAAAATGAATGAATGAATGATTGAATGAGAATGTTGGAATTTAGTTAATTAATAAATCAATATATTTGTTATCAGATGGTTATCTCATCTTTACATAAAATTTCCCGAAAATATTTTGATCGAAATATGTGAAGAAGAGGAAATGAAAATATTTTTCTCTTAAGATAGTAATTATAGTTACATATCATACATATGGATGGATGGTTGATATATTTCATTGAATTGAATGAGCAAATTTAAATTATATTTTGTTTATTTGAGAAAATTTAAATTTAAATTAATTTAATTCATTTCGATTTCTTATTGACCAAAATGAATTAAAATTATCCGTAGAATAATTAAAATATGAAATATAAATGGTATGAAATTATCAGTAAAATAATTGAAGTATGAAATATAAATAATATAAAATTATCAGCAAGATAATTAAAATATAAAATATAAATGGTATAAAATTATCAATAAAACAATTAAAGTATGAAATACGAATAGTATAAAATTATCAGTAAAATAATTAAAATATAAAATACAAATAGTATAAAATTATCAATAAAATAATTGAAGTATGAAATATAAATGGTATAAAATAAAAATAGTAGGAAAAAATAAAAAAATAAAATTATTAAAAAATAAATTAAAAGGTAAAAATTATTGGTAAAAAGTTAGTAAAGTATTCCATTTCCTGACATATCAATAATAGTATTAGTATGTAATCAGATTTTATCCAATAAACTGTAATTGCCTAACGATTTTAACATTATCATCATTGTTCCGATATCGTTGATAAGCAGTGATTAAACAATCTTATCGAACTTATCAACGGCAACAGGAACGAAATTATCGAAGAAATCACTTTTGCACAACTAATATAACTAATATAAATTTGAGTTGAATTATTATTTTTTTTCGATTTGTTTGCTAATATGTTATATACTTTAAATTATGCCATATTGATAATATTTTTGATCGATATGATAATCTGATCAGTAACTGAATGACCTATTTATTGATTAGTATAAAAACTTTCATATAATGATTATATGTTAATAAAATATTAAATAATTCAAATCAACGGATAAGGAATGATGATGCATAGAAATGATAAATCAATAACGGATGATTAGTTTCTAATCAATAAATAATATTATTTATTTAAATCTATAAGCTTATTAAATTTATCAATTTATAAATTTTTTTCGTATAAATTAATTGGATAATTTGAAAAGTGTATATATTCTTTTATCATCTCATATCATTTATCATATCGTTTTTAATTATTCTAATTTTGCACTCATTTATCCGTTCCTTGTATTTTATATATCTTATCATCCTAAAAATTAATTTATCTATTTATCAAAATAAAACATAAATTTTGGTTCTGTTTATAAAACAAAATCATTTAGTAAAAACTTATCAAACATTCATCCGCTATTCGTAACTCTAAATTCTTTCAATCAAATTTTAATTATAATTTCCATTTCCTTTAATATAATTCAAAAATCATTTTTATGCTAAAAAAGTTACAAAGTTTAAAATGAATAATGGATAAATAATAAATAATGATTAATTGATAATAACTTTTTCTTACTTCTATTTCTATGATCTTATCATTTTTTTTCATTTTATCTATTCTCGTTTCTTGCTTTTATTATGATAATATTAAAGAAAGTTTATTTCGAGATCAATTAATTAGCTAAAATGTATTTTACATAGGATTTTCCATATGGAATCTTATTACAACGATAGATACAACGATAGATAAAAAGTATATATAAATATATTCGAAGGAATTTTCGTTTTTTCGTAAATAAAAATCGAAAATGGAAATTTTAGTCTTAATCAAACTATTCTCTCATTTGAATACTATAATTTAATTTATTTGATTTTTTCGTTTTTTTTTTGATTTATATTTAAACAAATTTTTCCTCTCTTATAATTTATTTTTTATTTTAATAAAAGAAAAAAATGTAACAATTGAATGGATCAATTTTTAAAGATTATTTTAGAAACAAAACAAATATCGATTAATTTAATTTTAGAAACAAATAAATATCGATTAATTTATTTTTAGAAACAAATAAATACCGATTTAATTTGAACAATAAATATCGTTAATTTATTTGAAACAAATAAATATCGATTAATTTATTTTTAGAAACAAATAAATACCGATTAATTTAATTTTAGAAACAAATAAATATCGATTAATTTAATTTTAGAAACAAATAAATATCGATTAATTTATTTTTAGAAACAAATAAATATCGATTAATTTATTTTTAGAAACAAATAAATACCGATTTAATTTTAGAGACAAATAAATATCGATTAATTTATTTTTAGAAACAAATAAATATCGATTAATTTATTTTTAGAAACAAATAAATACCGATTAATTTAATTTTAGAAACAAATAAATATCGATTAATTTGTACTTCACAGATCATTCGAGAAAAATCATTACGATCAAAATTTTTTTGCATCTAAATGTCCTTTAATAGAAAATGTGTAATATGATTGATATACTTTTTTTTTTATTTCAAATGATAAGATTTTTGCAAAAAATTATCAATTAAACATTTATTGATAATATATTACAAATGAAATTAATCAATAATTATTTACCATTATTTCAAAGAACTTAAAAAGGAAAAATTAGATGATAATATTAGGGAGAATTTTTCTAATTCATTGGAGACTATGCTAGAATAAATACATCATGACATATATCAAAAATGTCAAAAATCTATATATACTTCAATATGTGTATCAGAAATATCATAAATAATATAACGTATGATATGTACATATACCTTGATATGTAACAAAAATGTCGGATGTATTGAGTTTTAGTTATTCATTCATTATCATTTAAACGAGAATAATCATAATCATATCAGCAATTTAGTCATTTCTTTTTAACCTTAATTTTTTTTTTTTTAGATTAAAAACTATTCTATCTTTTATCATCGCAAAATGGAACAATTTCAATTTATTCAAATATAATGCACAAAAAAAAAAAAGTTAATTGAAAATTTACATTGCTATCCTTTTAAATTAGTATAAAATGTGGCCATAAATATATGCCATCGAAAAATTTTTCATCTCTTCTTTTATCCCTCAAATGTTACTCTTTCCCTTTTAAAAACTTTTTTTTCTTTAATATCAATCTAGAATCAAAACATTTACATTTTTTTCCTTTTTATATCACATCCTTTCTCTTTCTCCCTTTCTTTTACCCTTCTCTATCTTTCTCTCTCTCTCTCTCTCTCTCTTTGTCAAATTCTCTGTCTTTTTTTATTTTGTTCAAATTTTCCTCTTCTTTTTTGTTTTTTTCTTCTCTGGAGATGTATGTCATTGAAGTAAAAAAAAAAAAAAAAAAAAGAAACTTCGATTGATTAATAATGCTCAAAAATTTAGGCATGTTTCATTTCATTGCCTTTCCTTCTTCTTTCATTTCCTTTTTAATTTATCATACTAAAATAATTTCTTTCTTTTTCTCTCTATTTCGCAACATATGTTTGAAAATAATGTTAAAGAAGAAATATAATATTTATTTTATTTTCTATCATTATTATTATCATTATCTTATCACTATCTCCTATCTCTATTATTAATATCATTATTATTAATAGTATTATGATCATCATTATTAGAAAATGATTATTTATTATTAAACAAAATATGAATGATACTTTTTTCAAAAATAAATCAAACATATTGCTAAAAAGAAAAGAAAAGGTTAAGTTATTTCGATAAATTAATTAATAAAATGAAACAAAAAAAAAAAACTTAATACTTTTGCATTTTCATTGAATAAAAAAAAATCAAACCAATTGATTGATTAATAAAAAAAATTTACAAATATTTTTTTTTCCCATTCCTATTTCTTATTAAATTTCTCTTTCTAATTGCAAGAAATATTCGCTAATGCATCATTGAACAGTTTGTGAAATAAAAAAAAGTTTAATTTCCTTTTTTTTTTTAAGAAAAAGAAAAGGAAATAATTTTTGGAATAAAAAAGTCAAAGAAATATTCTGTTTTATATAAACGTGTAAATAAGTAAATATTTACAATAATAAACATAAATATCACATTTAAATATTTTCGATCATTTTGTATACAAAAAAAAAAAAAAAAATAAACATAAAAGATAACGATAAATGTAAACCATTAATGCTTCTTCATTTTTTTCATTTTAAAATTATGAATATTTGTTTGTGTTTCGTTGAAATGAAAAATATTTTGAGAAATAGAAATTAATTGTGAAAGAAAATTCAAAAAAGAAAAAATAAACAAACAAAGAAACAAACAAATAAACAAACAAACAAACAAACCTTAAAAAGTTTAAATAAAATTAAAAATAAAAGAAAAAAGAAATTTTAAGAATTTTATTAGGAAAAAATTATTGAAATAAAATAAAAAAACTTTTTTTTCAATTTTTTATTCTATTTTTTTTTGTTTTAAAATAGCTAAATATTAATTTGCCTAAAGGCATTTATTTATTCATTCATTTACTATTTCCATTATTAATTTTTATTTGCAAAATTTCTCTCAAGGCCATTTTAAAAATTATTCTCTTTGATTACTTTTTTTTTTCGTTTTCTTCCATCATATATTTATTTGACTATAAGCATATGAACCAATGAATGATATTATCAGTGAATAATATAAAAATGAAATTTAGAAATGAAATCTGTATTTAAATGAAATAAGCAAATAAATAATACGGACAGATAACTGGATTAATTTTATGAACAAAAATTGAAAAAAAAGAAATTGAATAGACAAATAAGCAAATTAATATAATTGTCTGGCTATAGAGAAAAAAGTAAAAAGAAAAGGATGAATAGAAAAATTTCATGCAATAAAATAATATACTTTTTCTAAATTTTATTTTTAAAATCTAAAAAAGAATGAAAAAGGATGAATACAGTAAAGAATAAAATAAAACAAATTAAATTTTATTAGAAATAAAAAAAATTTGTTAAATGATAAAGCAAGAGTAATTAATCAAGCTGATAATTATGATAAATTTTCAGATTTTAATCAAGTTAGCTACATTTGAATGTGAAAAATTTGATAATTATGAAAAATTTTTTTATCAATTTTTCATATTTAAATTACATTTGTGCCATTCGGGATGATACTATCGAAGAAACTGATATATTTGATAAATACAAATATGTCGAATTCGTCGAGATATTTTGTATTGTAATAATTTGCACTATAAAGAATGTTTTATGAAATATTTCTCAGACAAATGAATAATTTTATCCATATTGTCGTCTTTTGATTTGATAACCAAAAAAATCTTTGTTCTCTTATCTTCCGATCTATGCAGCAAACTTATTTAAATGATAACTGAAAGATCAAAGAACAAAACCCCGCACCACCATGCCAAAAGACAACATTTGGACCAGTGATTTATTATACAAGATAGCCTTTGCAATCCCAATCTTTTTCTTCATAGTTCTCATGAGACACATTTTTGATAAGCAACAAAATGAAAACGTTATTTCTTGAATCGATATATTGTCAATTTATAATTCCAAGAGAAAAAAAAAGGTTGAAATAAAAGTAAGCATTGTAAAATTCTATTCCCTAATATACTGCTTCTTCATTTCAATATTTGAATAATTCGCATTGAATATTTCATCAACAGTGAAAGAGAAAAAGGAAAAAGAGAGTGAATTCGAGAGAGAAAATTTGATTAAAAAAAACCTACTGATAATGAAAGAATAAGAATGAGGTAAACAAAATTTAGCCTAACAGAGAATGGTTAATTGAACTAAATTATGCAGTGATTATAATTGATTGTTGAATGATATGATAATTTGCTAATCTAACATTTAATTCTTCTCTTTCGCCTTTTGCCTTATGATAAATGATTTAGCATAATTGCAAAATTATCAGTTGAAACAAAAATTTAGAAAAGATTAAAGCTATTAACAAAATGTAATCATTTATAATTTGTAAATGATATTATTAAGAAAAAATTTTTAAATTATAAAATAATATTTTAAGCAATGATAAGTGATAAAAAAAACTAATTATTGATAATAAATTTCTTACGAATTAATAAGACAACTAAAATGAAGAAGCGAAAAAAAGTATTAATAAAAGGATTAAGTTAAATTACGGATAAAAATAGATAAATAAATGACTATAAAGTGATAAATATCTATTTATCATTTCAAATTCCCGCAAAAAAGATAAGAGCAAGTGAGATAATTAAGTAAAAATAAAAAGCAAAAAGTTAATAAAAAAATTTTAAAATAATTATAAATTCTTTTCATTTCATATTTTTAAATAATTTTTCATCTATTATTTCATCTAATTTTATTAGATAAAAGTTAATTTTCTATTAAAATTTCAGAAAAAAAGTGGGAAAAATTTTTAGTGCCATAATTTCAAAAATAAATGTTTCATCCGATTACGTTGAAATATTCGAATCAATCGGGGAAAAAGAATTTAGCGATTCGGTTAATCTTATCTGCAATTTGATATGATAAACCAGTAAAAGAATGATAAGGGATTTTTTTATTAAAACGAATTTAATACTATTGTAATTTAATTTGAATAATTACACGATAATAGACAAGAAAGGATTAAAAATGAAACAATTGATGTTTTTATCATTATCATTATTTTAATCACAATTTTTTTCTTTCTTTATTAATATATATTATTTGAATCATTAAAATATTATCATTATTTTTATCATAATTTAATTAAAAACTTGATTGTTCTGATATCAATGAACTAATTTTACTATAATAATTTATCAAAGAACAAATTGTTTTTTCTTTTTTCTTAATTTGAATTATATTAATCAGAAAGATGGAAGAAAATTATGATTACAATATTAAAATTCAATAACTCGATAACTTAATAAATTCGAATTCGATGAATTTATCAAATTATTCATTCGGAATAAATTGATATACTGTAGAATTTTTAGTACACAATTGATTGATCTATAGTTGATATTACTATAATTATCTATTAAATTGAATTTATTTATTACAATAATAGTTAGTCATTAAAATAATAAAAATTAAGGTAAAAGTAAATAAGCAGATTAAAAAAAAAAAAAAAGAAAAAGCCAAATCAATATTTGATGAGATAAATAATAATTATGAATTGATTAATTGTTTTCATCATTATTAAAAATCAAATGAATAAACAAAAATAGAAACGAATCGATAATGTAAATAAATAGGAATAATTAAATTTAGAAGAAGAAGAAAAAATATTACTCAAAATTAAATTTAAATTAAAAAGTGTAACTTAAAATAATATAGGAATTAGAAAAGGAAGGAATAAAAATTATATCAAATATAATAAATTTCAATTTATATTTGATATATTATTTAAATCATTTGATGCATATGCAACAAATATATATTTTATAATTATTTGCTAAAGCGTAAATACTTTAAACAATTTAAATCAAATATTTTACTTTAATATCAATTTATTTCATATCAATTCAATATTATCATTTCATTTTTAGTTTTATAAAAAAAAAAAAAAAGAATTCTAATTTTTTGCTTATCTATTTGCTATAAAAATTTCTCATAAATTATTTATCAAATAGTTTGTTTCAAATCAATAAAAAAAATATTTATTCATTTCATACTCATTTCTTTCTTCTATCATCTATCAAATGTTTAAAATTATTAATCATAATTTGTCAAAATTTCAACAACATTTATTTTGTGATATCATTAGGAATACTAAAATTGATTATCGGATAATTGTTAATTAATCAGTTAATATTTTGATAATAAATATTTGTTATTCATGCATATATGATATTATTTAAAACTATAAATTA